>CM062805.1:1232438323-1233693323 GCA_031772625.1 Pinus tabuliformis | reverse complement strand
GTGGTTTTGATTTGACAACTAAATTATGATAAGTTTTCCCACCTATAAAAAAAATAAATTTATATGAAATGACTTTTCACTTTTTACTTAATTTAGTGTTTAGATTATAATATTAAAAAGATTAAAAAATATTATTATCAAAATTGTTATTATTATTTTTTAAATTTAAGAGATTTATAGTGTATAACTCTTTTGCCTCTTACCCAATTTTTTTTTAAATTATAATATGAAAGAGATTATGATATATTATTATCAAAATTAAATTTATTAGATTTATAGAATTTAAAGAATATATAAAAAATCCATAATTATTTTTTATTAAATTTCACAATTAATTCACTCTCAATTTATTTTATAAAGTGAATTTACTCTCCATTTATCTCATAAAATTTAAATTTAAAATTAGATAAAAATTAAAAGAGTTGTTTTTAATGTGTTTTTTTTGGATTTTAGGGTGAAATCTTGATTTGTGTTATTTAAACTGGTTTTTTGACTTTATATATGGATGCAACACCCTAAAAAACCCCTAGGGCACTTTCACTGTACAAGGGTTACCCATCAAGCTTGCTTGTGATTTCTACAAATTCCTACCAGATTTTAGAGAAATTAAACCGGAAAACCCACCAAAAAACTTCCAAAAATTCTCACTAAAAACAACTCAAAAATTAAATACAAATACAACCTAAACTAACTTATCCCTGCTTCTTAACTAATCATACTAGAGAACGAAAACAAAAACTTTTTCAATTAAAAAACCATGTCAAGCGTTTGACTGCACCTATAAACCTTCGGAGACACCTAAATATACAACCAATCTTCCTTCCACTTTAAATCAATATTAATTTTACAACACTTCTGTCCAAGCTTCAGCCATGTGCTTGGAACTTGTGCACACGAATATTAACTATGTCATTAAAGATGAGTTGTTGGTGTGCTGTTAAGCAAACGAACATTAACTTTACCGCGTTGGGCACACGAATATTAACCATTTCATGAAAGATACGTTGTTGGTGTGCGCTGTTAAGTAAACGAACATTAACTATACCATGAAAGATAAGTTGTTGTTGTGTTGTTGAAACTAAATGTGCTTACGGTTTGATGATGCTTGAAAGACAGAATAATAGTCAGATTAGGGTTGAACAGTCAGAGTAGTTCCAGCGTCCCCCACGTGTGACGAACATAAATGTTATTAAGAAATATTAAAGCTTCGCCACCTTCTTGCCATAAATTGAATCTGCCGATCCAACTGCCCACTGCAGGTGCACCAGTTTCAACTTCATGGCCTTCTGCGCTTTGTCTCATCGAGCCTTAAAGATCTGCCTGGCGGAGTAGGTGACCCATGGCTGGAGCTTGAAGCAAGAAAAGACAACCCTGCCCTCGCACTAGATTCCAATTTCCACATACTGTTAACCTACAGTCTGGGTTGTTGGAATGTAGGGTTTCATCAATGGCGGACGCCCATGGTGATACTGATTATTTTCCTATGAATATTGAAGGGAAAATTTCACGTTGAAAGGAGAGCTTGCAGTTCCAAAATAGAATAGCAGAGATGAGCAGCAATAGTAGCTTCATTGATGCAGAGAATGTGAGTAAAGTAGGGTTAGGGTATGGAATAGCCATTGCAGTTGGGATTCTGATACTGGTTTCTACAATCATGTTGGCATCTTATGTGTGTGTGAGAGTGCAGGGAAGAGGTTATATGAATGGCAATGGGATGACCAGCAGTGCAACTGTTGTTCCTCAGTCTTCATCTGTGTCTGTTAATGAGGAAACTGCCATTAATGTCGGTGAAATTAGTTACAGTGGAGAATGGAGCTCCCCATGTATGGGGGGAGGGTCGGGTTTGGACCAGAAGACAATAGACTCTTATCCGAAGATGGTATTCTCCAGACACCAGAAGCTGCCTCGCACTTGTCAGGATACATGGTGTTCTATTTGCTTGGGAGATTATAAATATAAGGAGGTCCTGCGTTTAATGCCCGACTGCCTCCACTGCTTCCATGCCTCGTGTATCGATGCCTGGCTCAAGCTGAATGCCTCCTGCCCTCTCTGCAGAACTTCTCCATTGCCGACTCCTCTTCCCACGCCCCTCTCCGGGCTCATTCCCTTTGCTCGCTGACATAAGAAACACAAAGACAATGAATGATGCGAGTAAGTTAGTTAACTATAGAGTTTGTTAGGGTTTCTGTTCAAATTTTTACACAAGTTGTGGATGAAAATGGTGTAATCTAGCAAAGCTTATTAGGGTTTCTTTTCAAATTCCTGGGGATGAAAAGTGTGTCTATGGATGTACAGATTTTGTGCATGGCAAACATAGTTAAGCTGTGGGCGATGGAGAAGTCAGTGAAATCTCTTATATTCTCTTTCCTTACCATGTATTAAAATATTTCTGAATTGAATTTTATAAGTTCATATCGGCTATAGTCCATCTTAACCGAAATTTATGAATCATCATCTCGTATTAGTATGGAGATGATAACTAGATAACTAGTGTAGAAAATAATCCTGGAGAGTGGTATTAAAAGAAACCAGATCAAAACTGAAGATAAATTTATCCATCGTTTACATTAGCCAGGGATTAATCCTGGAGAGTGGTATTAAAAGAAACCAGATCAAAAGATTCTGACCGAAGATAAATTTATTCATAGTTTACATTAGCCAGAGATTAAAAAAAAAAATGTTGCTTTTTGCTTTAGGGGATAGTCTGCACATGGGAAGTGGAGGTTTATTGTTTTGGTTTTAAACTTTATAGCAGTAATGAATATTATAAGTTGACTATGGTCCATCTTAACCAGGATGTCTGAATCATCTCCCATATTGATATGGATGATCACCAGTATAGAAGTGGTAGAGGACTGAAGTTAAGTTTATTCATTTATGACATTAGCCAAGTTTATTCATTTATGACATTAGCCAGAGCTTTTTAAGGATTTAGTTAATTTATTCATTTATGACATTAGGCAGAACTTTTTAAGGATTTAGTTGGTTTTTATTAAGGAGAGTATGCATATTAGAGATGAAGATTTCTTTTTTGTAATAGTATACACTAGACGTGTAAATTTATTGCACTCTGGTTGTAAGATAAAAGTATGCCACTTCTTTACAACTATATCGTTCTTTCCAAGTCTAATTTAAAATTTTAGCCCCAGAAGTGTTTGCAACTATCATTTCTTTTTTGTGTTGTTATATATTTTTATAGTTTTACCTTATATTCATTCACATGTGCCAAAAGAAAATAGGTGCTCAACCGCATGTGTGGGGAGAGCATATCCCTGCTTTAAGTACAATATGAACAGCTTTCTAGCTCAATATGTGACTGCAACTGCCATTTCTCGTGTTATTATATATTCTTTTAACTTTATATACTTTGGTTGTGCTAAAAGGAGTTGGATGCAATACAACCTGTCTGATGAGTTGTTTGCATGCTTCTAGAATTGTGTGTCACAGGGAGCAGTTAAGTTTAGAGATTTTAGTAGCTGAACTTGTGGTCACATCTATCATGTAATTATATATTCTTATAACTTGATATCTGTTGGTTTGTGCCAAAAGAAGTTAGATGCTCTACAGGCTGTGTTGTGTGTTTGCATATGTAATGGTGTGTATTTAGTAATTATATGTGTGTGATGCCAAGGGGTATCGTTAGAGAAAGTAGGGTCCTCGTGTTCTTGTTGCTATCAAGAAGGTTTAAAGTTCTTAAAAAATGACACGAGAGACCCAAGGTCAGGTCTGAAATCATGTGTTTGGTTGCTTTGCTTTCCTTTTTAAAAATATTTTAAAGGTTTAAAAGCATTCCATGCAGGGATGAGGTAACTGCTCGGCCAGGCATGTATAGCATTTTTAATCATGTAAAAAAGAATGGAATAAACAACAACACAGGGAACACAGCAATGTAAATCAGCGATTTTTTTTCTCAGGACTGTATATAACATATCTATACAAGGCAATTGCATAGTGAAAGAATCACTGTCCCAAGGGGCTGAAAATACAGTCATTTACGCCAACAATTACACTTGCAGTTATAATTATTAATATGACAAGACAACTACACTTGCAGTTATTAACAACTACATCTACATCTACCGGCCTATAGTTGAATGTTATAGCTGGCACCCTTATGTATACCCAAGAGGGTAATATTTATTTTGATTACATATTAGTGATGAAAACGATCATCCTTGCCCTGTGTTTATCCATCAGGGTAATATTTATTTTTTTGATTACAGATTAGTGAAAACGACCATCCTTGCCATATGTTTAGCCTTATGTTTACACAATCCAATGGTTACAAAGTCGACCATTTGACTTTGGTCATATTTATTTTATCTATGGCATATTTTCACATTTACAATGGATTTAAATTCAAGTAATGAAAACATAGGGCATATTTGGCACTCACAATGATCAGCTATCAACATATTAATTTAGCAGCTAAGTCACACGACACGAGGAGGGAAGGACACAAATATATTAATTTAGCAGCTAAATCAAGTGACACGAGGAGGGGAGGACACAAATTCAACACGATAGGGAACGGGAAACTGGACACGTTTTATATAATAATAATAATAAAATATTGAAATATAGTGTTTATCCATATGATTTTAGAATTGAATGGAAAACATAAATATATGAATTGTGATTATATTTATTTTAAAATGGTAATTAATTTAGTATTTACAATTTTAGAATTAGTTAGTTTAGTAGTTTATTAATTTAGTATATTATAGGACAATGTTTATGGTTTATGTTATTAATAATGGTTTAATTACTTAAAAATGATTTTTTAAAATAGAATTTAGATATTAAAATCATAAAGTGTAGATTTTTCATGAAGTTATCAAAATCAAAATGTAACGTATAGATATAGTAAGAATGTTATTAGAAAATACAAAAGAGTAGTTAACAAAGTAGTTAACAAAATAGGTAATGACTCTATCAATATTCTAGGTCCTTCTCTATGTCGTAATCACCATCTCTACCATTTCCATTAGAATTTGCTCCATCCTCCTTGGCCATGCCCAATCCAAGAACCCCTGCAATATTTGTTGTTGTGGTGGAGGATGACTCCTCAAGCGACTCATTATCAAAAGTGAATGGCTTTAGCACTAGGTCATTCAAATTCATATTGGCTAACGCCTCAAGAAATACACGAAATTGATGGAAAAGATGAAAAAAATTGATGCTTTTTACTCTGGAATTTTAGTGGGATACATGTCCTAAAATCATAGCATGTTAGGTCCGACATGGCCCAAACATATGCCTTGATTTTAAGACACGTTGAAAAAAATGTCAGAACACTTTTTATGAGTCATGTTGTGTCCGACACTTGAAACGTCGAACACTTTTTATGTTAGAACACTTTTTATGAGTCATGTTGTGTTCGACACGTGAAATTTCGAACACTTTTTATGAGTTATGTTGTGTCCGACACTTAAAATACAAGACACTTACTTTTTATGAGTCATGTTGTGTCCGACACTTGAAATGTCGAACACTTTTTATGAGTCATGTTGTGTTTGACACCTAAAATACAAGACTTTAGACTCGTAAAAAATGTCTTGTGACTTAACTTAGCAACTAGCATTTAGGGTAGTTGCAATTATAAAAGAATTAGCATAGTTGCAGTTATCTAAGAGAATTAGCAACTAGTAAATAGCATAATTTAAAAACTACTAATTCACATGTACTTTGCAATTATAAAGAATTAGCATAGTTGCAATTATCTAAGAGAATTAGCAACTAGTAAGTAGCATAATTTAAAAACTATTAATTCACATGTACTCTGTAGGATGTCATTGATCCTGAATGCTATGTCGCCAAGTGTCGTAATAGTACACTTTTTATGAGTCATGTTGTGGTCGACACCTGAAATTTCGAACACTTTTTATGAGTTATGTTGTGTACGACACTTAAAATACAAGACACTTACTTTTTATGAGTCATGTTGTGTCTGACACTTGAAATGTCAAACACTTTTTATGAGTCATGTTGTGTTTGACACCTGAAATACAAGACTTTAGACTCGTAAAAAATGTCTTGTGACTTAACTTAGCAACTAGCATTTAGGGTAGTTGCAATTATAAAAGAATTAGCATAGTTGCAGTTATCTAAGAGAATTAGCAACTAGTAAGTAGCATAATTTAAAAACTTCTAATTCACATGTACTTTGCAATTATAAAAGAATTAGCATAGTTGCAGTTATCTAAGAGAATTAGCAACTAGTAAGTAGCATAATTTAAAAACTATTAATTCACATGTACTCTGTAGGATGTCATTGATCCTGAATGCCATGGTCAAGTCAAAGAGGGTTATAAGCCTAGTAATTAACATGTTTGTTACGGATCTTCACAATGGAAACCATAATACCATGATTAAATCAAGGAGATCACAAGGATAATTGAAAGCACAAAGCTAGTAAGGTGAAGGGGATAAAGGGGAGGGAATGACATGAATTAAAGGGGAGCGAGTTATGGGGTTGAAGATGACATAGTAGTCAAAATAGTTTGACTTTTCATTAATTTTAAACATTTATATTGTAATCATTTTATAGCCAAAATAATTGACTTTCCATTAATTCTGAAAATTTTATAAAATTTATTAAAGTTTTGAAAATATTAACAGTTAAACTAAATATTTTAAAAATTAAAAATAATTTTTGAAATTTGATTTTCTATTTTTTACGGAGATTATAAATAGAATTTGTAAATAAAATTTATTTTTAATTTATTTTTTATATGTCGCCAAGTGTCGTAATAGTACATACATCAAATTTCATATTTATAAAAAACAAGACACATTATTATGTCATTGTTTAAATATAATATTTTTAAATTATAATGAAATTTTTTTACCAAAATCTCTTTTAATCCTTACTATTAGGACTCCAATACTATTGCAATAATAAAAATCCAACAAACATATTTATGATATTCTATCACTTCTTATATCAATAGAAAGATATTTTTTGAAAATGCAATTTAAATTCCTCTAAACTTTTGTTGCATTTGAGTTCCTTCCTACATTAATACAATTTATTTAGATTGATAATTAATATTTGAATTGAATTATATATATATATATAATCAACTTCATAAATTGATTGCTAAGTGAACTGTCTCAAATTTTTCATTTATTGACAATCTAATTTATTAATAACTTAAAGTCTACCAACACTTATAAATACTCTTTTTATTGTTTTTCATTAAAATATAAAATACCTAAAATTAACTATTCGTTTACTAAAAACATATTTCAAAATAATATAATGTATTGAAAAGAAAAAACAATGTCCCCTCCATTAATGGCTAGCTTTTAAATTTTTTCTTGCAAACATTTTTACCCATCTTTAATAGCTAGCTTGATTTTATGGGCAATTTGTGTAAGAGTCATATAAGGTCTTGAAATATCAATTGTCAAATAATGCAAGGTAAAGACTTATAAACATTTGTAGATGCATTAGTTATTTAAGATATAGACAACAAACAAAAGACAATTGATGCTATTTGTTGTGTAAATTTTTGTTATGAATGATTTTAATGTAAAATAATAATTTCATTGTTTTAACTAAACACTTATTGAATCTTAACTTTGTGAATTTAACTATAAAAAATCACCCTATTTAAAAACTTTATTGATGCTATTTGTTGCGTAAATTTTTGTTATGAATGATTTTAATGCAAAATAATAATTTCATTGTTTTAACTAAACACTTATTGAATCTTAACTTTGTGAATTCAACCATAAAAAATTACCCTATTTAAAAACTTTAACAATTCTATTTGTTTTAATATTTTGAAAATTTATTTTAATATTTGAAGTAGAAATCTAAATTCAAAAGTTGAAGAAAATCTAAACTATTATAATGTCGCTTGCAAAATGGAATTTTGAGAATCAAAAGCTTTAATAATTATATTCTTTAAAGATTTTTATGCATAGGCATGACTGAAATTTTATCTTAGATACAATAATTTTTGCTATCAATTTTATTTATTTTTGTATAAGAAGGGTGTACTAAGCAACAACCACCATATTACACTTGTTATAAGCCCCTTTTAGATAGAAATATACTATGTGCACATTTTGTATAATTTTAACACACATTTAATGGTTCACTAAAAGCTAATTAGACAAAAATAAAAGGGAATCAATTATGAGATTGATAAAAAGCATTGTTTTAATAAATAAAATTATATAAGCATTGTTTTAATAAACAAAGTTATATATCTCGGATCCGGGTGTTTGACTGCGATATCGGTACGTGGATAGCAAATGGGGTGGGCGCATGGCTCATCTCCACCGCCTCTAGGCCTCTCACAGTGCCAGACTTTATTTCCCATGCGCTCAATCTTAATGCTGCATTATTGCACCCTGTCCCTCCTCTCCGGGCTATTTATTTCTTAATCATAGTGCCCTCAGCCCGTCTCATTGTCGCTTCTCCTCTGCGCTCAAGTCCCTCCGTCGCCGCTGTAGAGACTCGTTCTCGAACCATCTTGGGCATATGTTGGGCCCTTGTTCTCGAACCATCCTGGGGATATGTTGGGCTCTGGTTCGATGGGTGGATTTCTGGCTGGTGCCTCAGATTTCTCACTGCCACACCTGCAATTTCGCCAGCTACTGGTCCTCTGCTCTCCCTTCCGCCCATCTAGGTGTTGATACCAAGCTTGTTCTGATCCTTCTCTGCTTCCTCAATCTTGCAAGTCGCCCGGCTCTTCCTGTTCTTCCGGTTATGCCGAAACTTCGCCAGAGGATGAGCTGCAGGAGAGGCAGCTCCCGGGGGCAAACGGGCTACCAGGCCTCTTCCTCCACGATGGATTCCTCGACTTTCTGTTCGGACTTCTGCATGGACCGGTATCCGGCTACAAGGAGCGGTCGAGGAAGGGGTAGAGGACTGCACAATTTGGCAGCGAGCTCCTCTAATTTAGCTACTAATTCTGCTCGGCTTCAGTTCCCCTGCACTCATGGCAATTTCACCTTCATGGCCTCTGTTACCATAGAGCTTAGCGAGATCAATGCTGGTCAGGAAGCTGTTTCCCTCGGGGTGACTAAGGAACTGTAGGCAAAGGCCTCAGGCTCAGGCAAAGGCATGGCATCCCAGATCATGAATGACCAGGCAGGCCCGAGTGTCCCTATCGGTGGAGGCTCTACAAGCAAAGAGGGCCACCCCTCTGAGGACGATGATGACTACGAATATGGATGCCGCATCATCGAAGAGCAGCCCTCCACATCTCATGACGTTTAAACAGGTTTGCGCTCTACGGTTTTTTGGAATTCAGTATGCTCAAGGATATTCAATTATCTTCTACTTGACTGTCATGATAAGTTTTCCAGCTCAAAATGTCGGTTTCCCCTGCGAGAGGAGCACTCCGCTAGCTTATGGTTTTTGGTCTCGGATGCAGTCCCAGGTGCTTCTGAAATTTATTCTCAGTTCTAGTGCTAGGCAGTGGTTCTTGGTTCACTTGCCTTGTTCTAATCATCCTGTCACGGATGCTGTTTCGTCTCTGTTTAGTCTTTGTTCAAATTGCTATATTGGGCTTCTTATTTTTTTGGTAATAGTCATAGTCAGGTTCCTGCAATCCTTCAAGGCAAAAATCAGCAGGGTAATTTTTGGTTTTTGATCAGCTATGACATGTAATCATGCTGCTTCTTTGGGCTAGCTTCGCGAGGCCATGGCCTCGGTGTAAAAATATTTTGTATCAATAATAGGAGTAGACATATTCAGAAAACCAAAAAAATAAACAAAATTATATATATATATATATGTGTGTGTGTGTGTGTGTGTGTTTTTGATAAGAGAAATATAAGTATATGTATCTATATATTATACCATTTTCATTTTTGAAATATAGTTATAATTTTAGATTATCAATCTATATAATATTAAAATGCTTTATTGTTAAATATATATTGTTAGCTAGGTTACACTATATACCAGCAATAACAACCAAAGTTACCCATCTTATACCAGCGATAACAACCAAAGTTACACATCTCCTCGGAATAAAACACATAATTTTAAAAGCTATTCTTTTTATTATATATTTATAAATTCATATGCACAATGTTCCAATGTATTCTTACTAATCTACCCACCCTAAAGCTAAATGTTTTTATCTTATAAAGATAAATGTAATTTAGGTCATGTTTACACAAGTAAAAACAATCAAAACAACAAATCTAAAATTAAAACACAGCTTATAAATGGAAGTACATAACTATTCTTAAAGACAACGGAAGAAATTAGAGAAGAGTCAAATTTACAAGCCATTAATCCTACTAAATTGTAGATTTATGAATTCACATACATAATCTTTTAGTGGGCTTTTACTAACTTACCAACCATGAAATCAAATGTAATCGCTTTGATATTTACACAAGCCATAACAACTGAAGTGACGAATTTTCTTCAAATAAAGCACATAGCTTATAAGTAGAAGTTCTCAAATGTAATCACTTTGATATTTACACAAGCCATAACAATCGAAGTGATGAATTTTCTTTAAATAAAGCACATAGCTCATAAGTAGAAGTTCATAGCTCATAAGTAGAAGTTCTCACTAGAGAGAAAACTAAATTTCGCAGGTCATTCTTTCTATTAAGTTACAGATGTTGGGATGAAACTTAGGAGAGGGTGGCTTTAGAGACAGGGTAGTTGTCTAATAATAGTTGACTACTTAATAGATGTTGGGATGAAACTTAGAAGAGGGTGGCTTTAGAGAGTGGTTGTCTAATAATAGTTGACGTTAACGGATGTGGTGTTTGTCACTAATTTAGCTATATTTTAAAATAGGGTATCTTATTTTTATTATATAAGTAGATTTTATTATTTATTAATAAATTTATTATTTATGTTTTTTGATTATTTATTTTATTTTCAGTTTTATAGATAATTTTATGAAACATTTCTTTATCAAATGTGCTAAAACAAAGTCTTTTTTTTCAAATTATTTACTCATCTTTTTATATCATCATTTGCTTGTAACCTTTGTTGCTCCATTATAGCCATTGTTGCACTTGCATGTGCATTTTCTTTGTAAGATCAATAAATGATTCTATATCTACAATCTTGTTCAAGTAATCTCCCATTCATAATATGGAAAACACTTTTACTAAATTGCTATACACAAATTTAGCTTGTGATGCCAAATTCTATTGGCCTAGTTTCTCTCCAACCAAACATCCGCCAAATTTCCAATGCTTATATTAATTGCCTTGCTCTAACTCGATCTATGCATCAGTGTGTAGATGATGAGTATAATTAAGCTAAAAATTTATGTAGTTATCTAGTTGGGTTTTTAGTGATCTCGATACAAAATACATGTTGATATCTTCCCATTGGGATTTTAGCACTATGAATGATGTGCACAATCCAATTTTTTGACTTCTCTTGGCATGTAAACAACTCCTACAATCCTCAATTCACTCATTTATGCTCTTGGTAATCCCAAAACAATAGTGATGCTTTTCTACTAATTAATGGGTCTTATCTATGCCAGAGTTCCACTCAATCCACCACTATATAAATCTCAAATGAGGTTTTCTCTCATTGACCTTCTTAGAATACATAGTTGTTGATTCTGAAACAAGAATCTTTCTTGGATAAAGTAGTCCAAGAATAGAATTCGATTATCACTCCATGGTTTTTTCTTGCTTCCCTATCTTCAATAAATATGCTTATGTTTCATACAAATTTTTAATTTATTTTAGTGTTGGAATGATTTCATCCATTTATATGTGCCATTGATGTTAATTTACTTGGTTTTTTATATATTTCAACACTTGATGATTGGTATGATGGATAAATTTCATAGACATCAAATAATGCCTTCACTTTATTTGCCTTACATGATGTCATAAAAACTTTGATCATACATTGAGTATTTTTTTTACATCGTTCATATTCTTATTAAATAATCAAATTGATTTATTGTTAGGGTATTTATCTCCCTAACCGTTTGAGTAGATAGATTATTATGTATTGCTATGTATGAAATCCATCACTACAAAATAAAACCCATGTGTTTAGGTTAACATGGTATTCCATACAAGATGAACTCTTTTAGTAACCACTTATACGCATAGATCAAAGATCACAATGTCAATATTTTTAGGTGGTTAAAACCCTCTAAGAGGGAAAGAGAACATGAATCCCATGAATGTGACCACTTGAGGAAATCTTATTAATGCAAAAGAAAAAACTTACATAAGATAGTTCTCACAATCGATCATTAGCCATGATCCTCCATGCTCTTCAAATAGATATCATTGACTAATCAAGGGTTAAGCCACATACCAATGACTATTAGTATTGAGAAGAATATGAGTTGTGATATCACTCTATGTCTAAAACATATAGTGACTGTAGGAATACAATGCAACTAATACATAGTAATGAAACACACTACGAAACATCCTTTTACCCAATAGACACATTAGACCAAGTTGAACTTAACTAACTCCTAAGTGTTTGAATATCCTAACAACATGTAGTAGTGTGAATACAATTATTATAAAAAAACTCATTAGAAGGTTCTATTTATTAGAAAGTTCATTTTCTATGATGTTCATAAATAATATAAAGTATAATATACAGATGTAGAAACATTGTAAATTATGTATTGGAATTTATTTGTAAATTGAAATTTTCACTATTAGAGGTTACCCCCTAGAAGAGGCTGATGAACATTACTTCCATATCAATAAAGTCATAACATTTTGATTCATAATTATATTTCTTTTTGTAATATATTTGAGTAATCTATCTATCTATCTATCTATCTATATATATATATATATATATATATATATATATATATATATATATATATATATAGTACATCAAAAGTGGTGTCAGAGCTTTTCTTGGCATATTTTTAAAGCAATATTTTAGGCTAGAGGCATGTTCCAATGTCTATAAATAATATAAATATTTATCATTCAGTGGGTAAAACTGTCGTCGAGAAAACATGCATGCAAGAAATTCAAGAGGTTCCACTTGGATGGAATTCCTTGTTGGTACCCCTTTGAGCACTACCATAGAAAACAACACCTATATAAGGAATTTCACTTCCATGTACCATTAGGTATATTGAAAATCTTGTAGGTATCCTAAAATTAGTCATATATCAGTGACTCGACCATCTGATAGCTATAGTGACACCAAGAAACAATAGAGGAAGATTAATCTCTCATACCTTGGTAATCAGGTAGTATAACTAAGGGTGTGAACGAACCTCCTTAGTTAGAGTCCTTAGATATTAGGTTGAGTACTACTAACAGACCCCACATGTATATTAGAGAGATATAGAATATACACTCCCTTGTCCCTAAGACCTGTTGGGCATTGTATAAACCAGTTCTCCTAGTGTGTTTCATAACAAAGACTAACCACCTCTAAGGAATCCTTATCTCTCATGATGCAATCATTGAATACCACCTACATGTTTTTGTTTAATGAAAATCATGATTTCCAATAAGTGGTATCAGTGTGTAGGTCACGAGTTCGATACACACCTAATTGACGCTAGAGGGGGAGATTGTTGGGCATTGGATAAACGAATTCTCCACGAGTGTTTTGCATTGTGGACTAGCCACCTTTTGTGGATCTTTATATATGGAAATGTGCTCATTGACTAACACCTGCGAGTTTTCATCTAATGACAATTGTGATTTTCAATAGGACCCTTGAAGCTCTACACCTTGTTGCTAGTCCAAGAAACCTATAAAATAAGGTGGGTAATGAGGTAAGTGGATAATGTATAGTTGAATACTATGTCTCTTATTTTGAGAAACTTGCTTCTATAATGAAGGGATGTTTGATACCTTGTTTTGAGAATGCTTGATTAGTGGTATGAAAGAAGACATCCACACCTAAGTCATAATGGCTAGCCCTACCACTTGGCTTGAAGTCATTCAATGATATAGGAAAGTGCAATAGTTTATCAACACTAAAACCAAAAAACCATCCTTATTCTCCATTTGTATCTTACAAAACCATCCCCTCCTCCTCTCAATCTACAAATTAACCTATGTTGAAATGACACAATATCCACTTAAGGGCCTTTGCTTAATTGTGATGGAAAATATTTTCTAGGGCATAAATGTATGGAGAAAAAGTCTTTCTAAATATTTTAGAGGACATTTTCGAAGATGATGGTGATACTCTCCCTCAATAACCTTCTCCTCAGTGAAATGATGACCTTCCTCATCCTAATCAACCAGATGCAACATCCCAAATCTCCCTACATGACTTGAATCGTATGGCATCTCTTTCAACCCTTAAATTAACTCACTGTATCATGCATCATATAATCATTATCTTAATTGATAGTGATAACATCCATAAGTTTATACACCATTGAGTTTCCTAAGAGACACATTATTGTAACCCTATAGTGAACAAATTTGAAATAGTGTTTACTAATCGACACTCCATGAAATGTGGGGACATTCTAAGAATGTGTTCCTTTAAATTGGTGATTATTCTTTGAAATCCAACATTTATATTGAGATGAGTGGTTGTGATATATTTTTGGGTATTTAATGGTTATGCACAATAGGCCCTATTACCATGGATTTTAGGGACTTAAAAAGTTACACATGAGCTTCTAGCACGAAAGGCATCATTACATTCTCCAAGGAATCATAGTTTCTCGAAATCATCAACTCACATGGTATGGAAAAAATTCCGAAAAAGGGACATTTTGGCATTATTGTCCAATTCCATGTCATTCAAGCCTTTGATACCCCTTTCCAATCCTTTCATTTTGACATGCATTAGTCTTATCCAAACACCAATCAATTTTTGAAATCCCCAAGATATTCCACCCTCTTACGGTGCACATGATCATTCTATTCTACTCATACCTAGAGCATCCCACCCAATGTTCATCCTTTTGCCACCCATTTGCTTAAGAAAATGAAATTGAAAATATTGTTCACTAATTGTTAGCTATGGATGTAATCCACCCCAGTATCATTCCCTATTCTTATCTCATTGTCACGATAATTATAAAATAAAGCAATTGGTGCATATGTTCTTCTTTTCATGCTCTCAATAGAATCACTATCAAGGATAAGTTTCCCATTCAAGCGATTGATGATCTTTTGGATGAACTTAAGGGAGATTAATTTTTTACCAAACTTGATCACCATTCAAGCTATCACCAAATTTGTATAAAGGAGGGTGATATTCCCAAAACTAATTTTTTCACTAGCAAAGGCCATTATGAGTCCTTGGTGATGTCCTTTGGCCTTTGTAATGCACCATCCACCTTATACAATTCCATGAATTAAATCTTTAAATCCTTTCTACATCATTTTGTCCTATAATGAAACTTGGAATACCAATGTTACCCAAGTGGATAAGGTCTTACATCTACATTCTCATCATCAAATCTTTCTCAAAATCCCAAATGTACTTTTGTTGTTTCAAAAATTGGATATTTGGGCCATATTGCTAGTAAGATGGTGTAGGAGTGTACCCAAAGAAAATTAAAGGAAATAAGGATTGGCCCCATCCTATCACTCTCAAAAGTTTATAAGGTTTCTTTGGTATAAAAGAGTACCATAGAAAATTCATCCAGAACTACGGAAAATTTGTTTATCCCTTTAATGCTTTAATTGAGAAAAAAAATAAAAAACTAGGTGAATGTAGCCATAGATCAAGCCTTCTTGCTTAAAGGATGTTATGCGTACACCATAAATACTTTCTCTACCCAACTTCATTAAAAATTTTGTTTTCAAATGTGATTCCTCGATGAATGACATAAGAACAACACCAAATCAAGAAGGGAAAACAATGGATTTTATCAGTAAACAACTTTGTAAGTGATATCTAGAGAAATCCACCTATGAAAAATAAATGTTCACCATTTTGTATATTGTCAATATTCAATGCCCCTACTTGCTTGGGCAATGCTTCTAGATTAAAACTAATCATTGCAACCTCAAATATTTTTTGAAGAAAAATATTTTATCCTTTACACAATAGAAATGGGTTACCAAAATGTTGGGTTACAATTATAAGATAATTTATGAGAAGGGTTGTGGTCGCTGATGCTCTATAATAAATATGAAGAGAAATGGTCCCTCTTTTATCTCTCCTTCATTGTTGTTGATTGAGTGAATGAAGTTTGTAAAAAATGGTCCAAAGATCCCAAGATTATTAGCTAGATCCAATAACTTCAACATGATTCTAATGCATCTTTGGGCTATACTTGACACAATTAAGAGCTCCAAAAAAGTTATCAATTTAACAATATATATCTAGATTTCTCCTTTTTTAGAGGTTGCATTTAATACCTATGAACCAAAGTGGTGCTACCAATATCACTTTTTTAAGGGTGGTTAAAATTCTTAATTATTTGAAATTGTGAACTTGATAATCAATACCATTTTGGGTAAAAATCTTAAACTTAAACCTCAAATCAATGTTTTTTTGTAGTTAAAATTATGACTTAATTGAAACCATGGCTCTGACCACTAGTACCATCATAGATAAATCTTAAAATCGACTACTAAATTTTCCCTTGTTTTTTTTTTAATTCCTCGGATCAAGTGAGGTGGGACATAATGAGGCAGTCATCACCTCACACAATCAATGAGGGTGAGTTGTTGCATGATATGCATTAAAATGGCACCGTAGTCAAGGCCCAAGTGTCTATTTTTTTAGGTGGAATGGATGAGGTATGGGGCTAGGACATAAGGAAGTTTTGCAGTGCACATGATGGGGATACAAAAATGTGGTGAATGTTGTGTATTCTCCATCATTCTTAATGTTGGTTCAACTTGGGGCATTCATTTCCTTAAATCTTGGATGATTTTTAATATATTTTTTCTTTCTTTCTTTTGTAATGTGGTCTCAACGATTTTTCCCCCTGCCATTATTGTTTTTGTGTCATCTCCCTTGCATAGGTTGCCAATGTATGAGAATTCTTCATCTTTCAACCTTCACCAGGAGAGCGTGTGAGTTATTCAAACCCTTATTCTTCTGTTCACGGACTCATGGCATATTTCTTAGAGAGGCATGTTGGTCTGGTCACTTGAGTATGAAAATATGGTTCACTAGAGAGCATGGTGCAGATGAGATAATGATAATTGTGGTGGGATGGGAGGTTCTCGAGCTTGTTCCATGGTTGAGGCTTCTGCTCATATCTTTTATGAATAGGTCCCTGCAATATTCTAGGAAGAGCTCCATGAGTTTGAGGTAGAGGTGGTTGTTGAATGTGGCTACCTTTCTAATTCAGAGGTGTTAATGGACATTACACAGTGGGTGCCTAACCTAGGGCACACCCAGGGTAGACAAAACCAATAATTGATGACTACTGACCTCTATTGGAGGATGAAAATGCTACTTGAAAGGATTATTATGAAAAGAAATGAAGCCAAAGAGGAGATTTTGTTGATGATAGACAAGGTGGTGCTTCACCAAAAAGACATGGGGGTCAGTCTCAAATGAATTGAAGGCTAATTAGCTCATGCTCTAGGTCCAATCGGTTATAGTCAGGGCACACAAACCCCATTGAGGTGGATGTATCTGCATATACTTAGTTTCATGATAAATTTGGTTTTGATGTTTCTTTAGCTAGCTAGTTTTGCTAGGTGGTTGTATGCTAGTCTTTATAGTACTTGTTCATAGACACTATGTAACTATTTTTGGCCACATCTCATGGTGCTTCAAGGACCTCTCTAAACTCTTTAAGTTTTTTGTACAATGGCATACTTTCAATGTTATTTTTGGATTACTACCGTGTTGTTTTTCTGGTTTGGTTTCCCATGTGGCATACATAATTGTAAAATTGTTATAATTTATTTGAATTCATGAAATCTTAGCTTACCCAAACAAATATTTATTAATTTTATTTTTAAATTGAAAAAATTTCTCCATAAATAATTTAAAATGGACAAAGTGAATGCATTTAAAACTAAAAATAACCCAATTTCAAAAATTAAAAACATAAAAGAAAAAAATGGACAAGGAAACAACCTTTAAAAAAATTCTAACATTTTATTTTAAAATTAAAAAAAGATAAAAAAATCTTAGAATGACCCTTAAAAATAAAGTAATAGTTTAAAATTAAAAATAACAAGAAAATAAATGCGAAAATTTTAAAGTCAAAAATAAATTTAAAAATTTATTTCAATTTTATTTTATTTTATTTTTAAAGCACAAAACAAAAATATTAAAAACAATTAATAAAAATAAATTATAAAAATAAAATAAAAATAAGTCTTTTGGAGAGGGACGATTCTTGGAACCATGGATGCCCCATTACCCACCTTGTCCACCTTCTCTTCTTTCTTTTCACTAGTCTCCACCTTCCTTCCTCACCCTCCTCCACACTCCCTTACTTGTTGTGTCACCAACATACCATTATAGTGATTAGTAAGTTCTGATGTTGCTAGCTCACAGGTGATTTGTTGAAGGAGGGAACGAGAGAGGGAGAGGAGGGAGAGAGGGAAGTTAATCCTAGCAATGATGGAGAAGAGAGGATGGATGATGTGGATAATGAAGGCTCAATTTTGAAAATCAACTTCTACTCCCAAATAACTTATTGTTAGATTTTTTTTCTTTAATTATTATTATTATTATTTTTTTTTATCATTTTTTTTCAATTTTGATTTACCTTTTCTTGGATTATTATAACTACAACTATAATTTTATTTTATTTTTAAAAGTATGTAATTTTACATTCTTTGTTTATTATTTTTTCCCCTTTTGTATACAACTTGAGTGGGCCTAATGGTTAAGAGTATGTGTTTCCTCCTAAGAGGTCACAGGTTCAAAACCGTAGGGGGGTAGAGTATGTATGCCTTCGTAGACTTAGCAGTCAAATCGTTGCGCAGAGGTGGGTCCCTTGTCCCACAAACAAGGGGGTCTCATACACCAATTTGGTGTCTGGCTTGGCTGTGACCTTAAAAATGGATATTATTATTATTATTATAAAGTTTTTCATTTTTTTATAAAATTGTTTGTGTAGGATATTTTTTGGTAAATTAAAAAATAAGAATAAAATTAATTGATAATATTTTTTGAAGAAATGATTTAGGAGTCGATTTTAAGTTTTAAATTTATGATGATACTTGCTATCAAGGCCCCAATTTTAATTAAGTTGTACTTTTAACTCCAAGAAAAAACTAATTCTACTAACAACATCACTTTTTGATTTGAGGGTCAATTTAAAGGCTTTTATCCACAATGGGATTGGTTGTTAAAGTTGCGATTTCAAACAAGTCAAAATTTTATCAACCTTTGAAAAAATTGTCACTAGAAGCATTTCTTTTTTATACGAGGACTGATTTTGATGATTTTAGCTCAATAATTTAGGTTTTTTCAGCTATAATTTTCATTTTGAGTTCACACATCTCATTAAGTTGGTAACTATGTTCTCCACTATAAGAGGCATCTATATTTGATCAAGTTATCCAATTTTAAATCAACCATGCTATCAAAGCTCCATCATCTTTTGTGGTTGAATGTGGTCTTTGACAACAATACAAGGGAAAAATAGTGAAAACTCGAGGCCCACTATAGCCTTTACCTTTTCCGCTTGCTATATGGACAAACATTTCCATGGATTTCATTGTAATGCTAGCAAAACTTGGAAACAAATTTGTCATCATGGTTGTCATTGATTTCCATTCTAAACATCTTCTTTTTTGTGCCCTTCAACACCCCATTACAACTTCCATGGTCACTTTAGTATTCATGAATACCATATTCAAACTAATGGTATGCCACATTTTATTTTTATGGATCATGATCCTAGTTTCATTAACAACTTCTATCAAGAATTGTTCAGGCTCCAGGGCACTCAATTACATCTTAACACTGCCTGTCACCCCTAAATTGATGATGAGACTGTAGTTGTCAACAAATGTTTGTAAGCATATTAATGGTGCTTTACTTATGAAGAACAATCTCAATGGATTACGTGGTTAACCAACCTAGTACTATGGTGGTATAATAAAACTTATCATGGTTCCACTTGCATGACCCCTTTTGAGGTGGTCTATAGCTAGAAGTTCCCATTGCTATTATCTTATGTACTAGCTATCTCCAAGGTAAAGCAAGTCAATAAAACCATTACATAATAGGATGATATGTATACACCCTTAAAGATAATCTAGTCATGGATCATAATCACATGAAGCAATAGGAAAACAAACATAGCTTTGAATGTCATTTTGAAAAAGTGGTTCAAGTGTTTCTTCATCTATAATCATATATGTAGACTTCCTTCAAGGAATATCACCACTAGAATATCTCTCCAAAATTTTATGGCCCATATAAGATTAACCTCAAGCATATTAGGCCCATGGTAAATACAAATTATCACTTACCAACAACTCTAATATCCATCTCATATTTCATATCTTGTACTTAAATAAAGTGGTTGTGATTAATAAACTGTCGTGGATATTCCACTAGATAGTTCATCACATTAGATCTGATAAATATTATATTAAAAATATGAAAATTCTACACTATTATAATTTTATTAAAAAAAAAATTCTAGATCATAAGATTTTACTAAAATTGTTACATGCATGAGAATGGAAATTATGCATAAAATAGAGAAAGATAAAATAGAGCTCACACACACATAAAATAAATAATAGATTCTCTGGGAAACACTTTCGAGAGAAAACCCAACTGGAAGGTGACGCCTTCCCGCTCTCTTTCTCTGTCTTGAAATATGGCTGAAGGTACAAATAAGTAAGGCCTATGGCTTGTGGGCTGCTATAGTGCATAGATCCCCTCTGTGTTATCTACCTCCTATCTCTCTTGGTTATATTTTCTCAGCTATGGAATAAAATTCTCTCGAAAGAATGGAATGCCTCTTCCTCCTAGTGGTCTGGTTATAACACAACCTGATAGCCTACTATTGGTTAAGGTTGACTACAACAACTCTAAACTAAATTTAAAATATAGATTCTTCCAGATTATTTTACATAACACGTGGCTAGCCCCTTGTCCATAAATAATGGGGGCTAATGCAACATCCTCTCGAATGATGGTGGTGAAAACAAGAAGGTCAACTCCTGAGTGGCATAAATTTCACATATAGACTCTGATTGACATGATTCTTGTGTCGTTGGAAAGATATTTGTGTATATAATATCTTAAAAATGTGTGGCACTAAATAGGAAAACATTTACCCCCAAAAAAAGTTGTTTGATGCCTCAAAATTCTCCCGAAGGGTTTTAGAACTTGTTTTTCCAAACTAGGTCCTGCCGATAAAAACAGTCCCTTGAGTTGATTCCTCCACTTTTTCCACTCCAAATGCATTGAGATGGATGAAAAACAATATAATGATCCAATTCAAATTGCACCTCCCCATTTTAAGAGGGTTTTGGTCCCCAAAATATTTTACTAAATGAGGTTAGGAAATTTTTCCTCGACCTTCTCTCTGGTGTACCATTTAGCTTTGCTTCGAAGTTGCCCCTTCAACCCAATCTCTCGAATATCATGCCACCCCTATATTGTAGTTCGGAACCTCTTCTGGAAAATTGTATCTTCTGTCAACTCTGCCTGAGCATCTGGTGCCAAATCCTCCAGAAGGTAGGACCTGTTCCTATTCCTAATCTAGCATGTAAGGCTCATAGAGTTTCAAATTCTATAGATTCACAATTAAATACACATATATGGTGTTATACTAAGTCAATAAGCATAATTACCCACCTTTTCCAGTATCTCAAAGGGACCATACCTCAAAGCTTTTATTTTCTTACCAGGACCTTGCAACCTCTCTTTGTTCAACTATAGCCATACTCTATCTCCAACCTTGAACAATTTATCTATTATGTGTTGATCATTCCTAGCCTTATACTTCTCCTACAAATTTTTCAGTGTCTCTTGCACATGTAGATGGATCGGCCTAATCTTATCTGTAAAAATTTTAGCCCTTAAATAATCTCCTATAATATCTTCCCTCACTCCTACTTGCTGCCCATATGAAATATCCAAAGTTGAAGGTGGCAAACATCCAAAACAAGTTTCCAATGGGGACTTTCTTGTAGAAGTGTGGACTACTGTATTGTAAGAATGTTGTATATATACTAGATTTTCATCCCAGGTCTTCACATGCTTCTGGTTGTATCCCCTCAGAAGATGCACCAAAGTCCTATGGACTACTTTTTTCTGCCCATATGTTTATGGATGGAATATTGTAGATCTCTTCAACTTTGTTCCTATCTTCTCCCACAATGTAGTCTAGAATGCAATGTGAATTATTGTATCCCTATTTAAAATGATGCTTCTTGGTATCCCAAAGTGCACCTAGACCTGTCCAAAGGACAAGTTTGCTACTTCTTGCTCGTTGATGGTCTTTTTATAGGGAATCAAAACACACATCTTGTTGAACCTATCAACTACTATGAACAAGTAGTCATGTCCCTTCCTGGTTGTTGGTAAAACTCACACAAAGTCTGTGGAAATGCTTTCCCAAGGATGAGTAGGTACAATTAAGAGATGATATAGACCCTATTTCTTGTTGCTAGGATCACTGGTACAACAAAGCATGCATCCTCTTATGAACCTAACTACCTACTCTTGCATCTTGGGCCAATACACATACCTCTACAAGTTAGCCACAATCTTCCCTACACCAATGTGCCCTGCAAACTTAGAGGCATGAGCCTATCTAATCAGTAACAATTTCGCAACTTTAGGAACACATATCTTATCCAGCCTATAGAGTAACTCATGTTGGAGATGGTAATCAACAATGTTGTCACCATCATGCACATGACTCTGACTCTGCAACTGTTGATACACCTCCTTGAAGTCCTCATATTTTGAATATGCCTCTCTAAATGCATTATGGGTGAATGGATCAATGTGCATAAGAGTCCCCAAAGTTGTGATCTATGATGTGGGTGGCATTGAAAGCATGTCATCCAACTTGTTTGTGCTTCCCATCTTATACTTGATCACCAAATGAAATTACTATGAAAACCCCATCCTCTTGTAATTCCTGGTTTTTTGTAGCTTACTCTGGGTTTGCAAGTATTGTAATGACTGGTGATCTGTGTGGAGGATTGTCTCCTTTCCCATCAGATAATTCTTCCACTTCTTCACAAATTGCACAATGACATAAATCTCCTTGTCGTAGGTAGGGTAGTTAAGGAATGCCCCATGAAATTCTTTATAATGGTAGCATACAAGCCTTCTTCCCTGCATTAAGACAACTCCCATAAAATAACCACTCGCATCTGTCTCCACTTCAAAGTGTCACTACAAGTTTGGTAATGGTAGAAATGGTTCTTGACTGATCTTCTTATTTAGCTCCTTGAAAGCCTTCTCCTGACATTTTCCCCACTGGAAACTTTTTCCACTTGTTGTTATGGCATGGAACGATGTTGATACCACTGAAAATGAGGCTATGAATTTCCTCAGGTATTGCGTTGCTCCAATGAAACTCCTCACCTCAAAAGGATTAGTAGGCACCGACCATTTCATGATTGACTCCATCTTGGAAGGATCTATCTTCAGGTCTCCTCCACTGGGTGCTTATTTAATGTTTCTAATGCATGCATCAAATGTGAAATATGCTCCTTCTAGGTAGCACTATATACCAGTATATCATCCAAATAGACAATAACAAATGAATCTATAAAAGGTAACAATACATCATTCATTGATATCATAAATATAGCTTGTGAATTACATAGGCCAATTTCACGATTAACCCCTCATACAAACCTTGCCTGGTTTTGAAGGCAGTCTTCCAAGTATCTTCTTCTTTGATTCGAACGTGGCGTTATCCATGCTTCAAGTCCAACTTAGTGAATTACTTTTCTTGCTGCAGTTGATCTAACATATCATCTATCCTCGGCAGGGGGTGTCCGTTCTTAAGTGTGGTTTTGTTCAACACCAAGTAATCTGTACACATCCTCCAAGTCCCATCCTTCTTTGGCACAATGACGATGGGTGACCCACGTGGTGATGTACCTAGTCGAATGATACCCTTTTCCAGCAATTGCTACAATTGTTTCTTGATCTCACTTTATTTTATAATAGACTTCCTGTATATCCCAATATTTGGCAATGGGGAATATGGAAATAGTTGGATATCGTTCTCCACTTCTCTCTTAGGTGGTAACCCTTTAGGCTTTCGGAACGCATACCTGTATGCCTATAATAACTCCTTCAAATTTTGTTTCTATTTATCAATACACCCCTCTAGGGATGCCTTGCCTCTTATCGACTCCTCTATAGGCTGAATTTCTCTTAAAAAAAATAAAACATACTTCTTTGTGTAACTAATCAATTTCTTGGCTTGGTTGGCACTTACTAGTGAAATTTTTGACTTGCCTTTATGCTCGTTGATGATGAATGATTTTCCATCCTTAATGAGTTGATACTGGTTATATTTCCCCATGAAAATTACATCTCACATGTACATGTATAACCCCAAACATGAATCCACATACATCAAGGGGAACCACATCTAGATCTACTTCATCAATAAAATAAACACTGATAGCAAATCTAATTTTATATTGTTTTGTTGCCTTTGGCTCTACATCCTTATTTACCCATCCCAGTGGTTATGGGTTTGGATGATCACGAACTTCCAACCCCCACTTCTTGAACAGATCTGCTGCAATGAGATTCATTTGTGGTCTTGAGTCAAATAGAGCATCAATCTTTGTCTTCTTGACCTGTATATTTATATGGAAGAGCTTGGTCATTTTTTTCTCTTCCTGTTTTTGAAAGATACTTAGATTCATCTCCTTCTTCACTTATGTACATATGATCTTCTCATCCATGTCTGAGAATCTGTCAACTTGGTTGCTCGAATCCGTAGCCATGAGATTCTTCTTCTTATTATCTTTCTTCTTGTCCTTCAGGTTTAGCTCTGGATGCAACTTCCAGCATTTTTCCTTGTATGACCATCAATGTTTCAATGGTTTATAGGATCTTTGCACTAATGTGTTGTGGCTTCCATCTTTTTATCTTTTCCCCCCTTTTCCTTCTTCTTACCCTCCTTAGAAGTATCTTGTTTCTCCTTCTTCTTCGATCCATTTGATTGTGATCTCTTCAAGTTTATGTTCTCTAGTTATTGTGCCTATACACAAGCCTCATCCATCGATTTGGTCTTGAACAACATCACTTGCTCATGGAGATGGTGGTGCAAACCCCCCAGATACTTGAGGAGCACATATGGGTTCTTTGGAGAGATACCCAACATGATAGCTATATTTCTAAATTCCATGGTATACTCATGCACGCTTTGGCCCAAATTTTTCCTGAAATAATTCCATCGGATCCACTGGTCCTGTACCCAATCAGATAAAACTGTGACCAAGTTAGTGCACGACCCTCCAATTTTAGTTGCGCAAATGATATTTTTTGTCCTTTTTCAATATGATGGATGTTGAAATAAACTTCGATTTGTTGCAACCATTGGTTTAGCTTCAGAGCATCAATCTCGCCATGCTACATCCTGATATCTAATTTTTCTTCCATTTTAAATAGGGACCGTGATTTGTTCATGACACTCGAACTGGGTTGATATTTTTCAGGTTCTTTCTTCGACTAGTTCTCTATTTCTTCCTGATCTTTTGATCCCCCTTCTGATTTTTCCTCTGCATTTGAACCCCATCTTCTCCAAATATCCCAAGCTTATTACTTAGGGTTGTATAAATTCCCACTGTAGATCAACAGATTATGCAATATACTAAAGCAAAATACAAGATCTACTTTTACAACAAACTTGCGGAAGCTTAATTGAATTTGAGCAAGATCAAATAGAACACATATAAATAAGAATGAGAAATCAATCACACATGAACACAGAAGAATACTCTGGGGAAAGCCTCAGCTAAAAACCTCGATCTTTGTATTATCATACAAGTGGAAATATGTTCAGATTACACAAAGCATCAACTCACAAGCTATCCTGCTCTCAGTACAATCCAACAATACAACTCACATACTGAATAGACACAAGATATGCCTTCCCTTAGCCCTCCAAGCCTCCTATTTCCTTGCGCAGTTTTCCTTGGGTTCCAATGCTACCAACTGTGTGAATTGGCCTCATCACACACTCATCAAACCCAAAAGTAACTATGCAATCTCCAAGGAATGAATTCTTTCTACATGCAAGAGATATCCTCCATGGAATATTCCTGCAACTGATAGTACATTGTCCCATCATCTAATCTCAGCTGGGTCTCTGTCTGAACGAACATGCATGAGTTATTTATGAGAGAATATTCAGTTATCTGAAGTGCAGCAGCTGCATGCATGCATTAACTAACTGAACTCACAATTAGTTCAACAAACTATTTGAACTAATCTAACTAGACTTAACTCAGTTAATTGAGCTAACTAATTACAACTCAAAGTACAACTCATCCTGATCTCCTTTAATCAAGGGATAACCTCCTCAATCAATGGAGAAACTGTTGCATGTCTACACATAGACTTCATGTTTGATTTTCTACAACTAATTAACTCAATATGAATTAATTAATTATTTTACAAACAACTGCTAAGATCAAATTCGAATTTTAATTCTCAATATTAGTTTAGGGACTAACTAAAATTGGAATGCATCCCGAAATGTTATTTATAGCAGTGCTAATTTTAGCACTTCTATTTTTAGCATTTCTTGTTGCTATTTTCAACACTCCCTCTCAACAAGAAAGGGATTATCAATAACCCCAATCCTGTCTCTGTGGAACTCAAACTTGCATTTTTACAATGCCTTAGTCAAAATATCTGCATCATGTTCCTCGGTCGAAACATACAGCAACAACATGATCCTCTTGACCACACAGTCTTGAAGATGGTGATACTGGATATCAATGTGCTTGGACCTGTCATGAAAAACTGGATTCTCAGAGAGTTTGATACAACTATGATTATCGTAGTAGATCACAGTTGGATCCATCCTCTGACCAAACAATCCCACTAGAATCTTCCGCATCCAAATGGCCTCACATGCTGCCTGACTGGCAGCCATGTATTCAGCCTTTGCTGAGCTAAGTGCAACTGACCTCTGTTTCCTGCTGTACCAGGAAATTTCCACTGAACCAAGGTTGAAGATTCCTCCAGAAGTGCTCTTTCGATCTGATGGAATCCTTCCCCAATCTGCATCTGTGAAGCCCTGAAGCTTCACTCCCTTTGTCCATCTGTGCCACAATCCATACTGAGATGTGCCTCTGAGGTATCTCAGCACATGCTTCACTGCCTTCCAAAATAGCTTGGTAGGCTGAACCATAGCTTGACTCAGCTAGTTCACCGCAAAGCATAAGTTTGGTCATGTGTTCACTAGATACATAAGTGAACCCACAAGCTGCCGATAAACAATAGCAGCTACTACCTCACTTGAAGTAGCATCCTCCTTCCTCCAGTTCCCAGCTAGAGGAGTCTGCATGGGCTTGCACTTCTCCATGTGGAAGCGCCTGAGTATCTCATTGGCATACTTTCCTTGAGACGCAAACACTTCACCATCTTTCTGCTACACTTCCATGCCTAGAAGGTAGTGCATAAGACCCATGTCTTTCATCTCGAACTCTCTTGCAAGGTTCTCCTTGCAAGACTTGATCAAATGATCATCACCTGTCAAAATCAGATCATCCACATAAAGAAAAATGATCAATGGCTTACCTTCTATCATGATGTGGTAAAGGTTCACATCTGCTTCACTCTTGGTGAAGCTCAACCCGGTGAAATAACTGTCGATCCTGGTGTACCAAGCACGAGGTGCTTGCTTCAGCCCATACAAAGCCCTCTTGAGTCGGCACACATGCGACTCACGATTGAAGGTCTCAAAACCTTCTGGTTGCTCAATGTACACCTCTTCCTCAATCTTACCATTGAGTAACGCGATCTTCACATCCATCTGATGGATCTTCCAACCCATCTGAGTTGATAGTGCCAACATTGATCCAGGTGGATGTTGGTGGCCACCCACCTATCCCATTTGGACCCCCACAACTGTCTCTTTCAGTTTTTCAGTTTCCTTAATTATAGCGCAGTTTACTATTTTTAGCAGTTTTTCGGGTCCTAAACTTCCAGAGCCGTTTTGAGGCCCTAAACGACGTTTTTTGGGAAATATACCTCTGCGATTTTTTAAATAAAAAATCGTCTTTTTCGTCGTAGTCCTCGGAGAGATCTTTCCAACGGGCTATCATGCGCGTCAAACGGAGATTGTATGCCAAAGTTACAACCCCGGGAAGTTGATGTACCAATTTACCCAAACGGGGCCCATAGTTTGGCGTTTCATCTTCTAGGGTTAGGTTTTGGAATGTTAAGGGTTTTCCATTGTTTCTCAATAATAAATAGGCCTTCGAGCCTCATTGTAAATTCGAAACAGTTCAGAGGCATGTAGCCGACACATCTCTTCTCAGAGATAAGCTACCATCGCCCTAGCTGGGTTATTTCTATTTGTAAGCATATTCCAGTATTCTCCATTAATGAAATGAAGTATTATTTTCGCTGCATCTCTGTTTTTATGGTTATCGCATCTCTGTATTTATGGTTATATCTGTAATCTATTGCGTTCCTGCTTAAATCCAGATTAGTGGTATCAGAGTGGTCTGCTTTTTCTCTGTTTTTCTTTGCATGTCCCCAACGAGGTTGGGATATAAGGAGTTAGGGCTTGAATTGGTCGAACCTTTGCAAGACCAGCCTCGCAAATCTCGACAACCTCCCATGGCGGATGAGAAGAAAGACGAGGGGGCAAGAGATCCTATCAGAATCTTCCTCGAAGAAGCCCTCGAGTGGCTAAGGAACGCGATGATGGATAGCTTTGCGCAGATCCTTCAGCGGCTACCCAGAGGCGACGCATCGGCTTCCAATAGCTACTCTGGAAACGCCACACCGTTTAAGGTACAAGTTAATTTTGAAATCCCCATCTTTGAGGGTCAAATAGATGCAGATGCCGTAGATAAATGGTTAAATCTGCTAGATGGGTATTTTTCTATTCATGAATTTTCAAGTCAGGAAAACATTGTTTTTGCTCTTCTGAAAGCAGCCCCCCACGTCAAGGACTGGTGGGAAACATACTGCGAGCAGAAGGATGAAAGTACAGGCTCACTGTTTTCAGCCGCCCCCACTTGGAATGACTTCCGGGATGCCATCAAGGAGTAGTACTACCCTGTCAAAAGCTATGAGGACAAATACATCAAATGGACCACACTGTGGCAGGGACGAGACCAAGATGTACCAGAGTTCACAAATATTTTTCATACCCTTCGCACACAGTTGGGTATCAAAGATTCTGAGCTGCATTTGGTACTCAAATACCGCGGCTGCCTACACAGATACATCCAGGAAGAGATGGAGTTCTTGAACATCTCCTCACTCGGCACAACATACTGATACGCTGTCAAAATCGAGCAAAAGTTCAAACAAAAGAAGCGATACTTTGGATCTGCAAATCCGAAGCCCAAAGGACAAAGCCAAGGCGGGGTGACCGAAGACAACCCCTCTAAGCTGCAAGAAAAGAACAACACCACGAAGCCGAAGAAGGACACAGGAAAGTGGTGTGAGTTCCACAAGAGTCCCACTCATAACACAAGTGAGTGTCGGACCAAGCAGTCGCTGGTGGCTGAGTTGAAGGCTTCCGAATCAGATGCATGTTTTGACTATGAGCTAGAACTCGACAAGGGGGATGGCAAAGGGAAGCAAATCATTGATGCAGATCCTAGTGCCACTGTTGCCACTGCCAAGATCTAGAAGAATGAGCTCGAAGAGCCAGAGGAGGGGGAACATCTTTTCCACTCACAGATGTGGGTGAAGGGTTTGCCGTTGCAATTCATTGTCGATAGTGGCAGCGAAAAGAACCTCGTTTCAGCAGAGGTCGTGAAGCGGTTGGGCCTACCAACTACGCCACACCCACAACCGTACAGTATCGGGTGGCTTCATGAAGGACGAGATCTCAAAGTTCACCAGCAGTGCCGCCTTCCCTACAGCATCAAGCCCTTCACAAATGAGGTATTGTGTGATGTTACACCTATGGATGTTTGTGATGTACTATTAGGCCAACCATACTTGTGGAGGCGACATGCTGTGTATGAGTCAAGGCCTCTCGCTATCATTATTTCTTTGGATAATTCATTATACAGGATACCAGAGGTAGCTCCACCTACCACCACCTCTTTGAACACTGCTAAGAAAGGCAGCAAGCTCATCTCATAGACTAGGAAATTTATTTTGTATGGTTCGCTCCCAAAGTAAGGGGAAGATCGTTGCTACATCCATGACCCCCGTAAAGGGTTCCTCCACGCAGTAGCAGCAACATAGGGATACAGTCATGACAGAACATAGGAACAACTTCTCCTTACCCAGAGGGGTACCACACAAGTTTCAGGTGGGCGAAAAAGTTTGGTTACATCTGCAGAGAGAATGCCTTACCAGAACCCATCAGAAACTCAAACCGCTTCGACATGGTCCTTACACCAGTAACAAGGCTGTGGGCAACAATGCTTTGAAGCACAACATTCCTCCATTCCTTCGCTTGCACCGACTGTTCAATGTGGACCATCGCCGACCATGCTTCCCACCATTTCTAGACACATCAGAGATTGTAGAACAGCTCACTGGAGACCCAACTCAGCAGAAGCTTCCTCATTTCAAGGAGGAACTCAACGCAATGGGGACCATTGATTCCTAAGGGGGGAGGAATGATCCAGGTGGATGTTGGTGTCCACCCACATATCCCATTTGGACCCCCACAAGTGTCTCTTTCAGTTTTTCAGTTTCCTTAATTATAGCGCAATTTACTATTTTTAGCAGTTTTTCGGGTCCTAAACTTCCGGAGCCGTTTTGAGGCCCTAAATGACGTTTTTTGGCAAATCTACCTCATGATCTTTTAGGTAAAAAATCATCTTTTTCGTCGTAGTCCTCGGAGAGATCTTTCCAACGGGCTATCATGCGCGTCAAACATAGATCGTATGCCAAAGTTACGACCCCGGGAAGTTGATGTACCAGTTTACCCAAACAAGGCCCATAGTTTGGCGTTTCATCTTCTAGGGTTAGGTTTTGGAATGTTAAGGGTTTTCCATTGTTTCTCAATAATAAATAGGCCTTCGAGCCTCATTGTAAACACAGTTCGAAACAGTTCAGAGGAATGTAGCCGACACATCTCTTCTCAGAGATAAGCTACCATCGCCCTAGCTGGGTTATTTCTATTTGTAAGCATATTTCAGTATTCTCCATTAATGAAATGAAGTATTATTTCCGCTGCATCTCTGCTTTTATGGTTATTGCATCTCTGTATTTATGGTTATCTCTATAATCTATTGCGTTCCTGCTTAAATTCAGATCAAACATCGATCTGATAGATGAGTACCTTGCTACAGGAGCAAATGTATCATTGTAGTCAATCCCCTTGACCTGTGAGAAACCACGGGCAACAAACCTTGCCTTATGTTTCTCAACACTGCCATTAGTTGCCTGCTTTACCTTGTAAAGCCATCTGGAACTCACCATTGACTTGTCCTGAGGTCTTGGGTATACATCCCACACGTTGTTCCGAATGATAGAGTCATACTCCTCTACTGTTGCATCAACCCAGACTAGTTGCTGCACTGCCTCCTCGAATGAAGAAGGTTCGGTCTCTACAAACTCCCCAACCATGGCCATGTAACCAGTGTACCGCTCGAGTGACCTCCTCTGTCTGCGCTAAGAAGATGGCTGTCCCACATTCTCTCGCGCATCCATCATCAACCTATCAGCTTCCCTTGAGAATTTCCGCCTGTTGGATACCTATACTAATAGGTTTCATATTTCATGATTGGCAAGAGAAAAGCCAAATATGCTCTGCTCTGGTATCCCAAAGATCCCATATTTCCTAGAAAGCAAGAGCTGGGTAAAGTGTTTCAAGTATTGAGGACCTTATTTCAATTTTTGTGGATGATTCAACAGTCTAAGCTGGATCATGCCATGTTTCAATTTTGAGTTGTAGAATAGAGAAAGTGGTCTGTCCAAACAGCTTAATCTTGGCAGACAAGTAGTCCAGGTAGAGAAGCAAAGGTTCCCAAAAGTTTAATCTGGGACCTTGGAAGACATAAGGGTAGAAGTAGATAGAGAGAAAAGGAAAAAAAAGCCAAAGAAAAGAAAAGGCAATTGAGGGTTGCAAGTCCAAGTGCCCCTCCAAGAAGAAACAAAAAATGCTAGGCAAAATAGTTGGGTAGGCAGTTGTGGTCGCAGAAACAATATGATCACCATTACTCAGGCATCAATAGGTCTCTTGCCAAGGCAACAAATCTATCAGCAAACAAAGTGGTGAATTCCATGAAGTTACAGCAAAGAGCATCACTAACTTCTGTTCTTTCCCTCTCTACTCCATCACTAACACCCCCTTTCTAATTCCCCTCCTTCATTCATATTAACTCCTAATTCTACTATATAACCTCCCCTATCTTACCCCCACCCCTAATATTATTAACACTAAGGTGTATAAAACCCCAAATCTTATGTATATTCCCTCCCCTAGGCATAATAGCCGTGTATTGTTCAAAAGGGACCAAAATGGCATCTGGCCACTTTGGTGAACCTATTCCACCCTATTTCCCCTTTGCTGCAAGTCAATTTGCCCTCAAATCAAAACCCCTCTCCAAACCCCTTTTGCCTATAAAACCTTTGCAAAGGTTAGTACCCGCCTCTGGCACGTTTCCCAATCCTACTGCATGGTTGGTTAAGCAAAACATTTGAAAAAAACCCATAAAACCCACAAACTTTAATTTTTCCGCCCGCAGTATTAAACGCGCGTCTTTCCCCTCCGCCAGCCGTCGGATCAAGCCCATCAGATCCGATGGTCCACAGCAATATCGGAGCGCATCCTATGGCGGCGCTTTAACCTCCGGGGAAGTGACGTTGCGCCTTGTCACGCCTCCTCCACGCGTCAACCGTTGAACCATCTCGGAGCCCGCTCTGACAGCCTCTGCGCCGTACCTAAACCGCCCCGAGAAACCGCGGCGATTAAGGCCTTAACCGTGACCGCTACAGTTTGACCGCCACCTACCCGCCGCTGACTCACCGCCACGTCCTTGCCTGCTCGTACCAGCCTCTCTTATTGGCCCACCTCACTGCTGACTGGGCTGCCACCTCGCCGCCCCTTTGACCAGTCACCCACTGCCACGTCGCCCGATGACGTCAGCTGACGTCACCTCACCATGACCCACCAATGGCGTCATGCTGACGTCAGCAGGAAAAAGCGCCAAGTTGGTAAAATAACCCATATTTACCAATTTTCCCGTGTTTTTTACCATTTTCACTGTGATTTCTGCTGATTGCTCTGCATGACCGTTTGAACTCGAATTTTCGCCAACCAGTCAATTAGCCCGGGCGACCTCCTCAAACAACAACTGTGCACCTGTGTTTCAACCTCTGCTCGTCGAATTACAGGTATTTAGACCGTTTCGCCCTCCATACGACCTGCATTAAGCTTAAAATTGCTCAGAGGGATAGTAGAACCATAAAAAGGATATTTACACCGTTCATTTCCATTCACTCATCCACCCTTGTCATTGTGAGGGCCAAGAAGTACCTGCAGAGCTTTAGAAACCTGCAATTCACATAAAACCTCTGTAATTCTGCGTTTCCCGGCAGAACTCCTAATAGACATAATTCACCCGATTGGAGAGTTCAGTTAGGCCACAGAGAAGTTCTGTCACTAGACTCCAGTAGTATTTCAATTGCTATTGAGAGAATTCCCCTTGAATACTCAAAACATCAACTGTTTCCACAGAAACTGCCTCCAGACTGTGTTTTTACCATTTCACCTGTCTACCTACAATTATTGCAGCTTGAAGAGCTATGGAGACCCCTATTGCACTGAATATTAAGCCCATCAATGCCCCTCACCAGGAATTAGCATGGAAAGCCCTGGGGGACATGGACTACCAAATGCTGGATTGGTTCCCCATGGGAACCAAGTACAATGTGCTAATGTTGAATGAATTAAGAGCCCAGCACCTCAGTGGGGCAGATATCTTGGGGATTTGGGAGTCAAATTTGCCCATATACAACCTTCCCCAAGTCAATCCTATGCCAGAGCTCATTTATAGCTGCCAGGAATGCTATGACCCCAGCCAAAGAGCAGTCATAAGCCCCACAGGCCTAGTCCTGTTCCAGATCACCCCAGAGAGCATAAACCAGATGCTGTGCTTCACAACAGCCAAGAAGTTGACCCCTCTGTCCATGCAGAATCTGATTAACACAGGGATCAAGCTGTCCAGTGACCAGATTGTCAAAATTAACCAACTGTTTGTCACACCAGGCTTTGAAACAGTCAGAACCCCTCCTATTGGGTACCATTATCTAAATGAGTTGGGCAGAATGTTGGTGGATCTAATTGGCTATGTCCTAGGATTCAGGGGGCTGGAAGATGTAGATGAAAGCATAATGGCAATGCTGTCCATGTTTGCCCCTGGTAAGCCTCCAGCTGTACAGTATGATTATGCAACTTACATAGCAGAGAAAATCCATGATCAGTTCATGAATTTGAAAAGGGAGAGACTGTTCAGGTACTCCTCATATATATATCATTTATTCCTTTTCTACCAGCCAGCTACCTTCTCTGTTCCTTTGAGGCCACTCAATGCCCAAGGAATCCCAAGATCAGTTGTTTTCTGGACCTCTGTTTTTCATTCTACCTCCGTATCACCCTATACATACTGTGAGTTTATTGATTTATTTGTTCATCCAGCCCTAACAGTGCTGCAAGGTACTCCTCCTCCTAGATTAACCGATGAAATGAAGAGGATTCTACATTTGAACAAATCTTACAATATTGGCAACTGGTACTTCTACCAGAACCACACAGTCATTAGGATATATGGCTGTGAATTGAACCCATTTAGGTTGCCAAGGTATGTCCCCATGAGGCTTTTTGCCTTAGAGTATTTCAGGCAGTTTGGGAACTCAGATTACCTTCACTTTCAGAGCAGAAACAAGAAGTCACAATTGAAGGTAAGAAGCCAGCTAGGTTCCTTCCTGTATAACAAGAAAGAGGAAGGGTGGAAAGAGGCACACAGCATCCTGGAAGGCCTCAGATTGCAGACCAGTTTTGAGTGGATTCCTTATGACCCCAATCATACTATCTCCCTCAGGAGAATTAGATACAGACTGGGCAACTATGCGCATAAAAGACAACCTGAAATTGAAAAGTATGCCAATGCACTAGAGTGGGAAGAGGGTACACTAGTAGAACAACTCACTGAGGTAGAACTACTTGAGAAAGAAGCTAGGAATGTGAAAAAAGAAACTGACTTGGAAACTTGTGGACAGGTGCCCTCCTCCTACAGAAAGCAAATTGGAACAGCTGCTAGATCTTCAGCAGCACAGCAACAAACCACTGAGAAGACATCCCAGGCAGCAGGCAAAGACAAAGGTAAACAGGTGGAACAGCCACCTGTATTGACAGAGGAACAAGTTGACACCTTGCTACAGCAGCAAGAAGAAATGGAACAGCAAGAACTGGGGCAGCAACAAGAAAAAGCACAGTCCAGTGAACAACAGCCCTTGCAGCAGGAAAAGGGGACAGATCAACCTGGTAACACTGAGCAGCAGCCCCAAACAGAGGTGCCTCCCAGGACAGACACCAATGTAGACACCTCAGTCCTCCAAACACCACAGAAGGAGGATGTGACCAGGAAAAGGGAGAGAGAGACCCCCCACACCTCATCATTCATCAGAGGAGAGAAGAGACAAAGACTGAATGACTCCCAAGAGGAGGACATAGCAGTAAGGCAAGCCATGGGCATGGGCCCACCCAGTGGAGAACTTTCGGCCAGCTCATCTCAGCGTGGACATGACATGACTATGGGAGGAGAGGTCAGCTCCTCCGGTCAAACTAGAAAAGGGCAGTCAAGTATAAAACAGCAATTCATTGACATCAAAAGGAGGAGTGATCCCATAAAAGTGCAGCTGTATGATCACTTGCTCAACCTGGCTCCTAGCAACCAGCAGAGACTCATGTCTGCTTTCGATATGAGCGAAGGCAAAATGATAATGAGCCACTTCATGCCTACAACTTTGCAGCCTCAGTCCACCTCGGACTATCTGAGAACCAATATGGAGGTTCTTGCCAAAGACATACACCCCATGGACAAGATTGAATTACATAAGCAGACTGGTGAAATGGTGTATGCCTCCCTGGCAGATGAGACATTGGAGAACTATAAACTGAAGAGCAGCCTGGATAACACAGCTTCTCAGCTGGAATTAGAAAGAGCATCATCACAAGCCAAGGACAATAGGATCAAGTCCTTGGAAGAGGTAATTATAGAGATAGGGCATGATCCTAAAGATGTCAAAGGCATCCAAGAACTCCTGAAGATAAGGGATGCAGACATGGCAGCCCTAAGAAAGAAAATCAAACTCCCGGCCACCATCCATCCACAAACAGATGAAGTTGCCCAGCAAAGGCAAGAAAAGGATGCTACAGATCTGCTGGTGTCCCTATACAAAGAGCTGGTCAGGACTCAAGACCAGCTAGGACAAACTGAAGCTGCAAAGGCAGCACTACAAGAAACACTGAAGCAAAGAGAAGAGGGCCAACCCTCCCAGCCTCCTCCTGTCATAATAAATCTTGAGGAAACCCCTCCAAAGACTACTCCTCCTCCTCAGCAAACAGCACCAACTACAGCGCCATCCACAGCAGCAACAACTACAACATCAGAACAGGCTACTAGTTTAGACATGCAAAAGCTGCAAGCTGAGATCCAAGCCATGGAATCTCAAATGAAAGAGCTGGATGAACTTAAGAAAACCTTGACTAAGGTAAATGAAAAGTTTGACAAGAGCAAACAGAATGAGGCAGCCAAGGAGAGAGAGGTAAAAGCTCTTAAGAGGAGAATTGCTGAACTAGAGAAAGAGCTTGCACTAGAAAAAGTGACAGCTGAGATGAAAGCAGTGCTATGGAGCAACATTGGGCGGTCCATTGCCAACCAGTGGCAATATATTGAGACCATGGATGAGCAAATGGTGCTCATCACTAAAGCAAACAAAGAAATACAGAGAGCCAGGGCAAGCCTCGGACACATGCCAGAAGCTGCTACTAGGATGATCAATATTCTGAACTATAAGACTAGCTCTCAATTAGCTGTCATGGGAATCACCAACAGGACAGAAACAATTGCTGTAGCCAAAAGAGTCATAACATTGAGGAACTTGGTTGGAACACTGGAGAGGAGGACACAGGATATGCAGACTGAAATCAACAGATTCCTGGAAAAATTCGTGGCACTACAGAACAGAGGCCTCCCCAGCATTTTAAGCAGTGTAGGAAGACTGCTCACCCTAGACAATTACAATAAGAGAATTGATGCCCATGCAGTAGCAGAGATTGCAAAACCGCCCAGCACTTCAACAGACACAGGGCCAGACACAGGGCCAGCCACCGGGCAGACTATGTATGACAGGGTGGAGAACCTGTTTTTACTCATGAATGAAGTTGAGCATCTGTTTGATACACCACCTAACTTCTTCAAATTCACAGAAGCAGATGAAACTCTAGGGGCAATCTTAGCACACCAACTGCCCACACAGGATGTCTGGAGAAATTTGACACAGACAGTTTTGACAGGCCAGAATCAGTAGCGCTAATTCTCCAGGCGAGTGAGCATACATGCGCAGGCACAATTTTGAAGAAAGATATCTACAGAGAAGAGGCAGAGGCTGAGCCAACTCAGCAGGACCATTGACTCACCACAAGCAGCAGTCACAATCACAGGTGACAAGTCCAGGATACAGCGTACAAGCCTTAAAGACAGGTCTTCCAGCATTTATTCAGAATATCTCGACCGACTTAGCTGTTTCCAAAAGCTAAAATATCTTCTGACAGAGCATTAAAATGCCTGTACTCTGTAATCAATGCTGTATTAAATTTTGGTCATAATATCTTAAGTAGTTGGTAAGAATGTAAAATCTGAGATAACTCAGAACTCAGATATTTTGTAAATCACCACAAGTATATATTCACCCTTCACAGCAGTTGAAGGGGTTGTTGTAATTTTCCTTTGAAGAGCTCTCGCTCGTTGTAATATTTTCAGAGAAGTAATACAAAGGAAGAATGGAATTTCCAAGGCTTGGTGTTCTTTGATGTATTGTGGTGAAAGATGAAGGTTACAGGATTCCAGGGTGTTGCATAAAACAATAAGTATTCTCAAATCTCTTTGTTATATGTTTTCGAGTCTTTTGTTCTCTTTTGTTGTTCAAATGTTTTACACTTGATAGCAAGGTGAAAGGATAGTTCCAGGACTTAACCATGATTACCCTGGACTCAAACTGAGCTATTATACATGTTTTCCTCAGATACAGTGACAGAATTGTAATTCTTAATTGCTGCATTTCAAAACTGTGTCTTTTACTGTGAGAGGCATTCTCAGGGATTCAATTTTTGCCCCTGAGACCTCTATCTTTTCCTCTTAAAGCTGTCTGTTGGGAATATATAGACAATAAGTGAAAATTCTTAAATGCTTTCACTGCTTGTGTTACCTGTTTCCAGTCATCTAATCAAAAATCTGTTCTATTAAGCACTCAAATGGCCCTGTAAGTCCCATCTTTCATCTCAAAGTTTCAAACACATATAGCCACAGACTCCATTGCCCAATGGTACTCAACCTCTCTGAAAACTACATCACTGGAATCTAAAAGGAGTTTCATCAACCAGAACATCAACAAAACCTGTGCATAATAGCTAGCCTAAAACCCTATCATAAACAGTTACAAATCATAAAGAGAGAGCCCTCTCTGATCACAGTTTGGCTAGAAACAGTGATCCAAAGATTGGTTAGTGGTTACCCCGGCCGTATTCCCTTGGGAGTCATAGGGAACAACCTGGGTGTTAACACCGCCCATCTTTGGAAGACTCAGCATGAGTGGATGTCTCCACTCCCAGATCCTCTGCATGCGGATGCTCCACATCAATCTGAGTATCCTCCTCCTTAGGAACTGAGAGTTCCTCCTCTGCATTCAACTTGAGCTCCCTCTCAAGTGATACTTGCATGGCTTTCTGCTCGTCAAACTTCAGATCTTTACGTACCACTGTCCTCTGACTAATAGGCAAGAACGCTTGATAGTTGTGGGGTGTATCAGTGTACCCCACAAGTATCACCAATTCAGCTATTGGATCTAGCTTCTTCCAGACATCTTTGGTCAAATGGCAATAAATCGATGATCCAAAGATCCTGAAGCGACTCACATCTGGTCGCTTCCCGAAAAAGGCCTCCATAGGTGTCTTCATTCCTAGTATACGATGCGAGCTTCTATTCTGCAAGTATACTATTGTATTGCAAGTGGTAGGCTTTAGTCATGCAACATCGCTTGAGTTTCTCCCACAATCGATCTATTCTTTCTTTTGGCCACCCCATTCTGCTATGGGTTATGGGGTGCCGTCAACTCCTATTTAATTCCTTCTGCAGTGCAGAAGTCCTTAAACTGTTGGGAGACATACTCTCCACCATTGTCGCTATGCAAGGCTTTTATTTTATTTCCAGATTCTTTCTCTGGCAAGGCTTTAAACTCACAAAACCTCAAGAAGGTCTGATCCTTCTTTTGCATAAAGTAGATTCAACATGTACGAGAAAAATCATCAATAAAAATAACATAGTACCATTGTTTAGCGGTGGAGGCTGTAGAGAATGGTCCACAAACATCTATGTGAACTCACTCCAGGATTGTTCCAGCTCTACTATCTCGATCCTGAAAGGAATATTTCACATACTTACCCAAGGTACAACCTTTGCATGTATCTGTCTACTCCAGTTTTCCCTTGGGAAGTCCAGTAGAAATTTGTTGCATGATCTTCAAGGCCCCATGGTGCAAGTGGCCCAATCTTCTATGTCGTAGCTCACCAACATCTTAGCTTTTCACCACCTCTGCTTTGGAACTCAATGCATCATAGTCGTCTACCTCTAGCTTGTAGAGATTCTTAACTCGAATCCCAATCCTCTTTGTCTGTCCAGTACTAATATGCCTCAGGAATACCTTTCCTTTACTTCTAGGATAACCTTTATCTTCTAGCATAGCGACAAACACAAGATTCTTCTTCAGACCCGGTACATACTTTACATCAGTCAGCGTGAGAGGAGCACCATGCTCCCTCTGAAACATAATCGTACCTTCACCTGAAACACGAAACTTTCCATCATCGCCCATCTCGATCCGCATTTGGAGATCCTTCTCCTCCAGGGTACTAGAAAGATTCTTGTCACCAGACATGTGGAAAGAGGGTCCACTGTCTAGGTACCACACACATCCCACCATGGATGAAACCATGCATGTGATGAGAGAGAAATCCATCTCGAACTGTGAGGCCAGTGCCTCACCGCCTGATCCCTTCAAGGATCCCTTCTTGGATTTCTTCTGTGGACAATTCGTAGCATAATGGCCCACCTCATGACAATGGAAGCATCGCACTTTCGATTTGTCAAACTTCTTCCCACCATGGGAAGAACTATATTTGGGATGGGACACCTTCCATTTCCATTTCCTTGCCTTACTCACTAAGGCTATATTTTATTCATCATCTTGTTTTGATGAAGATCCATCTCTGGTGCTTCTTGTTATCTCCTCCTGCATCAAATCCGACCAAAGTAGTTCCCAATTTGGTAGTTTCTCTCTTCCATTAACTGAGTCTTGGTAGCTATGCCAACTCTTAGGAAGACCGAGGAGAGAAAGACTCACCATGTCATCATCGACTGTCATGATCCCTACACTTCCAAGCTTATCCTTGCAGGTGGTGAGATTGTTAAGATATGTAGAGATCTTGTCGCCCTTTTCACACTTGATTTTCTGAAGCTTTTCTTTCAGCGCCAGTTTCCTTTGATCGTTTTTTTTATGATATAGATCTTTCAATGTTTTCCACATCGAAAACGGTGTCTCCTTCCCATGGAGGCTCGAGACAATGTGGTCTCGAACTCCCTCCAGGACGATTCTCCTTGCTCTAGCCACACATTTCTTCCATTCCGCCAATTCTGTAGCATTAGCCAATGCTGGCTTGGGGACTTCTTGATCAATGAAGTACTTTAGACCGTTGTCCTCTAATACTGATTCCATGCGATTATTCCATGCTATATAATTCGAGCTGCCATCAAGGGCATACTCAAGTCTTAAACCGCTAAACGCCATTGGGGAAATTTGAGATGTGATACGAATTCAAATTCTATAATTAGGAACTTCAACCTTCGAAATTCTCCCTTCTTTGTATATTGTTCTTCACTTTGATCACATTTGCTTCGATACCATGTAGAAATTCCCACTATAGATCAACAGATTATGTAATATACTAAAGCAAAACACAGGATCTTCTTCTACAACAAACTTGCGGAAGCTTAATCGAATTTGAGCAAGATCAAATAGAACACATATAACTGAGAATGAGAAAGTAATCACACATGAACAAAGAAGAATACTCTGGGGAAAGCCTCAGCTAAAAACCCCGATCTCTGTATTATCATACAAGTGGAAATATGTTCGGATTACACAAAGCATCAGCTCACAAGCTATTCTACTCTCAGTAAAATCCAACAATACAACTCACAGATTGAATAGACACAAGATATGCCTTCCTTCAGCCCTCCAAGCCTCCTATTTCCTTGCGTAGTTTTCCTTGGGGTCCAATGTTACCACCTGTGTGAATTGGCCTCATCACACACTCACCAAACCCAAAAGTAACTGTGCAATCTCCAAGGAATGAATTCCTTCTGCATGCAAGAGATATCCTCCATGGAATATTCCTGCAACTGATAGTACACTATCCCATCATCTGATCTCAACTGGGTCTCTGTCTGAACTGACATGCATGAGTTATTTATGAGAGAATATTCAGTTATTTGAAGTGCAACAGTTACATTCATGCATGCATTAACTAACTGAACTCACAATTAGTTCAACAAACTATTTGAACTAATCTAACTGCACTTAACTCAGTTAACTAAGCTAATTAATTACAACTCAAAGTACAACTCATCCTGATCTCCTTTAATCAAGGGATAACTTCCTCAATCAATGGAGAAACTGTTGCATGTCTACACATAGACTTCATGTTTTATTTTCTACAACTAATTAACTCAAGATGAATTAATTAATTATTTTACAAACAACTACTAAGATCAAATTCGAATTTTAATTCTCAATTTTAGTTTAGGGACTAACTAAAATTGGAATGTATCCTGAAATGCTATTTATAGCAGTGCTAATTTTAGCACTTCTATTTTTAGCATTTCTTGTTGCTATTTTCAACAAGGGCTACCATGAGGAGGTTTACATTCTGATTTATATATGTGACTTGTTGTTCCAGCCATGAAAACCTCACCTTAGCAGGATCATGAGGGTCATTTACAGATTCGTCGACCATGATTATGGTTTTATGATTTTAGCCCTCGCTAACCTAGATCCCCTACAAATATCCACAAGATGGCCAAAGAAACATGATATGATACCAAATGATCTATAAACTACTGTGGATATCCGACTAGATATTTCATTACAATAAATATGATAATATTATATTATAAATATGAAAATTATACGCTAATACATTTTTGTTAAATTTCTAGATCGTAAGATTTTACTGTAATTAGTGCATGCATGTGAATGGAAACTATGAAAAAAATATAGAACAATAAAATAGAGCTCTCACACACACAAAAAACACAATATATGCTATGGCAAAACCTTTTGGGAGAAAACCAAGTTGGAAGGTGAGGTCTCTCCACTCTCTTTCTTTGTTTGGAAATATGGTTGCAGGTACAAGAAGTAAGCCCTGTGGCCCATGGGTTGCTATAGTGCACAGATGCTCTGTGTTTTCTCTACCTCAAATCTCTCATGGCTATCTTTGCTCAGCTATGGAACAAAATGCTCTCGAAAGAATGGAATGCCTCTTCCTCCTAGTGGCCCGGTTATAACATAACCTGATAGCCTACTAGTGTTTGAGTTTGACTACGTCAACTCTAAACTAAAGTTACAATATAGACTCTTCTAGTGTCTTTTACATCAAAAACACGTGGCTAGCCCCTTTTCCATGAATAATGGGAGTTGATGCAACATCCTCTCAAACCATGGTTGTGAAAACAGGAAGGTCAACTTTTGAGTGGCATAACTTTCGCATACGACTTTGATTGACACGATTCTTGCAACCTCGGAAATATATTTGTGTGTAGAATAGCATGAAAAGGTGTGATGCTAAAGTGACAAATTTTTACCCCAATCCGTTTGATGCTTCAAAGTGATACCATAATTTTTTAGACCTTTTTTTTCCAAACTAGGTCCCACCGGTAAAAATGGTTCCTTGAGCTGATTCCTCCTCTTTTTCCACTCCAAATGCATTGAGATGGATGACAAACAATATAATGATCCAATTCAGATCAGGTTGGATCTAATTTCTATGTTGAAACAAGTTTACTTGAATTGGATTAAGAAGGTTTCATTTGGTTGTACAATTTGAAGCCATTCTTGACAAACAAGAGTGCCATCTCCACCAACACATTATTCAAGAAGTTTCAATACAATGGGAATATACACAACTTTCAAATGCCACCTAGAACTAAAAACCATTTTGTAGCACTTCCCACATCTCTAGCCTCAACTATTTTTGAAGGGGGAGGGCATGTTAGGGTCCTAACCTCCTTAACTCCACAGGTAGATAGATGACTTTGCATTTCTATGTATGGGGTCCATTGCTATTAAATAACACCCATGTAGTAGTGTGAACACATTTATTGTAAGAAGACTTATTAGAAAGTTCTTCCTACTAGAAAATTATCTCTAGAATATTCTTAGAGGATAGAAATTACTATATAAAGATGTAGAAGCATTGTAAAAGATGTCTTGGAGTGAATTTGTAATCTAAGATTTGCTTTATTGGAGCTTGCCCACTTGAAAATTCCAATGAACATTTCTTCCATATTGATAAAGGAATATATTTCAATTTATATTGTCTATTACATTTGCAATTATAATTTTTTCTGCAATATATCTGAGTAACAGCTATAATTTTAACTTTGAATATTTTTATTTGTTACTTCTAAACACTTTCCCTATTCACCAGAACTGTTCATTTGTTGTCCTATTGATATCACAACCCATTTGGAACACTTTCCCAAAAATCAACATAGTGACTAGTTTCTTAATGACTTTCTTCTTCAACAATTCAAGGCATTTTTGCAACATTGTATCGCATTTGAACTCTCATTTTATTATGCATATTGTTAATGGTGCACATGTGCCAGTAAATTTTTTAATAAACCTTCAATAGAAGCTAAATAAACTATGAATACTTCTTACTTCAAATGTGCTTCTCATAATTGGCCACTCCCATAATTGCTCTCTCTCAGTTTCTCATGCACATTTCTAATGGCACACATATGCCACTAATTTTTTAATTTATTTAGATACACATTAGTGAAGCCACAAAAGCATATTACCTCAATTGTGTTTCTTAGAATTAACAATTCCATAATAGCACATAGTTTTTTTGATATCAATTTTGAGATATCATGAAGCCTAAGTAAACCAATTCTTTATTCATTAAAGAACATTTTGGCGTATTTATGAGCAATCTCTCATGCTTCAACTGCTCTAAATCTTGTCTCTTTTGTCTTGTTGAAAATTAAGATGTCATTTAAATAAATACCTACAAACTTATCCAAGAAAAACCTATCATTTATTGCATGTTTTGCCGTAAATATTAGGATTGATGTCATAGGTTTATGTTGTCACTTTTTCCATTTTTATCCATTTAAAGCTGTTTGTTGACCTATCCCTTGCATACCTCACTTATAACCTTTAAGCCTTTGTTGTTATTTTCCTTTATAGGCTATTTGTTGGTTGCTATATAATTTTGCATATTATAAATATTCCCATCATTAAAACCCTAAATTGTAGTAGCCTTTTCTTAGTTTATTAGTGTAAATCCTCGACCCCCAACCGGGTAATGCTACATATCTGCATCCCAAAATCCACCAATTAATTCACCGATGTTTTTGTGGAAGGCCATAATTCATAATTATCATTATTTAACCCTAGATTGTAGCTAGAGCCCACATTTAACTTTGATGGAATTCCTACTATAATCTTTCATACGAGTATTAACCCTATCATCGAAACCATTAACAATGTGCAATTGTAAAACAACATACAGTTAAAATGCACAACAAAATTGTCAATAATTATAAATATTTAATCATAACAACATAACATTAATGCAAATTCATAAGCTCAGAAAACTGGCTGGGGTTTACAACCAAATGACACATTAACACATGGCACATAAATACGATAGATACCCATTTTAGGGTTTATTATCAAGAACACGTAAAAACACATAAAAATATCCATAAAATATATCATTGCGTAATGTACACTTATCTGCATAGATGTTTGACTAGATGTAGGATCTCCAAATTCCACCCAGCCATAGAACATGTGGTTCATAACCTCAACCATAGGCTACATCGAGCAGGGAGTGCAACTCCATAGGTAATAGTTGCAAACCGAACAACAAAACCCTGGGTAAGGTACCAACCCCAACAACCTCAATCTACAACCACAAGTTCACGTTCCCCTGACTTGCACCTAAGTGGAACAAACTGAGTCCATTGACAATGCCCACCTTCCAAGGCACCTTACAACTAACCAGAAAAATCTCAACCTGTTGCTCCAGGAGATCTCTTGTTATTTGAGTGTCCAAGTGCCTAAAAGCCAAAACCAAAATAATCCCCATAGTTGGTGCTAGATTCCAAACTAGGACTCACCAACTATCACTGAACCAAGTTCCCCACCGTAACTCCATGGTAACCAAACCATAAACAAAGAGACCAATCTCCTGGATCCACCAGAGCTCACTAAACCATAACACCAAGCACTAAAACCATGATGCATCCATTTGGTGTGGTTAACTAAATTACTACGCCCCAACTAGTTCTAGAGCCCAACTTGATAGGATTCACTGGCTCATCAGTCATCAAGACTGAATAAGTTCTTGAATCTCATATCTCATAACAAAATGCACTTCTTTATATGCATGGCTTAACTTTTCCATGTGGTACGTCCTTCCTAAGCCATGTGGTCCCCGGGGTGCATTTTTCACCAAAACACCCAAATGTTTCCTTTTGCCTCTAGAGTTTCACCTCCATACTCTTTTCCGTAGAGTGAGCTCTATATTCAACCAACTATTTTTATTATAAAATATGTTTAATTACATTAATTGAAAATATAGGCGCTTTGGAATCACATCCTTTAGAGGCTTATATCTATACCTAGGTACGTTTTCCCCAAAATATATTTAACATCCTTACATGGGAACACAAGCTACATCATATAACTTGGATCACCAACCTACAATCACATTCATTCGTCTCACTAGCCTACATATCAATGTACATATATTTACAACATCATAAACATGAAGGGGGTATTACATTCCTCCCCTGTTATTTTATGAAATGTCCATAGTGCATCAATTGTCCATATTATTAATTTGGTACTAAAAATTGAATTGAGTTCACAATTCATTGTTGCAAGTCCATTTCCTCATCCATGGCTTCATCTTAGGGCATTCCCCATACTTTTAGTTCCCTCTACACATCAACAGGATCTAGAGGTCCTCATCCCACATTGACGAGCATCTAACCTCAACGCCATCATCATCACACTTAGAGGACAACAAACAAATGGAATTAATATTTGTAACATTTAAATTTTTATACATATATACAGTTTTTTCTTTCAAAAAGATCAACAACAATATAATGCATACAATCATTAATGAAACAAGATAAAAAAACCACGCAATTTTCATGTAATGCAAAAGCCATAGTTGGTCATCCAATGTCTCCACCATAGGCTTTATTCCTGCATATAATTCCTACATACAATCCCTATATACAAACATATTTATTTTCACATTTCCGGTTTCCTTTATTCATGCTACTCTGTCTAAATTTATATAATAGCCCATCTTGAAAAAAATGTATTAACCCTATTACAAGTTATAGTCTTGTATAACAATTATTACTAGGTTGTTACTCACACCTCCTATGACTTGTCATATAACCTGTCATAACATGTCATTAGTCCTTCTATAACACCTAGTATGGCCTTATGATGACCATGTTATATACTTTTCAAAACTATCAAAAAACTTGTCATAGCTTGTATAAAATAACTATTAAAATGTTTGTTACAATTCTTTTATAAGCCTACCATGGGCATGTGGTGGATTTGCTATATCTTGTTGTCATCCAGTGATAAATTGATCAAAAAATCTGTTCTAAAACCTGTGGTCAATCTACCTATTGTAACATATAATAATCTTGTCTGTTACGAAACCAACTCACAAAAAGATAGAAAAGATAGATCAACGCCTTAGAATTCAGCCTCTTCGAGGGGGCAACCTCCTTTACATTACACAAATGAATGATTCTTTTATGATTCAAATGAAAAAACCTCGTTTCTATATATAGGAGTCTAAGGAGTCGCAATATAACCCATCCGACCTAATAATAATAATATAAAGGCATAAAAATAACAATAGAGGGATTCTATGGGGCACAGTAATAACAATATGGGGACAATAAGGGAACATCAATATTAATAAGGGATACAACTACAATAGTAATGGGGTAATCACTAGTATTATAGGGACCTAACATGCCCCTCTCCTTCAAAAAAGTGTTGTCCTCAACGCTTGAGTAGTTTCGGATGATTCTGTATAAAATTCTCATCCTCCCATGTGGAATCTTCAGTGGATAAGTTCTTCCACTTGACGAGATACTCCGAAATTGATCTATTTCGTAGCTGTCGAGTTCTTGTTTCTATGACTGCTTCTGGTTCCAATATAATTTTTCCTTTCTCGTCAAGTTCTGGCAATATTGTTTGAGCTGGGAGCTTGTCGCCTATAACCTTCTTTAAACATGAAACATGGAAAACTGGGTGCACTCAAGAAGTTGCAGGAAGCTCCAATTTGTATGCCATAGTACCAATCTTTTGCAACACCTTGTACGGACCATAATATTTTGGTGATAATTTATTATCCTTCTTAGCTTGCGTGAGGGACATTTGTTTATATTGTTGTAGCCGTAGGAATACCTAATCACCTACATCAAAACTTCTTTCGCTGCGATGTTGATCTGCCTGTTGTTTCATTCTATTCTGCGCCAACACGAGGTTATCCTTTAAGAGTTAGAGGACTTGTTGTTGATGCTCGATGTGATGTTCAACTGCTTGAACCTTAGAATTTTCTCTTAAATATGATGTGATGGATGGTGGCTAATATCCATAAAGTGCCATAAATGGGGTCATTTTTGTTGTTGTATGGAAGGAAGTGTTATACCACCATTCAACCAGATGCAACCATTTAACCCATTGTGTTTGTTTATCAGATACAAAGCAACGAAGATATCCTTCCAAACATTTGTTTACTATCTTAGTTTGCCCATCAGATTGAGGATGATAAGATGAGCTATGAGCTAACTGAGTACCGAGAGAAGAAAATAATTGTGTCCAAAAATTTCCAGTGAAAATGGGATCTCTGTCACTTACAATAATCTTTGGGTTTCCATGTAGCTTTTGAATTGTTTCCATAAATGCAGTAGAAATTGTACTGGCTTTAAATGGCTGTGATGATGCACAAAAGTGTGCATACTTGGTAAATCTGTCAACTACCACCATGATGACACTATTTCCCTCAAACTTGGGTAAACCTGTGATAAAATCCATTGAAACCCCCTCCCAACGTTGGCTTGGAATGGATCAAGGTTGTAATAGACCCAGGGTCTTAATTGTTTCAACTTTATTATGCTGGAAAACCAAACATTCCACCACAAACTTTTGAATATCCGATTTAAGTCCATCCCAAAAAAATTCCTTCTTAACCCTGTGGTAAGTTTTTAAAAATCCTGAGTGCCCTCCTAAGGGAGAAGTGTGCAATTCCATAAGAATCTTTTGTTTGAGTTGGGAATTCTTACATAGGTATAAGCGATATTTGTACCATAACGAATCATTTTGCCAGCAAAATGTATCAGATGTACTGGAATCTTGTTGTAACTTTTGAATAAGTGCCCACACTTCTTCATTATTATTCCATTCCTCCCTTGCTTCGTTTATCAAATCTAGTCGGATAATAGAAATGGCGCACAACAATGCTTCCACATCCTCATCCTTTCTTGAGAGTGCATCTGCCACCACATTTTGCTTCCCTTTTTTGTAGATGATTTCAAAGTCATAACCCAACATCTTTGTGACCCACTTTTGTTGCTCTTCAGAGGATAATCTTTGTTATAAAAAGTATTTGAGGCTATCATGATCCGTTTTTACCTTCAAGTGTCTTACCATTAGGTAGGGTCGCCATTTCTTAAGTGCATGTAGTATTGCCAACATTTCCTTATGATAAATAGCTTTGTGTAAAAAATTTCCCTTGTTTGGACGACTTTCAAAAGTAATGGATCTTTCATCTTGCATTAAAACATCACCAATTCCATTTCCTGAAGCATCACATTCCACAATAAAGGTTCTTGTGAAGTCCGGTGTAGCTAAGAGCGGTGCTTGGCACATTGCCTCTTTAAGATGTTCGAAGGCTTTTGTTGCTTCTGGAGTCCATGAAAATGCATCTTTCTTGAATAATGTTGTTAGAGGTGCTACTATTCTCTCATAATTCTTAACAAACTTGTGATAATACCCTGTCAACCTAAAAAATCCTCGTAGATGCTTTATGGATGTGGGGATTTTCCATTCCTTAATGGCTTTAATTTTGCTAGGGTCTACCTTAACTCCTTCATGAGATACAATATGACCAAGATATTCCACCTCTTGTACTCCAAAGAAACATTTGGATCTTTTTGCATATAATTGTTTCTCCTCCAAAAGTTGTAGCACCCTGTCAACATGTTCAACATGATTCTTCCAAGAATTGTTGTAGATTAGTATATCATCAAAAATACTAACACAAATTTTCTAAGGAAGGGTTTGAAAATGGAATTCATTAAACCTTGAAATGTAGAAGGTGCATTGGTAAGGCCAAAAGGCATGACCAAAAATTCATAATGACCCTCATGAGTTCTAAATGTTGTTTTTGGAATGTCTTCAGTCTTCATTCTGATTTGATGATATCCTGAACGAAGATCCAACTTGGTGAAGTAAATTGATCCATGCCATTCATCCAGTAATTCATTAATGACAGGAATGGGAAACTTATCTTTAATAGTGAACTTGTTGAGCTCCCTATCATCTGGACACATGTGCCATGATCCATTTTTCTTGTGCACCAATACTACTGGAGCATAAAAAGAACTTTGACTAGGTTGAATTATGCCAGCCTCTAGCATTTCTGCTACCATACGTTCAATTTCACTCCTTTGGGCATAGGGATATCTGTACGGCCTGATGTTTGGAGGAACACTTCCTGGAATCAGATGAATAGCATGATCATGATCAAGAATAGGTGGGAGACCTTTGGGAGTCTCAAATACCTTGGAATGATTGTCTAAGACTTTTTGTAGATCTTGAGAAATAGAAGATTTCGATGTGGAAAAATCTAGCAAACATAATTGTGCAATTACACCTCTTTGTTCATTTTTTAGAATCTTTGTCATACCGTTAGAGCTGATTATCTTTCCCGGTTTCCCTGCAATACCCCTTAATTCAACTTCCTTTCCTTCCGCAAAAAATTTCATGAAAATTAAAAGCTATTGTACCCAAGGATTGAAGCCATTAGAATCCTAGTACAACATCAACACCTCCCATTGGAATGGAAAGCATTGGGATAGTCAATACATATTCTCCCATGGATAGCTTGATATTATGGCACTTTCTAGAGAAATTTATTGTTCCTCCATTTGCAACCATCACTTGACACTCTAGTGCTGGGTATAGGAAGCAATTCAATTCTTTTGCTACCTTACAATGAATAAAATTGTGGGTACTTTCTGAATCAATCAACACCATTACCTTTTTCTTCTTGATTTGTCCTTCTATCTTTATGGTTTGAGGAGTGGTAATTCCAACCAATGCATTCCAAGATATGGTCGGATTCATTTCTTCTTTATCTAGGCTTTGTTCCTGGAGTATGTCCTCTTCTTTTGACCTTTCTTGCTCCTTTTCTTCTTCCTCTTCACAATCTATGTAGAATAATTTCTTCTCAGCACACTTATGACCTTTAGTGTATTTGCTATCACAACTGTAACAAAGCCCTTTTGCTCTTTTTTCTTCCAATTGTTGTGGTATCTGTTGGGTCCCTATAATACTAGTGATTACCCCATTACTATTGTAGTTATACCCCCTATTTATATTGTTGTGCCCCTATTACCCCCATATTGTTATTTCTGTGCCCCATAGAATCCCTCTATTGTTATTTTTGTGGCTTTATATTATTATTGTTAGGTCGGCTGGATTATATTGTGACTCCTTAGACTCCTATATATAGAAAGGAGGTTTTGTCATTTGTATCATCCAAGAATTGTTCATTTATGTAATGTAAAGGAGGTTGCCCCCTCGAAGAGGCTGAATTCTAAGGCGTTGATCTCTCTTTTCTATCTTTTTGTGAGCTGGTTTCATAACATTTGGTATCAGAGCTTTGGATTCTAGGGTTTCGCTGCTCCAAACAGGTCATCGTGGCATTTTCGCTATAACTTTTTTTCTGTGACGTTTCAGAAGTAAAAAAAAAACCCATTTGAGAAGAAATTGCGCTGAACCTTGGGTCCGAATTTCAGAGCTTTTCGCGCGATATTTGCGGAGATATGATCTGAGGAAGTTGGTCTTTTTGCAGACTCCTGAATTACATTCAAAACAGGTGACCTGGGGAAAATCGTCATAACTTTCTCTCTGGGGATCGGATTGAAATTTTGTAAGAAGGTACAGAAAGAGGACGGACTGTAGTTTTTTGTATGTGTGTTTTAGATTCAAAGGTTGAAACAGTGACTCGTGGCACGTCGTACAAGTTCGCTCTACTGAACCAGTCTAAAAGCAAGTCACTGTGGGAGATTTCACATAACTCTTCCTTGGAGAATCCAATTTGGCTCAGACTTGTGGCATTGGAAAGAGGACGCAGAAGGCTACTACAGGTAGCAATTTCAGAATTGGATGATTCGAAATTACAGAGATACATCAGATTCAATATCAGGCTTCTATAAAGTGAAAAAAGGTGTGTAGTTTTTTTTTTTTAATTTTTGTGTAAGCTTGGTTTAACGGAATTCAAAGGGCATAGTAAAGCATTATTATCGGTAACTGATGCCCCGAGGAAAGAAAATGCAAACACCTAGTAAGGAACCTGAAAGCTCTAGCATGACTCATGAAGAAGAGGAAGAAATGCTACATGATATATCAAAATTACAAGAACAAGTGCAACAAATGTCACGCTCACAAAAGCTAACAGAAGCTAAGATAAATGGCGTGGAATCTAAGATAAAGGGCATGGAAGCTAAGATGGAGGATTTGATGGCAAATTTGAAGATAGATTTGAAGACAGACATGGAAGAATTGAAGAAGTTGCTACAAGAAAGGGTCACTAATGGTGAAAAGGTAGTAAAGGAAACTCATGATGAGAACAAAAGAAATGTTAATCATGATTCCATAGACTCTAATGTTGGATCGAAGACTCACCATATTCCAAAAATCGATATGAGGAAGTTTGATGGCAAGGATCCCGCCACATGGATATTACAGATGGAGCAATTCTTCGATCTCAATAATGTGCAAAACACACAAAAGGTACGTATGGCAACTTTATATTTGGAACCAAATCAGTTTGTATGGTATCAATGGCTTTGTTCTCGTAAAAATTTATCACTTGGGCAATTTTTACGGAAGAATTGATAGCACATTATGAGGATACAAAAAGCAACACTTTTTTTAGCCAATTGATAAGTCTCAAACAAAAGGGTTCAATAATGGAGCACATTGAGGAGTTCCAAAAATTGAACATAAGGGTAAAAGATATTCCAGAGGAGCATAGGATTGATGTGTTCATAGGGTCTTTAAAGGATAATATCCAACATGATGTTCGCCTTTGGGAACCTGATTCATTAGAGAAGGCATTCAGGTTAGCAAGAAAAATGGAAAGCAAAATTATGGCAACTAGGAAGCATACCACTCACAACTATAAAGACGGAAGTGTTGTTGCCCATAGTCTTCCACAACCTACAAGGTTGACACCACAACAATTGGAAGAAAAAAGAGCAAAAGGGCTTTGTTACAATTGTGATAGCAAATACACAAAAGGTCATAAGTGTGCTGAGAAGAAATTATTCTACATAGATTGTGAAGAGGAAGAAGAAAAGGAGCAAGAAAGGTCAAAAGAAGAGGATATATTCCAGGAACAAAGCCTAGATGAAGAACAAATAAATCCGACCATATCTTGTAATGCATTGGCGGGAATTACCACTCCTCAAACCATCAAGATAGAAGGACAAATCAAGAAGAAAAAGGTAATAGTGTTGATTGATTCAGGAAGCACCCACAATTTTATTCATTGTAGGGTAGCAAAAGAATTGAATTGCTTCCTATATCCAGCACCAGAGTGTCAAGTGATGATTGCAAATGGAGGAACAATAAATTGCTCTGGAAAGTGCCATAATATCAAGCTATCCATGGGAGAATATGTATTGACTAGCCCAATGCTTTCCATTCCAATGGGAGGTGCTGATGTTGTACTAGGAGTCCAATGGCTACAATCCTTGGGTACAATAGCTTTTAATTTTCAAGAACTTTTCATGAAATTTTCTGTGGAAGGAAAGGAAGTTGAATTAAGGGGTATTGCAGGGAAACCAGGAAAGATAATCAGCTCTAATGGCATGACAAAGCTTCTAAAAAAGGAGCAAAGAGGTGTAATTGCACAATTATGTTCGCTAGATGTTTCCACATTGGAATCATCTATTTCTCCAGATCTCCAAAAAGTCCTGGACAATCATTCCAAGGTATTTGAGACTCCCAAAGGTCTCCCACCTATGCGTGATCATGATCATGCTATTCATCTGATTCCAGGAAGTGTTCCTCCAAACATCAGGCCGTACAGATATCCCTATGTCCAAAAAAGTGAAATTGAACGTATGGTTGCAGAAATGCTAGAGGCTGGTATAATTCAACCGAGTCAAAGTTCTTTCTCAGCTCCAGTAGTATTGGTGCACAAGAAGGATGGATCATGGCGCATGTGTCCAGATTATAGGGAGCTCAACAAGCTCACTATTAAAGATAAGTTCCCCATTCCTGTCATTGATGAATTACTGGATGAATTGCATGGATCAATTTACTTCACCAAGTTGGATCTTCGTTCGGGATATCATCAAATCAGAATGAAGATTGAAGACATTCCGAAAACGGCATTTAGAACTCATGAGGGTCATTATGAATTTTTGGTCATGCCTTTTGGCCTTACCAATGCACCTTCAACATTTCAAGGTTTGATGAATTCAATTTTCAAACCATTCCTTAGAAAATTTGTGTTAGTATTTTTTGATGATATACTAATCTACAGCAAGTCTTGGAAGGATCATGTTGAACATGTTGACAGGGTGCTACAACTATTGGAGGAGAAACAATTATATGCAAAAAGATCCAAATGTTTCTTTGGAGTCCAGGAGGTGGAATATTTGGGTCATATTGTATCTCATGAAGGAGTTAAGGTAGACCCTAGCAAAATTAAAGCCATTAAGGAATGGAAAATCCCCACATCCATAAAGCATCTGCGAGGATTTCTTGGGTTGACAGGGTATTATCGCAAGTTTGTTAAGAATTATGGGAGAATAGCAGCACCTCTAACAACATTATTGAAGAAAGATTCATTTTCATGGACTCCGGAAGCAACAAAGGCCTTTGAACATCTTAAAGAGGCAATGTGCCAAGCACCGGTCTTAGCTACACCGGACTTCACAAAAACCTTTATTGTGGAATGTGATGCTTCAGGAAATGGAATTGGTGCTGTTCTAATGCAAGATGAAAGACCCATTGCTTTTGAAAGTCGTCCAATCAAGGGAAAGTTTTTAAGCAAAGCTATTTATGAGAAGGAAATGTTGGCAATACTCCATGCACTTAAGAAATGGCGACCCTACCTAATGGGAAGACACTTCAAGGTAAAAACGGATCATGATAGCCTTAAATACTTTTTAGAACAAAGATTATCCTCTGAAGAGCAACAAAAGTGGGTCACAAAGATGTTGGGTTATGACTTTGAAATCATCTACAAAAAAGGGAAGCAAAATGTGGTGGCAGATGCACTCTCAAGAAAGGATGAGGATGTGGAAGCATTGTTGTGTGCCATTTCTATTATCCAACCAGATTGGATAAACGAAGCAAGGGAGGAATGGAAGAATGACGAAGAAGTGTGGGCACTTATTCGAAAGCTACAACAAGATTCCAGTACTTCTGATACATTTAGCTGGAAAAATGATTCGTTATGGTACAAAGATCGCTTATACCTCTGTAAGAATTCCCAGCTAAAACAAAAGATTCTTATGGAATTGCACACTTCTCCCTTAGGAGGGCACTCAGGATTTTTAAAAACTTACCACAGGGTTAAGAAGGAATTTTTTTGGGATGGCCTTAAATCAGATATTCAAAAGTTTGTGGCGGAATGTTTGGTTTGCCAACAAAATAAAGTTGAAACAATTAAGACACCGGGTCTATTACAACCTTTATCCATTCCAAGCCAACGTTGGGAGGAGGTTTCAATGGATTTTATCACAGGTTTACCCAAGTCTGAGGGAAAGAGTGTCATCATGGTGGTAGTTGACAGACTTACCAAGTATGCACACTTTTGTGCATTATCACATCCATTTAAAGCCAGTACAGTTTCTACTGCATTTATGGAAACAGTTCAAAAGCTACATGGAAACCCAAAGATTATTGTAAGTGACAGAGATCCCATTTTCACTGGAAATTTTTGGACAGAATTATTTTCTTGTCTTGGTACTCAGTTAGCTCATAGCTCATCTTATCATCCTCAATCTGATGGGCAAACTGAGATAGTAAACAAATGTTTGGAAGGATATCTTCGTTGCTTTGTATCTGATAAACAGACACAATGGGTCAAATGGTTGCCTCTGGCTGAATGGTGGTATAACACTTCCTTCCATACAGCAACAAAAATGACCCCATTTATGGCACTTTATGGGTATCAACCACCATCCATCACATCATATTTAAGAGAAAATTCTAAGGTTCAGGCAGTGGAACATCACATCGAACATCAACAACAAGTCCTCCAACTCTTAAAGGATAACCTCGTGTTGGCACAAAATAGAATGAAACAACAGGCAGATCAACATCGCAGTGAAAGAAGTTTTGATGTAGGTGATTGGGTATTCCTACGGCTACAACCATATAAGCAAATGTCCCTAAAGCAAGCTAAGAAGGATAATAAATTATCACCAAAGTATTATGGTCCGTACAAGGTGTTGCAAAAGATTGGTACTATGGCATACAAATTGGAGCTTCCTGCAGCTTCTCGATTGCACCCAGTTTTCCATGTTTCATGTTTAAAGAAGGTTATAGGTGACAAGCTCCCAATTCAAACAATATTGCCAGAACTTGACGAGGAAGGAAAAATTATATTGGAACCGGAAGCAGTCACAGAAACAAGAACTCGACAGCTACGAAATCGATCAATTTCAGAGTATCTTATCAAGTGGAAGAACTTATCCGCTGAAGATTCCACATGGGAGGATGAGAATTTTATGCAGAAGTATCCAGAACTACTCAAGCGTTGAGGACAACACTTTTTTGAAGGAGAGGGGCATGTTGGGTCCCTATAATACTAGTGATTACCCCATTACTATTGTAGTTATACCCCTTATTTATATTGTTGTGCCCCTATTACCCCCATATTGTTATTTCTGTGCCCCATAGAATCCCTCTATTGTTATTTTTGTGGCTTTATATTATTATTGTTAGGTCGGCTGGATTATATTGTGACTCCTTAGACTCCTATATATAGAAAGGAGGTTTTTTCATTTGTATCATCCAAGAATTGTTCATTTATGTAATGTAAAGGAGGTTTCCCCCTCGAAGAGGCTGAATTCTAAGGCGTGGATCTCTCTTTTCTATCTTTTTGTGAGCTGGTTCCATAACAGTATCAGCCTTATAGGTTGTGGAAGACTAGGGGCAACAACACTTCCATCTTTATAGTTGTGAGTGGTATGCTTCCTGGTTGCCATAATTTTTCTTTCTATTTTTATTGCTAACATGAATGCCTTCTCTAATGAATCAAGTTCCCAAAGGCAAACATCATGTTGGATATTATCCTTTAAAGTCCCTATGCACACATCAATCCTATGCTCATCTGGAATATTTTTTACCCTTATGTTCAATTTTGGAACTCCTCAATGTGCTCCATTATTGAACCCTTTAGTTTGAGACTTATCAATTGGCTAAAAAAAGTGTTGCTTTTTGTATCCTCATAATGTGCTGTCAATTCTTCCTTAAAAATTACCCAAGTAATAATTTGTTTAGGAGAGCAAAGCCATTGATACCATACAAACTGATTTGGTTCCAAATATAAAGTTGCAATACGTACATTTTGTGTGTTTTGCACATTATTGAGATCGAAAAATTGCTCCATCTGTAATATCCATGTTGTAGGATCCTTGCCATCAAACTTCCTCATATCGATTTTTGGAATATGGTGGGTCTGCGATCCAACATTATAGTCTATGAAATCATGATTAACATTTCTTTTGTTCGCATCATGAGTTTCCTTTACTACCCTTTCACCATTAGTAAGTATTTCTTGTAGAAAATTTGTCAAATCTGTCTTCAAATATATCTTCAAATTGTCAATCTTAGCTTCCACACCATTCATCTTAGCTTCCACGCCATTTATCTTAGATTCCATGCCACTTATCTTAGCTTCTATTAGCTTTTGTGAGAGTGAAATTTGTTGCACTTGGTCTTGTAATTTTGATATATCATGTAGCATTTCTTCCTCTTCTTCATGATTCATGCTAGAGCTTTCTGGTTGCTTACTAGGTGTTTGCATTTTCTTTCCTCGGGGCATCGGTTACTGATAATAATTCTCTACTATGCCCTTTAAATTCCTTCAAAATAATTTTTCAAACCAAGCTTAAGCAAAAATTTAAAAAAATCTACACACCTTTTTTCACTTTGTAGGAGCTCGATATTTCCTCTGATGTATCTTTGTAATTTAGAATCATCTAGTTATGAAATTGTGATCTGTAGTAGCTCTCTGTTTCCTCTTTCCAATGCCATCAGTCTGATCCCAATTGGATTCTCCAAAGAAGAGTTATGCCAAATCTCCCATAGTGACCTAATTATAGACTAGTTCAGTAGAGCGAACTTGTACAACGTGCCGCATGTCCCTGTTTCGACCTTTGGCTCTGAAAAATTTATAAAGAAACTATAGTCTGTCCTCTTTCCATACCATCTTATGAAATTTCAATCCGATGCTCGGAGAGAAAGTTATGACGATTTTCCCCAGGTCACCTGTTTGGAATGTAATTCAGGAGTCTGCAAAAAGACCAACTTCCTTAGATCATATCTCTGTAAATCTAGCGTGAAAAGCTCTGAAATTTAGACTTGAGGTTCAGTATGATTTCGTCTCAAATGGGTTTTTTTTTTGTTTGCCTCTGAAACATTGTAAAAAAAAGTTATAGCGAAAATGCCACGATGACCTATTTGGAGCAGCAAAACCCTAGAATCCAAAACTCTGATACCAAATGTTATGAAACCAGCTCACAAAAAGATAGAAAAGATAGATCAATGCCTTAAAATTCAGCCTATTCGAGGGGGCAACCTCCTTTACATTACACAAATGAATGATTCTTTTATGATTCAAATGAAAAAGCCTCTTTTCTATATATAGGAGTCTAAGGAGTCACAATATAACCCAGCCTACCTAACAATAATGATATAAAGGCACAAAAATAATAATAGAGGGATTCTATGGGGCACAGTAATAACAATATGGGGACAATAGGGGCACAACAATATTAATAAGGGATACAACTACAATAGTAATGGGGTAATCATTAGTATTATAGGGACCTAACATTGTCACCTACATGTGGAAAGTTTGTTACAACATGTAAGGAACCTATTGTTCTCGTTATAATACTGTGATATTTTTGTCACATACATGTGGCTAATCTGGTATAGCTTTTTATCAACCTGTTGTTCCTTGTAAGAAATACGCTATACCACATGTGTCTAGTTATACCACCTATATCACTGCAACAAATCCTATTTACAAAGTCTGCATAAAGTTCTTGCATTCAATCCACCACAACCTTGCTAATTATTGTTGTTGAATACAATTTCTATTATTATACTGTCATATCTTATCATAATCATGCACATGAAACTGTTTTTCAGTTAAGCATGTTAATTTTCCAATATGAACTGTAACAACCCTGGTGAAAATTCCATGTAATAAAAGTTAAAAACAATAACCACGGTCGATGGGACACTTATTCCAAGCTGAATGTTGGGCAAGACATCCTAGAGGGTGTTCATTTGGTTGTTTATGGTGAAGGAAATTGGAAAATGCAATGGATAAGGCTTTGGAAAGGAAAAATGGCATTTTTGGCACATTTATTTATGAAAGTAATGGAAATTAGGAGAAAAAGGAGGTGACAGGTCATAGGTTGCATGTGAGGAGGAAAATGAAGAAAATAGAGGCCTCATCCATAAAAAGGCTTCTAAGGATCAGTTGGTAACCTTTTTTCAGTTCAGTGTTGGAGCTCTCTCATTATTCTCTCTCTCTCATACTCTTGGACACTTAGAGTTTTCATGGAGCACTTTGGCATTGGAGCAAGAAAGGAAAAGAAGGCAAGAGAAAGCAAAGATCAAGCAGGGAAAGGCATGATCAAGCATCTACAATGGGCTCCATTGCAAGTATCAACTTGCATGTGTATTTTCCTCGCTAGATTTGGAATGCATGTGATTGCATGTGTTTCTTTTCTACCATGGCATGGGTTTTGCCAGGCGTGATAGTATTTTCAACCTAGCCTTTTCATTTCCTAATAGCTTTGATGATATGAGTTATCTCATTCGGTTTATGTGGGATGGTCAAATTGGATTCGAAGCTAAGTGGGGTGGATCTATGAATTGACAAACACATGGTCTGAGTGGTCCCTGAACTAGACTGAGGATCATAAAGCCACTAGCCTAGTAACCCATGGAACATACTGTGGGTTGTTGTAAAGCCATATTGTGTGCCTCGGTGGGCCTAGGAATCCTTGTCGGTGAATGGTGAGATATACAATAAAGCCAAGAGGTTGATTTTGTCTCCGTTGGGCCTAGTGATTATGGGATGGGATGCATGGTAAATCTTGGAGAGTATGTCTCGGGGTAGGGCCTAGTGATCCCTAGATCAGACTATGGATGCATGGTAAAGCCTAAGAGACTAGGAGGCACTCAAATTCTTCACGATGTAGGTGAAGAACTCCGGTGGCATCCATGTTGATAGGTGTTTTTCTGATTTGTTCTATGAGTCTCACATTCATGCTTGGAATATGGCATGGGGGTGATTGGCTAAAGAGAGACTTGGCTCTACAAATCTATGGTTGGTTGGATTCTGGTAGTCCCATCTCTGGTTACTTCATTGCATTCATTAATGAAACAACCATTCCCTTGATTTTCATGTGTAAGTGTGCTGATGTATATGTGGATTTTGATGGCTGATATGTTTATGGTATTTTTGTTCCTATTATGCCGGTTATATGTATATTTTGTGACAACAACTATATATGGTTCTCATAATGTTTTTACTTTTATATGAATGGATAATGTATCTATGACCTACTAAATGATAAGGTGATAAATGACACGAGGAAACAATGGTTCATGGTGATTCTTAGATAAGTATGAGATCCCTACACTTAGTTTTGTTGTTTACACCTGTAGGTTACATGTTGATGATATGTTTGACAAAATTCCTATCATGGCTAGTAAGGGTTTGGATATGATCATGTTCATCTTATTTCTTTTGCATCATTGTTTCCCTATACTTTTACTGGTTTTAAGTTATCATTCCATTTTGGATAGTGTCCTAGGCTCTAGATCTAAAGGAGTGGCTCAAATCACGGGATGATGACAACAAATAGCATTAGCCTAGAGGCTAACACATTTGGTTGAGGGATGGAGAGCATTATAACTCTCCTGGGTTGTTTCTAGGGTGCGTTACTCTCACATAAGTTGGTCAAAAATTTAGTAGGACCCAAGGGAAAGCTATCTGAAGTGTTTGTTTGGTTAATGTGGGTTGTGAGGCTGATGTTGGATGTTTGTGTGTTATGATTCTGTCGATTCCAATTCTTTAAGGTCACATAGGAGGTCGAATCCCATCATAGTAGCCTCTCATCAGACGTTTACCCTGATTGGATAGTTACTTGGGTAGATGTGGGAGGAGGGTGTTACAAAGTGGTATCAAAGCATGGTTCAAATCTCAAACTAGATGGGCAGTGTATTGATCATGCATGCATGTTAGTTGCATGTGTGTCTCTTACACTTACATACCATGTCCTTTTTGCATTTACTTGACGATTGATTATGGTTGTAGTATGGTTATTGTAGAGTCCAAGGACTGCCTTACCTTGAAAACCTTTTTGCCTATACTTCTTCCTTTTTCCTATACCTATCACCTAAATAAATGAAATAGACACAAGGTTTTGTTAAGATAAGCACTTAAATGTCCTCTTTTTCATATTTGTCTATATACCTTATTGTTTTGTTAAAGTGTGCATTCAGCTATGGAATTGGCCTGTTTCTGCAGCTAATTCGTATTTCCACAGCTACCTCCATTGTTGATAGGGTTCGAGTGTACCAGCTAAGAAAAAGAAGATGTGGATGGATGAGGAATGATCCCCTCATGGATTCTTTCCTATTCTCTCGAGCCAATCCTTCAAGAAAATCGCACTATAAAACAATCAACCTCAAAGTCAACTACACGATTATTGCCGAGATAGAGTCTGAGTTTTCACGAAATATTATCGATTTGCTTTTCCAAATAGAAAATTGATTATTTAGCAATATATTTTGGTTTAATAGGATCAAAATAAAGATATGTAGGCTTAAAAATCTTGTACTGTTATTCAGAGAAATATTATAAAAGCAATGGCCATTCAGTGTTTTGGTTGCACGCCAATATATGTAAATTCTGAGAACATCTTGTTAAGCTTGTTTATGAGTAATAGACTTGGTTCATATTTTCCATGCTGCGTTGATTGAATATTGTCGACTGTTTCGTGGAGGTCCCCTATGTCCAGTACAGGTCTTTGACCAATTGCACATAGATTTCTTTAATTTCTTAAAAGTTAAATTGTAGATGCTCTGTTTGATGTTTTGAAATGCAGTATAATGGAATTTGTGATCAAACTATTGTCTGCATAAGCAATTTCCTTTGCTTTCTAACTAGCTTAATTCTGTTATTTCATTTTCTTTTTATCTGGTACAGTTGATCATTCCCTTTTCTTTCTACATAGTGTAGTTCAACTATCTCATTTCATAGCTTAGTTTCTTTTCTATTTATTAGTTTTATTTCTTGTTTGGATGAGGTTGAATGAGTTAAAGAGTGACAATCTTTTTTCTTAGCAATTTAATTCAAACATCATTCATTTTCAATTTGATAGAATATATCTCTCTTGCACATAGTAATCTAGATTTGGTTGTAGCATAAAATTCAAGATAAAATAAAAAACAGAGTAATAGAAGTAGAGTTTAGGATCACTCTCAAACCATCCACAAAACTGATTCAATAGAGTTTATTTTTTAGGATAACCAGCTAAAAAATTTAAGAAAAATCTCTAATCTAATCAGTAATACCATCTATATATTAATTCTAAGATTAGACCTTAACAATAACATAGATACCTTAACGACATATAATTACTTCTAGCACATGCACTTGTGCTTCATCAATATACCTGCCCTGGTCGATAATTTATGATGACAATTTAAGAACATTAAATTGGCTAAACATTTTGGCGTCGTTGCTGGGGAAGTACAAATAGAAGTTAAAAAAAAAGAGAGAAAAAATATTAATTCAAAACATGATATGCGTAGGGATAGAGACTCTAGAGGTAGATTTGTAGGATGAGGAAGAAGCTTGATTCCCACAAATCCACTCACTTCACCATGACTTCAAAGTTCCACACCACCTACTCAAACTCGAATTCCATTTGCAGGTCGACAAAGACTTCCTAAAGTCTCAAGATCAGAAATCCAATCCAAAACTTCACCTACTTCATCCACTGAAGCTGTAATTGAAGAAAACCCTGCATCCCCAACTACAGGAGTAGTTTTTCTATCCTCCACTGGTGAAAAAATTTTAGGAGAAGAATTAGAAGTTCCTAGTGAAGAAGAGGAACATGAAACTTACTTTTACCACCCATTAATAGAGGAACTAGAAGAATTAGAAGAACCTTACATTAGTTCTGAGGAATCTATCATGGCTGGAGAAGGGGAAGGAGAGGTACACAATGTCAATGGTGAGGAAAATAGGATTGGAGGAGGAAGAGGAAGAGGAGGAGGTGGAGATAGGAATAGAGGAGGGGGTAGAGGTAGAGGAAATCAATATCCTTTTGGATTTCCTATTTTTGATGAAGATACAACCCTCACAATGAAAAATATATCACCCTCAATTCTTCCTAATTTCCACAAAAAAATAAATGAAGACCCAGAGACATTTCTCTTCGAATTTGAAGTATTATGCAGATCATACAACTATCTGCATGATGCTCAAAAACTGAAATTATTCCCTGTTACCTTAAAGGGTTCAACCTTAAAATGGTTCATGAGTTTAGGAGTGAATTCTATAAGAACATGGGCATAAATGAAATAGGATTTCTTAGGAAAATATAGAGATTACTGTATGCTTAGCAACCTTAAAGATGAAGTCTTCAAAATGACACGAAAGGAAGATGAAAATCTTGAAGACTTAGTAGAGAGATTTTTCTAAAATATTAAAAGAGCAAATATGGATAATTTGGATGAGGAAAATTTGAAATCCCTCCTACTCAAGGATATCAAAGATGAATGGATCGACCTCCCTAACTTAATAGGTAAAGGGGATATTTCTCAATTACCATTTGCAGATATTTGTGATCTATGTGTACATATCTCAAAGAGTAAAGCACAGGTTGGAAAGAGTCCTAGAGACCCTCTCTTATCAAGAATTAATAAATCTATAGATGGGACAGTCAGCAAGGTAGAATTAGGAAGCTTGCTTGATACTATCAAGGCAAATATTTTAGGGAGTCTAAGTGAATAGATAGACACCCTTAAAATACAGAATAAGAAAAAATCTGAAAATGCTGCATTATCTTTTTTTTGTCCTATATGTCGAAATAAGCATGCTTTAAGAGAGTGTCCCATGGATTCAAATGATATAGAAACTTGTGCCGTATGTGTAGATAATCATGATACTAAGGAGTGTCCTTCTTTACCAAGTCTCAAGGCTATATTTAATGATGAAGGAATACCAGAACAAGTAGACCCCCTTTACTTTATAGCCAAGATACCATGGAAAAACTCCTAACCAAATCAACCACAAGGCTTCAAACCACAACAATTTTCTCAGTCTTCACAAAATAATTGGAATCCATCTTGGCAGCCTTGGGCTTAGCCACAATCACAATCTTGGAATCAAGGATGGCAAAGTCCTTATGGGGCTTATGCTCAATATCAACAATATTCACCATCCTATATTCCACCACAATTTCTACCCCAATCCAATCAAATTCCCCAAGCTAACCAACTACCTCAAATCCAAGTTCATAATCAAAATCCATAGCTCTCCCTACCATTTACAGAAAAACCCAATCAACTACCCACTCAACCACTTCCGAATCCTAATAATAAAATACCACAACAACCTGTGTACAACATGGAAGGGAAAAATCCTCAAAATTATGTAATAACTCCACTAGATCTAAATAATGTCCAATTAAGGTCTGGAAGAGTGTTACAAAGAAAAACCCATGTTGTTATTCAAGAAGCAAGACCAAATCCTCAAAAACGTAAAAATCAATCTAAAGAAGGAGAGACCGCTATCCCTCAAAAATAGAATAATCAAACATAAAATGTCCCAATAAATGCTCCTATCATAGAACAACCCTCAGTATCAATTGGACCACCTTTCCCTGAACGGTTGAAAATTGATGAAGGAGTAGAAAAAAAATCACATTGCCTGATTATAATATGTTGGATGAGTTAAGAAATGTCTGTATGAAAATTCCTTTGTTATAAGCCATAAAAGAAATACCAATTTTTTGAAAAATAATTAAGGAATTAAGTACTCAAAGATCAGGAAGAAAATGAAAATACATAAAAAGAATTCAATTAGTCAGGAAAATTGTAGACATCATGATGGGGAAAACGACAATTCAAAAATATCTAGATCCAGGAAGCCCCATTGTAAAAATTCACATCAATGGAATTGAAATACAAAACACATTGATTGATCTAGGAGTAGCCATAAACATAATGATTAAACAAGTTATGGATTAACTTAAGCTTCCTAACCTTCAATACACACCAACACTATTATAAATAGCAAATAGGTCTGTGATTAAACCTGATGGTGTGTTGGAAGATGTTTGTGTATCTTTAGATTCTTGGGAATATCTTGTTGATTTCATGGTATTAGCATGCAAGAATAATTTAGGCGGACACCCATTAATCCTAGGAATACCTTAGTTAGCTACAACTGATGCTTTCATCAGTTGTAGATCAAGTGACATGTTTATCTCAGATGGAAATTCTACAATGAAATTTACATTATATGTTAGGTCCCTATAATACTAGTGATTACCCCATTAATGTTATCATTGTATCCCTTACTATTATTTTTTTGCCCCTATTGTCCCCATATTGTTATTATTGTGTCCCATATAATCCCACTATTTTTATTTTTGTGCCTTTATATTATTATTGTTAGGTCGAATTGTGAACCCTTAGACTCCTATATATAGAAAGGGTGTTTTGTCGTTTGAATCATCCAAGAATTATTCATTTGTGTAATGTAAAGAAGGTTTCCCCCTCGAAGAGGCTGAATTCTAAGGCATTGATCTATCTTTTCTATCTTTTTGTGAGCTGGTTTCATAACATTTGGTATCAAAGATTTGGATTCTAGGGTTTCGCTGCTCCAAACAGGTCATCATGGAATTTTCACTATAACTTTTTTCTGCGACGTTTCAAAAGCGAGAAAAACCCATTTGAGACAAAATCTTTCTGAACCTCAGGTCTGAATTTCATATCTTGTCTCACTATATTTTCGGAGATACAATCTAAGGAAGTTAGGGTTTTTTTGCAAGCTCCAGAATTTCATGTAAAATAGGTCATTGTCGAATTTTTTCTATAACGCTTTCAATACAAAGTTTCAGAAGCTAAAAAAAACCCATTTGAGAAGAAATTGGTCTAAATCTTAGCTCCGAATTTCAAATCCCGTGTCGCTATATTTTCAGAGATATAATATGAGGAAGTTAGGGTTTTTGCAGACTCCCGAATTACATTCCAAACAGGTCACCTTGGGAAAATTGTCATAATTTTCTCTCTAAGAATCAGATTGAATTTTCATAAGAAGTTTCAGAAAGAGGATGAACTATAGTTTTTTTGGTAACATTTTCAGATCCTAAGGTTGAAACAGTGACCCGCGGCACGTCGTACAAGTTCACTCTACTGAACAAGTCTATACTCAGGTCATCATGGGAGATTTTGCATATCTCTTCATTGGAGAATCCAATCTTGATCAGACTTGCAGAGTTAGAAATATTACTCAGAGGGTTACTACAGGAATAAATTTCAAACCTTAGAGATCCAAAATTATAGAAATAAATCAGATTCAAAATCAAGCTCCTACAAAGTGAAAAAAAAAAATGTGTGTAGTTTTTTTAAATTTTTTGCATAAGCTTGGTTTGAAAAATTAGTTTGAAGGAATTCAAAGGGCATTGTGAAGCATTATTATTGGTAATTGATGCCCCAAAGAAATAAAATGGAAACACCTAGTAAGCAACCTAAAATCTCTAGCAAGACTCATGAAGAAGAGGAAGAAATGCAACATGATAAATCAAAATTACAAGACCAAGTGAAACAAATGTCACTCGCACAAAAAGTAACAGAAGCTAAGATGGATGATTTAAATAAAGATGTAGAAGCTAAGATGTATGGCATGGAAGCTAAGATGGACGACATCGAAGCTAATATGGACGATTTGAAGACATATTTGAAGACAGGCATGGAGGATTTGAAGACAGATTTGACAAAGTTTCTACAAGAAATGCTTACTAATGGAGAAAGGGTAGTAAAGGAAACTCATGATGAAAACAAAATTTCATAGACTCTAACGTTGGATCGAAGAACCACCATGTTCCAAAGATCGATATGAGGAAGTTTGATGGCAAGGATCCCGGAACATGGATACTACAGATGGAGCAATTTTTCGATCTCCATAATGTGCAAAACACACAAAAGGTATGCATTGAAACTTTATATTTGGAACCAAATCAGTTTGTATGGTATTGATGGCTTTTCTCTCGTAAACAAATTGTCACTTGGGCTATTTTTACGGATGAAATTATAGCACATTATAAGGATACAAAAAGAAACACTTTTTTAGCCAATTGATAGATCTCAAACAAAAGGGTTCAATGATGGAGCACATTGAGGACTTCCAAAAATTGAATATAAGGGTAAAAGATATTCCAGAGGAGCATAGGATTGATGTGTTCATAGGGACTTTAAAAGATAACATCCAACATGAGGTTCACCTTTGGGAACCAGATTCATTGGAGAAGACATTCAGGTTGGCAAGAAAAATTATGGCAACAAGGAAGCCTACCACTCACAATCATAAAGATGGAAGTGTCGCTACCCCTAGCGATCCACAACCTACAAGGTTGACACCACAACGATTGGAAGAAAAATGAGCAAAAGGGCTTTGTTACAGTTGTGATAAAAAATACACTAAAGGTCATAAGTGTGCCAAGAAGAAATTATTTTACATAGATTGTGAAAGGAGGAAGAAAAGGAACAAGAAACGTCAAAAGAAGAGGATATACACTAGGAACAAACCCTAGAAAAAAAAGAAATGAATCCGACCATATCTTGTAATGCATTGGCTGGAATCACCACTCCTCAAACTATCAAGATAGAAGGGAATATCAAGAAGAAAAAAGTAATAATGTTGATTGATTTGGGAAGTACCCATAATTTTATTCATTGTAAGATAGCCAAGGAATTGGATTGCTTCCTATATCTAGCACCAGATTGTCAAGTGATGGTTGCAAGTGGAGGAACCATCCATGGGAGAATATGTATTGAATAGCCCAATGCTTTCCATTCCAATGGGTGGTGTTGATGTTGTACTAAAAGTCCAATGGCTACAATCCTTGGGTACAATAGCTTTTAATTTTCAAGAAATTTTCATGAAATTCTCTTCAGAAGGAAATGAAGTTGAATTAAGGGGTATCACAGGGAAACTGGGAAAGATAATCAACTCTAACAGAATGACAAAGCTTCTAAAGAAATAACAATGAGGCATAATTGCACAATTATGTTCACTAGAGGTTCCCACATCGAAATAATCCATTTCTCCAGATCTCCAAAAAGTCTTGGACAATCATTCCAAGGTATTTGAGACTCCCAAAGGCCTCCCACCTATTCGTGATCATGATCATGCTATCAATTTGATTCCTCAAATTGTTCCTCCAAACATCAGGCCTTACAGATATCCCTATGTCCAAAAGAGTGAAATTGAACGTTTGATTGCAGAAATGCTAGAGGTTGGTATAATTCAACCTAGTCAAAGTTCTTTCTCTGATCTAGTAGTATTGGTTCACAAGAAGGACGGATCACGGCGCATGTGTCCAGATTATAGGGAGCTCAACAAGCTCACTATTAAAGATAAATTTCCCATTCTTGTCATTGATGAATTATTGGATCAATTACATGGATCAATTTACTTCACCAAGTTGGACCTTCATTCAGGATACCATCAAATCAGAATGAAGACTGAAGACATTCCAAAAAAAACATTTAGAACTCAAGAGGGTCATTATGAATTTTTGGTCATGCCTTTTGGCTGTACTAATGTACCTTCTACATTTCAAGGTTTGATGAATTCCATTTTCAAACCCTTCCTTAGAAACTTTGTGTTAGTATTTTTTGATGATATACTAATCTGCAGTATGTTTTGGAAGGATCATGCCCAACATGTTAACATGGTGCTCAAACTATTGGAGGAGAAACAATTATATGTAAAAATCTCCAAATTTTTCTTTGGAGTACAAGAGGTGGAATATCTGGGTCATATTTTATCTCATGAAGGTGTTAAGTTTATAGGTGAGAAAATTCCAGTTCAAACAATATTGAGAGAACTTGATGAGGAAGGAAAAATCACATTGGAATCTGAAGCATTCAAACAAACAAGAACTCAACAACTATGAAATCGATCAATTTCAGAGTATCTCATCAAGTGGAATAACTTAACCATTGAAGATTCCACATGGGAGGATGAGAATTTTATATAGAAGCATCCATAACTACTCAAGCATTGAGGACAACACTTTTTTGAAGGAGAGGGTAATGTTAGGTCCCTATAATACTAGTGATTCTCCCATTAATATTTTCATTGTATCCCTTATCGTTATTGTTGTGCCCCTATTGTCCCCATATTGTTATTATTGTTCCCCATAGAATCCCACTATTGTTATTTTTGTGCCTTTATGTTATTATTGTTAGGTCGGTGATCTGAAAATCACTCGTGAATGATCTCAGTTAATTAATGAAGGTATTACAAACTCATGTGCTGGGGTGTGTCTATGTTATTTTAAGCAACAGATCGATAATATTGTGAAATACACAGACACTTGAAACAGTAAGAGAGACACAGTAAGAAAATACAAAAACACAACAAATTTAATAAGGAGTTCACCCAATCCTCCTAGGCTACGTCTCCTGGTCCAGCCTTTAGCGGTGGCCTTTTTTATTGTGTCTTAAAGCAGAGTTTTTACAATAAGGAGCTCAATTTAAATCTCACTTAATAGATGATGATCAGCAGGGTGGTACTTGGATCCCCCAAGCCTCTAGGGTACACAGACTCCCCCTTACTGAATCTCGACCTTAACTGGTCTCAATGGTATGAGTCCAAATTGGTGCTCAACACCTGACAGGTATACACAGAGGAGTTGTTTTAACCTCTCAAGCCTTCTCTGGAGTTCACAGACTCTTGGACTCTCTCTATCTCTGTCTGCTCGATGCTGCCTTTGCTCTGCAGGTTAGCTCGACTTCTCTGTTCCCTGCCATTGACTTCTTTTCTTTACTTCTGTTCTCCCTGTTCTTTGTCAGTTGGTGGCTTAAAGCCAATTTTCTCCCTAACTGTTCATTTCCTCTTCTCGTCTCTCTGGATCGCCCACCTCTGTCTGCTGGAATTCCCCTGCTCTGCGTCATCATCGCTGTGTAACGCTGCACAGAGAGGTGGCCACTTGTCGCCTTACGAATTGAGTGTTAGTTTTCTTTGAATGGTCGTTATTTCCATTACTCCAGGATTTGCCCACGAAACTGATTCTTTTGCCAGCTCATCAGTCTTGTTGGACCTCAAATATTTATGTGCCTCAGTCTATTTCCCCGTCGAATCTGGTCATCCATCGAGTTGATTCTTCGCCATTGATCCGGAGCCCCCAGATCATATGGTCTTCGTCTATATCACACGGGTAAGTTGCTTGACCGTTACTCACGCAATGTAAGCGGTTTTCTCTCTCATCTGCTAGACACATGTCGCCCAGTGTATGGAATCGCGCTGAACTTGGCCAAACCGGCTTACCACTCGAAGTGCACGCGATATCCTACCGGTTTTGGGCGTGGGACCCACCTTCTGACAGTTTTCGCACGGTTTTCTAGATCTGGGCTTCCGATTACCAATTTGCGTCCATGTGCGGTCTCCATGGGCCAACAGTCAGCGCGCTTTGACTGAGGGTCCTCATTGTTCTATGCTAGTCACAATTGCCATTGTCCAGAGGTCATTGCTGATAAGCTCATTATTCATAAGATTTGATCTAGCATAATTTGAAACAATCATGAAAATGTTTAAGGATCCAATTCGGATCACGACCTTCCCACTGAAAAAATATTTTGGACCACCAAAAGTTGGATTTCAAGCATCGACTAAGTGAGGATATAACTGTCTCACTTGTCCAATCTCTATCCATTTTTCACTGCTTGGCTTTGAACCCTTGAGTCCAATCCTAAGGTACTCAACATCTCCCTTGCGCGTCGTCCTCACCTTCCTGTCCAGAACTGTGTCTTCCTACAATTCATTGAGATATTCAGGTAACAGGTCATCAATAGAAGGCAATTGACTTTGCTCTTCGGGATCTTCAATTAATGAAGGTTCAAATAGTCTCAAGCTGTCTGCATTAATGATTGAGTAGATGTGCATGTGAGCTGGCAAATCAAGGTGAAAAGCATTCTCACTAATTTTCTCAAGTATCTTGAAAGGTCCATACCTTATTGGCTTTAGCTTTTTACCTTCACCTTGCATTCTGTCCTTGCTAATATACAACCAGACTTGATCACCAACTTGGAAACTATGCTCCATCCGATGCTTGTCATGCCTTGCCTTGTATTTTGCTTGGCTCTTTTCCAGCTGTTTCTGTACTGCCTGGTGAATCTCTTGGATTTGTTCAATGAACTTGGTTGCCTTGTTCACATCACTGTGTGCATCAAATACTATGTCTTTACCAAAGACAAAATCCAAGGATACCTTGGTGTGAAACCAAAACATGTCTCAAAAGGAGATCTTTGTGTCTAGAAGAATGTTTTTCTCGGTTGTAAGCATGCTGCACATAACACAAATTTCATCCCAAAGCTTGGGATGCTTGTTGTAATAACCTCTAAGCAATTGGATCACTGTCCTGTTGACTACTTCTATCTGGCCATCTTTTTGTGGATGAAAGGTTGTGCTTTTCTTTAGTTTGGTGTCCATCAGTTCCCACAGGCTCAACCAAAACTCCCCAACAAATCAAGTGTCTTGATCAGATATAATGAAAGTGGGTAATCCAAAAATAACCCATACATGCTGAAAGAACAACTTTACAGTTTGTTCAAGGTACCAAAATACACATTTTTCTGAACCTATCCACAACAACATATGAATAGTCATGACCTTTCCTAGATTTCGACAGTCCTCCAACAAATTCTATGGAAATACTTTCCCAAGGATGAGAAGGAATTGCAGTGGAGTGTACAAGCCTAGTTTTCTATTGCTGGGCTTTCTTTTAGCACACATGGTACACCCTCTTACATATCTAGAAACTGTCTCATTCATTTTTGGCCAATAACAAAATCTTTGCAGCTGTGCAACTGTTTCACTTACCCCAAAGTGACCTGATATTAGAGAAGTGTGTGCTTCTCGAATTATCTTCACTCTTTTAGTTTGTGGAATGCATAACTTCCCATAATGATACAAGAGTCAGTCCTTGATATGATAATCCAATTCCTCTACTCATTTTCCTTGACTTAAAGTTACATATACATCTTTGAAATCTATATCTTGAGCATATTGTTCAATGTAGCTCTGATGCAGTACTAAATTATGCTTAAGTATAGTGGATGCATTTATAATAGGTCTAGATAACATATCTGCAACTTTATTGTGTATGCCCCTTTTATATCCGAGGACTAAATGAAACTGTTGTAGAAAACCCATCCACCTATAGTGTCTTGATTGCTGCAATTTAGTTTGGGAGTGCAGATATTGAAGTGCAAGGATAATTTTAGGGGCGAATGTTCGCCCTTTGGCGAAATTAAGGGGTTTTAAATTTTTAGTGGGCGAATATTTTGTATCATAGTACATTTTTACAAATCACCTCAAATAGCCCACCTTATTTTAAGGGAGAGGGTAAAAAAGGTAAATTTAGCCCTTGAAATTAGGACTTACAACCTTCCATTCGCCCATTTTCAAGAATAGGTTTTATTTAAGTGAATCCATTCGCCCATTTTCAAGAATAGGTTTTATTTAAGTGAATCCTATGGGCCAAATACCATATTTATAAAAGAGGTATGGTAAATTAATAAAAATATAAATAAATGAGAGGTATGGTAAATAAATAAAACATTTTTTATATTTACTCCATAAGTCACCTTATATACATGTAAGGGTGTAAACAAATAAAAATATAAGTAAAGTGGAGGTATGGTAAATAAATAAAATGTATTTTTATACTTACTCAAAAGGTATGGTAAATAAATAAAAATATAAATAAACTAGACGTATCGTAAATAAATAAAACCTCTTTTTATATTTAGTCCATAACCCTCGTTCTATTTATGAAGGCTCAAGAAAGAGGTTTTATTTAAGTGAATCCTATGGGCCAAATACCATATTTGTAAAAGAGGTATGGTAAATTAATAAAAATATAAATAAACGAGAGGTATGGTAAACAAATAAAACATTTTTTTATATTTACTCCATAAGTCACCTTATATTTACGAACACTAAAAAAATGGGTTATATTTAGGTGAAACCTATGGCCAAACTACTATGGGACAAATACCATGGACTAGATTGTTATTAATACCATGCAAAAAACCATTATTAACCCTAATATTAGAATTAATAAAAATAAAAATGGCACATGGTATTGACCCATGGTATTCAACAAAATGGCACATGGTATTGACCCATGGTACTCACCTAGAATGTAGCCTATTTAAATGGGGGAATTAAACGAGCATGTAGCCTATGCTAAGATTCACTAGGACTTTACAAAGTTTTATTATTTAGTGAAAGACTCGCCAAGATCTTACAAGATTTTATAATTGAGTAAAATATTCTCCATGCCTGGTGAGAGATTCGCCAAAAAATTATATATACATATTATATTATTGATAAAATCGCCTTCCTTTTTTCCTATATACCATGGAGATTCGCCCATTTATTATATTTATAAATTTAGGGGGGGTTCTTAAAATTTTCCCTGTTGAAGTGGTTGATGATCAGTATGGATAACTGTCTCTTTGCCCATTAAATAATGTTTCCACTTTTTCACACTCTGTACTAATGCATACAATTCTTTATCATATGTTGGATGGTTAACTACTGCAGAATTAAATGTCTCAGAATGATAACATATGGGTTTACTGTGTTGTATCAACACTGCTCCCATGGCATAGTCACTGGCATCCATTTGGATCTCAAATGGTCTTTGAAAATCAGGCAGTGCTAGTACTGGTGTTGTACTAATCTTTTCTTTCAATGTGTCGAAGGCTTTATGATGTTTGCCTCCCCATTGAAACACCTTGTTCAATCCTGTTAAAGCATGTAAGGGAGTTGCAATTAGGAAAAGTTAGAAATGAACTTTCTCCAATATTTTGCTGCTCCTAAGAATCTTCTCACTTCTGTAGCAGATTTGGGTTTAGGCCAGTTTACAATGACTGCAACTTTAGAGGGATATATCTTCAATTCACCACACCCTACTATATGTCCCAAATAATTCATGAATGTTTTGCCAAATTCACATTTTGAGAGTTTAACATAATTTTTTTCTCTTTTCAAAACATCTAGTGTCTGCTTAGCATTCTTTAAATGTTCTTCCCACGTTTTGCTAAATATAAGAATGTCATCCAAATATACAATAACAAAATCATCAAGAAAAGGTCTGAGTACATCATTCATTATTCTCATGAAAGTAGCAGGAGCACTAGTTAAGCTAAAAGGCATAACCACCCACTCATACAATCCCTGCTTTGTTTTGAAATCAGTCTTCCATGCATCATGTTCTGCAACTTTGACCTGGTGATACCCATTGTGCAAGTCTAACTTGGAAAAATAAACAGCTTCCTTCAACTGATATAGTAGATCATCTATGCAAGGAAGGGGATAATGATTTTTTATCGTTATCTTATTCAGTGCTCGATAATCAATGCACATTCTCCATGAGCCATCTTTCTTTCTTACTACAACAATTAACGACCCACATGGTGATGTGCTAGGTCTGATGAACCCCTTTTTGAGCAACTCCTGCACCCGCTTCTTTATTTCTGCATTCTCTAAAGAGGACAACCTATACATCGCAATTTTAGGCAATGGAGCATCTTGCTGCAAATTAATATCCTGCACTATTTCCTTTTTGGGTGGCAGACCTTCAGGTTCTTGAAACAAGATATCATACTCTGAAACAACTTTTTCTAAATCAGCTTGATGTTTAGCATCACAACCCTCAAATACATTGGTTTCATCAGGTTTCTTTTCCTTTACAACCATCAATAAAAATTGTTTGCATGAATTTACAATTCGTTTCATCTGCCCTAAGTTTATGAGAGTATAATTATTCTTGAGCTTATGAGCTCTTCCAAAGTACTCGATTCCATCTTTGACAAGTAGATACTTTTTCTCAGCTCTATAGAAAATAGCTTTTCTATCGTACAAGTAAGGACTTCCTAAAATAATTCCACGTATATCTAGAGGAATTATATCTAACTCAACCTCATCTACAAATGCTGACCCAAAAGAAAACTTATGTTTACATTGTCTAGTCACTTGTAGTTGTGCTTTATCACTTAACCAACCTAAGGAGTATGGTTTCTTGTGAGGTGTAGTTAGCAATCCCAACTTCTTTACAATTGCTTCAGAAACTAAATTTACTTGTGAGCCACTATCAAACAAAGTATCAATATTTTGATGTTTGGAAATAACTTGAATATGGAAAAGCTCATGTCTTTTTCTCTCATTTTCTTCATAATTAATAGATTGTGCAGAATTACTAGTAGATGCTTCAGAATTTTTACCTTTTATACCTGTGGCTGCAATGGTTGTTTCATCTCTGTTAGAAAATTATATATTACGGAGCAATGGAACACATAAAATATTGCAGAAATATAAACACAGAGAACGCATAAAACAAGAGAGACATAGATATACGTGGTTCACCCAGTTTGGGCTACGCCCACCCTGAAAAGCCAGTCCTTCCTTTCTATTATCCAGCAAAATGAAGAGACACAACCTACAGCAAATCCGCTGTAATATCCTCTGTTTTCTCTCACAGTCTCACCTCTCAGTTTCTCGCTCACAGAATACAAATCTATATCTCAGCCTCCAATACAATGCCCTCATACAAAGAGAGGGGTTGCCTTCTAGGGAAAAAAACCCTAAACTAAACATAAGTTCTACCGTCAGATCATCTGCCTAATGAACGGCCCAGATTGACTAGAAATTACATCCGGCTGAAACAAAGACCTCTGAACAATCATGCTCCACATACAACAATCTCCCACTTGGAGAATGATTGTAGAAACTCCACCGCTGCTTCATTTGCTGGACAATGACTCCTCTTTGGACCTGGCTATTTCTCATCTTCATCGTCATCCTTGAAGACCAATTGAAACTGAGCATATTCTCAGTTTCTCCCGGGTTGCAACTTTTGTTAGCATATCTGCAGGATTCTGGCTAGTGTGTATCTTTTCTAGCTTCAACTCTCCATCTTCCAACACTGATCGTATGAAATGGTACTTGAGCTGTATGTGTTTAGTCCTAGAATGAAATGTTGAGTTCTTTGCAAGATGAATGGCACTTTGGCTATCACTGTATAACGTTCCCATATCACGCTCCTTACCCAATTCACCCATAAACCTTTGTAACCAAATAATTTCTTTAATAGCCTCTGTAGCAGCAACATACTCTGCTTCCGTTGTTGAAAGTGCAACAACACTTTGGATTTTTGAAATCCAACTGACATCTATTCCACCAACAGTAAATACATATCCTGTAGTGCTCCTCCCGTTATCCCTATCACCTGCCATATCTGCATCAACATATCCTTGTAGAGAAATGTTTGCACCACCAAAGCATAATGCTTGATTTGTGGTACCTTTCAAATATATGAGAATCCATTTCACTGCCATCCAATGTTCCTTTCCTGGATTGTTCATGTACCTGCTTACAACTCCCACTGCATGTGCAATATCAGGCCTTGTGCAGACCATTGCATACATTAAGCTTCCAACTGCTGATGCATATGGAACTTTAGACATATAATCCATGTCTTCTTGGGTCTTTGGGCACATTTCCTTACTAAGTTTGAAATGGCTAGCAAAAGGTGTACTAACTGGTTTTGCATTGTGCATATTAAATCTTTTCAACACCTTTTGTATATGCTCATTCTGAGACAATGTTAATTTGCGATTTTTCCTGTCTCTAGTGATTCTCATACCAAGGATTTGTTTTGCAGCTCCCAAATCCTTCATTGCAAATGAATTTGCCAATTTTCTTTTGAGTAAATTTATTTCCTGCATGTTAGATCCTGCAACAAGCATGTCATCCACATACAATAACAATATAATATAGCTACCATCATTTTTCTTTTTCAGATAAACACAATGATCAGAGTGACATCTAGTATAACCTTGTTCAGACATAAACTTGTCAAATTTTAGATACCACTGCCTTGGAGCCTGTTTTAAGCCATACAAGCTCTTCTTCAACCTGCACACTAGTTTCTCCTTCGCTTTCACCTCATATCCTTGTGGCTGCTGCATATATATCTCTTCCTCCAAATCCCATGGAGAAAGGTCGTCTTTACATCTAACTTCTCAAGATGAAAATCTTCAGCTGCTACAAGACTTAAAATAGTTCTGATTGAAGTCATTTTAACAACAGGAGAAAATATTTCATCAAAATCAATACCTTTCTTCTGTGCAAACCCCTTCACCACAAGTCTAGCTTTGTACCTCTGTTTTCCTCCATCTTCTTCCTTCAGCCTGTAAACCCATTTATTCTTCAATGTAGTTTTTCTTGCAAGCAACCTGACTAAATCCCAAGTCTGATTATGCATTAAGGAGTCCATCTCTTCTTCCATGGCTACCTCCCACTTCTTCCTGCTTTCAACCTGCATTGCTTCTTCATAACATTCGGGTTCACCAGAATCAGTCAACAATAAATAATATAATGAAGGAGAGTATCATTCAGGGGGTCTACTTATCCCAGTAGATCTTCTAACACCACTTTCAGGTGTTTGGGGTCCCTGTTTCTGTTGTGGTGGTTGTTGTTGTTAATTATTATTATTTTCAGGCATCTTTACCTTTTCAGTGATTTCATCAAGAACTGCGTATTCCTTGTTTTCTTTTTCCTGTTTCTTTTCCTGCAACTGATTCTTATACAAGATCTTTTCATTGAATATTACATCTCTGCTCCTAATGATTTTGTGATTTTCATAATCATATAAGCGATAACCAAAATCATTAACACCATATCCAATAAAGGTACATTTCTTTGACTTTGCCTCAAGCTTTGTTCTATTTTCTTTATCAATATGGACAAAGGCCTCACAACCAAAAGGCTTTAAAAAGGAGTAGTTTACCTTTTTACCTGTCCATGCTTCCTCCGGAACACCACCATCCAAGGAAATTGAAGGCCCTCTGTTTATTAGATAAACAACAGTATCTACAGCATCTGCCCAAAACTGTAAAGGCAATTCTGCATGCAATCTCATGCACCTTGCATGCTCCATGATTGTTCTGTTCATCCTTTCTGATACACCATTTTCTTGTGGTGTTCTTGGAACTGTCTTCTCTCTGCGAATTCCATGTTCTAAACAGTACCTATAAAACTCTTTGCTGCAATATTCACCTCCATTGTCTGATCTAAGACACTTCAATTTCTTTCCTATCTCAATCTCAACCAAAGCTTTCCATTTCTTGAAAGTATCAAATACATCAGATTTATTCTTAATACAATAAATCCAAGTTTTTCTAGTTGCATCATCAATAAAAGTAACATAATAATGAGATCCACCGAGAGATGATACCTGAGCAGGTCCCCTTACATCTGTATGCACAAGCTCTAATTTTTCGCTCTTCTTTTCTTTCCCAACTCTGAGAAATCTGACTCTCCTCTGTTTTCCATAAATGCAATTCTCACAGAAATCCAAATCAACATTCTTCAAACCCGGCAACAAATTCCTTGAGTGAAGAATCTTCATCTCCTTTTCACTCATGTGTCTGAGCCTATGATGCCATAATGCTACATCTGCTCCTTTGGAAGTTAAAGCATTAACAGAGTTAGAAATACCATTGCATAAATACAATGTGCCAACCTTTTTGCCTTTTGCTATTACCAGGGCTCCTTTGGTGACCTTCCAAGCTTTATCTATGAAAGTTGTCACACAACCTTCACCGCCTAGCTACCCTGTTGAAATCAGATTTTTCTTTAGATCTGGAACATGCCTTACCTCCTTTAGTAGCCATCGGTTTCCATTCTGTTGTTTTACAAGAACCTTACTCATTCCAATAATTTTACAGGGTTTATCATCACCCAAACGAACTTGTCCAAAATCTCCTTGAACATAGTCATGAAAGTATTTCTTATCAGGTGTGGCATGGAATGAGGCCCCTGAATCTACCACCCAGGAATCAGTAATATTTTCGAAAGAAAGAATCAAGCATCTTGTAACACCTCACCTGTCACATTTGCTTCGTGATTGTTTTCTTGCTTGCATCTCCTTCTTTTCCCTTCCGAGATCTATAGTCTTTCTTTAGGTGTCCTTTCTTTCCACATTTCCAGCACACTATCCCCGATCTGGACTTGGATCTTCCTTTCCTTGATTTACTGCAATATCCTGAGCTCTTTCCTCTTTCCATTTTTCTTCCCCTAGACTCTGCACTCAAAGCATTACCCAATGTCTCACCGGAGCTTTTCCGTCGCATTTCCTCGCTAAGGATAGCACCGACAACATCATCAAACTTTAAAGTACTAGATCCAGACACAGAGTTACTAATGGCCATTACTAAACCATTCCAACTTTCTGGTAATGAGCACAAGAATAACAGAGCTCTAACTTCATCATCAAAGTTTACCCCTACAGAACATAACTGACTTGTAACAGTATTAAAATAATTTAAATGGTCTGCAACAAATCCACCTTCCGACATCTTCATATTAAATAACCGTTTCATGAGAAATACCTTGTTTGAGGCCGATGATTTTTCATATAGTTTCAACAATGCCTCAATCAAACCCTCTGTCGTTGTTTCCTTTGAAATGTTGAAGGCGACTGATGCAGCGAGGCATAACCGTATTGTTCCGAGTGCCTTTCTATCGAGAAGGTTCCATTCTTCATCTGTCATACCCGTCGGCATCTTTGTTTTTCCGCCCAATGGTAGGTACAGATTTTTCTGATACAAATAATCTTCCATCTGCATCTTCCACAGCGAGAAGTTTTGGCCGTTAAATTTCTCGACCCTAAACTTACCATCTTTCGCCATTGCTCCCACTCGAACCAGGAACCCTTCTTTCCTGCAAGTTTATCAGCCAAATAGACCTTCGGCTCTGATACCAGTTGTTAGAAAATTATATATTACAGAGCAATGGAACACATAAAATATTGTAGAAATATAAACACAGAGAACACATAAAACAAGAGAGACACAGATATATGTGGTTCACCCAGTTTGGGCTACGCCCACCCCGAACAGCCAGTCCTTCCTTTCTATTATCCAACAAAATGAAGAGACACAACCTACAGCAAATCCGCTGTAATATCCTCTGTTTTCTCTCACAGTCTCACCTCTCAGTTTCTCGCTCACAGAATACACATCTATATCTCAGCCTCCAATACAATGCCCTCATACAAAGAGAGGGGTTGCCTTCTAGGGAAAAAAACCCTAAACTAAGCATAAGTTCTACCATCAGATCATCTGCCTAATGAACTGCCCAGATTGACTAGAAATTACATCCGGCTGAAACAAAGACCTCTGAACAATCATGCTCCACACACAACAATCTCCTCAGTCCGACCCCACATCTTTCCGAATAGTTGTAACAATCTTCTTCTTCTTGCCCTCGAACTTCTTAGTCTAAGCTCCGAATGCAGAATCCAACAGTGCTCATCATCATGCCCATCCTTCTTACAGTGAGTGCATGAAGACTTTGTATTTTGTGCAGTATTAGCCTTCCTTTCTTTCCATTTTTCTTTTCTTTTCTCCTTATTCATGCTTGCAATGGGCTTGGATGATCCTCCAACTTTTGGGTTCCCATTCTTTCCTCTAGCTTCTAGATGTGTAGCTTGAACAGATACCTCATCTATATTAGTGGGATTAAACATGAGGATAGTGTGCCTCATGTAGTTGTGTAGACCCCCTATGTACTTCAACAGAGTCTTAGGTGAGTCTAGTGAAATTCCTAGAATCAAATCTCTCTTCCTAAATTCTTGGGCGTAACCCTGTACACTTTGCCCTTTCAATTGGTGAAGAGTTTGCCAGCTCATCATGGCTTGCTGCATGTAAGCTAGTGGATAGAACTGTTTTTTTATTGCAGAAACAATTCACTCCAGATAGAAAGAATCTCACCATGTTTCTTCATGTCAGCTTGTGTCCTGCCTTCCCACCATACCAAGGCAGTGCCTTCGAGGCATAAGCTGGCTAGCTGAATCATACTCTTGTATGAGTCAATACTCTGCATTCTGAAATAAACATCAATTTTTCTGATCCAATTATCCAACTTCTCTGCATTCAACTCTCCATCATATATGGGTAAATCAAATTAACATCTAATTTAATCAAATATGTCTTCTTTTTATGTTCAGGGCTATTAGGAGGTGTGAGAAAGTTTTCCTCCTTCCCTTTGCCTTTTGAGTGGTCATGGAGGAGAGACTCTTCTTCTCCTTTATCTTTCTTGGAGCCTGATGAGTCCTCATCTTTATGTTTCCTAAAGTCCTTATACATTTCCTCTACCATGGACCTCATGGCTAGGAAACTATCTATAAATTGAGGGTCTAGTCCCAAGGGACTTTCTTCTGACATTTTCTTCTGAGGATAGGCTCTTCTAATTTCTGGTTTAGTCTCAACCAACTCCCCTTCTCCTAATTTAAGCTTTGATCTAGTTAGCATTCAACAACAAAATCCAGCACAAGCTTGTCTAAACTTAAACAACCTAGGAGCTCTGATACCACTTGATTTGAAAATCACTCGTGAATGATCTCAGTTAATTAATAAAGGTATTATAGACTCATGTGTTGGGGTGTGTCTATGTTATTTTAAGCAATGGATCAATAAGATTGCGAAATACACAGACACTTGAAACAATAAGAGAAACACAGTAAGAAAATACAAAAACACAACAAATTTAATAAGGAGTTCACCCAATTCTCCTGGTCTAGCCTCCAGTGGTGGCCTTTTCTATTGTGTCTTAAAGCAGCATTTTTACAATAAGGAGCTCAATTTGAGTCTCAGTTAACAGATGATGATCAGTAGGGTGGTACTTGGATCCCCCAAGCCTCTAGAGTACACAGACTCCCCCTTACTGAATCTCGACCTCAACTGGTCTCAATGGTATGAGTCCAATTTGGTACTCAACACCTGACAGGTATACACAGAGGAGTTGGTTGAACCTCTCAAGCCTTCTTTGGAGTTCACAAACTCTTGGACTCTCTCTATCTCTATCTGCTTGATGTTACCTTTGCTCTACAGGTCAACTCGGCTTCTCTGTTCTCTGCAATTCACTTCTTTTCTCTACTTCTATTCTCCCTGCTCTTTCTTTGTTCGTGGCTTAAAGACAATCTGCTCCTTGACTATTTGTTTCCTCTTCCTAGCTCTCTGGATTTCCTGCCTCTGTTCGCTGGAATTCCCCTGCTCTGCATCATCATCGCTGTGTAATGTTGCACAGAGAGGTGGCCACTTGTCGCCTTACGAACTGAGTGTCATTTTTCTTTGAACGGTCGTTATTTCCATTACTCCAGGATTTGCCCGTGAAACTGATTCTTCTTCCAGCTCATCGGTCATGCCAAACCTCAAATATTTATGTGACTTGGTCTATTTCCCCGTAAAATCCGGTCATCCATCAGGTTGATTCTCTGCCATTGATCTAGAGCTTCCAGATCCTATGGTCTCCATCTATATCGTGCGGGTAAGTTGCTCGACCGTTACTCACGCGATGTAAGCGGTTTTCTCTATCATCTGCTGGACACGTGTCGCCCAGTGTATGGCATCGCGTTGAACTTGGCCAAACCTTATTACCGCTCGAAGTGCATGCGATATCCTGCCGGTTTTGGGCACGGGACCTGCCTTCTGACAGTTTCCACATGATTTTCTATTTTCCTCGTGACCGAGTGCTTGGGGCTTTCCTTCTCTGAGGGTTTTTCCCTGTGATATGCGATTAGCACTAATCACGTATCAGAAACTACCTCTGTTTCTGGATCTGTGCTTCCAATTGCCAATTTGCATCCATGCATGGTCTCCATGGGCCAACGGTCAGTGCACTTTGACCGAGGGTCCTCATTGTTCCATGTTGGCTACAATTGCCATTGTCCATAGGTCACTTCTGATAAGCTCATTATTCATAAGATTTGATCTGACATAATTTGAAACAGTCATGAAAATGTTTAAGGATCCAATTCAGATCAGTCGAATTGGTTATATTGTGACCCCTTAGATTCCTATATATAGAAAGGAGGCTTTTTCATTTGAATCATCCAAGAATTATTCATTTGTGTAATGTAAAGGAGGTTTCCCCCTCGAAGAGGTTGAATTCTAAGGCATTGATCTATCTTTTCTATATTTTTGTGAGTTGGTTTCATAACATTATACCCTCCTGCAAGAACAACAATAGAAACAAAGAATGAAGAATGGATAGATGATGAAGATGACATACAACATGTTTTCGCTACTTGACAAATAAGAGAGGAAGACCAATTTTTAAATCTATTGGAAAATAATGAATCTTCCTCACATTATGACCATAGTCAAAATGAATATCTCTCATCTAGACAAGTATCATTTCTCCCCATGGAAAAATTTGGGAATGTTGTAATAGAAATCTTTCCAAGAAAAACTTTGAATATTAATGAAAACTTGGAAGGATTACAAAAGAATCAACCGTTAGAAGTCTTATAGAAACACTCTTCTGATTTTGCATGGGAATATATTGACATGAGGTGAATTGATCCTAAAAATTGCATACATCATATCTACATTGAACAAAGTGCAAGACCAATTTCATAGCCATAATGAAGAATGAACCCAAATCTAAAAGAAATTGTTAAGGAGGAATTGCAACAGCTACTAAATGTAAATTCATTTATCCGATATCAGATAGTCAGTGGGTTTCACCCCTAGTAATCATTCCAAAGAAAAATGGAAAATGGAGAGTATGCATCGATTACAGGGAATTGAATAAAGAAACATTAAAAGACCACTTTCCACTACCTTTCATAGACCAAGTCTTAGACACATTAGCAGGGAAAAAACATTTTTCATTTTTGGACGGTTTTAGTGGATATAACCAGATTCAGGTAGCACCTGAAGATTAAGATAAAACCACATTCACCTGTCCATGGGGAACTTATGCTTACCAAGTACTTCCCTTTGGATTATGAAATGCTCCAGCAACATTCCAAAGAGCAGTCCTCATAATTTTCTTTGATCTTATTCATGATTGTGTGGAAGTGTACATGGATGATTTCACAGTTTATGGAGATTTTTTTAATGAAGCACTTGAAAATTTAGAAATTTTTTAATAATATGTAAAGAAACAAATATCTCGTTAAGTCACAAGAAATGTTTCATGATGTTTAACGAAGGAATTGTTTTAGGTCACCATATTTTAGGAGATGGAATTAAGGTGGACTCATCTAAAGTTGAGGTCATTTCTAAATTATCAATGCCAAGCTATCAATGAGATGTTAGGAGTTTTCTTGGTTTTATTGGATATTATAGAAGATTTATAGAAAACTTCACAAAAATTGCATCTCCACTCTTTAAACTGCTTACCAAGGACTGTGAATTCAATTGGGATTCTGATTGTCAAGCTGCCTTTGAAACTTTGAAAAAGAGAATTTTTGAAGCACCTATCCTAAAAGTACCTAATTGGAAATTTCCTTTCCATATATCAACTGATGCTTTAGATAAAACCTTGGGAGCCGTGTTAGGGAAAAAATACCTTACTCCTTATGCAATCTATTATACCAGTAAAAATTTAACTCCTACAGAGTTAAATTATAATGTAATTGAGAAGGAGCTTTTAGCCATAGTTCATGCCATTGACAAATTCAGACATTATATAACTGGCTATGAAACTTTCGTTCACACAGAACATTCTGCCATTAGATACCTAATGAATAAACCAATCACAAATGGAAGAATAACTAGATGGCTCTTATTGTTACAAGAATTCAATATCACCAGTCTAGATAGACCCGGAAAATAGAACACAATTGCTGGCTTTTTATCTAGAATTCATAATGATAATAATGATCAACCTGTAGAAGATAAATTTTCTAATGAATACCTTTTTTCAGTATCTACTAAATCACCTTGGTATGCAGATATTGCTAATTATTTAGCTTCAGGAAAAATTCCATTTCATTTGTCTCCTAGAGAAAAAAGGAGAATAGTTCACAATAGCACATCTTATTCATGGATAAATGAATAGTTATACAAAACGAGACCAATTCTCATTATCAGAAAATATGTTTAAGAGGATGAAATACCAGAAATACTTAAAGCTTGCTATGATGAACCATGTGGAGGACATTTTTCTGACAAAAGAACTGCTTATAAAGTCTTACTTTTAGGATATTATTGGCCTTCCATTTTCAGGGATACCAAGGAATATGTTAAAAGATTTGACAGTTGTGAGAGAATGGGCAAACCCACTTTTTCAAATGAAATTTATTTACATCCATAGGTACTCATTGAACCATTTTAAAAATGGGCACTAGACTTTGTTGGACCAATCAACCCACATTCAAAACAAAAAAGGTATATTATGGTATGTATTGATTATGTCACTAAATGGGTAGAAGCTATTGAGATTGCAACAAGATGATGGAGCTTAGTGAAAAGAGTCGCCTTCACTAAGTGGGCCCACACGAAAATTATGGCGCAAGTTCTATTTTTGATCCCAGCAGGGATGATCACAGTATGGGTGATCACAGTGTGGATGATCACAGTGTGGGTGACCACAGTGTGGGTGATCACAGTATGAGTGATCAAAGTCTATTTTTAGACTGGCTGTCAAAAATAGAAAAGTCAAATATTATTGTCTCATAATAATATTTGGACTATAAACTTGATCTTATTCTCTTGGAGCACTTCAGTTTGAGCTACAGATGTGGCCCATGCAGCTGTCAGAAGGAAGTACGCTTTTCTTATGAGTCAGTTGAGTTGTTGCATGCATGACTTCAGTTAGAACTCAATTAGTTGAGTTTGGTGGAGTTGATTGTGGAGTTGATGGAGTTGTGTTCAGTTTGACTTTGTTAAACTATTTGTATTTAGTCTAATTGATCAATAGACTAGAGATGAGTTGGGTGAATTAGTTATTAATTAATTCACAGGTTATTAACTCATAATGCAACTATAGAATACCTCAGTTAACTCAGTTTCATGTCAGTGCATGTTCAGTTCAGCAGGGACAGGTGTTAGATAATCAGATTGCTATCAGTTGTGACTATAGTTGTGCATCAGATCTTGCACAATCAAGGGATTTAGTATGCCAATGATTTGCTCATGTATTTTCCCAGTATTATAGCCTCTGCTCATGTCTTACACAGTGTGAGTGATTCTTTGGAGGTGAAATACGAGTTTGGTAAACCATTCTCATTCATTCTTGAGCAGGTATTGAGCAGTGGAGGCAGGCAAGCAGTGGAATAGATTTGGAGATCAAATCTGAGTTGTATTGTGTGTAACAGGTGGAGCTGGTACTGGATTGCTTATGATAAGCATTGTACTTTGTAATGTTACATGGTCTCAATCATTAATATACAGATAGTTGGGGTTTTTAGTGAGATGCTTTCCCCGGGTTACATACTGTGTTAATGTGTGAATGCTCTTGATGTTTTATTGTTATTGATGATCAATGTAGAGGAGCTTATGTATTGTGTATGTATTCCGCAATAGTACATGATCAGGATAATCTCTGTTGAATATGTGTTAAATTATTCAAAATTTCTACATAGTATCAGAGTGAGCTAGATAATTGTAGAAAAAGGTTCTACATGGTATCGGAGCTGTTGATCATCAGATCTACTATTCAGGAAGTGTTTACATTCTATTTCTTCATGCAGAGTCTGTAATCGGGCCAGGTATCCTCTGGATTCATCCTTCCTTTGGAAGGTGAGATATCCGGTGAATGCCCATACAGTCAATCTCTATATGAGAAATATTGTGTTCTCACAAATTTTAGATCGGAAGCGGTTGAGTTGCAGCTGGTGGAAATCGAATTTGCAGCAGTGTTGTTGAAATGTCTTTCAATGGATTGCAAATGCTATTCCAAAGCAAGAGCGACTTGGCGCTCAAGGATAAACTCAAAAACAATAAAGGTGAGAATGGATCTTTGTCAAAGGGCGCTGATGAAGAGAATTGCGCTTTGGCTGCCAAAGCAAAGAAAGGGAAGAGCAAGAAAGCTTCTCAGTCTGGTGCGAAAGGCAAGAAGCAGGATATGTCCAAGGTGAAGTGTTTTCATTGTCACCAGCACGGACACTATGCCACTAATTGTACGCAGAAGAAGAAGAACAAGCAGGGTGCTGGATCTTCAGCAGGAGAGGCTCTAGCCTCACAGTTTGAGCTTGATTTTTCATTGATCGCATGCTTGGCTTCAAGTGTGATGGGATCGGTGTGGTTCTTGGACAGTGGTGCGTCTTTTCACATGACGGGAGATAGAGATTTGTTCTCTGATCTGGAGGACAAAAATCTTGGAGTGCACATCGAGATGGGCGATGATGGTAGATACAGTGCGATAGGTATCGGCACCATTTCCTTTGAGAGGGAGTCTGGTAAACCCTTCGTATTGAAGGAAGTCATGCATGTTACAGGATTGAAGAAGAAGCTTATCTTAGTGGCGATGTTAGAAGACAAGGGGTATGATGTTGTTTTCAGTGAGGGAAAGGCTTTCCTGCGCAGCAAGACAACTGGTGAGTCCTGGAATATAGGGGTTCGAGTGAGGAACCTTTATCAGTTGCATGTAGATGGATGCGCAGCAATGGTGGGCAAGGCAGAAGGATTGGTGAGCCGGGATGATGGTGAGTTGTGGCACAGGAGATAGGGTCACCTTCACCATGGAGCCTTGAAGATACTGCAGCAGATCACTACAGGGCTTCCTAAAGGCACACTTGCGCAGTCAGATCAGTGCAAGGGGTGTACTTTGGGGAAGTTTGTGAAAGCCACCTTTCACAAGAAGGATAGTTGCGCCACGACGATCCTTGAGAGAATTCACACAGACGTGTGTGGACCTTTCTCAGTTGCTTCGACAACAAAACACAGGTATTATGTGATTTTTGTTGATGATTTCTCTCGTAAGTGTTGGATCTTCTTCATGCAGAAGAAGAGCGAGACATATTCAAAGTTCTGTGAATTCAAAGCACTGGTCGAGAAGGAGTCGGGGAAGAAGGTGAAGGCTCTTAGGAGCGATAATGGTGGTGAATACATCTCGGACGAGTTCAAGGATTTCTGCAAGGCAGAAGGGATTCGAAGAGAGCTCATAGCTCCCCATAACCCACAGCAGAACGAGGTAGCTGAGCGGAAGAATAGAACAATTGTGGGTGCTGCACGGGCAATGTTGCATGATCAGGGCCTACCCCTTCACTTGTGCGCAGAAGCATGCAATACATCAGTTTATGTGCAGAACCATTGTCCTCATAGGATACTTGGCATGAGTACACCCGAGGAGGCTTATTCTGGTAAGAAGCCTGATCTTTCTCATTTGAGGATTTTTAGTGCTAACGTTTAAATGCATGTGACGCAGGATGCCAGGAAGAAGTTGGAGCCGACCACAGAGGTTGGGATATTTGTGGCATACACTGATACACCCCACAACTATCGTGTGTATTTGCCAGACAGTGGTAAAACTGTCGTGCGATGGGATATAAAATTTCAGGAGGAGAAAGCCATGAAGTGTTCGCTTGAGAGGGAGCTACACTTCCATGCAGATGAGGAGCTATTAGTTCCTAAGGATGAGCTTCAGGACGTGGATCAGCCACAGGATGAGGTTCATGGAGTGGAAGAGACCACTCATGCAGCGCCAACCATCAGAGGGCGAAAGCGCTTGACAAAAGCTGAGCGACTGGCTCAAGATGCAGAGAAAGTTGTAGGACCACCTACAGCCCAACGCAGGCAGAGACAGTCACCTGATCGGTACACTGGATACATGGCTCTTATGAGCAAGTGTGTTGTGACTGAGCCATCCTCTTTCGAGGAAGCTGTGGAGGATCCCGCATGGGTAGACGCCATGGTGGAAGAGTATGATTCTATTGTCAGAAACAGTGCATGGGAGATTGTTCCTAGACCGGAAGGGAAATTAGTGGTGGGTTCGAGATGGATCTACAAGGTCAAGCAGGCAGTTGACGAGAGTGTGGATAAGTACAAGGAAATATTTGTTGCCCGAGGTTTTTCATAGATAGAGGGGATCAATTATGAGGAGACCTTTGCACCTGTCACAAGGTATTCTTCCATACGGACCATTCTTGCTCTCTCAGCGCAGATGGGATGGCACATTCATCAGATGGATGTGAAGACTGCGTTCCTCAATGGAGTCATTGAGGAGGAGGTGTACATTGAGCAACCCGAAGGCTTTGAGGTCTTCAGCAGCGAGTCGCATGTGTGCAGGCTCAAGAGAGCGTTGTATGGGTTGAAGCAAGCACCACGTGCTTGGTACACACGGATAGACAGCTATTTCATAGGACTTGGATTCTCCAAAAGCGAGGCGGATCCTAACCTATACCAGATTGTGGTGGAGGGTAAGTTGCTTATCATTGTACTATATGTTGATGATTTGATTCTAACGGGTGATGAGTTGTTGATACTGTCATGCAAGAAGGATCTTGCTACAGAGTTTGAGATGAAGGACTTGGGCCTCCTTCACTATTTCCTAGGATTGGAAATATGGCAGCGCAATGGTGGACTATTTGTTTCTCAGGGCAAGTATGCTCGGGAGATACTGGAGAAGTTCAACATGCATGGCTGCAAGCCTGTTGATACTCCTCTTCCTGGAGGTTGGAGGAAGGAGGATTCCACTTCGGGAGAAGAAGTGGATGCCACTGTTTACCGACAGTTGGTGGGGTCACTGATGTATTTGGTCAATACACGACCCGATATATGATATGCAGTTAACTAGCTTTCACAAGCTATGGTTAAGCCTACCAAGCTCTTCTGGAAGGCGGGAAAGCATGTATTACGCTACTTGAGAGGCACATCGGGATATGGTTTGTGGTACAGACAGGAGGATGAGGTGAAGCTATGTGGCTTCACGGATGTAGATTGGGCAGGGAGCCCAACAGACAGAAAGAGCACATCAGGAGGGGTCTTCAGTATTGGATCGACAGCACTTTCTTGGTACAGCAGGAAGCAGAGATCCGTGGCACTCAGTTCAGTGGAGGCCGAGTATATGGCAGCAAGTTTGGCTGCATGCGAGGCTATATGGATGAGGAAGATCCTGGTTGGTTTGTTCGGTTCTCATTTGGATCCTACTGTGATTTACTGTGATAACCAAAGTTGCATTAAACTCTCGGATAATCCTGTATTTCATGATCGATCTAAGCATATTGACATCAGGTACCATCATATCAGAGATTGTGTGCAGCGGAGGATCATGTTGCTTTCATACATTCCAACGGAGGATCAGGATGCTGATATTCTGACGAAGGCTCTCACCAGGAGCAAATTCGAGTACCACCGAGGCAGGATAGGGGTTGCTGATAATCCATATCTTGTCGAGAGGGAGTGTTGAGATTGCAACAAGATTATGGAGCTTAGTGAAAAGAGTCGCCTTCACTAAGTGGGCCCGCAAGATAATTATGGCGCAAGTTCTATTTTTGATCCCTGCAGGGATGATCACAGTATGGGTGATCACAATATGAGTGATCACAATGTGGATGACCACAGTGTGGGTGATCAAAGTATGAGTGATCAAAGTCTATTTTTAGACTGGCTGTCAAAAATAGAAAAGTCAAATATTATTGTCTCATAATAATATTTGGACTATAAACTTGATCTTATTCTCTTGGAGCACTTCAGTTTGAGCTACAGATGTGGCCCATGCAGCTGTCAGAAGGAAGTACGCTTTTCTTATGAGTCAGTTGAGTTGTTGCATGCATGACTTCAGTTAGAACTCAATCAGTTGAGTTTGGTGGAGTTGATGGAGTTGTGTTCAGTTTGACTTTGTTAAACTATTTGTATTTAGTCTAACTGATCAATAGACTAGAGATGAGTTGGGTGAATTAGTTATTAATTAATTCACAGGTTATTAACTCATAATGCAACTATAGAATACATCAGTTAATTCAGTTGCATGTCAGTGCATGTTCAGTTAAGTAGGGACAGGTGTTAGAGAATCATATTACTGTCAGTTGTGACTATAGTTGTGCATCAGATCTTGCACAATCAAGGGATTGAGTATGCCAATGAGTTTGCTCATGTATTTTCCTAGTATTATAGCCTCTTATCACGTCTTACACAGTGTGAGTGAATCTTTGGAGGTGAAATACGAGTTTGGTAAACCATTCTCATTCATTCTTGAGCAGGTATTGAGCAGTGGAGGCAGGCAAGCAGTGGAATAGATTTGGAGATCAGATCTGAGCTGTATTGTGTGTAACAGGTGGAGCTGGTACTGGATTGCTTGTGATAAGCATTGTACTTTGTAATGTTACATGGTCTCAATCATTAATATACAGATACTTGGGGTTTTTAGCGAGATGCTTTCCTCGGGTTACATACTGTGTTAATGTGTGAATTCTCTTGATGTTTTATTGTTATTGATGTTGCTATATTGATGATCAACGTAGAGGAGCTTATGTATTGTGTATGTATTCCGCAATAGTACATGATCAGGATAATCTCTGTTGAATATGTGTTAAATTATTCAAAAAAGGTATATTATGGTATGTATTGATTATGTCACTAAATGGGTAGAAGCTAAAGCACTTCCTTTTTCTATTGAAAATGTTGTAGTTTCATTTCTTTCTGAGGATATTTTCACTCGTTTTGGTGTTCCAAGAGAAATTGTAACAGATCAAGGAACAAAGTTTACATCTAGATTAGTGCAGAAACTTGTGGAGCAATACGAAATCAAACATCGAAAGTCCACTCCATACCATCCACAAGCCAATGGACAGGTTGAGTCTATAAATAAGGTGATTGAAGCAATCCTTACCAAGACTGTACACTTACACAGGAAGGATTGGGCAGAAAAAATTTCAAAAGATTTGTGGGATTATAGAACAACATGGAGAAGTACAACATGACATACTCCCTATGAACTTGTTTATGAGAAGCAACTCTTACTTCCAATAGAGTTTCAGATCTAGACTTATAAAACAACAGTCCAGCTAAATCTTGACTTATCAGAAGAACAAAAGCAAAGGATGAGACAACTTAATGAGCTTGATGAAATAAGACAAGAAACCCTTAGAAAGACCAGCATAGTTTAACAAAAGAGATCCAGATGGCATGATAAGTACATTAAAGAAAGAAAATTTCATCCAAGAGATTTGGGCATTACTATTTGATTCAAAGTTCAAAAATTTCCAAGGAAAAATCCAAACCCACTGGCTTGGACCTTATGAAGTTGAAAATGTTTTTGACAATGGTGCAGTTAGAATCAGGATTATTGATGAAGAGAAAATTCCTCTTTTAGTGAATGGACATCAACTCAGACTTTATCAGAAGCCATTGACAAAAGAAGAATTTGTCAAAATTTTCCAAGATAATTAAGAATTGAAGATGTTTGAGAAGAGTTATTCTTCTTTTCCACCTTAGAGATTTTACTTTCTAAAAAAAAAAAAATGATATATATATATATATATATATATATATATATATATATATATATATATATATATATATATATATATATATATATATATTCAAAAATAAATAAAATATGGTATAAACATGAAAACCAACATGCTATTGGCATGCTTATACAAAGAATTTGAAGTGAAAACCAACTCCCGTTGGCACCTTAAATTTTCCTTCCAATTTTTTTTCCCTTTCCTAAAGTTTTTTTTTTCTCAGCTACAAAATCAACAAGTTTATGCAGCTTGGACAAGTTTCTGTAGCTCTAATAAAATTTTTGTAACCAACTTGATAGGAACACGTAGTGATTCGAATTGAAAAATAATTGACAATGCAAAGTACCTACAGGAGATATCAAAGGACAATTAAGGTTAGCAAGTTAATCAAAGGTATGTGATACTTTAATTTTACAATAAGGATTAATATATTGCATATATGAACTAAGAGGACATAGCACTGCCAAAATAAAATGAAATCATTGCAAATTAAGGGTGATGGTCGCTTGTCAAAATCATCATAATCCACCACTTAAACTCTTGTCTTGTCCCCATTCTGAATCAGTCACCGAATCATTATTTTGAATGCACTCCAACGATCAATTCATTCCCACGGCCTTCATTATAATTCACATATTCTTCCATTTCCCTGAATTCACATAACCTCTCTGTCTCTCTGCCACTGAACGAAACCCTACCAACACTATTTTTCCAGTCAAGTGAGCAGTCCTTGAGACGAAGCATCTTCCTTAATGGGTGTTATTGTCCGAACCGAGCCAACAGGGAAGAAATTCTTAGAAGGATATCCTCAGACCAGGGAGTTGTTGTAGAAAGTACAGTGACTAAAATTCATAGATAAATTTGATGGTTTCCACAAAGAGATGACAAAGACTTTTGCACGTTTGTTTGATGGAACAGAGGCTGAAAGAGGAGACACCAAGTTCACCATAATGGAGTCCTTGAACGTAGAAGCTACTGAATTACCCAGAAATGGAGAAAAATGGTCCAAAAATAGGGGAATCAATGGAGAATATTGGAAAGTCTTCCTGAAAATTCCAAACATGGACACCACCATCTTTAAGAAAGGTATTCCTAGTATAACCCTTAAGAATAAATGGAGGAACTTTCTCCTTTTACTTGAAAAAGTTATTACTTGTGAGGGTCATTTGGATACATGTATTTATACCACATTAGAATAATGATGAATTTTCTTGAGGAGCACCAAATGAATATTCCTTATTTCCTTTTGAATAGTCTTAAGAAAATGTCCATGAATGTTCAAAAGAAAATTCAATTCATAGACAATACCATGTATCATCATGGATTGATAAAGATCTTGGTTGAGTTTCACCTTCAGAGTATAGGGGATAACTAGGAAAATTTTCTTGTAAGGAACCATTTTGTAAAACCCTCAGGGGAAGGAAGAGAACAATGGAAAAAATAAAAGAACAAGAACCCCAGTATTAACAGGAAATATCAAAAGACGAACTACCCATAGTGGATATTTTGCAGAAAATGAAAAAGGGAAATCTTAGAAGAAAGAAAGCTAGCAAAAGAACAAAGGATTTACCACAAACCAAGATCCTTCCTCAGGAAAAGAAGCCAAAAGCTAAAAAGAGGAAAGCACAAGGATTACAGACCTCAGGACTAAGGAGAAGTAACATATTGAATACAATGCAACAAGCAGTTTTAGGAGCTACAAAGTATATCAATCTTGAGGAGAGGGAGTCAACTGAAGAAACTGAAGGTCCTCTAGAAGGATAACCAAAACTATCACCAAGGGTGTCATCACCACCCTACAGTTCACCTCTAAGAAGTCCAGTGCATAGTCTAGGTGTTGATCATGTTCAACAAGAGCTTTATGACTACATAGATTCATTAGAAAGGAAAGAAACATCAACTAAAAAATAAATCCAAAGTCCAGGAGAAGGAAGCAATCAGTTCAATGAACCACAAGAACCTTCGGCCTCTAATGTTTTAAAGCAAGAGATATTTGAGCTAGAGTCATTGAAAAAATATCTCAAACATGAAATCAAACATTGAAAGCACAAAATGGGATTCAAATTGCAAAGAGTGACAACCTTATTATTCATTTGATTTTATGGTACAAAAAGAACAAGAAGTTGAAGAAGGAAAATAGGGCATTGCAAAAACAAATAATCAACCTAAAATATAATATCCTCATGAAGAAACCCAGATTGCCAGTGGTTGCCAGAAAGAAGAAGAAAGTGAATCCTGAATGTGATAATCAGAGGGTACAAGAATATGACAATGATGAATTGTATGAGGACATAGAAAACCTCCAGCATGGGGGAATGTAGAGTCCAAGTACTACCTTACCTTGACATCCTTTTTGCCTATACTTCTTCCTTTTTCCCATACCTATCACCTAAGTAAATGCAATAGACACAAGGTTTTGTTAAGGTAAGCACTTACATGTCCTCTTTTTCATATTTGTCTATATACCTTATTGTTTTCTTAAAGTGTGCATTCAGCTACGGAATTGGCATGTTTCTGTAGCTTATCCGTATTTCCACGGCTACCTCCATTGTTGATAGGGTTCGAGCGCACCAACTAAGAAAAAGAAGATAGGGATGGATGAGGAATTGATTCTCACATGGATTCTTTCCTATTCTCTCAAGCCAATCCTTCAATAAAATCGCACTATAACACGGTCAACCTCAAAGTCAACTGCAAGATTATTTCCAGGACAAAGTCCTAGTTTTCACAAAATCTTATCGATTTGCTTTTCAAAATAGAAAATCGATTATTTAGCGGTATATTTTGGTTTAATATGATCGAAATAAATATATGTAGGCTTAAAAGTCTCATACTACTATTCAGAGAAATATTATAAAATCAATGGCCGCACTGTGTTTTGGGTGCGCGCCGATATATGTAAATTCTGAGAACATCTTGTTAAGCTTGTTTATGAGTAATAGACTTGGTTCATATTTTCCATGCTGCGTTGATTGAAGATTGTCGACTATTTTGTGGAGGGCCCCTACGTCCAGTACATGTCTTTGACCAATTGCACATAGATTTCTTTAATTTCTTAAAAGTTAAACTGTAGATGCTCTGTTTTATGTTTTGAAATGTAGTATAATGGAATTCGCGATCAAACTATTGTCTACATAAGCAATTTCCTTTGCTTTATACCTATATTAATTATGTTATTTCATTTGCTTTTTATCTTGTATAGTTGATCATTGCCTTTTATTTCTACCTAGTGTAGTTCAACTGTCTCATTTCATATCTTAGTTTTTTCAATTTATCAGTTTTATTTCTTGTTTGGATGAGGTTGAATGAGTTAAAGAGTGACAGTCTTTTTCTTGGCAATTGAATTTAGTCATCATTCGTTTTCAATTTGATAGAATAAATCTCTCTTACACATAGTAATCTAGACTTGGCTGCAACATAAAATTTAAGATAAAATAAAAAACAATCTAACAAGAGTAGAGTTTAGGATCACTCTCAAACCATCCACAAAACTAATTCAATAGAGATTAGTTTTTGAGATAACCAGCTAACAAATTTAAGAACAATACTCTAATCTAATCGGTAATACCATCTCCATATTAATTCTAATATTAGACATTAACAATAACATAGATATCTTAATGACATAAAATAACTTCTAGCACATATAGTGCACTTGTGCTTCATTAGTATCCCTGCCCTGGTCCATAATTTATGATGACAATTTAAAAACATGCTATCATGGAGAAATTGATATTGATTTTGTGAAATGCATTTGTTATGAGTATGTGAATGACTGTATATGGATTATATGTCTTTTATACTTTTTTTTATGTCACCTAATTACATCTTTGTATGTTGGGTTACATTCTTTAATATTTTGATTGCATGTATCGATCTTGTAGGATGATTACAAGGATTTATCACTTGTGATCTACTACATGCGTTTATACATATGTGTAGTTGGTTAGTCATTGCTTATGCATGTTTTTGGTTGCATGTGGAAATGTGTACAATGGAGTAACGATTGTTGTCATGCATGAGGTCATAGCATGCATTGTTGATATGACCTTGCATTGATAACTGGATCCTAACTAGAGTGATGTTTATGTGTTGATACATTTATTTGTGAATGTCTATATGTTGTTATGTTTATGATTATACATGTATCACGCTGATTGTTGATATTGCAGACAAGGTATCCTCCCCGAGCTATACTAAGGTACGTTGGTTTATTGTGATTTGGTTTATCTGACATACTATGCATTGCAGGAAGAAATATCGATGGCTAGCAAGATGGTTGATTACAAAGACTCTCCCTATGAATCAGAAGAGTAGTATGGTGTTGGGAATCCTTTTGATTTTGAAGTTACACTGAGGAGCCTAAAGGAAGAGATAAGGAGTTGTAAGGCAGATAATGACCAGATCATATAGGCACAAGAGAAGAAAGCAAAGGTTAATGCTATAATTCTTCAGATTCTGTGATAATTTCAACGACAAGGGCCACTTTGGATCAGCCATGGACATGAGGATTGAACTAGTGGGGCATATGGCAATAGGTCTCTTGGTAGGCAAAATTAAGATAAATCCATTACAGTGAGAGATGGAAGGTTGTTGGACACTTCAAATAGGAAGGGCGATGAGTACATGTACTATTCTAGTTCTGATTCTGATAGACACCATGATCATCATCACTATCATCCTTACATGAGGGATGATAGAGGATACTTTCTCGATGAATTCAAGAAATAAAAACTACCTACTTTTGATAGAGACATGAAGAAGCTGAAAGATGTAGAGGCTTGGATACTTGGGATGAAAAAATTCTTTGAGTTGCATGAGTACATAGATAACATGAAGGCCATAATAACTATCTTCAACCTGAAAGGTAAAGTTGACATCTAGTGGGAAGATGTTAAGTGGGTTAGAGACATCAGGACAGATGACTTGAGTTGGAAAAATTTCAAGAGGCTTTTCAGGAAGAAGTACTTATCATAGAGGTACTACGATAGCAAGGATAGAGAATTCTATGAGCTAAAGATTGGATCAATGATAGATGAAGGATACACGACCAAGTTTCTAGAGCTATCGAGGTATGTACTGTATCTTACTAATCAGAACGCTAAAGTTCAGAGATTTGTTAGTTGTTTTCCATTAGCATTTATAGATCAGATCAAGTATGATGAGCCTTAGTCACTTGAGGATGTCAATGTGAAATTGAAGCATTTCTATGGACAACCAAAGAGTAAGAATGAATCTTAGCATGGATGGAAGGGAAAAGACAAAGGTAGAGGTAAATGGCAACCTAAGAGAACAAGGCCTCAGAATGCATATGGGAAGGAAAATATGGCACCACACAATAAGTTTAATGCAACTAGGCAATGACATGGGTCACAACAACAAAAACATAGAGGTGAGGGCACTGGTCGGTTAGAGTGTTGGACATGTGGAAAAGAACACCTTAGGAGAGAATGCCAACAACATCAGGGTGGAAAACCTAAGATATACAGTGCATAGGAGGCACATACTATTAGGGATGTTGGTTAGAGTATTCCATGTATCTATGTAGAAGTGGAAAACAGGCAGGCAGAACATCAAGCATCTATCATAGAGATGGATGGTAAGCTTTGTGATCAAGTTATTTCTATTTTGGTTGACCCTGGATCTAATTATAGCTATGTTAGTCTTGACTTGGTGGATAAATGTGGTTTGAATAAGGAGTTACGTGCAAAGTATTGGTTAGTATAATTGGCTACAGGTACAAAGAAGCGAGTTCATCATTGGGTAAGAGCTTGGACATTTGACTTGAATGGTCTGCCTACAACAACACATTTAAATGTATTGCAGTTGGGATCATATAGTATGTTGTTGGGCATGGATTGGTTGTATCTTCATAGAACCAAGGTAGATTGTTATGAAAAATATATTGAGCGTGTTGATGATAATGGATAACCAAGAGTCTTATAGGGTAAGAAGAAAGCCACATCATTTATGATGTTGACAGTTATGCAAGAAAGTTTAGCCACAGGAAAGGGTGCAAGCTATTTGCAGTACAAATTTCTAGTGATAAGGGTAAGGAGGTTGAGGATACAAATGTGTTGACTAGATACCTAGTTTTACAACAGTTCAAGAATGTGTTTCCTAAGGAAATTATATAGTTTCCACCTCATAGGGAGGTAGAATTTTCTATTGAGTTAGTGCCTGGGGCAGCTCCAACATCAAAAGCACGTTACAGGATGAGCACACCTATGTTGGTTGAGTTAAAGTTGCAGTTGAAGAAAATGTTGGAAAAGGGATACATTAGGCCAAGTGTATCACCATGGGGTGCATCGATCTTGTTTGTGAGGAAGAAATATGGTACCCTTAGATTATGCATTGATTACAGGTAGTTGAACAAAGTGTCTATCAAGAATAGGTACCCTTTGCTGAGGATTGATAACTTGTTCAATCAGTTGAAGGGAGCAACGATGTTCTCGAATATTTACCTGAGATCATGATACCATCAGGTATGCATCAAAGAGGAGGATATTTACAAGACCGGGTTCAGGACCATGTATGGGCATTATGAGTTTTTTGTTGTTCCATTTGGCTTAACTAATGCTCCAACTACATTCATGTGTTTGATGAATAATGTGTTGCATCCATATTTGGATAAATTTTTTATTGTGTTCATTGATGATATACTGGTATATTCTAAAAATGAGGAAGAGTATGCTAAAAATTTAGCAACAATATTGAGATTGTTGAGGGAGCATCATTTATATGCTAAGCTTAGAAAGTTTAGTTTCTTTCAGAGTGAGGTATATTCCTTGGGACATGTTGTCTCCAAGGAGGGAATTGTAGTAGATATCAAGAAGATAAGGGCCATCATGGAGTGGGTAGCTCCTAAGAGTGTGGATGAGGTGATATATTTCATGGGTTTAGCAGGCTATTATAGGAGGTTCATCAGGAACTTATCGCATATTTATTATCCTATTACATCATTGCAAAGGAAAGGTAAGAAGTTCGAAAGGACAGAGGAGTGTGAGGCTAGTTTTTAGCAACTTAACTAGTTGTTGACACATGCACCAATACTACATATTGGAGATCCAAATAAAGAGTTTGTGGTATGCACAGATTCTTGCAAGAGAGGGCTTGGTGGAGTTCTTATGAAGGATAGACAAGTGGTATGCTATGAGTCCCAAAAACTAAACGAGCACGAGAAGAACTACCAAACACATAGTTTTGAGTTAGCAGTGATCATACATGCATTGAAGATGTGTAGGAATTGTCTTCTTGGCAGGATATTTGTACTGATGAGTGATCATATTGGGTTGACGTATTTGTTTGACTAGCCGAATCTGAACACCAGGCAAGCTATATGGTTGGCCACGATCAATGAATTTGATTTCGAGATCAGGTACATCAAAGGTAAAGAGAAAAGGGTGGCATATACTCTCAGTAGACGAGTACATGTACATCACTTGGCATCTATGAGCTCCTATGGGACAGACTTACAAGATATGATTTTGCAGGTAGGTCAGCAAGATGTCAGGTATATGGAGATTGTGCATAGGTTGCAGCAGGGTGTTGGTATAGGTGTAGGTACAGGTACATGTATATGTACAAGTGCAGGTGCACATGATATGGATTATTGTATTCCATTAAACAAGTTTGTTAGGTTCTGAGACATGATATATGTACCAGATAATAATGAGCTCAAGAAGGTGATATTGAGGGAGTTTCATGCGAAACCATATTCAGGTCACCTAGGTTATTAGGAGACACTAACAACGGTGAAGAGATACTACTACTGGCCGAAATTGAAGAGGGATGTAGCAGAGTTTGTGGCGAGGTGTTTCGACTATCAACCAGTGAAAGCATAATGTAAACATCCAGGTGGACTACTATAGCCAATTGCGATTCCAGAGTGGAAATGGGAAGTCATTTCGATGGATTTCATAATAGGTTTGCCTAAGACAATGAAACAACATGATTCCATTATGGTCATTGTGGATAGGTTAACAAAGGTTGCACACTTTATTCTGGTGAAGTCTACATTCTCAGCTAGTGATGTGGCACCAGTATACATCAGAGATGTGGTTAGACTACATGGTGTTCCAAAGAAGATTGTCTCAGATAGGGATGTGAATTTCACTTCCAAGTTTTGGAAGGAGTTATTTGCAGGTTTGGGCACAGATTTGGCCTTCAACACAACTTATCATCTGCAAACAGATGGACATATAGAGAGTGTTAACAGGATATTGAAGGACATGTTGAGGATGTATGTGATGCATCAACATAGGAAGTGGGAAGAGTATCTCCCTTTGGTAGAGTTCACATGTAACAACGATTATCAAGATTCATTGAGTATGAGTCCTTTTGACGCATTGTATGGGCGGAGTTGTAACACTCCCATCAATTAGAGTGATCCAATTAGTAGGGTATTGATTGGACCAGATATGTTGGTAGACATGGAACAGGAGATGCAGGTGATCAAGAAGAATCTAAGGGAAACACATGATAGGCATAAGAGTTATGCAAATAGGAACATGTTTTTAAAGGAGTTCCAGGTGGGGGAACAAGTGTACTTGCACATCAAACTGAAGAAGAGAACCTTACGGATTGGATCATGTTCCAAGATGGCACCACAATTTTGTGGACCCTTCAATATCATTGAGAGGATTGGGCCAGTAGCCTACCAACTTGCATTTCCTCCGACAGTGAAATTCCATGATGTTTTACATGTATTTTTGCTTAAGAAGTATGTTAAGGACGTTGATAATGTGATTGACTGGTTTGTATTGCGGGTGTAACCAGATGATGAATTCCAGGTGAAGCCTCAATATATATTGTAGAAAAAGGTTCTCATGCTCCGGAACAGATCAATATAGCAAGTTAAAGTGCAACGGAAACACTTTGGGCCCAATGATGCTACATGGGATATGGAAGATATGCGGGCTATGTATCCTTCCTTGTTTGCCGGTCGAGGCAAAGCAGCATTGATATGGTGGTGTGGTATATGCTTTATGGTGGTTGGTATTTGCTTTATGGTGGTTTGGGATATGCTTTATGGTGGTTTGGTATATTATTTATGGTGGTTGGTATTTGCTTTATGGTGGTTTGGTATATGCTTTATGGTGGTTGGTATTTTCTTTATGGTGGTTTCATATATGATTTATGGTGGTTTGGTATATGCTTTATGGTGGTTTGGTATTTTCTTTATGTTCCTTCGGTATATGCTTTATGGCAGTTGGTATATACTTTATGGTGGTTTGTTATATTCTTTATGATGGTTTGGTATATGATATATGATGTTTTGATATATGCTTATATATGGTGTTTCGTATATGTTTTGGTATATTATATGGCACATGTTTTGGTATGTTTTAGTAAATTTTGACACATGGTTATTTTTTCTTTTTCTTGTTTTAAATGATGTTGCTATATGTACATGAATATATGGATGTAAATACCATACTGAGTTTTTTTATAAAGCTCCACTATGCGGTATCTTGTCATGTTGTCATGATGTTTTTCTCTTGAGTAGATCTTTCATTGTAAATACTGCAACGAGCTGTGTTATAAAGCTCCATGAGTAGTATCTCTTCTTTTAGTAGGTTGCTGAGGTATATGTGTGATTAAACACCGAGGATGGTGTCCCCCAAGGGGGAGGGTTCTGTAACAACCCTGGTGAAAATTCCATGTAATAAAAGTTAAAAATAATAATCATGGTCGATGGGACACTTATTCCAAGCTGAATGTTGGGCAAGACATCCTAGGGGGTGTTCATTTGGTTGTTTATGGCTAAGGAATTGGCAAAGGTAGTGGCTAAGGCTTTGGAAAGGAAAAATTACATTTTTGGCACATTTATTTACAAAAATAATGGACATTAGGAGAAAAAAAAGATGAACAGTCACATGTTGCATGTGAGGAGGAAAATAATGGAAAATGAAGAAAATAGAGGCCTCATCCATAAAAAGGATTTTGAGGATCTGTTGGTAACCTTTTGTTAATTCAGTGTTGGAACTCTCTCATTTCTCTCTCTCTCTCTCATACTCTTGGACACTTAGAGTTTTCGTGGAGCAATTTGGCATTAGAGAAAGAAAGGCAAAGAAGGCAAGAGAAATCAAAGATCAAGTAGGGAAAGGTAGGATCAAGCAGCTACAACAGGCTTCATTGTAAGTATCGATTTGCATGTGTATTTTACATGCTAGATTTGGCATGCATGGGATTGCATGTGTTTCTTTTCTACCATGGCATGGGTTTTTCTAGGTGTAATAGTATTTTCATCCTAGCCTTTCCATTTCCTGATTGCTTTGATGAGATGGATTCTCTCATTCGGTTTATGTGTGATGGATGGATTGGATTCAAAGTTGAGTGAATTGGATCTCCGAATTGAAAAACACATGGTTTGAGTGGTCCCTGAACCGGACTGAGGATAACGAAGCCGCTAGCCTAGTAACCCCTGAACTGGACTGTGGGTTGTGGTAAAGCCAGATTGTGTGCCACAGTGGGCCTAGGAATCCTTGCCAGTGAATGACGGGATATACGTTAAATCCAAGAGGTGGATTTTCTCTCCATTGGGCCTCGTGATTCTGGGATGGGATGCACGATAAAGCCTGGAGAGTATGTCTCAGTGTAGGGCTTAGTGATTCCTGGATCAAATTATGGATGCACAATAAAGCCTGAGAGACTGGGAGGCACTCAAATTCCTCACAGTGTAGGCGGATAATTCTAGTGGCATCCATGTTGATTGGTGTTTTTCCAATGTGTGCTATGAGTCCCACATTCACACTTGAAATATGGAATGGGGGTGATTCGTTGAACAAAGACTTGTTTTAGCCAATCTATGGTTGGGTGGAATGTGTTAGTCCCATTTCCAGTTGGTTGATTGCATTCATTAATGAAATGGCCATTCCCTTGATTTTCATGTGTAAGTGTACTAATGTATATGTGGATTTCGATGGCTGATACGTTTATGGTATTTTTGTTCCTATTATGTTGGTTATATGTATATTTTGTGATAGCATCTATGTATGTCTCTCATTTTTTTTTTACTTGAATATGAATGGATAATGTATCTATGACCTAATAAATGATAAGGCAACAAATGACATGAGGAAACAATGGTTCATGGAAATTCTCAGATAAGTATGAGATTCCTACACTTAATTTTGTTGTTTACACTTGTAGGTTACATTTTGATTATATCTTTGAAGAAATTCTTGTCATGGCTAGTATGGGCCTAGATATGGTCTTGTTCATATTATTGCTTTTGCATCATTGTTTCCCTATACTTTTGTCAGTTTTAAGTTATGATTCCATTTTGGGTAGTGTCCTGGGCTCTAGGCCTGAAAGAGTGGCTCAAATCTCGGGATGCTGACAAAATATAGCGTTAGCCTAGAGACTAATGCATTTGGTCGAGGGATGGAGAGTGTTATAACTCACTTGCGATATTTCTAGGGTGCGTTACTCTGGCTTAAGTTGGTCAAAACTTCAGTAGGACCTAGGGGCAAGCTATTTGAAGTACTTGTTTGGTTCCTGAGGCTGATGCTGGAGGTCTGTGTGTTATGATTCCATTGATTCCACTTCCTTAAGGTCACATAGGAGGTTGAATCCCATCATAGTAGCCTCTAATCGCACATTTACCCCAGTTGGCTAGTTACTTAGGTAGATGTGGGAGGAGGGTGTTACATCAACGTTGTGTCATTACACAACTAAATTAATTTTCATGATATTGACCTTCTATTTCAGACCACCAGACAAAATTATTAATGTTATATTTACCAAAATAAAATCCTAACTTTATGGCAGCTGAATATATATTAAACATGCCCATAAAACAATAGTCTATTTGCAAGTATTGTTTTCTTAAGAACTTTAATTTATAATTCTTGCATTCAAAACGAAGAAGCATAAGATATTCTAACTAAACTAATATTTATTTGTAAGATTATATGGGTTGTCTTCTTGGGGAATATTCTTTCCCATCACTACATACATACTTAGTACCCAACAACCTACATCCAAGTGGTGCACCCATTCACTGCATCCAATAGTACCTTGGGTCCCATGCCATGACCTTCATGGCAACTTAATGTGTTCCAACACATCAAAAAATTAATTAAATTCTCTCGTTTCTCTTCTCTTCTTCTTTTCTTCATACTCACCCTTCCAAGCTCAGACACCCCCCTTCACTGGTTAACAATTAGTTAGGTGATCCATATTACCAAGGTCTTCATGTGAATCGAGAAAGATGAACTACTGAGCCTATGTTCCATATAATTGTTGTCTCGAGTAGTTGCATCACCAACATCACAAAAACCATGATTATCTTCTCATTTCTTCTATCACATAGATACAACAACATATCATTATCAAAAAACATGCAACCATCACACACATGCTCATACATTACATATATATGTGCATATACAACACATAAACTTATTGTTATGCAACCAAATCACAAAAGAGATAGATCAACGACTTCAAAATTAGCCTCTTTGAGGGGGAAACCTCCTTTACATCTAATAAATGAACAATTCTTCAATGATTCAAATGAAAAGACCTCCTTTCAATATATAGGGGTCTAAGGGGTCACAATATAGTCAGAGCTTACATAACAATAATAATGTAAGGGAACAACAATAACAATAGTGGCTTCTATGGGGCACAGCGATAACAATAAGGGGACTACACTATTATTATAGGGACCTAACATGCCCCTCTCCTTTAAAAAATGTATTGTCCACAATAGTTGAGTAGTTCTAGAATATTTTGAATAAAATTATCATCCTCCCATGTGGAATCTTCAGTGGATAAGTTCTTCCACTTAGAAAATATCTAAAAATGATTGATTCTGTAGTTGTTGGGTTATTTTTTCTGTGATCACTTCAGGCTCCAATATGATTTTTCCTTCTTCGTAAATTTTTGGTAATATTGTTTGAACAATGAGCTTGCCACTGATAACCTTCTTTGAGCATGAAACATGGAAAAATGGGTGTACTCGAGAAGACGCATGAAGCTCCAATTTGTATGCCATAGTACCAATATTTCGCAACACCTTGTAAGTACCATAGTACTTGGGTGATAATTTATTATCCTTCTTAGCTTGCTCGAGGGAAATTTGTTTGTAATGTTGTAGCTGTAAAAACACCCAATTCCCTATGTCAAAACTTCTTTCATTGCGATGTTGATCGATTTATTGTTTCATTCAATTCAATGCTAGAGTGAGGTAATCCTTTAAGAGATGGAGAACTTGTTGTTGATGCTCGATGTGATTTTCCACTGATTAAACCTTAGAATTCGCTCTTAAAGATGATGTGTTGGATGGTGGGTGATATCCATAAAGTGCCATAAATGGGGTCATTTGTGTTGCAATATGGAAGGGAGTATTATGCCACCATTCAACTAGAGGCAACCACTTGATCCATTGTGTTTTTTTATCATATACAAAGCAACCAAGATATCCTTCCAAAATTTTGTTCACCATCTCAATTTGCTTATCAGATTGAGGATGATAAGATGAGAAATGATCTAATTGAGTACCAAGACAAGAAAATAATTTCGTCCAAAAATTTCCAGTGAAAAAGGGATATTTGTCACTTACAATAATTTTTGGGCTCCATGTAGCTTTTGAATTGTTTCCATAAATCCAATAGCAATTGTATTGGATTCAAAAGGATGAGATAATGCACACAAGGGTGCATACTTGGTAATTCTATCAACTACCACCATGATGACACTCTTTCCTTCAGACTTGGTTAAACCTGTGATAAAATCCATTGAGACTTCCTCCCAATGCTGACTTGGAATGGATAAAGGTTGTAACAAACCTAGGGTCTTAATTGTCTCAAATTTATTTTTTTGGCAAACCAAACATTCTGTCACAAACTTTTGAATATCAGATTTAAGGCCTTCCCAAAAATATTCCTTCTTGATCCTGAGATAAGTTTTTAAAAATCCTGAGTGCCCTCTGGTGGGCTCCAGTATTGTAGCAATAATGCTACAACTCCTGGAGCTTCCTATCTCTAATTTTATCAGCCCGGTAGTTCGTAACAAACTTGGAAGCGACGATGCTGTATGCACAAGTACTAGCTCTTGTCGCAGCTGTCACTTGGTCAGCTGGCACAAGTCCGCTAGGGCTCAAGCCAACTTCTATATGTTCTCAGAAGAAGCTTTTTAAATGATGAACAAAGGCTATCTCAGAGGAAATTAACCTACTTTGCAAGAATGAACTGAAATCCAACCAAACGTGAAAACCCTAGTAAACCCTAATCTGACTAGTTTAATCTCTATGATGCAATGGAGGGAGTGCAAACTTCTAGAAATGATGCCATTACTTCTAGTGATATGAGATGCATGAATTTAAACTACTTCTACTGAAGAGAACATTGTTTTTATATTTTTGCTTAGGTGGTTGGAGTTATTATGACTTTGTTTCTTATTAGGGTTTGACTGTGCAGGGGGAGTTCGGAGGGAAGGAAGGCTGGAAAATGGTCATGAAGGCTGGGAGAGGTTCCAGGGGATCTCTAACACCATTCCACAGAAGTCCACAACGTTCAGGTGCTTGGCAACCGAGTTTGCAGGCTTCTACAGGATGTCTGCAGGGGATCCTACAGGAAGCTCAGGATTTCTACAGGAAGTCTGCTAACTTCTACAGGATGTTCTACAGTTGGAGTTTTGGGTGATGGAGGAGTCGAGGAGCTGTATGGGTGGATAGGTAGGATGAAAAGGGAGCTTGTGATGGCTCAGGGATAGAGAGATCAGATGGAGAAAGAGTGGGTAAAGTTGGTTGGTGGATAGAAGGGTGGAAGCAATGAAAAGCCAAAAAGATGGAGCTACGTGAAAAGTGGAAGGGTTGGAAGGCAAACGAGCTGAGCAGAGGATGAGTAGGTGACTTTAGGTGGGGTTGAGAAGAAGAAGAAGATAATAGAACAATGTTGCGCAGTGTAAATGAAACAAATCCTCTATGTCCTGCACAAAACCAATAATTCATCCACCTATTCTAACTGTGTTATTAAACCAACGAACAGCAATGTAAACTTTGGAGAGAAATCATGCATGGTGTTGGAACGAAGAAGTATTGCTCAAGATCAGAATGCATGGATGGATCTACAATTGAAATGACTGAAATGATGGTGTTGCAGCTTGCATGAACGTATAAGACTGCGTTTTTTTGGTGGTTGGTACGGTCTCCACCTCCAATCTCTAAACAGAGATGGCAGTGAGTGCATTGTCAACCTTTTCTTGGAGCTCTAATGAATGCTAATCCTCCTACTCTAATCTAAGCTACTGAAAGCACTTTAACCGTAAACTAATCCTACTCAATCACATTAAAGAAATTAAATCAGCAGACTGTGTTTTCCAAATGCATGTCAAAGCAAAGAAATGAAGTGCTGAGAGGAAAGACAAGTAACAATACAAGGAAAAGGAGGTCTATTGCTCTCAGGTTGGGCCCTAACCTGAGAGCTATAGCTCCCTTAAGAACTCAGAATTGAATCCAAAGCTGCCTGCCTTTATTAAATAATCATAACCAAGAGTCTAACAACATGCCAAAACTGGCTTACAAAAAGCAAAAACCGAGCTGTAGCTCGTGCTTAGAAATTGCAACAGTAGTTCAAAAATTCAAAAAGCTCCTATCAAAGGCTACGGCCTCAATATTTATACATGGTGAGGACCACGCTGGCTTCCTCAATTAGTGGAGCTTGGCTGCCCAACTGAAAGTAAACTGTTGTTCCTGTAGAATCCGTTGGCTGCCTTTTAGCTCGGTGGGGATAGCTGTTGGAGCTCGGAGTTGGGGTGGAGATCACGAGGGAGGTCATTCAAGACTGTGGACAACCTCCCTATAAACCTGCAATGCCACCTTTGTTGTCTCCTTGTCTCCATTTGCGTGGTCTTTGCTCCATTTAATGTCAAAAAACCTGAAATCATCATGTATTAGTCACATAGGAATAATGCCTACCCTTCTTCCTACAAATAACACGAATATACTAAGAAATGATGCATAAGTGATAAAAGATGAAGGGTTGAGCAAGGTAAGTAGGCCAAATGAGCCCAAATTGTTACCAAAAATTGGGGCTCATCATCACCCCCCAGCTAAAATATTTGCTCATCCTTGAGAAACTAGTCCAACTCTTCATCCTTCATTGCTTTTACTGCTACCCTTACATCCCAAGCCTCTGTAGTAGTGTCCTCCTTGCTGATATGAAACCCAGCTTTCCTGTTCACCTCTTTCCATTGTTCACTGTCATCCTTTTCTGTGCTGCCTTCAGTCAATCCTAGCAGCAGTGGTGGGCTGAGTTTAAGGCCAATCCAGCTGGCCTGGAGGTTTTGCATGGATTTCTTGTAAAGGGCTACCCTTACCAGAGCTTCCCTCATCCGAGTTGGGGTATGGTACTCTCGGATTTTCAAACTATGTGCCAATGTATTCCATCTGCGTGTGCATGCTTGGACAACATTTTCTCCTAACAATCTTTCCATGTCTTCAAAATGAGCTATGGCTTGGGCCTGTTGATCTATATATCTTAATGAAGCTGTAGGATCAGTAGGCAAGTGTTGGTGTGCTGAGATGAGTGCAACTGGATCCTCTGGTTTTGCTCGAATGAGCAATGGCTCGTTTAATTCTCGGTTCATGACCGATTTTGTTTCTGCTGCTCTTTGATCCTCATGGTTCAACAATGAAGCGAACGCCATTAATTGCATATCACCCAAGGCAGTATTGGGATCCCAGGAAACTACATTAGGCAAGGCCAAATTGTGGAGGTAGAACTCCGCTAATTTAGCCTTATTCTCTGACGAACTAGTATTGCACAATTCAGAAAATTGCTGTGGGTCTTGGATCTGAGAAATACCTCTTTGTGCCAAGGTATTTATTTGGAACTGCAGCCATTGGTATTTCAAGTACAAACCATAGGATTTGGCAGGTTGTCTGCACTATATTGCCTCCATGGCCCAACTGGCCATGCAGGCCAATTGTGCCTCTTTTTGCTGCAGCTGTTCTTTTAGAGCTTGCACTTCAATTTGTGATTGTTGTTCTGCTTCCTGTAGAAGTGTCATTGGCTCCCCAAGACCGGTGGTCAATTCCTTTTTGCCTTGCTATTCTTCTGTGGTGTCCTTGGAGGATGTACCTGTCCCTGCCCTCAGCTCCTGTAGCTGCAATCTTAGCTTCTGGTTTTCTTCCTGTAGGTACACTCTTTGACAATTGGCCACATGTTTAGCCATGGCTAATTCACTCTTGGCCTCCTTGAGTTGCTCTTGTAAAGGGCCTATGTCCGCCACACCCTTTGACTTGGCAATCTTCATCCACGTGTGTGTACGGACTCTTTCTTCCTCTAATGCAAAAAACAGTGGCACAGTAAATTTCTGAGGTATGATTTTGCCCGCTTCTAAAAAAGGTGTAGTATGAACTCAGACTAGGCTGAGGGCTGGGCTCTGGTATATGTTCTTTTTTAGCCTCTTTAGGTGGCTCTACCTTGCCCTCCCTTGGTGGTGATGAGGGTCCTTCTCCTTCCATCTTCTCTGTTTCATGTAGTCGGGCCAGAGTTTCCTGTAGAACATTTTTAGCCTCCTGTAGCCGAGCTTTTTCAGTCAACAGGTCTAACTTTTCTTGCCACGTAGTTTTCTTTGGGCTCCCCCTCTCATAGGTGACTGATATCCTCGAGGGGGGCGTTTCCTTGGGCAATGTAGGGGCATCTTCAATAATAATCGGGCTGCTGGACGGAGGCTATGGCTTGCCCGTCTTTATCCTAACACTTCTTCGAGCTTTAAAGTATAGCGGGGTCTCCCTCTTTCTCTTCTCTTTTGGCTTAGGTGGCGTGCTGAGGGCGGCCAGCACAGCTACTGCCTCCCTTTCATGAATATTAGCCTTCTTCTCCTTGGGTTTCACTTTTTCAGGGCTTCCTGTAGAAGACCCTGTTTTAGTCAATTTCGGGCTTCCTGTAGAAGACCCTGTTTTAGTAATTTTCAGGCTTCCTGTAGAAGACCCTTTTTCAATAATTTTCGGGCTTCCTGTAGAAACCTGTTTCTGCTTTCCTGTAGACACAGGTGTCACCACCTTGGCTTGCTTTGCTGCATGAGTTTTGCTTTTTGGTTTGGTTGCGGGTGCTGATGAGGTACTTTTGCTGATGTGGACCTTCTCAGCCTTGTCCACTCTGCCTTGCAACCTTTTCTCTCTTGCTGTCAAGATGGGTGTATCATCTTTTTCTTTGTCATCCTTTTTCTCATGCTTCTTCTTTTGCTCTTTCTTCTGCACTGTGGTCGGGGTCTTCTGGCCTGTTTCTTTCTTTCCCGCGGCCACTGATTCTTTTTCCTCACTGCTGGAGGAACCACTTTCTTCGGTCAACATCCTTATGTCTCCATCTCTTGTCAAGTTTCTGAATGCTTCCCATGAGAGAGGAACCTTATATGAATGAAGTGCATCCTCCACGAGAAGTTTGATCAATCCATGGTGGGCTACCTAGTCTGGTATGCCTTCTTTTAACTTTGTGGCACACTCAATTAGAGACTGTAGCAGGAAATAGGGGATGCTCAGTTTATTTTCTACAGGAAGATCAATCTGGTGCCTCAATTCAGTGAGCAACCTAAAGTGATACTCGTACACAATGCTAAAACGGCATTCACAGGTTATATACTTCATGATCTGCAGGCTAACTTCATTCCATGGTGGCAGCAAACTGGTTCTACGCACCCCATTCTTGTCTTCCGAGAATCCCTCCTCTGGGGGAAAGAATTCTTTCTTGGCCTGTTGGCTCAACTTCCTTTCTTCCTTATCCCAGGGCAAACCCATTGGAAGTTCAGTAATTCGACTGATATATTGCGGGGTGAGCTTGAGGCTTAGGCCCCTGAAGTTCACGGTGGCCAATGTTTTGGATTTCGGCCTAAGAGCCTGCAAAAACTCTTCTGCCACTTCGTCGTCATAACCCTGCAATTTGTCACAGAAGGATATCCATTGTGCTCGTGTGAAGAGCTCCACCACCTCAAGATTTTCCCTTAACTTTGTTGAATCAGTGGGTTCCCGTCTAATAAACCCACCCGGCATGATAAAAATTGTTGCTTTTACTAGAGGTGGCGAACGCGGAAGAAATTTGGTCTATTGAGATAGAGCGTAGAATTACGCTTCTGTCATGCATATAATCCACGAAGCTTATCTCTGAGGACCTTAACACAGCTTAATTACACTGACATCCTGTAGAACGACAGTTTATGCATAGCAGACAACAATTGCAACAATTTCCTACGACCAGACTGTGGACGACGATTCTGCCACCTTCAAAAGCCAATTGCATGGAGAGTTCAGGTTTACCTTTTTATCTGCCACCTTTTGACGTGAGGAACCCGCCTTCCTATAGAAACAGCGTTCCTGTAGGAGCAGTGCGTGATTTCTGGGAAAGACTGCAGTTGGTCTGCGCTCTTGGTGTTGCTTCACAAGCGTTCTGATAGCCAAAGGCTCGGCGTATCGAACTGCAGAGGGATCCAGATGATCACTCGCGTTCCAAACGGTGAAGGATAAATGCATGGGGCGATCTAGCCGATTAGATTTGAATCGGCGGAATCCGTGGTGCGGGGGTGAGCTGTCCCCGCCGGACCGTTGGATGACGTCGTCCCATCATTTGCCTGCAAGTTCACTTACTGCCGCATCATCCCCCCGCAGATCCGTCGCCGTCTCTTCTGCTAAATACGTTTTTCCTGACGGGATTGCTCTCACGTGTGTATTGCCCATTCCTTTTTCCATGGCCGCCACCCAAACATCCGACTAGACCATTAACTGGTCGATGTGGCCAGTCAAATGGCCATACAGCCACTCAACCCATTCACTTCACACTTTGCAAACAATTCAAAGTAAAATTCATGCAATCTGACGGAAGAAAGGGTCGAGACACTTACCTGTGCGGCCACAACACGATTTTTCGGTTTTTGGACGATGATGAGTGGATTCGTTTGCCGCTGATGAATTTGCACAGGCCTGGAGGTTCATGGTTACAGGCTGCCAACGATGGATTGGATGTTGTGGCTGCATGCGCCCGCGTTTTCATTGCATATGGCCAGCGCTGTGATTGGTGTACACTCTAGCGGGCTTAACTGTTACAGGACTCCCGCAGGATGTCTTGTAACAGTTCTTCCTCCTCGGATGCATGCTGCACGACGAAGGATTTGGCCTCACGATCATGCTCCCTGAGCTCATGGATGGTTGGGATGGATATGGTATGACATTTCAACATTTTTTTATCTTAAAAATTGCTTTCTCTTTGATAACTCAACGATCTGCTTTGCTGGTGCAAGTAACTTCATTGCATGTCGACAAGGAGGGTAGAACAAGGTGACAACAGTGTGCAAGGGTGACAACAATAGCTTGCATGCGTCCAAACCGATCCTTAGTCGTTAGATCTCCTCATAAAATGAATTCTGGGCCGTCCCGAACTTCTACAGGAAGTTTCCTGTAGAAATACATAGCTTCCTGTAGAAAGTTTGCATTTCCTGTAGAAAGTCTGCACCTTCCTGTAGAAAATCTGCATCTTCCTGTAGAAATCTCAAGCCGTGATGAAATTGTGCACATACCATGGAGAAAATGAGTATTCTTGGAGGAGGTGCTGGTGAGGTCTCCTGACAGCATGATAAGGATCCTTGGCTCTGAGTTGAGAGGCTTCCTCTCCTCCATAGAACACCTGCAACCTGCATGCACTTTTACATTATGAACTTTGCTGTCCTTGTCTTTTTTGCTTATTGCTTTTTTCTTTTTTCTTTTAGAAAGACAACAGGGGCACCTCAATGAGGTTTTCACCCTTGCCATCTGCCTTAAGCGCCTCAGAGAGGTTTTCACTCAAGGATCTTTTCGAATCTCTCTTTTTTTTTTTTGAAAGACAATAGGGGCGCCTCAATGAGGTTTTCACCCCTACCACCTACCTTAAGCGCCTCAGAGAGGTTTTCACCCAAGGATCTTTATTATTATTATTATTATTTATTTTATTTATTTTTAAATCTTTCAGGGTATGCCCAAAGCAGAGGCAGAACCCTTCTCTATGACCATCACTGATTTCTCCATAGTTTTGATGAACTCTTGTCTTGAGAGAGGCTTCCTGTAGATCTTCAAGCGATGCCAAGCATGGGGATGCCTTCCTCATCAATAGTTCGAATAAGAACAGATCCATTTTCATGGCATTTTTCCACTGCATATGGTCCTAGCCATCTGGTTCTCAGATTCCCCTTGAAATCTTTGTATCTGGAGTCATACAACAAGGCCCAATCTCCCGGCTAGAATTGCTTGTCATGGAGGTGTTGGTCATGCCACACCTTTCTCTGAAGTTGAACCACTTCCGAGTGAAGGAGGGCCTGCATTCGGTGCTCATCTAGTCCATTCAGCTGCAATAACCTTTCTTGTTGTGCATGGCTGAGATCTAGATCTAGCTGAGCTGCCATCCTCAAAGTGTTGTACTCAAACTCAATGGACAGCAAAGCTTTCTTCCCATAGACCAGCTCATAAGGTGTGAAGCCGGTGGTGGTCTTCCAGGTGGTGTTGTAAGCCCATGTGGCCTCAACTAGGCGATCTGCCCAGTCCTTTCTGCTGCTGCTCACCACCTTAGTCAAGATCCCTTCTAATGCTCTATTGGTGACTTCCACCTGCCCATTTGCTTGAGGGTGATAGGGGGTGGAAGTCCTATGCTTGATCTTGTGATGAGCTAGTAGATCTTCAACTAGGTTGGATGTGAACTGGATCCCTTGATCGGTGACCAGCTCTCTTGGGTAGCCAAACTTGTAGAAGATGTTTTCTCTTAAGAACTCGGCCACCTTCTCTTCTGTTGCTGCCTTGATTGCTTTAGTCTCTGCCCACTTTGTCAGGTAGTCAGTGCACACAATGATGTAAGACCTTTGCCTCGAAGGAGGGTTGATTGGACCCACAAAGTCCATACCCCACTTCTCAAATGGCTCAAGAGTCACTTGAGGTTGGAGAGGCATCTCATCCCTTGGAGTCGGTTTCCCCATTCTTTGGCATCGGTCACATTGGCTGATATATCTTCTGACATCTTGATGAAGTGTGGGCCAATAGTAGCCTGCCTGTAGGATTTTGAAGGCAGTCCTCTTTGCTGCAAAATGTCCTCCACAAGGCCCATCATGACAGGTGAGGAGGATATCAAAGACTTCCTCCTCCCTTACACAACTCCTTAAGATCTGATCGGGGCCAAGCTTAAACAGATTGCCCCCGATCCAAGTAAATGAGGCACTTTTTCTGATGATTCTGCTCTTCTCTCTTGAAGATAGGTGCGGAGGGAATTGTGCTGAAACAAGGTAGTTTTCTATATCAGCAAACCATGGAGAGAGTACTGAGATAGCAAACAGATGTTCATCGGGCATCTGGTCATCCACTGTCCCATCCTCATCTGCAGACAAATCCAATCTAGATAAAAAGTCAGCAACAACATTTCTTTACCTGGTTTGTCAACAATGGTCAAATCAAACTGCTGCAACAAAAGTAACCATCTAATAATCCGAGCATTCACATCTGGTTTACTCATTAAATATCTAATTGCAGCATGGTCTGTATGTACAAATGTTTGGTAGCCAGTGATATAATGTCGGAACTTGTTCAGTGCATGGACCACAGCCAAAAATTCTTTCTCAGTTACAGTGTAATTCAGTTCAGCTTTGGACAAGTTTTTTCTAACAAAGTAAATGGCATATGGAAGTTTATGTTCAACTTGTCCTAAATCTGCACCTATGGCTTTGTTCGAGGCATCAGCGTGGATGTGGAAAGGTAGGGCCCAGTTTGGACCTCTCAAGATTGGGGCTGACACCAACTTGTCCTTCAATTCATTCAAAGCACTCTGACAATCGTCAATCCATTTAAACTCCACATCTTTTGCCAACAGGCCAAACAATGGCGAGGCTAGCTTGTTGAAGTCTTTAATGAATCTCTTGTAATACCCTGCTAATCCTAAGAAACTCCGAACATACCTTACCTTTTGAGGAGGTGGAACCTTCTTGATGAGAGCAATTTTGTTAGGATCCACCTGTAACCCTTGGCAAGAAATGGTATGGCCTAGCACAGTCCCTTCAGTCATCAGGAATTCACATTTTTCAAGACTAAGGGACAGGTTCATCTCAATGCATTTGGTTAGGACCTTTCCCAGATTGGACAATGCTTCCTGGAAGTTGGACCCATAAGGAGTGAAGTCATCCATATGGATTTCCACCGCATCATGGACCAGCTCCGAGAATATGCTCAAGACAGCTCTCTGGAAGGTAGCAGGAGCATTGCATAGCCCAAAGGGAAGAACTCGGTAGGCAAAGGTACCCCAAGGATAAGTGAAGGTGGTCTTATCTTGGTCTTCCGGGCTGATTTGGATTTGGTTGTACCCGCTAAACCCATCCAGGAAAGAGAAGAACTTCTTTCCTGCCAGTCCATCCAACACTTTATCTATGAAAGGTAGAGGGAAATGGTCTTTCTTGGTAGCTTTGTTCAGTTCTCCGTAGTCCACACATATTCTCCACTTCCCATTCTTCTTGGGAACCAACACCAGAGGGGACACTCATTCACTATCTGAGATGGGGTAAATGAATCCGGCATCCAACAGTTTTTGCAATTCTTCCTTGACAATGTCCTTAAGGGCTGGGTTCATTCTCCTCTGAGGTTGCCTAACCGATTTACAATCCTCCTTGATGTATATGTGACGGGTACAGACCGAGGGATGGACTCCTTTCATCTCCTTATAGCTCCAAGCAAAAGCATCTAGGTGACTGGCCAACAGGCTACACAGCTCCTTTTCCTGGGAAGGAGACAGGGAGGAGCTGATTTTTAACGTTCTCTCAGGGCCGAACTCCACATTCTTGACTCTGGGAGTGACAGGGTTGGTTGTACAAAGATCCACTAAGGTGCTGGCTTGGGCATCCTCCACCAATTTCTCTAAGGATAGTGCACTGGAAGGTGGATTCTGGATCAAGGTCTCAATCAAGTCATCCTCGGTTGGGGGGTCTCTTCTAGTGGTATCTAGGGTGCACAAAGGTGCTGAGTACACCTCATCCTCTTCTCCTTCCTCCAACCAAAGTGGTAAGTCATGCTCTAAGGAAGGTTGGGCAGGAGGGTATAGGACTAGCTGCTTGGACATAGGACCGTTTTTGATAGTCATATTTCCTGCACGAAAACTTATGTAAGCATCTGCAGTGGCTAACCAAGGCCTTCCCAAAATAAGAGGATATCCAGTAAGCTTTGCCTTGGGTTGCAGAACCAAGAAATCTGCAGGGTATTCCCAAGAGTCGACAGAGACCAAGACATCCTCCATAATCCCTTCGGGAGTCACAGTGGAGCGATCTGCTAGTTGCAGTACTGTCGAGGTCTTCCTCAAGGAACCCTGAAGATTGAGTTTGAGCATGGTATCCCTGGTCATCACATTAATGGCAGCCCCCAAATCAATCAAGGTGTGAGGTATGATGGTGCCATTGATGTGGACATCTACTACAGGACTCCCAGGATCTAGATACTTTGGGCAGATGACTTGTCCTAACATAAGGTCAGACAGTTGTCCTAAGACATTGATGGTTGAAGCATCTCTCTTTCGCCTTCCTGGGTGTTTGAAACACTTTTCCTTAACCAGTTTGTTGTATATAGGCACATCCTTGATGGCTTGGAGAAGTGGTATTTTCACACACAACTACTTGAGCTCTCCCAAAAGCTCATCCTCCTTTGGGTTGGGTTGTGTGGTGGCTGTTAGTCTCTCAGGAAAGGGTGGAATAGCCTTTGGTTCACTTTCCTGTTTATCTTCCTCATCCTCTTGGGGAGGAGGTTGGCGATCCGAAAGAGTCTTTCCAGATCGAAGATTGATCTCCTAGATCTCCACAACATAAGTAGGGCATGATGTTTCCCCAGTGTATACCTGCTGGGCCTGTCTATTGTTGGGGATCGGGTTCAGTTGAGCAGGTATTTGAGGTTGCCTTGGAGGAGCAGGAGGTAATGGCTGAGGTTGAATTGGTGGTGGAGGAAAAATGGCGGGAGGAGTGTTGTACTGGGGCCTCCACCCCGACTGAGGTGCATTCCACTGAGGCTGTAGCTGGGCATGCGAATGATAATAATGAGTAGTGGGTTGAGTAGGGTACTGAGGTGGATAAGACCATGGAGGAGGCATAGACCAGGAAGGATGAGAAGGGGGACCCCAGGAAGGCATAGGAGTCGATTGGTTGGGGCTGTAATAAGCTGGAGGTGCCCCTTGCATCCCCTGCTGGTAAGGTCTAGGTCCTTGTGGCCTCCTTTGGTTGAGGTAATAGAGAGGTTCAGTGGGAGCTTCTGTCCCTTGGTACATAGCTTTAAACCTAGGTAAGGTTGGACATTGATTTGTGGGATGGTCCTCCTCACAAACGAAGCACACTTCAACCGAATGCAATGGGCATTCGTTCTTAGGGTGTCTCCTTGTACATCTAGGGCAAAAGATAGCCAAGGCTCTCTCAGCTTCTTCCTTCTTCTGCTAGATCCTGAATTTGTCCAGTTGCATGGCAATGGTCTGTCTCACCTCACTCTTAAGATCTTCTAATTGATTTGCAAACTCATGTTTGGAGAAAGGAATACTAGCTGAGAGAGGGTTTCCTCTACCTCGTTTCCGGGCTGCCCTGGAGTGGTTTCTAAACACAGTCTTGATGTCCTCATAAGGCAGTTGGTAAATATCCCCCCCAGCTAACATGTGAAGGGTATCTAAGAGGTCTTCAGGGACTCCTCGGAGCAGGAACAACTTGAGGGATTCAGGGTCAAGTGTGCACCTGGCCCGCTTATAGCTAAGTTGGAACCTCTCCTCATAATCCTCTAAGGACTCATCATTTCCCATGGTCATCCGAAAGATTTCTCCCTTGGTTTCCTTGGACCTACAGTAGTCCCGGTACTTGGTATTGAAAGCTTGCTGCATCTAAGCCCAAGTAGTGATACTATTCCCAGGTAAGCCCATGAACCAGCGTAATGCTGCATCCTTAAGAGTGGAAGGGAAGAGTTTCAGCTTCTGCTCACCTTCAGTATAGTCATAGGTTCTACAAAGGACAGAAAACTCAAACAGGAAGGTATCAGGATCTTCAGTAGTCAGTCCATGGAAGTGAGGCAAAGCGGAGGGGCTAATGTTTTTCATTTTCATTTCTCCATTGGTCTCTCGGATGGGAAAGGCACCTTCTATTCTCTCATCTTCTCTTCTATTGCCAGCCATAGCTTCAAATGGGATGGTCTCTAATTCTTCTTCTGCTATAGGATCTTTGTATATCTCAAGAGGTTCACCTATAGGTTCTTCTGGATCACTGTCACCTAAGAAGAGAGAAGGATGACTCAGTGATGTGGTGGGGGTGTTGGGTAAGAATTTTCCTGTTTTATCTCGATTCCTACGAGGCATGAAATGGAAAGACTTTTTTTTTTTGTTGAGTGCTTTTGTTTTTCTTTGGTACCTACAAAACTGAAATAGATTGATCTACAACTAACTATCTTACTGAAATAAAGATGCAGAATTAAATTGAAAGCAGGAAAGAACTAATCTACTTTGCTCAAATGAAATTGCAGGAATGGAAATGCTAGTCTACGCTTGCAGAATTGAAAGCCTAATCTACGCTTGCAGAAATGAAATTGCAGAATTGAAATGCTAATCTATGAAAGCGAGAAATGCTAATCTATGAAAGCAGGAAATGTCTATGGTACTTTTGCAGAATGGAAATGAAATAAAGTACTTGGCAGAAGGCAAGAGTAAGAAAATAGAAGAAAAGCAACAATTACTAATACTCTGACGCTTCCCCGGAAACAGCGCCAAAAAGATGGTGGGCTCCAGTATTGTAGCAATAATGCTACAACTCATGGAGCTTCCTATCTCTAATTTTATCAACCCGGTAGTTCGTAACAAACTTGGAAGCGACGGTGTTGTATGCACAAGTACTAGCTCTTGTCGCAGCTGTCGCTTGGTCAGCTGGCACAAGTCCGCTAGGGCTCAAGCCAACTTCTATATGTTCTCATAAGAAGCTTTTTAAATGATGAATGAAGGCTATCTCAGAGGAAATTAACCTACTTTGCAAGAATGAACTGAAAGCCAACCAAACGTGGAAACCCTAGTAAACCCTAATCTGACTAGTTTAATCTCTTTGATGCAATGGAGGGAGTGCAAACTTCTAGAAATGATGCCATTACATCTAGTGATATGAGATGCATGAATTTAAACTACTTCTACTGAAGAGAACATTGTTTTTATATTTTTTCTTAGGTGGTTGGAGTTATTATGACTTTGTTTCTTATTAGGGTTTGACTGTGCAGGGGGAGTTCGGAGGGAAGGAAGGCTGGAAAATGGTCATGAAGGCTGGGAGAGGTTCCAGGGGATCTCTAACACCATTCCACAGAAGTCCACAACGTTCAGGTGCTTGGCAACCGAGTTTGCAGGCTTCTACAGGATGTCTGCAGGGGATCCTACAGGAAGCTCAGGATTTCTACAGGAAGTCTGCTAACTTCTACAGGATGTTCTACAGTTGGAGTTTTGGGTGATGGAGGAGTCGAGGAGCTGTATGGGTGGATAGGTAGGATGAAAAGGGAGCTTTTGATGGCTCAGGGACAGAGAGATCAGATGGAGAAAGAGTGGGTAAAGTTGGTTGGTGGATAGAAGGGTGGAAGCAATGAAAAGCCAAAAAGATGGAGCTACGTGAAAAGTGGAAGGGTTGGAAGGCAAACAAGCTGAGCAGAGGATGAGTAGGTGACTTTAGGCGTGGTTGAGAAGAAGAAGAAGATAATAGAACAATGCTGCGCAGTGTAAATGAAACAAATCCTATATATCCTGCACAAAACCAAGAATTCATCCACCTATTCTAACTGTGTTATTAAACCAACAAATAGCAATGTAAACTTTGGAGAGAAATCGTGCATGGTGTTGGAACGAAGAAGTATTGCTCAAGATCAGAATGCATGGATGGATCTACAATTGAAATGACTGAAATGATGGTGTTGCAGCTTGCATGAACGTATAAGACTGCGTTTTTTTGGTGGTTGGTACGGTCTCCACCTCCAATCTCTAAACAAAGATGGCAGTGAGTGCACTGTCAACCTTTTCTTGGAGCTCTAATGAATGCTAATCCTCCTACTCTAATCTAAGCTACTGAAAGCACTTTAACCGTAAACTAATCCTACTCAATCACATTAAAGAAATTAAATCAGCAGACTGTGTTTTCCAAATGCATGTCAAAGCAAAGAAATGAAGTGCTGAGAGGAAAGACAAGTAACAATACAAGGAAAAGGAGGTCTATTGCTCTCAGGTTGGGCCCTAACCTGAGAGCTATAGCTCCCTTAAGAACTCAGAATTGAATCCAAAGTTGCCTGCCTTTATTAAATAATCATAACCAACAGTCTAACAACATGCCAAAATTGGCTTACAAAAAGAAAAAACCGAGCTGTAGCTCGTGCTTAGAAATTGCAACAGTAGTTCAAAAATTCAAAAAGCTCCTATCAAAGGCTACGGCCTCAATATTTATACATGGTGAGGACCACGCTGGATTCCTCAATTAGTGGAGCTTGGCTGCCCAACTGAACGTAAATTGTTGTTCCTGTAGAATCCGTTGGCTGCCTTTTAGCTCGGTGGGGATAGCTGTTGGAGCTCGGAGTTGGGGTGGAGATCACGAGGGAGGTCATTCAAGACTGTGGACAACCTCCCTATAAACCTGCAATGCCACCTTTGCTGTCTCCTTGTCTCCATTTGCGTGGTCTTTGCTCCATTTAATGTCAAAAAACCTGAAATCATCATATATTAGTCACATAGGAATAATGCCTGCCCTTCTTCCTACAAATAACACGAATATACTAAGAAATGATGCATAAGTGATAAAAGATGAAGGGTTGAGCAAGGTAAGTAGGCCAAATGAGCCCAAATTGTTACCAAAAATTGGGGCCCATCACCCTCCTAAGGGGGAGGTTTAAAATTCCAAAATAACCTTCTGTTTTTGTTGGGAATTCTTACAAATATATACGTGATCTTTGTACCATAACGAATCATTTTCCAGCTAAATGTATCAGATGTACTGGGGTTTTGCTTCAACTTTTGAATAAATGTCCACACTTCTTCGCCATTCTTCCATTCATCCCTTGCTTCGATTATCCAATAAGGTTGGATAACAAAAATGACACAAATAAATGCTTCCACATACTCATCCTTTCTTGAGAGTGCATCCGCAACAGCATTTTTATTCCCTTTTTTGAAGATGATTTCAAAGTCATAACCCAACATCTTTGTGACCCATTTTTTTTGCTATTTTGAAGATAATCGTTGTTCCAAAAAGTATTCAAGACTATCAAGACTTTTTTTTACCTTGAAGTGTCATCCCACTAGGTAAGGTCGTCATTGCTTTAGTGCATGTAGTATTGCCAACATTTCCTTCTCATAAATAGGTTTGTGTAAATACCTTCCGTTAATTGGATGACTTTCAAAACCAATTGGTCTTCATTTTTTCATTAAAACAATAGCAAATCCATTTCTTGAGGCATCACATTCCACAATAAAGGTTTTTGTGAAGTCTGGCGTAGCTAAGATAGGTGCTTGGCACATTGCATCTTTAAGATGTTCAAAGGCCTTAGTTGCTTCCAGAGTCCAAGAAAATGCATATTGATTCAGTAATGTTTTTAGAGGTGCTGCTATTCTCCCATAATTCTTAACAGACTTGCAAGAATATCCTGTTAACACGAGAATCCTGGAATATCCTTTATGGTTGTGGGATTTTCCATTCCTTAATGACTTTAATTTTGTTATGGTCTACCTTGACACCACCATGAGATACAATATGACCCAAATATTCCACCTGTTGTACTCCAAAGAAAAAATTGGAGGTTTTTGCATATAATTGTTTCTCCTCAAATAGTTTGAGCATCCTGTCACCATGTTGAACATGATCCTTCCAAGACTTGTTGTAGATTAGTATATCATCAAAAAATACTAACACAAAATTTCTAAGGAAGGGTTTGAAAATGGAATTCATCAAACCTTGAAATACGGAAGGTGCATTAGTAAGGCCAAAAGGCATGACCAAAAATTCATAATGACCCTCATGAGTTCTGAATGTTGTTTTTGGAATGTTTTCAGTCTTCATTCTAATTTGATGATATCCTGAATGAAGATCCAACTTGGTGAAGTAAATTTCTCCATGTAATTCATCCAACAATTTGTCGATGACAGGAATGGCAAATTTATCTTTAATAGTGATATTGTTGAGTTCCCTATAATCTGGACACATACGCCATGATCCATCCTTCTTGTGCACCAATACTAATGGAGCAAAGAAAGAATTTTGACTAGGTTGAATTATACCAATCTCTAGAATTTCTGCAATCGTATGTCCAATTTCACTCTTTTGGGCATAAGGATATCTATAAGGGCTTGTTACAGGGAAAAGTGTCTACACAGAACTGCTTATCACACTAAGGTGTGGTAGCTACCTTAGAAACAAACAAAGTAAAGCTACTTTCATTTTTCCTTTATGAAATATAGATGAGAGAAGAACAAAGAAGACCAACCTCTGTCTTGCGCTAATCTCCTAGTTCGATTCCTCTCTCTCTTGATAGTCTTTTGCTACTTGCTCCCTTGTACGCCCAGCTTCACAGAGTACCTATAGGATCACAGTAGCATAACACTATACAAGAACATGGATCTATAATCATAAACAATCTAGGATCAGATGTAAATTGACCATACAAATGCATAAAACATAAATGACACAAGAGTATGGAGGAAAACTTGAATAGCTTTTATTGATAACCAAGAAAGAGCCAAGGGAATTACAACCAGTTGTTCTGACCCAGCATCATCCTCTCAGCAAGTAAGCCCTTCTTCACCTCATACAAATCTTAGATCACCCAACACTATGATGTTGCCTCAAGAAACCAACAGCAATTCCTTACAAGATGCAAAATTCCAGCCTCTGGATCTCTGGGATGAGGGATCCATATATAGATATCTGTAAGGGAGATGAGTCAGCTTGTGATTTGATTAGTGTCTTCCCTCTAATAGTTATTTCTTCCACTTGGAGATTGATGATCTCTTACTCATCCTTGGTCGAATTCAGAGAGGCAAGTGTCACAAGAGAAGTTTCTGGAAGATTCAATGCCTCTCCACCTCGCGGAATGACACTGCCATTTGTCACTTCTCACCCATCGCACCCCATAGAAGGGATTTTTGAAATGCAATGCACCCACAGAGTGTACTTAGGTGAGATGCAATGCACTTTGCCTATGGAGTAGCTAAAATGATCCTGTTTTGACCATTTTTGAGCAGTTTTTCATCGAGAACTTCTGGGAGAAGCTGTAATCAGTTGACCTTGTTCCTTTAGGGGTTAGAACAACACTTTTAGGGACTTAGGAACCCTTGGTTTATGGACATTTCATGCTTGGGGTTGCAGTGCCCAAAAATGTCTATAACATTTTCCCCCTAAACCATGAGGTCGTTAATCTTTTGATGTCGGGTGAAATGATTTATTATGAGGATCCGAAGTTCTTTCAAGTTGGGAGGAGACCTGTAATAAGATACAATACAATACATTATCTTCATAATATTTTCATGATCTAGCTGAGGCGGGCATTCCCATGCTCAGCTTTATAAATTCATTTTCATGTACATAGGACAGACAATCATCTGAGTGTAGGCTGATGATTCTGGTAGAGTCATCATCCCTTTGATTGGATGATTATCTGTGCAACAATAATGTACATTTGATTTCTTTATTTCCCTGAATATATATCACAGCCCGGATGGATGAAACTAGATTCGGGGTCTTCAATCTCGTTCGATATTCACTCGAAGTACAAGTCTATCCATGTGAGAGATGTTCTGGAGTCGAACATGGAAAGACATCACCTGATTACCAGCCAGTGATGTAAGCTGTTAACAGGTGCGAGGGGAATCACCGATAATGATAATGACCCTCAAGGTACTGCAGTACAATTCACATGGTGTGAATAAAGGACTTGGCATTGAACACCATGCAAAATCTTTCGGTCGAAGGCCATCGATGTAAACCTGTCGCTGGAAGTGAGAAACTTGCCATTGAGGCATGCAAGTTTCAAAGTACTGAACGGGGTGTTCCTAGACCGACTTCCTGGATAATGAGTTGTTGTCGACAAGAAGCGATCCGCCACAGGAGGGCCTTAATGAATCCCACATCAATGACACGGAACGGAGCAAATGATTTTAATGGAGGTGAAAACGATCTAATGACATAAGGTTCAGGGTGGCGGTCATGAAAGAATGGAGTGTAAATGTATTGTAGCGGGTGAGACATAGGTGAATTCTTTGAATGACTTCTATTGAACATATCAGCGACACTGACGTGATGGATTGGTAGCATTAACCCCAAATGTGGATGGTGTGATGGGACCATGGTGATGTGACCGGTGAATGAAACAACCCAACCCGACTTAGATGCCGAGTGAAAGTGTCATGTTCAAGAGCGACTTGCTACCAACAAAGTTTCTTCAAGTTTTCTTCCCAATTTTTCCCCAGTCATTGCTGACCAGTACCTCTTTATTTTTGTCAAGCTTGAGGAGGATAACATATGCTTGTTCTATAATTTTCCCTTCGGGCAAAACTATCGCTATGTTTTAACGAGCCTAGCGAGAGTGAAACTTGTTCTTGTCTGCTATGGACAAGTTTGTCACTATTAAGTTTTAACGAGTTTAACGACAAAGATAACTCGATCCTTTTCAATTTTAGAGAGTCTGAAAAGGGACGTAAAGGAAACTCCAAAATTCCTTTTTCGTCATCTAATCCATTAAGTCTGAAAAAGTATAAAACAATACAGAAGGGATGAATTTTCGATACTTTTAACGAGCCGAACAAAACAAGCGCTCGATCTTTTTGTGTAATAATCCCTCAGGTCCAAAAAGATTAAAATCTAAAGGAGGGATAACACTTTCGGTCCCTTTAATGAGCTGGAGAGGCCAATGGCTCAAAAATATTTTCATATTTTATGAGTTAGTTGAAAAGAGCTTAAAGGAGACTCGTCTTTTTAGGAACGAGTGATAAAATTGGGTAGCAGTTGATTCCAGATAAGGTTTGGAATTTTCCAATCATGGCAGTGTTACAAGGATGGCTAGTGGGATCACTCTTCGCAGCTGTTCCTCAAAAGGGGTAAACAATCAAATGGAGGTGAATGATCGGCCAATACAGAGTGGAGGTGATGATGAGAACACGACCAAGGCTTTAAAGGCTGAAGTTCTACATTCACGATGGTTATTTACCGGGAAATAGTTCATTTTTTAATGAGCTTAAACGTGGGGAGAAACATTTGCTCATGACTTATGTTTATTTTTTAACAAGCTTGAACTATGTGCTAAAACTGCTCGATTAATCCAGTCGTATAATAAGAATGTCCCATTTAAAAAGGACAATTTTTAGAGTTTTTCCCCACATCCTTTCTTTATGCAAGTTAGGAAACGACCAATCCTACAAGTTTAAAGGGTTATAGGACCTACAAATTTAAAAAAATAAATAGTCGCTCTTTGCTTGCACGCCAAAAGGTTTGCATGCCCCCAGGTATAAAACAGAGTTTCAAGGCCACCTTTCAAATCTCCAACAAAACATTTGTTTTATCAAGAAAGGTCTACCTGTTATAGACATTTTTGTGCCTCGCGACATGGAGCATGAAATGTCAATAATTACAGGGATCCTCAATCCCTAAACATGTTGTTCTTACCCCTAAAAGAGCAAGGTCATCAAACCACAGCACTTCCAATCAGTTCTCCACCTGAAAACACTTCAAAACAGGCTATTTTTGGATCATGTCAGCTGCTCCACTGAGCATCTGCGCTGGAATGCAACTGCTCCTCCTTGTACCTGCGCTGGAAGTCAAATCTAATGAAGGCTACCTGCGCTGGGCAAGATTGGCCAAGTGGCACAGTCATTCTGCAAGGTGTCAACTGCCCAGGAAGCTTCCAAACTGACACTTGGTTCATGAGATTTGCCCTGTGATGAGTAAGAGGTACTTGATCACCATGTGTAAGCAAGGATCTCCAAGTGGACTCAAGAACTGAAGATTAACTGAAGAGGGAGAGGACACAAGGCAGCTTCATGTCAGTCTCAAGCTGACTCATCCTCTCTTCTTCTCTCCTATATATAGAGCTCTTCTATGAGGTCTAGGGGGGCTGGAATTTTGTGTAAAGCAAGGAGGTGCTGTTGGTTTACAGTTAGAGCTATTGGGTGATTGTTTTACTAGAGGTGAAGAGGAGAGTTCTTGCTGCTGGGGAGGTGCTGCTGGATTGGAGCCATCAATGGTTGTAACCTTCTCAGAACCCTGTTACTTCTATCAATAAAGTTTTGCATGTTCTCCTATATACTTGTATTGCATTGATGGATTGTATTTACTTGTATATTTGATTCACTCTAATCCATGCATCAGTTATGAGTACATGTATCTTGTAGTTTCCTCTCTTGTTTTGTGCAGGATCTGTGTGTAGCTGGACCGGCAAAGAGAGCAAGGAGCTGGGAACAAGAGACAAAGAGAGAGGATAAGGATCGACTAAGCGAAAGACACCAGGTTGGTTAACCTTTTCTTCCTTCTCTCTGTACTTTCATAAAGGAAAATATCAAAGCTTTACTTTCAGTTGTTGCTAAAGACTGTCACCTTTAGAGTAGGGATAGGGTCATCCGAGTCGGATACTTTTCCCCACAACAAACTGGCGACTCCGCTGGGGAGCCTAGTATCTTGTTGGTGTTTGTAGTATTTTGCTATTCATTTCTTGAAGAAAAGAGTACCAAATCGAAAAGCTTTTGACTATATCAAAAGCGAAGTAGAGGGACTGCTACTCTTGCTCATTTGTTGAGCAAATTCAAGATTTGAAGAGCTTATCTACAAAAGACTCTTTACTCTTTGTGATAGCTTTTCATCCTCTTGATCATCCCTTAGCCTGTACTTGACCTATAGCTTTTTATTTCAGCAAAAACAGTGCATTTTTGAGCTTTTTATGACCCGGAAATCCTTGTAAACGCAACTCTCGTGTCTCAGTGCAGGCTGTCCACAGGCAGTCTGCATTACAGCGCAGGTACTCCCTTCGGGAACTGCGCTGGAAGTCAATTTGACAGACCAGAGCCTGCGCTGGTCCAGTTAGCCAGTGTCTTGCTGAGGTTTCCCTTTGTGTCTGAGCCCTGTTTTCACTGATTTTTGCTGATTGCTTGCTGGTCATTGTACTTGCTGCAAACCATTCTCCTTGACATTATTCCGCCTCAGTTGTGTGATGAAACTGTGAATGTTCTTTCAGTATTTCTTGTTTCAGTTACAGTTTCCCATTGTGAAAAGCGAACCAGTATAGCTGTGGCCTCTTAGATCCTGAACTGTAAAAGTGTCTTTGTGATCTTAAGGGCTAGTTTTATTACTGTTCATGGCTGTTTGAGTTTGTTTGTTTTTCATTTTATGGTTTGAACCTATACATTTCCTGTGTTTAAACAAGTCGATCATAAGGTGTCTTTTTGATTATTGGACAAGCTTGTTTACTTCTACTTGAAATTAGATTCAAAATTATACAACAGTTTCCTTTCTGTCTTACATCAACATTAAGGATAACGAAAAGAAATACATGCATTGTGCATTTTGCATTTGACTGTGTGCTTGACGATTTAGGAAAATGTGCATTTTAGTGTGTGTTCTATGATCTGTGGAAAAAGTTGTGTCTTTCTTTTCCCTCAGTAGATTAAGGTTTTCAAAGTTGAAAGATTGAAAAGATTTGCTTCTCATCTTAGATTGCATATAGGAAGTTGTATATATACATCTCGTGGCGACCCTGAAAGGCAAACTGTTAAGCAAGATCAACATTAAAATAAACTCAATTTACATAACAACGCTTTGTAACATAACGCAAACATCTACAGGTCTAGGTAGAGACGTGTTCCGACGTCGTTAAACATAGTGACTGTCGATCTCTACGAAGGTGGGTGATTCCTCCTGAGAGTCGGTGGCACTAACACGGACTTGTGCTCCCGCATACCGTCGCGTATATTGGGAGACCCCTATAGACTTTTATCCTTTATCCTTAGGAAACCGTGTCGGCCACCCTACTGATCGCGATGCAGTGAACACAGCATTCACGAAGATCGACCACCCGTACCGTAAAACGTATTCTGTGGTTTCGCGAAAGGTTTGGCACACCCTCTGCCTAGATCTCCAGAGCAGTTTCTTTTGGCCTTTTTCAAACTCTATAACTGAAAAAGTCCAACCGAGCATTTGTCACTTCGGGCTCGTTAATACATCGAAGGCGACTAGAGTCATCTTTAGCTTTTTCTCGACTCTTAAAACATGAAAAAGCAAGTTTGTGTCTAAAAGCGTCGTTAATAAAATTTATTTTAAGCGGAACATAATCACCTGTTATTCCCACGTTGGTCTTTCAGTTGAAAAGTATGGAGCCCACCAACCAAGGAAGTAACCTTGGCGGAAGTCCAAATCCCTTCTCCTCTTGGGGAGATGTTGGTGCGCCTCATATGGCTACATTGTCACTTCGAGGATTGACAATCGGCCTCCCTGTATGGCTCTTTTCAACTAATGTAGTCCAGATCGCCACTAATCCTGAGCAGTCGAATCAACAGTCAGAACAATCTAGAACTACCCACCAGCCTTCCACCTCTTATGATACTTCCTCTGATCCTTCATCTTCGCAAGGTAGAGCTGGCAAAAGTCAGCCTCCCAAGGAGAAGAAGGAAAAGAAGAAGAGAGAAAAGAAGCAGAAGGAGCCTATGGCGAAGGCGACTGGGGGCAAGCAGAAGAAAGCTGACAAAAACCCACACACTGCACCGACCGGGCCTAAATCGCCATGTGTCATTTGCAAAGGGATCCACTTCCATCGTGATTGTCCTTGTATTCCCCGGATACTAAGGGACTGGTCCCCAAGGTTGCACAATCCGGTAGCATCAACCTCTGATTGTCATGTTGATTGCATTCCGTCAACTAGCGAGAGTGAAGGACGAAGAAGGGGACCAAGATCACCCTGTCTATTGTGTGAAGGCAATCATGCCATCCACAAATGTCCATTCTTAGATGAGGCAAAGAGAGTTTTGGAAGATCGCCCGGTTTCACCGTTGCAACTTCCTCCTGGATACCGAAAACTCGCGCCTAATCCCTCGATAGTTGAAAATCCAGTTGACCCGCTCAAGTGGTCAGCTGAAGTGTCGGTCATTGAGAATGAACCTACTGAATCTAGACCAGACGAAAGTCTAAAGGTCGAAACGGCAGTTGGCCCGGTTCTTCCTTCAGAGGTTCTATCGTCCAATGACTCCGTCATTGAAGACCCGTCTTCAAATGACACCGTCGCCGAAGAGTCATCTTCATGCGACACCCTCACTGAAGAGAATAAGGATGACACCATCCAGGTTCTTTTCATCAGCATCGACTCCAATGAGCGTCAGGGAAATGCGCCCATTCCTTTATCGTAGGAAGGAACATCATCAGATTCATATCCGGCCGTATATTCGGTCCCACCACCAAGCAACCTGGTTGTATCCTTTGATTGGAATCAACTAGGCAGACCCCGGTTACCAGCCAGTATACCATTCAGAATCATTGTCCAGATCTATAGAATGATTATGGCTGGTACTATCATTGATGAAGGGGCGTCTGTGAGTATCCTTTCCTCTGTTGCTTGGAAAGCACTGGGTTCCCCAGCGCTTTTACCTGAGATGAGAAATCTCTCAGGTTTTGATAAAGGAACCAGTCGACCATTAGGAATCCTCCCCAATGTACCTGTTACATTGAAAGGGAAGACCGTTAATATAAACGTGATGGTCGTCCAAGGACCCTTGGATTATAACCTACTCCTTGGACGCGACTATATTTATGGCATGGGAGCGATAGTCTCCTCACTCTTTAGAGTAATGTGTTTTCCACACGAAGGAAGAGTGGTCAAACTCGTAGACCAACTTTCGTTTCCGGGATCTCGCATCGCAAATAGTCAAATACCATTCCTAAATGGTCTGTTCACTCAAGATTCACCTCCACCCCCAGTCCTCCTTCCCGATGAGTGCGAGTGATTCGGAAAGAAAGACTAGGACCCAGGGGGCATGCACCCTGGTCTGCTTCGGGCAGAAGAAACCCCGGGTATAAGGAAGAATTTCCGCAGAAGAATATGACTAGTCCGTACCCCGTCCGTGGAAGGAAGTGGGGTTGTTCTGGAATAGTGTTCTTTTGTTAAAGTTATGTGTTTGGAAAAAGAGTCATTCACCTTTGTCTAAAAAAGTGGGCAATGCCCAAGTAGGAATTCCCTTATCGCAACGAATAGTAACCATCTTTGAATTCAAGCCTCGCCCATTAAAACATATGTTTTGAAGGATAACAGGGGCAGCCTACGAAGAAGGAGACTATATTGTTGTGACAGAGGGTAACCATCTTTGGACAACCCAATGATAGACACCACCGAAGAAAGAGATTGATTTGCGGCAGCAAATAGAACCCTCTTCGGATAATAAGAAAGAGGCAAACCTCGTTGATAAAGGGGCAGCCCCGAAATTCTACCCTATACCTGGGGGCATGCAAACTTTTGGAATGCAAGCAAGGGACGACTATTTATTTTTTAAATTTTTAGGTCCTCCCTTTAAACCTGTAGGTCTAACCCTTTAAACTCGTAGGATTAGCCGTTTCCGACCTTGCATGAAGAAAGCCTGTGGGGCAAAGGTAAAATTTGCCAAAATTGGAGCATAGCTTTGTGAGATAAAGCTCCTTAAAAAATAGTTATCTCATAGGAGGCGTTCTTATTATGACTGGTATATCGAGCAGTTTTAGCATATAGTTCATGCTCGTTAAAAAATAAACGCAAAATTCGAGCAGTTTTATGACTGAATTTATGCTCGTTAAAAAATGGAAAAGTGTGAGCAAAAGTTTCCCCCAGAGTTCAAGCTCATGGAAAAAATGAACCCATCCCGGTAAATAACCTTTTGAGATTGTAAATTCATCAGCCATAAGAACCTTGATCGTGTTTTCATCCATCACCTCCACTGTTCATTTGGCCGATCATTCACTTCCATTTGTGTGTTTACCTCTTTTGAGAAACAGCTGCGAAGAGTGATTTCACCTAGCCATCCTTGTGACACTGCCGTGATTGGAAAATTCCAACCTGTACCTGGAATCTGCTGCTATCCCTGTTTATCACTCGTTCCTCAAAAGACGAGTCTTCTTTGAGCTCTTTTCACTGACTCGTAAAATATGAAAAGTTTGCCGAGTTTTGGCCTTCCAACTCGTTAAATGACCGGAACGCTATCCCTCCTCTAAATTTTAATCTTTTTGGACCTGAGGGATTATTGCACAAAAGGATCGAGCGCTTGTCTTGTTCGGCTCGTTAAAAGTACCGAACAGCCATCCCTTCTGTATTGTTTTATACTTTTTCGGACTTAAGGGATTAGCTGACGAAAAAGGAATTATGGAGTTAACTTTCTGTACCTTTTCAGACTCTCTAAAAATGAAAAGGACCGAGTTTTCCTTGTCGTTAAACTCGTTAAAATGATTAAATAGCGACAAACTTGTCTTTAGACGAGAACGAGTTTCCAATGGGCTTGCCCGAAGGGCAGGTTATAGAACAAGCATATGTTATCCTCCTCAAGCTTGACAAAAATAAAGAGGTACTGGTCAGAAATGACTGGGGAAAAATTGGGAGAACATCAAAGTTTAATGGTAGCAAGTCACTCTTGAACATGACACTTTTCCTCCGTACCACATCGGGTTGGGTTGTTTCATTCACCAGTCTCATCACCATGGTCCTCGCCAAACCATCCACATTTGGGGTAATGCTACCGATCCATCGCATCAGTGTCGTTATATGTTCAAGAGGGGTCATTCTGAAAGTGTCAACCGTGTCCCATCCACTGCCATACATTATCCTTTGTCCATTCATGATCACCACCCTGAATCATATGTCACAGTTTGTTTTCACCTCCACTAAAATCATTAGCTCCGTTCCATGTCATTGATGTGGGATTCATTAAGGCCCTCCTTTGACGGATCGCTTCTTGTCGACTTCAGCTCATTATCCAAGAATTTGATCTAGGAACACCCCCATCAGTACTTTGAAGCTTGCATGCCTCAATGGCAAGTTTCTCACTTCCGGCGACAGGTATACATCAATGACCTTCGACCAGAAGATTTTGCGTGGCGTTCGACGCCAAGTCCTTTATTCACGCCACGTGAATTGTACTGCAGTACCTTGAGGATCATCGTCATTATTGGTGATTCCTCTCGCGCTTGTTAAAGGTTTTCATTATTGACCGGTAATCAAGCGATGTCTTTCCATGTTCGACTTCAGCAAAATTATCACATGGATCGACTTGTACTTAGAGTGAAGATCGAATGAGTTTGAAGACCCCGGATCTAGTTTCATCCATCCGGGCTGCGATATATATTCAGGAAATATAAAAACATTTGCCATGTACATCATTGCAGCAGATGATCATCCTATTCAAAGGATGATAATTTCAGCAGAAAATTATCAGTCTACCTTCAGACGATCGTCTGTCATATGTACCAAAATGTATTTATAAAAGCTGAGCATGGGAATGCCCGCCTCAGCTAGATCATGAAAATAGAATGAAAAATAATGTATTGTATTGTATTGTATTACAGGGCGCCTCCTCAGCACTGGAATGAACTTCGGACCCTCTAGATAAAGCATTTCACCCGATAAACGGCCTCATACTTTAGGGGGCAACTGTTATAGACATTTTTGTGCCTCGCGACATGGAGCATGAAATGTCAATAATTACAGGGATCCTCAGTCCCTAACCATGTTGTTCTTACCCCTAAAAGAGCAAGGTCATCAAACCACAGCACTTCCAATCAGTTCTCCACCTGAAAACACTTCAAAACAGGCTATTTTTGGATCATGTCAGCTGCTCCACTGAGCATCTGCGCTGGAATGCAACTGCTCCTCCTTGTACCTGCGCTGGAAGTCAAATCTAATGAAGGCTACCTGCGCTGGGTGAGATTGGCCAAGTGGCACAGTCATTCTGCAAGGTGTCAACTGCCCAGGAAGCTTCCAAACTGACACTTGGTTCATGAGATTCGCCCTGTGATGAGTAAGAGGTACTTGATCACCATGTGTAAGCAAGGATCTCCAAGTGGACTCAAGAACTGAAGATTAACTGAAGAGGGAGAGGACACAAGGCAGCTTCATGTCAGTCTCAAGCTGACTCATCCTCTCTTCTTCTCTCCTATATATAGAGCTCTTCTATGAGGTCTAGGGGGGCTGGAATTTTGTGTAAAGCAAGGAGGTGCTGTTGGTTTACAGTTAGAGCTATTGGGTGATTGTTTTACTAGAGGTGAAGAGGAGAGTTCTTGCTGCTGGGGAGGTGCTGCTGGATTGGAGCCATCAATGGTTGTAACCTTCTCAGAACCCTGTTACTTCTATCAATAAAGTTTTGCATGTTCTCCTATATACTTGTATTGCATTGATGGATTGTATTTACTTGTATATTTGATTCACTCTAATCCATGCATCAGTTATGAGTACATGTATCTTGTAGTTTCCTCTCTTGTTTTGTGCAGGATCTGTGTGTAGCTGGACCGGCAAAGAGAGCAAGGAGCTGGGAACAAGAGACAAAGAGAGAGGATAAGGATCGACTAAGCGAAAGACACCAGGTTGGTTAACCTTTTCTTCCTTCTCTCTGTACTTTCATAAAGGAAAATATCAAAGCTTTACTTTCAGTTGTTGCTAAAGACTGTCACCTTTAGAGTAGGGATAGGGCCATCCGAGTCGGATACTTTTCCCCACAACACTACCTCTTTTAGGTTACCAAAGATTGTTCTATTCACAGCGCAAACAAAACACTTCTTCGACGATGTCTACCGAAATAGACAAAGGTGAGACAATCCACTCACATAACTTTGATGAGAGAATATTATTCCAGTCTAACCCCCTCTTCCAATCACAGACGGGAGTACAGTCCAGTCATATATCTCTCGTGGAAACCTACCCTATACCCGAAGTTTTCCTGCCGAAGCAGACCAGGGTGCATGCCCCCTGGGTTTCAGTCATGTCCCCCGAATCACTCGCACTCATCAAGTGGACGGACTAGAGATTGATGAGACATTCCTTGTGTGAAAAGACCATTCAGGGATGGCATATGACTATTTGCTCTGTGTGATTCGGGAAATGAAAGCTGGTCTACGAGCTTGACCATTCTTCCTTCGTGCGGAAAACACATTACTCTAAAGAGTGATGAGACAATGGCTCCCATGCAATAAATATAGTCTCGTCCAAGGAGTAGATTATAATCCAGGGGTCCTTGAACTACCATTACATTCATGTGAATGGTTTTCCCTCTCAATGTTATGGGCACATTGGGAAGGATCCCTAACGGTCGACTGGTTCCTTTATTAAAGCCTATTAGATTTCTCATCTCAGGCAAAAGCGATGGTGAACCAAGCGCTTTCCAAGCAGTCGAGGAAAGGATACTCACAGAAGCCCCTTCATCTATGATGGTACCAGCCATAACCATTCTATATATTTGAGAAATAATTCGGAATGGTACACTAGCCGGTAAACGGGGTCTGCCTAGTTGATTCCAATCGAAAGAAACAACTAGGTTTCTTGGAGGTGGGACCGAATAGACGGTCGGGTACGACTCTGACGAACTTCCTTCCTGCGGTAAAGGAATGGGTAAATTGCCCCCATGTTCATCGGAGTCTGTGCTTACGAAAATAATTTGGACGGTGTCACCCTTATTCTCTTCTGTGACTGTATCATCTGAATATGGAAACTCTGAAGGCAAGACCGGGTCAACTGCCACCTCGAACTTTTGACTTTCGTCTGGTATGGGTTCAGATGGTTTGTCTTCAATGATAGATGCTTCAGCTGACCACCTGGGTGGGTAAGCCGGATTTTCAAATAGTGACGGACTTGGCAAGAGTTTTTTATGTCTAGGAGGAAGTTGTAACGGTGAAACCGGACGATCGTCCAAAACTCTTTTAGCCTCGTCTAAGAAGGGAAAATGGTGGACGGCATGATTGCCTTCACACAGTTTACAAGGAAATCTATATTTTCCTTTTTGTCATGGGGCTTCACTTTCACTAGTCGACGGTGTGTTTTCAACATGATCATCAGAGGTTGACGACACCGAGTTATGCAAACGAGGAGACTAGTCCCTTAAGATCTGAGCGATACAGGGACAATCTCGATGATAGTGGTCTCCTTTGCAAATGACACATGGCGATTTAGGCCTGGTCGGTGCAGTGTGTGGATTTTCGCTAGACGATGTTTGGTTGCCCCCTTTCACTTTTGGCTCCTTCTTCTTCTTCTCTTTCTTCCTCTTTTCCTTCTTCTTCTCAGGTACTTGACTTTTGGCTTTACCAGCCCCATCAAGCGAAGAGTAAGGAGGAGAGGAAGAATTGGAGGAAGTATGAGGTTGTTGGGTAACTCTGGAATCGTCTAGTTGCTGACTCGATTGTTCAGGAATTGCGGTGTTCTGAACGACAGAGGTTGAGAAGAGCCATGCGGGCAAGCCGATTGTCAATCCTGGAAGCGACAATGTGGCCATATGGGGTGCACCAACATCTCCCCAAGAGGAGAAGGGACTAGGATTTCCTCCAAGGGGAATTCCTTGGTTGGTGGATTCCATTTTCTCAACCTAAGATCAACGTAGGAAAGAGTGATGATTATTCCGTTTAAAATAAATTTTAGACTCTTTGACACAACTTGTTTTTTCAATTTTTAAGAGTCGAGAAAAAACAAAAGATGACTCTAGTCGCCTTCGATTTTTAATGAGCCTGAAGTGACAAGTGCTCAGATGGACCTTTTCCGTTAAGGAGTCTGAAAAGGAACGAAAGGGACTGCTCTGGAAATCTCAGTAGAGGGATTACCAAACCAATCGCAAAACTGCAGAATAGTTTTTACGGTACGGTAGTCAATCTTCCCGAATGCTATGTTCAGTGCATTGTGATCGATAGGGCGGCAGACACAGCTTCCTATGGATAAAGGATTAAGCCTATTGTGGTCTCCCAAAATATACTCGACAGTACATGGGAGCACAAGTCCATACTGGCACTTTTTGTCTCAAAGTGGAGGAATCACCCAACCATCAGTGAGAACAACAGTTACCAGGCTTTACGACGCCGGAATACGTCTCTAGCCTAGACTTCTAGATGTTGTGCATTAGGTTCCAAAGCGTTGTTAGTATCATTAAATTTATTTTATAGTTGATCTTGCTTAAGAAATTTTCCTTTCAGGTTCACCGCGAGATGTAGATGTACAATTCCTAAAATGCAATCTAAGATGATAAACAATCTTTTATCTTCTTTGTGCAATGAAAATCCTAGCTACTAAGGAAAGAGAGACAATATTCTTTCACAAAGAGCAAAGAGCACACACTAAATGCACTGTCCTAAATCAAACCAATCAAACAGTCTAAATGCAAATGCACATGCATGTATTTGTTTTCGGCTTTCTTAGTATGTGAATGGTAAAAAGAAAGCTAATGCGCAAATCTGAATTACTTTTCAAGCGACAATTACTAACAAGTTTCTTTTCAAAATCAAAATGGAGACAATCACAACACTTTACGATTTGGAAATGAATACTTGCTTTCGACACTAGAAAAACTACAAATTCAGACCAAATACAATAGTAACAGGGTAATCGACTATCAATAGCAACCAAACTCTTTCCTATGACTAAAAACGACACTTGTGACACTTTCAAATCAAGGGATGACAGTACAATTACGTTACTTTTTGCAAAGGAGAACTGAAAATGACTCAACAAATACACAAAAACATTTACAGTTCTTTTGCACAATGGAGGCGAAATAACAGCAAGGAAAAGGGGTTTCAAACAGAGATATACTGATTACAGGCAGCAAAATTCATGAATAGAACTGAAAAGAATGAATCACAGAAACCAAAACTGAACAATGCTTAGTCTGATCAGTGCACCTGTAACACAGTGAACTTGAAATGCAGCACACCTACTACACTCGGGAAGTGCGCTGAATTTCAGATTCATAGAACAGAACCCACGTTGGGCCAGAGGCGAGACTTTGCTTGGGTTCCGGGTCACAATTTGCAGTTCAGTTCATGGGTTTTGGCTGAGCAAATGGTAATCAATAATACAACAATCAGGGGTAGATCTAAGGAGGTTCTAAGAGCTACCATGAGGGCAATTAGAGAGTTTGTGAATCAGTTGTTTAAGTCATAAACAAATCCCGGAGATTGACTGAAGTGGCATTTATCTACTTTCCATTTGCATAGCAAATGCAGTTCGAAAGATACCTGGCTCGACTTCAAGCTCCGTCTCTAAGTTTATAAAATAAAAAACAAGGAAGATAAACAAACAACCTAATTCATCCCCAGCAGAGTCGCCATTTTGTTACAGGGAAAAGTGTCTACATAGAACTTCTTATCCCACTAAGGTGTGGTAGCTACCTTAGAAACAAACAAAGTAAAGCTACTTTCGTTTTTCCTTTATGAAATATAGATGAGAGAAGAACAAAGAATACCAACCTCTGTCTTGCGCTAATATCCTAGTTCGATTCCTCTCTCTCTTGATAGTCTTTCACTACTTGCTCCCTTGTACACCCAGCTTCACAGAGTATTTGTAAGATCACAGTAGCATAACACTATACAAGAACATGGATCTATAATCATAAACAATCTAGGATCAGATGTAAATTGACCATACAAATGCATAAAACATAAATTACACAAGAGTATGGAGGAAAACTTGAATAACTTTTATTGATAACCAATAAAGAGCCAAGGGAATTACAACCAGTTGTTCTGACCCAGCATCATCCTCTCAGCAAGTAAGCCCTTCTTCACCTCATACAAAGCTTAGATCACCCAACACTATGATGTTGCCTCAAGAAACCAACAACAATTCCTTACAAGATGCAAAATTCCAGCCTCTGGATCTCTGGGATGAGGGATCCATATATAGATATCTGTAAGGGAGATGAGTCAGCTTGTGATTTGATTAGTGTCTTCCCTCTGATATTTCTTGCTTCCACTTGGAGATTGATGATCTCTTACTCATCCTTGGTCAAATTCAGAGAGGCAAGTGTCACAAGAGAAGTTTCTGAAAGATTCCATGCCTCTCCACCTCGCGGAATGACACTGCCATTTGTCACTTCTCGCCCATCGCACCCCATAGAAGGGCTTTTTGAAATTCAACGCACCCACAGAGTGTACTTAGGTGAGATGCAACACACTTTGCCTATGGAGCAGCTGAAATGATCTTGTTTTGACCAGTTTTGAGCAGTTTTTCATGGAGAACTTCTGGGAGAAGTTGTAATCAGTTGATCGTAGAACAACACTTTTAGGGACTTAGGAGCCCTTGGTTTATGGACATTTCATGCTTGGGGTTGCAGTGCCCAAAAATGTCTATAACAGGGTTGATGTTTGGAGGAACACTTCCTGGAATCAAATGAATAGCATGATCATGATCACGAATAGTTGGGAAGCCTTTGGTAGTCTCAAATACTTTGGTATGATTATATAAGATTTTTTGGAGATCTGAAGAAATAAATGATTTCGACGTTTGAATCTCTAGTGAGCTTAATTGCGTAATCACTCCTCATTGTTCCTTATTTATAAGCTTTGTCATGCCATTAGAGATGATTATATTTCCCAGTTTCCTGCTATGGCCCTTAATTCAAACTCCTTTCCTTCCAAAAAAAATCAAGAAAAGTTATTGAAATTAAAAGCTATCATCCCCAAAGATTGTAACCAATGGATTCCTAATACAACATCAAAATGATCCATTGAAATGGAAAACATTGGACAATTAAATATATATTTCCCCATGGTTAGCTTTATATTATGGCACTTTGTAGAGCAATTTATAGTTCCTCCATTTGCAACCATCACTAGACACTCTGGTGCTAGATATAGGAGGCAATTCAATTATTTGGCTATCTTAAAATGAATAAAATGTGGGTACTACCCAAATCAATCAACACTATTGTCTTTTTCTTCTTGATATACCCTTCTATCTTAAGAGTTTGAAGAGTGGAAATTCCTGCCAATGCATTACAAGATATAGTAAGATTCATTTATTCTTTCTCGGGGGTTGGTTCTTGGTGAATATCCTCCTCTTTTGATGTTTCTTGTTCCTTTTCTTCCTCCTCTTCACAATATATGTAAAATAATTTATTCTCAACACACTTATGACCTTTAGTGTATTTTATGTCACTACCGTAACAAATCCCTTTTACTATTTTTTCTTCCAATTATAGTGGTGTCAACCTTGTAGGTTGTGGAACACTAGGAGCAACAACACTTCCATCTTTATAGTTGTGAGTGGTAGACTTCTTTGTTGCCATAATTTTGATTTCAACTTTTATTGCCACCATGGATTCCTTCTCCAATGAATCAGGTTCCCAAAGGTGAACCTCATGTTGGATATTATATTTTAAATTCCTTATGAAGACATCAATCCTATGCTCCTATGGAATATTAGTTACCCTGATATTCATTTTTTGGAAGTCCTCAATGTGCTCTTCCATTGAACCCTTCAGTTTGAGTTTTATCAATTGGCTAAAGAAGGTGTTGCTCTTTGTCTCTTCATAATGTGTTATCATTTCCTCTGTAAAAATTGACCAAGTTAAAAGTGGTTTACGAGAACAAATCCATCGATGCCATACAAACTCATTGAGTTCTAAAAAACAAAAAAAATAATGCATACCTTTTGTGTGCATAGCACATCCCAGAGATCAAAATATTTCTCCATCTATAGTATCCATGTTACCAGATCCTTGCCATAAAACTTTCTCATATCGATATTTGGAATGTGGTGGTTCTTAAACCAAACATTAGAGTTTCTAAAATAATAATTCATATTCCTTTTATGTTGATCATGATTTTCTTGGATTACCTTGTCACCACTGGGAAGCTTTTCTTGCAGCAACTTTGTCAAACCTTCCTTCACACCTTCCATGTTTGCTTTTAAACCTTCCATACCCCCTTTTAAACCATCCATGTCTCCTTTTATGTCTTTCTCTAAAATATCCATCTTAAAATTCATCACTCTGAATTCATTTTTGGTTTCTCTCTAAATTTGATACACTTGGTCCTATAACTTTGATAAATCATGTTGCATTTCTTCCTCTTCTTCATGCGTCATATTAGAGATTTCTGGTTGCTTAATGGGTGTGTCCATTTTTTTTGTTTTGAGGCACACTAGAAAGAGATAATGATATATATGCTTCTCTATGCCCTTTGAATCACTTCAAATTTATTCTTTAAGCAAAAGTTATGAAAATTTAAAAAAATATACACACCATTTTTACTTGTTTTTGGGAGCTAGATATTGGAACTGTTGTATCTATGTAATTTCAGCTCTCCAAGATTTGAAATTCGGTCCTATGGTAGCCCTCTAAGTCTTATTTCCAATGCGACAATTCAGAAACAAATTGTATTTGTCAAGATAAAGTTTTTCCCAATCTCCCGCGATGGCCTGACTATGGACTAGTTCAATAGAGGGAACTTGTATGGAGTAACATGTGTCCCTATTTCAACCTTTAGTCCTAAAAACGATAAAAAAAATACTACAATATGTTCTCATTTGGTCACTTTTTAGGAAATTCAAGTCCAATCCTCATAAAGTAAGTTATGATGATTTTCCTAAGATCAACTATTTGAGACTGAATTCTGGAGCATGCAAAAACCCTAACTCCTTCAGACCATATCTCTGAAAATATAGAAAACCAAGATCTGAAATTTTTACAGAAATTTCATCATAATTTTGGCTTTACGAGGTAAAAATTTCAGCTTTTGAACGTTTGTATCAAAAAAATTATAGTGAAAATTTCAATATTGCCTGTTTGCAACAATGAAACCCTAGAATACAAAGCTCTGAAACCAAATGTTATGCAACCAAATCACAAAAGAGATAGATGAAAAACTTAAAAGTATCCTCTTCGAGGGGAAAACCTCCTTTGCATCACATAAATGAACAATTCTTAAATGATTCAAATGAGACAACGTCCTTTCTATATATAGGAGTCTAAGGGGCCACAATATAATTAGAGCCTACACAACAATAATGTAAGGGCGCAAAAATAGTAATAGTGGCTTCTGTGGGGCACAACAATAACAATGGGGATACATTAACAATAAAACTAATGGGACTACACTATTATTATAGGGACCTAACACTTATACATCACATGAAATATTTATAATTCAATAACAAGAGAAGGTTTAGAAAGTTTTCCTTCTCATTTCCCGTCATATCATAGAACTCAATCATCATAACTATCATGTTCTATGATCTTCCTCATCACTCATGTTTGTCTTACTATCTACCTATGTCTTATATTTCTTCTATCATTAACACATTACCTACATGTATGAAATACATATCCACCTTGTTTATTATTTCAATCTTAATATAATGCTTTCATCAGGGTGCATTATATTAGGGTTTGCTTGTTCTAGATAATCACTGTAATCTACTCATAGCCCTTACTTTTAGTGGTTATAGTCCCAATAAAACTCATTATTCCCCTCTTGTAATCCCATTACAACCTATTTCAACACTCTCTATGACTTGCCATAAAACCTGTTCAATTTGTCATGATCCTATCATAACTCGCACCACATCCTAGCTATTTCTAGGAAAATTTCTTCATAATTCCCACCCAGATTAAAATTATGGATTTACTATCCTATTCTTCTAGTAAATATATTTCTATTGACTATTCACTTATCAAATTATGATAACTCTGCTTAAAGTTATGCCCCTGACAAGCTCAACTTGTTAAGTCTTGATTTTACTCTTTTTGTTATCTACAATTTCCTATGATATTTTCTTCCAATTTTTGCATCAATCTTGAATTTTGGATTAGTTAGAGATTTTCTCCTTGTTAATAGATTTCTATTGGCTATCCATTTGCATCATTCCGACCTCTGAGCTGAAATTTATGCCCTCTAGAATTTTATAGCATGTTAGGACATTTTTACCTCTTGAAAACCCTTGTAGCTTTCTCTGCAATTTTGTGGGATTTTGGAATTCAACCCAAATTTTTGGATTTATTATTGTATTTTTCTCAACATTATATTTTTTGACTAGTTGTCTCAAATTCTGACTTTTGGGCAAAAAGACATGGCCCTCCAAAGTTTTCCCTTTCTTTCACAATCCTTCAGCTGGTTTAAGCCCATGTCATTTTGAAATTTAGCACATGTGTCGTCAATTTTCTTGGTTGCCAAGTCTGCTACCACATGTTAGATGTGGCACTCCACCTCAATAGCCATATAAAAATGAAGAAAAATCACAAAACCATATAACCATATGCACAACAAATTAACACACAAAAATTAAACTGGCAGAAAAGGCAGAGAGACATCATGTGGTCTCTCATGCTCATGTATTTCACATTATTCAAATAATTTAGTAATACATTTAAATACATGAGTAAGTGGTCTTAATATAGTGCGTCTATCTTAGATCACTTGTTTGAGACAATTTCTCAACTTACACATTAATTTAGGAGAGCTAGTTGGAGAGAATCTCTCATCCAAACTAGACTCCTTAGTTTGAGGAATTCTCATGATTTTATTTATTTAATTTAATAATTGGATTTATTATTGATTTTTAAGAGAGTGGGGCTAACATTCCCCCCCAAATGATAAATCCAAAATGAAAAAGGAACCATCTTCCAAGTTCTCAAGTTGATCCTCAAAAAACATTTTCCTGAAAAACCGCCAAAGATGGATGTTAAAGAAACTACAATATGAAGAGACCATGAGTCAGCTGCATGATTGATTCATCTCTGAATGTCGCTTGACAACTCCATCATGTGCCAAGCCGCAAAAGGATCCAACTGTCCTTTGCTTGAAAACAACATCTAGTGTCCACTGACACAATTTGATGAATGCCCACTGGTGTATTTGTTGATGACGATTGCCCACTAGCTAATGGAGATGCCCATTGGCTGCTTCGCTGATGTTGTCGAGACTTTCAGTCTAACAACCACTTGTCAATTTCAATGACGTTTTCCCCCCTTTTTCAGCTGAAAGGAGAGGTATTCTTCTCCAAATTATATCTGAACTCCCCCCCTGTAGGTGGAGGAGTATTTCATTGGTGTACTCCCCCATTCAACTACACGAGAGTACCATCTTCATTTGACTGTTGCTACAATATGTGTGAGTGAATCTGATTGTAAAACTTGTACAATATTCTGATTGTGGATGACCATTCCCATGGATCAATCCATGAATAATCAATCTTTAATCTGGCAGGTTGGTCATGTTGGTAGCATTTCTCTGATGAATGATTCTGCTTGCCACAATGGTGACAAGGATGGAGATCAAAACACTGATCTTCTAGATGACCGGTCCTTTGACAATGAGAACATGTCAGTGTGTTTGCAACTTGAGTTTGTGTGCATTTATATTTGTTTGCAACTTCAGTTTGTGTGCATTGACGTTGGTCTGCAAGTTGCGGAGAACTTGCTGAGGTGATTTGTTCAAGTAATCCAGCACTAATGAACTGAATGGGCTTTGAATAATCAGGGATATGTAAGTTGTCATTTTCTTTGACATATCTTAAGCCGCGTCGATTTCGATTAGTTTGAATTTCTTCCCATGGCTTGATGATGGGTTTGGAAGAAAGTTGAACTGGAACAACTTCAACACTTGAAGCTGGTTGGATGAATGAAGTCGAATGATTAGCTGTCTCTGGATTGGGCAAAGACTTGAAAGAAACACACTTCTCTTGCAACTCATTTCTCTGTAGTTGTGACTCTAGTTGAAGGAACTCAATTGTTTCATATGCTTGTTGTAGATTCATTGAAATATCAACAAGAGTTGATTTTCTGATTTGTACCATGTCTTCAAAAATTGAGAGGATGAAATTGTGAAGAATCTTTATCAACTGAATGCTTTTCGCCATGTGAACTTGTTGTAACTCACGCTCGCTTGATTGGTTGTTTGAATAACATGCTCGCTTGCTTTGTTTTTTGAATGACACACTCACTTTAAACACTGGCTTGATTTGAAGCTCACTTGAAGTTGCTTGATTGATTACTGACACTTGTGATTTCTTGAATGTACTCACCGAATGTGATGATTTGTAAAAAAAGGAAAGGGTGTCGAACACTGTTAAAAATGCACCCAAGATATAAATGACAAGTTCACTCTTGATGACTCAGTTGAAGACTGACTTGACTTAATGTATTCACCTTAACAAGTCAAATTAGGGTATCTGTTATAACCGAAAATGCACCCGGACAATTCAGTTTAAAACAGTTTTATTTGCAAGTGAAACAAAAGTGTTGTTGATGTCGTTAGGCTTGAAGTGCTTGATTTGTAGCGTCCTTAACTTGATGCCGTGAATTAGCTGTTGTGAAATGTTGTTGTAGAATATTACTTTTATCAATTCGATGATGTGATGCTTTGTGCTTATGAACTTAATTGATTATGGGAGCTTTGATTTCAGGAGCTCGATCGATGACTTGTATATGTAAAGTTTCTTATGTGCATGTAGTTGTTTTGTTTAAGCATAATAAAGAGAGTGTTTTACAAATTCAACTCAAATCATGCAAGCACGTTCACGACATAGAGTGTACCTATGATCCCCTTATTCAATTTCGGGCAGATCTAGGACACGATCACCACAAAAGATATGTTTTTATTAACCTTCAAGATACATCATCATGACAATGTCTTCAGTGAGGCGTCTCAAGCACAAACTAAGAACTCCTTGGCACCAAATTGTCTTAAAAAACTGACTCTAAAACAATGATAATGCCAAGCTCTAGTTTCAAAGTTAACTTTAATATTTGTTTTACCTCTCTTTCACATCAACCCTCACTTTTCTCACTTGTCATTGTGACTTCTCAATTACAATTTAACTTTGAATTTGACTTTGAAATAAATTTAAGCTACCTCAAAGTAAAATACTACTTTTGGATTTCAACAATAAGTTGCCCTTAAGGAGCAAATTAATTCCATAGATTCCACCAACATTTTCTTCTCTTTCCTATAAAGGCCCAAAATTGAGAATTTTGAACATTTAGAATGATGGTTGTACACCTTTGGAGTAGAAATGGCTCGACCTCACTTCAAACCCTCTCTCCTCCTCCGATACCCGCTGAAATTGCTTGATTGGCAAGTGCCGTTGGACGATCGTCTGAATGAACTTGTCACCTCCTTCAAAGTCTTATAACTGATGTCATGCACGCCACGAAAATTGTCCAGTTTACACAACACCAAACAAAAAATAATAATATAAAACTAGCTTGATTTCAACTATAACAAAAATCAATATTATGTCAAACACTTTGTATTGCTCAGTGCCTCAACTTGACTCGACCTCTTCTCTGGATGCCTCAAATTTTCTCCAACTTCCTTTAATCGGATCTTAAAGACATGTATATTCCAAAACCTTCTACAAGCTCCAGTTTCCAAGGCCTCATCCAGGCTCCTTCACCTTGATTCGCTGGTTCAACAATCCAAGCTGTCGCTACCCACCAACAATGTGTGGCAATATCAAGCACCCTTGTTTGGTGATGTTAACGAGGGCCTGCACTGACAGAGGGTTCATCGTCTACAAATATGTGCCCCGAGGAAGCTTATAAGATCGGTTGCTCTGCGAAGGTGGGACTCTACCAATTCCATGGTTTGACAGAATGCGCATCGCTGCAAAAGTCTGTGAGGTTTTGCTGTTCATGCACAACTTACAGCCAGAGCTGATATTTCACCACGATTTGAGACCCTCGAATATTACCGTTAAACAATGATCTTTCTAGAAAAATCAATGATTTCGAGCTCATCTATCTTGTTTCTGATTGTTCTTGGCTACAATACCTTACTCCTGAGTCGAATTTTTATTGATTCAGAGTACTGATCCTAGAGCTTCTAGTCGGGGAGCCCACAATTGAGCTAGTGTACAAAATACTGGTCGAACGTGTGGGTGTAGTGCTTGCTGAAGAGGATGAGGAGGAGTTCAAGTATGTATTGGATGAGGATGCAAGATGGCCACTGGAACAAGCGAGGAAACTGGCCAAGATCACTTTAGAATACACGGCCGAAAGCGGAAGGATAATCCTTCCGTAGGCAATGAAAAATTTAGAGAATTTTCACCGAAAGATAGATGTCTATCTCCCATGAAGCCGAACAGACTGGATCTGAGGGAATTACAATCCAAAATCTGGAAAAATTGAAGCATTCATATCTATGAATATCGTGGATCAATTTACGTTGGTTCCTCCCTAGATCAGCTCCTTTTTATTCATTGGAATTGCTATAGGATTGTATTCTGGCTTCCACGGATTTTGTGATCGATCCCCTTCTTGTCAATACAGCTGGAAAGTAGATCCATAGCTTTTTTGGTTCCACGCTGCTATATCCATAGGTATCAATGCTTCTTGAGCTATCTAACCACTATACACAGGTTTTTAATTCAATTTCACACAGATCTCACAAAATTCATCTTACATGGACTCAACTTCCACAAGTAGTCCTTTGACACAACAATTCCAAAATGTTCAAGCTCTAAATCCAAGATTTCCATTAGTTCTAATACCACATAAAGAAAAATCACAAAACCATATAACCATATGCACAACAAATTAACACACAAAAATTAAACTGGCGGAAAAGGCAAAGAGCCATCATGTGGTCTCTCATGCTCATGTATTTCACATTATTCAAATAATTTAATAATATATTTAAATACATGAGTAAGTGGTCTTAAGATAGTGTGTCTATCTTAGACTCACTTGATTGAGACAATTTCTCAACTTACACACTAATTTAGGAGAGCTAGTTAAAGAGAATCTCTCATCCAAACTAGACTCCTTAGTTTGAGGAATTCTCATGATTTTATTTATTTAATTTAATAATTGGATTTATTATTGATTTTTAAGAGAGTGAGGCTAACACAACATCCACTGACACATATGGTGCTTTATTTTTCCAGCCACCTCAATGCCTTAGTAGATGTCATTTTAACCCTGGCCAACCACATTACTTTGGTCCACATTCCATTGTGGCATTCACCTTGGCCTCTATCACATGAGCTCACAGTCTACCGCACACCTTCACTCAAAATAAATAATAAACCAAGAAATAAAGAAAGAAGAAATAAATAAATCATTTTAATGTCCACGAGGCTAAAGATAGCCTATGGGACAAAGCATTTCTTCATATGAGTGTTGTATTCAACTCTTTGCCCGTGAAGCCTCACAATAAATGCTCCCAGCTTATCAACACACCCCTCGCTAAATAGATTATCCCAAGATCTAGCTACCGAAATATTTGCATAGATTTCCCTGTTGTCTTTGAAAGCCTCACATTCTAAAATGAAATGCTTTTTCATTTCCATTCTTCCAGAAGAACAAAAAATACATACTCTTTCCTTCCACACTTCTTTTGACATTTTCTAGCACCCTGTTTCAAAACAAAGTTGATGAGAATTAGTCCTTAACTCAGCATTCCATGAAATATTGGCCTCTATGTACGCTTTTTGTTGATGATTATGAGTGGGATTAAACACTTTAATATCGTAATTTTTCTTTCTCCCTAGCTTCTTATCCTAAGTACGCTTTTGGAACTTATCCAAAATAAAAGCTTTTATCTCTTTACTATTTATGGGACACATGTTCAAGAAAATACCCCATTTACTAAACCATTTGTTATTTTTTTGTATCTAAGTCTTCTTTCTTTTGCACAATATTTCATTAAAGACAACCCTAGGCCATCTTCCCTCTTGCATTTGCTCAACTATTTTAAAATACCTTATGACTCACACCATATTAATTGCTTCAATAGGAGCATCCCCTATTTCACTTAACAAGATAGCATAAGGAATTGCACTTTTAATTTTTATTTTTTTTGTGATTAAACATTTCTTAAGTTTCTCAATTTGTTTCCATTACATGTCAAATGTACTGCTGGCCCACAGTTCACAACCATAGAGAATCACTGGAATCACTAGAAGCCCAAAAAGAGTTTAAGTGGTTTTCCATTTCCATAACTCTACTTCTCTACACCTATTTTGGAAAGCATAAAATGCTTTCCAATCCCCCAAAGTTTTTTTCTTTCTACAACCATCCTAGCTTAGATTTCTGTTGAAGTAAATTTTGAGGTATTTGTAATTCACAACTTCTTCATAATGTTTCCTTCAAATTAGAACTTATGCTCGTTATGTTTTTTTTTGTAGAGAAACCACTACTTTCGTTTTTCTAATATTGACTTGCATACTCACCCTTCTACAAAAATGCTCAAGGGATAGTAAGTGCTTGTGCAAATCAATAGCATATTTAGCAATCAGAATAAGGTCATTTGTATACAAAAGAATCCTTATAACACACTTTCCCAAATGGATACCATCACCCCATTGTGAATTTAACAACTCCTCAAGCTTGTCGATATATAAACTAGAAAGGGTATGGGATAATGGGAAACCTTGCTTGACCCCGATATCACTTCTAAGACTTTCAGAAATGCCTGCCGAAATTATAATTTTGACTTTCACCTCTTCATACATCCTATGCGCAACTACTCTCAAATGTATAGGAACCCCATGTTCTTCCATTTTGTGCTAAAGCTTATCCCTAGGAACCGTGTCAAACACTTTAATGAAATAAACGAGGCAACAAAAGGATTCTTCCTTTTTCTCCCAAATTTTTTAAGTAATGTGCCTTAAAGTTTTACAATGATCAATTATGGAATGTTTAGGTATAAAACCTATTTGCCCTTTAGCATGCTTATTGATATCCTTTACAAGCAAGTCTGGCCTTGTTTCTAATAACTTCTCCATTTTCGTTTAGCTTGTTTTTGAATATCCATTTAGTTCCTATGATATTCTTATCATGACGTCTAGGAACTAATTCCCAAGTATTATTCTTTTCAATTTGCTCAAGTTCTTCATTCATGGCCTTGACCCAACATTCATCTCTGCATGCTTCATTTACATTTTGAGGTTCAGTGGAAGATAATAATGCTAGATAGCTTGAAGCTTCGGAAATGATTCTTCTAGTCTGCACACATGCCCCTTTTCCCCTAAAATTTGAGTTTCTGGATGATTTTTCTGAACATACCTAGACAAAGTCTTTTCTTCTATCGTTAACTCTTCTTCTGGTGCTTCATTGGTTTCTTCTTCAAAATCAGTGTGATTTGATGTGGGAGAGTGATCCTCATCTTCTTCATTGTCATAATCTACGGTTTTTATCTGTTTTGGATTTTTTCATGCTTCATCAACCACAACATCAATAATTTCAATAATTTTCCTAAGTCTTTTATTATAACATTTATATCCTTTACTTCGGGAAGAGTAGCCAAGAAGAATACCTTCATCTGCTTTGGGTTCAAACTTACCAAGTTTTTCATCAATCCTTTTGATGTAGCATTTGCTTCCAAAAACTTTGAAGTATTTTATAGTAGGAGTTTTACCATACCAAAGTTCATGTGGAGTTTGAGTGCTATTTACCCGAACATTTTCTTGGTTGAGAATAGTGACAGTGGCGAATGCAGCTTCACCCCAGAAGGTTGTAGGAGTTCCAGATTCATCTAGCATAGCACAAGCCATTTGTTGAACAGTTTTGTTCATCCTTTCTACCACTCCATTTTGTTGAGGAGTCCTTGTGGTGGAGAACTGCCTTTTTATTCCATGTTGTTCACAAAAGTCAAAGAATTCATCCAATGTAAATTCCCCTCCTCGATCAGATCTTAGGCATTTGACTTTGCGATCTGATTAATTTTCAACCAAAGTTGTGAAGGCTTTGAACTTTTCAAATGCTTCATCTTTATGCTTTAGAAGACCTATTCAACACATTCTAGAAAAATAATCAATGAACAATATAAAGTATTCTTCTCCACAAGGTGACTTTTTCCTTGATGGTCCACATAAATCAGTATGAACAAGTTCAAGAGGCTTACTAGCTGACCCTTCCTTTTCGATGAAGTGAGATCTGGTTTTCTTACCGAATTGACATGATTTTCATATAGTATTTTCAAGAATGTTGATATCTAGAAGATCATGAACTGCCTAGAATCTGCATACTTTTCTTATTTGAGAAAAACTTAGGTGTCCCAATCTTCTGTGTCATAGCTAGTTTTCATCACTTTTGCTTAGATAGCACTATTGTTGTCCTCCCTTGAGTATGTATAGGTTGTTTGGAGTTCTTGTCCCTTTGATCACGATTTCTCCTGTATCAAGCTCACGAACAACACATCCATTTGATCAAAACACTACTTCATTTCCTTGATCACACATTTGACTCACATTCAACAGTTTATGCTTTAAGCCATCAACATACATAACATTCCAAGCTTTAACTTTTTCTTTTAAGAAAATAGAGCCTTTACCTTTTATGGCAACAGGAGTGTCATTTCCAAATGAGACACTCTTTTCCTTTTCTAAGGCATTATATGAGTGTAATTTTTCTTTGTCACCTGTCATGTGTTTTGAGCATCCATTGTCGATGTACCACTAGTTTTCTTGTCCTTCTGCATACAAGGTTATACCACATCTTTTTGTTTGTGGTTCTTTCTTTCTCCATATTTTGGGATTTAATGGAGTTTTCTCCTTTTGAGCTATTTGCCGAAATTTACTCCTGCATTTAGATTCTTCATGGCCAAAGTTGTTATAGATTGAGAATTTTATTTCATTTTCAAGAAGATAAAAGTTATTATAGGAACTTTTCTTGATCCCTGTCACATTCCTTTGATTTCGTGCTTCTCTAATCATGATAGTTTTGTAAGCAACACATTGAGCAGCTTTGTTTCCAAAATTATGACATGAGAAACATTGACCATTAAAGAAGTTCCTACGATTATCGAATCTACTGACTTGGTGATTATAGTTTCTATTGAAATTTATCTTTGAAGCAAATTGAGTACGATTTACCTGAGATTGATTGTGGCTTCTATTCATCCTTGAAGCAAATTGAGCCTAATTCACCTAGTGATCTGCTTTATGCCTTTGCTGATGATTTTCAAACTGTTCACTGCTCTTTGCCGCATCAAGATAGCTTTTAGTGGAGGTTGATGGTTTCTGTGATTGAGATGTTTCTTTAGTATATCCAAGACCTGTCTTTATCAGAGGAGAGAGTTGTACTTTGATAATTTCATTTAAGGTTTCTGATCCTTTAGCAAATCTAAGATTGAGAGATTTTTTTTTCTCAAGATCCTTTCGTAGACCCACAATCTCACATTCTAGCTTTTCATTGTGTTTTTCTCTTTCAGCAAGTTGGTATGTCAAGGTATCTATAATCACATTCTTTTCTTCTAAACAGATTTTGAGTTTAGATATTTCTTCATAAATGTCATCTTCAGCTAAAGCATCCAAAAAATCATCATCTTCATAAGCCATCAGAAGTCTATAGTCATTACTAATTTCATCTTCATCACTATTTGATAAACCATCGCTATCTTCATAAGTATAGTAGCTCTTTTTACTTACACTTTGTTTTCTATTCCATTTTGCAAATTCCTTCCCTTTATCATATTTATCTTTATGAGGACATTTGGTAGCATAATGACCAACTCTACCACAAGGAAAACATTTGAAAGGTAGTTTACCTCTGAATCTTCGGGAACTCTGTTGAAGCTTCTTGACAAAGTTTGCTTCCTCTTCTTCTTCTGAAGTATGTCCTGATTCATTGAGTTCTTCTTTTCCTTTTTCTGAAGCTTTAAATGTAGCTTCTCTCATATCTGATGGACCTCCTTTTCTCATCTCAAATGTAGATACTTTTGATTCAAATTTAGCAGATAAGGATCTTAAAACAGTTTCAACTAAGGTAACTTCCTTTATCTCTTCCCCCAGATCCTTCATGAAATTAACAATCTCATCTATATGTAAGAAGTAACTAGCTATAATTTCATCATTGTGCATCTTGAGAGTTTCATATTGAATTCTGAGAGTTTGCAGTTTAGCACGTTTTACTTGAGAGTATCCTTCATAGCTTAGAACGATTTTGTCCCATATTTCTTTGGATGATTTGAGCTGCATAACTTTGACAAACTCTGATTCTAACAGACTTCCCAAAAATGTATTGACATCATTGGCATTGGTTTCATATTGCTTTTTACCTGCTATATCTATAGGAATTGCTGATGGAAATGTATATCCTCCTTCCACGATTTCCCAGACATCTGTTCCAAGAGATTGAAGATAGGCTATGGTTCTTACCTTCCAATAAACAAAGTTGCTCCCATAAAAGGTTGGTGGTCTAATGGATCCCCCTTTTTCTTGATTACTCATGATGATGCATCTTCCTTCAAGCGATCAAGCTTCTTCTGAAGGACCTGCTCTGATACCAATTGTTGGAAATAATACTGAGAGGGGTGGGTGAATCAATATTATCAGATCAATAACTTAATTTTCAAAACTGATTTGTATACACTACTTCAGCTTAGTGAACTAGCATGTATACGCAACTGTACTTAATGCAACCAACGTATATGCAGAGATCTTTTGATTTACCCAAATTATCATGCATTGAACTTTAACCAGTATATAAGGAATTCATTAGACAGTGCAGTAAAAACAAAATAAAGCATCACACATTAGCAACACAAATGAACACCAGGATATAAGGTGGAAACCCAATGTGGGTGAAAACCACCTACTGTAATTGTCTCTATCTTCTTTTAATAATAAGAAAATTATGTTTACAATTTTTGTACGGGTGCAGTCTTATACCAGTACGCAAGCTTCTACCTGCAGAAGGCTACAACCTTCTCTCGTTCTCCAGTGTCTACTAGAATGGAGCTACAACCCCCTAGCTCTTGAACTAGCTGATATGTTTACTAGTACGTAGGTGCCGGCCTACAGAAAGCTACAACCTTCTCTTTTCTTCCAAGGACGACGTTTCATAAATTTTCAGACTGGATCCATCAACAACATCATTCAATCATCAAATATATTTGCATCAACCAATCTCCTTTTGAACCAAACACAACCGAATCGATCATCTACTTTGACAACCCATCAATATGATCATTCAGAATGTTGTCGCCAGAATACAGTAACGAGAACCCAAGCCAGAACCCAAAACACTGAAACAGCAAACAGAAGCAACTAAAACATATTTTATAAGGTATACGCTACTTCCATGTGTCAAACCTGCATGCATACACGCTTTCCTCAAAGCGAACCAACGTACAGATCTGCAAATCAAATTTATGATGTATACACTGTTTTGATATGATGAACCAGCGTGTATACTCTCCTTTTCTAAAACGAACCTGTGTACAGATTTGTAAATTATGATTTAAACATTACAAATATTCTAGACTTCAGTCATACTGATATCATCATATTTACAGACTACAACATGTGCCAGTTATTCAAATACATGATCAGACCATATAAAGATAATTCACTTTGAGCCTTAAGATCTTGATACATCATTAGATCTTATCCTTCATCATCAGCTAAGGTTCATCCTTGGTTTAGATACAACAATGCATCATAACCCAATAACCTACATACTAGATCTCACACTTCATCACATATTCGATACTTGCACAACCGGCCTAATGATCTTCTCCTCCTTTTACAGTTTTAGGCCTTTCTCAATACCATGGACCAAAACCACTTAGGACCAATACCTTGGACCAAATACCTGGGGTCAATACCTCAGACCCGATACCTTGGACCAATACCATGGATCAAAATACCATGGACCAAATAATTCAGACCAAACACTTAGTTTTCCAAGGTATACGCGCTTTTCCTTTTGTGAAAGTGTGTGTGTACATATATGCAACTTGTATACAGTGAACCCACATGTATACATAGCTTGGTCAATGGTGAACCTGCATATACCTCTCTTTCTTCATTTTGTGTAGTCTGATCTGTAACTCTGTGTTGTTAACCTGTAGTACTGTGATCTATCATCTAAGTGAGTTTCTTTCTGAACTAATTCCTTGAAGCTTCTTTGCATTTCATCACATTTGTAAACACTCCTATCATGCATTCTGTCACATTTGATATCTCTTCTGTAGATTCATCTAGTTACCATATACAAGTGAGTTGTTCCGCTACAAGTGGGTTGCCATCAAGTACAACACATACATCATAATGCCAACATCAGTATCATTGAGAGGATTGGGCTAGTAGCCTATCGACTTGCACTGCCTCCGACAGTGAAATTCCATGATGTTTTACATGTATCTTTGCTTAAGAACTAAGTTAAGGATGCTGATAATGTGATTGACTAGTTTGTATTGCAGGCGGAACCAGATGATGAATTCTAGGTGAAGCCTCAATGCATATTGCAGAAAACGGTGCTCATACTTCGGAACCAAGAAATCTAGCAAGTTAAAGTGCAATTGAAGCACTTTGGGCCCGATGATGCTACATGTGATATGGAAGATCATATGCAGACTATGTATCCTTCCTTGTTTGTCGGTTGAGGCAAAGCAGCTTTGATATGGTGGTGTGGTATATGCTTTATGGTGGTTGGTATTTGCTTTATGGTGGTTTGGGATAAGCTTTATGGTGGTTCGGTATATGCTTTATGATGGTTGGTATTTGCTTTGTGGTGGTTTGGTATATGCTTTATGGTGGTTGGTATTTTCTTTATGGTGGTTTGGTATATGATTTATGGTGGTTTGGTATATGCTTTATGCTGGTTTGGTATTTTCTTTATGGTCATTTGGTATATGATTTATGGCGGTTGGTATTTGCTTTATGGTGGTATGATATATGCTTTATGATGGTTTGGTATATGCTATATGATGTTTTGATATATGGTTAGATATGGTGTTTAGTATATTTTTTGGTATATGATTTGGCACATGTTTTGGTATGTTTCGGTATATGATTTGGCACATGGTTTTTTTTTTTTTGATGATGTTGTTGTATGTACATAAGTATGTGGATGTAAATACCATAATGAGTTGTGTTATAAAGCTCCACTATGCGGTATCTTGTCATGTTGTCATGATGTTTTTTTCTTGAGTAGATCTTTCATTGTAAATACTGCAACGAGTTGTGTTATAAAGCTCCATGAGCAGTATGTCTTCTTTCAGCAGGTTGTTGAGGTATATGTGTGATTGAACACCGAGGATGGTGTCCCCTAAGGGGGAGGGTTCTGTAACAACCCTGGTGAAAATTCCATGTAATAAAAGTTAAAAACAATAATCATGGTCGATGGGACACTTATTCCAAGCTGAATGTTGGACAAGACATCCTAGGGGGTGTTCATTTGGTTGTTTATGGCTAAGGAAATTGGAAAAGGAAATGGATACGGCTTTGGAAAGGAAAAATGACATTTTTGGCAGATTTATCTATGAAAATAATGGAAATTAAGGAGATGAAAGGTCACATGTTGCATGTGAGGAGGAAAATGAAGGAAAATAATGGAAAATGAAGAAAATAGAAGCCTCATCCATAAAAAGGATTTTGAGGATTAGTCGGTAACCTTTTGTCAATTCAGTGTTGTAACTCTCTCATTATTCTCTCTCTCTCTCTCTCATACTCTTGGACACTTAGAGTTTTCGTGGAGCAATTTGGAATTGGAGAAAGAAAGGTAAAGAAGGCAAGAGAAATCAAAGATCAAGTAGGGAAAGGCAGGATCAAGCAGCTACAACAGGCTTCATTGCACATATCGATTTGCATGTGTATTTTCCATGCTAGATTTTGCATGCATGGGATTGCATGTGTTTCTTTTCTACCATGGCATGGGTTTTTCTAGGTGTGATAGTATTTTCATCCTAGTCTTTCCATTTCCTAATAGCTTTGATGAGATGGGTTCTCTCATTCGGTTTATGTGTGATGGACGGATTGGATTCGAAGTTGAGTGGTGTGGATCTCTGAATTGAAAAACACATGGTCTGAGTGGTCCTTAAACCAGATTGAGGATCATGAAGCCACTAGCCTAGTAATCCCTAAACTGGACTATGGGTTGTGGTAAATCCAGATTGTATGCCTTAGTGGGCCTAGGAATCCTTGCCAGTGAATGAGAGATATATGGTAAAGCCAAGAGGTGGATTTTCTCTCCGTTGGGCCTCATGATTCTAGGATGGGATGCATGGTAAAGCCTAGAGAGTATGTATCGGTGTAGGGCTTAGTGATCCCTGGATCGGATTATGGATGCACAGTAAAGCCTAAGAGACTAGGAGGCACTCAAATTCCTCACAGTGTAGGCAGAGAACTCCAGTGACATCCATGTTGATTGGTGTTTTTCTAATGTGATCTATGAGTCCCACATTCATGCTTGGAATATGGAGTTGGGGTGATATGCTGAAGAGAGACTTGGCTTAGCCAATCAATGGTTAGGTGGAATGTGCTAGTCCCATCTCCAGTTGGTACAATCATTCCCTTGATTTTCATGTGTAAGTGTACTAATGTATATGTGGATTTTGATGGCTGATATGTTTATGGTATTTGTGTTCCTAATGCCAGTTATATGTATATTTTATGATAGCATCTATGTATGTCTCTCATAATTTTTTTACTTGCATATGAATGGATAATGTATCTATGACATAATAAATGATAAGGCAACAAATGACATGAGGAAACAATGGTTCATGGCGATTCTCAGGTAAGTATGAGATTCCTACACTTAATTTTGTTGTTTACACCTGTAGGTTACATTTTGATGATATGTTTGAAGCAATTCCTATCATGGCTAGTAGGGGCCTGGATATGGTCATGTTCATATTATTGCTTTTGCATCATTATTTCCCTATACTTTTATCGAGTTTAAGTTATCATTCCATTTTGGGTAGTGTCCTAGGCTCCGAGCCTGAAAGAGTGGCTCAAATACCGGGATGCTGACAAAATATAGCGTTAGCCTAGAGACTAATGCATTTTTCCGAGGGATGGAGAGTGTTATAACTCACCTGGGATATTTCTAGGGTGTGTTACTCTAGCTTAAGTTGGTCAAAACTTCAGTAGGACCCAAGCGCAAGTTGTTTGAATTGATTGTTTGGTTCATGAGGCTGTTGGAGGTTTGTGTGTTATGATTGCATTGATCCCACTTCCTTAAGGTCACATATGAGGTCGAATCCCATCATAGTAGCCTCTCATCGCACATTTACCCCAGTTGGCTAGTTACTTTTGTAGATGTGGGAGGAGGGTGTTACATCAACCCTGTGTCATTACACAACTACATTAATTTTCATGATATTGACCTTCTATTTCAGACCACCAGAAAAAATTATTAATTCTATATTTACCAAAATAAAATCCTAACTTTATGGAAGCTGAATATATATTAAACATGCCCATAAAACAATAGTCTATTCACAAGTATTGTTTTCTTAAGAACTTTAATTTATAATTCTTGCATTCAAAACATAGAAGCATAAGATATTCTAACTAAACCAATATTTATTTGTAAGAGTATATGGGTTTTCTTCTTGGGGAATCTTCTTTCCCATCACTACATACATACTTAGTACCCAACATCCTACATCCAAGTGGTGCACCTGTTCACTGCATCCAACAATCCCTTGGGTTCCATGCCACGACCTTCATGGCAACTTAATGTGTTCCAACACATCAAAAAATTAATTAAATTCTCTCGTTTCTCTTCTCTTCTTCTTTTATGCATTCTCACCCTTCCAAGCTCAAACACCGCTCTTCAATAGTTAATAGTCAGTTAGGTGATCCATCTTTCCAAGGTCTTCATGTGAATCGAGCAGGATGAACTACAAAGCATATGTTCCATATGACTATTGTCCCGAGTAGCTGCGTCACCAACATCACAACAACCATGATTAGCTTCTCATATCGACTATCACATAGATACAACAACATATCATTGTCAAGCAACATGCAGCCATCACACACATGCTCATACATTACATATATATGTGCATATACAACACATAAACTTGTTGTTATGCAACCAGATCACAAAAGAGATAGATCAACGACTTCAAAATTAGCCTCTTTGAGGGGGAAACCTCCTTTACATGATATAAATGAACAATTTTTCAGTGATTCAAATGAAAAGACCCCCTTTCTATATATAGGAGTCTAAGGGGTCACAATATAATTAGAGATGACATAACTAATAATGTAAGGGAACAACAATAACAATAGTGGCTTCTATGTGGCACAACAATAACAATATGGGGGCTAGATTAACAATAACAATAATGGGACTACACTATTATTATAAGGACCTAACATGCCCCTCTCCTTTAAAAAATTTATTGTCCTCAATGTTTGAGTAGTTCTAGATTCTTTTGAATAAAATTATCATCCTCCCATGTGGAATCTTCAGTGGATAAGTTCTTCCACTCAAGGAAAATATCTAAAAAATATTGATTATGTAGTTGTTGGGTTCTTTTTCCCGTGATCACTTCAGGCTCCAATATGATTTTTCCTTCTTCGTAAATTTTTGGTAATATTGTTTGAAAAATGAGCTTGCCACTGATAACCTTCTTTGAGCATGAAACATGGAAAAATGGGTGTACTCGAGAAGATGCATGAAGCTCCAATTTGTATCCCATAGTACCAATATTTCGCAACACCTTGTAAGTACCATAGTACTTGAGTGATAATTCATTATCCTTCTTAGCTTTTTTGAGGGACATTTGTTTGTAATGTTGTAGCTGTAAAAATACCCAGTTGCCTACATCAAAACTTCTTTCATTGCGATGCTGATCGACTTGTTGTTTCATTCAATTCAATGCCAGAGTGAGGTAATCCTTTAAGAGATGGAGAACTTGTTGTTGATGCTTGATGTGATCTTCCACTACTTGAACCTTAGAATTATGTCTTAAAGATGATGTGTTGGATGGTGGGTGTTATAGCTCCAAATCTCACTCTTATGGTTTGTGATGCTGCACTTATGGCCTAGGGCAACCCCTCCTTCCAGACCTGGTCCAAAAATTTAAAAAACAGTGTTTTATTCCCTGTACGCGACTTTGCCCTGTGTTAAACGCGTGTACACGCGGGTCTGTCATACCCAACCCGCGTGTATCTATTAAAACACTTAAAAAAATATAATTTCCTCTTTTTCGGGCGGTGATCGCGGGTTTACCTGCTGGATCACCTGTTAGTGCCCGTGGCCCAACTGTTCCCAACCAACTCCTAACTAAAAAACTACTTTGGAGAGGGTATAAAAAGACATCAAAGGGAAGGCCAAGGAGAGAGAAAGGAGAGCAAGATTATTATGCAGAGATTTTTCCCTTAGACCAGGTCTGAAGTCCTTGGTGCATCCTGCACTTCCCCCATTTTGCATAGGAAACCCTTGTTTCCATGTGTATTGGTGATCATTCATCCTTGACATCATCATTGAGTAAGACTTGGAAGGAGCTCTTGTTGAAGGCTGGAGGCTGGAACGAATCCGGGAGGAAGCTTGCTTGGAGCCTGCTGAAGGTGTTCAGGTGATATCTTTCCGATATATGTACTTTATTTGCCTTTATATACAAAGAAACACGTCTTTGTTCCCGAATAATCTTTCTTTATGCTTATGAGATTCTTGTGTTGAATTCTTATGAAAGTAGTTACTTAAAGATTATTTATAACTAACTTTATAGCATAAAGATGATTTATACATAAACTTCTATACATGTACTGTTGTGTTCTTTGATTTGTTTGTCTTGCAGGTCAGAGAAAGAAGAAGGGAACTCCAAGAAGGGTTTGCACCCTAACGGTCTTCTCGGACGTAGGACCTTAGGTATGTACCCTAAACATTAGAATTTGCTTAAAAGTAAAAAAGATGGCTGTGTGTGTGTGTTTCTTTGTATAAGCAATTTTCAGTCTGGTAGAGTCTCAGCCCAAAGGACTCTAGGGGTACTTTCCCTTCAACCAGAATTGGCGACTCCGCTGGGGACAACATTCTTGTTGTTCCTAGTTTGGGTAGTCCTCAAGCCAATCTAGGCTCAGTCCCTCTGTTTGTTGGTTCTGACTGTTTGATATTTTCTTGAACTCCAAGCTGTTCCAGTTTTTCAGTTTGTGTTTTTTTATTTTTCTTGAAACACTTCATATACGCACTTTTTCTGGATTACAGAAGCGTATATACGCAAGTTTCACTAAGTAAACCCGCGTATACGCAGGTTTCCTTAGTTACAGTCGCGTGTACACGCATTCTGCAAATAATTGCAGGCGCGTATATCACATAATTTTCAAGATTTATAATTTTTCTTTTGGCTGAATGTCTGTCTGGTGGTTTGGGTCAGTTTAAAGCAGTCAATTCCCAGTGACAGTTCTCTGTTTAACAGGGGGCATCTTGTTTCGAACTCTCTCTAGGAGTGCTAGTCTTGTTTTTCGTTGATTGCAAGCGTCATTGATTTTTGACACACAAGGTTTCTGTTTAAGAATCTTGATTGCTCTGTTTCGGCGGAGTGGGAAGATTGTCTTAAAATCTTTGTGTCCATTTTGTTTTCATGACATTTGTGTTTGCTTAACGAAATCATTTTTATGACCATTTGCTCCTTCGTTTCAGGAAAGTTGTTTGTTACCATTTCCTTGAAACTTGTCTTTTGATTTCTTGGACTTTCATTGCTGCTTTTGATTGTCAAAAGCGACTTCGAACACATTTTATTTTTGTTGAGTTCTCATCATTTCATTGGTGTCAATTCACAAAAGTGTTTGGTTGTTTGTTTATCAATCATTGGTGTCAGTATTTTTGAGAGTTTTTCCTTTGAAAAAGACTTTTTGGTTTGATTGAAAGAAAATCTTTTGAAAGTTTTTGAGTTTCGCTTTCTTAAACTTGCTTCTCATCTGATTTCCTTTTTTGCGAAGTGAAAGTGCTTTGTTTTTTATCTTAAAACTTGTTTTTATTGTTTGGACGAAATGATTAGTAACAAATCATCTTCTATCTAAGCATTTCAGTGGCAAGACAAAATTTGGTAAAGCAGCAACTTTCCTTCTTTGTTTTTAGAGTAGTCTTTGAATTGTGCATCCACATTTAGTTCTTGCATTAGGGAAAGATTTGCATCTCTTTTTAGGCATATTTAGTTTTGTTAGTTTTTGTGAGTGTGGAGTCTGAAAAGAAAAAGGAAAATTTTTGTTTATATTACAAGTGCCTTCTGAACCTCATAGAAATTGCTATTCATCGAAAACAAAAGTGCATGTGCATGTAGCTAGGTTTTATTAATTTCTTTTGCGTCCATAAAACACCACAAGTTTCACCTCCATTACCTTTGACTTAAAGAACAGCCTAATAAAATCAAGCGCTTAATTAAAATCCACTAGAACTTTTTGTTTTAGTTATTACACCAACAAGTTTAGGATTTTAGGGCCTTGGATTAGGCGAGTGGAGAGTTAACTCTCCAAGGCCACACAAAACGTCAAACATAAGAGTCTGATTAAAGAGAGTAAATCCAATAGCGTTAGGGAGACCAGGAAGACTCCGGATCTGGGAGTTAAGCACGAGGGTCTGTGAAGACAGGGAAGAGAGATACCCCCTCTCCTACTTGTCCGAACTTACCTCACGACTGTTCCGCCTGGCTTCTGCGACGAGTTGGTACCCATAGTTGCCTCTCCTAGGGATCTGCATAGGTGGCTGCGGAGGGGAATCCCGTGGCACCTGAGGTCGACGTTGTATCACTCTCGACAGTACTTCCGGAGGGCACCCTTGCGAAGCTTGGGGGCTTGCACCGGCGCAGACTGTTGTTAGGAGGTCAGCGTAACTTCCTCTGATACCTTCGCTGATAGGACTGGGCCCTCATCATCCCAGACTATCCTCGGAAGGCCCTTTGATTCACTTTCTCGTATTTTGGTGTCCGGTCTCAATCACCCGGAGCGGAAATACTTGAAAGTTGTTTGACTGGCTGTATCTTTAGGAACTTTTTAGTGTGTGCTCTGTGCTCCTAGTTGGCCTAGCTTTTAATTTTTTGAGTCTTTAGATAAGATCATAACAAAAAATTCAAAGTGGCTGACCGGTCTCCTAGACGGTCTCGAAGACTTCGTGGTCTCTCGCCACCTAGTTTAGAGCCTTCTCCTAGAAGGCGCAGAGGGAATACTACCGGTGGGGTCCGTCCCACGCCGGCTGACGCATCGGGGATTGATCCTCCTCTCGGGGATATTAGCGGCCAAGCAAGGCCTGGTACTTTTGAACAAGAGAGGGACGCTCCAGTCTTTTCTCAAGTTCGCTTTCAAGCGGAGGATAACGTAGAGGTAGAAGAACTTTCAGAATCATTAGTGATTCCAAATTCTCCACTACCATCTAGTTACCCAGACGTATTGCAATACGTTGGGCCTCCATTATATAGACCAGCGAGTCCAGGTTACGCTACGCGCTTACCATTTATGATCACTACTGGAAGCATGGCTTCCACAAGTGCTGCGACTATGCAAACCCCAACATCGGTGCAAGGGGGAGGAACCATTTCCATCCCCTCCGCTTCCTTGTTCGGATCGTTTGCTAGCACATCTTTGGTTGGGTCTACCTCCATTCCGTCCACGAGTGGAAATGCCCAAACCAATGCTTTTAGTACTGGTTCCTTCCTTTTTGGCACCCAATCACAGGGTATTCCGTCAGTTCCGTTCAATGCCGCTACGTCCATGATGGGCGGATCGGCTTCATTTCAGGGTTTTCCTTTTGGAAGTGGTCATATTCCACATTCCAACCCAACGGTAGGATCCATGCCTTTTTCTTCAATAGGACAAAGCAGCAATCCTTTCCAAGGTTGGAATAACCCTGGGGCTAGTAACGCAGGAACTGCGAATCCATTCATCGGTCAACAAGGAAGTAGGCCGTATTCCACGGTTAGCATGTTTCAAAGTATTCCTCCCCTCGCTTCGGCTTGGAACCCATATCAGGGGTTATCGACTCCTTACAATTCTATAGGAGGAAACTTTGCAAGCTATGGAGCTTATACGGCAGGAGTTGGTCAAACTCCGAATTTTGCTGGACCACAAGGCTTGCCCTTTGGTTCAGCTGGTTCTACTGGTCACTTGGGGCAGCCTGGTGCCTCTCAAATCCCAGGACAATCTTTTCAGAACTTGGGGAGTTCTGCCCAGTCTGGGTGGAATCCCCTAGGTCCTCCTAGGCTTCCATTTCTGGCAACGTTAAACTTGCCAGATCTCACTAAGCTAACGAACGACCCTATCAGATACAATCCAGCCTGGCCTCCGGTCCCAACCAAACTCCCTTCGGACATCCCAAAATTCGAAGGGAAGAGTGGTGAAGATCCGGGCGATCATGTAACCACATTCCATTTGTGGTGCTCATCTAACTCCCTCATCGAAGATTCGGTTAGGTTGAGACTTTTTCAGCGCACCTTGACTGGTAATGCGGCTAAATGGTACATAGAGTTGCCAGGGGGCAGCTTTACATCGTTCGCAGACTTAGCTAATATCTTCTTGAATCACTTTCAGTTGCCTGTCCGCTATGATGCCGGAACTGAACTTCTGGCTACCTTTCGTCAGGATAAGGCAACCCACATTTCTGATCACATACAGGAATGGAGACGGAGAAAAAGGCTCATTAAAGCCGAAATCCCTCCGGAGTACCGTCTAGAGTGGTTTTTGAAGTCTTTGCAACCTGAGATCTCCAAGGATGTCTCCATGTCTGGGGTCTATTCTGAGGAGCAAGCCATTTTCAGGGCCCAGCAGTTAGAACTGATCTACTCTCAGTCTGGGATCCTCCAAAAGTACTTGCCAGATGCTCCTGGATCTAAGGTTGATTTAGCTAAGCCAAAGCCAGGTCCGCATGCGGATGGTATCGTGGGGTCTGTAGACTCAACTACAGTGAACTTGCTGAATCAATTGCAGCAGTTGTCATTACAAACTGCTCCTAACAACCAAGTCACAATGTCTAATCCTCCTGCTTCCCAAAATTCTTCCATTAACGCCGTCCAATCCAATAACCCCAAAGGAAATCAAAATTCCGATGGGAAAAAGAAAGGACGTGGTAAAAAGAAGAACTCGGATGGGAAGCCCGATGCAAATAAATCCGGCAACAACGCTGGTGGTGGTGGAAATGAGTCGAGAAAGAAAGTCAAGTTTCCTTGCAAGTTATGCAGTGGAGACCATCTAACTCATCTTTGCCCTAAAATCGAAGATGCTCAGCGCTTGTTAGCACAGCAAGGGACTTCTAGTTCGCAAGCTGTGTTAACTAACCCGTTTCCCCAAGGGCAGCAACTTCTTGCTGGCGCGAATTCGAATCCTGGGACCTCCTCAGGGGGCAACCAGGAAGGGGATAAGTCATCAAATGTTTTCATGATGGGTGCTCACGCTAATGTGGCCACACGGTCACGCGATTATGGTGAAGGTGAAAATTCTAAGGGTAAATCAGTTCCCGAAACTAACAACCCACTTCATATTGAGCGACCTTCTGTTGAGACTATACCTCGGGTGCCGAAAGGTTCAGCTAAACGCGCGACTATCAACCCTAATATTAGGGCAGCCCAGAATTACTCCATTGTCGAGGATCTGGCTCAGAGTCCATGTGCTATGTCCGCGTTAGAGGTTCTCCAGACATGTCCTACTCAACGAAGTGCCTTGCTATTGGCAATGGGGGCAGTAGATCCAAGTAATTCCTTAGCTCTCTCTTTTGATATGAGTAATGTCAAAAAGAGACTTCCTCATCACATGGCTTTCCAGATAAAGTCTACCTACCAGAAAACGAATATTTTCCGGACGGTTGTAGATGAGGGAGCTTCCACGTGTGTCATGTCTATGTCATGTTGGAAGGCCATTGGATCACCGACGGTTGTTCCTTCACCCACCCTATTGACAGCATTTGATGGTCACTCTCATAGACCGTACGGGATTATCCCAGCTTTTCCTATATGTGTTGGAGGAAAGGTCGTTAATATTGAAGTAGAAGTCATAGACGCTAACCTAGATTATAATCTCCTATTAGGAAGGAACTGGGTATACGAGATGGAAGCCGTTGTTTCGACTCTATTTCGTGTCATTTGCTTTCCTTATGAGGGGAAAATCGTTAAGGTTGACCAATTGGACTATTGTCCAGCTGATCCTCAAGCAAACTCTGACTCTACCATTCCTTTAGTGGGTAACCCCCGTCCGCCTATTGAGAGTCTAGGAGTCGGGATGTATTCTTCATTGATGGGTACGTTTAACCTTCCCCCTCCTACAGCTGGTATAGATACAATTTCATCCTCCAGGGATCCTTTACGGAGAGAGTTTGTCCAAACTCTTTATTCTTCGAATCCTGGAACCTTAGCTTCATCTGTGACCACATCAGGTGACGACAAGGTGGGTGAAATAGAATCTCTTATGTCTGCAGCAGAAACTAGATGTGAATCTATCGATAACTCTGTAGATAACCATTCTACTATTTCCTCGGGGAAAGAAATAGATGGTGATGTGGCTCATTTTCGGACCCCTGATTCCACCTCTGCATCGGATTGCTCGGATATTGTTTTTCCATCGGATGAAGCGATATTCGAAGCAATGACGGCCGTAGATCGACCTTTGGAAGATTTACATCGTCGGTTATACTTTCATTCCCCTGTGCATGAAGTAGAATCTCGGTCCTCCAGTTCGACTAGTGATGTTTGTACGGTCCCTTTGGCTCCGACACATTTATTTGCCGAAGAGAGTATATTGATTGGTTCGATCGTCGTACCTATAAACATCCCTAGGTGTCAGTTGGCGGAGCCCCCTGACGGGCTCTACCTCAGGAAGTATTTTGCTTAGTTTTACCAGGCAATGGCTTCTTTGTATTTTATGTATATTTGTACATATCTTATCGAGCGTTTTTCTGATATCAGCACTTTTGGTCTGCTTTGGCAGGTGTTGATGGATGATTTGGTTTATTTTGGATTCGCCGATGGTGCTAGTCGGCACACTCGGAATCTTGCTTCCGCAGCTTGGGTACTTTATTACCCATCTGGTCAGTTGATGACATCGAGAGGCGTGTGTATCGGTCCTGCTTCAAACAATATGGCCGAGTATACAGCTGTTATCAATTTATTATCCGAGGCAATCTCTTACGGGATCGACTCGTTGGTAGTGTATCTTGATTCTCAATTGATAGTGTCTCAGTTAAATAACATTTATCGGGTTAGAGATCCATCATTATATCGCCAATATTTAAGGGTGAGGTTGTTGCAAAGATCATTTATTTACATTAATTATTTGCACATTCCAAGATCTCAAAATTGGTTAGCTGATTCTATCGCTAATCAAGCATTAGACTGGCATATCAATCATTCATCATCATAAAATCATGCATCAAAAAGTCAAACTGTATATATATATATATATCACAAAGCGTCTCGAGTGTACATATGTGTGTCCAAAAATATACAAAATTGGGACTCAAATGCCCATAATCATGTCAGGCATATCTAATGCCTCGGCTCTGGATGAGCAGCTAAATAACTAACTATAGCATTGGCCACGCGCCGAAAAACGCGAACCCAGTCACGTGGCATCCCAACCACATGACGCTGCATATCTGGAGGAAGGTCCTCTATCTCGGCCATCGGTACTTGATAGCTCAATCTCGCCAAGTGTCGCTGGACGTTGGCGAGGGTCCTTTCCGCATCCGCAGCCGCCTCTTCGGCTCCTCGGCCACGCCGTCCGTGCCGTGGGAATCCATCTGGTCGCACAGGCCCAATGTCTGAAACATGATCATCATATCAGTCATTTGAATCTCATCAAAAAAATATATTTTTCAAAGTTCATCATTATGCTTGAAAAATCCTAAAAATCATAAAATCATAAAAATCAAAAAAATCTTACCGATCTCGCCCCATGCTGCATCTGGTGGCAGTACTAGGTCAGGATCTCCTCGGAAATCCAGTCCAGCATAGGGGTAGTCGTCTATGGCGATGATCTGTTGCTCCCACCAAGCAAAAAAGTCGTCGTCGAATGCATTCCTGGGCACTTCCCCACCCCCCAGACGTTTCATCAAGTCAGCCCACCGGCCCATACGTGGATCACGTGGACTACTGATGGGAACTGCTACCCTGGGGCGGAGTGCGGGAACCTTCTCGAAGAAAAACGTGCATAAAATGGTTCCGTACCCAAAGTTCTTGGTCTTTCCCTTCCTGATAGAAGCAAGCTGCTCCTTCATGTTGGCAAGTAGAGGAGTACACCAGTCAAACACCGTGGTGAGACAGTCCACTGCTACGCTCATGTTTACTCGTGATGCCTGATGTAGCGAAGATGACCCGTTCACTCGAGCTATGGTGAACAGGATTATCCGCAGTGACAAACTCGCCACGTGTGGGATCGAGATCTGACTCCCGACCTTCCGATGACCTGGGCAGTAAAGTTGTACATAGTCGTCTACGCTGAGACTATTCCGGGTCCTGCCCCGGGAGTGGACTACCTCTCCCCTTCGGGAAAGGCCCGTGATGAAATATATATCTTCCACTTCTATCCTGAGTGGCATTTGATCAATCATAAAAGCTTCTTCCTCGACATCCCAGTAATCAATAAGCCTCTCGAGCAGACGCACATTTGCTTTCATATTCGGCAACTTAAAGAATTTTAACAATCCGCATCCCCGTAAGGCATCTAATGCCTCATCATTCTCCATAACTTCATTATCTACAGCTGAGTGCTCTCTTTCACGCCATGTGAGAGTCATCCTGGAAGAAAAAATCAATTTCATCCATTAGTTTTTTATATAAAAATTTTTCGCTGCGCACACGCGGTTTACCCTATACACAGTCGCGTGTAGGGCCGTCGTATACGCGATTTATATACATCCAACCCGCGTGTACGCCGCAGAGCAATTTTTTGCAAAAATCTAACGGTGAAACATTAATTAAACTTCCTAAAAACTATCACAATTGATTGCAAGACAAGTTTAGTGCTTACCTGGAAGTTTTCGGCAAGTTTGAACGGTTGAATAAGTCACGGGGAAAGTTTGCTCCTTTTGCTCCACAATTTGCTCTCCAAGTCAAACGGTGAAAATGGTAAGTCCAAAATTTCTTTTTATAAGTTTTGAAAATGCAAAATTTTTTCAAAATTTTATTTTGTTTGGTTTCATGTCACTTTTAACTTGGGAGCTTGGAATGTCGAGATTGAGTTGTTTTTCAGGACATTTTGGACATTTTTCGACGGTTCGAGGCGGTTCCATGACTGCTGACCCGTCATGGCAGGTATCGTGTTCTCACTGGCATATAGGTTAGGGACACCATTTTTCCGTTGCATTATGCATACTAGCCTCCATTTGACCGATACATCTGCCGTAGGGTCGACCCCATCATGTTATGGTTCGCAAGCCATTTTCACTCGCCGATTCTTTAAATCATGACATGATGGTAGAGCCATCCTTTTACATGGGCATCCTAGTTAGCACCTCACTGACATTTGTTGCCCATGCTGCTTCGTTTTGAGTAGGCTCGGGAGTCCTCTGTAGTCCCGCCATGACTTATGCGTTGAAGACTCATTCTTCCTTGCTTCTTCGCTTCGTTCTGGCCTTATACCCTAGAGGCTCCTATGTGTGTTGAGTTGTACTTCTGCATTGCATGTTGACCATTTGCACCTTTTGGCCTATAGCCGGCTTCACTTGGACTCGTGTTTAAGCCCACTTTTGACCATGGCGTCTGCAAAAAATCAACCTTGCATCCCCTTGACCTCTGCAGCTTGACATACCCAGATCCGTGGAAGGAACATACCTCTGAGTGTCACTGACCAGTTTTTCACCTCCCTGCATTGAGCATAGGAAAGTTCCTTTCCCAGGAACTAGATCATCTGTTTCACCGACACTCGTTCTTTCCACTGTACCATAGCATTCTTTTATTCTTTTTCCGGCTTATCAGAAAAAGACAAAAAAATTAAATATTCCAAAAAGAGCGGGAACAGGGACATTATTTCCATTTATTGTTGGCAGCTAGAGTCAGTCGTGTCGCCCTTGAACAAAGCACTCAAAACAAAGTCTCCTCCGCATGGGTGGGATTTAGTTTGACTTAGGTAAGCCATAACCTTGTTATCGAGTCAGTCCTCCCCCGATTGGTTATCTCTTCCAATCATATGGAGGGTTCGTTCGTGCCTCCTGCATGACGAACTTATACAGATTCATTATATGCTGCCACATAGTCACATTGAGTCGTGCTTTTGTTCAAGGGAAGTTAGCCTGAGTCGGCCTTTCTGCGGTGTCTCTTGACTCATTTTTCAGTCGGCCATCCCTGGTTGTCAGTGTCATGTCTATCATCACATCAGTTATATTGGTCCTTCACTCGTGCCGGTTTGAGAAGGTCCCCATTGACTTCTTGCTGGCGGGTCTTGTCCTTATCGACGACGACACATTGCTCTGAGGGCAGACCTAGAGACCGCACCCTGGCCCTATTTTCATTATTGATAGGTCACCTTGTGCTCAGCATCGATCAGTATCATGGGTCTTTGACTGAGTGGTTTCCCTTGTGTTCGACATCAGCATACATTATCACACATTGGGATTCGTGCAGTACCTTGGTTTCCATTTGACCCTATTGGTGGATACCTCGCCTCTGTGTCAGCTTTCATTATTGGTTGGTTCAGAGGGTTTCTGCCGTGCGCTAGCCACATCTTGTGTACGCCGGAAACGTACTTCGGTTGGGTTACTACATCTTTTTCGTCCGATTCCTTCCACATTATTGGCCTACGGGTTACACTCGCGCTAGATTGATGGAGGATGCCTTAATGCCTTCCTTCTAGCGGATCTTTCCCTATCGACTCCGACTCATTGCTCTGGGGCAAAGATCTAGAGTCCATTTGGCAGTACCTTGGGGTTTGCAGTCATTAGTGGCAGATTCCTCGCTATCGACAGTGGGAAACCATCATTGTCTCCTGATTGATAGATTCTTACAGGTGTTCGACTTCAGCTCATCTATTCACACTTGTTAGATTGTACTGGGTACCTTGACGCTCATTATCATTATCGGTGAGTAGTCTCGCGTTTGTTAACGGTATACATCAATGACCGGTAATCAAACGATTTCTCACATGGTCGACTTCAGATCATTTATTCCCATGGTGTAGAAATGTACCACGGCGGTCGGTGAAGACCTCAGGTTGTATCAGCATTCATTGGTTCACTTGACAGTTGCTCCTGTTGCTGCTAGTCGATACCATTCCACCTTATATGTTGCAGTCAGTCATGGTGACATTCTATATGCTGGCACCTGAGTTTGCAGTGTAGTACCATCCTATTCCATCATGTTCAGTTGGTACCTTATGGGATCAGTCTTTGATTTCAGTGATCCGTTGCATCTTTCAGCATCATTGACAGTTTTATATGTGATATTCAGACATGTACTTACTCATTATGATCAGATGATCCATTATGTATTTTTACAGTCATTTATACTTGTATACTTAGTGGATCCGCTTGTACTTGATATGCGGACATGCTTTACTTTTCCTGAGCATGGGTATGCCCGCCTCAGACAGTGTTTCTTTCTGATCTCCTTTCGGTGGCTTGGCAGGCTGAATTCTGGTGAAGTCCTCCTCGGTTTTTCGGCAGAGTTCCTTTCCTTGTACTTACTTAATGTATTTCGGCCATCATGTTCCCCTTCTGACCTCATACATTAGGGGGCATCTGTTATAGCTCCAAATCTCACTCTTATGGTTTGTGATGCTGCACTTATGGCCTAGGGCAACCCCTCCTTCCAGACCTGGTCCAAAAATTTAAAAAACAGTGTTTTATTCCCTGTACGCGACTTTGCCCTGTGTTAAACGCGTGTACACGCGGGTCTGTCATACCCAACCCGCGTGTATCTATTAAAACACTTAAAAAAATATAATTTCCTCTTTTTCGGGCGGTGATCGCGGGTTTACCTGCTGGATCACCTGTTAGTGCCCGTGGCCCAACTGTTCCCAACCAACTCCTAACTAAAAAACTACTTTGGAGAGGGTATAAAAAGACATCAAAGGGAAGGCCAAGGAGAGAGAAAGGAGAGCAAGATTATTATGCAGAGATTTTTCCCTTAGACCAGGTCTGAAGTCCTTGGTGCATCCTGCACTTCCCCCATTTTGCATAGGAAACCCTTGTTTCCATGTGTATTGGTGATCATTCATCCTTGACATCATCATTGAGTAAGACTTGGAAGGAGCTCTTGTTGAAGGCTGGAGGCTGGAACGAATCCGGGAGGAAGCTTGCTTGGAGCCTGCTGAAGGTGTTCAGGTGATATCTTTCCGATATATGTACTTTATTTGCCTTTATATACAAAGAAACACGTCTTTGTTCCCGAATAATCTTTCTTTATGCTTATGAGATTCTTGTGTTGAATTCTTATGAAAGTAGTTACTTAAAGATTATTTATAACTAACTTTATAGCATAAAGATGATTTATACATAAACTTCTATACATGTACTGTTGTGTTCTTTGATTTGTTTGTCTTGCAGGTCAGAGAAAGAAGAAGGGAACTCCAAGAAGGGTTTGCACCCTAACGGTCTTCTCGGACGTAGGACCTTAGGTATGTACCCTAAACATTAGAATTTGCTTAAAAGTAAAAAAGATGGCTGTGTGTGTGTGTTTCTTTGTATAAGCAATTTTCAGTCTGGTAGAGTCTCAGCCCAAAGGACTCTAGGGGTACTTTCCCTTCAACCAGTGGGCGATATCCATAAAGTGTCATAAATGGGGTCATTTTTGCTGCAATATGGAAGGGAGTGTTATTCCACCATTCAACTAGAGGTAACCACTTGATCCATTGTGTTTTTTTATCATATACAAAGCAACCAAGATATCCTTCCAAAAATTTGTTCACTATCTCAATTTGCTCGTTAGATTGAGGATGATAAGATGAGCAACGAGCTAATTGAGTACCAAGGCAAGAAAATAATTTCATCCAAAATTTTCCAGTGAAAATGGGATCTTTGTCACTTACAATAATATTTGGGCTTCCATGTAACTTTTGAATTGTTTCCATAAATTCAATAGCAATTGTATTTGATTTAAAAGGATGAGATAAGGCACACAAGTGTGCATACTTGGTAATTCTATCAACTACCACCATGATGACACTCTTTACTTCAGACTTGGGTAAACTTGTGATAAAATCCATTGATACTTCCTCCCAATGCTAACTTGGAATGGATAAAGTTGTAACAAACCTAGGGTCTTAATTGTCTCAACTTTATTTTTTTGGCAAACCAAAAATTCTACCACAAACTTTTGAATATCCTATTTAAGGCCTTCCCAAAAATATTCCTTCTTGATCATGTGATAAGTTTTTAAAAATCCTGAGTGCCCTCCTAAGGGGGAGGTTTAAAATTCCAAAATAACCTTTTGTTTGAGTTGGGAATTCTTACAAAGATATAAGTGATCTTTGTACCATAACGAATCATTTTGCAACTAAATGTATAATATGTACTGGGGTTTTGCTTCAACTTTTGAATGAGTGTCCACACTTCTTCGCCATTCTTCCATTCATCCCTTGCTTCGGTTATCCAATAAGGTTGGATAACAAAAATGACACAAATAAATGCTTCCACATCGTCATCCTCTCTTGAGAGTGTAAATGCAACAAAATTTTTATTCCCTCTTTTGAACATGATTTCAAAGTCATAACCCAACATCTTTGTGACCCATTTTTGCTGCTCTTTTGAAGATAATATTTGTTCTAAAAAGCATTTAAGACTATCATGACTCATTTTTACCTTGAAGTGTGATCCCATTAGGTAAGGTCATCATTGCTTTACTGCATGTAGTATTTCCAACATTTCCTTCTCATAAATAGGTTTGTGTAAATACTTTCCATTAATTGGCCGATTTTCAAAAGCAACGGGTCTTCCTTTTTGCATTAAAACTACACCAAATCCATTTCATGAGGCATCACATTACACAATAAAGGTTTTTGTGAAGTCTAGTGTAGCTAAGACAGGTGCTTGGCACATTGCATATTTAAGATGTTCAAAGGCCTTAGTTGCTTTTGGAGTCCAAGAAAATGCATCTTGATTCAATAATGTTGTTAGAGGTGATGCTATTCTCCCATAATTCTTAACAAACTTTCAAGAATATCCTGTTAACCCAAGAAATCCTCCTTGAATATGCTTTATGGTTGTGGGGATTTTCCATCCTTAATGACTTTAATTTTGTTATGATCTACCTTAACACCACCATGAGATAAAATATGACCCAAATATTCCACCTCTTGTACTCCAAAGAAAAATTTGGAGGTTTTTGCATATAATTGTTTATCCTCAAATAGTTTGAGCATCCTGTCAACATGTTGAACATGATCCTTCCAAGACTTGTTGTATATTAGTATATCATCAGAAAATGCTAACAAAAAATTTCTAAGGGTGGGTTTGAAAATGGAATTCATCAAACCTTGAAATGTGGAAGGTGCATTAGTAAGGCCAAAAGGCATGACCACAAATTCATAATGACCCTCATGAGTTCTGAATTTTGTTTTCGGAATGTTTTCAGTCTTCATTCTAATTTGATGATATCCTGAATGAAAATCCAACTTGGTGAAGTAAATTTCTCCACTTAATTCATCTAACAATTCATCGATGACAGGAATGGGAAATTTATCTTTAATAGTGAGCTTGTTGAGTTCCTTATAATCTGGACACATACGCCATGATCCATCCTTCTTGTCAACCAATACTAATGGAGTAGAGAAATAACTTTGACTAGGTTGAATTATACTGATCTCTAGAATTTCTATAATCGTATGTTCAATTTCACTCTTTTGGGCATAGGGATATCTATAAGGCTTGATGTTTGGAGGAACACTTCCTGGAATCAAATGAATAGCATGATCATGATCACAAATAGTTGGGAAGCCTTTGGGAGTCTCAAATAATTTTGTATGATCGTACAATTTTTTTTGGAGATCTGAAGAAATAAATGATTTCGATGTTTGAATCTCTAGTGAGCATAATTATGCAATCACTCCCCGTTGTTCCTTCTTTATAAGATTTTCCATGCCATTAGAGATGATTATATTTCCCGGTTTCCTGCTATGCCCCATAATTCAACTTCCTTTCCTTCCAAAATAAAATCAAGAAAAGTTATTGAAAATTAAAAGCTATCATCCCCAAATATTGTAACCAATGGATTCCTAGTACAACATCAAAACAATCCATTGGAATGGAAAACATTGGACTATTCATTACATATTTCCCCATGGTTATCCTGATATTATGGCACTTTCCAGAGAAATTTATAGTTCCTCCATTTGCAACCATCACTTGACACTCGGGTGTTGGATATAGGAGGCAATTCAATTATTTGGCTATCTTACAATGAATAAAATTATGGGTACTACCCAAATCAATCAACACTATTGCCTTTTTCTTCTTGCTATACCCTTCTATCTTAAGAGTTTGAAGAGTGGAAATTCCTGCCAATGCATTACAAGATATGGTAAGATTCATTTATTCTTTCTCTAGGGTTGGTTCCTGGTGCATATCATCCTCTTTTGATGTTTCTTGTTCCTTTTATTCCTCCTCTTCAAAATCTATGTAAAATAATTTCTTCTCAACACACTTATGACCTTTAGTGTATTTTCTATCACAACTGTAACAAATCCCTTTTGCTATTTTTTCTTCCAAGTATAGTGGTATCAACCTTGTACGTTGTGTAACACTAGGAGCAACAACACTTCCATATTTATAGTTGTGAGTGGTAGATTTCCTTGTTGCCATAATTTTGATTTCAACTTTTCTTGCCACTGTGATTCCTTCTCCAATGAATCAGGTTCCCAAAGGCGAACCTCATGTTGGATGTTATATTTTAAATTCCTTATGAAGACATCAATCCTATGCTCCTATGGAATATCAGTTACCTTGATATTCAATTTTTGGAAGTCCTCAATGTGCTCTTCCATTAAACCCTTCAGTTTGAGATTTATCAATTGGCTAAAGAAGGTGTTGCTCTTTGTCTCTTCATAATGTGTTATCATTTCCTCTATAAAAATTGATCAAGTGAAAAATGGTTTACAAGAAAAAATCCATCGATACCATATGAAATGATTGAGTTCTAAATATAAATAGGTAATGCATACCTTTTGTGTGCGTAGCACATCTCAGAGATCAAAATGTTTCTCCATTTGTAGTATCCATGTCACTGGATCCTCGCCATAAAAATTTCTCAGATCGATATTTGGAATGTGGTGGGTCTTAAACCTAGCATTAGAGTCTCTAAAATTATAATTCATATTCCTTTTATCTTGATCATGATTTTCATGGATTACCTTGTCACCATTGGAAGCTTTTCTTACAACAACTTTGTCAAACCTTCCTTCACACCTTCCATGTTTGCTTTTAAACCTTCCATACCCCCTTTTAAACCATCCATGTCTCCTTTTATGTTTTTCTCTAAAACATCCATCTTAAAATTCATCACTCCAAAATAATTTTTGGTTGCTCTCGAAATTTGATACACTTGGTCCTGTAACTTTGATAAATCATGTTTCATTTCTTCCTCTTCTTCATGCGTCATATTAGACGTTTCTGGTTGCTTAATGGGTGTGTCCATTTTTTTTTGTTTTGAGGCACATTGGAATGAAATAATGATATATATGCTTCTCTATGCCCTTTGAATCACTTCAAATTGATTCTTCAAGCAAAAGTTATGCAAGTTTAAAAAAATATATACGCCTTTTTTCCTTGTTTTTGGGAGCTAGATATTGGAACTATTGTATCTTTGTAATTTCAACTCTCCAAGATTTGAAATTCGGTCCTATGGTAGCCCTCTAAGTCTTCTTTCCAATGCCACAAGCCAAAAACAAATTTGATTTGTCAAGATAAATTTATTCCCAATCTCTTGCGATGGCCTGACTATGGACTGTTCAATAAAGAAAACTTGTACGAAGTGCCATGTGTCCCTATTTCGACCTTTAGTCCTGAAAACGATAAAAAAATACTACAATATGTTCTCACTTGGTCACTTTTTACGAAATTCAAGTCTGATCCTCATAGAGTAAGTTATTATTATTTTCCTAAGATCAACTATTTGAGACTGAATTTTGGAACATGCAAAAACCCTAATTTCTTCAGACCATATCTCAGAAAATATAGTAAACCAAGATCTGAATTTTTACAAAAAGTTCATCAAAATTTTGGCTTTAAAAGGTAAAAATTTCATCTTTTGAACGTTCATATAAAAAAATTATAGCAAAAATTCGTAGATTACCTGTTTGCAATAACGAAACCCTAGAATCCAAAGCTCTAAAGCCAAATGTTATGCAACCAGATCACAAAAGAGATATATAAAAAGCTTAAAAGTAGCCTCTTAGAGGGGGAAACCTCATTTACATCACATAAATGAAAAATTCTTCAATGATTGAAATGACAAGGCCTCCTTTCTATATATAGGAGTCTAAGGGGCCACAATATAATTAGAGCCTACACAACAACAATAATGTAAGGGAACAAAAATAACAATAGTGGCTTCCATGGGGCACAACAATAAAAATATGGGGGATACATTAACAATAAAAATAATGGGACTACATTATTATTATAGTGACCTAACACTTATACATCACATGAAATATTTATAATTCAATAGCAAGAGAATATTTAGAAAGTTTTCCTTCTCATTTCCTGTCATATCATAGAACTCAATCACCATAATTATCCTATTCTATGATCTTCCTCATCACTCATGTCTATCTTACTGTATACCTATATCTTATATTTCTACTACCATTACCACAATACCTACATCTAGGAAATACATATCTACCTTATTTATTATTTCAATCTTAATACAGTGCTTCCATCACAACACATTATATCAGGGTTTGCTTGTTATAGATAATCACTGTAATCTACTCATGGCCCTTACTTTGAGTGGTTATAGTCTCGATAAAACTCATTATTCCCCTCTTGTAATCCCATTACAACCTATTTCAACACTCGCTATGACCTGCCATAAAACATGTTCAATTTGTCATGATCCTGTCATAACACGCACCACATCCTAGCTATAATCCTGTAGCTTTCTAGGAAATTTTCTCAATAATTCCCACCGAGAGTAAAATTGTGGATTTACTATCCTATTCTTCTAGTAAATATATTTATATTGACTATTCATTTATAAAATTCTGATAACTTTGCTTAAATTTATGCCCCCAACAAGCTCAACTTGTTTAGTCTTCATTTTACTCTTTTTGTTATCTACAATTTCCTATGATATTTTCTTCCAATTTTTGCATCAATATTAATTTTTGGATTAGTTAGAGATTTTCTCCTTGCCAATAGATTTCTATTGGCTATCCATTTCCATCATTCCGACCCCTGGGCTGAAAGTTATGCCGTCTAGAATTTTATATCATGTTAGGACATTTTTACCTCTTGAAAACCCTTGTAGCTTTATTTGCAATTTTGTGGGATTTTGGACTTCAACCCAAATTTTTGGATTTATTATTGTATTTTTCTCAAAATTATATTTTTGACTAGTTGTCTCAAATTCTGACTTTTAGGCGAAAAGACATGGCCCTGCAAAGTTTTCCCTTTCTTTCACAATCCTTCAGTTGGTCTGAGCCCATGTCATTTTGAAATTTAGCACACATGTGCCGTCAATTTTATTTGTTGCCAAGTCTGTTGCCACGTGTTTGATGTGGCACTCCACCTCACTAGCCATATTAACATCCACTGACACATATGGTGCTTTATTTTTCCAGCCACCTCAATGCCTTAGTACATGTCATTTTAACCCTAGCCAACCACATTACTTTGGTCCACATTCCATTGTGGCATCTACCTTGGCCTCTGTCACATGAGCTCACGTCCACCGCACGCCTTCACTCAAAATAAATAATAAATCAAGAAAGAAAGAAAGAAGAAATAAATAAATTATTTTGACATCTACAAGGCTAAAGATGGTCTATGGGACAAATCGTTTCTTCATCTAGGTGTTGTATTCAACTCTTTTCCCGTGAAGCCACAATAAATGCTCCTAGCTTACCAACACACCCCTCGCTGAATAGATTATCCCAAGAGCTAGCTGCTGAAATATCTGCATAGATTTCCCTGTTGTCTTTGAAGGCCTGACATTCTAAAATTAAATGCTTTTCTATTTCCATTCTTCCAGAAGAACAAAAAATACATACACTTTCCTCCCATGCTTCTTTTGACATTTTCTAGCACCTTGTTTCAAAGCTAAGTTGATGAGAATTAATCCTTAACTGAGAAATTCCAAGAAATATTGGCCTCTATGTATGCTTTTTGTTGATGATTATGAGTGGGATTAAACACTTCAATATAGTAATTTTTCTTTCTCCCTAGCTTCTTATCCCAAGTACGCTTGTGGAACTTATCCATAACAAAAGATTTTGTCTCTTTACTATTTATGGGACACATGTTCAAGAAAATACCCCATTTACTAACCATTTGTTATTTTGCTGCATCTAAGTCTTCTTTCTTTTGCACAATATGTCATTAAAGACAACCTTAGGCGATATTCCCTCTTCCATTTGCTCAATTATTTTAAAATACCTTATGACTCGCACCATAGTAATTGCTTCAATAGGAGCATCCCCGGTTTCACTTAACAAGATAACATAAGGAATTGCACTTTTTATTTTTTATTTTTTTTGTGATTACACACTTCCCAAGTTTCTCAATTTGTTTCCATTACATGTCAGATGTATTGTTGGCCCACAGTTCACAACCATAGAGAATCACGAGAAGCCCAAAAAGAGTTTAAGTGGTTTTCCATTTCCATAACTCTGCTTCTCTACACCTATTTTGAAATGCATAAAATGCTTTCCAATCCCCCAAAGTTATTTTCTTTCTACAACCATCCTGGCTTAGATTTATGTTGAAGTCAATTATGAGGTATTTGTAATCTGCAACTTCATCTAGAATTTTTCCTTCAAAGTAGAACTTATGCTTGTTATGTTTTCTTTTTGTAGAGAAAAACACTACTTTCGTTTTTCTAATGTTGACTTGCATCCTCACCCTTCTACAAAAATGCTCAAGGGATAGCAAGTGCTTGTGCAAAGCAAGAGCAGATTTAACAATCAGAATAAGGTTATTTGCATACAAAATAATCCTTATAACAAACTTTCCCAAATGGATACCATCACCCCATTGTGAATTTAGCAACTCCTCAAGCTTGTCGATATATAAACTAGAAAGGGTAGGGGACAATGGGAAACCTTGATTGACCCCGATATCACTTCTAAAACTTTCAGAAATGCCTGCCAAAATTCTAATTTTGACTTTCACCTCTTCATACATCCTATGCGCAACTACTCTCAAATGTCTAGGAACCCCAAGTTCTTCCATTTTGTGCTAAAGCTTATCCTAGGAACTGTGTCAAACACTTTACTGAAATCAATGAAGCAACAAAAGGATTATTCCTTTTTCTCCCAAACTTTTTCAATGATGTGCCTTAAAGTTATACAATGATCAATTATGGAATGTTTAGGTCTAAAATCTATTTTCCCTTTAGCATGCTTATCTCTTTCTTCTTCCCACTTTCTAATTTTATTTTCTAGCATGCCTCCAAATAACTTTCCAAACAACGGGTTTATCATTATGATCCTATAATTGTAGGGATTATTGATGTCACCACTCTTGAAAATAGGTATTGCCACACTAGTTGTCCAATCTGTGGGGAACCCCTATTGTATGATTTGTTGTAATTTTTTGTAATGTGAGGTGCAATAATATTTAAGCCCCACTTTAGATACTTTGCTTGGAGTTCAACTAAGTCTTTTTCTTTTCCAACACCCAACTTCTTGATTCCCATCTCTACCTCTAGCATCGTGAAGAGTTCAGTATCAATGTTGACCAAGGGAGGAGGGTCAAACTTGGGATCTTGCTCACAAAGTTGTCTTGCATAGTTAAGCCATTTAAAAGTTGTAATACTATTTTCAGTTTGCATATTTCTCGGTTGGAGCTCATTCCAAAATAATTTGGGGTTATTTTTCCCAAGGAAGATTATTTCTTCCCTCCTCGAAACCATGAAATCAACCTTTCTCTTTTTTAATATCTAATTGTAAGATTTGAGCTTTATGTTATCCTTGTTTGACTCTTTCCACATTCTCCTTGATTTTTTGCATTCCTCGTTAAACCAACCATTAACCAGAAATCAATTTGTTTCAAACTTCTTAATTTTTTCTCTTTTGTACTCCACAAATGCGCTTTGAATTAAATGTGTTAATTCGTGACTATGAAGGCCGTGAGTTGGGATTTTCTCCTTCTCGAAGAACCTCTCTAGCATCATTTTGAAGGTATTACATATTCTCGTAATATATTATTACGAGAATATGCAAGATGGCCCTCCACGCATTCATATTGCAGACACATGTAACACACACATGATATAGTGTTTTTAACCCCACATAACCTTTGTGGGTTTCTCCATGCACTCTCGGCCAAATTTAATCAAGATTATAAAGTATTATATGTATATGTTATACATATGCATACCATACACCAGGCCCTCCATGCACCCACAACCATCCAAGACCATCTGGTGGTGAAGACATCTAATAACCCACAATAAAATCGAGTTGTCTTTAGTGCTGCTTTTGGGAAGCTTTTCTGGTGGGTTTTTCCAGTCTAATCTCTCTAAAATCCCACAATAACTTATTGAAATCACAAGTTTGATGGGTAAACCCTGCACAATGGAAGTTCCCTAGGGGTTTTTCAGGGTGTTGAATCCATATATACAATAAAAAACTAGTTTAGATAACACAAATCAAGATTTCAACTCAAAATTTTATGTCAGATTCCGACACCAAAAAGTCTAAAAATATGCACTAAAGACAACTCCCAATAAAATAAAATGACCCCATGTCACCCTAGCCTACACACAATAAAATATTATTATATATTTCCATATATCACAACCTCACGCGCCTTGGCTAATCAACGTTTGGGGATTAATAGATCAAGCAACCGTGATGTCATGGGGTCTCAAACTTGTGAGGATGTTAACACAGAGGTGCACTATGATGGATCAGATGGTTTCGATCACCTCCATCCAATGACAGACATTTCCATCAGATACTAATGTGCTTTCCCTATAACGGTCCTCCCACAATTTGATGAGGTCTTGGTTCTAATGCTCTGTCAAGTTTCCACTTCCACCTTCAACGCCTTTGTTTCTCATCCTCTAGCATCGTTGCCCATCTACTGTGGCTTGGATCCACCGTCGTAACCAAGGTTTGAGGCTTTGTGTAATGCCCTACCCCAACAAAACCTCATGCTTTGCATTCTAAGCTACGATTAGTGTCTTTGCATTGCATTCTAAGCTACGGTCAATGTCTCACAGATGCTTGACATCTCGAATGGCTTAAATCTGATTGAAAAATATCTAATATCTCTGTGGTTAGAATCAGAGTTACCAAGTTTGAATTAGAATTTGGATACAAATTCAATACGATATGATAAAAATTCGAATGAAAAAATTTCAAGTCGGAGAAAATTCAAAAATAAACATCTTAAATATTTAGAAATATACAATTTTATTTCTATAACACCAACCACTTTTGCTCATTTTCTTCACATTAATTTTGAAATTATATAAACAATTTTAAAATTACAATTCATCAAACAAAATTTTCACTCTTCCCTCCAAAATTTACTTTATTTTCAAAACTCAAAACTTTAATCTAAAATTCATCCCTAATTTTAAAATCTTTATAAATTCAATTTTTAATTAATACATATTTAAACATTAAATATTAAAAACTTATATAAAATTTATGCTTAATGTAAACATATTTAAAAATTCAATTAAACATAGAATTAGCTGACTTCACAGCTCAAATTCTTTCTAAACTCGAAAAGGAAACAATGAAATTGAAAAACAAAACATAAGAATTTCAAATTCTTTCTAAACATGAAAAGGAAACAATGAAATTGAAAACCAAAACGTAGGAATTTCAAATTATTTCTAAACATGAAAAGGAAACAATGAAATTGAAAAACAAAATGCAGGAATTTTCCTACCAAGTTATAGTTATGATCCCACCCCCATCCCCACCACCACCACCATTTATTTTTGGTTTAGAGGACACAACGCTATGCATTCACGTGGACATTAACAAATCCGTGGATATCCGTTAAACTCTGAACCTGATTGAGTTTAACCTGATTTCCTTTCATGCATACCATTAACTACTTACCATATGAACCGCATCAAATTTTTGTTGAATTATTCGATATATGAATCGAATGGTCAAATTTTCGTATTTTTTTCTCCAATTCATCTAAACTTGGTAAATACAGTTAGAAGAGCCCTGATTTCCCCATTTTGCAATGGAATTCTCCTTGCTACTATTCATTCCTTGGCCACTATCAAAAATCAATAGCCTCCATGCATCAAATAATGTTCTTTCAAGCTACTTTGCACCAATCCAACAAGATAAGGCCAAAATTATTTCATATAATTCCATTGATGGATTTGATGATTCTCATTACCCACCAAGCATTCAAGAAGAGCAATGCATTTGGAAGAGAAAAATAAATCCCATTACCACAATAGTTTATCACGATTTATTTTATTTATTTATTTATTTGAGGGATACCCAAGGTAGATGCGTCCCTCAGAGTACCACACATTCCATTATTTGATACTTAGACTCGCGTAAATTATGTATTTGATTTTCAGGTAATGTTAAATATATAAACTCGAGGGGAATTAAAGGAATTAGCACTTGAAAATTACAAAATTTCATAGTTATAATCTCGATCTCTAACATGACACAATCCATTTTTTGAGAACCATATTGTAACGTCCCCTACAATTAGCAATGGCATGCAAGCCTTTTGGAGCAACTTGGAATGGAGCCTCACTGAAGGGATGGTCATCAAATGACGATGTCCCCAAAGCAACCACAACATATTCAACAACTTCAAGGCAAATTTCAATCTCATGATGAGATCAGAGGAGCGCAGAGGAGCACAGACAGAACACAAGACTTCACAAATTCAGAGATAGGAAAAACTGGAAGAAATCACAAAATTTTATTAGATGAGAGGGCCTTTCTTTGATTGGATTGCTCAGGTAGAGGAAAATACATATTTATAGATGAGGACAAAGCTAATCTAGAATTATCCACATGTGAAATCCATGTTATTTCCAGAAATTCAAATGGGCGTTGTGGAAAGTTTGACTGGTGACATCGATCGATTGTCGGTTGTGGATGGCGAAGTGGGTGAGAATTCAACGCCATCATCTTTGAATTCGGATTCACATTTAACATTCTCCCACTTGAAGCTAAATGAAGGAATCTTGAATCAAGTCACACCAAGTCCTACCATGCCTCTACATAACTCAAGCTTATTTCTTAGTAGAATCTTAGCGAGGATATCAACAGGGTTCTTGTCTGTATGGATATTTTCCAAGGATAATTGTCCTTCCTCCAATACATGCTAGATCCAATGGTACCTTAAGTTTATGTGCTTGGTTTTGAGTGAAATGTTGGGTTTTTTTCCAAGTGAATGGAACTCTAACTATCATAATATAGCACATACTTTCCCTGCTTTATTCCTGTCTCTCCTAGGAATCATTGCATCCACAATATCTCTTTACAAGCCTTTGTTGCAACTATTTACTATGCCTTTGTTGTAGAGAGATCTACTATTCTTTGTAGCCTTGACACCCAAGATATTATTGCCCCTGCAAATGTATATAAATAACATGTAGTGGAATTTCTGGTGTCCATATCTACATTTGTAAATCCTTCAAGCATAGTCTCATTATGACCAAAACATAAACAATAATGACTAGTACCCTTGAGATACCTCAAAATCCATTTTACTGCTTGCCAATGTTGTTTTCTTGGATTGGCAAGGAACCTGCTCACTACTTCCATTGAATATGCAATGTCTGGTCATGTGCATACGATGACATACATCAAGTTTCCAACTCAATACTCAACTTGAAGTGGGATGCAAGGGGTGTGCCAACTGGCTTGGCATCCTTTATATTAAACCTGTCAAGCACCTTCTTGATATATTTTTCTTGTGACAATCACAACCCTTCATTTTTCCTGTCATGCATGATCCTCATGCCCAATATTTGTTGTGTTAGACCCAAATCCTTCATTGCAAATTTGCTACCAAAATCCTTCTTCAATCTATTAATAATATTCTTATCATGCCCAACAATCAACATGTCATCCACATATAACAATAATATGATATACTTTCCTTGATCATACCTCTTGATATAGACACAATGGTGAACTTCCAACCTGTAAAAACCATGTTCCAACATGAATTGATCAAATTTCTTATACCATTGCCGAGGTGCCTGTTTCAACCCATAGAGGCTCTTCTTCAACCTGCAAAGTAGGTCTTCTTTGCCTTTTTATTTGAAGCCTTCTCATTGCTTCATACAAATTTCTTCCTCCAATTCACCATGACGGAAAGCAATTTTTACATCTAACTATTCACATTCTAAGTCTAAAGCAACAACAAGACCAAGAATGACTCTAATGGATGACATTTTAACAAGTGAGAAAATCTTAGTGAAGTAAATACATTACTTTTGGGAAAATCCTTTCACCACCATCCTTGCTTTATACCTCTCCTTCTTTTCGTCACCTTAATGCTTAATCTTATATACCCATTTTTTTTGTAGTGCCTTTCAACCCTTTAGGAGCTTTGCCAACTCCTTTGTTTTATTTTTTAGCAAAGAGTTCATTTCTTCCTCCATTTCTTTATTCCATTCTTTACTATGCTCAACTTTGCAAGCCTCTTGAAAACAATCAAGCTCACCTTCATCAATTAATAGGATATAGTTTGAAGGAGGATACCTCAATGAAGGCTTATGAGGCCTAGAGATCTTTAAACCAACTGTGGTGGTGTATTATCAAGTTGAATCTCCTGTAAAGGTTCCTGCAAGATTTCTTTTTCTTGGTTTTCATTATTTTCCACTTGTTGCCCTTCTTGCTCTTGAAGTTGATGTCCATTTTCTTGCATTGGTGGGATGTTTTCCTGTTGCTTTTCAAACCCGTCAATAACTTTCTTGACTTATACATCACCTACGATCCTCTTAAACATTTCTGACTCATTAAATATAACATCCTTGCTTTTAATAATTTTATGTTTGATTGGATCCAATAGATGATAACCAAATTCTTCATCCGCATATCCTAGAAAAATGCATTTCATGGATTTATCATCTAGCTTAATTTTATTTTATTTGGGAATATGTACAAATGCTTCACAACCAAAGATTTTCAAATGAGAATAATTCAACTTCTTACCAATCCAAACTTCTTTAGGGATGCCGCTATCCAAGGCTATAGTTACAGATCGATTTATAAGATAGCAAGATGTCCTTATAACCTCTGCCCAAAAATGCTTCTCCAAACCAGAATTTGATAGCATAGTCCTCACTTTCTCCAAACTAGTGTGATTCATCATTTTCGCAACACCATTTTGTTGAGGAGTACCAAACACAATCTTCTTGTGCTTTATGACAAACCTATTACAATATTCCTTGAATGAATTTGAGAAATATTATCCACCATGATCTGTTCTTAGGCACTTGAGAAATTTGTTAGTCTCTCTTTTGTAAACAACATGGAATTTTTGAAATATTTCAAGCACTCCACTTTTACTTTTCATAGGGTAGGCCCAAACCTCCCTGGATGCATCATCTATAACTGTTAAAAAATATGATGCTCCTCCTAATGACGTGATGTTAACTGGCCAAAACACATCTAAGTGTATCATTTCTAACAAATTTCTCTTTTTTTCATGGCCAACTCTAAGGAATGAAACCCTTCTTTGTCTACCATATATACAATGCTCACAAAGATCAAGATTAGAGGATTTCAAACATGGCAGTAAATTTTTACCAACAAGGATTTTTAAGCCCTTCTTTATCATGTGACCCAAGTTCTTATGCCATAGATCTGCTGAATTTTCTTCTTTTGTGACAACAACCAAATCTGATTTTTCTATCATTGCCTTCAGTGTATTTAATATTCCTGTCTTGGGGCCTTTGGCCATGATCAATGCTCCTTTGTTAATTTTCTAGCCTCCTTTTCTAAAGCTTATGGAATAGCCTTCATCAATGATCCAACCAATAGAGATAAAGCTCATGCACATTTCCGGTACATGCCTAACTTGTTTCAACAATATATCTTGGCTATCCTTCATCTTGATTTGGACATCTCCCACTCCAACAATACTGCAAAAATGATTATTCCCCAAATGCACTCTACCATAATCACCAGAATCATATGCAACAAAACTATATTTGCATGGGTTTAGATGGTGAGATGCCCCAGAGTCAAGGATCTGATCAAAGCTACTGCTAGATGTATATAAACATGCATCTTCTACTGAAATAGTAAATAACACATCACCATATGTGACTACAACAATAGTCTCACCTTCATTTGTGCTAGATGAATTGTGATTTGTACTGTTGGCTTCTGATCCTTTTGTCCTTTCTTCCAGACTCAACATTCTTTCTTCATGTGCCCGAGTTTGCCACAATGAAATTAGATGATCTTACCCCTCCTTGATTTCGATTGACCTCTCGATCTTGATCGCCCTTGTCAGCCTCGATCAATTCTCCTACCATGATCAACTAGAGCTAGAGCTTCTCCTACCTAGTTTTCTTCAATTGACTTGCATCACAGCTCCTCATTCATTAAACTGTTGCTGACATTATCAAACTTCAGGGTCCCTGCAGGTGTTGAAGTGCTCATAGCTACAATTAAATTTTCCCAGTTGTCTGGCATAGAACGCATTAACAAAATAACTCTAATTTCATCATCTACAATGATTTTTACGGAGGGAAGCTGACTAGTAATAAATATTGAATTCATTCAAATGATCAACAACTGAAGCACCCTCCTTCATTCTGAGATTATAAAGCTTCTTCATCAAGAACACTTTGTTTGATGTCATGTTCTTCTCATATAGATCATGGAGCTTCTTCCATAATCCTTTTGTTGTCTTTTCTTCAGACACATTCTTTTCTAGATATTGGTGGATTGTTGCAATCACATTTCTATCTAACTTATTCCACTCTTCATCTATCATTGATGAGGGTTTCTTTGTTGTGCCCTCAATCGAAAAATATTGATCATTTAAAATCAGTATATCTTCAATCTGTGATTTCCATAGGGAAAAATTAGCCCCACTCAACTTCCCTCCATCTGTGATTTCCATAGGGAAAAATTAGCCCCACTCAACTTCTCCATGTCAATTAATGCAACTATTTCCATAACAAAACTCTATTTATAAAATAAAACTTTATTTAAAAATAAAAAGTCAAAATTAATCTGTTTTTAAAAATGATATATATTTTGACTTCTTACTTCTTCCTAAATAAAAATACCACTCTTCACTATACACACCTCATTCCACCAAATTTTACTCACTTTAAAATGCAATCAAATTAAAAGTCCATACATATATCTCAACATAATTAAAAACATATATAACCTATCCACTTAAATCCAATCACTCATATAATGCTATATGGTTGATCACGTGTTCCATAGATAATTAAAAAGGGAGTTGTCTTTAGTGCGACTTTTGGATTTTATGGTGCTAGAATCAGACAGAAAAATTTGAGGTGAAATCTTGATTTTTGTTATTTAAACTGGCTTTTTTACTATAAATATGGATTCAAAACCTTGAAAAACCCCTAGGGCACTCAGACTGTGCAGAGATTATGTTGGATGTGGACCATGATTATCTTCTTTATTCAAAGGTATCGCTGCATTGGACCCCAGTTTGTGATGGGGTGGTAGGGGGGGTCCAAGGGAGGGCGGCTGCAACCTTTGGGAGCCCCTCCTGGCAAGAGAATTAGGGGCAGCGCCCCCGAAGCTAAAAATAGATGTAAAATTTTGTAATTTCGCAGTCAATCTGGGCCGCCTTTTATTAGGAAGAGATCTGACGGTAGAATTTATGTTTAATTTAGGACCTTTTTTTCCCTAAAAGGCAACCCCTCGCTATATATGAGGGAATTATATTGCATCTATGTATATCTATATTCTGAGTGAGAAGAGAGAGAAGATTGAGCGAGAAAGAAGAGGGAATTATAGCGGATCTGTTGTAGGTTGTATCTCTTCAGTTTGCTGGATAAAAAGGAAGGACTAGCTATTTCTCCATGGAAATAGCCCAAATTGGGTGAACCACGTATATCTGTGTCTCTCTTGTTTTATGTGTTTTCTGTGTTTATATTTCCGCAATATTTTATGTGTTCCATTGCTCTATAATATATAATTTTCTAACAGATTACCCATCAAACTTGTGATTCCATTAAATTCCTGCCAAATTTTAGAGGAATGAGACTAGAAAAACCCATCGAAAAAACTTCCAAAAAAACCACACTAAAAAAAACTCATTAAAAAACCCTATTTTTGTTTTGAAGAGGCACAATGCTCTTCCGTTGCAAACAAATTTATACTTTGCAACACATGACCCACACAGCTACGCACCAATTGACACAAGTCTTGGTTACAGGCTCCTTCGTCCTCACTGATGAGCCCCAAAAATGTACAATTATTTGGGCTCATTCAACCTCCTAATTTGGCTTAGTCCACCATTCTCATTTGTTTATTGCATGTTTTTGATTATTTTTATGTTAATAGAGTGAATTTGGTTAGTCATTATGCCAACAAGTCTAATGGGTGCTTTGTGTAGCCTTTTTGGTCAACTTGGAGACAAAATTGAAGGTCTTAATGAGCACTTGGCAGCAAAATTCGTGGGAGAACAAGCTAGAGGATTTGTAGGAAGGTGTCCCCCTCATTTATGGGCCCTTACCTCGAATTCTCCACCATCAGCTCGGAGTTCAAGGGCCACCGAATCAATCAGCTCAAGGGCAGCCAAGCAAGTCAAGTTGGACTGCTGTTAACTACAAGTCTTGGGCAGCCAAGTCCCTAAATTTTAGGAGGACTGTTGGGTCCTCAAATTGTATAAATAAGAGGGCTCAAGACCTCATTTCAGTTATTCATTTTTTGGATTAGCTAGTTGGTAGTCATTTTTGTAGCCAGTTAGTCATTTTGTTTTAGCCATTAGTTAGCTAGTTTGTAGTTCGATTTTTATGCAGTAGATTAGCTTTGCTTTCAGCTCATGCTCAAGTTCTTCTTGTGGACAGTTTTGATGTAACTTTTCATTTCTTGATTAATAAAGATGGATCCAACTTTGCACCAGCTCTAAATCGCTCTTGGGAGGCTGTAGTTCTTGGGGTTGGGCCCATCTCAAGCGCCCAGTACCTCCCTTGTTTATCTTTATGTGATTGCTGCATTCTTAAAATGAAATCTGCTCTTAGATCTTGCTTTGTTATTTTGGTTGTTTGTGATGGTTAAAGTAGCTTTTTATGGTTAGAATCGATTGGTAGGAGTTTGTCATGCATTTAGATCTTTTTGAATGTTCTTGCTCACGTGTTGTACATGGTTTCCTTGCAAATAAAGCTGTTGTCCATTCTTGTTACTGTTAGCTAGATCATGTTAGCGTAGCATAACTAGATCTTTGTTTTCTTGCATGTCTTTGATTGTTCAGTTTGGAAAACCACTTGCTGAGTACCTATTACCCTTCCTTACCTGCACATACTCCATCCAACCTACCTATTTCATCCTTCACTCAAAACCCTTACCTTACATTTACCTCATTCGTTTACTTTGCCATGATTCTCATCTTCTTGTCCAACATCGTTTCATCCCTCCTTGAACAAATCTCACCATCTACACCTTCTCCTCAACTCCAACCTCCAAGTCCTAGACCTCTTCACACCCCTATTTCACCTCCATACTCGTTCCTCCACCTTTTTCCCTCCATCCATTCTCCAAAATCCTCTTTTCAGAACATCCTGTAGAAATCCCTGAGTTTCCTGTAGGATCCCCTGCAGACATCCTGTAGAAGCCTGCAAACTCGGTCGCTGAGCATCTGAACGTGTGGAACTTCTGTGGGATGATGTTAGAGATCCCCTGGAACCTCTCCTAGCCCCCCTGACCTTTCCCAAGCTTTCCTTCCTTTCTCACCACCTCTGCACAACCAAACCCTAATAAGAAACAAAATCATAAGCACTCCAACTATTTAAGCAAAAATACAAAAACATGTTCTTTTCAATAGAAGCAGTCTAAGTTCATGCATTTCACATCATTAGAAGTAATGGCATCATTTCCAGACATTTGCACTCCACCCATTGCATCATAGAGGTTAAGCTAGTCAGATTAGGGTTTACTAGGGTTTCCATGTTTTGGTTGGCTTTCAGTTCATTTTTGCAAAGTAAATTAATTTCCTCTGAGATAGCCTTCGTCCATCATTTAGCAAGCTTCTTCTGAGAGCATATAGAAGTTGGCTTGAGCCCTAGCGGACTTGTGCCAGCTGACCAAGTAACAGCTGCGACAAGAGCTAGTACTTGTGCATACAGCACCGTCGCTTCCAAGTTTGTACGAACTACCGGGTTGATAAAATTAGAGATAGGAAGCCCCAGGAGTTGTAGCATTATTGCTACAATACTGGAGCCCACCACTCACATCAGCATGTTTATCACAACATCAATGTTTATCGCAAAATTAGCTCCAGGAACACAACGCTCTATTTTTCAGAGGATTCTCTCTCCGATCAACCGCTGATTTCAGTTCATTTATGGAAATGTTTGGATAGGTATAGCAGCAAAATATGGGTTTTGCTATGGTGGGCGACATAGTCTACACAGGCTCTGATACGAGTTGATGGTATTAGAGTAGCATAGACAAGCACAGACAAAACACAAGACTTCACAAATTCAGAGACACAACAAATTGATTATAAGAACAGGAAGAAATCAAAAAAATTTATTAGATGAGAAGGCCTTGCATTACTTGGATTTCTGGGCAGAGAAAAATACACATTTATAGATGAGGACAGAGTTAACCTAAAATTATTTTTATGTAAAATTTATGTGATTTGTAAAAATTCGTATGGGTGGTGTGGTAGGTTTGGTTGCAAGCGACATCGATTAGCTATTAGTTGTGAACCGTAAAGTGGGTGAGAATTCAACGCCGTCATCTTTGAATTCGATTTCACATTTAACATCTCAAGCACTGGCTTCTTTAAAATTGTTCTATTCCATTCATAGAATCCAATCTATTCTAGTGCCACGTTCTTCAACTTCTTTTTCTACTATAGTAGTAAAATATCCCAATTAATCAAGTGAGTTTTGATTGAGTTCTAGGACAAAGTTGAAGGGCTTATCTTGTGCAAACATTTTTCCGATTCCCATAACCTTGTCAACATCATTTCAATTGGATTTCTTGTAATCCTAGAGGGTTTCTCCCCTAAGTTACAAAGAAGCCCAGTGGCAAGGCCAGTGCTGAGACCTGTGCCGAGATCGCTGGAAAATGAAAGACCACAATGTGTCCATGATGAAGCTGTGTATTGGACAATCCAAAATGCACCTATGACCACAGCCGGATCCGCAGCCGAACCCTTTACCAAGCCCATCATCGCATCTGATATGTGTCGAGAGACACTGTTACGTGTTACACAGCTTGCCATTGAGCTAAATCAGTGTCCTTGGCGGGGTGCGAGAATAAATATCCTTGCTTGACAGCAGGGAAAATTTTAAGAACCACCCTAAATTTATATGTATAATAAATGGGTGAATCCCCATGATACATAGGAAAAATGGGAGGCGATTTTATCACTAATATATATATATATATATATATATATATATATTGGCAAATATCTCACCAGATTATATTATCTTGTAAAGTCTTGGTGAATGTTTTGTTAAAGTATGAAACCATATATCATAATAATAAAACCTATTCATTAAACTGTAATATACTAATATACATGTTTGGAAAAAAGAAACATAGTTTTCACTTCCTACAAATAATGTTGCAAGTTTTAGTGGCCATGTTTGTCATGGTAGTAGAGATTAATGTTTTCTCTACCACTTTTGTCAACCTACCACTTTTTCCAAGCTATCAAATTTCTTTCTTATTCCATAAACTCCAACTGCAAGATAAAAAAAAACACATTTGTTTACCCCAACACGCCAACAAGTAGCAAGCCCCAACTATATAATATACTGAAGTAGTAGGTATCCCAAAGGCCTGAAGGGGATCTAATGGAAAGAAGTGACCGTTGTCAGAAGCCTTCCAATCAACATATAAATATATAAATGTAGATTTATTATTATTTTAATTGGAAATCTTCAATGAAATAATAAAACTTAATTACATCTCTCCCAATCTAAATTTCTTATTAGCATAATTCACTACCTTCATACCATTTTTAACAACATTGTAACATGTGGATTAATTTCTTTTTTGGTGCACAATCTCCACCTTTTAGGACAATATGGTGCAGTGACCCAACCCCTAAGGTTGTACAAACCAACGTATTTTTCAAACAATTAATCCAAGATTAGTACCTTAAATTTTTCATGAAGATATCATATTGAGAATGTTTGAAAAATGGTGGGAAATCTGGGTAGCGACTATCTCTCTTCTGCGAGGGTGATGCGGAAAGAGTTAAGATTTCATTGTTTTGAAATATTTTTTGTTAAATCAGAAATATCAATATTAATGGAGATATCGGTATTTTTTACTAGTTTTTGTGAAGTGACTAAATGTAGCTTTAACCATTCACCTTAAGATACTTTTTACAATATAATTTCCTAAGTCTATTTAATATCTTCATTATCATAAAAACCAACCTATATCCATCTTAACTCCACATCTACCACTCTTAGAGGGATGAAATCTATGTATCCCTCCCAGCATTTGGTAGACCCGGAATTAAGATGGATCTAAGCTGATAGAATTTCCCCTTTAAATAGTCTATGCTCCCATGAATACCATGGTATTACCATGGGTCATTACCATGGGTTATCATAAACGTGGAGCTTAAAAACTACTATTAGTAATTTACAAAAATTAATAAAATTAATAATTGATTTTTATTTTAACCAAGTTAAAATGTTTAAGTGACATTAAATTACAAGATCCATTTTTACTCTTGATCTACCAAGCCCCGAGAGGGATCAAATATTTTTTCACTCTATGTTAGTTTGCATATCACAATATTTTATCTAGAGTAAAGATGGATCTATCCTAGTTTAATTCCCCCCCTTTAAATAGGCTACATTCCATGTGAATATCGTGGGTCAATACCATGTGCCATCTTTATTTTCATTAATACTAATATTAGGGTTAATAATGTTTTCTTGCATAGTATTAATAATAATTTGGCCCATAGGCTTCACCTAAATATAACACAGTTTTTGAGTGTTTGTAAATATAAGGTGGCTTATGGAGTAAATATAAAAAATGTTTTATTTATTTACCATACCTCTCGTTTAGTTATATTTTTATTGATTTACCATACCTTTTTTATAAATATGGTATTTGGCCCATAAAATTCAATTAAATAAAACCTCTTTTTTGAGCCTCCTTAAATAGAAAGAGGGTTATGGACTAAATATAGAAAGAGGTTTTATTTATTTACCGTACCTCCACTTTATTTATATTTTATTTATTTACATGCTTGCGTGTTCATAAATATAAGGTGACATATGGAGTAAATATAAAAAATGTTTTATTTATTTACCATACCTCTCGTTTATTTATATTTTTATTAATTTACCATACCTCTTCTATAAATTTGGTATTTGGCCCATAGGATTCACTTAAATGAAACCTTGTTTTTTAGCCTTCTTAAATAGAAAGAGGGTTATGGACTAAATATAAAAAGAGGTTTTATTGATTTACTATACCTCTAGTTTATTTGTATTTTTATTTATTTACCATACCTTTGGAGTAAGTATAAAAAGAGCTTTTATTTATTTACCATAACTCCACTGTATTTATATTTTTATTTATAACTATCATAAATGCATTTTCTTAAAAATGAGGGCGAATGGAAGATTGCAACTCCTAATTTCAAGGGCTAAATTTACTTTTTTTACCCTCTCCCTTAAAATAAGGTGGGCTCACCTCCATACCTAATTTTCTTTATAAAATAAATTTGAGGCGATTTGTAACAATTTACTATGATACAAAATATTCGCCCAATAAAAATATAAAACCCCTTAATTTAGCACAAGGGCGAAAATTCGCCCCTAAAATTTTCCATGCTTTACGGTGCTTCCAGTTTTTGCCTCCCTTTCCCCTCGGGCCTTTGAAAGGAGGTTCCATTTACACAGGAAGTGCACCAGAGCTTTGAACTCCTTGATAGTTTTTTATTCTTCCTACTTATTATACAGTTTTACTCCTTGCGTCATCTTCATTCAGCTTTGTTTATATCTATTATGAGTTCAGGAAGGAGAATATCTATAAACAGATAGTGTTTCCAGAAATTTAAATCTTCTCTAGGGGTTCTTCCTCTGATAGTCCTCTGTTTAAACCCTGTTTTTATCACTTTCATCCTATTTTTTCCTCACTTCTTCAAGTTTTTCGCCATAGTTTTCCAACAAATGAAACCCTAATTGTATATTTTCCTTTTTCAGCTTATCCCTCGTTGTTTTTCTCCTCATATCTACCGACGTTTCTCTCCCAGCAATATCCATAACGTTACCGTTTTCTCGGTATGCTTTTGTGAAAATTCTTAAAGAACCTTGTTCTCGGTTTTGGCTTCACTGGTCTTTTGGTCCTGTGGCCATGGCAAGGAACGTTTTTTCTTAGTTTCAGAGGTTTGGATGGCCTACAAAAGGACTATATATCGAGGCTCGTTTGGTTTATACAGGGGTATCGTTTTAACAAGGTATGTAGTCCTTCCATTTTGCCGATATCTGAACAAAATAACAAAGAATCGAAAATGAACTTCTCTGTAAATCTTGTTTCTACTAGAATTGGGGCTGCATGTCTCTCTGTTTTTCTAGTAGGATATTGCTCCGTTTAAAAAGCCAATTTCATGAGCTCTCCTTCTGCCAGCATGTGTGGTTTTGGCTGTCAAATGTCTGTATTGTTTCTCGCCCTTGCTTAGGTATTGGTTGCAAAATTGGGAAATGGTGGTGTAACTATAAAAGTTGTTACTATTGCTGCTTAGTATTTTAATAAGTTTTTTTTAGAAAGTTTATGCAGTCTGCTTTCACAGGGAATGTTCCTATAGGCTTTGCGTGGTTTCACTAAGGTCCTTAATGCTTAAAATTTCTGAATCCTATTCCTTTCCCGACATATTCTCCATATCTTTCTTGTCCGGTTCTCCTAAGGTTACAGACTCGTTTTGAACATGGCCATTCTCTCTGGTTTTTCCAATGATGGAAAACATCTCTGGTGACTCTTTTCTTGTTTTCCAATGTGTGGGTGGATGCATGTTGACAGGAAAGGGACAGTTGGCTTGGAAAAAGTCTTGAAGCCTTTTTCCCCACCGCCGAAATCTCTTACTGACATCAGCGATGTCTCATCCCCTACCTTTCTTTGCCTCCGCACACATATTCTCAGAGTTCTGTCAGCAAGAAAGTACTCAAGTAGTCATTTTCGTTTTTTGACCGATATTACAAGGTATTTTCCCTAGATTATGTCAGGATTTTTCTAATGGGAAATATTCACCTCACACAAACATTCCCCTCGTAGCCTGGGATGTGTCCTTTTCCCTATTTATCCCTGCAACCATCATCTGATTGCACTTGATCCCACATTTTCGGATCATTTACATCATCTGTCAGGACTACTGACGCTTTGGTTACCTTCCTTTCTCGGTCCTCTCACATTTCACCTGCATCAAAAATTTATCTTTCCTGGCCTTTTTTAATGTGGGGCCCTGATGGAAATATTGTCTGATGTGTCTGCCTCATCCACGTTGGTATGTGCAACCATTGAAGCGGAAATGCTCCACATTGGATCATGTATCCCGGGTGACTAGCAGACTACGCTAGGTGAATTAATTATTTCCCCATCAACCCAACCGGCACATGTTTATCATGGTGGTGAGCATGAATTACCTCGACGTAAACACATGCAACGTCCTATAAAGACCATCCCCCCCCACCCCCCTTGTTATCAACTTGGACAATGTGACTCTTGCAGACATAATTACTAGCCTTCAGAAACGTGCTTTAGTTGGACGCTGGTATTTCCCCGATATGGACGACCCCCAAATGAGGAATTGGCTTGGATCTAAATGGAAATCCTTACTAGGATATAACCCTACAATTGTCAGACTTATGAAAAATTGGTATAGTTTCCATTTTCTGAGTATGAAGGACCTTGAGACAATCAAACTTTACCTTGGGTTCATGGTAAGAGCTTCCTTTCTCTCCATCACTGGTACATTGGATATAATCCTCTGCATAATACCCCTTCCAATAAACTCATATGGGTTAAATTACCTAGCCTTCCAATTGAATTATGGACAAAGGATACATTAACAGATATTGGTAATTCCATCGGGAAATTTGTCTATGTGGACCCGAAATGCCTTGGGGCAAAGGACAAAAGAGTGGCCTAGATCCTCATTGAAAAGGAATACCGTGGTGGTTTTCCCAATCATATAAACCTTCATTGGGGTGATATCAATTTACAGCAGATGTTGGATTTTTGGGGGGTACCCTTCCGCTGTTCGACCTGTCACAAAACTATTCATATTAAATATCATTGCCCTTTTTGTCCGGGAGGTCGTCTACATGGAAGGAGTTTTCCGGACAAATAAAAAACAATATTTTCCGGGAAGAATCAGTTGGAAGCTGAAAGATTAAGGAAGGCGTCATTCCGGAAGTCGACATTTCCAAGTAATTCAAATTGCTCTTCCCCTCATTTTTCTCCTATACAAAATTCAAGGGGAACTTCTCCGATAACTATTCCCTCTACATCCTACTTTCCCAAAAAATCAATGTCACCACCTTTGGGGGATCTTGCTCATCCCATCTCTCCTCCCCCTTCTGAACCCATTCCTTGTCAGGAAGTCCCTGCCCCCTTACCTCTTCCACATCCTCTCTACAATGTCCCATCTTCATCTCATATCACTTACGTTCCCTCCCCCTCACCTTCCCCAATCAGAGCCTCTCACCAATCAAAAGTCAAAGAACCTTGCCTCCTTGTTACCCCCCCAAATTCCCCCATCTCCTCATCTACAAACTCTGTGGGAAGTGACCTAGATTTTCTCCTCAGAAAAAAGACTCTTGATCTGCAAACCCTCACCATTCATAAACCTGTATCACCTGCTTCCCCTCACATTAGCCAACCTCGACTGGAAACATCACCATCAGGAGGAAGCAAAATAGGGGAAGCAGACATTTCCGCGGAAGGAAAAATAGCCCTCTAAACACAAGTATGGATCGTTTCCTCATAGATATTCCCATAACTGATCTCTCTTCTCATGGGCCTCTTAGAGCAAGACAGCCATTTGACCTTTCTCCATGACCCGAATCATGTCTATTAATATCAGGGGTTTGGGGGCGGTCCCAAAATTTTTAGCCCTTAAGGACTTGTTTCTTACATCTCACTCTAATATTATTCTTATCCAGGAGACAATGCATGGACGATCTGAAACTATTTCTTATTTTAGGAAAATATTCCCAACCTGGCACATTACAGCCACAGAGTCCAATGGCCTATCGGGGGGGCTTGCTGCTTTATGGGATCCTGCATGGGTATCAGTTAAAGCTTTCAGATGTTTTGCTGGTATCTTGCTTTTAGTGAATTTTTGCAGCATACCCAATTCCATCCATATTCTAAATGTTTATGCACCTTCTAAGGACCGTTTCTCTTTCTGGAACCATTTTCTTTCATCTGAAATCATGGAGATAGACTCATTGATGGTAGCTGGAGATTTAAACTGTACCCTTAGTGGTGATGAAGTTTGGGGAAGGGAAAGGAAGGCAGACCCATTGGCTGGACTAATTCAAGATGTCATACTTCATTATAATTTTGTTGATGTTTGTCCATCTAAAATAGTCCCCACATGGGATAATAGCAGATCTGACCCCTCCTATCTAGCCAAAAGACTTGATTGGTTTTTGCTTCATGACAAGTTACTGGAGCGTCTGGGTGGTGAGCACCAGTATTGTAGCAATAATACTGCAACTCCTGGGGCTTCCTACTTTACTTTTATCAACCCGATAGTTCATAACAAACTCGGAAGAGATGGTGTTGTATGTACAAGTACTAGCTCTTATTGCAGGCTGTCACTTGGTCAGCTGGCGCAAGATCACTAGGAGCTCAAGCCAGCTTCTATGAATTTCCAGAAGAAGCTTTTAACCATGATGAAAGAAAGCTAACTCTACAGAGGCTATTCTATTTGCAGAAAGAGAAGGAAGACTGAAATGTAACACAAACCCTAGCAAACCCTAATTTATCCAACTAACCCTACTTTTGCAGAAAAAGAGATAGAAACTGACGAGATGAATGCCATTGACTACTGGGAAGGTGAATTACATCTATTTAAACTACTTCTGAAAGAAAATGAGAAAAGAGCATCCTTTTGTATTTTTTGAGTGTTTTTATGTGAAATTATTATGCTTGTAATTTATCGGATTGTGATTGTGGCAGAGGTTTGGTGGCGATGGAGGATGGATTTGGTTTTTGCAGAGGTGGAGGAAGGTGTGGAGAGGTCCTAAGAAGCCCCTAGTACCCTTCTGAAGACTTCCCTTGTAATCAGAATTCGAAAAATCACTCACAGGAGGCTACAAGGGATCTACAAGAGGATCTACAGGAGGAGGTCGAGAGCTATTTTTGGAGGTTTTGAAGGTGGAAAAATGATGAGAAAGGATAACTGAAGGCTAGATGAAGGTGTTGAGGTGTCTGGAGCTTGTCAAGGAAGATCAAAAGGGAACATGATGGTTGGACTTGTTCAAATGGCAAGAGGGAAGCTTATGGAGAAAAATGCAGAAATTAGGGCAGCTTGGTGAAATGTTGTGAATGACTTGGGAAATCTATGAAAAGTGAGCTGATGTTGGCTACTTTATGAATGTATGGTGAGCTAAGGCACCCTGCAAGAGATATCCACATCTACTTACGAAAACTAATCAAAGAAAGGACTAACTATACCATGAAAACAGAACTTTTTCTAGCTTGACTTAATTTTTGACCTACAAACAGAAAATGTTGAACGGTAACCTTTGAATAGGAAAGCATGTAGAGAGATATATTTTAAAAGAACATGAAATGATCTAGGCATCTAAATCTGAAGCAATACATTAATCTTTCAAAATCAAGTCATCACATTAGAAATTGCACGGGAGAGAAAAACTGTGTTTTTGGTGGCAGCAGTAGTGCCTTGACCTCAAATCATAGTCCCAAAAAGGGAGAAAGGAGATCAGGGCCTGTTGCTGGCATTTTCTAATCTTAGCCTATCACTGCATTAACCTACTTGAGCAACTGAACAAAAACAGCTATGCAAATCATCAAAAGCAACCTATTCTAAACAAGGTAAAATGAATCTATGTAACAGAAATTAACTCATGAACTGAAGCAAAAACATGTAAGTACAAAGCGAGAGGTGTTGGGCAGCTTGGGTTGGGCCCTAACCCAAGAGCTTCAACCCTCTGAAAGAGATCAGTGCTGGCTCAAAAACTATTTCGTCTCCATTATCAAAAATAAAAGTCACATTACATAAACTATTCTAAAAAAGGAAGCTCGAAAATGAGCTGAACGAGTGTTGCACAAAAGTGCGAAAATTCTACTAATGACTGGATAACCTACTAAGGGTCTAAGCCCACTTATTTATACAAATGGAGTCCCCCAATATTCTTCCTAAAATCAAGGAGCTCGGCTTCCCAAAATTGGAGATAAACAACAGTCCTTCTGTACTTGCTCGATTGCCCCTTGGATGCATCAATGTGGCTGCTTGTGCTCCAAGTTGTTGATGGAGGATTCGAGGAAAAGGGTCATAAATGAAGGAGACACCCCCCTACAAATCCTTTTCCCTGTTTTCCTCGAATATTTGTTGCAATTTTCTCATAAATCCTTTGACTTTGTCCAAAATTGACCAAAATGTTTGCATAAAGCACACATTAGACTACATGGCAAAATGACTAACCCAATTCACCCTATTAGCATAAATATAATAAAAAACATGCAATAAACTAATGAGAATGGTTGATTAAGTCAAATTAAGAGGCAAAATGAGCCCATATAATTACCCATTTCTTGGGCTCATCAATGGGCTCTCTAGATTCAGATACTGTCAATTGTTTTATCTATGATCATAGGCCAATCATTCTGCAATGGAAAAATCATGGTATCCGAAAGAGCTTTCCTTTCAAATTCAATAGAATCTAGTTGGATGACCCTGAGTTTAATGATCTCATTCAGAATTCATGGATCCGTCACTCTCCTCTTGACTACTCCTCTCCTTCTCAGAATCTCCTTCACAATTTAGCTTCCCTCAGGAACTTAGTCAAACCCTGGCAAATCAACAAACTAAAATCTAATAGAAAGGCCTTGGAAGATATTCAGAAGGAACTGGATAGGATTGCCTCTAGAATTTCTGACAAATGTCTTCCTTTAGAGTTACACTATCGTATAAAGAAGCTCGAATTCAAGAAACACAGTCTTCTTGCCATAGAAGAAGCCCTGTGGAGACTAAAAAGTAGAGCTATATGGTTAAAGGAAAGTGACAGAAATACTAAATTTTTCCTTAGATATGCTAATCAGAGCCATAAGATTAATACTATATGGGAGATAAAGGATGATAAAGGTAACATTTTACATACTCGGGAAGATATTTGTAATGCGGTTGTAAGTTATTTCCAAAATTCCTACAATAGAAATGAGAACTGCATGGCTGAAGACATCTTCTGGGGTATTGATCATTTTCCTACCATGTTCGATGAGGAACAAAATGATAGACTTTTCAAACCTGTCTCAGAGGAAGAACTTTTATCTGTAATGAAATCCTTTAAGAAAGATAAATGTCCAGGCCCAGATGGATGGACTATAGAATTCTTCATCCACTTTTTTGATCTAGTTAAGATGGACATTCTAAGTATGGTCGAAGAATCAAGAATGTCGGGCAAAATTCACCAATACATATCATCAACCTACATTGCCCTCATTCAAAAAAGAAAAATGCCATCTCTTTCTCAGATTTCAGACCAATATCATTGTGCAATGCAATTTATAAAATTATCTCAAAGATCATTTCTAGTAGAATCAAAGGTACCATATTCAAATTCATTTCATAGGAACAACATGGTTTCCTTTAGGAAAGAAACATCCATGATGCAGCTGCAAACACTCAGGAAAGTTTGCACTCTCTACACACAAAAAAGATTGATGTTGCAATTTACAAATTGATCTCAAAAAGGCCTATGACTGTCTTGATTGGGGTTTTTTAAGATGTGTACTCTCCAAAATTGGCCTTAATCTTTCTTGTTCTAATTGGATCATGGCTTGTGTCGAGAATGTTAATTTTTCTATCCTTATCAATGGATATCCTTCTTTCTTCTTCCTTGCTGCTAGAGGTTTGAGACAGGGATGCTCCCTTTCCCCGCTACTCTTCATCCTGGCAATGGATTTCCTAAGTTTGCATATTAAAAGGGCTGTCTCCGAGGGACATTGTCGTCCTATGATGATCAGCAAAAGAAATTACATTTCTCACAGTCTATTTGTGGATGATATACTGATATTCAGAATGCTTTGTCGTCTCACCTGGATATGTATTTATAACATCTTGAAGAATTTTGAAAAAGATATTGGCCTTCAAATAAATGAAAGTAAATCCATCTTCTATCACGGGGAATGTGATAAGGAAATCATTGATTACATGGTAGAGTTGTATAACATAAAAGAAAGGGTTATAAAGGATGGCATGAAATACCTCGGATATCACCTTAAACCCTCTTGCTATACTAGAGCGGACTGGCAATGGATCACTAACCGTTATTTCAAAAGGATATCAAGCTGGGAAAATAAGTGCTTGTCCATGGCAGGAAGAGTGGTACTTGCACAATCTATGTTAGCACAACTGACCATGTATTGGGCCCACCTTTTTTACATTCCGGCCAGTATTATAAAAATGCTGAATAGACTGACAACAAATTTCATCTGGGGTGGATGCAAAGAAAAAAGGAAATTTCATCTAACAAAACTTTCAAATATTACTCTTCCTAAGGATCTAGGAGGCTGGGGGATCATGGATCTTCGTAAATTTGGGATTGCCTTGTTATGTAAATCTCTATGGAGGGGTATATATGGAGATGGCTTATGGAGTAGATCCATAAGAAGAAAGTATATGGGCAACAAATATTTCTCTTTTTGGTACAAGAAAGGCACTATAGGATCCTCACATGGCTCTGCTATCTGGCAGAGTTTTCGTAAAATTGAGTCTTTTTTCCTTCAAAATCTCTCTTGGAACTTACAAAATGGAAACAGTGTGTATATAGACTTTGATCCCATTTCCGGAGTAGGGAAAGATCTCTTTATACCACAACAAATTAAAAATGCCTTCCATCATTCGGGGATTTTTGTTTGGAGTCAGGTCATTGCAGGCTGGCATGGACCTTCTCCCATATGGAAAGAAGCCCAAGAGTTGGGACTACAAGGAAATTTTTCCCTTCAATGGAACAAGACTCTGATGATCATAAGGAATATCGGTTTCTGCCGCACTGAAAAACATGACTTCCTCACCTGGAGGGGAAAAGGGGGGAAGGAAAACATAAGTGTTGATGAAACCTATTTAACCTTAACTAGGAGTCAACTTTCTCTCTCAGATCATCTTTTCCCTTTTCCATTATGGAAAACAGGTGTCCCTAGCAAAATTATTATTTTCTCTTGGCTTGTCTACCATAATAAAAACCTCACTTGGGAAAATCTGCAAAAGAGACAATGGACAAGATCGGGGATTTGCTTAATCTGTAAAGCTGATGGGGAAAATAACTATCATATGTTCCTTAATTGCAACATCACCTCTCAGGTATGGAGGAAACTATCGTCTTATTTCGGCTTCAGTTTTATAATACACTCTTCTCTTAAAGACTCACTTGAATGGTGGAGTGCACAGAAAACCTCCTGGAGATCCATTCCACAAATTGCATTTTGGACAATCTGGAAGTGGAGAAACAAGTTTCTGTTTCAAAACAAATAGGAAGATTTTCAGCTAATTTTTTACAATATCATCTTTCTCTATAACTCTTATATGCCTTAGATCAAACAATGTAAAAACAAAATCAGGAAACAAAATATTTCTCAGTTGGAATTCCCTAGGGCTTTTTTTGATGGGGCAGCGCAAAACAGGATATGTGCCTGCGGTATTTTCATCTCTATGAATGAACATCAGAATTTCTACATTCACTGGAATGGTGGAGAAGGCACAAATAACAAAGTTGAAGCAATGGCACTTTCAGGTCTCCTATATCTCAGTACTTTCCTAAACATTCTGGCTCTTCACATCTATGGAGATTCTAAAATCATAATTGACCATGTCATAGGGAAACTTTCTATAAAAAATCAATTACTAACAGGATGGATGAATAGAATCGATTTTTTCTGGAAAGGAAAAAAGGATTATTCTATTCAACATGTGGATAGATCACAAAATGTACAAGCAGACAATTTGTCAAAGAAAGGGCTACTACTACAACCAGGTAAATGGAAAATGGACATTCTTCTGGGGAATATTACTTATCATATAGAGGATTTTTCCCTCCCAGGAACATAATCTATATCTGTTTCTTTCTCTCCCTATTTGTTTCTCATTTTGCTTGGCCACTGGGCTTCTCACAGTGTCCTCTGCGAAGTGATTTCTCTCCTTTGTAGATGGTGTTCTCTTTCAACAGGGATTTATCTTACTTTTGCGTAACTTTTTGGGTTGTATACTGAAATCATAAATATTCCTATGTTTGTCAGATATTTCTGTTCCCCTCCTCGCACTGTTTATAGGAGGTAATGCCTTATGGTGACTTTTTATAGACTTGTTATGTCTATGTTTTTGGTTCTGGTATGGTTTTGCCAGACAATATGTAAATTTCGTAACTCATCTGATATTAATACAAAATCATGCTTTTTTTCGTATTGAAAAAAAAGTTGACAATAATTTCTCAAAATCAAGCTAACGAAAGATCCACTTTAGAAATAAAAATCAAAATTTTGCAAAATAACAAGCTGTCAAACCATATGACGAAATCAATACTTTCATCTACCCCAATTATTAATTCTTTTATGCATAGATTTTGGGTGTTATTAAAGATCAATTTAATTGCACCAGTGCATATTATTGTTTGCAAACTTTGAACAAAAGTCATAGGAGCCATCTTTCTGAAAACCACATGTTGCATAACAGAATACTATAAAGCATGCAACCATGTGTGTATATACATAAATCCCCTTAATGCATATCAAATATGCCAGAACGTTACATAGTCCATTTGAAATTTCCAATAGTGCCCACTCCCAAGATGAAAGAAACACACAACGAGACTAGAGAAGCTAAGCTCGTAATGGAAATTTGACTCTCGTGCCTTGAAATTTGACCCTTTCAATGTCTTTGTGAAAAATCCCCGAGAAGGGGTAACCTTATGTAACTTTTAAGATTCTGGCAATAATATTTTTATTGTCTCACGAAGTTCCAAATATGTAAACATAATTATGTCATAATATGGACATATTATATAAAAAGACTATCTTACAATTTTCCAAAGCACCACTTCGTAGCTATAACTTTATAACCGTAATATCAACGAGGATTTTCCACAAACTAATAGATATACCCATAGCAACGCTAACAAGAATTTAAACGTTTAATCATAATTTCCAACAAAATATTTTTGTAAACTGATGAGAAGCTTGCTCATCACTCTGTATACTATTATTGCACTAATTTTTATTCGCAAAACTACCCAATTCTAGTTTGTAATTCCCTTTAAACTCTACTAGGCATCCTTATGTGGTACATGTCCTTAGATTTATGAGAAAGTTATACTATTCCACCATTGTGAATATTGTCCAAAAATTGGTTGGTAAACCATAATCTATAGAAATTTTCTATATCTTGCTCCAAATGTGGCTCCATTCAGATCTAGTGTTGTAAACCTGGACTTTGATACCACTTTGTAACATCTCCAACCCCCAATGACTCAATGTTACTTAACTGCATCCCGAATTCAAAAAATTAATTTGTCGATGTTTGTGCAGAAGCCAATTCATAGTAATCATTTTCATAGCCAAAACCCACTTATAACTCTGATGGAATTCCTAGTACATTTATGTCATATGGGTATTAACCCTATCATCGAAACCATTAACTACATCAATTGTAAAACAACATACAATTAAAATACACATTAGAATTATCGTTTATTATCAATATTTAAGCATAACATCATAACATTAATGCACGACAAAATGTTCCTAAGCTCAAAATCCTAGCTAGGATTTACAACCATATAGCACATAAATAAATGCATGGCACATAAATACGATAGATACCCATTTTAGGGTTTATTATCAGGAACACATAAACACATATAAATATATCCATAATATATATTATTGCATAGTGTACACATATTTTTATAAATGTCTGATTGGTTGCAGGCTCTCCACATTCCACCAAACCATAAATTGTGTGGTTCATAACCTCAACCATAGGTCACCCCCAAGCTGAGACTACAAATCCATAGGTAACAATTGCAAATTGAACAAGAAAACCTTGACGAAGGCACCAACCCCAACAACCTTAGTCTCCAACCACAAGCTCACATTCCCTAACTTGCATTAAAGTGGCACAACTCGAGTCCCTTAGCGGTGCTCACCTTCCAAGCTACCTTACAACTGACCAAAATGGTCTTAGCTTGCGGCTCTAGGAGTTCTACTGCTATTTCGGTGTCCAAGTTCCCAATAGCCAAAATTGAAATTACCACCACAATTGGCGCTAAATTCCGAACCAAGACTCACCAACTATCACCAAATCTATTCTAGAGTCCAACCCTCAGCCTATTCTAGAGTCCAATCCATTAGGACACATTGGATCCTCATTTATCAAGGCTAAATAACTACTTGACTCCCATCCCTTGTAACAAACTACACTTCTTTATATGCATGGCTTAACATTGCCATGTGACATCCTCCCCAACCACGTGGGCCCCAAGGTGCAATTTTCACCAAAACACCCAATTGCTTCCTTTTGTATATGGAGTTTCGCCCCCCCAATACTCTTTTCTGTGAAGTGAGCTCCATAACCAACCTATTTTTATTAATAAAATATGTTTAATTGTACATTCGTTACAAATCCAGGCTCTTTGGCCTCACAACCTTTACAAACTTATATATATAAGGGAACGTTGGCCCCAAAATAAATTTAACATCCTTACATGGGCACGCAAGCCACATCATATAACTTGGCTCACCAACCTATAATCACATTCATTTGGCTCAACACCCTACATATCAATGTACATATATTATCAACATCATAAATGGGCAAGGCCGTTACAATTAGGGTTGGTTAAAAGTGTACTTGAACAATTGTAATTCATATCTTAGCTTACAAGCCTCTGGTAGTACCTTCTCCCATAGCCATTGAGCTCTTACCATCCTTGAGCCTTCCTTCATTGAAGATATTTCTAGGTGATATTGTTATCGAGATCCTTAGAGAATCACTTGCCTTAGTAACCCTAGGTCATCTATCCTCTAAGCCTTGCTAGGTAAGCCTCACTTGTGGGGATAACATTCAACAACAACACAATGAGAGAGAGGCCATTAAGGTGACAATGGTGACTAATCTCTTTGTTTCCCTAAGACCTAGGTTGCCTAGTGAGGATTTTCACTTGGCTGCTAGATTTTGTGGCAACATGAATTACATTACATAAGACTTAGTCATGGTAATTTTGCAAATGGAAACTTATCAAGCACTACTCTAAGATAATTGCATGGTGTCTTTTACAACCAAGAGAATGAATATGCATTTAGATGTGGGATACATTTCAACTTCAACTTTGAATTTCTTCCTTAAATAATAAGTTCTCGATGCCATCACCATCTATTTTACCTCCAATATTGCTTTAGGATTTAAAAAATGTAGAGACTCAATAGGTAGTTAGATGTTGGTTTCATTTCAACTTCAACTTCTCAATCGCTTCCTTAAACACCAGGTTCTCATTTTTACCAATGATTCATAATTAGTGAACAACATTTACCTATAATGTTTCATTTGGTTTTAAAAATGATTTTTGGTTGTTTTAATGATGTCTTCATCCTAGCACTCTATGTTCAACAATACTCCATAGATAATAAGACTCTCTCCGCACTCTCACCGCTCTTCATCAATTTTATCTCCAATCATTAATCTATCTATGCTTTCAGTGCCTTGAGGAACATGAGTTTCATGTTCTTGCATTCTAATGGAAGTTAAATTCTTCGGACACTCATAACCCATGTGCCCATCTCCTCCACACTTGAAGCATGCTTCATGACATCTTCCTCCTATATGTCTACAAAATTCCTAGCCTCTAGGAGCTTCATAATCCCTTTTAGATTCTCATTTTACAATGTTAGCATTAACACCCTCTTCTCCTTTACTTTCACTACTTTGATCTATTTGAATATGTTTTTTCCTCTACCTCTTGTTCATTTATTACAATAACTTTATTTCTTTGTTGAAAGTTTCTCTTTTACTTTGAGGGTAAGTTAGTCCTCTATCATTGACCAAATTTTCACCATACTTAACTCACCTTGATTAACATATTGGAGGTCATTTATGTATCAAGTCATCATGCTTAGCTCCCTTGTCACTTTACTTAGGATCTATTACATAACTTATAAAAATATTTGGTGCATACCTTCACAATCATCACATTTTGTCCTAGGTTTTTAGCCATCTTAAATATGTTAAAAGAGTAATAATTAGTAGAAACTTACCCTTTTGCTTGGAAATCACCTTATTCCATGCCTTAATTTTATTTCTGCCTCTTCTTAGCATCCAAATGCTCATTATACCACCATAAAGATGCATGCTCTTTTAACAAGGTGCATGCAAATTTCACTATCATGGAATTTAGATTCATTCAAAAGTTTCACCATGTTTGCAACCAACCAATTAGTTCCTCTAGATTTAAGCTCCCTCAATAGGTAGGCATTTCCATTTTTGGCCTACCTCTGCAATTTGTTAATGCTTCAATAGGCCTCTCCTCTGAGGCTTCAACTTCTTCTTATGAAGCTTTTGCTTTTTACCACTCATCATTCACATCATGAGTATCTACTGCAACTACTCTTATGTGTTCTACTTCCATGCCATCCATTCTAGCTAGCATGACCCTCAACACCAAGTTAATCTCATTTGCAGTGCCTTTACATTTTCCTCCTCCCCATGTTGGTGTTCCTACTTCCCTTATGTGTGCCACACTGCTATGATCTTTTGCAATTCTCTCAATTGTAGTGTTACCCAACAAATTCTCTTCCTTAGAACTACTTTTCACCCCCCAACAATTCTACTCAAGAAGTTTTCTTTGGTTGGAATTGTTCTTCAATTCATGTGCAAGTCTCAAACTTGCTCTAATACAAAACTGAGGTAACCAAGGTTGGTATTTACAGAACCAACAACAATTAAAGCCACAAATCTTCTTGCACATATTGTTTTTAAGACACAAGAACACACCTCAAATTTGCACAACCAACTTTTATATTTTTCAAATAGTAATAAAACCTCGGCGAAAATCACATGAGAAACCATTTGTCGACGCGTTTCGAACCAACCAGTGTGGTTCATCGTCAAGACAAGTTGGTTCGAAACGCGTCGACAAATGGTTTCTCATGTGATTTTCGCCGAAAAATCTATCTTAAACTTGTTATGGATCACAGAAGCCTCAACTCTACAAGTAATAAAACCTATCATAACTCAATTGTCAAACCAATAATGGGAACAACCATCACTAGCTGTGATTGGCTAATGTAAGTTGACTCATCACTGTTATTCAAAAAAACCAGACTACCCGGAACAAACTTTCACTCCAGTATTTCTATTAAATTACAAATGTATAAATTCTTATCATATTATCTTATTAAACTTCTAATATTATAACAATTAAAAAACAAATATTACCAACTTGTCTCTATCTCGAACAAACTTAAAAAAAATCCAGCACAACAAAAATTAATTTGTCATAAATCGCCACTGCCATACCTCTTCTCTTTTCTATTTTTCGTTTCATATTCTTCTTCCCTTGACTTTTACGTGGTCTTTCTGCAACACTTGTCCTATTTAATAGAAAACTCTTCATTAATCTTCAACTGCCCTTTTAATTAAAATTAAAGCTTGACCCTGTAACCCGGCCAACTGTGGCTCTTCATACGTACTATAAATAAAATTAAAAGCCATGAAAGAATGACCCTGCGATCAATTAAAGTGCTGCCAAAAATCATGTGGGTATTAAGCTCCAGCGCCATCAAACATCAATTCTAAGAAAAAAAATCCCCAGGGAATTTGCGAGACATTGGAAAAGGAACCAACGGCGAAGAAAGGCAGACCCCAGGTTCCATAACTGCTCGAGCTAAAAGCAACCATCAGAGGGTTGAGTATTTTCACCAGAGTCTTATAAATCTGTGCGCAGCTACCAACATCATCCGATGGGAACGAGAGGATCAACGATATCGCTGAATAAGTATACGGTTAATGAACATTAAAGAAAAGTATAAGGTTAACGAACATTAAAGAAAGAAAGGAATATTAAGTTAAAATAGTTTATGGGACAGATTGTTTCTTCATCTGATTGATGTATTTGACTTTTTTCTGTGAAGCTTCAAAATAAATGCTTCTAGCTTTTCGCTAAATAAATTACCCCAAGAGCTAGCTACCAGCATATTTGCATAACTTTCCCTGTTGTCTTTGAAGCCCTCACTTTCTAAAATTAAATGTTTTTCTGTTTCCACTTTTCCAGGAGAACAAAAAATGCATACCTTTTACTCCCAGACTTCCTTTGACCTTTTCTAACGGCCTATTTCACAACAAAGTTGATGAGATTTAGTGTTTAACAAAATTGATGAAAATTAATGCTTAAATAAATTAAATTATATATTTTTACAAATCAAATATCCAATTATAAATATATAAAATACACTTTTCATTTAATACCTTAAATTTTAACAAGGTAATTGTTCAACTATAAATATATACAACGCACTGCTCATTTAATATCCATTAACACCTTTGTCGTCCAAATATATAGGATTTCCGGACGGCATACTCCCTCCCGGCACAATTCTACACATAGTGAGAGTCAACTGGCCGGCGCATGTTTGGATTAGAGCCAGCGATTATGGAAAACCTTATTTCCTGACTTTTTGTCGTGTGCGCCAACTACAGTTTTAGACTGTCAGACTGTACAACAGATCTTTATGACCTTTTTGGAGATTTGCAATTAAATATATCACAAAAGGCATAGTGTAAGGTATAGTCTAGTTTATAAATGAAATAATTTTTTTATTATTATATTTTTTTAGTTAATTTTAATTAAAATTTTATATAAATTTTCAAAAATTTAAGTTATTTAAATTGTGGAATTTTACTATATCAGAAGTTTTTTTAGGGTGTTGAACCTATTTATTTATTCCAAAAATGTATTTTAAATAATAAAAAATCACATTCTATAAATTGTCACAGTTAATTTTTAAAATTTTCATGTGTAATTTATAATTTATTGTTTAATTTTTAATACATCAAAAAAATTAATATAATCATATAAATCAATCCATAATAAGAATCAAAATATTTCTAATATATATTATTTGATGAAATTAAAATTAAAAATATTATAAAAAATTAAATTATAATTTTATTTTTCTCTCGCACACATATATATTTAAAACAAGATTCTTATCCATAGAAATTTACTCCCACTTTATCATAAATATTTTTAAACTTGTAAATAGGCTTTGTTACAATATTATGAAATAATACCATAACTTATCAATACTACAAATCCAAAAAACCATAATTAATTTTATATGACAATTGTTCCTATAATATTGTTTTAATTAATCAATTTAATTAAGAACTATTTTGGAGATAAATCTCAAGAATTAGTTTTTGTATATTACTAAAAATATTCTAAAGTGTTCTATGGAGGTTAAATCCTTATCATTCACCTAATAACTATTTATAATTAATATAAAATTATGAAAGCCCTATTTCAAAATAAACATGCTTACAGGCATAATCAACAAAAAAAAAATATACATGTCAATTACTCTATTAGTCATTATTCATTATAGTTTTTAGATAACAATATTTGTGATAGATTTAATGATCTCCTTTTTCTTTTTCATATAGGGACAAAAAGAATGACTTCACAAAATAAATGTCCTTATTTCAAACCTTAATAATATTGAAATTAAGATAAACTATTCTAAATCTTATTTATGTTACAAATGATGTCTACTATATAATGTAAATTGTGATTTTAAATAATTTTATAAGAAGTTTGCATTGAAAAACGAATCCATTAACCTCTTTGCGTTACCACATTAATGGAAATTAACACTAGATAAGGCATTGACATCATCTCACAACTATCTACCATAACAACCACCTAACAACCACCTCACAACCAATGTACAAATCTAATTGCAATTCACCAATAACTAAATGATATATCTACTTAGAACCATTGCATAATACATGAAAAAGGTGTCAAACCACCACTCATTCAACCAAAAAATAATGCCCTACAACAACACACTTAAAAAATAGAGAAATTCTACTAGCATCTATACTTCCCACAATGATTGAAGCAATACACCAACAAACATCAAACAAAATAGAAACGAATGGCACGAAGAACCAGAAAATCCTACCTTGTAATCCCTCCTTGTGATCACATTAACACCGAGCAACACTAGGCAATTAATGCATAACAAATATGCATTATCACAACCACTTGGACAATACATAAATATAATTGAACCAAGCGACGTTATATATATGGAGGTACCACATAACGCATGAATTTTTTTTTAGGTGTGAGATCAAAATGAAGTAAAATAAAATATAAACTATTTTGACTTCTTCATCCTTCCAGAATACTATGGAAGGAGAATACTATGGAAGGACTCAAGTGAGTTATTCACACTCATGGTTTTGTAAAGTTTATTTTTGCAAGGGTATGAGGAAAATACATATGAATGTAATAGATTTATTGTAATAAAAGTTCCAATTCATTTTCCCATAGTTTTTCTCGAATAGATTTTCCATGTAAATTTTATCTCCAATTTATAAGTTAATTTGTTTCAATTTATTTTTCTTTGTTGTTATTTTTGTTAACAACTAGTATCATAGTTGCAAATTCTTATTCTTAGTGGTGTAAACTAAGTTTGCTAGCAATATGAAGACTAATACAATAAGTGATATAAAGAAAGGGGTATACATTATTCTTTGTTCTTGCAGGACCCCCTACATTGGTGAGACTGGTCGCTCCATTAATCAAAGGATTAGTGAGCATGCAGCTGACCTTAAGCATAGAAGAACCAAGTCTTTTGCCTTAGCAGAACATGCGGAGAAAACCAAACATCATGTTTGTATTGAGGAGGCTAGTGTGATTGCTAGGGTTTCACAATTCCATCATCGGAAATTTAGGGAAGCCCTTGAGATTGAAAAAAGGCCGAGCAATCTCAATAGAGAAGATGGTTGGAAAATTAGTAGTTGCTGGGTCCCAACACTCTTATCCTAGCCGCTTTCTTTTCTTCCTCCTTTTTTTTTGGCTGGTTCTTATTATACCGTATCCTAATAATTTTAACTAATAGATAGTTTTTTTTATACATGTACCGTTATATAATAATAAGTTAATCTAACATTTAGATATATGATTAATTATTTATGGATATTTAAAATATTATTTTCAATTCCTTTTAGAGCAACTATAAATTTCATTGTAAAGTAGTTAAAACCTTTATGTAAATTCATATAAACATTGGATTAAATCTCGATAATTAATTGAATAGATCAATCTCTAGGTTAATTAGATAAATAATTATTTTTAAATATGATCCTAACACCTGACTTTTATATTTTATATATTTATTTATTTAATACATTTTATAACTAACTAATAACTTAATAATCATTACTATATATATATATATATATGCCCCTTTGACTTTTTATGATAATATAACTTTCGATTTGATAAATTAAATTACTTATTTTTATCCCCCTGGTCTAGTCCATCTAACTACTCCCCAGTCAAATTTAGTTGTTATACCCGTTGCCTGATCTTAAATTATAGCTGTTGGAGGTCTGCTCTGTCTATTTAACATGCATAGCTTGATCTGCTGCTCAACTTGTCCTGACGATGAACCACACTGGTTGGTTTGAAATGCGTCGACAAATGAAATACCATGTGATTTACGCTGAAAAATTTATCGTAAACTTGATATAAAGAAGTTGAACGAGACCAATTTTGCCCTATGGAAATACAAAATGGAGGATATACTTATTAATATTTTCCATTTGAAAGAGTGACAAAGAAAGCCCCAATAATGACAAATGGAACCTGGATGTCATTAAACAAAAAAACTATTGCTACAATCTGACAATACCTAATAAAGAATATCTACTTTAATGCAGTGGCTGAGAAGACAATAAAAGGGACATGGAAGAATAAGCATGATTTGTATGAGAAAAACATGACATCAAATAAGTTTTATTGATGAATAAGCTATATAACTTGAAGGTAAAGAAAGTGCTTCAGTTCCATAGAATTTGAACAAATTTAATATAATTACCAGTCAATTTTCCTCTGTCAAAATTGTTTTGGATGATGAAATAAAAGCCATCCTACTTATGTGTTCCATGCTAGACTACTAGGAGAATTTGATAGTAGCTATGAAAATTTCAACACCTGTTGGGATCCTAAAGTTTGATGATATCAATAACTTTTTAATGAATGAGGAGCTGCAATGCAAATCAATTGTGGAAAACCAAGGAGGAGAAGCTCTAGCCTTAGCTGATCATGGAAGGAAAATTGGACGTAACAGACATGGGTGTTCAAAATCAAGAGGTAGATCGAAAGAAAAAACATGATGACTTGCTTGTGTTCATTTTGGAAAACTAGGACATAAGAAAAATGATTGCTAGTTTTGGAAGAAGGAACAAAAGGAACAAAAAACAACACAAATAAAAAACCAAGCAACACAAATGAAGGTGATACCACTATTGTAGCTTTTGAAAGTGATGTCTTATTTACTGTTTTAGTAGTAGAAACCTATTTATATACTTCCAATAATAGCATTGATTGGGTACTTGACTCTGGGGTATCTCACCAGGGAAAATTTTAAGAACCCCCCCTAAATTTACATGTATAATAAATGGGTGAATCTCCATGGTATATAGGAAAAATGGAAGGCGATTTTATCAATAATATGATATGTATATATAATTTTTTGGCGAATCTCTCACCAGGCATGGTGAATATTTTACTCAATTATAAAATATTGTGTTTATTGAATACACAAATGAAATCATTGCATTTCTTTAAAATATCTTTTGAAATCAAAATTATCGAAATTACATATTGATAACCTAGTGGGTGTAGGATAAGATTCACCCGTGCCATTCACAGAAAGCATGAGAAAAAACCTAATACTATATATAAAACCAAGAAAAATTCAAATTCATCACTTCTAGGGACCTCGTAACCACCCTGCAAATACACAAGTATGTTCCTATTTGCAATTAGAAAAATTACCCAAATTACAATCTGTTTAATCTGGCATATGTTGGAAAGTTATAGAAGGATGACTAGTGCAATCAATCCATTCCTTTTAGCCTTGTTTCAGTTTAAAATAGAAACTTTATACAAATATACTTGTCCAATGTCTATGCTTTAACCATTCACCTTAAGATGTTTTTACAATATAATTTCCTAAGTCTATTTAATATCTTCATTATCATAAAAACCAACCTGTATCCATCTTAACTCTACATCTACCACTCTTAGGGGGATGAAATCTATTTATCCTCTGAGCACTTGGTAGACCCAGAATTAAGATGGATCTAAGATGATAGAATTTCCCCTTTAAATAGTCTATGCTTACATGAATACCATGGTATTACCATGGGTCAATACCATGGGTTATCATAAACGTGGAGCTTAAAAATTACTATTAGTAATTTATAAAAATTAATAAAATTAATAGTTGATTTTTATTTTATTTTTTATTTTAACTAAGCTAAAATGTTTAACATACATTAAATTACAACATCCATTTTTACTCTTGATCGGATCAAATATTTTTCACTCTATGCTAGTTTGCATATCACGATATTTGATACCTCTCGGGGGTTAGTAGATCCAGAGTAAAGATGGATCTATGCTGGTTTAATTCCCCCATTTAAATAGGTTACATTCCAGGTGAATACTGTGGGTCAATACCATGTGCCATTTTGGTGAATACCATGGGTCAATACCATGTGCCATTTTTATTTTTATTAATACTAATATTAGGGTTAATAATGTTTTTTTGCAGGGTATTAATAACAATCTAGTCCATGGTATTTGTCCCATAGTATTTTGCCCATAGGTTTCACCTAAAGATAACACATTTTTTGAGTGTTCGTAAATATAAGGTGACTTATGGAGTAAATATAAAAAAATGTTTTATTTGTTTACCATACCTCTCGTTTATTTATATTTTTATTAATTTACCATACCTCTTTTACAAATATGGTATTTGGCCCATAGGATTCACTTAAATAAAAACTCTTTCTTAGCCTTCATTAAATATAAAAAGAGGTTTTATTTATTTACCATGCGTCTAGTTTATTTATATTTTTATTTATTTACCATACCTTTTGAGTAAGTATAAAAAGATGTTTTATTTATTTACCATACCTCCATTTTACTTATATTTTTATTTGTTTATACCCTTGCATGTATATAAGGTGACTTATGGAGTAAATATAAAAAATGTTTTATTTATTTACCATACCTCTCATTTATTTATATTTTTATTAATTTACCATACCTCTTTTATAAATATAGTATTTGGGCCTTTGGCCCATAGGATTCACTTAAATAAAACCTATTCTTGAAAATGGGCGAATGGATTCACTTAAATAAAACCTATTCTTGAAAATGGGCGAACGTAACTCCTAATTTCAAGGGCTAAATTTACTTTTTTTACCCTCTCCCTAAAAATAAAGTGGGCTATTTGAGGTGATTTGTAAAAATGTACTATGATACAAAATATTCATCCACTAAAAATTTAAAACCCCTTAATTTCGCCAAAGGGCGAACATTCGCCCCTAAAATTTTCTATGTATCTCACCATGCAAGCCCATGCAAAAATAATTTTATTACATATGAAGGGGGTGATCATGGTAGAGTACATTTCAGAAATAATAAATTTTGTAATATCATTAGAGTGGGAGATGTTTGTATCAAGACAAACAACGGACATTGTAATTTTCTGAAATAGGTTAGGCATGTCCTAAAGATACGTATGAGTTTGATCTCTATGGGACAATTGGATGATGAAGGCTACAATCTTTAGGAAAGGTGGATGGAAATTAGTAAAGGGCCATTGGTCACGGCTAAAGGATTCAAGACAAGGATCTTGTATACAATGAGCACAACAACATAGATATCAAATGCAACTGTTGTTGAAAAAGAAGGAAACTCAATTGAGTCATGACATAAGCGCTTGGGCCACATGAGTGAAAAGGACCTAAAAGTGTTTGTTGATAAAAATCTATTTCTAGGTTTGAAATCTTATGAACTTGATCTTTGCAAACATTATATTTATGGTAGGAAACGAATAATTTTATTTATGAGAGGTGGCCATGAAAGAAAAACAAATTTGTTAGAATTAATACACTCTTATGTGTTTAGGGTAATAAATGTTAAGTCTTTAAGAGGAGTCTCAAATTTTGTCACATTCATAAAGGTGCATCTAGGAAGGTTTGGGTCTACCCTATGAAAAGTAAAGGTGAGGTGTTTGAGATATTTCAAAAATTTCATGTTGTTGTTGAAAGAGAGACTAACAAATTGCTCAAATGTTTGAGGACAGATAATGGTGAACGGTTTTTCTCTAGTAATAAGTTTGGCATTACATGAGAAAATTGTCCTTGGTACTCCCCAACATAATGATATTATAGAAAGGATGAATTGCATTATCGTGGAGAAGGTGAGGAGTATGTAGTCAAATTATGGATTATAAAAGCGTTTCTGAGTAGGAGCAGTGAAGACATATTGTTATCTCATCAATTTCTCACCTTCTACAACCCTAGTGGTAGAATTCCTGAAGAAGTTTGGACCAGTGAGAAAGTAAATTATTCTCACCTGATTTTTTTTTTACTGTGAAGCATTTATGCATATTCCCAAAGAGAATAGAACCAAATTAGATGATAAATCAAAGAAATGTATTTTTCTGGGATATGTGGATGGTGAGTTTTGATTACTATCTATGAGATCCAGTTAATCACAAAATTGTTAGAAGCATGGATGTAATATTTAATGAATTAGAGATGTATAAAAGGCATGTAGGTGATATGGAGGTCAATAAATTTGTTGACAAGTTTATAGAACAACAAGAAAATATTCTACCATTGTAAGAATATGGCAATTTGGGCAGCCATTCAATAACAAGATGGACAACAAGTGGAAAATGATGGACAACGACAAGAATAAAACTTGTCACTACCATTATAAGAGATTCAACTGGAAAACACACCACCACAATTGGTTTGTAGGTCTACTAGGCCTCATAAGCCCTCACAAAGATATCCACCTCAAATTATATTTTTTTAATTGATGAAGGTGAACCTCATTGCTTTCAGGAAGCTTTTGAAGTGGAAACTAACAAAAGCAATAGAAGAAAACAATGGAGGAAGATATGGGTTCTTTGTTGGAAATCAAAACTTGGGAGTTAGTGAAGCTTCCAAAAAGAAGAAATGTCCTAAAAAAAATGGGTATATAAAATTAAACATGAGGGTGAAGGGAAGAAGGAAAGATACAAAGCAAAGGTTTATGCTGAAAAGATTTCCCAAAAAGAAGGCATTGGCTTTACATAATTTTTTTCACCTATTGCTAAAATGTCATCCATAAGAGCTATCTTTGATCTCATTGTTGCTTCAGGTGGAATGTGAACAATTAGATGTGAAGATAGCCTTCCTTCATGAAAATTTGAAGGATGACATTTATATGGAAAAACCATAAGGATTCAAGGTAAAAGGTAAAGAGAACCTCATGTGTAGGTTGGAAAAAAACCTTTATGAATTGAAATAGGCACCTCGCCAATGATACAAGAAATTTGATTCATTTTGTGTCGGAGAATGACTTTAAAAAATTAGACGTTGATTGCAGTGTCTACATCAAGAAGTATGATTAAGAAAAATATTTTATACTACTATTGCATATGGAAAATATGCTAATTATTAAACATAATAAGAATGTTATCAATAAGTTAAAGAAATACTTAGACAATGAATTTATAATAAAAAAATAAATCAACACCCAAAAAATGTGATTCATACTAGAAAAATAAAATATATTAGGAGAATGTTAAACAAATTCAATATGCAAAATGCCAAACCAATTACTACACCCCTAACATCACACTTAAAACAACCAATTACTACACCCCTAACATCACACTTAAAACAACCAATTACTACACCCCTAACATCACACTTAAAACCTAACACTGACAAAAGAATCGGTCGGTGGCAAACAGCCACACTGTTTCGAAAGGCTTTCCGAATAGGCCACGCCATCAAATTATATTAAACATTAACATTTCACCAAAATATTAAATTAAGTAATGGATTTTTTTATTTTTTTTGTTGGCCTAATAGAATAGGCCGAAGTCAAATTCCTTGTATACGTCATAGGTTCTGTGATTAAAAATTGGTATCGACCGCATTGGTGAAGATTGCAAGCCCACAGGCCATATAAGTCATTCCATTCTGCTGCTCAGAGAAGTGGTTTCCCAATGGTTGTGGCCATCGGCAATAGATTCGACATCTTACCCCTGAGCTGCAGAATGTCGACGATCTCCGTGACCGCACATCTCTGTGAGCAGTTGGAAATGAATGCTTTGTTCTTCTTCTGCGAACAAAAATCTGCATACACCGGATGGATCCTGTGCGGTGTACTACGCCTTTACGACGGAATCACTTGCTATGAATGGAGTTTATAATATATTTCTGAAGCTACAGAACCGATTTTCATTAGATGGATTTTCGTCGCGGATCTTGGCTGTTGGAACAAACACTCATTTACCTCAAACTCAAAATTATGTTTCGGAGATGCAACAATGGCATTGACCCCCAGAGTAGCACTAGTAACATCATTGTTAGCATCTAAAACCCAATCCCATCAAACAAAAATATTGAATTTTATGGTTGGGCTCATTCGTGACAGTAGCAACAATCTCAAACCAGAACCGATGTCGACAGTTACTAATGTTTTCAAAAGTAGTGCATCCCCAAGTAAAACCCATATTGAAGTTGGATGTACCCATGCTGAAAAGGTTATCATACTGTGTAAAGAAAGCAGAGTGAAAGAGGCTATGGACAGACTTTCTATTATGGACGAGCAAGGGATTGCAGTAGACTTTGATGCCTATTGCTTTCTCTTGCAAGGATGTTCAAGCGTGAAAGCACTGGTTGAGGGAAAGCGAGTGCATGCCCACCTGCTTACCATGGGTTTTGAGAGAAATAATGTCTTAGCTGCTAAGCTCATCAGCATGTACTCTGCATCTGGGAGTGGGAATTTGATGGATGCACGCCAAGTGTTTGACAAAATGCACAAACCTAACGTGTGCGTATGGAATGCTATGATTAGAGTGTATGCCAACAATGAGGTCTGTGAAGAGGCTCTTGGGCTGTTTTACCAAATGGAACCTGTTGGTGTACAGCCTGACAAATACACCTTTCCCTGTGTTCTTAAGGCATGTGCTCATTTATCATCTCTGGAAAAGGGAATGGAAATCCATGATTACATAACTGCTAATGGATTGGACTCGAATCTTTCGGTTGATAATGCTCTAGTAGCGATGTATAGTAAGTGTGGGTGCATAGATGCGGCACTCCATGTGTTCCTAAATATGAGAGAAAAGGATGTGGTTTCGTGGAATACTATGATAACTGGCTATATCCAGAATAGTAAATGTGATGAAGCTTTGAAAATATTTCAGCAAATGGAACTTGCAGGAGTGAAACCCAATTCAGTCACCATTGCCAGCATTCTCCCAGCATGTGCCCGCGTGGCAGACTTGAAACAGGGTAAGCAGATCCATGATTACATTATTGGGAGTGGGATCAAATCTGATATAATGGTTGATAACGCTCTCATAGACATGTATGCCAAATGTGGGAGCGTTGAGATTGCTCGACATCTGTTTGATAAAATGCCTAGAAGGGATGTTGTATCATGGAGTGCGATAATTGCAGGGTATGCACAAAATGGGTTTGCAGAGGAGGCTTTGGAAGTCTTTCGTCAAATGCAAGTGACCAGAGTGAAACCCAATTCGGTCACAATAGTGAGTATTCTGCCAGCATGTGCAAACGTGGCAGCTCTGCAACACGGAAAGGAGGTGCACGGCTACATTCTCAGAATGGGAATAGATTACCGAATAACTGTGTGGAACGCACTTATAGACATGTATGCCAAATGCAGGAAAACTGAGCTCGCAGGTTTAGTGTTTGATAAGATGCATCAAAGAGACGTTGTCTCATGGAATGCAATGATTGCTGGTTATGCCCAGAATGGCCATTTAGATAAGGCTTTGATACTTTTTCGACAAATGGAAGTATCAGGCTTAAAACCTGATGCGGTTACCATTGTGAGTGTTCTCCCTACATGTGCACATTTATCAGCTTTACAACTAGGTAAAGAGATTCATAATTACACAATCAGACATGAATTTGAGTCAAACGTTTCTGTTGGTAACACCCTCATAGACATGTATGCAAAGTGTGGAAGGGTACAAGTTGCACGCCAGGTATTTGATAAAATGCATCAAAGAGATGTGACCTCATGGAATGTAATGATTGCAGGCTACGGAATCCATGGACACGGTGAGAATGCCCTTGACATCTTTTATAAAATGCAGAAGGCAGGAACAGAGCCAGATTATGTGACCTTCATTGCTATCCTGTTTGCATGCAGCCATGCAGGCCTGGTGGATGAAGGGTTGCAATTCTTTGCTTCTATGGGCAGAGATTATCATATAATGCCCAGATTAGAGCATTATGCATGCTTGGTTGACATTCTTGGACGAGCTGGAAAATTGGACGATGCATATGAATTGATAAAAAAGATGCCATTTAACCCTGATGCTGGTGTGTGGGGGGCCTTGCTTGGTGCTTGCAGAATACATCACAACACTGAGCTAGGAGAAATAGTTGCAGAACATCTGTTTGAGCTAGAACCTGAAAATTATGGATATTATATACTTTTGTCAAATATCTATGCTGCATCTGGAAGGTGGGGTGGTGTTGAAAAAGTGAGAACAATGATGAAAGAGAGGGGAGTGAAAAAGACTCCTGGATGCAGCTGGATTGAGGGGAAGAACAAGACTCATGCATTTTTTGTAGGAGACAAATCACACCCACAATCAGAAGAAATTTATGCAATTTTGGGAAAGTTAGAAGAACAGATGAAGGAGGCAGGTTATATTGCTGACACAAACTTTGTGTTGCATGATGTCCAGGAGGGAGAGAAGATAGGCGTCCTTTGCAGCCATAGTGAGAGGTTGGCAATTGCTTTTGGGCTTCTCAACACAGACCCTGGAACAACCATAAGAATAACCAAAAATCTTCGTGTCTGTGGTGATTGCCACCATGCCTCCAAGTTCATTTCCAAGCTTGTGGGGCGAGAAATTATTGTGAGGGATGCAATCCGTTTCCATCATTTCGTGGATGGAATGTGTTCTTGCAAAGATTATTGGTGATGTTAAACAACAGAGAGTCATTGACTTTCAAGTTTTGAGGATGAAATATTTTCCATTCGGTCTGTCTTGCCTTGAGTCATTGACTTTTGAGAACAAAATGCTTATCCTTACTTTGTCTGCCTTGAGGTCCAATAATTGGATCTTTAGTACCTTAAGGACTTTTCGGGGTCTGCAATATATATGCAACGAGCTTTCCTTTATGATATCCATTTAGACTCATTGGAATTGTGGGACTAGAAAGCATTAGGATAATGACCGTCTTTTTTTGGTTGCATTTTCAATTTTTGACGTTGTTCTATGGTCCTGATTACAAGGTATTCTCTTTAGGATTCAAAGGAAGTCGTGGAAGAATTATGCATTCCTAATTTCTATTTAAAGATATCGAAGTTTGTAGGCTTCAATTCAATTTTCACCACACTTTCTTTTGTTTTACTATAAAGAATACATGATCTAGCCTTTCCTGTCTCACTCCTAAGCTTGTCCAAATTTTCCCTGCTCTAAAAATGGTTATCCCTTCTTTGTACTGTTGACCTATTTGAGATAACTCTGTTTTTCTACTTTCGAATTGGTGTGTCCATTTGTATTATAATTTGGTTCATGCTTATGATCCTGAAAGACAAGACGACACCCTAAGATGAAGAAGAATCATACTGAGGAGTTTGATATTAACAGACCTGTAATAGGGGATATTAATTGTCTTATGAAGGCCTCATTTCCTAATCTGCAACCACAAAATTTAGCTTTGATGAAGGAGTCAAGCAAACAGCAGGCATGAACTGTGCTCTCAAATCCTCTTCCTACTGTGGTGGGTCTTTGTAGTCTGAAAGGTGTTTGCAGATGATTTTTTATGTCAGCATAAAAGTCAATCCCTGAGAGGGGTTGTGTGCGTACTATATGTTAGGTCGTCTCACCAAGGCATCAAGTAATTTTGTATTTGCTATTTTCAGTGAAGCATTTTGTTTCTCTAGGGAAAAATGGTTTATACTTGTGGATATAAAAACGTTATGATTAATTAGCAAGACACGACTATTGGATGAGATCGGGAACATGGCTATTTCATCTCTTGAAGATTATATATGCAAGGCCAGGGCTTATAGTCGTGTCAAACACAATCTTCCATCACATGCCTCTGATGGTAATTCCATATCACAGTAGCAAGGGTGAAGGAAAGGAACTACTTAATATTGCCTTTGCAATCTAGGGAATTTGTGGTTGGGATAATAGAAATGAAGCACATTAATTGCTACCTCAATTGTCATTGATAGGTACTGCCAAGAATTCACATTGCTGTAAATTAGAGTTTAGATATGTTATTTCTTGTTTCTACATGGATTCTATACGTGCAAATAACAGAGGTCAAGACTGGCGGAAAATGTCTAGGTTTCTTCTGTATGAAAGAAATTTTCTACACTGGCTAGTTAAAGAGCACCTTGGTTGCAAGTTGAGTAATCTCACGTTGGCCTTCACAAACGAATGTGCTACCATCCCGGTTCTATTGAAATAAAGCAGCCCAACAAATTCCATGGAAGTGGAGCATTTGTGTCACTCAATTGTTTAAGTTTCCATTACTTGTCAATTGGTTTCTGAGGTAATATGTATAAATATCGTTTCATGTAAATAAAGTCCTTGGCATGAGAAGAGGTTCCTCAGAAGGGAATTTTCTATTTGTTTCTGCTAATTCTGCACTTGTTCAGCGATCTCTCCATGTTCTGATTTTGTTTCCTGTTTCTGTCGTATCTCTGTCTATTTCAGTTATCCCTTGTTTTTCTCTGATTTTCTATTAACAGTAACACGGTATAGGTTTGTAGAACGAGTTTTTTCATTTCTTGAATTCTCTTTTGGGTTTAAAAGTTCTCTAAAGATCGAACTTTCCAGAATTTTTCAAGTCAAGAATTGAATAGAAATGGCTTCTGATTTTGTTGCCGACTGCCAGAACCACGTGAGACAGTTTAATGGCCAGACTCTAGAAATCGAGAATCCAAATGTCGATGGCAGAGGACCTGCATCGATTGGTGGATGGAAAAATGCCAAGCTACTGAAGGGTGCGGATGAAATTACGAAGATGGGAGATCAGGGATATGAATGCACGAGCCTATATTATTCACCATTTGTCTAACAATTTTGTTCTTATTGTCACAAAGGTGGACATAACAAAGGCTGCTTGGGGTTCACTGATTAAATATATGAGACAAATGACGTGAGCGTCAGACTTCTCTCGGGGAAGAAATTCCTTGGGATGAAGATGCGGAGATCAAAACGCTGGGAAGATTACATGTCCAGACTCAGGCCATCGTGGATGATTTATGCACCCACGGTGCACTGTCTTGGATGAAGATGCCATGATTACCCTTCTTGGAAGTATCCTTGCTTCGTGTGAAGAGATTGCGCTGGTTTTAGTATTAAGGGGTAAATTAACCTGATTGGAAGCACATTCTGCATTTATTAGGGAAGAAACAAAGGAGGATCTTGGGATCATTCCAAGCAGTTGTTTTTCTTTGGCATTGTTTTCTATGAATGGAGAGGGTGAACGAAGGAAGAAGGGCAAAGGGTGAGAAAAAAAGTTGACTCTTTGATTGAAGGTTACGATCGTAAGAAGATAAAATATTTTCACTGAAAGATGAAAGGAAAAAGTACAATAAAAGAACATTTTCCTAAATTTATTGCAAATAAAAAGAAAAGTGATTTATGTGATTTATGGTGGACAAAATAGGAAGGTCAACTTTCTCCTCCACGAGTAACAAGGGTAATGTGGCGTCCTCTCGAATCATGGTGGACAAAATAGTAAGGTCACAAATTTTACATACGAAAACCCTGTTTGATGTCTATTGTGCCATTGGAAAAGTCTTTGAATGTAGAACAATGTCTAGGGATTCATTATAAGCAAGAGTTTTTGGACACCCAAAAACCTCTTATAATGCCACAAATTACATTTGGAAAGTTTCAAACCTCAGTTCACCAAACTAAGATCCGTTGGCAAAAATTGCCCTATAAGCTAATTCGTTCAAATTTTGTACTCTAAAAACATCAAGATAGATGATAAATAATATAATGATATGTTTTAAATCACAGCTCCCCAATTTTGGAGGCTTTGGGTACCCAAAAATATTTATTGAATTAGGTAAGGAAAATTTTCCTTTACCTTTTCTTTGCAGTGCTATTTAATCTTACTTGGAAGTTGTCCTTTTAATCCAATCTATTAAGGTTGTGTTTCCTTTGTCTTGTAGTTCTAGATATATTCAACTCTTCTTGAGCATGTGATGCTAAATCCTCTATGGAATTTAGGACCTGCTCCTCTTCTTAAGCCAACATGGAAAGCTCTGAATTTCATATTTTTCATATTCACCATTAGGTAAATGTGCATATATGGGTGTAGTCTAAGTTTTTAGACATTATTTTCTACTTGTTCCAGTTTTTTCTAGGGACCATATAAAAAAATTGTAATTTTCTTACCAAGAATTTGTGGTCTCTCTTTGTTCAATTGTAACCATACTCCATCACCCACTCTCAAAGACCTTTCTATCATTTGTTGATCGTGCCTAGCCTATCATTTTTCTATGATTTATTTAATGCCTCCTATACTTGTAAATGGATCTTTCTATTATTCTCAACAATTTCTTTTACTCTTAAAACATCCCCTATGAAATCCTCCCCCACTCTTCCTTGTTGTCCATATACTAAATCCAAAGGTGAAGGTGGAAAATATCCAAAACAAATATCAAATAGTGACTTATTAGTTGAAGTGTGGACTATTTCGTTGTAAGAGTGTTGTAAATAAAACATGTTTTCATCCCGATTCTTCAGATACTTTTGATTGTAAACCTCAAAAGTTATACCAAAATATTGTTTACTACTTTTATTTTCCCATCTATATGTGGATGTAAGGATATATACCTCTTCAATTTTGTGTTCATCTTCTCCACAATGTAGTCGAAAATGCATTGAGAAATCTAATGCCCCTATCTGAAATGATGCTCCTGGATGTTCCAAGGTGTACTGAGATTTATTCAAAGAACAAGTTTGCTATTTATTTTACGAGGCATGAGAATGCACATCTTGTTGAATCTATCGACTACGACGAGTAGGTAGTTATGCCCCTTTCTTGTAGTTGTTAAACCTTCTAATAAATCCATATAAATGTTTTCCTAGAGACAAGTGGGTATAGATAAGGGATGATATAGACCATGTTTCCTAATATAGGGCTTGTTGGAATAACAAAATATATACCCTCTAATGAACCTATCTACATCTTCTTTCATCTTGGGTTAGTACATACCTCTACAAATTGGAATCTATCTTCCCAACACCAAAGTGTTCTACAACCTTGAAGGTATGAGTCTTTTCAATAAGTTGTATTCACTCACCTTTAAGAATGCATAACTTTTCCAACCTGTGGAGTAACTTGTTTTGGAGATGGTACTCAATTATGTTGTGATCCATATTGGATCATTATATTGTTTGTCATCCATCTTAATGCTTTCATAGTGGAGAAAGTGGAGGAATCAACTCATGACACTGTTTTTATTGGTGGGATTCAATTTGGCAAGACATGGTCCAAAACTTTTCGAGAGTGTTTTGCAGCATCAAACGATGTTTTTTGGGGGTAAAATTTTGCCACTTTAGTGCTACATCATTTTAAACATAGTTATGGATGAAACGGGAACTATTACCTCAAAACGGGTACTTAAGCCCAAAAATCCCAAAAAAACATGAAAAAACAACCCAAAAATGAAAATTGTTTATTCCAGAACGATGCTTTTTTAGGGTAAATTTTCAACATGTTTTTAAATGGAAGTAAAAACCATTTTTTTAAAAAATGGATGAAAAAAAACCCCTTAAAAATTGTTTATCTGGAATAACAAAAAAAAACCAGGTTACAATTTATAGATTTTTTAGCAATAGAGTTAAAGAGAAAATATCTGGACTTTGAAACTGTAAAATTCCAACAATTCTCGGACATGATGTTAAAGATAAAATATCATGTCTGATAATTCCAACTATTTCCATCAATGTTGTTAAAGATGAAATATCTTGACTCTAAAACACCTTGAAATTGTAATTGTTTCCAACTATAGCATTAAAGATAAAATATCGTGACTTAAAAAAACATTAAAATCTTGACAATTTTTCAACCATGCAACTAAAATCAAAGATTATAACTACAAAAAAAACTCAAGTTTTCAAAATATTTCAAACATGACATTATGGGAAAATTTTATGAGTAAAAAAATTTAAAAAATGAACACTTGAATGAAAGAGTTATTATATCAAGAATAATTTTTTTTTAAATGTTAAATGTATAGCAATTTTTAAAAATCAACTATGAAATTCCACATAATCGGATCGGGTTGCTAGACAAACATTGACAGTGACCGTAATATATATATATATATATATATATATATGGGAGAGGTGGGGTCGAGGGAGGAGAGAGGTGATGAGTCGGGTTCTTTTTTTCAATTTTTTTTTAAATTGTTTTGAATTTTTGTTTTTTAATGTTTTTGAATTTTTATTTATTTTTCTGTTATTTGTTTGTTTTTATAATTTTAATTTAAAAAAGAGTCTTAAATTTTTATATTATTTTATCTTTTATTTTTAATTCTGTTTATCTAAATGATTTAATTTAAATAGTTTTTAATTTTTTATTTTAATTATATTTTTTTCTTAATTTTTTTTATTTAATATTTTTTGGTATATATATATATATATGGTTTTACTTTTTTATTTTATTTTTTTAGTTTAAAAAATGTTTCTAGATTTTTTTGATTCAATTTGTTTATATATATGTATTTATTTTTGAAAATTTTCATTTTCTGTTTGTTTGTTTGTTTGTTTGTTTATTTTTTATTTTTATGGGTTAATTTGGGATTTTTTTATACATTTTTATAGTTTTTTATTTTTATTTTTTTTATATATTTCTTGTATTCGATTTTTTTGTCATGGTTTTTATTTTTATGTTTTATGCTTTTATTATTATTATTTTTATATTTTTATGTTTTATTACTAACATGTTTTTATTATTTTTATTTTTGTCATGCCTTTTTTTTAATAGGTTTTTGGTTTTTTGTTTATATATATATTTTTTGTATTTGATTATTTTGTCATGTTTTTTAAGTTTAATTTTTATGTTTTATTACTAACAGGAAAATCACCAATATTTAAAAAAAATATATCCACACTTAATTCATTAGAAAATTTAAAGTGTAAAAACTAAGTCTTTTAAACAAAAAGGTTGATGCTCATAAGCACTTTTCAAAATCAAGATGAAAATCATTAACAAAAAAAAATGTTCACACTTGATACATAAACAAATTTAAAGTGTCAAAAATAAGCCCTATAAAAAAATGTGTTGATGGTGTATCAACACTTTTCAAAATCAGCATGAAAATCACTAACATTTAAAAAAATGTGTTGATGCTGCATCAACACTTTTTAAAATCAGCATGAAAATTATTAACATCGAAAAAAAATATTCATATTTGATACATAAGAAAATTTAAAGTGCTAAAAATATACTAAAATAAAATGTATTCTAGCATCACCACTTTTCAAAATTGGGTGATTTTTTGCTACCTCAAAAAAGGGTACTAGTTCACTTTCTCGTTTGATCAGTAACTATGTTTTTTTACTATTATACATTTAGAGGCTTTTTCAACGACGCAAGAATCAGGTCAAATAGAGTTTGTATGTGAAAGTTATGCCACTTAGAAGTTGACATTCCTATTTTCATCACAATAGTCTGAGAGGATGCCACGTCAACCCCCATTATTCATGAAAAAGGGGCTAGCCAGGTGATTATGATGTAGAAGACTAGTAGGCTATTAGGTTCTGTTATAATTGGGCCACTAGGAGGAAAAGACATTCCATTCTTTTGAGTGCATTTGCTCCATAGCTAAGCAAAAATATCCAAAAGGGATAGGAGGTAGAACATAAAGAGGATTTGTGCACTGTAGCAACCTACAAGCCACATACCATACTTCTTTGTACTCAGCCATATTTCTATTCAGAGCAAGAGAGTGGAGAAACCTAACCTTCCAGTCGGATTTTTCTCTCGAAAGAGTTTCCTAGAGCATATATTGTGTCAAATGTGTGTGAGATTTTATTTTGTCATTCTCTATTTTATGCATAATTTTAGTTCGCATGCATGAACCATTAACAATAAATATACAAATCCATAAATCTAATAAAACTGTAATAATGCAGAATTTTAGTTTTTAAATATAATTTTATCAGATGTGTTATGAAAAATTGTCTATTGGAATATCCATGACAATTTACGAATCATTTTGGTATTAGAGCATGTTTCTTTGGGTGTATTGTGGAGATTTGCAGGAGATCTAAATTGACTGGGCCAAAATTCGTAAAACCTTAATCATGATCGACGAATCTGTGAATAACCTTCGTGATCCTGCAGTGTAGAGGTTTTTCGGTTGCAACAACAAGTCATTGGTATAAATTGTAATGTAAATCTCTTAATGATGGTCTTGATTAATAAGCTTGGGATGTTTGGAAAAGATGGGGGTTCAAATGCAGAGGACAAATCAAAAGGGGATCAAGAGATTAGGAAGAAACAAAGAACCAACCAAAGAAAGAGCCCAAAAAATATCAACCTAGTTTGAATGCAATGAATAAATTACAACACCTATTTAAAATGGAAGTAAAGGTCGATATCAAGTCGTACCATGATGAGATCGACGCTCTGAAGTTGAATCAATGGTTGAAGCAACTGGAAGTGTATTTCAACATCCATCAAATTGAGGAAGAACAAAAGATTTCTTTTGTGTGGCTGAAATTAGAGGCGCATGGAAACCTTAATGTTTGAGGGAAAGCCTCTAGTTACTAAGTGGGAGGATTTCAAAACCCTCATTAAGTTGTAGTTTTACCCTATTGAGTACATAGAGGACAAGTGAATCTAATGGCACTATTTCAAGAAAAATCCAAGGAAAGCGTGTAGGAATACATCACAAAGTTCAGAAAGATGGCCATAATGCTCGGTATCTCCCCAAAAAACCCAAATGTATTCTGCAAGTATTTGGGCGTTCTACTTCGCCATCTACGGGAGTAAGTGATGTTGTTCAAGCCCAAATCAATGGAAAAAGCTTGTGTATAGGCATAGTACCTAGAGAACATAGGCTTGAAGATAGCGCAATCAAGTTGATCGAAGCAGAATGAGCAACATGATGCTTTTAAGGAGGTGAATAAGAAGGAAAAAGGGGGGAAGATAAAAAGACGACAACCACAAAATATTAGTGCAAAGATCCCAACAACCATTGTAACCACTACAACATTAACAACCATACAAAGGAGAAGTATTGAAACTTGCATCCAGCACTAAACCTGAAGAACAAGAAAAAAGACAATAAGAAGAAGAATATCATGGCCACAAATTCGAGCAACCAAGTTGAAAGCAACTCAGACGTAGATGAGAAGATTGTCTGTATGTCAGTGCAAAAGGAGGTGAACCTGAGTAGCCTTCAACAACAGAAAGAGAAAGAAATAACCAAACTCTTCCACATAAAGATACATGTCAAGAAGACAAATATTGATGCTTAGTTTGACTCAGGATCGCAGGCAAATCTCATTGCAGTAAAGCTGGTCAAGAAGTTGGAGCTGGAAGTTCATGATCATCCAAACCCATATCCACTTGGATGGGTAAATAAGGATGTAGCGTTGAAGGTAACAAAACAGTGACAAATTAGATTTGTTGTTAGTGCTGATTTTATTGATGAAGTAGCACTAGATATGGCTCCCCTTGATGTATGTGGAGTCGTGTTTGGGAGTCCCTACATGTACATGCTAGATGCAATATTCATGTAAAGAGCCAACCAATATCAGCTCATTAAGGATGAAAAATCATTCACTATCAATGCACACAAAGGAAAGAATTTTTTTTTGCTGGTAAGTGCCAAACAAGCCAAGAAATTGATCAATACTAACAAGTATGTTTTGTTATTTTTAAGAGAAAAACAACTTGTAGAAGAATCAGTAAGAGATAAGACATTCTTGGAGGGGTGTGTTGGAAAATCAATGCAAATAGAATAGGGTTTAATTCTCCTTACTTAATAATTACTTGTGAGTTATGTTGGCTTCTTTTACTTCTTTATTATCTTCTCTTTCATCAAGCAATTACCATATTATGTGTGCATGAAGATCACAAAACAAGAGACACAAGATGTAGGCACTATGCCAGGGAAAAATCCCCTTCGAGGGGAAAACCTAGTAAAAAATTCTCTTCTTTTCAATAGTATTCTTTGAGATTTTTCACCCTAGACAAAGACCAAACCTTCCCTCCACACCACGTTAGCCTCCCAGATCTTCGATCTCTTTCCCACAACTTCGACTATGTAGTAGCTTTTGGCATTAGGCAACAACTTTCGACATCAGGCATCGACGAAACTTGAAAGACTTCGATCTCCCAAACTAGGGCATGAAACAGACAGAGAGAGACACCAAAAGTTCAATTTTCTTCTTCTCCTTAGACTTCACCCAACTCACATTTCCTTTTCTTCCTTAGACTCACTTCACACTTCTCCAAATTCCTTAGAGATATCGAACTAGCTTGAGATAAGATGCTTCAAATGATTTCGACTTGCTTCTATTTATAGGCTTCAAGGGAGGTCAAATTAGTGTCCTTACGCTGACTTGATCTCTTTTAGGCTGACTTGGTGTGGAGGATACATAAATTATATTTGACTCAATACTAAACCTTTTTACGTGATTCGAAAGCCCAAGAATGGTCTCTTTGAATGTACAATGACTCTATAAACTCAATATTAATTTTAGGAGTCGACAATGGGGACTCTGACTAATATAATGATGACCCAAGCATGAAACCCATGCTTTAATAAGTCATTGTTACAATAATAAAAATTATTTTCTTTATTCTTTTGATAAGTACATTTCATGATGACTCAAATACATTAATGAAGACCAAATCTAGTTACATTTTCCAACACTCACTCTTAACTAGGAAGGTATTCATAATATAAAAATACAATAGAAGATCCCAAACTATATGAACAATGTAGAAATTTAGGCACCACAATGCCATGGATTAGATTCCTGACCATGGAAATCAATCCATTGGTCTCTCATCAATTTAGGCACCACAATGCCATGGACTAGATTCTCGACCAGGGAAATCTATCCATGTGGGAATAAGGTGGATTCAAGCTTTCAACCTCTCTAGGTACCATCAGGTTTACTTGCTAACCACCAACTCAAGGACCTAGGTGCGTATCCATGGTCAGATCTCTATGACCCACACCACCTTCTCTACTTTGGGACCTAGACATCAACACAAAGTGTCGACCAGATGTCCTCCTAGTCAATGCTTCACTCACAAAGCCTCAACAAATCTCTTCCAATCTCTTATCATCAATACAAACAACAATATCTACCAAACCAAGCAGGTACCTTAGATATTAAAACTTCTTATTAGGAAGAGCCTTTTTATATACGTCTGCTATCTCTTCATCTGTCGAAACATACTCCAACTTCGCGATCCCATTGTGCACCAGGTTCCTAATAAAGTGGAACTTATTGTTGATATGTTTCGTTCTAGCATGAAACATGGTATCTCCAGACATCTTGATACAAATTTTACTATCACAATTAATCACAGTAAGACCCAAAGACTTCTCGAACAAATTTGTCAAAAGCCTCCTTAACCAAACAACCTCCTTTCCTACTTCACATACAACCACATATTCTGCCTCAACACTACTTAAACCAACAAGATCTTGCTTCCTACTCATCCATGAAATCATAACAACTCCCAGACTAAAACATCGTCTGGTAGTGCTCCTTCCATCGGTCTCACTGCCACCCCAATTAGAGTCTGTAAAGACAATTAGCTTGACTTCCTTACTATTATACTTTAGGAATTGATGTATAGTGCCACGAAGATACCTCAACATATGTTTGGCAACTATCCAATGATTGTGACGAGGCTCCAACTGAAACTAACTAAGAATGTTTACTGCAAAACATATATCTGGCCTAATATTTATCAAATACATTAGGGAACCCACCAACTGTCGATAAGAGGTAGGATCCATGAGAATAGTGTCAGAGCCCCTCAAATTCTTAATATTGGTGATCATAGGAGTAGTCATCAGCTTGGAATCTATCATTTCGAATTTTTACAACGACTTGATGATGTACTTTCCTTGCCCCAAATATATCTCCCCATGTCTATACCATACTTCTAGACCCAGGTAATAGTGCATCAGTCCTAGATCCTTCATTTCAAATTCATCTACCAACATCTTCTTGCATTCTTGAATTCTCCGCTCCAAACCTGTGATGTATAGATCATCCACATATAGTAGAATAATGACAAACTCATTATTCACGACCTTGATGTAGATATTTGGATAAGAAATACTCTTCACGAACCCAATTCTAAGTAGATATGCATCCATCCTCGCATACCATGCCCTAGGTGTTTGCTGCAAACCATATAGGGCCTTCTTAAGTTTGCAAACATGAGAGTCCCTACTATTAACTTCAAATCCTCCAGCTATTCAATAAACACTTCCTCATCAATGGTTCCATTCAAAAATGTGTTTTCACATCCATTTGAAACCAAAGATCCATTGTAGCAGCCAATGAAACCAAAGATCTAATGGTAGTGTACCTTGTTATGGGAGAAAATGTTTCTTCATAATCAATGCCTTCCTTTTGAGAGAAACCCCTTGCAACGAATCTTTCTTTGTACTTTTCTATACTTACATCAACAACATGTTTGATCTTATAGATCCATTTGGAGGTGACAACTGATTTGTCACTTGGTCTAGGAATGATTTCCAAAACCCCATTCTTCATGATGGATTGATATTCTTCCTGCATTTTTTCTTCCAATCCTCTTGATGAATAAATTCCTTGAATGTAGATGGTTTGACTTCAATTGACTTTGTCATGTATGCAACATAACCAAAATATCTTTTCAGTTTCTTACTTTCCCTCAAGGTTCCTTTCGCAGCTTCACGTCCTTCAACATCTTCTAATGTGGCTTTTAACCAATTTGGCCTCTTCCTTGTTGTTGGGATGACCACCGATTGAATATTCTCACTTGGTCCTTCTTCTTCTTCTTGATTTGTAGTAGGGTTTTCATGATGAACTTCTTCTTCTTCATATATGGGAACTTCTTTGTCATTAGAATCAATAGGAGTATATTTTGATTTCTTGTATACTTGATTTTTATCGAATATGGCATATATGCTTACTTCAATGTGTCTTCCTTCATTTACGTAGATTCTATATGCTTTTGAGGAGAGAATATATCCAACGAATATTCCCTTGATACTTGTTGACTCCAGCTTCTTTCGCTTGTCCTTTGGAACATGGATATATGCTAGACTTCCAAAGATTCATAGGTGATCCACACTCAGTGTCTTTTCTGTGAATACTTCTTTGAGTGTTGTATTATTAAGACTTTTATGAGGACTTCTATTTTGAATGTACACAACTATCATTGTTGCTTCTCCCCAGGAGAGTTTTGGTAGGTCTTGATCAAGGAGCATAGTTCAAATGCCTTCTTCAATTGATCTATTCTTCCTTTTGGCCAATCCATTTTGTTCAGGATGATAGGGAACAATCAGCTCCCTCTTAATACCCGCTTCCTCACAATATGAAATCAATTCCTTAGAAGTGTATTCCCCACCATTGTTAGACCTTAGAGTTTTTATCTGTCTTTCAGTTAGGGTTTCCACTTCGGACCTAAATTTTGAACTTATCAAATACTTCATCTTTTGTTTTGAGAAGATAAAGTTGTGTTTTTCTAGAATGGTCATCAATGACTATCACATATTAGAGATTACCTCCAAGTGATTTGTCAGACATGGGCCCAAACACATCAGAATGGGTGAGGTCTAATATCTCTTTAGACCTAGTTTCACTATTCAGAAATGGCTTTCTTGTATGTTTTCCCACAGAGCATCCTTTGCACACACCTTCATCATCTAACTTCATATTGGGGATACCATGAACCAATTGACTAAGAATAGAGATGACCTTATAATGTATATGGCCATATCTCCTATGCCATAGCTCAATGGGACTGACTTCCATATGAACCAAAGCTTGAGGATGTGGTGTAATGACTCTATAAAGGCTTCCTTCATGAACTCCAATAACCCTAACTTTATCAATGCTAAAGTTTTTTCCCCAAACCAATACTTTTCCATCAACAATAGAAACTCTTTCCCCTTTATCTTCTAAACAATAAATATAAAGGAAATTCTTTTCCAAACCTGGAACATATAGAATGTTGTTGAGGTGCAACTTTGATCCATTTTCCAACTTCAATGATGTTGATCCTAGGCCTCTAACAACATAGCTTTTGTTGTCACCTAATTCCACTGCGTGAGAAGATGACTCCTTTGATAGTGTATGAATTTGTTTAATTTCTCCTATCACGTGTCTTGATGCTCCTTTAGTAATGATCCATGCATTGTCATCATTAAGAGAACCTGTAAGAGGAGCCAAAAATCCTTGACTTTTGACCTTGTTGAATAAGTAGTAGATGAATTTCTTGATCCAACTTCCAACAGTGTTGATACCCATTCTTATGTAGTTCCTCAAAGAGGGAGAATCCATGCCAACAAAGTGATGTTTAGTTTTTCCTAACCATAGCTCCAATACCATGTTGGAAAATCAATGCAAATAGATTAGGGTTTGATTCTCCTTACTTGATAATTACTTGTGAGTTACGTTGAATTCTTTTAATTATCTTCTCTTTCATCAAGGAATTACCATATTATGTGTGTATGATGATCACAAAACAAGAGACACAAGATGTAGGCACTATACTAGGGAAAAACCCCCTTTGAGGGGAAAACCTAGTAAAAAATTCTCTTCCTTTCAATAGTATTATTTGAGACTCTTCATCCTAGAAAAATACAAAACCTTCTCTTCACACCAATTAGCATCCCAGATCTTCGACCTTTTTCCCAACAAATTCGATTATGTAGCTGCTTCCAGCATCAGGCACCAATGAAACTTGGAAGACTTTGATCTCCCAAACTAGGGCACAAAATAGAGAGAGGTAGGCACCAAAATTTCAATTTTGTTCTTCTCCTTAAACTTCACCCAACTCGTACTTCCTTTTCTTAGACTCACTTCACACTTCTCTAGCTTCCTTAGAGATATCAAACTAGCTTGAGATGAGATGCTTTAAATGAATTCGAATTGCTTCTATTTATAGGCTTCAAGGGAGGTCAATTTGGTGTCCTTAGGCTGACTTGATCTCTTCTAGGCTGAATTGGTGTGGAGGATACATAAATTATATTTGACTCAATACTAAACCTTTTTACACGATTCAAAAGTCCAAGAAGGGTCTCTTTGAATTTACAATGACTCTATAAACTCAATATTAATCCTGGGATTCCACAATGGGGAATTTGACTAATATAATGATGACCCAAGCATGAAACCCATCTTTTAATAAGTCATTGTTACAATAATAATTTTTTTTCTTTATTCTTTTGATAAGTACATTTCATGATGACTCAAATACATTAATGAAGATTGAACCTAGTTACATTTTCCAACACGGTGTACTAAGAAATATAAACAACATTTGGAAAAGTTGTTATAGGCATATAGGGATGTGTTCCGAGAGCCTAAAGGGTTAACACCTAAGAGGGAAGTGGAACACGAGATCCAAATATTATCGACTCCCCATTGTTAAACATTGAGTTGTATAGACAGTCTATTATAGAATAAAGTGAGACAAAGAAATAGTTGCAACAACCACTGGAACATGGTGTGATTTGACCGAGTACGTCACCATGTGGGTCACCCATCATCATTGTGCCAAATAAAGATGAGACTTGAAAAATGTGTATAGATTATAGGGCATTGAACAAAATCATGTTGAAGAATAGGTACCCCCTGCTTAAGATAGATGATTTGCTGGACTTGTTGTAATAAGAAAAATATTTCACCCAACTGGACTTAAAGTCTAGATATCACCAGGTTCGAGTCAAAGAAGAAGATACATGGAAAACTGCTTTCAAAACCAGGCAAGGTTTGTATGAGTGGTTAGTCATGCTATTTGGCCTATGTAATGCACCATCTACATTAATGAGATTAATGAATAAAAAACATGACTGCGATCACATGTTTTTCATATATTTCATATTTTTCGTGTAGTAAGGTTCATTGAAAGTATTCAACATGGGTCCTCATTGGATGAAAAATTAAATTCCACATCCAATGAGTGCTCTCGCTCAAAATTTGAGTAAAATCAGAGGGAGAAGTTGAAAATACGAGTTGAGAAATTAGTTTTTTCTTTTTCTCCTTTCAAAACTTGATGAGGTAATCTAATATTATTTTATTATTTCCACTATTATCTTACAATATTCCTTAAGAGGCCATTTTCGGCCTCAAAATTTCTCTAATGTAGGTCCCTATGGCACAAGCGGAGGACCTCCCTAACAGGATACAATGCCAAATAGTTAGAGTACCATGAGGCATGGGTGTGACTCTTTCGACGCATAGCAATTTCCATTGTCTATTACCTAGACACAAATCAAGGCTATGGGCCTCAATCATAGTTATTGATACATGTATATATGTATTGATTAAATCTATAGATATGATCACCAAACTATAAGCCTTGATTTTGTAGGACATTTGTCCACACTTTGTAATGATATTTTGAAACACACACACAAGCAAAAATTTCGTCGGCTTTACATGTATATAATGATGTGATCGTTTAATTTTGAACATGTTTTTGAAGTGATAAATGATATATATGCAAATCCAAAAGATAATTAGTAAAGAAAGCAACAATTTCATTTCTTAATTAGGGAAAATTAATGTAATTAATATAATTGAATAAACACTAGAGTTACCTTACTCAAATACATATAAAATAATATAGAATCACACACGTGATACACATTGTTGAGATGAAATGCCACCAATTGCAAGTCTACATGAATCAGTAAAGATTATATGCCATGTGAAATAACTTATGAGAGTAATTCAATAATGATACAATATTTTGCAATATTGTTGGTTGTAGCACTTGTACAAGTGCCACCAAACACACAAATCTAGGTAGAAGGAGAATAGATCACCTAATATGTAGAAGCTAAGTTCTAGGCATGATGACTAACACCATCCACAAACTTGATGAAAACTGGATCATCCATTGACATCTACCAAGGCATGTCAAAAAAATGATAATGCACTATATACATCAATTACAAAACAAAGTAGATGCTTGAGAAAAAGAACAAGCATAGTACTTCTTGAGATAGATCCCATTTTTGGAATGAAAGCATGTTTACGTCATAATCAATCAACTTATATGCTCATTTATTAAGTACATGCCTCATGGTATAAGGCCCATAACACATCGGCTTAAATTCACCTATTTCTAAAGCATCATTGTCTTCAATCATAAAACAAAAATGAGGTTGCCTTTAGAGAAGACAATGGGATGAAGAAATTCATCATATTGACTTTTGACACGTTGATTATGTGCTTTGTTTGTTGTATCGGTATCTCGATGTTTCTCATCTAGATGCTCTAGGTAAACAAAGTGCTCTTCTAGGCTAGATGTATTAGGAAGAAGCTTAGAGATGTTTTCTCACATTCAATCGAGAGAATAAATTCCACACCGTGAAATAGTTAGAACAGAGTAAACCCTATAGCAATTATAACATACATTTAGTATGCCCAAAAGGTAGGATAAAATATTACATGCCTATAGGACTTCCTTTCATTAATAATTCTTTGCAAAATGGTTTTCAATGACTTATTAACGACCTCCAACTGTCCATTTTCTTAGGGTTAATAACAAGATAGATATTCCTATTTGAATCCCAAATTTAAAGCTAACTTAAACATCATCTTGTTTTGCAAATGTCTGTCATGGTTGTTAGAAAACTATAATTTTCTTATGTTAATGATTACATTGTGATATTTTTGTAGTTTTATTGTCTTCTCTTATGTTCTTCTTTTATCTTAGTTTCATTAAGCAATCATCAAAACAAAGCATGAAGATCAATGACATTTTTTACATTTTTCAACACTCCCTCTTAAGTAGGGAGGTATTCATAATTACATATATATGAAGGTACATGGAAGATCTCAAGTGATATACTCTATGAAGAGTCACAACACACACAATACTAACGATGTAAACTTTGAAACGGGAACTATAAACTCAAAACAAGAACTCTGGCAAAAAAACATGAAAAACAGTGTTAAAAACGAAAAGTGTGTATATTGGAAGGATGGTTTTTTTTAGGGTCAATTTTGAACATGTTTTAAAATTGATAGTGAAAACTAAATTTTTGTACAAAAATTGTGAAAGAACACCCGAAAATGAAAATCGTTGATACTGCAACTATGATTTTTTTTAGGGTCAATTTTCAACATTTTAAAAAAAGGTCATTAAACCAAATTTTTATGTGAAAAAACTATGCAAAAAACATCATGAAAACAAAAAATGTCGATGTTGCAATAACACTTTCTTTTTTCTAGAGTAAATTTTCAACATGTTTTAAAAATAACAGTGAAAACTAATTTTTTGTGCGAAAAAACACCCTTCTTGTGCAAAAAAACTAAAAGTGTTGATGCTTGAATAATGCTTATATATATATATATATATATATATATATATATAGTATATATATATATATATATATATATATATATAGTATATATATATATATATATATATATATATATAGTATAAATTTTCAATATTTTGAAATAATGGTATAAATTTTTGAATTGAGGCTTCTGTGATCCATATCAAGTTTAAGAGAAATTCTTCGGCGTAAATCACAAGATAAATCATTTGTCGATGCGTTTCGAACCAACTAGTGTGGTTCATCGTTAGGACAAGTTGAAGAAACAGATCCAGCTTAGCATGTTAAATAGTGTGAGCAGAGACTCCAAAGGCTATCCTGACTAACGACTAATTTTGACTTTAGGACCAAAGTCAAGATTTAATGGAAATTAGTTAAATTATGTGAATATATAACAATATAAAATAATTTAAAAAATGTTAAAGGTTAGTTAGAAAGTTATTAAAAATTATAATTTGTTATTTAAATGGGACTTAAAGTATAAATTATATATATATATATATATATATATATATATATATAAAGAAATATATACAAAGGTTAGTTAGAAAATTATTGGAATAATATAATTGAAATATACATAAAAATAATAATATATAAAGTTTAATTACGAAAGTTATAAAAGGTAAAAAGATTTTATTTCATTTTAATAAATAAATTCAAAATATATAATAATAATAATAATAATAATAACTAAAATTAAATGAATAATAAATTAATTAGAATAAATAAATTAAACGAGCAACAAAAATAATAATAATAATAACAATAATAATAAATAAATAAATAAAATTAATTAATTAATTAAAATAAATAAAACAAGCGAGCGAAGAAAAAAGAAAAAAGAAAAAAAACCCTAATAATAATAATAAAAATGCAAATTAAAATTAATAAATAAATCAAGTGAGCGATATATATATATATATATATATAATAATAATAATAATAAAAAACATATATATATATATATATATATATACAGAGACAAAATGAGAGACCCTAGGAGGAAGGAGAAGACAAGGTGCCAAGGAAAAACAACGACATAAAGGGGAACCAACGAAAGCAAGAAAGGGTAAGACTAGGAAGAAAGGGCCGGGATCCAGCAGCTACTGATCTTCCAACTGTCATCTCTATTGAGATTGCTCGGCCTTCTTTCAATTTCAATAGCTTCCCTGAATTTACGGTGATGGAACTGAGCAACCCTGGCAATAACCTTGGTCTCCTCAATACACACATGATGCTTGGTCTTTTCTGCATGCTCTGCTAACGCTGAAGACTTGGTTCTTCCATGTCTTAGGTCCGCTGCATGTTCGCTAATCCTCTGATGGATGGAGCGCCCTGTTTCCCTGACATAGGGGTCCCACAAGAATAGGGGATCAAGTAGACACCCTTCATATCTTTAGGATCAATGGGATCCTTCACTGATCTGAGGGATTTGTGAATAGTGTTGAGGGGCCTGAAGGTTGAGGGAATATCATACTTCTTAAGAATCCGAGCAATCTTTTCAGTGGTTCCCTGGACATAGGGAAGATGGACTCCTAGCCCGCGCTCTTTAGGTTCTTTTTTAATTAATGAGCTTTAATTTTTTTTTATCATGACTCCGAAAAACATTAAAATTTTAAAAAAATAATCAAAACATAATAATAAAAAAATAAAAATAGAATAAATATTCAAACATGAAAAAAACCATCATGTCAGTGAAATTTCCAAAATCTACGATTAAACATTAAAATGTTTCATATTCATATCTGTATGTGTGATATTCATGGTATGGCCAATAAAAAACAATTTAAGTTATTAGCTGAATGGCTTCAATAAAATAAAATAATTTCAAAGAGAAGAGTCTGTAATTTGAGATGATAATTTTATGTGCAAAGTATTGGGTTTTCTTGTTTCCGTGGACTGTAAATATGGTAAAGTATATATCGTGTTACGATACAGAACATCCATATCGGCATTTGAAAGGCAAGTTCATTGTTTTGTATAAGTCACTACCGTTGCACACAGAATAATTGTCGTGTGAAAAAACGAGTCGAGCGTTTAGCTGATGATCCCTGGATGGTTATCACGACAATATGATAAAAGTAATTATTAATAATTATTTGGTGTTTTGTATAAATAACAATTTGATTATTAAAATTTAAAGAGAAATATAAATAATTTAATGTAAATTTTAACTTAAAACTTCTTACCAACAAACTCACATCCTTAGCCATTAAGAATTTATTTGTGGGAAATAGATTGTCTTTTTAAAGAATATATTTATATTTTTGACTTTTTATATATAGATGGTCTATGTAATGTTAGTAGTGAGATGATAACTTATTTATATCTTGAGTAATAGTTATTCAAAAATATTGAAGTTATTAAAATTATTAAAGGGACACCTTATGTAAGCCACACTAACTTTTATTTTACCCACCAAATTTAAACTAGTAACTTTTTGGCCATAAAATACCTTAATTACCTTTCACTCCCTTAAACTTATAACTTATTTTCTATAAATTATAAAATCTCAATAAACTATATCAGTAACCATAAATTTAAATCTCATACAATATAGCAATAACAACACGATATTTTATAATAAAAAATTTAATATTACAGACCATTGTCTCCTTCAGAGAAATTACTACTCTATATGATGAGTGTGATACTAACAAATTACGCATCTGTGTAAATCTCTCATGATTTTCTATAACATTAAACAAAATATTTACCAGAACAAAATCCACTGCAATTACTCATAAATATTTTTAATATCGTAGGCTACTATGTTTATATTATACTCCAAACTCCAAATCGGATGAGGATCAAAGGAAGAAGAAAACTTTAGAGGTGGAAATCTCTTGAGAATCAATACACAGGGAAATAAATATTTGTGAGGGCCTACCCTGCTAGATTCTCCATCGTAAAATCTCTTATTTCATCATGTATCAGTGTTTGGAAGTAGTTTCTTGAAATTCCCCCTCACATTGGCACGATTGAGATTGAAAAATGAAGTTAGCCTCAGTTTCATAGCTAGGATAGCTAGGAAGAGTGTGGGATAAAAATAGTTATGAATATATATTAGGATTTTGGACAAGAATTGTAATGAATAGTTTTCCTGCATTGTCAGGCTTGAGATGTAATAGTAAGTAGTGATGTGAATTATGGTTTTTGCTTGGTTGATGACAATGGTGGTGAAGGTACTGTACAAACTTTGAATTTTGACACAACTGCGCATTACAACATCTGACAAAATACGAGCACGAGAGGGAAACTGACTGAGGGTCCATGACAGTTTTACCAACACTGTCCTCACCCAAATATTGACAGGTTGACATACATTTTGCATTTGAAAAAATCAGGAAAAAATTTTCACCATTGGAATATGAACTTTGGATTTCAGAACTGACAGGTAATGACGAAAATTCATATCAGAAATGTCGATGACTTTAGGATGAGACTCAACAATGGGAATTGCAAAAACTTGTTCTGACTTTTTCTGAAAAAATGTCGGTAACATAATTGGTCTGATTATTTTTCTACAACAAGCAATAATAAAAGCTTCCAATTTTTGACAATATACAATAATGACTATGTTCCAATGAGAAAAACTTCAATGAAATTAAAATACTTGTGCGGCTCCTAGAATTTATCTCAATCAACCTAATGGAGCATTGTAACTTAATGCATAACATTTAGAGTTCTAGGATAGAGATGTGTTTCGGCTTTGTTAAACATAGTAGCTATCGCTAACGGTTTGCTATACATTCCGAGTGTGATATCTCATTCCACATACGTAAGTATATCATAGCTCGTCTACGTACTTTCGGGTATATAAGGCGTTGTTATAATATGAAAAGTATAAGGGAATTCTCTAATTGTGAGGTTTCGCATTAGACAACGCTAACATAGATTGGGCTTCCACATACTTTCAGGTATATTTGGGAGAACTACATTAGGTTGCTATCCATCCATAGGTAACCGAGTCAGCCACCTTGTATATTGTGATACATCAAAAACAACATTCGGGGAGATTGCCTGCACTTATGTTACGTCCTTGGTTTACTGAGGCAGTATATTGCAGTTCACAGTTACTTGGTAATCCTTTTGCCTAGATTATCCCTCTTTTGTTTTTTTAATGTTATTTTGATTAAAATAAAATTCACTGACTGTGGATAACATCCTCCACATCACTCCTTAGTTGATATTAGGTTGATACATATGGAAACAACTGCGGAGTCCATCGATCAAGGAATTCCTTTTGATGGGAATCCTAGTCCTTTACCTCCTTTCAGAAATATTAGTGCTCATTACATGGCTACATTGTCCCTTCCGGGACTTACCATCGGCTTGCCAATATGGTTGTTCTCAACCTCCTTGGCTCCACAATTGAATATTCCTACAACTGGACAAAATCAACCTCCAGTTTACCCTAAAGTTGGCCCTTTACCTTCTTCGTTAGTTGTTTCTTCCTCCCCTTCTTCCTCTTTTGCCTGGTGAAAGTATTGACACTAGTAACCAGTTGGATAAGAAGAAGAAGAAAGGGAAGAAGAAGAAGAAGAAGAAAATTCAACAGGGAGGCAACCAAGCAACTATTTCTTCGTAATTCAAGGGGGTAATTCTCCCGTTCTTACGGTACCCCCCCCCAAGTAGTCTGGTCACTTCCTTTGATTGGAATCGACTGGTAAGATGTCGTCTTCCTTCTTATGTGCCTTTCCAGATCATAGTACAGGTTTATAATATGATTGTATATGGCACTATTATAGATGAAAGTGCATATGTGAGTATCCTTTCCTCCACTACTTGGTAGGTGCTCGGTCCGCCACCACTTGTGCTTGTTACACATAATCTGTTGGGTTTTAACAGAGGAACCAATCAACCATTACGGATCCTTCCTCAGTTTCCTATTACTTTGGGAGGAAGTTTTTTTTTTATCTCAATGTGATGTTAGTCCCAGTCCCTCTAGATTACAATTTACTTCTTGGACGTGACTATGTTTATGACATGTGAGCTATTGTTTCAACACTCTTTCGAGTGATGTGTTTCCCACATGAAGGCATAATTGTCACCATTGACCAAATTTCATTTCCCGGTCCAAATATGGCTTCTAGTCAATCATCTTCCCTAAATGGTCATTTTGTCCCAATGGTATCTTCCCCGCCACGGGTCAATTATGTGGCAACCTGTTCCATGCCTACATTAATTGATGATCAATTCCGTGATGTTGTGCATTATCTACTGGGGGCATTGGAACAAGATCTCTCTAATGGATTCCTTGCTACGTATCCCTTCTAGAGCATTGTTCTCTCATCTGATGAGAACCTCTTGGAAGTCATGACCTCTTATGGGTCCTAATCAAGGAATCATGAGCATAGTTCCTTTTCTTATGTCAAGCCATTAAAAAATGAAACAAGGAATATGAGGATAGTTCTTTTACTGTGTCAATCTCATTAAAAATTGAAACAAGTATTACAGCAGAGTTCATTGCCTTGTGTCAAGCTCGTTAAAAAATGAAACAAGGAATATGAGCAGAGTTACTTGTCTTGTGTCAAGCTCATTAAAAAATGAAACAAGGTCCTTGGGAGCAAAGTTCCAATTTGAGTATTTGATTAGATCTCGTAAAATCCCAGTCGAGTCTTTCATCTGATCTTGTAAATGAACCTTCATTCCATCCACCCGATAGCCATGAGTAGTCTACTTAGGTGAATATAATGAAGGTTGGGGGGCATGCACCTAGAATCTAGTTATCATGCTGGGGGCATGTAAACCAATCTCAAGCATAGTTTTTCATGGTTCAAGATTGTGTAAAAATGAACCATTGTGTAAAAATGAAACTAAATCCAAGCATAGTTTTTCGTTTCAAGCTTGTGTAGACATGAAACTGGATCCAAGCATAGTTCCCTATGGTTCAAGCTTGTGTAAAAATGAGCCCATCTCCATTTTAACCCTTGTGATTGCCATTCTATCAGCGTCTTCCGTTAGATGAGACTTGATTTTTCTCCTTCCATTGTCACTATCTTCTTGACTGATCATATGATTTCACTTGGTTGCTTTATCCTTTTTGAGGAACAATTGCAATGAGTGGTCTTATTAGCCAGTCTCTTGACCATTACATGTTTTGAGAAGTTCCAACATCATTGGAACCAGTTGCTATTCTAGATACCACTTGTTCCTCTAAGTGGAGTCCTCTTTAAGCTCTTTTCAGACTCTCAAAACATGAAAAGATTGTCAAGTGCTTCTCCTTTTTAGCTCGTAAATGGATTGGAAATGACATCTACTTAATATAAGTTTAACCCTTTTCCAGACTAAGATAGATTACTTATGAAAAAGGAATACATTGATAAAACATGGTCAATAGGTTCTCTCTTGTATTATTTTATGCTTTTTTCAGACTTGAGAGACAAATTTACGAAAAAGAACTTGTGGAGTTTTCTTTTTGTCCCTTTTCAAACTCTCTAAACATGAAAATGACTGAGTTCTCATTGTCGTTAAACTCATTAAAACATCAAATAGCGACAAACTTGTCTATCATGACAAGACCGAGTTTCACCTTCGCTAGGCTCGTTAAAACATCACATAGCGATGGATTTACCCGAAGGGTGGAATTATACTACAAGCATATGTTATCCTCCTCAAGATTGTTTAAAAAAATAAAGAGTTATTGGTCAGCAATGACTGGGGAAAATGGGAAAAGGAATAAATCACTTTATGGTAGCAAGTCGCTCTTGAACATGACACTTTCACTTCATCTCTGTGACTATTTGGGTTGGGTTATTTGCTTGATGGTTATCATACCTATGGTCTATCAAACCATCCATCACTTTGGTTTTGGGTCAATGCTTCCAATTCATTCAGTGTCACCGACAAGTTCAAGAGAAGCCACTCAGTGAATGCCATCCTTTGCAATACTCATAAACCTTCATTTTCGTGACCGCCATTCCTGAACATTGTGTCGCCAGACACATTCTGTATTCAAAATCATTACACTCATTTCATATCATTGATGGGGGATACATCAAGGCCCTCTTGCGATAAGTCACTTCTTATCAACATCAACACATTATCCAGGAAGTTGACTTAGAAACACCCTTCCAGTACCTTGAGGCTTTCATACATCAATGGCAAGTTTCTTGCTTCCGGTGACAGGTTGACATAACAGGCCTTCGACCGAAAGACTTTGTATGGTGTTCAACATCAAAACATCTATTCACACCATGCAGAGTGTAATGTAGTACCTTGAGAATCATTATCATTATCAGTGATTTTTCTCGCGTCTGTTAACAAATTACATCATTGGCTGGTAATCAGATGGTGTATTCCCATGTTCGACTTCAGATCACATTTTCACATGGTTAGACTCATACTTGAGCGAACGATTGGACGAGATAGAAGACCCCAGATCTAGTTTCATCCATCCGAGCTGCAATTTCAGGAGAGTACTAAATCATCTGTACGATCACTTTACATAGATGGTCATCCTATCATGGGTCTATATCTGTAGACGACTATCTGATTTATGTACATGTAATGAAAAGTTTATATGCTGAGTATGGGTATGCCTTCCCTCAACAATTCATGAAAAATTCAAATATATCATGATATTATGTATTGTAATTGATGCAGGTCACCATCCACTTCAGATCCTCCTCATCACATCATAAAGCATATCACTCAAAATTATCATTTCTGACTTCATGCTTTAGGGGGCAACTGTTACAGGTCTATTTGGGCACATCATTCCCAATGATTAGATCGGTACAAATAAGGCTCATCAAACCCTAATTCAGTTGCTACATGCCCTATACAAGTCATCATGTCGAATGTTTCCATCCACAAAAGTTTCCTAGCTTGAAACCCTGTTGAAATGCCCCTTTGGGATACCAATGCAACCTTGGTCAGGGGCAACTACTCTACATATTAGGTAGGCCCATCCAGACCTGCTTTGTAGAGCACTTAGGCCCACTTTAGCCTACGCTGGGCGAGGATGAGCGAAATTGACATAGGATTCTGGGAATATTCCTTGATTCTAGAGCATTCTAGAAGGATGCCCAACTCTTATCTCATCCTATGAGCTCGATTTTGGATAGGATATGGATCATTCAACCCTCTATCCTCTCATCCCTTTCTCCATGGAAACTAACTATCCAATTATGGAAAACCATTCAATACCCAATTTATGACAAAACCACTTGCATTTCCCTATAAATTGACCACTCATCATAGTGATCAAGGGGCTGGAACTTGGATATTATAGAGAAATATTGTTGGTTTGAGACTTGAAATCATTGTCAAGTAATGTTATGTTGCTGGATTGATGTGCTATTGGTGTGATGAGGGTTTGGACTAAGCTGGATGAGTGACACGGGATCGAACCACATTGGGTGTAACTTCTCCTTCTATCAATCAATAAAGTTGTTTGTTCCTTTTCCCATACTTTTGTCTATATCTATGATGAATGTATGTTCAAATGTTGTCGATTCCATTTGTTTATAGTAGATAGATCATATGATTTGATTGTTGTCATCTTCTGTTTATGTTGGCAATTACCAATTGAGCGAACTCAGTTTGAGCAGGAGCAACAGGAGCAACTCAAAGGAGATCAAAGGAAGCGAAGGATCACAAGTAGGTTACTTTATATTATCTATCTATTGTAGGAAAATGTTAAACATCTTTACTTCTGTTGTTCTAACTGTAACTGCCCACTTAGGGAAGATGTACTTATTCGTAGGTATAAATTCTGTATAACACTAGCTACCCCTATGCCCCACTATGTGGCTCAGGGATGCCCCTCTCATTCCCTATCCCACCTGACTTATTGGTCACTTTCCACCCCCATTAAAGGGATCTACCTTAGACATACTATCCCCTTTAAGGGCTGAAACCACCTAATAAGGTACTTGGCTAAGCCCCTTTGGATCCTGAAGACACTAGCACATGCCAAAACCCACTACGAAAGGGCATACCATTATGAAGTGCCCTCGTTGTTATCCATGATTTGTAAGCTCTTTTACTTGATTATTTTGATGAATGGTTGTATTGGATGTCTAGGGGATGCATTAGATATTATGCAAGATTACAGGTGGTTTCCATTTGGGTTTGGCCTTCCAATATGGGATCCTAACCCCAGAGGTCTAGATTGGCACATGTAGGGTGTGCACAGAGAGCCATGGGCCTCCATAGCAATAGACATCACTCCACGGATCTTCATGGTTGATCAGAGATTACTAGTGATCCAATTTTGGGATGATGGTGATATACTTGGTAGATTATGGCCAGTAGGTCCCCATAGTACCTAATTATTGATACTTTCTTTTTCTTCCATTTTAATAGACATAAATTTACTCTTCAAGGATAGGAGTTTATTTGTATTCTTTAATTCATAAAATTCCTTCAACATTGTTAGGGTCTCCTTCTAAGTCTTGGAGTCTCTAATACGCAGTATAATGTTGTCTTTTTATGAAAATTCACAACAACATTTTTTCCTTAGTTTTTGGCTTCTCCCAATCTTGAATTGATGCAACTATAGCTCTTGGAGTTGCCTCTAGCTTCACTTCAACACCACTTTCTATTGACTAGACATTGTATCCTTCCGTCAATGTTTGCGTTTTAAACTTTAAATTCAGGTAATTAGTGACATCTAATTTGGTTGATTCATTCATGTATGATTCTACTAGAGGATAGCCATCTTGAAAAAAAATTCTCTAAGTTCCAAAGCAATCAACAGTTTTAAGCCCGCACCAAATGATTGACTATTTAAAAAGATACAAAAATAGCTTAAAAGAAAATCAACCCAAGTTTAAGTAATTTCATAACAACTAATTTTGTAGCAAATTTTAAACTTTCATAATAGTTTAAATAGTTTCATAGAATATAATTTAATAGGAACAAATTTGAATGTCATTCATTTATTGTGTGCACCAAAATATGGTAATCACATGCTTCACACTCACTACACAAAAAAAATAAGGAATCAACGCTCCAAAATTTGGCAATCATGCTTCACACAAAAAAATTATCTTAAAAGTATGGGAATGGATGGAAAGAAAATTTCTTAAACTAGCTCTTGCAAACTTTCCAGAGTGCAACGAGGAATTCCAAAATGCAAAAGATCAAAAGAAAATTTCTCAAATGCAGATAAACCCAACCTGCACACAGTGAGTGTGTAATGTACCAAATATTGGCACCACAGCCGGATCAATGCATCTTCCTCCTGGGCAACGCTCCACAAAGGTGGGACTAACGGTGCCTTCACAGTAAGTCTACCCACACAACACTTTATACTCATCTACCCTCCCACTTCTCCCACGCATAGGAACTTCCCTCAATCATACTCACAACATTAATGACTAGTCGTGGCACAGATCTATGGCTATAGTATGTTCCAACACTCCAATCAGGCTCTAACCTAAGGAAATCACTCACTCAAGATACTACACCACCAAAAAATAAAAAAATAAAAAAGTTGTATTTTAGTTTTAGCAAATCTTAATCGTCATTTAAAAATTCCCACTCCTAACCAGTGAAAAAACATAAAAATGATGTGAAGAAGAAGTAAATTAAAATGAAACAAAAAAAAAATTCCAATACCTAATTAGTGAGGAGCATGGAAGTGAGGTTATATTGCTGACACAAACTTTGTGTTGCATGATGTCCAGGAGGGAGAGAAGATAGGCATCCTTTGCAGCCATAGTGAGAGGCTGGCAATTGCTTTTGGGCTTCTCAACACAGACCCTGGAACAACCATAAGAATAACCAAAAATCTCTGTGTTTGTGGTTATTGCCACCATGCCTCCAAGTTCATTTCCAAGCTTGTGGGGCGAGAAATTATTGTGAGGGATGCAATCCGTTTCCATCATTTCGTAGATGGAATGTGTTCTTGCAGATATTATTGGTGATGCTAAACAACAGACAGTGATTGACTTTCAGGTTTTGAGGATGAAATATTTTCCATTCGTTCTGTCTTGCCTTGAGTCATTGACTTTTGAGAACAAATGCTTATCCTTACTAATCTACAACCACAAAATTTAGCTTTGATGAAGAAGTCAAGCAAACAGCAGGCATGAACTGTGCTCTCAAATCCTCTTCCTACTATGGTGGGTCTCTGTATTCTGAAAGGTGTTTGCAGATGATTTTTTATGTCAGTATAAAAGTCAATCCCTGAGAGGGGTTGTGTGCGTACTATATGTTAGGTGTCTCGCCAAGGCAGCAAGTAATTTTGTATTTGATATTTTCAGTGAAGCATTTTGTTTCTCTAGGGACAAATGGTTTATACCTGTGGATATAAAAACGTTAAGATTAATTAGCAAGACATGACTATTGGATGAGACCGGGAACATGGCTATTTCGTCTCTTGAAGATTATATATGCAAGGCCAGGGCTTATAGTCGTGTCAAACACAATCTTCCATCACATGCCTCTGATGGTAATTCCATGTCACAATAGCAAGGGTGAAGGAAAGGAACTACTTAATATTGCCTTTGCAATCTAGGCAATTTGTGGTTGGAATAATAGAAATGGAGCACATTAATTGCTACCTCAATTGTCATTGATAGGTACTGCCAAGGATTCACATTGCTGTAAATTAGAGTTTAGATATATTATTTCTTGTTTTGTACATGGATTCTATACATGCAAATAACAGAGGTCAAGACTCTGGCGGAAAATGTCTAGGTTTCTTTTGTATGAAAGAAATTTTCTACACTGGCTAGTTAAAGAGCACCTTGGTTGCAAGTTGAGTAATCTGACGTTAGCCTTCACAAATGAATGTGTTACCATCCCCGGTTCTATTGAAATAAGGCAGCCCAACAAATTCCATGGAAGTGGAGCATTTGGGCCACTCAATTGATTAAGTTTCATTACTTGTCAATTGGTTTTTGAGGTAATATGTATAAATATTGTTTCATGTAAATAAAGTCCTTGGCATGAGAAGAGGTTCCTCAGAAGGGAATTTTCTATTTGTTTCTGCTAATTCTGCACTTGTTCAGTTATCTTTCCATGTTCTGATTTTGTTTCTTGTTTCTGTCGTATCTCTGTCTATTTCAATTATCCCTGGTTTTTCTCTGATTTTCTATTAACAGTAACATGGTATAGGTTTGTAGAACGGGTTTTTTCATTTCTTGAATTCTCTTTTTGGTTTAAAAGTTCTCTAAAGATCGAACTTTCCAAAATTTTTCAAGTCAAAAATTGAATAGAAATGGCTTCTGATTTTATTGTTGACTGCCAGAATCACGTGAGACAGTTTAATGGCCAGACTCTAGAAATCAAGAATCCAAATGTCGCTGGCAGAGGACCTGGATGAATTAGTGGATGGAAAAATGCCAAGCTACTGAAGGGTGCGGATGAAATTACGAAGATGGGAGATCGGGGATATGAATGCACGAGCCTATATTATTCACCATTTGTCTAACAATTTTGTTCTTGTTGTCACAAAGGGGGACATAACAAAGGCTGCTTGGGATTCACTGTTTAAAATATATGAGACAAATGACGTGAGCATCAGACTTCTCTCGGGGAAGAAATTCCTTGGGATGAAGATGCGGAGATCAAAACGCTGGGAAGATTACATGTCCAGACTCAGGCCGTCGTGGATGATTTATACACCCATGGCGCACTGTCTTGGATGAAGATGCCATGATTACCCTTCCTGCAAGTATCCTCGTTTCGTGTGAAGAGATTGCGCTTGTTTTAGTATTAAGGGGTAAATTAACCTGATTGGAAGCACATTCTGCGTTTATTAGGGAAGAAACAAAGGAGGAGGATCTTGGGATCATTCCAAGCAGTTGTTTTTCTTTGGCATTGTTTTCTATGAATGGAAAGGGTGAACGAAGGAAGAAGGGCAAAGGGTGAGAAAAAAAATTGACTCCTTGATTGAAGGTTACAAATGCAAGAAGATAAAATGTTTTCACTGAAAAAAGGCACAATAAAACAACATTTTCCTAAACTTATTGCAAATAAAAAGAAACGTGATTCACGGTGGACAAAATAGGAAGGTCAACTTTCTACTGCACGAGTAACAAAGCTAATGTGGCATCCTTTCGAATCGTGGTGGACAAAATAGTAAGGTCAACTTCCAAGTGGCACAAATTTTACATACAGAGAACCCTATTTGATGTCTATTGCGCCATTGGAAAGGTCTTTGAATGTAGAACAATATCTAGGGATCCATTATAAGCAAGAGTTTTTGGATACCCAAAAACCTCTTATAATGCCACAAACTACATTTGGAAAGTTTCAAACCTCAGTTCACCAAACTAAGATCCGTTGGAAAAATTGACCCTATAAGCTAATTCCTTCAAATTTTGTACTCTAAAAACATCAAGATAGATGAGAAATAATATAATGATATGTTCTAGATCAAACCTCCCCATTTTTGGAGGCTTTGGGTCCCCAAAAATATTTATTGAATTAGGTAAGGAAATTTTTCCTTTGCCTTTTCTCTGGAGTACTATTTAACCTTACTTGGAAGTTGTCCTTTCAATCCAATCTATTAAGGTTGTGCTTCCTTTGTCTTGTAGTTCTAGATATACTCAACTCTTCTTGAGCATCTGATACTAAATCCTCTATGAAATTTAGGATCTGCTCCTCTTCTTAATCCAACATGGAAAGCTCTGAGTTTCATATTTTTCATATTCACCGTTAGGTAAATGTGCATGTATGGGCGTAGTCTAAGTTTTTAGACATTATTTTCTACTTGTTCCAGTGTTTTCTAAGGACCATATAAAAAAATTTGTAATTTTCTTACCAAGAACTTATGGTCTCTCTTTGTTCAATTGTAACCATACTCCATCACCCACTCTCAAATAAATTTCTATCATTTGTTGATCATGCCTAGCCTTATAATTTTTCTATGATTTATTTAATGCCTCCTATACTTGTAAATGGATCTTTCTATTATTCTCAACAATTTCTTTTGCTCTTAAAACATCCCCTATGGAATCCTTTCCCACTCTTCCTTGTTGTCCATATACTAAATCCAAAGGTGAAGGTGGAAAATATCCAAAACAAATATCAAATAGTGACTTATTAGTTGAAGTGTGGACTACTTTGTTGTAAGAGTGTTGTAAATAAACCATATTTTCATCCTGATTCTTCAGATACTTCTAATTGTAAACCTCAAAAGTTGTACCAAAGTATTGTTTACTACTTTTATTTCCCCATCTATCTATGGATGTAGTGTTATAGACCTCTTCAATTTTTTGTTCATCTTCTCCACAATGTAGTCGAAAATGCATTGAGAAATCCAATGTCCCTATTGTTGAAAATGAAACAAGATGATGGAGCTTAGTGAAAAGAAGTCGCCTTCACTAAGTGGGCCCGCAGGCTATTTTTGGCGCAAAGTCTATTTTTAGACATATGGATCATGGTCTGTGAGTTGCAGGATGCTATTTATGGATGATTGGTCATGTTGGTAAAAATAGATTGACCTCTATTTTTAGACATATGGGCGGATTCTATTTTTACACTGCTAGTGAAAAAATAGAACAGTCGAATATTATTAGCTCTTAATAATATTTGGACTATAAACATTATCTTATCCTCTTGCAGCACTTCAGTTCGAGCTACGGATGTGGCACATGCAACTTCCAGAAGGAAATACGCTTTTCCTATGGGTTAGTTGAGCTATTTCATGATGGACTTCAGTTAGAACTCAAGTGTTTGAGTTTGGTGGAGTTGATTGAGGAGTTGATGGAGTTGTGTTCAGTTTGACTTAGTTGAACTAGTTGTATTTAGTCTAACTGCGAAATACACTAGTGATGAGTGATGTGAATTAGTTATTAATTAATTCACTAATTATTAACTCATAAATCAACTAAAGAATACATCAGTTAACTCAGTGCATGCACAGTTCAGTGTAGACAAGTGTTAGAGGTGGGTGAAAGGGTGAGACTACTATCAGTTGTGACTATAGTTGTGCATGAGATTTGCACAATCATTGATTGAGATTGCCAATAAGGATTGTGTAGTACAAGCAAAGGGAATTCGAACTTGGATCTGATCTATTCTCAACTTGGATTGCGCAGTAGAGGCAGGCAAACAATGGAGGAGATTTGAACCGTGACTTGTTCAGATCTGAGCTAGTTTTGTCTGTAGCATGTGGAGATAGTACTGAGTACTTGTGAGGAGTATTGTACTATGTATTGTTACATGTTCTCTATCATTATAATATACAGATAGTTGGGGGTTTTCAGCTGTATGCTTTCCCCATTACATACTGTGTTGATATGTGTGATTGATGTTTCAATGTGCGCATGCAATTGTTTTTTTAATTCCGCAAATTGATGATCAATGGTAGAGGAGGTTATGTATTATGCATGCATTCCGCAAATAGTGTATAATCAGGATAATCTCTATGAATAAGTTTTATATTATTCAAATTTATACATGGTATCAGAGCGAAGTTGATCATCAGATCTATTATTTAGAAAGTGATTACATTTTATTTCTTCAGGAAGAGTCTATAATCGGGCCAGGTATCCTCTAGATTCATCCTTTTTTTGGAAGGTGAGATATCCGGTAAATGCCCATACAATCAATCTCTCTACAAGAAATACTTTGTTCTCAAGAATTTTAGATCAAAAGCGGTTGAGTTTTGAGCTGGTGGAATTCGAAGTTGCAGCAGTGTTTTCTTGGTGTCGAAGTTGAAATGTCTTTCAACGGATTGCAATTGGAGTATGCCCTTGAAGGCAGCTCGAATTATATTGCATGGAAAGATAGGATGGAGGTGGTGTTAGATGAAAATGGGTTGAAGGAGTTCATAGAAGCTGAGGTCCCAAAGCCTAGCTCAAGTTGAGGCTTGTCAAAAGAAGACAGCAAAGTGTTGAAGGATTCTGTTGGAGGGCGTGAAGGATCACATTGTATCCAGCCTGCATGGAAAGGCTTCTCCATACTTAATGTGGAAAGTGTTGACAGATTTATTCCAAAGCAAGAGCGACTAGAGGAAGTTGGCGCTCAAGGATAAACTCAAAAACATTAAGTGTGAGAAAGGAGACAGTATGCCAAAGTATCTCACGAAGTTCACCCAATGCCGGGATGAGCTGGGAAGTGTGGGGGGACTGTCGATGATGAGGACTTGTTGAGCTTGGCTCTCCTTGGTCTTCCGAAAAGTTGGCATTCCTATCAGGACTCTGTCAATGGTCGGGAGAAATTGCCAGGATGGGAGAGACTTTGGTCTGATCTTGTGCAAGAGGAGATCAGGCGGAATACCAGGGACGGGTCTTCATCAAAGGCATATGATGAAGATAATTGTGCTTTGGATGCCAAAGCAAAGAAGGGGAAGAACAAGAAAACTTCTCATTCCAGTGTGAAAGGCAAGAAGCAGGACATGTCCAAGGTGAAGTGCTTTCACTATCACTAGCACGGACATTATGCCACAAATTGTCCGCAGAAGAAGAAAAATAAGCAAGCTACTGGATCTGCAGCAGGAGAGGCCTTAGCCTTGCAGTTTGAGCTAGATTTTTCGCTGATCGCATGCTTGGTATCAAGTGTGATGGGATCAGTATGGTTCTTGGACAATGGTGCGTCTTTTCACATGACAGGAGATTGAGATTTGTTTTATGATCTGGATGAGAAAGATCTTGGAGTGCACATCGAGATGGGCGATGATGGTAGATACAATGCGACCGGTATCGATACCATTTCCTTTGAGAGGGAGTCTGGTAAACCTTTCGTATTGAAGGAAGTGATGCATGTTCCAGGATTGAAGAAGAATCTTATCTTTGTGGCGATGTTAGAAGACAAGGGATATGATGTTGTCTTCAGCAAGGGAAAGGCTTTCCTGCGCAGTAAGACAACTGGAGAAACCCAGAAGATAGGGGTTCGAGTCAAGAACCTTTATCAATTGCATGTAGATGGCTGCATAGAAATGGCATGCAAGGTAGAAGGATTGGTGAGCCGGGATGATGGCGAGCTGTGGCACCGGAGATTGGGCCACCTTCACCATGGATCCTTGAAGATACTGCAGCAGATTTCTGCTGGGCTTCCTAAAGGCACCCTTGCATAGTCAGATTAGTGCAAGGGGTGTACTTTGGGAAAATTTGTGAAAGCCACCTTTCACGAGAAGGATAGTCGCGCCACGATGATCCTTGAGAGAATTCACACAGACATGTGTGGACCTTTCTCAGTAGCTTCGACAGCAAAGCACAAGTACTATGTGATCTTTGTTGATGATTTCTCTCGAAAGTGCTGAATCGTTTTCATGCAGAAGAAGAGCGAGACATACTCAAAGTTATGTGAGTTCAAAGCATTGGTCGAGAAGGAATCGAGGAAGAAGGTGAAGGCTCTTAGGAGCGACAATGGTGGTGAATTCATATCTGGCGAGTTCAAGGACTTATGCAGCGCAGAAGGGATTTGAAGAGAGCTCATAGCTCCCCATAACCCACAACAGAACGAGGTTGCTGAGCGGAAGAACAAAACGATCGTGGGTGCTGCACGGGCGATGTTGCATGATCAGGGCCTACCCCTTCACTTGTGGGCAGAGGCATGCAATACTGCAGTATATGTGCAGAACCGTTGTCGTCATAAGATACTTGGCATGAGTACACCCGAGGAGGCTTATTATGGTAAGAGGCCTGATATTTCCCATTTGAGGATTTTTGGTTCTCCTGTTTACATGCATGTGACAACGGATGCCAGGAAGAAGCTGGAGCCAACCGCAAAGGTTGGGATATTTGTGGGGTACACTGATACGCCCCACAACTATCGTGTGTATTTGCCAATCAGTGGCAAGACTGTTGTGCGACGAGATATCAAATTTCAAGAGGAGAAAGCCATGAAGTGTTCGCTTGAGAGGGAGCCACACTTGCATGCAGATGAGGAGCTATTAGTTCCTAAGGATGAGCTTCAGGATGTGGATCAGCCATAAGATGAAGTTCATGGAGTGGAAGAGACCACTCATGCAACAACAACCATCAGAGGGCGAAAGCGCACTATAGAAGCTAAGCGACTGGTTCAAGATGCAGAGAAGGTTGTAGGACCACCTACAGCACAGCGCAGACAGAGACAGTCACCTGATCGATACACTGGATACATGGCTCTTGTGAGCAAATGTGTTGTGACTGAGCCATCCTCTTTCGAGGAAGATGTGGAGGATCCCGCATGGGTAGATGCCATGGTGGAAGAGTATGATTCAATTGTCAGAAACAGTGCATGGGAGATTGTCCCAAGACCAGAGGGGAAATCAGTGGTGGGTTTGAGATGGATCTACAAAGTGAAGCAGGTAGCTGACGGGAGTGTGGAGAAGTACAAGGCAAGATTTGTTGCCCGAGGCTTCTCACAGATAGAGGGGATCGATTATGAGGAGACCTTTGCACCTATCGCAAGGTATTCTTCCATACGGACGATTCTTGCTCTCTCAGCGGAGATGGGGTGGCACATTCATTAGATGGATGTGAAGACTGCGTTCCTCAACGAAGTCATTGAGGAGGAGGTGTACATAGAGCAACCCGAAGGTTTCGAGATTTTCAGCAGTGAGTCGCATGTGTGCAGGCTCAAGAGAGCGCTTTATGGGTTGAAACAAGCACCTCGTGCTTGGTACACACGGATAGACAGTTATTTCACTGGACTTGGATTCTCCAAGAGTAAGGCGGATCCTAACCTATACCAGATTGTGGTGGAGGGTAAGTTGTTGATCATTGTACTTTATGTAGATGATTTGATTTTGACGGGAGATGAGCTGTTGATACTTTCATGCAAGGAGGATCTTGCTAGAGAGTTTGAAATGAAGGACTTGGACCTCCTTCATTATTTCCTAGGATTGGAAATTTGGCAGCGCACTGATGGACTATTTGTTTCTCAGGGTAGGTATGCCTGGGAGATACTGGAGAAGTTCAACATGCATGGCTGCAAGCCTGTTGATACTCCTCTTCCTGGAGGTTGGAGGAAGAAGGATGATACTTCAGCGGAGGTAGTGGATGCCACTATTTATCGATAGTTGGTGGGTCGCTTATGTATTTGGTCAATACATGACTCGATATATGCTATGCTGTTAACCAGCTTTCACAAGCTATGGTTAAACCAACCAAGCTCCTCTGGAAGGCAGACAAGCATGTATTGCGTTATCTCAGAGGCACATCGGGATATGGATTGTGGTACAAACAAGAGGATGAGGTGAAGCTATGTGGCTTCACGGATGCAGATTGGGCAGGGAGCCTAACGGACAGAAAGAGCACATATCGAGGGATCTTCAGTATCGGGTCGACAACAATTTCTTGGTACAGCAGGAAGCAGAGATCCATGGCACTCAGTTCAGCAGAGGCCGAGTATATGGCAACAAGTTTGGCTGCATGTGAGGCTATATGGATGAGGAAGATCCTGGTCGGGTTGTCTGGGTCACACTTGGAGCCTACTGTGATTTATTGTGATAACCAAAGTTGCATTAAACTCTCAGCTAATCCAGTATTTCATGATAGATCCAAGCACATCGACATCAGGTACCATCATATCAGAGATTGTGTGCAGCGGAGAATCATGATACTTTCATACATTCCCACAGAGGATCAGGATGTTGATATCTTAACGAAGGCGCTCACCAGGAGCAAATTCGAATACCACAGAGGTAGGATAGGGGTTGCAGATAATCCATATCTTGTTGAGAGGGAGTGTTGAAAATGAAACAAGATGATGGAGCTTAGTGAAAAGAAGTCGCCTTCACTAAGTGGGATCGCATGCTATTTTTGGCGCAAAGTCTATTTTTAGACATATGGATCATGGTCTATGAGTTGCAGGATGCTATTTATGGATGATTGGTCATGTTGGTAAAAATAGATGGACCTCTATTTTTAGACATATGGGTGGATTCTATTTTTACACTGCCAGTCAAAAAATAGAACAGTCGAATATTATTAGTTGTTAATAATATTTGGACTATAAACATTATCTTATCCTCTTGCAGCACTTTAGTTTGAGCTACGGATGTGGCACATGCAACTGCCAGAAGGAAATACGCTTTTCCTATGGGTTAGTTGAGCTATTTCATGATGGACTTCAGTTAGAACTCAAGTGATTGAGTTTGGTGGAGTTGATTGAGGAGTTGATGGAGTTGTGTTCAGTTTGACTTAGTTGAACTAGTTGTATTTAGTCTAACTGCGAAATACACTAGTGATGAGTGATGTGAATTAATTATTAATTAATTCACTAATTATTAACTCATAAATCAACTAAAGAATACATCAGTTAACTCAGTGCATGGACAGTTTAGTGGAGACAAGTGTTAGAGGTGGGTGAAAGGGTGAGACTACTATCAGTTGTGACTATAGCTGTGCATGAGATTTGCACAATCATTGATTGAGATTGCCAATGAGGATTGCACAGTACAAGCAAAGGGAATTCAAACTTGGATCTGATCTATTCTCAACTTGGATTGTGCAGTAGAGGCAGGCAAATAGTGGAGGAGATTTGAACCCGTGACTTGTTCAGATCAGAGCTAGTTTTGTGTGTAGTATGTGGAGATAGTACTGAGTACTTGTGAGGAGTATTGTACTATGTATTGTTACATGTTCTCTATCATTATAATATATAGATAGTTGGGGGTTTTCAACTGTATGCTTTCCCCATTACATACTATGTTGATATGCGTGATTGATGTTTCAATGTGCGCATGCGATTGTTTTTTTAATTCCACAAATTGATGATCAATGGTAGAGGAGGTTATGTATTATGCATGCATTATGCAAATAGTGTATAATCTGGATAATCTCTGTGAATAAGTGTTTTATTATTCAAATTTCTACACCTATCTGAAATGATGCTCCTAGATGTTCCAAAGTGCACTGAGATTTATTCAAAGAACAAGTTTGCTAATTCTTTTACAGGGCATGAGAATCACATTTTGTTGAATCTATCAACTACCACGAGTAGGTAGTTATGCCCCTTTCTAGTAGTTGGTAAACCTTCTAACAAATCCATGGAAATATTTTCCTAGAGACAAGTGGGTATGGATAAGGGATGATATAGATCATGTTTCCTAATATAGGGCTTGTTGGTATAACAAAATATATACCCTCTAATGAACCTATCTACATCTTATTTCATCTTGGGTTAGTACATACCTCTACAAATTGGAATCTATCTTCCCAACACCAAAATGTTCTACAACCTTAAAGGTATGAGCCTCTTTAATAAGTTGTAATCACTCACTTTTAAGAACGTATAACTTTTCCAACCTATAGAGTAACTCGTTTGGAGATGGTACTCAATTATGTTGTGATCCATATTGGATCATTATATTGTCTATCATCCATCTCAATGCTTTCAAAGTAGAAAAGGTGGAGGAATTAGCTCATGAGATTGCTTTTATTGGTGGGATCCAGCTTGGCAAAACACAGTCCAAAACTTTTCGAGAACATTTTGAAGTATCAAACGATGTTTTTTAGGGTAAAATTTTGCCACTTTAGTGTCACATCATTTTAAACATAGTTACAGATGAAACGAGAACTATTACCTCAAAACGGTTACTTAAGCCCAAAAACCCCAAAAAAACATGAAAAAACAACCCAAAAATGAAAATTGTTTATTCCAGAATGATGTTTTTTTTAGGGTAATTTTTCAACATGTTTTTTAAATGGAAGTAAAAACCATTTTTTTTTTTAAATGGATGAAAAAACACCCTTAAAAAAATTGTTTATTTTGGAATAACAAAAAAACGGGGTTATAATTTTGACATTTTTTTAGCAATGAAGTTAAAGAGAAAATATCCGGACTTTGAAAAACTGTAAAATTCCAACAATTCTCGGACATGATGTTAAAGATAAAATCTCATTTCTGATAATTCCAACTATTTCCATCAATGTTGTTAAAGATGAAATATATTGACTCTAAAACACCTTGAAATTGTAATTGTTTCCAACCATAGCATTAAAGATAAAATATCGTGACTTAGAAAAACATTAAAATCTAGACAATTTTTCAACCATGTAATTAAAACCAAAGATTATGATTACAAAAAAATCTCAAGTTTTCAAAATATTTCAAACATGACATTATAGGAAAATTTTATGAGTAAAAAAAAACCTTAAAAATGAATACTTGAATGAAAGAGTTATTATACCAAGAATATTTTTTTTTTAAATGTTAAATGTATAGCGATTTTAAAATCTTAACCTAAGACAACTTGAGTCATTGCAAAAAAAAAAATTAAAAATCAATTATCAAATTGACACGCAGTGTAAGTGAGCTCAACCCATTGTGATGAAAACTTAAAGACCAACCATGAAAGTAACACATTGTGGGGCAGATTCCATTCATTATAACGAAAAATTGAAAATCAACTATCAAATTCCACATAATGGGATTGGGTTGCTAGACAAACATCTACACAGACCCATATATATATATATATATATATATATATATATATATATATATATATATATATATATAGGAGAGGTGATGGGTCGGGGGATTGTTTTTTTTAATTATTTTATTTAAAAAAATTATTTTATTTTTAAATTTTTAATTTAATTTAATTTTTTAAATTTGTTTTGCTTTTTTTGGAATAATTTTTTTTTAATTGTTTTGAATTTTTTAATTAATTAATTTATTTTTCTGTTATTTGTTTGTTTTTATAATTTTAATTAAAAAAATAAGTATTAAATTTTTATATGGGGTTTTACTTTTTTATTTGCTTTTTTAACTTAAAAAATGTTTATATATATATTTTCATCTTCTTTGTTTGTTTATTTTTGTTAATTTTTTATTCAATTTTTTTTATTTTTACGGGTTAATTTATTTATTTAATTTTTATTTTTTAATATATATATATATATATATATATATATTATTTTTTTTTCTTCTTTATTCGATTTTTTCTGTCATTTTTTTTAATTACTAACATGTTTTTATTATTTTTATTTTTGTCATGTTTTATGTTTTTTTAACATTTTTATATGTTTTTTGTTTTTTTGGTTTTTTTATATATATTTTTTGTATTTGAAATTTTTGTCATGTTTTGTTTTTTTTGTTTTTGTTTTTTTTTTTTTTTTTTTTTTACTAACATGAAACCAACATTTAAAAAAATTATCCACAGTTCATTAAAAAATTTGAAGTGGAAAAACTAAGTCCTTTAAACAAAAAAGGTTGATGCTTATAAGCTCTTTTCAAAATCAAGATGAAAATCACTAACAAAAAAAAAATTGTTCACACTTGATACATAAACAAATTTAAAGTGTCAAAAATAAGCCCTCTAAAAAAATGTGTTGATGTTACATCAACACTTTTCAAAATCAACATGAAAACCACTAGCATTTAAAAAAATGTGTTGATGCTGCATCAACACTTTTTAAAATCAGCATGAAAATTACTAATATCGAAAAAATTTCATACTCGATATTTAAGAAAATTTAAAGTGCCAAAAATATGCTAAAAAAAGTGTATTCTGGCATCACCACTTTTCAAAATCAGGATATTTTTTGCTACCTCAGAAAAACGGGTACTAGTCACTTTCTCGTTTGATCGGTAACTATGTTTTTTCCCTTTATACATTTAGAGACTTTTTCAACAACGCAAGAATCAAGTCAATCAGAGTCTATATGTGAAATTTATGCCACTTAGAAGTCGACCTTCCTATCTTCATCACAATAGTTTGAGAGGATCCCACGTTAAATCCCATTATTCATGAAAAAGGGGCTAGTCACGTGATTATGATGTAAAAGAATAGTAGGCTATTAGGCTGTGTTATAACTGGACCACTAGGAGGAAAAGACATTGCATTCTTTTGAGTGCATTTGCTCTATAGCTAAGCAAAAATAACCAAGAGGGATAGGAGGTAGAACATAAAGAGGATTTGTTCACTGTAGCAGCCCACAAGCCACATACCATACTTCTTTGTACTCGGCCATATTTCCATTCAGAGTAAGAGAGTGGAGAAACCTAACCTTCTAGTCGGGTTTTTCTCTCGAAAGAGTTTCCTAGAGCATATATTGTGTCAAATGTGTGTGATGTTTTATTTTGTCATTCTCTATTTTCTGCATAATTTTAGTTCGCATGCATGAACCATTAACAATAAATATACAAATCCATAAATCTAATAAAACTATAATAATGTAGAATTTTAGTTCTTAAATATAATTTTATCAGATGTGTTATGACAAATGGTCTATTGAAATATTCATGACAATTTACAAATCATTTTGGTATTAGAGCATGTTTCTTTGGGTGTATTGTGGAGATTTGCAAGAGATCTAGATCGACTGGGCCAAAAGTCGTAAAACCCTAATCATGACCGACGAATCTGTGAATAACCTTCGTGATCTTGCAGTGTAGAGGTTTTCGCAGTTGGAACAACAAGTCGTTGGTATAAATTGTAATGTTAATCTCTTAATGATGGCCTTGCTTAATAAGCTTGGGATATTTGGAGAAGATGGGGGTTTAAATGCAGAGGACAAATCAAAATGGGATCAAGAGATTAGGAAGAAAAAAAGAACCAACCAAAGAAAGAACCCAAAACCTAGTTTGAGTGCAATGAATAAATTACAACACCTGTTTAAAATGGAAGCAAAGGTCGATATCATGTCGTACCACGATGACATCAACACTCTGAAGTTGAATCAATGGTTGAAGCAACTTGAAGTATATTTCAACATCCATCAAATTGAGGAAGAACAAAAGATTTCTTTTGTGTGGCTGAAATTAGAGGGCCATGCCTTGACATGGGAGACCCACATGGAGACCTTGATGTTGGAGGGAAAGCATCCATTGACTAAGTGGGAGGATTTCAAAACCCTCATTAAGTTGCAATTTTACTCTATTGAGTAAATAGAGTGTTGGGTTGTGTTATATTCTTTCCACGACTAGCCCACGTAGTTAACCGAGGAGTTAGAAGGGGGGCAGAGCCCCCTCTTCGTTGCGCCAATTGTGTAGCGGGGGGGAGTCACAAGGGGTTTGAGGGGTCCAGGTAATCCACTCTATGGGGTACAGGGTAGCGCCTCATAAAATTTTGGTTTTGGACCCTATATTAGATTGGGTGGACCTACCTATGGTTTTGTGCATTTTTTTCGCACATGGTTTTAGACGCAATGGTTTTCGGTCTATGGTTTTGGACGCGATGGTTTTCGGTCCATGGTATTGAATGCTTCGGAATGTATAAATATGTATTGTAACATTGAAAGGAACATAATGAAAAATCAAGCTAGTAGTCCCAGTTTTGGGATCCAGGGGAAATTCTCTGTTTATATGTGTTTTTTATGTGTTATGCTCTTGCATTGTTTATTTTCTGTGTTTTAGAACTCGTATGCAGGTACTTTTTGTACGGGGTTAAAACCTACATAGAGGACTAGTGGATCCAATGGCACTACTTCAGGGAAAAATCCAGGGAAAGCGTGTAGGAGTACAACACAGAGTTCAGAAAAATGGCCATAATGCTTGGTATCTCCCCAAAAAACCCAAACGTACTCTTCAAGTATTTGGGTGTTCTACGTCGCCATCTATGGGAGTAAGTGACAGAGAGAGATACCAAAAGTTCAATTTTCTTCTTCTCCTTAGATTTCACCCAACTCACACTTCCTTTTCTTCCTTAGACTCACTTCGCACTTCTCCAACGTCCTTAGAGATATCGAACTAGCTTGAGATGAGATGCTTCAAATGATTTCGACTTGCTTCTATTTATAGGCTTCAAGGGAGGTCAAATTGGTGTCCTTAGGTCGACTTGATCTCTTTTAGGCTGACTTGGTGTGGAGAATACATAAATTATATTTGACTCAATACTAAACTTTTTTACATGATTCAAAAGCCCAAGAATGGTTTCTTTGAATGTACAGTGACTCTATAAACTCAATATTAATCTTAGGAGTCGACAATGGGGACTTGGACTAATATAATGATGACCCAAGCATGAAACCCATGCTTTAATAAGTCATTGTTACAATAATAAAAATTATTTTCCTTATTTTTTTGACAAGTACATTTCATGATGACTCAAATACATTAATGAAGACCGAACCTAGTTACATTTTCCAACACTCACTCTTAACTAGGAAGGTATTCATAATATACAAATACAATAGAAGATCCCAAACTATATGAACAATGAAGAACTTTAGGCACCATAATGCCATGGAAATCTATCCATTGGTCTCTCATCAATTTAAGCACCACAATGTCATGGACTAGATTCCCGACCAGGGAAATCTATCAAAGTGGGAATAAGGTGGATTCAAGCTTTCAACCTCTCTAGGTACCATCAGGTTTACTTGGTAACCACCAACTCAAGGACCTAGGTGCGTATCCATGATCAGATCTCTATGACCCACACCACCTTCCCTACTTTGGGATCTATACATCAACACAAAGCGTCAACCAGATGTCATCCCAGTCAATGCTTCACTCGCAAAGCCTCAAAAAATCTCTTCCAATCTCTTATCATCAATACAAACAACAATATCTACCAAACCAAGCAGGTTCCTTAGATATTAAAACTTCTTATTAGGAAGATCCTTTGTCTGTATGTCTACTATTTGTTCATCTGCCGAAACATACTCCAACTTCGCGATCCCATCGTGCACCAAGTTCCTAATAAAGTGGAACTTATTGTTGATATGTTTCGTTCTATCATGAAACATGGTATCTCTAGACATCTTTACACAAATTTGGTTGTCACAATTAATCACAGTAGGACCCAAAGACTTCTAGAGCAAATTTGTCAGAAGCTTCCTTAACCAAACAACCTCCTTTCCTACTTCACATACAACCACATATTCTGCCTCAACACTACTTAAAGCAACAAGATCTTGCTTCCTACTCATCCATGAGATCATAACAACTCCCAGAATAAAACATCCTTAGGTAGTGCTCCTTCCATCGGTCTCACTACCACCCCAATCAGAGTCTGTGAAGCCAATTAGCTTGACTTCCTTACTATTATACTTTAGGCAGTGATGTATAGTGCCATGAAAATACCACAACATATGTTTGGCAACTATCCAACGATTGTGACGAGGCTCCAACTGAAACTAACTAAGAATGTTTAATGCAAAACATATATCTGGCCTAGTATTTACCAGATACATTAGGGAACCCACCAACTATCGATAAGAGGTAGGATCCACGAGAATAGAGTCAAAGCCCCTAACTTCTTAAGATTGGTGATCATAGGAGTAGTCATCGGCTTGGAATCCATCATTTCGAATTTTTACAACTTGATGATGTACTTTCCTTGTCCCAAATATATCTCCCCATGTCTCTACCATACTTCTGGACCTAGGTAATAGTGCATCAGTCCTAGATCCTTCATTTCAAATTCATCTGCCAACATCTTCTTGCATTCTTAAATTCTTCACTCCAAACCTGTGATGTATAGATCATCCACATATAGTAGAATAATGACAAACTCATTATTCACGACCTTAATGTAGAGATTTGGATAAGCAATACTCTTCACGAACCCAATTCTAAGTAGATATGCATCCATCCTTGCATACCATGCCCTAGGTGTTTGCTGCAAACCATATAGGGCCTTCTTAAGTTTGCAAATATGAGAGTCCCTACTATTAACTTCAAATCCTTCAGGCTACTCAATAAACACTTCCTCATCAATGGTTCCATTCAGAAATGCGTTTTCACATCCATTTGAAACCAAAGATCCATTGTAGCAGCTAATGAAACCAAAGATCTAATGGTGGCATACCTTGTTGTGGGAGCAAAGGTTTCTTCATAATCAATGCCTTCCTTTTGAGAGAAACCCCTTGCAATGAATCTTGCTTTGTACTTTTCTATACTTCCATCAACAATATGTTTGATCTTATAGATCCATTTGGAGGTGATAACTTATTTGTCACTTGGTCTAGCAATGATTTCCAAAACCCCATTCTTCATGATGGATTGATATACTTCCTGCATTTCTTTCTTCCAAACCTCTTGATGAATAAATTCCTTGAATGTAGATGGTTTGACTTCAATTAACTTTGTCATGTATGCAACATAACCAAAATATCTTTTCGGTTTCTTACTTTCCCTCAAGGTTCCTTTCACAGCTTCACGTCCTTCAACATCTTCTAATGTCGCTTTTAACCAATTTGGCCTCTTCCTTGTTGTTGGGATGACCACCGATTGAATAGGCTCACTTGGTCCTTCTTCTTCTTCTTGATTTGTAGTAGGGTTTTCATGATGAACTTCTTCTTCTTCATATATGGGAACTTCTTTGTCATTAGAATCAATAGGAATATATTTTGATTTCTTGTATACTTGATTTTTATTGAATATGGCATCCGTGCTTACTTCAACGTGTCTTCCTTCATTTACGTAGATTCTATATGCTTTTGAGGAGAGAATATATCCAACAAATATTCCCTTGATACTTGTTGACTCCAACTTCTTTCGCTTGTCCTTTGGAACATGGATATATGCTAGACTTCCAAAGATTCATAGGTGATCCACATTCAACTTCTTTTCTATGAATACTTCTTCAAGTGTTGTATTATCAAGACTTTTATGAGGACTTCTATTTTGAATGTACACAACTATCATTGTTGCTTCTCCCCAGAAGAATTTTGGTAGGTCTTGATCAAGGAGCATAGTTCAAATGCCTTCTTCAATTGACCTATTCTTCCTTTTGGCCAATCCATTTTGTTCGGGATGATAGGGAACAATGAGCTCCCTCTTAATACTTGCTTCCTCGCAATATGCAATCAATTCCTTAGAAGTGTGTTCCCCACCATTGTCAGACCTTAGAGTTTTTATCTGTCTTTTGGTTAGGGTTTCCACTTCGGACCTAAATTCCTTGAACTTATCAAATACTTCATCTTTTGTTTTGAGAAGATAACGTCGTGTTTTTCTAGAACGATCATCAATGACTGTCACATAGTAGAGATTACCTGCAAGTGATTTGTCAGACATGGGCCCACACACATTAGAATGGGTCAAGTCTAATATCTCTTTAGACCTAGTTTCACTATTCAGAAATGGCTTTCTTGTATGTTTTCCCAAAGAGCATCCTTTGCACACACCTTCATGATCTAACTTCATATTGGGGATACCATGAACCAATTGACTAAGAATAGGGATGACCTTATAATGTATATGACCATACCTCCTATGCCATAGCTCAATGGGACTGAATTCCATATGAAATAAATCTTGAGGAGGTGGTGTAATGACTCTATAAAGGCTTCCTTCACGAACTCCAATAACCTTAGCTTTATCAATGCTAAAGTCTTTTCCCCAAACCAATACTTTTCCATCAACAAAATAAACTCTTTCCCCTTTATCTTCTAAATAAGAAATAGAAAGAAAATTTTTTTCCAACCCTGGAACATATAAAATGTTGTTGAGGTGCAACTTTGATCCATTTTCTAGCTTTAATGATATTGATCCTAGGCCTCTAACAACATAGCTTTTGTTGCCACCCAATTCCACTGCATGAGAAGATGACTCCTTTGATAGTGTATAAATTCATTTACTTTCTCCTATCATGTGTCTTGATGCTCCATTAGCAATGATCCATGCATTGTCATCATTAAGAGAACATGTAAGAGGAGCCTAAAATCCTTGACTTTTGACCTTATTGAATAAGTAGTAGATGACCTTCTTGATCCAGCTTCCGACAGTGTTGATACAAATTCTTATGTAGTTCCTCAAAGAGGGAGAATCCATGCCAACAAAGTGATGTTTAGTTTTTCTTGACCTTAGCTCCGATACCATGTTGGAAAATCAATACAAATAGATTAGGGTTTTATTCTCCTTACTTGATAATTATGTGTGAGTTATGTTGAGTTCTTTTAATTATCTTCTCTTTCATCAAGAAATTACCATATTATGTGTGTATGACGATCGCAAAACAAGGGACACAAGATGTAGGCACTATGCCATGGAAAAACCCCCTTCGAGGGGGAAACCTAGTAAAAAATTCTCTTCCTTTCAATAGTATTCTTTGGGACTCTTCATCCTAGAAAAATACCAAACCTTCTCTCCACACCAAGTCAGCGTCCCAGATCTTCGACCTTTTTCCCCAAAAATTCGACTATGTAGCTGCTTCTAGCATCAAGCATCAGCGAAACTTGGAAGACTCCGATCTCCCAAACTAGGGCACGAAACAGAGAGAGATAGGCACCAAAAGTTCGATTTTCTTCTTCTCCTTAAACTTCACCAACCTTGTACTTCCTTTTCTTCCTTAGACTCACTTCGCACTTCTCTAGCTTCCTAAGAGATATCGAACTAGCTTGAGATGAGATGATTTACATGAATTCGAATTGCATCTATTTATAGGCTTCAAGGAAGGTCAATTTGGTGTCCTTAGGCTGTCTTGATCTCTTCTAGGCCGACTTGGTGTGGAGGATACATAAATTATATTTGATTCAATACTAAACCTTTTTACATGATTCAAAAGCCCAAGAAGGGTCTCTTTGAATGTACAATGACTCTATAAACTCAATATTAATCCTGGGATTCCACAATGGGGAATTTGACTAATATAATGATGACCCAAGCATGAAACCCATGCTTTAATAAGTCATTGTTAATTTTTTTTTTCTTTATTCTTTTGACAAGTACATTTCATGATGACTTGAATACATTAATGAAGACCGAACCTAGTTACATTTTCCAACAGGGTGTACTAAGAAATATAAACAACATTTGGAAAAGTTGCTATAGGCATATAGGGATGTGTTCCAAGAGCCTAAAGGGTTACCACCTAAGAGGGAAGTGGAACACGAGATCCAACTATTTTCAGACTCCCCATTGTCAAACATTGAGTTGTATAGACAGTCTGTTATATAATAAAGTGAGACAAAGAAATAGTTGCAACAAACACTAGAACATGGTGTGATTTGAATGAGTACATCACCATGTGGGTCACCCATCATCATTGTGCCAAAGAAAGACGAGACTTGACAAATGTGTATAGATTATAGGGCATTGAACAAAATCATGCTCAAGAACAGGTACCCCTTGCTTAAGATAGATGATTTGCTGGACCCGTTGCAACAAGAAAAATATTTCACCCAGCTGGACTTAAAGTCTGGATATCACCAGGTTCCAGTCAAAGAAGAAGATACGTGGAAAATTGCTTTCAAAACTAAGCAAGGTTTGTATGAGTGGTTAGTCATGCTATTTGGCCTATGTAATGCACCAACTACATTTATGATATTAATAAATGAAAAAACCTGATTGCGATCACATGTTTTTCATGTATTTCACATTTTTCCTGTAGTAGGGTCCATCGAAAGTATGCAACATGGGTACTCATTGGATGAAAAATTAAATTCCACATCCAATGAGTGCTCCCGCTCAAAATTTGAGTAAAATCATAGGGAGAAGTTGAAAATACAAGTTGAAAATGTATTTTTTTCTTTTTTTCCCTCCAAAACTTGATGAGGTAATCTAATATTATTTTATTATTTCCACTATTATTTTACAATGTTCCTTAGGATGCCATTTTAGGCCTCAAAATTTCTCTAATGTAGGTCCCTATGGCACAGGTGGAGGACCTCCCTAAGGGGATACAACGCCAAGTAGTTAGAGTACCATGAGGCATGGGTGTGACTCTTTCGATGCATAGCAATTGCCATTCTCTATTACCTAGACACAAATCAAGGCTATGGGCCTCAATCATAGTTATTGATACATGTATATATGTACTGATTAAATCTATAGATATGATCCCCAAACTATAAGCCTTGATTTTGTAGGACATTTGTCCACATTTTGTAATGATATTTTGAAACACACACACAAAAATTTTGTCAGATTTACATGTATATAATGATGTGATCGTTCAATTTTGAACATGTTTTTGAAGTGATAAATGATATATATGCCAATCCAAAATATAATTAGTAATGAAATCAACAATTTCATTTCTTGATTAGGGAAAATTAACATAATTAATAATTGAATAAACACTAAAGTTACCTTACTCAAATAAATATAAAATAATATAGAATCACACATGCAAGACACATTGTTGAGATGAAATGCCACCAATTGCAAGTCTACATGAATCAGTAAAGATTATATGCCATGTAAAATAACTTTTGAGAGTAATTCAATAATGATGCAATATTTTGCAATATTGTTGGTTGTAGCACTTGTACAAGTGCCACCAGACACAAGAATCTAGGTAGGAGAATAGATCACCTAATATGTAGAAGCTAAGTTCTAGGCATGATGGCTAACACCATCCACAAACCTGATGAAAACTGGATCATCCATTGACATCTAACAGGGCATGCCAAAAACATGATAATGCACTATATACATCAATTACAAAACAATGTAGATGCTTGAGAAAAAACTCAAGCATAGTACTTCTTGAGATAGATCCCATTTTTGGGCTTTGAAAGCATGTTTCCATCATAATCAATCAACTTATATGCTCATTTATTAAGTACATGCTTCATGGTATAAGGCCCATAACACATCGACTTAAATTCACCTATTTCTAAAGCATCATTGTCTTCAATCATAAAACAAAACGAGGTTTCCTTTAGAGAAGACCTTAGGGATGGAAAAATTCATCATATTGACTTTTGACACGTTGATCCGGTATCTCAATGTTTCTCATCTAGATGCTCTAGGTAAATAAAGTGCTCTTCTAGGCTAGATGTATTAGGAAGAAGCTTAGAGATGTTTTCTCACATTCAATTGAGAGAATAAATTCCACACTGTGAAATAATTAGAACAGAGTAAACCCTGTAGCAATTATAACATACATTTAGTCTGCCCAAAAGGTAGGATAAAATATTACACGCCTATAGGACTTCCTTTCATTAATAATTCTTTGCAAAATGGTTTTCAATGACTTATTAACCACCTCCAACTGTCCATTTTCGTAGGGGTAATAACAAGATAGATATTCCTATTTGAATCCCAAATTTAAAGCCTAACTTAAACATCATCTTGTTTTGCAAATGATTGTCATGGTTGTTAGAAAACTAGAAAGGCATACATATTTTCTTATGTTAATGATTACATTGTGATATTCTTGTAGTTTTATTGTCTTCTCTTATGTTCTTCTTTTATCTTAGTTTCATCAAGCAATCATCAAAACAAAACATGAAGATCAATGCCACTTTTTACAATCTTCAACACTCCCTCTTAAGTAGGGGGTATTCATAATTACATATATATGAAGGTACATGGAAGATCTCAAGTGATATACTCTATGAAGATTCACAACACACACAATACTAATAATGTAAATTTTGAAACGGGAACTATAAACTCAAAACGGGAACTCTAGCCAAAAAACCCTGAAAAAACATGAAAAACAATGCTAAAAACAAAAAGTGTGTATACTCGAACGATGTTTTTTGTTTTTCTTTCTGTTTTTGGTTTTTTGTTTTTCTTTTTTGTTTTTGTTTTTGTTTTGTTTTTTTGTTTTGTTTTTTTATTTTTTTGTTTTTTGTTTTTTTTTTTTAATTGTTTTTTGTTTTTGTTTTTGTTTTTGTTATTATTATTATTATTATTATTTTAATTTTTTAATTTTTTAATTTTTTATTTTTAATTTTTAAATTTTAAATTTAAATTTAAATTTTATTTATTTATTTTAATTTTAATTTTTTATTTTTTATTTTAAATTGACAGTGAAAACTAAATTTTTGTGCAAAAATTGTGAAAAAACACCCAAAAATGAAAAGTGTTGATACTAGAACTATGATTTTTTAGGGTCAATTTTCAACATTTAAAAAATATTCCAGTAAAATCAAATTTTTATCTGAAAAAATTGTGCAAAAAACACAACAAAAAATGTTGATGCCTGCAATAACACTTTTTTTTATAGGGTAAAGTTTCAACATGTTTTAAAAATGATAGTGAAAACTAATTTTTTCTGCAAAAAACACCCTTCAAAACTAAAAGTGATGCTCAAATAATACTTTTTTTTTTTTTAGTATAAATTTTCAACATTTTGAAATAATGGTGTAAATTTTTTTATCATGACTCCGAAAAACATTAAAATTTAAAAAAAAATAATCAAAACATAATAATAAAAAATAAAAATAAAAATAAAATAAATAATCAAACATAAAAAAATCCATCATGACAGTGAAATTTCCAAAATCTACAATTAAATATTAAAATGTTTCATATTCATATCTGTATGTGTGATATTCCTGGTATGGGCAATAAAAACCAATTTAAGTTATTAGTTGAATGGCTTCAATAAAATAAAATAATTTCAGAGAGAAGAGTTTGTAATCTGCGATGATAATTTTCTATGCAAAGTATAAAATCAACATGCAAAAGGAAAATCACACATGCATAGGGAGTCGTCAAAACGATGACCATCGGTGGGAAAATACAAGAAGCTAATGCGACACTTGTAAAAAGCGAATGATGGACCAAACCAACACTTACACAAGCTAATATAAGGTAAAAAAATAACAACTATGAAATTAAACAAGAAAAAAAACACTCATAGAAGAGATAACAAAAGGGAAAATTACCTAGAAAAGCGTCGTAAACTCCACCAAAAGCTCCATGATCTCCTTGGGAATGATAGAGGTCTAAGATCGAATGTGAAAATGAGCTATAGGGGCATCTATTATATATATCTAGGTTGGCTAGGGTTTATGACACACATGCCTAAAATCAAGGAAAACATGACACTTGGAAGAACAATAAAAAATAGCAACTTATGTTAGTCTTCGACAAACTAATTATCAAGTGCTATTTTCTACAAGTTGTTTCTTTTCATTTTTTATTTTTTTTTTATTTTTTTTTATTTTCCGAGAAAATCTTTTCTCACACTACTAAGAAAGATTGTGCAATTCCCAACCACAAGGAACTGGGCAACTCCTTGGTTGAGTGCATTATGCAGTTTCTGAGGGTAGGGAGAGCTTCTGCGCAATTTATGAGCTCAAGGCAGACCTGTCTCCTAGGAATACACAATTTATGAGCTTAAGATTAGCCTACCTCTGAGAACTGTTCAATTCAATTCCACAAGGCTGGTCTGCCTTCCAAGATTGCGCAATTTCTGAAGGGAAGGCTGACAAAGATGCAAAGTCAAGGAAGAAGATGGTTTGTGTTTGAATGGATCAAATCAGGATCACAACAAGGCATCACAAGAACTGGATGGAATGATAAGTATTTACATAGCATGAATACTTGACAACAATGAATGATAGGCTATTGTGGACAGAAGGGAGGCTCCAAAATTAAAGTGTGGGAAAAATTTTGGAGGGTGGTTGTAGAAGCAACAACACTTGATGACACACTAGTAGAAATCCAACTCTCTCTATAGGTCTTGTATCATGTAAAACATGTCTAAATCTTCAGGATATATTGTTTATTTCATTGATCATCATAGCTTCTTTACTTGATTGAGTTAAATGTATAGTCCCTACCATTCTCTTCATCGAAGGCACACTAACAAAGACAAGTCAAATTCAATTGTTTCGATTAGGGATGAGGAGTATATAGATATACAAATGAAACAAGACTGTTAGATTCTTAGTTTTCATCTCTAGTGATGCCCTGCTACTACTAGACCTGGAGAGTATCTTGACGAAGTCACTTCAGGAACACAAACATTGCTCCCCTTCCAGTGAGCCTGTACAATAGCCCGATGGAGTTCCTTGATTCACCTCCCTATGCAGGAATACTTTCTCTTCTTTCACCTTTTATTTATTATTATTATTATTATTTTTCTTATTTGTTCATAGAATTGTGCATAGGCACTTATTAATTTTATGCGGCAGAAGAGGGATCCTGACTTATTGAGAGAAGAATAGTTTGTCCCTTCAGAGAAGGATATTTGTACACCTCTGAAATACAGTTCACTTGTTAAATCTTTGTCCCCTCTTTACTCTACTTGACTTGGTTGACAAGATAAAATTGAACAATCATAAAAAACTGATTAGAGTAGGAGATACTAGTTACATATTCAAGCATCATGATTCCACTATGGTTTTCTATGAGAAAGAAAATATTTTCTATTAGAGGATCAACGAAAAAATATGCAAGATCCATGCAAAGAGAGGGAATAAAAAGATAACCAAGCATTGACAGTAGCATAATTTCCTCCTGAACTTCACCATGCTTGCTTCATAAACCAAACACAACCTCATGCAAAACCTATCCTACAAAAAAAGGAAAGAAAATAGTAGGGTGGAAAGTAAATCAAAACAAACCAAAACAAAGAAAATAAATTACAAACTACTCCTACTCCTGAACTAACCAAGAATTGGCTAGGCTTACATAAAATGGAACTTCCAATGTAACCACCGACGTGCGGATTGATCTATGTGGGTGAGGGAATCAACAACAAGAAATATATTCAAGAATAACAAGGAACTGAAAAGATAAAATGTGAAACATTGCAACGTTCGAAGATTGAAAATGAAAGTAGAAAAATACATTATGAAAGCATTTGCAAAACGTTTTGCGGTTGAATAATGGTGTTTGCACACATTGCAATAAGATAACATGCAAAAACATTCTTTCGAACATTGAAACTTGGCGAACATAAAGAAATCATAAAACTTGTGCTTCACAAAGGAGCTTGCCAGGTATGAATCCTCTAATTATTGAGTGATAGGATCATGTAAAATAGATGGAGAATGAAAATATTGTGAAATAGATTGATTTTAAATTTATGCGATCAACTGATGAGGATTCCTCAGAGATAAAGTACAATCATGATCATGATTGGAACCAAAATCAAGGTTGCAAGAACTTGGCATAACCATTATCGTGGGCTGAAGTTCCTTAACAACTTGTGGTAGTTCCAAGACATCAGAAAGTAAATCATCGAATACTCGTGGCTTAGAAAAATCAACAGTAGAAAACATGGAGTTGTGACTTAATGAATTGATAAATAGATGATGAAAACCATGATCAGAAATACCATCATCAAGAAGCAAGGGATCCTCATGATTTGATGAATCGTGGATAGGCGGAGATTGAAAGCAAGAAATTTCACTCTCTATTTCTCTACAAAGATCAGGTGATAGATTGGAGAGATGAAGAAGAGAATACTTTTCCACTTTGCGTTTAGATGTAAAACTGACATTCCACAAGTCTTGAGTGTGATCTGAATTAACATCATCAAAAACCGATTCTTTGAAAGATACAACATGTATGACAGAGTTGTGGAAGATGTCATGATAATGCGAGATAGGTGAGAAAGGAGAAATATCCACTTTCAGTGCAGATTCGTGTTCAAAGACAGAATCCCACACATAGTCATTGTAAATGATATAGAAATCTTGTTGGTCAACATTAATTCCATCCTGAATTTGGTCCTCATGAACATAAGAAGAAATGATTGAAACATGTAAACCGAACAACTCATAATCAGAAGGACTGAAAGAACCAACAAATGGAGGACAAGGAGATAGATCATCATCATAAACATCAAATTCATAGTTCAAACTTGCATTGAAATTCTGAATATGTGGGGTGGGAGAAGATGGTGGAAGATTAGTAGATGAATTCTCAAGTTCTCCAACCTCAACCTGCGTAAATGGAGCTGTTTGATGAGAGGAAGACGAAGAGTCACTTGGAACAAAAACTTCCTTCATCACAGATTTAGGAGCTCCATAACCAAGGTATGTTGGGAGACTTTCAAAAGATTCATATTTTGTTGGATTCATTGAAATATGAATAAGAAATTCAAAATTCTCTTTCATAAAATTCCAATCAACATCATCTTTAGAAAACTCATAACATAAGTGAATGAAGTGATCGTGAAAATATTTAAGATATTCATCAAGTGATTTTCTCATATGCATGAATTTTCTATAAATTTTTTTATAATCATACATGTTAAAGGTGCGAGACAACTCCTTGGACCAGATTTTTGAAAGAGTGGATGGAAGCGATCGACAATGTGTAACACCATTCCTTAATGCATGCTTTGAACGTGAGAATGATTAACCTGCAAGCCATATCCTTGCAATGAATATTATGATGAGTTAAAAATTTGAGAAAGCGAGCAGTGTGCTCAAGAATGGTTGTTCCACCCTTGCCATCGAACTCCAAATTTGACAATTCATTGATTATTCCCGCAGACAATTTCAAATTTACAGTTTTGGAAAAACAAGTTGGGGTTAAGATATGGGAAGAAGCCATTAAGATGCAGAAAGTTGAAATAGACTTCACAAGCTCATCTTGTCATCTGGCCCTCCTTCTAGAAACGTAAATGTTAACGGTGCTCGATCCACCAACATTAAAGGGATCTCCTCGATATGAAGTCCCAATTATACCTCACACCAATTTGTGTAGGAGACCCATCTAGAATACAATCCGGTTGCCAAATTGCGGGTTTTAGTAGTATTCCTTGGCTGCAATATGCATAGAATGATGTATTCATGACTTTGGTGAAACAAGTGCGTGACTCTGCGGAGGGTCAAGTGCGATGCATGGAAGGTTCTAACACGAAAAGGGGAAAGTGAGTGAGCTCTTTAAAAGCCTGTAATAGTACACAACTTGAAAGGAACACAGGAGCATAAAAGAGATCATAAGTTAGCCTGTAAAATAGTTCACAAGTTAACCATGATGTAAATATACAACAACACACATTCAACAAGATTTGTACTAACACAAACGAAATAGTTCATTAGCATTAACATAAATGAAATAACATATATTGCAAACATAACAATAATAGTCCTACTATATTCACAATATATACATGAAAATGTGTCGAATCTAATATTTTGTTAAAGTGAAAGTTCCAAGCACACATATACAATTGAACAACTGCTAGCTCCAATAGTGGAACATGAAGCCAACACATGTTCCTCCAAAGAAAGATACTCTCTCTATGCTACGGAGAAGTCAAGGCTCTCAACAAAACTCCCAAGCTTTTGATCCTAAGCCAAAAGCCTAACCAAAAGCCATTTACATGACTAATGAGGGTATATTTATAACAAAAGGGGTGAATATTCATCTCCCTTTATGACTCTTTGACTTCCCTCATGTCTGTTTGACTTCCTACAACAATGACCTTTGGAATTCATTACACATGACTCTTCACATTCCACAATTTACACTTGGAATTTCACTAATTAATTACAAAATAATATTACAATATTGTTCATACCCATATAAGATGAAATTGGGTACAGTCACTAGAAAACCTAATAAGACAAAACAAGTTAAGCTTCAGTTTGGGGAATCTCCATCTTGACCACTTCGACTTGTAGTTTCTTGGTCAGATGGCGGTGCCAAGATTTGTACTGTGCGATGACTTCCCCAAACTGTGCGATGGGATCAGACTGGGAGAGGACTCTAGCCTCCATTGCATCTGGGTACACTAATTTGGAACTGGTCTGAATTTCCATCTTCAGCAGGAGCAACATCATGTTGATCTGGACAAGGCCACCAATGTACTTATGTGTATTATTCTTTTTCACCTCTAGATCTTCCTTAGTGGCGACGTGTCTCAGATGTTCCAAGTATTCTTCTACCTCCTTCCAAACTTCATTCCCGTGTTTGGCCTCAGTGAGTGATCCAACTGAAGGGATATTATGTGATTTCACCATGAAATCCACGCTGTTATATAATTGTGCATATGAGGCCTGAATGTTAGCAATGAATGAGGCAATCTATTTATTGCTCTGAATGATCATCTAAACCTATGCTTTCTCCAACTCTTCCTTTTGCATTGTTTTCTTTCCCAAATCGGATGGTTCCCCTTTGTATTGCATTGACTATGTGTACACGACAACGATGGCTACGTGAAGAACATTGAGATCTTTAGAATTATCTTTGCACTTCTTCTTCATGTCGTGCAAGAGGAAAACTTATTTATACACAGTAACTAGCTCCTCATAAAGGCTTTGCATGGTCTCTCCTAGTGCTGAAACTTCTCCAAGTATGGTTGCCTTAAGTTACTTGAGACATGCCTATGTGAAAGCTGATTTTTGGACCTCTGCTCATAATTATTCAACTTCTTTCCTTGCAACCTACAAGTTTTTTTCCATTTGTTTATTCTCGGCCATGAGATACTCTATGTTTGAAATTGAAGCACATGTGAAGGCAAAGTTGGTTACATCAATGGCTACTGGATTTCTCCTAGTGTATGTCACAATTACCCTTTCTATGGCAAGTGCAGGAGGCTTGAGATCATTTGGAAAATGTTTCTTTCAGGCTTGTACAATATTCTTTTGAAGTTCGTCATAAGTTAGATTATACGTATCCATGACTAGACCATCGTCAAAAGGAACAATTTCCTCTTCTTCGCTTGAAGCTTTCTCTACTGTTAGAAGAGGGGGAGATTAAATGGTGACTGCTTGAGTGCTCAACATAAGGTCAACATATTGGTTTTGCGGCTCCAGTTCCACCTACATGTATTGAATTATTATCAAGTCTTCAATCTCTTGAGAAAGTTCCTTCTCCTATAACTGCTTGCTCTCCTCCATGTATTGAATTATTATCAAGTCTTCAATCTCTTGAGAAAGTTCCTTTTCCTACAACTGCTTGCTCTCCTCTTATAGCTACCAGTTCTACTCTTTCTCTTCAACTTGTTTCCTTGCTGCTTCTTCTTCTTCCATCTTCCACCTTTCTTAGACTTCTTCTTGTTTCTATATTTCTTATTCTTCTCATTTCTGCTTCACTTCTTATATTTTTTTCTGCTCATGTTCCTCCTTATGCTTATGTTCTTATTCCATATTCCTCTGTTTACAACTCTATTATGATGCTATGGCTGCTTTTAGGATGGTTGGGTCTGCTTTCATCTTGCGGCTATGCTCTTCTTTTGGGATATGTGCAACCTTCCTCTTGCCTTTCTAATGCACTGGGTTGTGCCTTTTTGCTGGTTCTGCCTCTGTAGTGACTTACTTTTGTGGAGTAACTTGCGATGTTCCTATGAAGCTAACTAGCTTGTGAGACTTAGAGGTAGTGTAACAATTCTTCATCTCTTCCTCCTCAGGCCTATGGAATGTCCCACTTGGCCATTGGAAATGAATCCTCACATAATTTTCTTTGAAAACGTACCACGATTTGTATGAATTGAATTCCAAGTGACCGAATGCAAATTTCTCTATCTCCTTTCCTTTGGCCTCATCAACTTTCAGATTCTTGATCTTGTACAATCTGATTTACAAAGGAAGAGAGGGCCATGTAATTTCTTTTTCATATTTAACGTTGCTGACAACCCCGTGGAGCGATTATAAGAAACTTCTTGCATGGCCAACTTGTCGGTGGCATACTTTGGTAAATGATGTGGAGGCTTTTGTCTGTCGAACACTCTGAAGTACGTTGCGTTAGGCAAACCAATCTACTATTTCTGACACTGCTTACATCGACTCATGAGACATGTAAGGTGGCTCTTCCTCAAAGATTAACTTGTAGAGTGGAATGAGGAAGTGATCAATCAACTTTTCCATTACTCCCTTGAAGCTTCTCTCTGAAAGCAACTTGCAGTACATATGCATGGGAGGTTCTCATGGTGACCAGGTCCAAATCATGCCAAGGAATGAATTTTGAGTGCAGATTGCATCTAGAAAATAGGAAGACATGTAGAATCTATCTTTCTCACCCTTGGAAGGGTTCTTCACATTGGTTACGTGGATTCTCATTTGTTGATCCAACAAGTTTAACTAGTTGAACAATTTTCCTTCGTTTAAAGCCTAATTGAGCAAGAATTCCCAACCTTCTGGGAAGGTCTCAATTTTTGTTTGTCCATAGATACAACAACATGATATTATCAAGTACTGATAATCCTTTCAAAGATATTTGGTATTATAAGTATTGTTGGGTGTCTGGCAGAATTTTGAAGGCTCTTTCACACAACCTTTGACAACATCCTTTATGTTAAGGTAACTAGTGACCGCATAAAATTGTGAATCCATATATGAATTTGACATCGGTAGATGATACATGACATGGTAATAATATGCCATGAAAGAGGAAAGCCTTTGTCTGCTGAAACTGGTGAGATTCATGGTCTTGTTATATGAAAGTGACATTATCCAGCTGACAATGTCTGCACATGGGAAAACCAGGTACCTGCATGCAACCTTGTGTAGCCCTGACCTTTGGACATTTATGTACACCTACCAGTCTTTAAGATCTGCTTTGAAGCTCTTTGATGAGAATAATTCATTCACTTTATGCCATGCAATGTCTGACTCTTTCTCTACGAACAACTAAGTGTCTCGGTAAACTGATAAGTTCATTGGAGTACTCTCAACTGCCTCTCAGGTGCTTCTTTCTATGATGTCCTTTGAGATAGTTCTCTTGGGAGCCATAGTGATAGTAATTGATCAGGAGAAGTCCTCAAAAACTACAGTACCAGTAAGAGAGAAATGCACTCATGGAAAACATAAATTATTTCAAGAAAAGCTAACTCATAAAGCAAGATCCAGGAAACAACCATAAGACTGAGAGGGAAAAATGCTCAATATATTAGCTGAGGGAAGAGACTGGCTTCATGAAATACACATTGTGTAGTCTCAATAGTCAAGGGGGAGGCTTGAGGCTTGAGACTGTGCAATGTGTAGTCTCAACCTAGGCAGATTGAGGGAGAGATTGCACATTGCACAATCTCAATGGCCAAGGGTCAGGCTTGAGCGCTTGAACTAAAAAATGCACAGTTAGGAAAGCCAGGGACTACAGATTGCATAGTCTCAAGGGCAAATTATGAGGCTCGAGCCTTGGACTTGTGCAATGCCCAGTTGAACATGGCAACTATTGGCTAAGTGATGGGAAAATTTGCTCGGGAAGGGGATGAGAAAATGGAAGATCTGAGTGATGGTGCAAGTAAGAGTGAAAATCTGACTAAGTAAATATAGATAAGTGCAAATGAAGTGCAGAATATCAACATGGAAAAGGAAAACCACACATGCATAGGGAGTTGCTGAAACGATGACCATCGGTGGGAAAAAACAAGAAGATGATGCGACACTTTTAAAAAAAGAAAGACAGACTGAACCAACACTTGTACAAGCTATTATAAGGTAAAACACCAACAACTATGAAAAGAAACAAACAAAAAAACACACATAGAAGCGAAACGACAAAAAATGACAGAAAAGGCAACAAAAGACGACAAAAAGGAAACTTAACTAGAAAAGTGTCACAAACTCCACCGAAAGCTCCTTGATCTCCTTGGAAATTCTAGAGCTCCAAGATTGAATGTGAAATGAGCTCTAGGGGTGTCTATTATATAGATCTGGGCTGACTAGGGTTTATGATGCACATGCCTAAAATCAAGTTAAAAGCGACACTTGACAGAACGGTAAAAAACAACAACTTGTGTCAATCTTTGGGAAACTAATTATCCAATCCTATTTTCTAGGAGTTGATTTTTTTATTTTTCTCTTTTATTTTCTTTTCCAAGAAATTGGTTTCTCACAGTGCCAAGAAAGATTGCACAATTCCCAACCACAAGGGGTTGTGAAACTCCTTGGCTTAGTGCATTACACAGTTTCTGAGGGAAGGGAAAGCTTCTGCACAATTTTTGAGCTCGAGGTAGGCTTGTCTCCCAGGATTGTGCAATTTCTGAGCTTAAGGCTAGCCTACCTATCAGAACTGCACAATTCAGTTCCTCAAGGCTAGCCTACCTCTCAGAACTGCACAATTCAGTTCCTCAAGGCTAGCCTGCCTTCCAAGATTGTGCAATTTTTGAAGGGAAGGCCAACAAAGTTGCAAAGTGAAAGCAAAAGACGGCTTGTGTTTCAATGGATCAGATCGGGATCAAAACAAGGCATAACAAGCACTCGATGGAATGAAAAGTCTTTACATAACATGAATACTTGATGACCGTGAATGATAAGCTCTTGTGGATAGAAGGGAGTCTCTAAAATCAAAGCATGGGGAAAATTTTGGAGGGTGTTTGTAGTAGCTACAACATGTTCTATTAGAAGTTCATATGCAATGAGATGTATATCGTATTGTAACGTTGTATATAAAATATAATGAAAATAAATCTTGTTATCTTTCCCGAGGTTTGGGTTTATAAGATAAAATCTCTGTGTAAATTTGCGTATTTTCCATTGTATTTTTTCTATTTGATTAAGAATTGGTTTGCAACGATTAATTTCATAGGGTTAAAACTTACATAAATGGGTATACTACTGTAAGACTTGCATAAATGGGTATAATCCTGTAAGACATGGTAAGGCATGCATGCCCCTAGGAAACTATTAGTAAAGTCTGTGTTAGACCTTTTTGATAGGGGGCATTAAAAATTAATAGATGCCATGAATATAAAATTTGAGTGTGGTAGGGGTTGGAGGTGATTAGATTTTTTCACTTCCTCAGCTTACCAAATTTAGTCAAGGGAAAAATCGATTCAAGTTTTAAGGGGGTTTGTCAGGTAAAACTTGAATATGTGAAAGAGTCAATGTTACTAAGTCAAACAATGGTGGTTTTGGGCCTATGGTTTTGATTTCCCATGCTTTTGTTCCCATAGGTTGCATGTAATGAAGCCTTTATAAGGGTTAAGAAAACTTCATTGTAATGGGCAAGGGTAGGTGAGTAATGAAGGCTCATTTGACTGGCTTGGATGTGTTAGATATTGGAAATGGACAACAAGGAGGAATGCAATAGGATCTCATAGGGTGTGGTTTAAGGGTAGAGATTTTTTTTAGAATATTGGGAAAATCCATCTACAAGTATAGGAGACACTAAAGAAGTCATAGGAAAATAACAAAGCTAGGCATGATCAACACACCACATAGAAGTTATTTAGAGTGGGAGATAGAGTATGGTTACAATTAAACAAGGAGAGGCTATCTGTTCCTAGGGAGAAAATCAAGGCTTTATGATATGGTCCTTTCGAGATACTAGAAAAGGTGGGAGATAATGCATATAAACTATATATCCCTCATCATGAACATTTACTTAGTGGTGAATGTGAAAAGTATGAAACTCTATGAGCCTTCCATGCTAGATTAAGAAGAGAAGTAGGTCCTAACTTTTATAGAGGATTTAGCACCAAAAACATAGGTAGAGTCGATAGTGAATACAATTTTGAAGAAGAGTAGGTCCTAACTTTTATAGAGGATTTAGCGCCAAAAACATAGGTAGAGTTGATAGGGAATACAATTTTGAAGAAGAGGTCTAGAACTACAAGGAAGGGGTAGCATGGCCTTTTCTAGATTTGGTTGAAAAGATAGCTTCAATGCAAGACTATATGGTACTAGAGAAGGTCGAGGAAAAGTTTTACTCACCTCATATAGTAAAGTATTTTGTTGACCAAAAGCCTTTGGAAATGGGGAGGCATGACTTGGATTAGATAATTATATTATTTTTCATGCATATCGATGCTTTTGGGGTTGAAAAATGAGAGAAATTATCTTACAGGAACAATTCTAATGACATGACCTAGTTTGGAGAATTAAGGTTCTAAACATTCTGGGGCTAATTTAAGGCCTTAAATGATGTTTTTGGGGGCAAAAATTTAATAATCACACCCTTAACACTACATTTGAATAAATTTCCAATGGTGCAACTATTGTTCCAATAAGAGTTTAGACGCAAAAGTTATGCATCTTGGAAGTTGATCTATCATGTTTAACTACCATAATTCAAGAGGGTGCCACACCAATCTTGTTACTCATGGAAAAGGGGCTAGCCACATGGGAACTATGAAAAATAATCTAGAGGGGTCAAATTGTAACTCATATTGAGGGTTGAATGGGTCAAATTTAACCATTAGTTGGCTATTGGGATGTGTTACAACTGGCTCACTAAGAGGCCAAGGACACTAATAGAATTATGTGAGTTGGTTTTTCCTTGGATTGGGGTTTTCCAGGATAAACATTGTGTTTATAATTTGTTGTTTATCACCAATTTTTTTAATGTTTCTCTTAGTAAATTTGGACATGTCTTTGGTATTTTTTAATAGACATCTCTTAAGTAAATTTTTAACAAGAATATGGACATGAATTTGAAAATGTTTACAACATTCCATCCATAGACAGATGGGAAAACATAAGTAGTCAACAAGAATTTGGTGCAACATTTCAGGGGTCACAATTAAAAGCATTCGAAGACTTGGGATGAACATATAGTTTATATATAACACTCCTATAATAGAATAGTCCACACTTCTACTGGTGAGTTTGCATTTGAAAATTGTTTTAGATATTTTTCGCCACCACCTTTAGATATTACATATTGACAACAAGGAATATTGAGGGAGGATCTCATAGGGGATAATTTTAGGGTAAAGAAATTTTATGAGAAGATTAGGCATATCCATATAGAGGTATTGGAGAATCTAAAGAATTCAGAAGAAAAGAGCAATGCTAGGCATGATCAACATGGAACAAATAATTTATTTAGAGTGGGAGATCAAAGTATGGTTACAATTGAATAAAAGAGACAATGTGATCTTGGTAATAAAATTAAGGCTCTATGATATGGTAATTTTGAGATACCATAAAAGGTGTCATATAATACCTATAGACTCAATCCACCCCCATACATGCACATTTACTTAGTGGTCATCTAGAGAAAAAGAGAGTAGGTCCAATTCTTATGCCATGACTTAGTTTGGATAAAAAGAGAGTAGAGAAGCCACATCTAGATGGAAAAAGAGAGTAGGAACAATTCTAATGACATGACCTAGTTTGGAGAATTCTAATGACATCTACTTAGTGGTGGATGAGAAAAATATAAAACTCCATGAGCCTTCCATGCTAGATCAGTAAGAGAAGTAGGTACTAGCTTCTATAGAGATTTTCTACCTTTCTAATGATGTAAGAATAATTCCAATTAGAGTTTAGATAAAACAAGTATGCCTCTTGGAAGTTGACCTATCATGTTTGACCACCATAATTCGAGATGGTTCTACACCAGTGCCTATTAGTCATGCAAAAGAGGCTAGCCACATTATCTCTATACACTCTAGAAGGGTCAAGTTGTTACTCATATTGAGGGTTGGATGGGTCAAATTTAACCACTAGTTGATTATTGGGTCCTGTTATAACTATCCCACTAGGAGGAAAAGGGGTTCAATTGTATTTTAGTCCATTTGTTCAATAGTACAACAAAGTAGCTGAGAGTGGATAGAAAGAGGGAAAAACAAAGAGGGTTTGTGTTTTGTTGTAACTCATGGGCCATATGTATCTCTCATTTGTATCTTCACCATTTCCATCTAGAGAAAAAAAGAGTAGAGAAACCACATATTCTATCTTGGTTTTCTCCCAAAATTGTTTCTCAAGTCATATCTTAATGTTATTGTGGTTTGTGGGTGCATGTTTTATTTTTCTCTATTTTCCACATTTTATATATTGCATTAATAATAAGAAAACAATAACTTAATAAATCCAAAGATATAAGGAAAATTAATCCTCATAGTATAACTTTCAGATTTTAGTTTATGTTTATTAGATCTGTTGTGACAGACTGTCTAGTGGAGTATCCATAGTATATTACATAACACATTGATGTAAATGTTGTGTACTTCTGATTTTTATATATTTGATGCATACTATTTTTCTAAAATACACATACTCATGGAAAACAATGCTTTGAAGGGTGCCTCTATAAAACCCTTATATAAATCCACTTATACACAAATATTGACATAGGTAAATATAATTCATTTTGGTTCAACCTTGTGTATAACTTGACCCACACAAATACTACTATGGTTTCTTAAAGATAAAAAAAATGACCAAAATTGTAACTTTGTAAACACCTATCAAGTAATGGTTTATGGTTAAACAACATTACTTTATAAGTTCTCAAACGGTAATGTTTATGATTAAACAACATTACAATTTTTGAGGGCAAGAACATTAGTCAATATGAAATTCTTATAATCAATTAAAAACAATTTCATCAACATTACTTTGGTTAAAAAAGTCATTATATTTTTTAATATCGATAAAACCTCATATTTAAGTCAAAAAACTATAAACTCTTTTGTAATACAATAGACTCTTAGAAACCCTGAACGAAGTAATAGATTCTCAAAAACCCTTTCAAAACTTTGAGAAAAAGTAATAAAATTGATTTTCAAAAACAAAACTTTGAGAAAAAGTAATAAAATTGATTTTCAAAAATAATAAAACACATTGTATATAAACAATTTTATAAATTTAATATTTAAATCCTGAAAATATTATAAAACTTTCATTTTCATCTAACATGATGAAAAAAATACAAACCATAATTGTGTAAAATTCTAAATTGAACACATTCACTAGTGAATAAAGCATTAAATAAGATTTTTAATCACTTTTAATAACAATGACCTTTGTTGACACTATATAACCAAGATACAATATAAACAAGTGTTACATAGTAACTAATACTTGCCACGTAGTTTAAATATAATTAAATTAAAGTAAAAAAAATGTCTCCATAGTGACAATTTGATAATAATGTAACTATAACTAATTCTAAAATCTCCATAAAAATACCATGTAAAATTTTAGCTAAATAAATACAATAAAAAACAAAAATAAAAAAATACCTCTACTTCTAATAGTTCAAACATATTGTAAACTCATTAAAAAAAAAGATAATAAAAAATCACAAAAAAAAATAAAATAAACGAAGTTGATAAATAAATTTGGAAATGACGGCTTTCAACAAACCTGACACAAACGTCACTTTAGTACATTGAATTTTAATTACAATTATGAAAATATGCAATGTAAAGACTTTGCTGCGGGGGGGAATTTAAATTTTAAAATTAAAACTTAATTTGGGTAATTTTTGAAATCTCAAAATGCCAACTAAGGAACAAGTTAATCATTCATGGAATCAGTTTTTTACGTGATAAATTTAATATTTTCATTATAAATATATTTAGAATTTTATCATGATTTACAAATGATATTTTAAAGGTTTTTTTTTTTTTTTTTTTTAAATAAATTTATATGATTGAAAAAATGATTTAAAATCAACATTTATGGAAAATTTAATTTTCAAACGTCACTTTAGTACATTGAATTTTAATTACAATTATGAAAATATGCAATGTAAAGACTTTGCGGCGGGGGGAATTTAAATTTTAAAATTAAAACTTAATTTGGGTAATTTTTGAAATCTCAAAATGCCAACTAAGGAACAAGTTAATCATTCATGGAATCAGTTTTTTACGTGATAAATTTAATATTTTTCCATTATAAATATATTTAGAATTTTATCATGATTTACAAATGATATTTTAAAGGTTTTTTTTTTTTTTTTTTTTAAATAAATTTATATCATTGAAAAAATGGTTTAAAATCAACATTTATGGAAAATTTAATTTTCAAAACTATTTAATTCCTGAAAATCTAAAAACATGGGATGCCTTAACATAATCGATTAATAATGTGGTATTTTTATCTCAAAACCTGATATAAATTTTTGTCATTGAAATTTTGCCATTCAAAAAAATCCAAATTCAAAAGTCATAAAAATTTAACCTTCTTATATCATAATTCTGACAACTGGGAAAGTTTTAGTAGCAAGGACAGTTAGTCTTTCTAAGAAAAATCTGGACAATCAGTCTTTCTAAGAAATCCACACTATGATGGTTTCCGTTCTAGGTCACTGGAATATTCCTCGACCAAAAATAGAAAATGCAATCCATTTCATTGCTTTTCCATTGTAAGCATAATACCCGTGGTCACAAATTAATTAATTCAATGCATAATACCTGTGGTAACAAATATAATAAATATGTTCTATAAAAAACATTTTAAACCACTATAAAATAAGTAAAAATTAAAATTTATAAATTTATAAATATTATTTAATAAATTTATAAATTAATTTTTATATATTTGAGAGTTGTTTCCAAATTTTTAAGTTTACGGTAAACATATACATGATTTATATATATCAAATTGATTAAATTGATGTTACTCTAAAATAAAATTATAGATCCAAACAAACAAATTTGTTTTCTTTTAAAATTAAATATTTTATAATTTAATAACTTATAAACTGATTTGTATTATTAAAATAAACTTTAATTTTTTGAAAAAAAAATAAAATGAGTGTTTTTTAATGGATAACGTAAACATGGATGGATGGCTAAAATCACACCAAAGAGTTATCCAAAGGCAAACATCTCACATGAAACATAATCTTCACATTATTAAAAAGCAACTTTTTTCCTAATAATAATTTGTAAGATATATGCTTCTTTAAAATATTTGAAACATAAGTAGATAACAAAACATATATATATATATATATATGAATTAGCAAAATGGTATAAATGATAATATAAATAAATGGTTATTAATTTTTTTTTTACCATATATTGAAATTAATATATATATTTAAAAAAAATATTATTATTTATTTATATTTATATATTTTTTTTTGTCTCTTTTAATTTAATTTAAGGTATTATGAGTAAATTTTTTATTTAGTGGTTTTTTTTGTTTTTTTAACAATTTCATTATATATATTTATATTTTTATTATTTTAAATTTAAATTTTACATTTTTTTCTTAAATTTTTATCTCTGGGTGTATGATAGATTTGGTATTAAGACGGATCAATATTATTGTTAAGAAAACAAAGCAAAAATATTATTTGAACAAGAAAATAAGATATTTAACTTATTGGAAACGAGATTTAACTAAAAAAAATTAACTTCCATTCTAGATACAGACCCTATTCCAGAAATCGCTTCATATTACTTTCTCACTCCACATCTTTGACTTTGATTTGGACACCTAAAAATATTCAACATGAAACCAAACAGAAGTTTGAAAGAATGTTTTTGACATTGTTTTCTCTTATTTCTACTAAACCTTTTCCAAAGTGCCTATTTATCACAATTTGCATTACTTCAACCAAGGTTCTACAAAGCTCTTACCTATCCCTTGACAAAATCTCTGTTAACATATAAACTAGATTTTTTGTAGTGTGTATTTCCTCCAAATGTAGGAGGCCATCATTTAACACTTCATGAATCTAATGTTATTGAACATCAATGTGATTTTGTCCTAGAATGATATGTTGGGGATTTTTCTAAATGAATAACACTTTCACTATCACAATGCAACACATATTTATCTTGTTTTATTCGTAGTTTTCCTAATTTCTTTTGCATCCACAACATCTCTTTGCAAACTTTGTGGCAGGTATGTATTCCGTCTTTATTGTGGATAGTGCTGCTAGTTTTTGTAGTGTAGACATCTAAGACACTGTTACACCTACAAAAGTATATAAATAACTAGTAGTGGAGTCTCTAGTATCCACATCTCCAACCATTTTTTCATCTTTGTAATCTTCAAGAACAACATTATTATTACCAAAATATAAATAATAATAAATAATACCCTTGAGTTACCTCAAAATCCACTTTACCACTTGCCAATGTTGTTTGTATGGACTTGCAAGGAATTTGCTCACTAATCCCACTCACTACTCCTAGATTTGCAATGAATTTTCTCACTATTCCCACTCCCTACTGCCACTGAATGTGTAATATCTGGACGGATACATATCGTGGCATACACCAAGCTATCGATTGCAGGAGCATAAAGGATTCTAATCATTTTCTCATTTTTGTCATCATAAGGGCACAGATCGACACTAATTTTGAAGTGTAATGCTAGGGGTGTTCCAACTAGTTTGACATCCTTCATATTGAGCTTATCTAACACCTTCTCAGTATATTTTTATTATGACAACCACAAATTTTTGTTCTTTTTGTCGTGTATAATCCTCATGCCCAATATTTGTTATGTTGGACTTAAATATTTCATTTCAAATTGATTAACCAAATCTTTCCTTAACTTATAAATCATGTTCATATCATGTTGAACAATTCACATATCATCCACATATAAGAATAGTATAATATGCCTTTCTTGGTCTTACCTCTTGATGTACATGCAATCATTGGCCTCTAGTCTATTGAAGCCATGCTCCAACATAAATGAATCCAATTTCTTGTGTGGATCTTTAACCTGTGGACAAGGTTCTCTCTTCCTTTTACATTGAATCCTTCCTGTTGTTCCATATAAATTTCCTTCTTCATTTATCCATGACAAAATATCTCTTCGCATCTAATTGTCGACATTCCAAGTCTATCTAAAGCATTAGCAAGATCAAGGATAAATCTTATGGATGACATTTTAACAATAAGTGATTTTTTTTCTTATGTAGATTTAATACCTTCTTTTTGGGAAAATCCCTTCACCGCCTGCCTTGGTTTGTACATTTCCTTCTTCTCCTCAACTTCATGCTTAACCTTGTATTTGTACGTTTTAACCCTGTACAAAATTTCCTTGCAAATGAATTCTTAAAACAAAAAATATACAATAGAGAGATCATAAAACATAAAACAAATATACACAAATATTTTCCCCTGGTTCCCAAAACCGTGGCTACCAGATTGATTTTTCATTATATTCCTTTCAATGTTACAATACATATATACATGCCTAAGCATTCATAAACCCCAATCCATTCCTTTGACCGGATCTTCAAAATACCATGGACAGACAACTATCATGCCGAAAACGATGTGCAAAACCCATGCGCAAAACCCATGCACAAAACCTTAGGTAGGTCGCCAACCTAATATAGGGTCCAAAAAAAATTTCCCGAGGCGCTGCTCCAGGCCCCATGTAGGGGGGCTACCACCCCCTTGAAACCCCCCAATAGGTGGGGCTACGCCCCCTGCTACTACTAGCGCAATGAACAGGGGCCCTGACACCCCCCTTGTGACCCCCCCACGTGTGCGACTAGTTGTGGAAAGAATATAACACACACCCAACATTCTTCCATTTGTTGTTTTCTTTTACACATAGGGGGTCATAGGAGAGCTTAGTCATTGGTCCAACAAACAATGTAAACTTTGAAATGAGAACTGTACCAATTACCCATTTTTTTGTGGTAACAAAAAAATCAACTAATTTTGAAAGTGTTGATTCATTATATATATATATATATATATATATATATATATATATATATATATATATATTCTTTATTTTTTTTTATGTATCAAATATGATTTTCATGGTGATTTGGAAAAACGTTGATACAACATCAACCACTTCTTTTATAGTGTTTATTTTTAACACTTTAAATTTTCTAATGTATTAATTGTGTATAATTTTTTTAAATGGTGGTGATTTTCATGTGGATTTTGAAAAGCAAAAATAATTTTTTTTAAGGCATATTTTTGACAATTTAAATTTTCTTATGTATTTTTTTTTGCTAAGTAAGTCTAAACTATTATTCACAGTAAAAGAGTAAAATTACAACAAGCTGAGCATGGTGAACCAACTAGCCTGAGAGTAAGGTCGTTTGAGCCAAACATTGTCCAAAACTGAGAAATTGGACTAGATTTCCCACGCAGGGGATCCAGAGGAACACAAACAACAGGAGAACACAACAAAAACTAGAAATTGATCTCGACACAATAACAGAGACAGAGTTTGACACATTGAGCCAAAAAACCTTTTCAACTGGGCCACAAAAACATGTTACGCAACTGCAAAGCTTGATTACTCATCTGGTAACTCCTCCACGATCTTGCACCAACCCCCTTCATTCAGGTCCTGAGCTTGGGCCGCTACATTATCTTGCATGTCTGGAGGAGCAGGATCCATTGGATTGACATTGTCAGCGCTGGCCGGCGGAACCATCCCGTGCTGCAAATCTGCAATTGGCCTCGTATCACCCACATCCTGTTCATATTCTGTGAATTGCATTGGAGCACTAGGATCGCCCTCATCTTGGGTTTCCTCTAGAAAGAGGACAGAGACATGAGCCGTGACCCGAGGGCGATTGAGGGAGCAATTGAAAGTAAAGATAGCAGAGCCAAAGGAGGGCGAAGTCGAAGATCCTGGAGAGCTGGGGTCGAGGAATTGACTGGGCCTCAGGATGCCCTCATTTCCAGTACGAGGTCGAGGATCCTGACTCATGGCGACAGACCCAGAGGACGGGCGTGAAGGGGCACCCCGTCCTGAGCCTCTGCGGCTGAGCATCCTCTGGCGGGGCCTCGGCATTGCGGCAGCGTAACAGTAATCACCACGAACATTAGGGTGAATACCACGCGAAAAGAGCGCGCTGGTTTGCGTTTGTGAGCCCACCACCTCAAGAGAGGGCCACTGATAAAAACCAGAGCCCAACCCCCACGACTCCCTTGCACCTGCAGAACCCACAATCATCCAAAACAACAAGAAGCACAACAGCGTATAGCCATGTCTGAAGCTGGCTAATAAACAGTTCCCACCACCTCGATACTCTCCCGCCATAACTATGGCATTCATGGGAGCCAAAGACTGATAACGATCGTCGCATGCGAATAGGGACGACATATTAATGCTGGGCTCAGACAATCCATTACGCTCATTAACACCCACCTGCAGGCGATCCTCCTCCCACATGGCCTTTAGTCCTACGATCATGGCTGGCAGGTGGCGTTGCTGCTTCGCCCACCCTAGTCCCATCACACTGAATGCATTTCTAATCACTCGCATCCGGGGAAATTTTCTTATGTATTAAGTATGCACAATTTATTTTTTATAATGTTGGTTATTTAACCATTTTTTAAGTTGTCTTATTCTTCTTCTTGTTTTTCATCCTAACATGTTTGTTATTAAAGAGTTTTCTAAACATGTGATTTTCGTTTTTCTTTGCAATATTTTCTTATAATAATTTTTTCTTTTTTGCAAAAAAAAAAATAATATTAATATTTAGAGGCTTAAGATTTTTTTTTTTTTTTATATATATTTATATATCGTTAATTAATACTTCAATATAAATAAAGTAATTGTCCCTAAAAAATAATAATTTTAAACGCATATCTTTTTGCTAAATATGAAATGTTAAATAAAAACAATTTATGAAAAATTTAATAATTTTAAACACATATTTTTGCTAAATATGAAATGTTAAATAAAAACAATTTATGAAAAATTTAATTTTTTTTGGAAAAAGAAAATTAAAAACATTAAAAAAATGCCATTAAATCCAAAAATAAAAAAATACATTAAAAATTAAAAATAATAAAAGCATTAAAAAACATTGAAACTATTTTTTTTTTAATTTAAAAAAAAAAAGGTTAAAACTTTTTTTTTAATCTAAGAAAAGAAAATAAACATTAAAAAAATTAAATTGAAAAAGCAAACATTAAAATGAAATAAAAAATACATAAAAAAAAGACCTCAGATTGTATGCTTTTGTAATTCATGATATAATGTTCAGATCTTCCGGAGAAATCACATAGATAACAAAGGGTCGACGCTTTTTGAACCTAGATCTAAGTTCATCATCAAGACCGGGATGAGGAGCAAGATCAATAGACCAATAATATATAAATCCCAAAAATGCAATGGAAGATTTGAACATTAAAAAAAACCATATAAAACAATAAAAATTAAACAATAAAAAAATTATAAATTATAAATTAAAAAAAAAACATATAAAAACATATTTAAATAAATAAATAATTATGCCCTAATGGGTCCAGGAAAGGGGAGGCTCGATTCCAAGAATCAGCCTCCCCGCACGTCTCCTCGTTGGTTGGGCGAGGGGCAAGACTGTCTGTCTCGTCGTTGGTTAGGCGGGGGAAGGACTGCATTGTAGCAAGCCGATCCCAACCCACCCCGATGGCTAGACAAACCCAGGGCGCGGAGGCCCCCGCGGTACCCTTAAATTTTTTTATAATTTTTTAATTATTTATAAAAAAATTAAATCTTTTTTAACATTTTAGTGTTGTTTTTTATTTAATTTATTTTGAATTTTTTTATTGATTTTAATGTGTTTTTTAATGGTTTTTATTTTTTAAAAAGTAGGTTTTGAAGTTTTTTTTATAGTTAATTTGAAAGGCTTTTTTCTTTTAATTTAATCTTATTTTTTATGTTTCTATTTTTAAGTTTTTGAATTTTTTTATTTTTTATTTTTATAATTTTTTAAATTAAATTTTATAATTTGTTTTTTTTGGTAATGTTTTATTTTTATTTTAAATTTTTTGGGTAGGTGGTTGTTTTTTTTTTAATGATTTTTTTTTTTTAATTATCTTAGATTATTTTATGATTTTATATTTTTATTTTAGGTTAATATTTGATCAAATGTTTTTTTTTCATTTCTTTTAAAACTTTTTTGTTTTTAATTTTTAAATTTTTATGGATTAATTTCTTGTTTTTAATGTTTTATTATTATTATTATTTAATATTTGTTTTTTATTTTTCCATTCTTTTTAATGTTTTAATATATTTTTTAATTTAGTTGTTATTATTTTTTTATGTTTTAATATATATTTTTATTTGCTTGTTATTTTTTAACTTTTTGTGTTTTTGTTTTTTTTTTCCATATTTAAATTTTAGGTTTTTCTAATTGTATTCTTCATTTTTATTTATTATTTTGCTTTATTTTATTTTTTTTGCATGGTTCGTGTTGATTCTAAAAAAAAATGAAGTTATTCCAACATTAACACTTTTTGTTTTTAGGGCGTTTTTGGCACAAAAAAAATGTTTTTTATTGGCTTTTACTGTCATTTTAAAAAAAAAAGTTGAAAAACTACCCTAAAAAAAAAAAATGTTATTCGAGTATCAAGACTTTCGTTTTCGTGTTGTTTTTTATGTTTTTTTGGGATTTTTTTGGGTAGAGTTCTCGTTTTGAGTTTACAATTCCCTTTCAAAGTTTACACTGTTAACCGTGTAACTCCCATTGTTTCTCTACAACAAGCAAACTTCTTAGTGCTCACAGACTTCGTCAATGCGTCTGCAACATTATTCAAAGTGTCCACCTTTACCAACAACACCTTTTTGTCCTCAACCATATCCCTCACAAAGTGATACTGAAAATCAATGTGCTTTGTCTTTGAATGATAAGCAGGGTTTCATTGCCAAGAAAATTTCACTTTGGTTGTCACAATCTATCCTTATAGCTCATTGTACTAACCCCATACTTGAACACAATCTCTACACCCAAACTGCTTCCTTGCTTGCATGAGGGGCTGCCATGTATTATGTCTCTGTAGTTGAAAGTGCCACTATAAACTGTCTCTTACTCATCCAACTGACAACAACTCCAAATAGATTAAACACATACCCACTTGTAGATCTTCTCCTATCAAGATCCCCAGCTTAGCCTGCATCAACAAAGCCATGGATGTCTAAAACTTTGTTTAATCCTTGCCTTCCTTGGTAGCATAAACCATAATCACTAGTGCCACACAAAGAACTAAAAACCCACTTCACTATTTTCCAATGCTCCTTCCATGGTTTTGACATAAACTTGCTCAATACCCCCACTGCATGTGCAATGTCTAGTCTAGTACAGACCATTGCATACATTAGGCTACCGACTGCACTTTCGTATGGAACACGGGACATGTCCTCTTCCTCTTCTTGTGTCTTGGGACATTTTTCAACTAATAACTTTACACTTATAGGAATAGGAACCTTCACCGGTTTACTATCATGCATATTAAACCTCTGCAGTATTGTTTTGACATACTTTCTCTGGTTTAACTAGAGATTCCTCTTTGCTCGATCTCATTTAGTTTCCATGCCCAAAATATAGTTTGCAACACCAATATCCTTCATGTCGAATTTGGAGGACAATTGGGTCTTCAAATCCTGGATAATTTCTTTGTCACTTCCAATCAACAACATATCATCCACATACAAGACCAGATAAATAACATGGTCATCAATTAATTCAAAATACACGCAGTGATCCGCTTTGCTTCTAGTGAAGCTAAGTCCCCATATATATGTATCAAATTTATGATACCACATCCTTAGTGACTCTTTTAACCCATAAAAAGAATTTTTTAACTTGCATACCAGTGTTTTCTTTCCCTTCACCAAAAAGTCTTAATGTTGCTTCATGTAGGTCTCTTCTTCTAGATCCCCATCAAGAAATATTGTCTTCATATCCATCTATTTTACCTCAAAATCAAAAGCAACAACAAAGGTAAAAGTAATATAATAGAAGCGACCTTGGCAACTGGAGAAAAAATATCACCAAAATCAATTCCCGACACCTGGGAATAACCTTTTGCTACCAACCAAGCTTTGTATTTCTTCACCTTGCCTTATGCATTCATCTTCTTCTTAAACACCCATTTTCTTGCAATGGGTTTCCTTCCAGCTGGACACCCCACCAAATCCCAAGCCTCATTTTTTTACAAAGATGTCATTTCATCAACCATGACCTATTTCCAAAGTTTTCCATCCTCTAAATCTATTGTCTCCTTGATAGTTCCGGGATCATCATCAATAATAGATAAAGCAAATTTTGAATAGAAAGAAGATGGAATATACCTTTCTAGGTACCTTCTTTCTCAAATTGATCTTCTCACAGCTGGAGTTTGTGGTTCTTCATCATCTAATTCATGTTCTACTGTAGAGTTTGATTCTTCCTCCTTTAGCTCAAACTCTATCTTCTCAGGTTCCTTTGGTAGGAATTTATGTTTAATAACATCTTTCACCTCTTTAAACACAACATCTCAGTTGTACATAACCTTCCTTGTTTCTAGGTTCCAAATCTTATAACCTTTTAAACCACCCTTATACCCAATAAAGATGCACCTTTTAGATTTACTATCCAAATTGGTTCTTTTCTCCTTTGGAACGTGTACATATGCGTCACAACCAAATACCCTCAGCTATGAAAGAGAGGCTTTCTTACCAATCCATACCTCATGTGGAGTCTTATACTCCAATGTTAATGGAGGTGATCTATCAACCAGGTAACATGTAGTCTTCACCCCCTTTACAAAGAATTCCTATCCTGACCCGACTCCACTGAGCATGCTTCTTGGCTTTTCCATCAACGTCCTATTCATTCTTTTTGCAACTCCATTTTGTTGAGGTGTGTATGGAGTAGTCTTCTGTCATGCTATACCACACTTCTTACAAAACTCTTCAAATTCCTTCTTGTCGAACTCTCCACCATTATTTGTCTTCAACACTTTTATCTTCTTCTCTATCTGGTTTTCCACGAGAGACTTAAATTCTTTAAACCTGTTAAAGAATTAAAATTTCTACGTAAGGAAATATATCCATGTATTTATTGAGAAGTCATCTGTAAATGATAAATAGTACACAGACTTACCCAATGATGGAATAGACATAGTTCCAAACACATCACTATGCACAAGCTCTAATATCCCTTTTTCCTTCTTAGAACCAGAGAGGAAACTCACTTGATTCTGCTTCCCATATACACAATTTTCACAGAAATCAAAATCTAGAGATAAATTAGACATACCTTCTATCATAACATTACGATGAAGTATTTGAAGGCCCTTATCTCCAATATGTCCAAGCCTTTGATGCCATAACATGGTTTTTTTCTCCAGAGACCACTAGATTTTCTGCTCCACTTTTAGGTACCACAAAACTGTTGCATCCATCAATAACAATACTACCCAAAAGCTTGTACAGATTTCCAATCTGAACTCCCTACATCAATACCAATGCTCCACGAACCATCTTGTAGGTATCTTTCTCGAACACTATTTTTACACATGCATCATCCATCTTTCTTACATAAATTAGATTTATGGTCAATGCAGGAATATGCATAACACCCGGAAGTGTTCTAATCCTTCCACCTTGCAACTTTAGCTTGAATTTTCCACGTCCGATGATTCTAGCCTTCCTGTCATCCCCTAAGAAGACATCACCACCATAATATTTCTCATACTTGTAGAACCACTCCCTATGGGGAGTGAAGGGAAAGGATTCAACTGAGTTAATCAACCATGCTCTGTGATCTACATGTGTACTTAAAAAAGAAGCCAAGTACACATCCCCACCTTCATATAAGGTGGTTTTTGCCTCTGCAGAAGGAGCATCATTAGATCCCTTTCCTTTCTCAGAAACTTTATATCTACAGTCCATTTTGAAGTGCCCTTCCTTTCCACATTTCCAACACACATTTACAGGTTTTCCTAAAGATTTAGATCTCCCTCTAGATATAGATCTCCCACTTGAGGACTTATTTTTCTTTCTGTTCTAGGGTCATCCTCATATAGACAAGGCATCTCCATTCTGGCCCTCCATATTTTTTAGTCTCATCTCGTTCGACAGCAAGGATGACACTATTTCATCAAACTTCAAGGTAATTGTATTGCTACCTATTGCAACAACTAGACTATCCCATGAATTTAGTAGAGAACACAGAAAACTGATGCACTTATCTTCATATGAAATAACAACTGACTTACCACAATAATAAAGGCATTCATATGCTCTGTCACCGAGTCTCCATCCTTCATCCTGAGGTTACACAACTTTTTCCGTAGGAACAGTTTGTTCACTAGAGACTTAGATTGATACAAAGTCCTTAACTTGTCCCAAAAAGCCTTCATCGTAGCTTATTTTGATACATTCAAATATACTGAATATGAGATACACAACTGTATTATGCTCTTTGCTTTCCGATCCAACTTCGCCCAATTTTCATCTGACATTGTTGTTGGTTTAGTACCCGGATCTATCGCGATCCATTTATCTTTATCCACCAACAGATCCCCCATGTTGAGTTTCCACAACTCAAAAATATAACCGTTAAATTTCTCATTATGTATCTTTCCACAACACACCATCTTTTTTCACTACAAGAATTGATCCCACATATCTCCCACTTTTGGATCAGATGATATGGCATGTTGAAGATCGGGAGTTTTGTTGCCTTGAAATGAAAGAAAAGAGCTTATTGGAGGGCCTCGGGCACATCAAGTCAAGCATATCAGCGGTGGGAAAACCCCGCAATCCTGCATCCCGCAAGTCCCACGATATCAAGCATCCCGTAGTCCCGCAATCCCGCATCCCAAAATCCCTGCAATATTAGGCATCCCGTAGTCCCGCGATCCTACTTATCGCAGTCCCACAGTGCCTTGTTACCAGAAAATTGGAGATTGGCGGGCCCAACGGGCCATTCTTAAGGCATTGCGAGGAGAATAGGTCGATAGTGTTAAAGCGTCGGAGAGGGCAGAGGCCGATTTATAAAGGAAATCACTGAAAACCAAGGGCAGGGGGATCCCCTTTCTCTCTCCTCTAGGGGGCCACATGGCAGGATATTAAAACTCTCGCATATTGGCTCTCCTGCAATATCGGCGATTGACGATTCTGAACAGGACAAGGGTTAAGAATATTGCGATGTGGGGAAGCATCGATGTAGTGCTAAATTGCCGAGAAAGGTCGAAAAAATTTAACAAAGAAAATCAATGCAAATTAGGCATTGGTGAGCCTTTTTCTCTCTCCTCCAGGAGGCCATGTGGCACAATAACATTGGCTCGTATGTATGACATTACAACTGAAATCACAATGATGTGGCTGTATGGAGGACACATGTCACACAAATTCACCATTTTCAGGGTCTTAAGGGGGGAATTTCTGGGTGACATGTGTCACCACTCATAGGGTGACACGTGGCAGTGATGATGTCACCCATCGCAATCAGAAATCGATGATTGCAGAAGGTAAGACTCTTCCTCCACCGATGTCCCTTCCAATGTTGCGATTGCAATATGTGAGAGCCCCCACCCCCGAATGTGATATGTTATGCAACATGCTTTATAAAAACTCCACGTCTGAACTATCAGCTGGTGCTGTAAAATGACATAAAGTCCCTCCTTCTCCCATGTGGCGATTGTGATTCAGTCGGTGGGCCTAGTTTCGTTGATCAACGATCGCAGGTATCACTAGGTGTTATCAAAGGCAGGTGTGGGATATCTACGAAGTACGAGATCCTGTGTAACAAAGGAAAAAAGCCCTCGAATAGTAGTCTAAAAGCCTTAGCGCCTAAGGGTTGAGCACTTGGTCACAACCCCTGGTCATATGAAGAAAATAGCAGAAAGGGGCTATACCAAAGGGGGCCTGAGGGGACATCAGAACACGCTCATTTCATAATGTTTTAGTGATAAAGGTCCCCACCTGAAAGACTTTTGTGTTACATCATAAGTGCATTCCCAGGTAGACCGGGGCATCTATAATATCTTACATGGCTTTAAAGGTGTGATGGGTCGTTAGCTATGACTTTAAGGGAAACAGGTGGTGCATTCAAAATCGGTATGGGGTGATTTAGAAAGGTCCATTGTGACACAGGAACAAGGTATAGCCCAGGGGTCCTCCACTTCAGTACCACAACATGAAACCGATAAGTGCCCATTCCCAGCTTTAAAGGGTGGATAGTTCAAGAAGTAAAGGAAGAAGCGACGAGAGTTAGCTAGGAAATGCAGGAGGCCAAACAAAGAGCAAACTACAACCTGAACCAGAGGATATCACAGGGATGGGCCCAAAGATTTTCATTAATGTTTTTGTCTGTCTGTTTACTTGTTTCTTGTCCAATAATGCGCCTTCTTTCAAGAAGAGAATTAATTTTGTAATTTTTTGGGTTGTAGAGTCCTCCCAGTGCGAGACAACTAAGACTCGTCCTGAATATATTTTGTGTAATGAATGTCCACGATCCTCCTCTCCTGATAAATAAGAGGAAGAAAGACTTAAAATAGGGTTCAGAAATTCTATATAAAAGACTACATGTTATTTTCATAATGTATGGCTTTGTAATACAGATCTTTCAGGATATAAATGAAATGGTGGCGATTCCCCCTTCAATTATTACAATATGTTATCCCTCTATTAAACCCATTTTACGTTCATGCTTCTTCTCTGAATTCATGTAATCATCATTGTTAGTAATATTTCAATCCTTCCTCATAGATTCATTGGTATTGATAAGTTAATGCATATGCCTGTAACTTCCTCACAGATTCCTTTGTATTGACATGGTTAATGCTTGTTCCTGTATGGATCATTGAAATTATATCTTTAATAGTTGTGCTCTATGAATCATAGCACCCAGTCTCTTGGTTTTCCATTATATCTTCTTGTAACTCAAATAAGTATAAGAATTCTTAAAGCTACAAGCTCTATGTGTTAAGCATAGAATTCTTGATGTTGTAAGCTCCATATGATGAGTCACTCCTCCTTATCCTCTATCATCGCTATGCAAAAGCTTATTAAACTGTAATTCCTTGAACTACTAGACCTCCACGGTTTTATGCATATTTATGAGATTTGTATATGTGAAGGAATACTAGAAATTCATGTCTTACTCCTTTAGGTGAATGAACCAACCCATTTTATATACATATAGAATATAAGTGAGGTCTCCCTTTAATGAGGATCATTTGAGAGACTCCAAATTTAGATGTTCCCATTCACTGGTCTTGTAAGAAATCTAAGGATGTCTCTGGGAGCTACAACATCTTCTGGCGTCGTTGCCAACGAACACATTGAAGGATTGTTTCCCTGGGATACGACAAAATGAGCATTCTTTGTGTAGGTGAGCAAAGAAGTTCTAATTGCATCCACTTCACCTTGGTGACTCCACACAAACCCCATCATCATTCAACATCCTGGATTTTAAAAGGCCCCACACTCGCTCAAATACATCTTAGAAAAAAGCCCCATTTGTATCTTACCCAGAAAGATTAATTTTTAGGAAATTATGGAAAGAGAAGAGTCGCCCTGCATATGCTACAATCTTACCAGCCTTTGAAGCTTCCTCATCCAGCTCTCAGCCCATTGTTACTCACTACCCAAGATTTGGTCCTAAGGCCCTACCATACCCTGCATTCAGTCTAGCGACTCCTACCATTGTGTTTTAGGGCCAAGTTCCTCAGGAAAGCCTCAATCCTACTCCATTTATCCAGATACCTCTTCTAGGTTTTTTCCTATATAAATATGAACCTCTTAATTTAACCCAGCCTCTAAGTGCAATGCCCCAGGATTACCTAGAGCATCTTCCTAGGTTTAATGGGGAATATGATAACATGGCACAGAGACACATTGAAACCTTTAGTGCCTTTCCTGAGAACCTAAATGTGGAACAACTAGATGTGGTCATGAGACGTTTTGTACAACCCCTTGATGGAGAGGCCAGAAAGTGGTTCAAAGCCCTAACCAATGCCTCCATCACAACCTGGGAGGAACTTGAAAACTCTTTCACACAAAAATGGGGTGAAAAGAGGAATCATGAGTACCCCATCACAAAGTTTAATTCCATAAAGAAGAAGCCAAAAGAGGCCATCTCAAAATTTATAAAGAGGTTCAACAAGCAATACAATAACCTACCAGCTGAGATAAAGCCTTCTCCAACTATAGATCGAATAGTTTTTTGGGAGCCTGTGAATCTGATTTTGACTTTACTCTAAGGGAAAGGAAGTATATCACTCTAGATCAACTCCATATCAATGCACTTGAGGTGGAACCAAATTTCGCCTCAGCAGGAAAGTAAAGAGGAAAGAAAGAACTTACTGAGAATAAAAGAGAGAAAGAAGAGGCATCCTCCTCTGGTCGAGATAGAGAATCACCGGACCTGAAGATGGATGAATTGAAAAAACCCATCAGGAGTTTATCACATAAGGTTGGAAATCTTGAAATTGAGGATAAGAGCCTCTCTAAATAGAATTCTCAAGCAATAACTGGGGTTATAACCTGTAGTATAAAAGACCTCTATTGCAAATAATTCCAAGGGAAAGGAAGGAACAACTCGATTATATCCCTTGTCCTCTATATTTAGAAGAGGATCCTCATGAGAAATTGTCAGATACACAAGAGATGCAGGGAAATTTGTATTCTGGTTTTTCCGAAGAAAAACATGAGAATATGGCTCACCAAGAGGCCAGTCACATCAAATAAGCAACAACAGAGGATGAAGATATAGATTATTATTGAAAATAATTTGCAAATTTCATGCTAGCACAACCACATTGTAAGTATAATCTAAGATCTTCAAATAAGAGGTTAAGAGAAGCAGAGAAACAGGAGGGAAATGCTCCCCAAGTTATCCCTCTAGTACTAGACAAAGGGAAAGGTAAGCTAAATCCTTGCCCTTCCAAGATAAAAGTCTCTGCAAATAAGGAAGCAATGGTTCTGAGGGACACACAGAAAAGGAAGCACTAGTTCTACTGAGAACTACCAGTGGCAAGGAAGAAGGAATAGAGCCAGGAAGTACAGAAAAATTCCAACCCACATTCAATCTCCAGAAGGAGCTTAAAAAGGTAATAATTATTGTTCCTCTAACTGAGCTTCTAAAGTAGCCTAATTATACAGCTGAAGTCTCTCAATTCATGCATCCAGCTACCTCAGCACCAACTCATGATAGTTTAAACCTCCAAGAGGAGAGGCCAATGGTTGTTTTTGGGTTGCATGTGGAAGAGTTGGATCCTTCTACCACAACCTTCTACGTGACCCTAGTAATCCACGACCTTTTACTACATAATTGCATGTTGGATTCCAGAGTCTCACACAACCTCATGCCACTAACAATGATGGAACAGTTGGGCTTGGAAATCACTAGACCATACAAGGACCTGTACTCCTTCAACTCCAAGAGAGTCAAGTATTTAGGGACGATAAAGGATCTGGTGGTAAACCTAGATTAGATCCCTGTGAAGAGTGTGGTAATGGACATAGTGGTGGCCAATATTCCTCCTCGGTTCGGTATGCTCTTATCTAGATCCTGGGGTTCCAAGGTGGGAGGTTCTATCAAGCTAGATCTAACTTATGCCACAATTCCAACTTTTGGAGGTGAGAAAAGGAGGCTGTATAGAGAATCCAAGTTTGTAAAGACTGTGACCCCAACTAAAGGCTCAGAAAATTCCCCAGTGCATGGGAAAGAAAGTGACCTCTCTTGCCTCTTTCTAGAAGAAGATGGGTCCTTATTAGAGGAAACATCAATGCACCTAATGAGGCAGTTAGAGTATCAATGAACAAATGAAAATGAAGTATGGAAGTTATACTTTGACGGGGAAAACTCAAAAGAGGGAAATGGCGCTAGAATATTGTTGCTGTCTCCAAAGGGCAGCTTGATACCCCTCTCTTTCAAGCTGGAACTTGAGGTGACCAATAATGTAGAAGAGTACGAAACATTGCTACTTGGGTTAAAAACGACAAAAAATATGAATATTGAATGCCTAACAGTCTATGGAGACTTTGAGTTGGTCATAAGGTAGATCAGGAATCAATGCCAGGCCAAACACCCCGAACTGAGGACGTATCAAAACAAAGTGTGGGATATAATTTATAATTTATTCCTAGCCTTTAATATCCAATTTCTGTCCAGGGAAGGAAACAGAATGGTTGAATCCCTTTCCATAGAAACAAGAAGTTTCAGGCCCCCGCAATCTGCTCCTCAGATATGAGGCAGAAGTCAGATACAGACCTTCGATACTTGATAATGTAAAGCACTGGAAGGTATTCGAGGATGATGAATAGGTGAAAATATTTATAGAAGGCATTGGGTAGTTCACCCATTACACCATCGATCAAGAAGAAGAAGAAACAAATCAAGAAGCCACTGCATGGAAAGACACAATGGTTGGGCGCAAAATTTTGCAATTGAAAGGGAATACCATCCCTCGCAGACTGGTCCCACTGGAAAGGATTTTTAATAAGGATGACATAGTCTCCAAACCAATGGCCTCGAAGATAGACGATCAAGTAGAAGACTGCAACATCGGATCAGAGGAGGAACCCCAGATGATCAAGCTATCAAAAGGAATCCCCTTGCAATACAGACAAAGGTATTTAAATCTATTCAAAATTTACAAGGATGTATTTGCTTGGTCTTATGAGGATTTGAAAGCATTTGATACTAACATCATTCAACATAAGATTCCTTTGAAGAGTGGAATAAAGCCATGAAAATAGAAACTCAGGCAAATAAATCCACTCTTACTCCCCTCCATTGAAAAAGAGGTGAGAAAGCTGCTACATGCAAATATCATAGTGCCTTTAAGGTACTCTGAATGGGTGGCCAACCTAGTCCCTATCCAGAAAAAGAGTGAAGAAATAAGGTTGTGTGTTGATTTCCGAAATCTAAACAGGGTATCGTTGAAAGACAACTACCTACTGCCTAAGATGGATTATATATTGCAGAAGGTGGTTGGCTCAGCCAGAATGTCCATGATGGATGGATTCTTTGGCTACAACCAGTGGCAGTCCACCCTGAGGATCAAAAGAAAACTTCTTTCACCACCCCATGGGGAATGATCATGTACGCTTGTATGCCCTTCAGCCTTATTAATGCACAGATCACATTTCAGAGAGCCATGGACATAGCTTTCGTAGGGGAGAAAGACAAATTTGTGGTGGTCTACTTGGACGACATCACAGTCTTCTCCAAAACTGATGAAGAGCACATCCTCCACTTAAATCTCACCTTTGAAAAATGCAAGAGGTATGGTCTCTCTCTGAATCCTAAGAAATCTCAGTTCACCCTAATTGAGGGGATGCTACTTGGACACATAATAGCACAGGAAGGAGTAAAGATCGATCTTGAATGATTCAAAGCCATCAAACTTATTCCCCTGCTTAGAAATAAGAAAGAGGTTTAGGACTTTCTGGGGAGAATAAATTTCTTGAGAGGGTTCATACCCAACTACGTAGAAATTGTCATGGGTATTACAAACATGCTCAAGAAGGAAAATGAAGTTAGATCGAGCCTTGCCCCTAGAGATTCTTTCATCAGAATTAAAGAATCTTTGGCTAAAGCCCTGGTGCTAGTTAGCCCTGACTATTCAGTGCCTTTCAATATATTTTCTTTCACCTATCCACACACTATCGTTGTAGTGCTGCTGCAAAAAAATAAAGAGGGTTATCAACAACCCATTTCCTTCTTTAGCCAAGTCCTGAGGGATGCTAAGCTGAAATATAATATATTGGAGAAACAAGCCTATGCACTAGTCAAGGCTATGAAGGCTTTTTGTATGTATGTGCTGCAATCGAAAATCACAGCGTTTGTCCCAACGACAACAGTCAAGGACATCCTGGTGCAAGGAGACATCGAAGGAAAAAGGGGTAGGTGGATAGAAAAATACAAGAATATGAGCTAGAAATAAAGCCTACCAAGCTCATTAAAGGCTAGGGGTTGGCCAAGGTTTTACCTGAATCCAATTGCCAAGCTCTATTATCATTGTAGCCCTTATTATTATTGTTGTGCCCCTATATTATTATTGTTATGTCGACTTTGACTATATTGTGACCCCTTAGACTCATATATACAGAAAGGAGGTTTTGTCATTTGTATCATCCAAGAATTATTCATTTGTGTAATGTAAAGGAGGTTTCCCCCTCTAAGAGGCTTATTTTGAAGGCATTCATCTCTCTTTTCTATCTTTTTGTGAGTTGGTTTCATAACATTTGGTATCAGAGCTTTGGATTCTAGGGTTTCACTGCTCCAAACAGGTCATCGTGGAATTTTCGCTATAATTGTTTCTCTATGAAGTTTCAAAAGCTAAAAAAAACAGTCGAGCCGAAATCATTCTGAACCTCGGGTCCAAATTTCAGATCTTGTCTCACTATATTTTTGGAGATATGATCTAAGGAAGTTAGGCTTTTTGCAGACTCTCGAATTATATTCCAAATAGGTGACCTTGGGAAAATCATCATAACTTTCTCTCTAAACATCATATTGAAATCTTGTAAGAAGTTACAAAAATAGGACAAATTGTAGTTTTCTGTGTATCTTTTTTAGATCCGAAGGTTGAAACAGTGACACATGGCATGTCGTACAAGTTATTTATACTAAAAAATTATATAATCTGGCCATCTTGGGAGATTGGGCATAACTCTTTCTTGGAGAATCCAATTTTGATCAGATTAGTGGAATTGGAAAAAGGACTCAGAGGGATACTACGGGAAGTAATTTCAGAACTTGGAGATCCGCAATTATAGATATATAATAGATTCAATATCAAGCTTCTACAAAGTGAAAAAAGGTGTGTAGTCTTTTTAAAAAATTTCATAAGTTTGGTTTGAAAAATTGGTTTGAAGTTCAATGGGAATAGTGAAGCATAATTATCATTAATTGATGCCCCAAAGAAAGAAAATTGAAACACCTAGTAATCAACCTAAAAGATCTAGAATGACTCATGAAGAAGAGGAAGAAATGCAACATGATGTATCAAAATTACAAGACCAAGTGCAACAAATTTCACTCTCACAAAAGGTAACCGAAGCTAAGATTGATGGTTTAAAGGGAGGTGTGGAAGCTAAGATAAATGGCGTGGAAGTTAAGATGAATGGCGTGGAAGATAAGATGGATGGCATGGAAGATAAGATGAATGACATGGATGCTAAGATGGATGGTAAAGAAGAGAAATTGAAAGGCGACATGGAAGATTTGAAGATAGATTTGACTAAGTTGCTACAATAAATGCTTACTAATGGTGAAAGGGTAGTATAGGAAACTCATGATGAGAACAAAAGAAATGTTAACCATGATTTTGTAGACTCTAACATTGGATTGAAGACCCACCATGTTCCAAAGGTCGATATGAGGAAGTTTTATGGCAAGGATCTCGTAACATAGATACTACAAATGGAGCAATATTTCGATCTCCATAATGTGCAAAACGCACAAAAGGTACTTATTGAAACTTTATATTCGGAACCAAATCAGTTTGTATGGTATCGATGGCTTTCCTCTCGTAAACAAATTGTCACTTGGGAAATTTTTATGGAATAAATGATATCACATTATGAGGATACAAAAAGAAACACTTTTTTTAGCCACTTGATAAACCTCAAACAAAAGGGTTCAATGATGGAGCACATTGAGGACTTACAAAAATTGAATATAAGGGTCAAAGATATTCCAGAGGAGCATAGGATTGATGTGTTCATAGAGACTTTAAAGGATAACATCTAACGTGAGGTTTGCCTTTGGGAACCTGACTCATTGGAGAAGGCATTCAGGTTGGCAAGAAAAATGGAAAGAAAAATTATGGCAACAAGGAAACCTATCACTCACAACTATAAGGATGGAAGTGTTATTTCCCCTAGCCTTCCACAACCTACAAGGTTGACACCCCAAAAATTGGAAGAAAAAAAGAGAAAAAAGTCTTTGTTAAAGTTGTGATAGAAAATACACTAAAGGTCATAAGTGTGCCGAGAACAAATTATTTTACATAGATTGTGAAGAGGAGGAAGAAAATGAACAAGAAACGTCAAAAGAAGAGGATATACACCAGGAACAAACCCTAGAGAAAGAAGAAATTAATCTGTCCATATCTTGTAATGCATTGGTCGGAATTACCACTCCTTAAACTATCAAGATGGAAGGACATATAAAGAAGAAAAAGCTAATAGTGTTGATTGATTGGGGCAGTACCCATAATTTTCTTCATTGTAAGATAGCCAAGGAATTGAACTGCTTCCTATATCCAACAACAGAGTGTCAAGTGATGGTTGCAAGTGGAGGAACCATAAATTGCTCTAGAAAGTGCCATAATATCAAGTTTTCATTGGGAGAATATGTATTGAATAGCCAATTCTTTCCATTCCAATGGGTGGTGTCGATGTTGTTCTAGGAGTCCAGTGGCTACAATCCTTGGGTATAGCTTTTAATTTTCAAGAAATTTTCATGAAATTTTCTTCAGAAGGAAAGGAAGTTGAATTAGGAGGTATCGTAGGGAAAACATGAAAGATAATTAGCTCTAATGGAATGACAAAGCTTCTAAAGAAATAACAATGTGGCGTAATTACACAATTATGTTCACTAGAGGTTCCCACATCGAAATCATATATTTTTCTAGATCTCCAAAAGACATTGGACAATCATTCCAAGGTATTTGAGACTCCCAAACGTCTGCCACCTATTCATGATCATGATCATGCTATTCATTTGATTCCAGGAAGTGTTACTCCAAACATCAGGCCTTATAGATATCCTTATGCCCAAAAGAGTGAAATTGAACATATGGTTACAGAAATGATAGAGGCTGGTATAATTCACCCTAGTCAAAGTTCTTTCTCTGCTCCAGTAGTATTGGTGCACAATAAGCATGGATCAAGGCGCATGTGTCCGGATTAAAGCAGCTCAACAAGCTCACTATTAAAGATAAATTTCCCATTCCTGTCATTGATGGACTATTCGATGAATTGCATGGATCAATTTACTTCACCAAGTTGGATCTTCGTTCAGGATATCATCAAATCAGAATGAAGACTAAAGACATTCTAAAGACAACATTTATAACTCATGAGGGTCATTATGAATTTTTAGTCATGCCTTTTGGCCTTACCAATGCACCTTATACATTTCAAGGTTTGATGAATTCCATTTTCAAAACCTTCCTTAGAAAATTTGTGTTAGTATTTTTTGATGATATACTAATCTATAGCAAGTCGTGGAAGGATCATGTTCAACATGTTGAGAGGGTGTTCAAACTATTGGAGGAGAAACAATTTTATGCAAAAAGATCCAAATGCTTGTTTGGAGTACAAAAGGTGGAATATCTGGGTCATATTGTATCTCATGAAGGTGTTAAGGTAGACCCTAGGAAAATTAAAGCCATTAAGGGATGGAAAAGCCCCACATCCATAAAGAATCTGCGAGGATTTCTTGGGTTGACAGGGTATTATCACAAGTTTGTTAAGAACTATGGGAGAATAGAAACACCTCTAACAACATTATTGAAGAAAGATGCATTTTTATGGACTCCAGAAGCAACAAAGGCCTTTGAACATCTTAAAGAGGCAATGTGCTAAGCACCAGTCTTAGCTACGTTGGACTTCACAAAAACCTTTATTGTGGAATGTGATGCCTCAAGAAATGGAATTGGAGCTGTTTTAATGCAAGAAGAAAGACCCATTGCTTTCGAAACTCATCCAATCAAAGGAAATTATTTAAACAAAGCTATTTATGAGAAGGAAATGTTTGCAATACTACATTCACTTAAGAAATGGCAACCCTACCTAATGGGAAGACACTTTAAGGTAAAATGGATCATGATAGTCTTAAATAATTTTTAGAACAAAGCTTATCTTCAAAAGAGCAGCAAAAATGGGTCACAAAGATGTTGGGTTATGACTTTGAAATCATCTACAAAAAAATGAAGCAAAATGTTGTGGCAGATGCACTCTCAAGAAAGGATGAGGATGTGGAAGCATTGATTTGTGCCATTTCTATTATCCAACCAGATTGGACAAACGAAGCAAGGGATGAATGGAAGAATGACAAAGAAGTGTGGGTACTCATTCAAAATTTACAGCAAGCTCCCAGTACATCTAATAGATTTACCTGGAAAAATAATTCATTATGGTAAAAAGATCGCTTATACCTATGTCAAAATTCCCAACTCAAACAAAATATTCTTACGGAATTGCATGCCTCTCCCTTAGGAGGGCACTCAGGATTTTTAAAAACTTACCACAGGGTTAAGAAGGAATTTTTTTTGGATGGCCTTAAATCTGATATTCAAAATTTTGTGGCGGAATGTTTGGTTTGCCAACAAAATAAAGTTCAATTAAGACCCCAGGTCTATTACAAACTCTATCCATTCCAAGTCAATGTTGGGAGGAGGTTTAAATGGATTTTATCATAGGTATACGCAAGTCCTAAGGAAATAATTTCATCATGGTGGTATTTGACAGACTTACCAAGTATGCACACTTTTGTGCATTATCTCATCCATTTAAAGCCAGTACAATTTCTATTGCATTTATGGAAACAATTCAAAAGCTACATGGAAACCCAAAGATTATTGTAAGTGACAGAGATCCCATTTTCACTGGAAATTTCTGGACAGGATTATTTTCTTGTCTTGGTACTCAGTTAGCTCATAGCTCATCTTATCATCCTCAATTTGATGGGTAAACTGAGATAGTAAACAAATTTTTGGAAGGATATCTTCATTGCTTTGTATCTGATAACATACACAATGGGTTAAATGGCCGCCTCTGGCTGAAGGGTGGTATAACACTTCCTTCCATACTGGAGCAAAAATGACCCCATTTATGGCACTTTATGGATATCACCCATCGTCCATCACATCAGATTTAAGAGAAAATTCTAAGGTTCAAGTAGTGGAAGATCACATCGAGCATCAACAACAAGTTCTCCAACTCTTAAAGGATAACCTAACTTTGGCACATAATAGAATGAAACAATAGGCATATCAACATTGCAGCAAAAGAATTTTTGATGTAGGTGACTTGGTATTTCTATGACTACAACCATATAAAAAAATTTCCCTCAAGCAATATAAGAAGGATGATAAATTATCACCAAATTATTATGGTCTGTACAAGGTGGTGCAAAATATTGGTACTATCGCATAGAAATTGGAGCTTCTTGCGCTTCCCAAGTGCACCCATTTTTCCATGTTTCATGCTTAAAGAAGGTTATTGGTGACAAGATCCAAGTTCAAACAATATTGCCAGAACTCGACGAGGAAGGAAAAATCATATTGGAACCTGAAGCAGTCACAGAAACAAGAACTCGACAACTACAAAATCAATCAATTTTGGAGTATCTCGTCAAGGTGAAGAACTTACCTACTGAAGATTCCATATGGGAGGATGAGAATTTTATACAGAAGCATCCAGAACTACTCAAGTGTTGAGGACACCACTTTTTTGAAGGAGAGGGGCATGTTAGGTCCCTATAATACTAGTGATTCCCCTATTACTATTGTCATTGTAGCCCTTATTGTTATTGTTATGCCCCTATTGTCCCCATATTGTTATTATTGTGCCCCATAGAAGCCCACTAGTATTATTGTTGTGCTCCTATATATGGAAAGGAGGTTTTTTCATTTGTATCATCCAAGAATTATTCATTTGTGTAATGTAAAAGAGGTCGCCCCCTCGAAGAGGCTTATTTTGAAGGTGTTGATATCTCTTTTCTATCTTTTTGTGAGTTGGTTTCATAACATCATAGTGGGATTAGAACATCTGAGAAAAAAACCTATGCCAAATATGAGGGATCTCCCTGGTATAAGAACATCATTCATTATCTCTTATTCCTAAGGTGCCCGATGGGGGTAGATAAATCCAAATACTGAGCCCTGAGGTTAAAAGCACATAAATATATCATATCCAATGGCCTACTCTACTGGAAGGACCCGATATGGGTATTGCTGTTATGTTTGGTGGAGGGTGAAACCCATAAGGTGATAGAATATTTTCACAGAGGAGTTTGTGGAGGACACTTCAACTGGAAGACCACGTCACATAAAATTCTTAAGGTAGAGTTCTATTGGCCTACACTATTTGGGAATGTTCATTCCTAGGTTAGGTCGTGCCAAAAGTTCCAAGTGTTTCCTGAGAGGTAAAGGTTTTCTCCTCTCCCCCTGATTCCAGTACATGTGGAAGAATCTTTTAAACAGTGGGGACTTGATTTCATACGAGAAATAAACCCACCATCCAGTGGCTAACACAAGTGGATATTGATGGCCACAGATTACTTCACTAAGTGGGTAGAGACCATCCCAACCAGAAATGCTACAGACACAGTGGTAATCAAATTTATGGAGGAGAACATATTGTCTTGTTTTGGTTGTCCCTCCAAAATTATCACTGATAATGCTTAGGTCTTCAAATCTGTCAAGTTCACCAGCTTCTACCATAAGTTTAATATCATCATCGGGCACTCCACTACCTATCATCCTCAAGGTAATAGAGTGGATAAGTCCTCTAACAAGACTGTTGTAAGGGTTCTGAAAAAAACCATCATTGAAAATAAGAGAAACGGGGACTCCCAACTAAAGTTTTCCCTATGGGACAATCAGGTAACACCTAAATGATCCACGGGGAAAACACCTTTTGAGCTAGTGTATGGTAAGGTTGCAGTCTTCCTAATCCAATTAGCAATGCCAGTGGTGAGGTTATTACAAGAAGAAGAGGAAGATATAGGTGCCTTAATGGGAAGGATAAATCAGCTAGTCAAGCTTCATGAGAATAGAGAACAGGTGGGGGCCAAATTGTCAAATTACCAACAAAAGATGAAATCCCTATTTGACAAGAAGGCTAAGGATCGATTGATTCAATCAAGAGATTTAGTTCTCTGCTGGGATGTCCGACGGGAAGACAAAGGCAAACATGGAAAATTCGACACGCTATGGTTCGACCCTTTCAATATTGTATAATAAAGAGGAAATAACACATACATGCTTGAGAATCTAGATGATGAATTTATGGAATTGTTGGTAAATGGTCAGTTCCTCAAAATTTATTTCCAAAACTAGAGGTACCTATCTCACACCCATTGTAAATACTAGTGTGTGTATTGTAATTTTTATATGTAATTTTCAGTTGTTGTTAAAAAATCCATTTGCACAGAGTTATAGTTTGTTAAAAAATGACTCCATGCCCAATGGAAGGAAAGATATTAGTTTGCAAGTCCTCAGCACCTTGCCAACAAGGCACTATCCCCAGTTGGAGCCAATGTTGTCACTCACTTCTCAGTGTGTTTTCAACTGTGGAAAGGGTAAGAAAGAGCAGTGAAGTTTGAATCCATGTTACAGGTCACAAAAACACTTAAAGTAAATCCAGATCCTCTCCATTGCATAGTGATCAGAATGAGATTTCCAAATGTATATAAAAGTCCCAAAATGGACTTTTGGATTTGAAGATATGGCTTGTTGAAGGTCAGGAGTTCTATTTCCTTGAAATCAAAGAAAAGATCTTATTGGAGGGTATACCCCGCAATCAGCAGTGGGTATACCCTGTAATCCCGCATTAAGCAAGTCTCACAGTCCCACGATCCCACAGTCCTGCAATCTCGTAGTCCCGCATCCTGAAGTTCCTCGATATCGAGAGTCTCGCAGTCCTGCGATCCTGCATATCACAGTCCCGCAGTCCCATGATACCAGAAAATCAGTAATTGGTGGGCCCAACGGGAAATTATTAAGGAATTGTGGGGGAAATATTCCAATAGTGTTAAAGCGCTAGGGAGGGCAGAGGTTGATTTACAAAGAAAATCACTAAAAAACCAAGGGCAAGTAGACCCCCTTTCTCTCTCCTCTAGGGGGCCACGTGGTAGGATATTAAAACTCTCGCATATCGGCCCTCTTGCAATATCAGCAATCGAAGATTCTGAACTAGACCAGGGTTAAGAAGAATGCGTGGGGAAGCACCGATGTAGTGCTAAATTGATGAAAAAGTCTGAAAAACTTTAACAAATAAAATCGATGCAAAACAAGGGCAGTCGAACCCTTTTTTTCTCTCCTCCAAGAAGCCATGTGGTGCAATACCATTGGACCGCATGTATGAAATGGAAACTTACATCACAATGATGTGGCAGTATGGATGCGATATGTTATGTGGCATGCTTTAGAAAAACTTCACGTCCGAACTACCAGACGATGCTATAAAACTACATAAAGTCACTCCTTCTCCTGTGTGGCGATTGCGATTCAATTGGTGGGCCCACTTTCGTTGATCAACGATCGCAGGTATCACTGGGTGTTATCAAAGGCAGGCGTGGGATATCTCCAAAGTGCGGGATCCTGTGTAATAAAGGAAAAATTCCCCTGGGTAGTAGCTTGAAAGCCTTAGCACTTGCAGGTTAAGCACTTGGCCATAGCCCCCGGTCATATGAAGAAAATAGCGGAAAGCGACTATACCAAAGGGGGACTGAGGGGGCATCAGAACGCGACCATTTCGTAATGTTTTAGTGATAAAGGCCCGCACTTGAAAGACTTATGTGTTACATCATAAGTGCATCCCCAGGTAGACCAGGGCGTCTATAATATCTTACAGGGCTTTAAAGGCGTGATGGGTTGGAAACTATGGCTTTAAGGGAAATAGGTGGTGCATTCAAAAATGGTATGGGTTGATTCAGAAAGGCATATTGTGACACAGGAACAAGGTACAACCCAAGGGTCCTCTGCTTCAGTACCACAACATGAAACCGATAAGCACCCATTCCCAACTTTAAAGAGTGGATAGTTCAAGTAGTAAAGGCAGAAGCGACAAGAGTCAGCTAGGCAACACAGGAGGCCAAACAAAGAGCGAACTACAACCTGAAGTAGAGGAGATCATAGGGATGGGCACAAAGATTTTCATTTACGTTTTTGTCTGACTGTTTACTTATTTCTTGTCCTGTAATGCACCTTCTTTCAAGAAGAGAATTAATTTTGTAATGTTTTGGGCCACAGAGTCCTCCTGGGCCGAGACAGCTGGTCATCCTGACAACTGAGACTCGTCCCGAAGATATTTTGTGTAATGAATGTCCACGCTCCTCCTCTCCTAATAAATAGGAGGAAGCAAGACTTAAAAAAGGGTTAAAAATTCTAAAGAAAAGACTACATGTTATTTTCAGACTATATGGATTTGTAATACAAATCTTTCAGAATATCAATGAAATGGTGGTGATTCCCCCTTCAAGTATTACAATATGTTATCCCTATGTTAAACCCATTTTATGTTCATACTTCTTCTCTGAATTCATGCAATCATAATTGTTAGTAATATTTCAAGCCCTCCTCACAGATTCATTGGTATTGATAAGTTAATGCATATGCTTGTAACTTCCCCACAGATTCGTTTGTATTGACATGGTTAATTCTTGTGCCTGTATGAATCATTGAAATTATATCTTTGATAGTTGTGCTCTATGAATCATAGCACCTAGTCTCTTAGCTGTCCATTATATCTTCTTGTAGCTCAAATAAGTATAGGAATTCTTAAAGCTGCAAGCTCTATGTGTTAAGCATTGAATTCTTGATGTTGTAAGCTCCATATGAAGAGTCACTCCTTCTCCTTATCCTTTATCATTGCTCTGCAAAAGCTTATTAAACTATAAGTCCTTGAACTACTCGGCCTCCACTGTTTTATGCATATTTATGAGATTTGTATATGTGAAGGAATACCATAAATCATGTCTTCCTCCTTTAGGTGAATAAACCAACCCTTTTTATATAAATATAGAATATAAGTGATGTCTCCCTTTACTGAGGATCATTTGAGACACTCCAAATTTCGATGTGCCCAAGCATTGGTCTTGTAAGAAATCCAAGGCTGTCTCTAGGAGCTACAACAGGGTCCAAAAAAATTTCTCGGGGCGCTACCTCGAACCTCGTGCAAGGGGGCTACTGCCCCCTTGAAACGTCTTAACATGGGGTGTTGTGCCCCACCTGCTGCGATTGACGCAACGAATAGTGGGGGCTGCCACCCCCCGGTGACCCCCCCGCACGTGTGAGTAGTCGTGGAAAAAATATAACACACACCCAACAATATACCCATTTGATTTGAAGGGAATTTTTTCTTTTTGGAACCCTCATCAACTCCCAAGTTTTATTTTCCAACAGAGAGAGACGATTTTTCCCTCCATTGCTTCTTCCACTTTTTGCTAGTTTCCAATTCACAAGCTTCTTGAAAACAATGAGTTATAGCTTCATTAGTTAGAAAAATATAATTTGTCAGTGGATACCTTTGTGAGAGTTTATGAAACCTAGTAGACCTACAAACCAAATTTGGTGGTGTGTTTTCCACTTGAATCTCATGTAATGGTTGTGACAAGATTTCTTCTTCTTGTTGTCCATCATTTTCCAATTGAAGTGCATCTTGTTCTTGAATTTTATACCTAGATTCTTCCAATAATGGGATATCTTCTTGCTATTCTATAAACCTGTCAACAATTTTCTTGACCTCCATATCACCTGCAAGCCTTTTATACATCTCAAATTCATTAAATATTACATCCCTGCTTCTAACAATTTTGTGATTAACTAGATCCCATATACTGTACTAAACTCACCATCCACATATACTAAAAGAACACATTTCCTTGATTTATCATCCAATTTGGTTCTATGCTCTTTGGGAATATGCATAAATGCTTCACATCCAAAAATTTTTAGGTGAGAATAATTTACCTTTTTATTAGTCCAAACTTCTTCAGAAATACCACTATCTAGGACTGTAGAAGGTGAGTGATTGATGAGATAACAAGTTCTCCTTACAGATTTTGCATAGAGATTCTTTTCCAATCCAAAATTTGATAACATACTCCTCACCTTCTCCATAATATTGTGATTCATCCAAGAAAAATATTCTCATGTTTAATTCCAAACTTATTACAATAATTCTTAAAAATATTGGAGCAATACTCTCCACCATTATTAGTCCTCAAGCACTTGAGTAATTTATTAGTCTCCCTTTTGACAACAACATGAAATTTATGAAATATCTCAAATACCTCACCTTTACTTTTCATAGGGTAAGATGAAACCTTTCTAGATGCATCATCTATTAACGTACCAAAATATGGGGCTCGTTTTAAAGACTTAACATTCAACAACCCAGACATATCAAAGTGTATTAATTCTAACAAATTTGTTCCTCTTTAATGAACACCTCTCATAAAAGAAAGTCTTCATTGCATACCATAAATACATTGCTCACAAAGATCAAGTTCATGAATCATAGGATTTCAAACTTGGAAGTAGATATTTATCAACAAGAACTTTTATTCCCTTTTCACTCTTGTGGCCCAAATGCTTAAGCAACCTTCATCATCCAATCATCCCATAGAGATAAAACTCATACACATCTCTGGGGCATGCCTAAATTGTTTAAGAAAGATACCGTATCCATCTTTTGTCTTGATTAAGATATCTCCCACTCTAACAATATTACAAGAATGATTATTTCCTAAATATACCTCTACCATGATCAACTCCCTGATATGTAACAAAATTATTTTTGCATGGGGTCAAATGGTGAGATGCCCTAGAGTTAAGTACCCAATCAATGCTATTGCTAGAGGTATGTAAATAATCTTCTTCTCTTGAAACAGTAAATAAAACATCATTTTCAGAAGCTACAACAATGGTCTCACCTTCATTTGTGCTTCTTGGTTTTTGATTTGTGTTGATTAAATTTTGTTCCTTCTGTTCCTTCTTCCAAAATCAACAATCCTTTTTCTTGTGTCCTGCTATTCCACAATGAAAACAAGTAAGTTTTCTTGTGTCCTACTCTTCCACAATGAAAACAAGTTTTCTTGTTCTTAATTTTGATCTGCCTCTTGATTTTGAATGCCTGTGTCTGCAATGTTCAATTTTCCTTTTGCGATCAACTAAGGCTAGAGATTCTCCTCCCTGGTTTTCCGTAATTGATTTGTGTCACAACTCATTCATTAGACTGATGCTAACATCATCAAACTTTAGGTCCTAGTAGGTGTTGAAGTGCTCATTACAACTATCAGATTCTCCCAACTGTTTAGCATGGAACACATAAGTAAGATAATTGTCATTTCATCGTCCAAAATAATTTTGATAGTGATAAGTTGACTGGTAATTATATTAAATTTGTTCAAATGCTCTGCAACTAAAGAACCCTCCTTCATCTTCAGGTTATATAGCTTCTTCATCAAGAATAATTTATTTGAATATTATTCTCATACAAATCATGCAACGACCTCCATAGCGCTTTTGTTTTCTTCAGAACCATTAAAGTAGACACTCTTTGCTAGGCACTGCCAAATTGTAGCAACGACCTTCCTGTCCAAAGGCATCCAAGCTTCATCTCTCATTGTCGATAGTTTATCTGCCACTCCTTCAATTGGAAAATATTGATACTTTAGAACCATAATATCCTCCATTTATGATTTCCATAGGGTAAAATCAACCCCATTCATCTTTTCCACGTTGCTTAATATATTACTCTCCATACTACCTAGCTTACACAACCTACAACTTTGATACCAAATGTTAATATAGACAACATTTAATATTTTTATTACTAAATTAATCTATATTAAAAAGAATACATATTTTTCCCACAACAAGGTGTTATGTTAAGGCACTTCCTGATGTAAAAGTCACCGATTGAAAATTCTATGGGCAAAAATCCAGCAACACTGAAAGCAAGTGTGACGACGATAATTTTGATAATTTGAATATCCTAAATTGCAACTACTCAAACCACATATAAATGTACGAGTCATCTCAATACTCACATTAATTTTTTTTAATTTCATTATATGTTAATAATATTAATACTCACATTAACTTTCAATTTCATTATTTACATTTATTTATTTCTTTCTATTAATTGAAAATATTAAAATATAATTTTTTTTTAAATTCTTATAATACACACACTCATTAGCTTAGCCACTTTATTTTGTTGGCGGCCACTTCATAGAAATAATAACTCAAGGTACAATAATGCAGCCTCTTTAATTTTAATGTCTTTTCTTTTTTGTCCATGTCAGTCGAACATTTCCGACACGGCTTCTCACAAATAAAAGCAAGGCATATTAATGATATCTTTCACTTTCATTAGAACCAAAAATCATTGCCCCCCACACTACAAGATATGTGGGTTGCCTCGATTTGCAAAATGTATATGTTAATATTCGTTTCTGAACTATACACGCAAAGCATCATAACTGTGTTGGCAACGCAATGTGGATGCTTCGACATATAAAATCTAGATATTAATATTCCTCTCTGAACTACAGAAAGTATTAGAATATCTTTTAGGGGCTATCACTATATACACACATTATCTCAATTTCTTTTCTTCTCCTCTCATATACGAAGTATTATAATATTTTTTTATATCACTGTAATCACAATGCATTATAACAAGGTAATAACGTAATATAGTTAGTAATCTTTGCTGTTTAGTCTAAATATATTTATTGTTTAGTTTATTTAAATTAAAACATAAAGTAATAAAAATATAATGGGATAAAGTCTTGAATTATTGTGTGCAAAGTTGACACATTGCACTGAGAGAATTTGTCGAGTAATTGATTGTACTATTAAGTTTGAGTGGACCAGGTAGATTGATTATTGTGATATGAAATGACATTGACTGTACTATTGAAGGACCTAGTAGATTAACTCTTGTAATATGAAATCAAAGCAACTCAACTGCACAAAACGCTAACTATATTGTCTTATTTACGAAAAATGTATTTTATAATTTATAATTTTATCTTAAATAATTTTATTTTTTTATTAATAAATTAAATTATTTATTTAAAAAAATTATTATCATTTGAAAACAAAATTTTATTTATTTGATATATAAATTTATTTATTAAAATAGTTAATTAATTTAACTTTAAAAATCTTAAAATTATTATTATCATTTCTACTTAAATTTAATTCATACATATGATATGTTGATTTTTTTTTAAATATGTTTATTAATAAATTGAATGGTTTATTTAAAAAATTTATTATCACTGAGAAAATGAAATTTTATATATTAACTGAAATATAAATTTATTAAAAAAATATTTTTTTTAAATAATTTTATTAATAAATTGAATTGTTTATTTAAAAAATTTCTTGTCATTGAAAAATGAAATTTTATATATTAATTGAAATATAAATCTATTAAAAGAAAAATAGTTTATTAAATTTAACTTTAAAAATCTTAAAAATATTATAATCATTTCTACTTAAATTTAATTTATATATGTTTAACTTTTATAATTATTTATAATATTAAATATATCCTCGGGACGACATTCAAACAATTTATATATATCCTCGGGTCTGCTCTTCGGTGATCCTGGGTCTGCGGCATTCAAACAATTTATATATATCCTCGGGTCTGCGGCATTCAAAACAATATATATATCTTCGGTGATCTTGGGTCTGCTCCGGTTCTGAGGCTCACATTCTAAACTATATATTTCGGTGATCTTGGGTCTGCTTCGATTCTGAGGCTCGCATTCTAAAGTATATCCTCACTTCGACTCTGAGGCTCGCATTCTAAACTATATCCTCACTCTGATTCTGAGGCTCGCATTCAAATAATAAGGGTCTCTTCGGTGATCTTGGGTTTGTCGACGACATATATATCTTCTGAACTCGATCCAATCAGGTCTGTGGGCTGCGGTGGGCACGTGCGATCTATAGACAGGTTTGATATCAGGTGCACACTTTCCTTATCTTTTTCTAATACATATTTGCTCATATATTTTCAAGTATGAATATTTCACCACAGCTACCAAAGATTACCAAAGGCAGACCTAGCACAGTTACTCTACAAGGCCTCTATGAGTATATAGAATCTTTAGAGAAACATAGAGAAGAAAGAGAAGTCAAGCTACAAACAGAGTTAGAAGCCATGCTGGAAAATAAATTTGCATCTCTTGAAGACACAATCCAAAAACAAATAGAAAATAAAATAGAACTATTGGAGAATAAAATGGTGGCAATAGAGACTAGGTTGCAGGTTATAGAAAAACAAAACCAAGATACTAACCAAACATCCCAGCAAGGAGATGCTTTAGAGAGCCTTAAAATGAAGGACATGATTAAAGAACTAGAAGAAAAAGTTAATAGCCGCCTCACCCTAAATAATGTGGTAGATAAATTAGATATCAAACCAATTAAAGATGAAATGAACAAATTAATAGAATTAGACCATGAGCGTAACAAAAGGGCCTTGAACCTTATAATCTTCGGTTTAAAAGAGGAGGTAGATGAGGATACTTTAGCCATAGCCCAGACAGAATTACATAATAGATTACAAATTGAAACAACGTGTCTCACAAAAGCAACAAGGTTGGGGAAATTAACTGAAAATAAAGGAAGACTGATCCGAATAATGGTGAGCTCTACTGACCATAAGTATGACATAATTAGTAAAACTTCAAGTCTAAAAGGAACAAGAATATTTATAAATGAAGATTTCATCCCAGAAGATCAAGCAGAATTAAGAAAGGAGGTTCAAAAGGTAAAAGAAGCTATAAAGGAAGGAAAATGGGCAATAATCAGAAATAGAAAAGCCTTTATTCGAGGTAGAAACCAAAAATACAGTACTAAATAGCAATTCAACATGCTCCAGATTCTTTCTTGGAACTACTGGGGCTTTCCATGGAACAAAAGCCCCAAGCTAAGCTGGATCTCAAATGATGTTGATATTATTTTGCTTGTTGAAACTTGGGAGCATGAAGAATTTAAGGTTCCTAACATAAATGGCTTTACGCTATGGTCTACCTGGAACAAGCGATCCTCCCGTAGAGGCACCGAGGGAATAGCTTGTTACATTAAGAAGAATATCTCCCCCCATGCTAGGATTTATAAAAACGACCCTTACAACCAATATAGTTGGATAGAGATCACTGACATTAATAATAAAAAGACCCACATAGCAATATGTTATTTCCCCCCCATCAATTCTAACCTCTATAAGAAGAAGAATCTAGATAAAAATAGTCCTTACAATGGTTTGGAGAATGATATTTCTAGCCTAAGGAATGAAGGTAATATCATTTTAATAGGTGACTTTAATGCTTGAAATTCAAACAAGCAAGCTATTATTCTAAGCAGTCATTCCAACCCTAATCCTCTTTGGTTGGACGAAGACCCTACTCTGGCTAGTAGGTACAAAAGGAGCTCTGAAGACCTCGGGGAGAATCTGTTTGGGTCGGAGCTAGTCAAGCTCTGTAATGCTCAAGATCTCATAATTTGCAACGGTCTAAAGAAGTGGCCTAGTTCTAGCTAGATGACCTGCATCCATGGGCTTGGTAGCAGCATGGTAGACTGTGTTATTTCCGATCTCCCTTTATACAAGGAAATAATAAATTTTGACATCTTAAACGACCACGAGGATGACTCTGATCATAGGCCTTTACTTATAACTCTCAACTTTGTCATGCATAGAGATCCCATAGAAAATAATCCTTATAGCCAAAAGAACTTAATATTTGATAGAAATAAAAACGATCTCTTTTTAAAAGTGTTAAAAACTAATTTGTTTCATTTATCTAGTATAGACAACATAGAAGACCTCTATCATAATTTTACTACAACCCTCTCATATTCTATTAACAAGTTCTCAATTGAAGTTTCAAATATAAAAGAAATAGCGAAACCAATCCATGGTATGACAAAGATTGTAAAAGTGCAAGGAGAGCAATTAAGGAAGTTGTTGATGATTCTCTTAAAATGGACAAGATAAAAATATACAAAGCCCTAACTAAAAGAAAAAGAGGCAGTACATTAGTAAAAGACAAGAGAATCTCTTACACCTTTGTAAGGTAGCTCCTAAGAAATTTTGGAGGCAGATTCTGACTAGGAAAACTAAAGATAATAATAAAATTTCTTTACACGATTGGAATTCCTATCTTAAAAAGCTCTATGAATCTCCTAATGTCATGGATAACTTTGAAACCCTGCCCACAACGAAAGAAGTTTTCTCTCTAGAAGACATTGATTTTGGGGTTAAGCGCCTGGCTAATGGGAAAGCTAAGGACATTGAAGGTTACCAAGTGGAAATATTAAAAATTGGAGGCCTTGTCCTCATCCCCCACATCCACAAGCTTTTCAATCAAGCAGTCAAGCAAGGGTTCCCTAAGCTATGGACTGAGAGCCTCATTATCCTTATTTTTAAAAATGGGGATACAAATAACCCCTCTAATTATCAGACAATTATGATCAACCCTCTCTTAGCTAAGTTATATGGTAGTATTTTGGAAAATAAGTTGAGCATATGGCTTGAAAGTGAAGGTAAGCGAGCTAAAGGCCAAGCGTGTTTTAGAAGACATCACTCAACAATAGACCACCTTGTTATGCTTAGGATCATTGTGGAGGAATGTCATAATGATAAATCCAATCTCTTTTGTTGCTTTGTGGACTTTAGAAAGGTTTTCGATATGGTTCCAAGAAACAACCTTTGAAATAGATTAGAAGAGCTAAAGGTTCCTTTCGAGTTGAGAGCTGCCGCTATTAGGTTATACGAGAATGTAATTGCCAAGCTAAAGAGCAATGAGTGGTGGTCGAAAGATATTAAGTGTAATATCGGAGTTAAACAAGGTTGCCCCCTCTCCCCTACCCTGTTTGGCATTTACATTGACAAGCTCGAAGGTTATTTATAGGAAGCAAGATGTGCTGGCACGATCTTAGCTGGGATAGTCGTCATCTTTCTTCTCTATGCTGACGATATTGTTCTCCTCGCAAGGTGTCCATATAATCTTGATAAACAACTTAGGCTTCTTAAGGATTTCTACTCTACCATGAGTATGATTGTTACCACTGAAAAACAAATTATTGATTATAATAACATATAGTTATATATGATACATTGATGTCAACTTCACATTACAAGATAATTTCACAATATATAAGTGGCTCGTTAGGCTTCTTTATCATTGAATTTTTTTGGTAGTTTGGTTTATTAAAAGTATTTTGATATATTGTTTTAATAATTTAGAATATATATAAAATGATTCGTCTATTTATAAATTTTATTATTATTAAGAAAATGAAATTAATCATATATTAATTAAAATCTTAAAAAAATAATAATCTTTTTTATTTAAATTTAATTTATATATATAATAAATATTTTTTACAATTATATAATAATTATTTATAATATTAATAATATTATAATATCTTTATTTATATACATTCAACTTATATATATATAATGTATTTAATTCATAATCGATATTTTTTACAATTATATAATAATTATTTATAATATCTTTATCTATGATACATTAATTAATATCAATTTTGTTCATAATTTTATTTTTTAGTGTTTATAATTTTACTTTTCTAGTGTTTATAATTCTCATAATGATTAAGTTTTTTATCAATAAATTAAAAGTTTTGAATAGTTCAAATTTATAATAAATTAAGGTAGGGACATTATTATAAATTATGTGATTAAGATCTCAAAAAGCTTTAAAATTCAAAATGCTTATACCTAGGTGTTTCTTTTCCCAGCAACCTGAAAGAGGCACCGTTTTTGGCTGGTAAGTCTATGGGTGAGTTGCTTGCTTACCGGACGAATCTGAATCTACTTTGTCGTTATTTTAAGCTCCATCTTTTCTGCTATTAACCTGGCCGGAAGAGCTGCTCGGTGCAATTTCGTAAAAGCGTACCCCCTGGTGTTTGTTTTCCGTTTTCTTTTGAGCAGGGCCAAAGTGAGGGCTTGGATGGACGGTGGGAAAACATAAGATGAGAAGATGATAACTTGACGGCTAAGTTTCAAAAGATCTTTATAGCTCGTTAGGTATAAGTAAATGGTATTTTGAAAAATATTTTATTAATTATTTTTTATTTTTTATTTTTTATTTGTTTAAGTAAATATTATTTTGAAAAAAGATTTTATTAATTAAATTACATTTAATTTTTTTTTATCATTATTTATTATTTTATGTGATAATGTTTTAGATTATGATATTGAAATTAGAATTAAAATTTAAAATTATATAATAAGATAATATATCATATTTTTAATTAAAATTAATTTTTTTTTATAAACATTTATTTTAAAAATTGAATTTAAATATCTATTAATATATTATTTTAAAGATTGAAATAATAAAGTAGTTTATTTTATTTAGTTATTTTATTCAAATTGTTACAATAAGTTAGTTAGTTTAAGGTAGTCAATTGTTACAATAACTTATTTAATTTCACCGTGAGTATATTTTTATATTTAGTATTGGTGTCATATAAGTTAGTTAGTTTAATGTAGTCAACTGTTACAATTAGTTTAAGGTAGTCAATTGTTACAATAACTTATTTAGTTTCACGTGAGTATATTTTTATATTTAGTATTGGTGTCATATAAGTTAGTTTAATGTAGTCAATTGTTATAGTTAGTTTCAGGTAGTCAATTGTTACAATAAATTATTTAGTTTCACGTGAGTATATTTTTATATTTAGTATTGGTGTCATATAAGTTAGTTAGTTTAATGTAGTCAATTGTTACAGTGAGTTTAAGGTAGTCAATTGTTACAATAACTTATTTAGTTTCACGTGAGTATATTTTTATATTTAGTATTGGTGTCATATAAGTTAGTTAGTTTAATGTAGTCAATTGTTACAGTTAGTTTAAGGTAGTCAATAGTTACAATAACTTATTTAGTTTCACGTGAGTACATTTTTATATTTTTGGTATTGGTGTCATATTAGTTAGTTAGTTTAATGTAGTCAATTGTTACAATAACTTATTTTAGTTTCATGTGAGTACATTTTTATATTTGGTATTGGTGTCATTCAAGCATTTGAGGTAAGATAGTTGTTTTTTAAATTCTATTTTTATTTTTAAAGATTATAATTGTATTAGTTTTTAAGTTTATGTAATTGAAGTGTTTTTATTGAAGAAAGAAGATTCACAAATTTGAGTATTGTTGTCGAAATTTCAGAGTCGTCAATCACGTCCCTTGTCAAGATACAACAAAGGGACAAAAAGACGTCCCTTGTCAAGATACAACAAAGGGACAAAAAGTAAGGGCATAATAATTAGTTAAGTAACTAAGAATAACATAGATCCACAAATGTGAGTATTATTATCAAAGTTTGGGAGCCACCAACTAAGTCCATTGTCAAGATATGAGAAAGAACCAAGAGTAGGGGCTCAATAACTCGTTAAGAAGCCACCAAGAATAACATAGCCCAAAATTATAGAGTTGACTTGAAATAAAATGTTAATATGAAACTTCAAATATTCCAATTATTAAGAGTATTCTATTAATATATAAAATTAACACTTAAGAGTATTGAATTAATTGAATTAATTAATATTTATATATAATTAATATAATTTATTATACAATTAATACATTTATATAATAAGTATGATTAATGTTATTAACGAAATATATCAACCAATAATGTATGTGTTCACTAATTGTTTCACATTAGATGCCACTAGATATTTAACGATGACTTAATATCTATGCATATTATTATGTCATGTGTGTGTGTGTGTCAATTGGGGTTATCCTAGGTAGTTGGGAGGAAGGAATGAAATCTTCTCCACCCAAGTTCAATTAATATAACTAACATGATGAATGTTGATAATATTGATAATATAGATATGTTCCTCATATGGAATATACAATGTTGTGCCTGTGATATATCTTGAAGAATTATAAAATAAAGACCTTGGAGAATTTTCTTTCATGTATTATGAGTTATTGACAGGTTCAAAGATATAAACACGTAAGATATATAAAAGTGGGTCATTTGAATACAAAAATTGAAGAGTAAATGGTGTGCAAATCCAAGGACGATTAGAGGAAACACATATTATGGTACATGATTCCACAGAATGTGAGAGGCCTCACCCTATCGCAAGTTAACATGCGGGGAGGGGGGTTGGGGGGGGTGTGTGATCCAGTTTTGATAGTTTTAACCAAACCTCATATCAACATGATCGGTGGCTGAGATTAAAAGTGCAAGCCCCGCATCATTTTAAAAACCATGAATGGGGGGGGGGTTCGTTTACCACTAGTGGTTTTGACGAGCTAGCCCATTCCTCCTACTGACAAGTGAGCCTACCAAGAAAACATGCCATCTTGACTCTTATTACCTACATATGACTCATTATGCCATAGAGTGAATTGATGTGGTTCTCCGCGTCGACTCATTTTTAAAACTGATTGTGCCAAGAGTTTATGAGGAAAAAGGGTTCACGATGAACACATAAGAAATAAAGATTCTTTTTTAGAGCCCACAATGTACGCCATCTCAGATCATCGTCCCTATTCACTGTTGTCCAAATAATTCTTCAACCCATAATATCCATTCACTAGTTGGATAACTCCATCCCTTGTATCAATGTTATAAATTGTTCACCTATGGCCCAAAACAGCCATCATCTCCCAAAGAAACCATTAATTATGAAATCCTTCCTCTGTTAGATATAGAATAAGATATTTTTGACACTTGTTGCCATTTTGACCTCCTAGCTATCCATGAAAAAATTATGCACCATAAAAGTCAATTAAATGATCAATTTAGGATTCTCTAGTTAGGGTTATATGTTGTAATCATTCCCATGATTTATAATTTCCCCAAAATTGTTAGCTAGTGTGGTTTTGTCTACATCCCTCAGGAAGATTTTGTGGTCTCAAGCAAAGGCTAAATTGTAATTCAAGTCAAACTTTACCTAATTAGTAACACTTTGTGTTTTCCTAATGTTGCAAATATTCATGGATTTATAGATGAAACCCTAGTTCAAACTTCTAGGTATTTATCCCAAATAGATAAATATAATTTCTTTAAAGTTGTTTTTCCTATTGAAGCTAGAATTCCTCAGTCCAAAGTAGCCTATCCTTCGTCTATATTTTCTGAATGCAAATTGAACCTTGGATATTATCTTGACTGTGCCTGGAGAAGATAATAATGAGAAAGTATATGAAAATTCCCTAGGTTTCCTAAAATTGATGATGCAACGTGAAGTAGTGCTTGAAATTCCTACATATCTAGCAAAATCAAATCAATTTTCATTTCCAAACATTTTAAGTCATCAAGAATTTTATGTTCCTTTCTCTTCTGGTATGCCTAATCTTATATTGTCATGTTACTAAGTTTACTCGTATGGACCTCAATCTCTTGGAGTCTCAGAACCAACCATTCTTTTTTTCTCTGGACAAAACCTATCAGAAAGAGACCTCAAAATCATGGCTTCTCTGAGTACTTATCTTCTTTCAAGTCTGTAGTATTCACCATTTTAAAAATTTAATCCCCATCTAGAATTATACCATAAGCCAAAGAGTATTTGTAGCCGAGTCTAGATACTACGTTGGGATACTAGCTTGTGTTTGAGAGTTACAAAAAAATAAGGTTGTATGGTTCTAAAGTCCCTCCTTATCAATTGCTAATATTTTTACCTACCATGAGTATTTTGCTTTGGAATTTATAAGGCAAAGGTTGCATGTGGATTAAATCCATTTTAAGTCTAGACACAAGGAACACTGTTTAAGCTAAATAAATAATTGGGAACTTTTATTTTTAACACCAGACAAACATTGGAGTAGGTTGAAAACCTATTAAGGTAACTAAATTTTAATAAGGGAAGTGTTTGGTGTTATGATCCTCACTATGTAGTTTCAAATAGAAGAGTCAAAATTGGCTCATCTTCATACACTCATGACAATAAACTATGTTACCCAACACTTTGTGGGTGATATCCTGTTAAAATTGGCAACCAGGGCAAAACTTCATGTGGGTCATCTTATTCATGGATGATAATATTTTTATTAGATTCCTCTCGTCGAGAGGTGTAGGATTGATATATAGATCATCCAATTCCGATAAGTATTCATGGAGATATGAATTTATTTTGATTATGGAATTATTATCAAGCTGACCTAAAACTCATGTAGGCTCAGAAGCCCAACAGTCGCATCTATTCACCCACCAACATTGTGTATAAATATAAGAGGACTTTTCCTCATTTAGACTCACTCATCTCATCACATCTCTCTCTCTCTCTACTGCGCAGATATGAGTCTCTTCTCTACTGCGCTGAAATGGGTCTCTCTCTCTCTCACACATGTGAAGCCGGAAACTGTTGAATTTGAAGTTGCAACTGCAGAAGTAAAGATTGACTTGCGTGGCATAGAAGATCTCCTCTTTGGAACTGCATTGTAATTTCATCTGAACCTCCTTTGAAAGCCGCAACTTTTGGTGGTGGAATGAAGTCAATCCGACGAACGGTTTGCAAGATATCGACTGCCCTAGTTTGAAGTCGGAAACTGCTGAAACTGAAGCTGCAACTGCAGAAGTAAAGATTGACTTGCGTGGCCTAGAAGATCTCCTCATCTGAACTGCGCTGTAGGTTCATTTGAACCTCCCCTAGAAGCCGAAACTTTTGGTGGTGGAATGAAGTCAATCCGACGGTCAGTTTGTGAGATATCGTCTGCCCTAGTTTGATAATGAAGCCGCTAATACTGATGCTGCTGATCTAGGGTTTGCTACTGCTGATATGAATCAGATTTATTGTACTATTTCTCTCTGCTGAATTATTGAAGATAAAAGAAGATTTGATCAAAGGGTTTCCCCACACATTGTGGGGTTTGTCCCTGGCTAGTCGCCACATCTTGTGTCTCTTGTCTTGGTTTGTTTTTTGTTGATCGTTTAATGTTCTATCTGCACTTTACTTTATGTACATGTGATTGCTAATCAGTGGAATATAATAAGAAAAAGAAATAAACTGTTATAAGCATAGAACATACCATAACTTAACATGGTATCGGAGCTGAGGTGAAGACAAAGCCCGAGCAAGAGCAAGAGCAATCATTGAAGAGAAGATTGGCAAGGCTATCCTAAAAAAACTATGGGGTCTTCAACACTCTTTCCTGCCAAAGAAAAGCTCCGTGAGAAAGCTGACTATCACGGATAGAAGATGTCTATTGATCTAACCCTTGAAGATCAAGGAGTGCTGGACCATGTAAGAGGCAATATTGTTGAGCCTTCATCAAATGCATCTGCTGCTGCCTGGAACAAATGGAAAAATGGAGAAGTCAAAACAAAGAAGATCATTCGAGACTCTATCAACAAGCGCTTGGTGGCCTACATTTCTGATCTAGACACCTCCAAGGAAATCTACGACAGACTAGTGAGTTTATTTAAAGTTAATGATGCAAATCAAGTTTTGTTTCTTAGAAATAAGTTGAGGGAAATCAAGAAGGGTAAAGATGAAAGTATGCAAGCATACTTCTTAAGAATCATCGAGATCAAGAACGATCTCATATCTATTGGGGAAACCATTACTGACAGAGAAATGGAACTCACAACTCTCGGAGGATTACCATATGAATGGTATGTGTTCAGGACTACTCTTCTGAACAATAATGTAATTCCTAGTTTCGAGGAATTAATGGCTAGATGCATTCAAGAACAAACAAGGGTAGAAGAGCAGGAAATGCCCTTGCCTAAAGGTCCTCCTACTGCTTTTTCTTCTCATGCTAAGAAAAGAAATAATTCTGGGTCTAAATCAAAAATAAAGGCTGGATTTAAGGGTGGAAGAAAAGGGCGATGTTTCATTTGCAATAAAGCAGGTCACTATGCAAGGGAATGCCCTGATAGAAAGGACTCTCATCGTGACGATGATCAAAATCCCTCTCATGGTAATCGAAGGAATGGAAAATTCAACAACAAAGGAAAAAGGAATGCGGGAAATCAAGGAAGAGGGCAACCATTCAAGAAGGCTAGAAATTCCAGGTATGAATGTAACACTGTTGACGATAAGCAGGATGAATATTATCTACCAGCTGCTCTATTACCTCCGCTCCTTCGGACTCAATGGGAATTTGGCTCATTGATAGTGGTGCCTCAAGACACTTCACTGGTTACAAAGAAGTACTCTATAATCTGGTAGAGAAAGAAACTAACCTGGAAATTGTCCTTGGAGATGACATGAAATACCCAGTGAAAGGTGTAGGCAATGTTTCTCTTAAACTGAATCAAGGTAATACGATTCACTTACAAGATGTATTATATGTACCTGATCTCAAAAAGAACCTGGTGTCCATCTCGGCAATGGAAGACAAAGGCTACAAGGTAACCTTAAGCAATGGCAAGGTATGTATATGGAAATGCCTTTACTCTTGGGTTTAGTGTTGATTCATCATATCAAGTCGATGGAAGTCCGCTAGGTGTCATGTCTTGTGACACAACTCTTCAGTCCGAACTTTGGCATCAGAGGTTTGCCCCCCTTCATTACAAAGCTCTACTTGGTGTAAAACAAATGGTGACAGGGATGCCCGAATTCCAAGCAGAGAAAGAAGGTGTATGTCCAGGATGTGTCGAAGGAAAGCTCAAAAGGGGACCGTTCCCCTCAAGCCAAAGCAAGACCTCCGATGTATTACAGTTGGTTCACTCAGGCATATCTAAGGCTAGCATTAAGAGGGAGACTACTACACCACATACTCTTGAGCAGAATGGTGTGGCAGGAAGGAAGAACCACACGATGATGGAAGTTGTCTGGGCCATGCTACATGATCAAAGACTTCCAAAGTTTCTATGGGCTGAAACTACAATCACCATCGTATATGTACAAAATTGATGCCCTCATCAAGGATTGGGTTCCTAGACTCCTGAAGAAAAATTCACCGGTAAGAAACCTGATGTTTCTCATTTTAAATTTTTTGGAAGCCCTGTATACTTTCATGTGCCGAAAGAGAAAAGAAATAAATTGGGAGCATCTAGAAAGAAGGGAATTTTCGTGGGCTATGGTGAAAATACTAAAGGCTATAGAATCTATGTAGCCGGTCAAAGGGAAGTCATAATTAGTCATGATGTCACCTTTGACGAAGATATGGCTCTCAGCAAGGTGATCAATCTTCCGACTTTGAGGAGCTCTCAAGAAGCCGACACCAGGGAACCGAAAGAAAAGGATGATGAATCAATGCCTGATGTAGAAGAACCCATGGATCCGATTGATCCTCCTCCATATGAGCCTTCCTCTTCTAGGAAGAGGCCTTCATGGCTTAAGGGGTTACTTGATGATGCTGAAGGACATGCTGCACCCCGAGGAACCTTTCGTGAAAGTAAGAAACCTAATAGGTATCAAGGATACCTGACCATCATGAGCACGATCATACAAAATGAGCCTTCGTCATTCTCAGATGTTGTCAAGCATCAAGTATGGAAGGATGCTATGACCGAAGAATATGAGTTTATCATACAGAATGATGTTTGGGAAGTAGTTCCCAGACCCAAGGACAAGACTGTTGTTACTTCCAAATGGCTTTACAAGATAAAGCATGCAGCAGATGGAAGCACGGAAAAGTATAAGTCTCGTTTTGTTGCTCGAGGTTTCTCCCAAAAGGGAGGTATAGACTATGATGAGATATTTGCACCTGTTCCCAGATATACGACCATCCGCTCGATCATAGCCCTTGCCGCTTCACAAGGATGGAACCTACATCAGATGGATGTCAAGACTGCGTTCATGCATGGCTCGATCAAAGAAGAGGTCTACATGGAGCAACCCGAAGGATTTGAGATTTATGATCGAAAATCTCATGTATGCAGGTTGAAGAAAGCTCTCTATGGGCTGAAGCAAGCACCCCGAGCATGGTATGAGAGGATCAATAGCTACTTGATGAAGTTGGGATTCACTAGGAGTGAAGCTGATCCTAACCTTTACTTTAAGGTTGAAGATGACAAGCCTCTCATACTAGTATTGTATGTGGATGACCTCTTTCTAACAGGTGCAAACCCTCTCATTCACAAATGTTAGAGGGAGATGGATTTTGAATTTGAAATGAAGGACCAAGGACTTGAAGTGTGGCAGAAGCCAAGGGAAATTTTCCTATCTCAAGGAAAATATGTGGTAAATATATTGGAAAGATTCGGTATGATGGACTGCAAGCCTGTGACTACCTCAAGGATCTTAACTTTTAGAAGTTATATGGTAGTGATGTCGGACCAGACTTGGGAAATGCCTCTGAGTTTCAAAAACTCATTCGCATTGATGTTCTTGGTGAACCTCCGTCCGGACATATGTTTTGCAGTTAGCATTGTGAGCTCATATTTGGTTGAGCCTCACTGGATTGATGCCAAGAATCTTCTGAGATGTCTTTAGGAAACAATCTCTCATGGATTAAGATACACTGCCGGAGATGTGAGACTACTTGGATATACTGATGTTGATTGGGCATGCAGTGTGGTGGACCGTAAGAGAACTTCTGGGTACTGTTTCACCTTGGGATCTTCTTCGATATCCTGGATGAGCAGGAAGCAGAAGTCGGTAGCTTTGAGCACTGCCGAAGCAGGATATATTGTTGCTAGCATAACCTCGTGTGAGGCAGTCTGGTTGCGAAAGCTCTTCAGTGAGCTGTTTGGATTTACATTGGATACCACTGTGATTCTCTGTAACAACCAGAGGTGGGATTCGATTATTGAGGAATCCCGTATTCGTCAATTGCTCTAGCAGATAGACATCATCTGGGATATGGTAAGTTGATGAGCAAGGAAGCTCCATCACATTAAGATGATGTACAGGTTGATACACCTTGTCAAAGCCTCGAGGAAAGACATATCTGTGATTTTCCAAAACGACTTGGGGTCGGCAAGAAACCTTTGTACAAGGGTCCTACATGTTGCATACATTGAGCTCTGGGAGCTCTAAGGGCTTGCAGTTCCTACTGGAGCAACATATGACCACAGGGTGACTCACCCTCCCATGGTGGTGCACACTAGAACAAGATGATTCGCTCTCTTGTGGGACAGGATGATTCGCTCTCTTGTGGAACAGGATGATTCGCTCTCTTGTGTAGCAGGATGATTAGTTCTCCTGTGAGGCCTGGATTGATGTGTTCTCCATGGCAGCCTGGATTGATGTGTTCTCCACGGCGATTGTAGCAGGATTGATGTGTTCTCCTGTGAGGCCTGGATTGATGTGTTCTCCATGGAAATTGTAGTAGGATTGATGTGTTCTCCTGTGAGGCCTGGATTGATGTGTTCTCCATGGCAATTGTAGCAGGATTGATGTGTTCTCCTGTGAGGATAGGATTGATTAGTTCTCTTGTCGAGGCATCCTACCCATGCAGTCTGGGACTCATGGGAAGTACCTCTCATCTGATCAATGAGCAGGGAAATGAAGTTAGGGACCATAGTAGCACCGATGGATGCATCATTGTAACTACCATACTCCCTACGCTAGGATGACCTCCATTGATCTGGGATCAATGATACTGGTCTGGGACTAGTGGTAGGAGTTGTACCATACTATGACGCTGACTTCGGGTCAGTTGAGACTGGTCTGGGATCAGTGGTACATACTCTGAGACTAACTTTGAGTCAGTGGAGGATGATATTGGTCTGGGACCATTGGAGTTGTACTCACTATGACGCTGACTTTGGGTTGGTTGAGACTGGTTTGGGATCAGTGGTACATACTCTGAGACTGACTTTGAGTCAATATGATACATCCTCGATCATTTATTCTTCTTCATAATTCGGACAAAAGCAGAGCAGAACAGAACAATGCAAGAGCAGAGCAGAACAGAGCAAAACAGTACAGATCAGTGCAGGCAGAACAAGACAAAGCAGAACAGGCAGAATAGAGCAGAGCAGGGCAAGGGTCAGGCTGTACAGGGCAGTGCATTTGATGGATGAATAGTAACGATTGATAGACAGATTGTAGATGAAGTTCTCCATGGTTGAGAGGGAGTTTTAAAATTGGCAACCAGGGCAAAACTTCATGTGGGTCATCTTATTCATGGCTGATAATATTTTTATTAGATTCCTCTCGTCGAGAGGTGTAGGATTGATATAAAGATCATCCAATTCCGATAAGTATTCATGGAGATATGAATTTCTTTGGAACTGCACTGTAGGTTCATCTGAACCTCCTTTGAAAGCCGCAACTTTTGGTGGTGGAATGAAGTCAATCCGACAAACGGTTTGCAAGATATCGACTGCCCTAGTTTGAAGCCGAAAACTGCTGAAACTGAAGCTGCAATTGCAGAAGTAAAGATTGACTTGCGTGGCCTAGAAGATCTCCTCACCTGAACTGCGCTGTAGGTTCATCTGAACCTCCTCTGGAAGCTGAAACTTTTGGTGGTGGAATGAAGTCAATCTAACGGTCGGTTTGTGAGATATCGTTTGCCCTTGTTTGATAATGAAGCCGCTAATACTGATGCTGCTGATCTAGGGTTTGCTACTGCTGATATGAATCAGATTTATTGTATTATTTCTCTCTGCTGAATTATTGAAGATAAAAGAATATTTGATCAAAGGGTTTCCCCACACATTGTGGGGTTTGTCCCTGGCTAGCCGCCACATCTTGTGTCTCTTGTCTTGGCTTGTTTTCTGTCGATCGTTTAATGTTCTATCTGCACTTTACTTTATGTACATGTGATTGCTAATCGGTGGAATATAATAAGAAAAATAAGTAAACTGTTATAAGCATAGAACATACCATAACTTAACATATCCCTAGGGGAAAAAATTTCTCCAAGATGGTCCTCAGCGGACAGCCAACAACCCCTTGCAGACACCAACTAGGTCGTTGTGCCATTTCTCTGCCACTTGAGCCAACTATGTGGTGCCTCACCCATATGTCATGATCGTATGTTTGAAGGTGGCCCCCCCGAAGCTAAAGGTATTCCTTGTCATTTGGTAATTGAATATTGAATTTACTTATCATTGAAACTTTTGGGCATGGATTAAAGGGGGGATTCAGTAGAAAGAGAGGGCTAGGTTAGTGCTTCTGTCACCTAGAAATCTTTTGGATGTTACCCTTGGACCTTATTCTTGTGGGATATCCCTTATTGACCATTGGGTTTTAGGGTGGTACTACATGGGAAACCCCAATTTTGGTTGCGTGGTCCCACTTCCACATCTACATATATCACTACCCTTTCATTTATTATGACCTCATTCATCATGTTTCCCACCTGGATCCACATCTCTCCAATGGGTCCACATAGGGTTAGCCTCCCCTTCCCCTTGCCCACACCTTGGGTCAGGCTTGGAATGATGCTTCGAAGGTTGATGTAGCTGAAAAGAAAAGGTAAAACCATAATTGGCCACATTCAACAGGAAAATGTTCCACAAGATGCAAAAGATGGTCAGGACAAACATATTTAACATGTGGGAAAAATCCAATGCATGAGCTCTACCCCATACCCATGGCCAACACCTTTTGGGTGCAGCCCAAATTGGCCTAGATTTTGGCAAAGAATTCACATTTTGTGGAGTAGAGCAAACAGTGGAGCATGCTGCTAATCGAATTTTGAGGAATGAAATATACTGCGCGGTGTCGTAAGGGCTTTGGGGTGGTTCAAAGCCCCTCCATTTTGTAAAATAGTGTGATTTTGAAAGGGATCAATGGTTTTGGGACCCCATTTTCTTGTTTTAAGGAGTCCATTGTAAATGGACCATGGTATTTTGATGATGTAACCCTCCAATGTAATAGTATATATAAGGTAAAATAATAAGAAGAGTGTCATCAAATATTTGGATCCAGATCAGTGTTATGGGTGAATTATTGTGATCTGTAGTTTGGTAGCAAACACGAGGCTCTGTAGCTGAGTGCACAGAGGCCCGAGTATATAGCTGAGTGTGTAGACAACCTGAAACTTAGTGTGAAGACCAAGAATTGGTTGTTGTTAAAATATTCATTATATTACGAAAAAATTCTTGTGGACATAACCCTACACTGTGATGAACCACAATAATTTGGTGATCTTGTGTGAATGATGTGTATATGGTTTTATATGGCATGTTTAAATGTATAATCTAATGCAACGAAGTGATTTATAAGTGTTAAGAATAAGATAACATAATAATACCACATCTCCTAGTCCCTCAAGGCTACAGAAACCTATTTCTGCATCCTCCTAGAGTCACTTCGGGTGAGGTTGTGACTTGCTTCTAGGTTGTTGCCGAAAGGGAAAATGATCAAGGGTTTTGTTGGTGCATAGTATAGATCGAACCTAGGTCTGCCCAAATCAAGCCCAACAAATGGTTCTGTTGTTGAGACTAGGATCTGTTTGAGGGATATGTGGATGTGGTACCATTCGAAGAAAGAGATTCAAGACGAGATAGACTTGAAAGAGCAAGAATTTTTAGATGAAGAAAATAGAAACCCTCATTTGACATCTGAAGTTTGGTTACAAAAGTATATTTTTACAGATCAATACGAGATTTTCTTCGCTTCTTTTCCTGTTGCGCTGTACGAGTGGATATTGAGGTTGACTGAAAGGAAGATTTTTTTTAAAGGTGGAGAACCTACGATGTGGACTCCTAAACTGATACAACAACTCAAGAGCACTGATAATAGGATTTCAAGGGCTGTCAATTTTTGGATTGATATCATCTTGGGAGGATTCATTACTGAGTTCGCTATAGACTCGACCATGTCCTATAATGAAGCAGAAAATGATTCTTCAAAGAACTGTGAGGTAAGTATTTAAAATCTCTAAAACTTTGGATTAAGATACTTCTATGTGAAAATGGAGTTTTACGAATGCAATCATATTGCTCGTTTACATATGTTTGAAAGAAGAGGGAATAAATATGAGCAAGAGATTAGAGTAACACAAAGTGGAAAGAGATATAGAGTAGATACTAGAAAGAGATCTCATGGACAAGACCCAAAGACCTTTGTAGAAACTGATTATAGTCCTCTTTTGAGTGGATATGAAAGTGAAAGATAAGAAAGCCCTGATAACCCCTAGGTAACTTCACATTATTCGCCCTTCCAGCATGAGAGTTCACACAAGCCAGAATCCAGTAATAGCCAAGGTGTTTTTGGCTTTCTCACTCCCCATACCCCTCCTATCCCCAACCCCCCCCCCTTCTCCTCCCCCCCCCCTCCCCCTCCAAGAAGAAGTATGGTTGATGATATTAAGCTACCTGTTTTCAAAGGAACTGGATTGGAGGATCCAAAATAATTTTGGTTTTTATGTGAAGCTGTATGGACAACGAAGTAGATCAATGATGAGAATATAAATAAAGCACAACTCGTTACAACACTGTGAGATAGAGCATTGACATGGTATATTAAGTATTCAAATAATCAAACAAAATGTTCGCAAATATTAAAAAATCACTGATAAGAGAGTTTCAGAAGACGAAGTTTGAGTCACAGTGCATCACCGATTTGAAAGAGATCAAACAGAAACGTATTGAGTCTATTTGGGAGTTTGATCATAAATTTAAGGTGTTATTGGATCAAGTAAGCTTTGACATATCTCCATAGAAACATCAATAATGGTTTATAGCCGCGCTGCTATTGCATATTAGATTTCCATTGATGCAACAAAAGATAGGAACTCGAGCTGAAGCTTTAGAGATTATAATGAAATTGGAAGCTTTTCCTATAGGAGATACTAACGCAGACATGCAATAGATTCAGAATGAGATGGCAAACCTAACCCTATAGATACAAGAAATTAAGAAAATCAAAGAAGTTAGAGAAGAAGTATGGTGTACAAAGTGAAAATCGGAGGGCCATTCTAAAGAGCAGTGCCCTATTTTCAGGGATTACATGGCTGGTGGGGCATTGAATCCCTTGAATATAGGATCCAGCATATGGTGCAAAATATGTAATACTAGATGCCATCATCATTTAGAAGACTGATACTTGTTACAAAAATATGTAAAGACTTCGAGGAATCTATATTGCAAATTTTGTAAATCAGTAGGACACGAAGAGAATAATTGTCGGGCTTACGAACTATTGATAGAGCGTGGTGCTAACACTTATAGAATGCAAGAAGAAGAGCACAAACATGAAGAAAATGGGAAATGTAGTGGTCAAGGAGTTTACCAAGTAAGAGTTCGAGGTGGTGGAGCTGGTCGAGGACATGGTCATATCATTTACTATAATTGTGGCCAGTCAGGACATTTTGCGAGAGACTGCAAGAACCCTACAATAACATGTAAGTATTGTAAATCCTTTGACCATGTAATTGAATAATGTACTATACTTGTGGCGAAGATGCAAGAAAAGAGGAATCGATAGTTGAAACTTTTATGAATTTGAGGATCTATTCATGAAGAGACGATCATGTAATGCCCAAGGAACCTTCAACATTGAGAAGTTTTATCAAATATCAAGGGGAAGGGAAGACATCCATGAATTTTTTCAAATGTTTGATAGGGTTTTTTGGGATATCCCTGATCACCTAAAACCCTCTGACGCCAACATCCTTGAAAAATTCACTAAAGTCATATGTGGCCACCTAACATATACCTTAAAGGAAAAGAAACCCTCCATGTTGGCCAAAGCTAAAGAAATAGCAATGCAGGTTGAGGAGAATCTACGTCTATCAAGAATGGATCTAATGACCTCCCTAAAACCAAAACTGAGGTTAAGAAGGAAAAATATAAGGATCAACATGAAGAAACTCTTCTGCCTATCCTTAAGAAGATGGAGAATATTGGTGAAGAGGTCCACTCATGAGATAGGATAGTGATGAAAAAAATTATCACATTGGAAAAGGCCCAAAAGTCTAGTTACATTCCAAAGGGAAAGCCTTTTCATAAAAATATGAATGAAGAAGACAAGTCAAGCTCATCTCAAGTCCCGAGCACATTGGCTCCAACTAATGCAGTGGAGCAAGACTCATCTTCTGAAACTGAGAAAAGTGAAAGTGATGAGATTGATGCTGAAGAATTAGACGAGAAGACTAATATCATGGAATCTCATGTATTTAACATTCTTCTAGGTGGTTTAGGCACTCACCCTCTTGTCAGTGAGGTCACAAACAAAGAAGAGAAAGAGAAACCTATTCTTGATGCTGATACTAGCAATGAAAGATTCAAGGGGGTGCAATATTCATGAAAATACAATAATAAGGACCACACAACCTCCAAGGAAACCAAAAAAGATGAACCACATCCAAAACAAGCCCCTCCTAAGGAAGCTCCTTCTAAGGAGCTCCCTAAAAGGGATCCCCAAACTAAAGCTAAACCAAAGAAGGATCCCAAAAAAAGACAAATGTTAAGAAAAAAGAAAAGGGAAACAAGTGGGACTTAACATTGATCTAGAATCTACTATAGGGAAGATTACCATACCTGTCCCTCTAAAGGAGATTGCAAAAATTCATACGAAACAACAACAAATTAAGGAATCCTTGGGTTTTGAGGAGGAAGAATTACCTAAATACTTGCAAAACATTCATATCCACGATCGTAACCCTAGGCAGAAAAATTTTATGCTCACTTTGGATATTACTGACCTTTATTTGCATAATTGTATGCTAGACTTAGGGGCTTCTGCTAATATTACACCCTTGCAATTTATGAAGCAATTGAGACTCAACATCAATCGACCATATAAAAAGCTATGTGTTTTTAACTCCAAGCTTGTGGAGGTGGAAGGTCTGATAAAGGACCTTAAGGTTTCTTTGGCTAGGAACCCTGACACATCCCTTCTCATGGATGTTGTTGTCATTGATATTCCCGATGTGTGGGGAACACTCTTGTCTAGGAAATGGTGGGTTACTATTGGGGGTCATGTTCAAATGGACTTATCATATGCTACCATCCCACAATCTGATGGAACCCATTTTATCCTCTATAGGGAACCCACCTACCTTTCTCATGTGATCAAGCCTGGACCAACTCCATATTATGAAGCACATGACAATGAAAATCCTTCTCCCATTTTCCCATAAAACAAGATCTATATCCTTAAAAGGCCAATAATAAAACAAGAAAAAAGTGGAAGCCTAAAAAAGAATATAAGGCAAGGGACTTGGGCTTAGTGGAAAAAGATCTTATGCCCATCATAATTCATGGAAATGTTGGGGACGTGTTGAGGGCCCCGAGGTCGGGTCGACAACAAGGGGGATACCCACCCGGTCCGGAACCTGGTTGGCGGCTCCTTGCCCGTTTGGAGTAGCGGGTCCGACTGGGGGTAATGGGACCAGTTTCCCAATGTGATGGGTGTGTGTGTGTGCGTAGAGTCTGATGATATTAATCTAGAGGTTTTTCTAAAATAGTCTTGGTTTTAACTGCTAAACTAACTCTATGCTAATGTAATCTAATGAAGAGAAATACATCTGACCTATGCTAACCCGGGGTGTTTTTCTTTTGTTTATGCGATCTAGAAAGATTTCTAACAGCAGCTGGTAATAAAGATCATTCAATTGATATCAGAATATAAACCAATAAAGATAAACCGTTCTGCATAAGAAGTTAGGCAGAGTAGTTGTGAAAACATATCGCATAATCAGTTTTCTATATGTTTAAGCATGATTAAATGATCCCACCGTACAAAAGTGCCAAATGGTAATGCAGACATTCATACAATAACATATAAAGAACTCAGCTACATATCACTTTAGGGATACTAGCAGAATCTAGTAAAGAGATAAAAGTACCATTTATGACTAATTTCACCAATAAACTTCAAGTAATAATGATTTATTTCTACTTGTTCTAACATCTGCTAAGAGTACAGAAGTGCAACATCAGTAACAGATATTAAAATGCAAACATAAATAAATCTTGATCCATCCATTCATCAAAAACCTCCTCTGAGGGTGCAGAAGTGCATGTTCTGAGGATAAGTTTTTTGACAGATTTCCGGACCCTTCTCCAAATGCCATGAGAAGGGTTAAATACTACTAGCTAATTGATATTAATTACACAAATCTAGGGAATCGGCTTCAAATGACCGCCCTTTACTAAAAGCAAATTTATTCCTAAAACTTTAAATCTAATTTCTGACCGTTTCTGTATATTCTCTTTAGTGCTGTCAACAGCGCAACGTTTTCCTGGGAAGAGTCGGCTGACTGCCTTCTTCTTTTGCTCGGGAGATAAAAGTGGAAATAACAGGAGCTGACACTTTCTTCTGACAGACCGAAAGATATTTTCGAAAACCTTTCTCTAGCTGGGTGTATTCGCCGCGTGTACACTTAGCACAACCCAGGTTCTTCTCGAACTGATTTTGCTGTTGCTGTTTTTGGTTTCCGGTCGTGCGAATGACTGAGTGGGTTAAGAGTCGTGCTGTATGGACATCTCCCTGTTTTAAGAATTGTTTCCGTTCTTTGTTCCAGGTTTTCCTGAAGCGTCTTCCTTCTCATGTGCTTCTTTCTCTGCTTCACCAAGTCTGAGCTTCAGGATCTTTTCTGAATACGCTGCTTTTGTGCGCCTTTGACTCTGAGTCCTGAATAGTCTAATTTCATCAGTGCCGGTTGTCTTATAGTTTGGAATCCATGGTCCTGCTGCATGCGGCATTCGTTTGCGGAGGCATCTTCTCTCTGCTGTTTGATTGGCGCTTTCCCCTCTTTCTCAGATGTTTCCTACATATAGATTTATATCAGTTGCGTGTCTTGCAGTCTACGCAAAGAAGAAGGGAAATGAAAAGATTGACATGAAAGCATTAAACTCTAATGAATGCGTAATCCTGACATGCATCATGACTTGACTCTTCGATAAATGCGATGCAATCATTCCTTGATACTCAAGCATGCGGTTATTAAATTCCTTCAGGCGTGCACTTAATCCTGGGTTTGTCGTGTGATAAGTCTTTTCAAATTGCAGATCGCAAATCGCTGCCATCGCAGATCGCAAATCGCAGAGATCGCAAATCGCAAATCGCAGATATCGCAGATTTTGTTTAATGGTTTAGGTGTGTAGCGTGATGCTTGCGATTTGCAATATCGCATATCGGCGGTCGGCGGTTTTCGAAGGTCTTCATTTAAAGGGGCGCGTGTGATGTATGCGACGCGATGAACTTCGCATCGCTCATTCGCGGTCTTGCGTTTTGCGCTCGAGTAATGCTTTGGCCTTTCTTTGCGATGCGATTTAAGCCTTGGGGAGAGAAATACAAAAACTTTAGAAAAATATTTTTTGGGGATTTTTGTTAAGGGTCCCCTCTTTGCTTGACGTTATTGCTAATGTCAAGTGAAGAAGGGGGGTTGTTGGTGACCACAACAATGGCGATTCACTGTGAAGAACCAGTTATCTCTGCTTGTTCTATTGCATTTCCACTTCCAAAACAGAAAAAGTTTTCTTATGCCTAAATTTTGTTATGGACAGATAGAGTATTACCCCTTATCCTGTCAATGATGTTTCGCCACAACTTTTTATTTCATTCCGATTGTTTGCTTCCTCTGGGTTATTTCTTGTATTTACACCTAGACATTACTCAGTCTTTTCAAAGACAAAATAAGGTCTTCCCTGCGTAATGGCTTTGTAAAGTATTCTCATTTGTCGTAGGTAGATCCTCTGCTGCCCGCAAGCGTCCATAGCCTCGACAGGGTTACCATATTATCCAGCAATGATCCTTTCTCCTGCTTGAGGTTATTTACAACATTCCAGAGAAAAACCCTTTTGACACTTTTTCTTTCTTTTTTAATTTTTTATTCTCTAAAGAACAATGTCTTGGTTTGGTGGCCAAATTATGACACAGTCATTCACTTGATTTACACTTTTGCTGAACAAGCTGGCTCGCGATGAGACCCCTTGTCTTTTGATTGCAACAATATTGAGTCGTTGCCCTGTTTTGATAGATAGTAGTGGCAAAGTAAACAAGTTATAATATCTGTGATCATGATAAGCCGGCTCGTGATGAGACCTCTTATTCTTTGAGATATAGTGTTTTCTTGGATTGGTTCTCTGGATGCTGCGATTTTCCTTAACAGGGAGGAAGTCATTGTTTTTCCTTAAGAAAGCTCTGGACGACAATAATAGAGTTTAAGAACAGCAGTTTTGCAGAGAATACTTATTTTGCTATTGATGATACTTTTCATTGCGTTGGCATAGAACAATTTTTTTCCAAAAGTTACCTTCATCCCAGATTTCTTTGTAAAGTTGAAACTAACATCACATTCAGGCTAAAGTTAACTCTACGTGTCAATAATAAAAGTCAGATTTTTCGAAAAGTTTTACCATTTATACAAGTGAAATCAAAATCTGATAGAGAAATGGTATACACTTCATAAATACAATTTATGATCACTCCCAACCAACCTTATTTATATTTAAAAAATAAAACTAAAATTATCCTACAAAAATTAGAAGGATAACCTTCTATGGAAAATACATTTTGAGGATTTGTCCGTTTACAGGCAGAGAATCTCTCCTGCCTGTTAAGTCCTGCAACACAAAAGTCGATGGGCCTATGACTTCTACGATTTGAAAAGGACCAAGCCATAGCTTCTGGAATTTCGTATGTTTGCCCTTCTCTTCGTGAGCCTTGTCCCACTTCAAAACCAGATCTCCCATCTGAAAGTTTTTTGTGGTCAGTATGTTCGAATCAAAAGAGGATTTTATCAGCGCTTGGTGGTGAGCGTGGGTTTTCTTGGCCTGTTCTCGTTGTTCTTCTAGCTTGATTATTTCCGTTTGCCTTAGTTGTAAGGGAGAAGTGGATACTTCATCAATGTATTGTACTAAGGACAAGGAGGGAATGACTAAGTGAGTAGGAAGAAATGCTTCTCTCCCGTAAACTAAATTAAAGGGAGAAGTGCCGATAGAGGCTTTCTTTGTAATTCTGTCTGCCCATAGGGCGTTTACTAGCGCTTTATGCCAATTCTTTTGGCTTTGGTCGACTGTCTTTTTGATAATCCTAATTAGGTTCTTGTTCGTTGATTCAGCCAACCCGTTACCTTGCGGATAGTAGTTGGCAGAATACTTTAGTTTGAACCCTCTTTTGAGTGCGAACTCAGTCATGGTATTTCCAGAAAAGTATGAAGCGTTATCGAATATTAAGGCCATTGGCAATCCGAACCTAGTAATGATAAACTAATCTATGAATTCAATAATATTTTCAGAATTAGCTGTCTTGAGGGGAACTGCCTCTACCCATTTAGTAAAATAGTCAGTTGCAGTGAGGATATACCTATGCTGTTTAGAGGAGTGAGGAACGATCTCACCTATTATGTCCAGGCCCCATTGGCTAAACGGTTGTTCAATGTTAACCGGCTGCAGTGGCATGGATGACTTATTTTGTTTCCCTGCAGCCGTTTGGCAGACTTGGCATTTTCTTACGTGATTGTACGAGTCTTTGAACAACGTGGGCCAGTAGTATCCTGCACGTAAGATTTTGTGTGCGGTGGCTTCTCCAGCATAGTGTCCACCTGCTGGTCCATCGTGGAGTTCCTGCAAAACCTTTTCGGCTTCAGTTTTCTCAAGACATCTAAGAAGCATAGAATCATAGTTTCTTTTAAATAAGACATCACCTACGAGCTGATATTGTTTGGCTTTCAACCTCAGGGCTCTCTTTTTGATGTGATCCAGGTGAAATGGAGCATATCCGTTTTTCAGGAAATAAATGATGTCAACATAAAATGATTCTGCGTCGTTTAGGCTTACCTCATACGTGTGTACCTCTTCAGGCGATTCTTCGGGGATTTGCGATGCTCCAGCTAACATCTTGCAGAAGCCTTGGCCTCTTACGATGTGTGCCGGCTTGATTTCCAGGTCGTATTCTTGCAAGGCGGTGATCCAATTCGCTCTCTTCTCGCCCACATCTTTCTGAATCAGGAGGTTTCTTACCGCTGGGAATGGTACTATGACCTTGGTATGGGCCTTCAGCAAGAAGGGTCTGAAATATTTGACCGCTTTGAAAACGGCATACGCCTGTTTCTCTACGTCCGAATATTTCAGCTCAGCACCTTGTAAGTTTGAGCTAAAGAATGCGATCGGGGCTTCTGCCTTTTCTTGGTTTGCCTGGGTCAAGATCGCAGCATAAGAATTTTCTGAGGCAAACGTGTATAAGATGAATGGCTCTGAAAAATTTGGGGTTGCTAGGGATGGAGCGTTGATGATGGCTTGCTTGATTAAGTTAAACGCTTCGTGCTCGTCTAGACCCCATTTAAAGTTTGAATTCTTTTTTATCATTTTTTGTAAGGGAGAAATAATGCGTGAAAAATCTGGGACAAATCTTTTCACAAAATTGATCTGTCCTAGGAAAGATTGCATGGTCTTTTTGTTATGGGGCATGGATATCTCGGAAATTTCTTTGATTCTGTCAGGTTCAATGTGAATGCCCGATTTGGACACTATGAACCCTAGTAATTTTCCTTCACTCAACGCGAAAAAAGATTTCTTCGGGTTAAGCGAGATTCCATACCTCAAACATCTTTGAAAGATTTGCTTCAAATCTTTGAGATGGTCGCTTCGGTTCTTGGAGTACACAGTTATATCATCCAGGTAAATCACTACTGATTTATTGACTAACCCTTTGAACGCAATGTCCATAGCCCTTTGAAAAGTAGCGCCGGCATTGATCAGACCGAACGGCATCTTCCGATACGCGTAGGTACCCCATTTAGTTCGGAAGGTGGTTTTTAGCTGATCGTCTGGGTGTACCAGCACTTGGTTATATCCTGAAAATCCATCCAGGAAAGACATCAATTCTGAGCCTGCTACAGCCTGTAGTATTTGCTCCATAGGTGGAAGGGGGAAATTGTCTTTCTGACAGGCTTTGTTGAGATTCCGGAAGTCGATGCAGATTCTAATATCTCCGTTTTTCTTCCTAACAAGTACCATGTTGGATACCCATTTGGAATGTCTGACCGGGAAAATTATTCTGGCTCTCAACAACTTATTCAGCTCAGTTTTTATCTGATTTTCCAGGTTGGGGTGGATTTTCCTGAGCTTCTATTGGACGGGTTTCTCGTTGTCGATCATAGGGATAGTGTGCTGAATGATAGAAGTGTTATAAGTTTTCAGCTCATCGTAGTTCCAGGCAAAGACGTTTTTGTACTGTCGTAGAAGACGGATGTATGCTGACTTTTCTTCAGGAGCTAGGCCTTGGCCTAGATTAACGTTTTGGGGTTTCTCTTCGATTCCTAAGTTCACTGATTCATAGTTCAGAGTTGAACTGTAAAGTTTGGCGTTAGCTGATCTTTTGAACCGACTTTTTAAGTCATACAAATCTTCTAATTTGACCACTGATTTGGGTATAGCATTATCCGTGCCATTTTGTTGTATTTGGTGGTCATGACAGTCCTCGTCGATTATCTGGTTTGAGTAGGATCCTTCAGAGGTAAGGAAACTTACGATGTCTGGGTCGTCGTTGAATACTCTCCAGTTGGTGATGTTGTCAGGGATAGACGGCTTAAAAATTAACTCTATGGAAAACCTATCTGGACTAAAGTCTTCAGAGGGGATGAGTCTGGAGGCTACGTTTGCTAGCAGGTCTGCGCTTTCATTGTGAAGTCTTGGGATTGATGAAATATTGAATGCCGTAAAATGTGCAGTGAGATCTTGCACTAAAGATTGATAGTGCTTTAAATGACTAGAGAGGCAGTGTATGGTGTTACGTACCTGTTTGACGACGATCTCGGAATCTCCAAAGACTTGGAGATATTTGACGTTGCAGCCGATTGCTTTGTATAGGCCTTGCACCAAGGCTTCGTATTCCGCTGTGTTGTTCGTGCAATCGAACTCCAGCCTGCATGTGAGCATGGTCTTATTTCTGTCGGGGCTAATCAAGACACATCCTGCTCCCGCTCCCTCATTGGACTTAGAGCCATCAAAATATATTTTCCAAAATAAAGAAGTATTTACAGGGTTACCTAAGAAACTAACACATTTTGAATCATCAGTCTGGGAAAAGTTTTCTACTTGGGACACGACTGAATTTTCTAAATATGGCGATATGTGAGCATTGAAATTTCCAAGGAAAGAGTCTACCGAGTAGTTGCCGATGATGCTGCTGTTGTATGCTATGGCCTCGTTCTCCCCCTCCAAATCTGTCACTATGTACTTTTGGTGTAGTTCTCGTTCAACCTTTATTTGATTTGGCTTCCCGTTGAAGGGTAACCACATGTGTGACCAGTCAGTCGAAAAATATCCATGGATCTTCTTGGACCAATCCCTGCTAAGAATTAGACCATAAAATTCAGGGATGTCAGCAACTAGAATATCGATGACCTGGCATACCTTGGGGTTGGACGACAATCTTATGTTCACTTGATTAAGTTCGCCTATCACTTCGACTTGTGATCGATCAAGTTGAACTATGCGCACCGCGGATTTTTGCGGTTGAACATTAAGTTTGGCACATATTGACTTGGGTAGAATATTGGTTGAAGCACCAGAATCAACCAAGCAGTTATGCACGTTTCTGTTAAAGATCTCGTAAGTGAGGAGGAAAGGAGGAGTGTGAGATCTAGACCTCCCTCCAATCAAAGCGATGTCATTTGGATCGATTTTATTGACCGCGTTGATTGGGGGTCTTCCTATATTATGGGAAGCTATAGCTGTAGGTAGAGGTGTAGTAGGTACGGCGTGTAACTCTTTCATCATGATCTTCTGTTGGTGTTTCAATTTGCTCAACTCGTACAGGGTGATATTAGCCCTAGTCTTCTTCATGTCGTCAATGATGTTATACTCCATTTCATCCGACACTATTAGTGTCTTTGATGGAGGTGATTGCTCTGATTGGATTGGACTAAATGAGGTCGCTTTAGAGGTTGTCTTCTTTGTTGCGAACTTTTCTTTCACTGGAGGGCTTGCGCCCTTCTGTTTTGGGGTAGTCTGGGGAGGATCAAGTTGATTTCTGCTTCGTGTGCTAACCGGAAGTGCTTCTTGATCTTCCTCTTGTGGGAGGATGAAATCCCACATTCCTTGCAGTTCCACCACTTCTTCGTCGTCGGTCTGCATTTCGATGGTGTTCTCTTCTTCTTCTTCTTCAGATTCCACATTTGAGACCACGTTGGGTGGCTTCGTCTCCATAGGGGGATTTCTTTTGAAATTCCTAAAAGGCTTTCTTGGGGACGATTCTGCTACTTTCTTTCTTATATCAATCATCTCATTAGACATGGCTTTCAAGACCTTTTGTAATCCTTCCATGTCGAAAGGATCCTTCGTTTGCTTCTTCTTGGTTTCCTCTTTGAAAGAGATTTTCTTAGATTTACGCTCTTCGATTGTAGATCTCTTTTCTAGGGCTACTACGCGTCTTTCGACTGCCAATGCGTCAGCCAAGTTTTCGACTAAGGTTGTCTTGCTAGCCCTATCTATGAAGATGGCCAAGTTTGAAGGTAAGGCCGTGATGTACCATTCACATCTTACTTCCTTGCTAGGCTGGGAAGCAGCGGGGATTTTATTGAGGATCTTGTTGAATCGTAAGTTAAAATCTTTAATGGGTTCCCTAGCCTCAGCTTTAAGATTGGACAGATCGTTGATCAGTGTCGCTGTCGATCTATCATCGCCGAATTTGGTGAGAAATTGATTTTGAAAAATATCCCAGCTGGTGATAGATCCGGAGGGTAGCGAAAAGTACCATGACCCGGCTATCCCTTGCATCGTATAGGGGAAGAGTCGGACCACGACATCTTCGTTGGTGACCCCGTTGAGATTAACAGAAAGCATGAAATTATTGATATGTTCTTCAGCTAGCATTCCAGTTTCTGGATTGAACTTTGGTAACCACTTCTCAGGATGGGCAGGTATTGGACTCAGGGGTGGAGGCATTAAAACCGCCCCAGGGTTGTTCCATGGAGATTGTGCCATCGCTGAGTTGCTGGTTAACAAAAGTGTAGAAGATGATCTTCGAGGTTGAGAAGATAAAGATGTTACGATCTTTGACGATTGTGGAGGAAGGGTTACGGAAGATGGATGAGTGATTTGAGGTGGAGATGTGGGTGGTTGACTTCGCGGAGAGGGAGTTGAAATGGACGAGGTGGATGAAAGAGTCTCTCTGTCAGACTCTTGAAGTGCTTTCCTTGCTCTTTTCCTAGTGGGGAGAGGGATTTCAGTTGACTGAATGCCGAACTTTTCACTCTTCAATCGGGTCAGGGGATGAGCAGGGTTGTATTGCGAAGTCAAGCTGCCTTTAGATTTATCAGATTTCTGATTAAAAATAGAGAATCCTTGGAGTTTACGGATCAAGGTTTGAACTTCAGGGGGATCAACAATAAGTTGTTCTGATGTATCGGGATGTATAGCAGCGGTGGATGTCCGAGCGACTTCCAGTTCCGAGTTTAGTCGTACCGGGGAAGTCGGGGAAGTTGGTGAGGGTGACTTGCTCTTAGAATGGTATTTGAATTTTGAATTATGCACCATTCATAGCTTGGCCCTCCTTCTAGCACCAGAAATGTTGAGGGCCCCGAGGTCAGGTCGACAACAAGGGGGATACCCACCCAGTCCGGAACCTGGTTGGCGACTCCTTGCCCGTTTGGAGTAGCGGGTCCAACTGGGGGTAATGGGACCAGTTTCCCAATGTGATGGGTGTGTGTGTGTGTGCGTAGAGTCTGATGATATTAATCTAGAGGTTTTTCTAAACTAGTCTTGTTTTTAACTGCTAAACTAACTCTATGCTAATGTAATCTAATGAAGAGAAATACATCTGACCTATGCTAACCCGGGGTGTTTTTCTTTTGTTTATGCGATCTAGAAATATTTCTAACAGCAGCTGGTAATAAAGATCATTCAACTGATATCAGAATATAAACCAATAAAGATAAACTGTTCTGCATAAGAAGTTAGGCAGAGTAGTTGTGAAAACATATCGCATAATCAGTTTTCTATATGTTTAAGCATGATTAAATGATCCCACCGTACAAAAGTGCCAAATGGTAATGCAGACATTCATACAATAACATATAAAGAACTCAGCTACATATCACTTTAGGGATACTAGCAGAATCTAGTCAAGAGATAAAAGTACCATTTATGACTAATTTCACCAATAAACTTCAAGTAATAATGATTTATTTCTACTTGTTCTAACATCTGCTAAGAGTACAGAAGTGCAACATCAGTAACATATATTAAAATGCAAACATAAATAAATCTTGATCCATCCATTCATCAAAAACCTCCTCTGAGGGTGCAGAAGTGCATGTTCTGAGGATAAGTTTTTTGACAGATTTCCGGACCCTTCTCCAAATGCCATGAGAAGGGTTAAATACTACTAGCTAATTGATATTAATTACACAAATCTAGGGAATCGGCTTCAAATGACCGCTCTTTACTAAAAGCAAATTTATTCCTAAAACTTTAAATCTAATTTCTGACCGTTTCTGTATATTCTCTTTAGTGCTGTCAATAGCGCAACGTTTTCCTGGGAAGAGTCGGCTGACTGCCTTCTTCTTTTGCTCGGGAGATAAAAGTGGAAATAACAGGAGCTGACACTTTCTTCTGACAGACCGGAAGATATTTTCGAAAACCTTTCTCTAGCTGGGTGTATTCGCCGCGTGTACATTTAGCACAACCCAGGTTCTTCTCGAACTGATTTTGCTGTTGCTGTTTTTGGTTTCCGGTCGTGCGAATGACTGAGTGGGTTAAGAGTCGTGCTGTATGGACATCTCCCTGTTTTAAGAATTGTTTCCGTTCTTTGTTCCAGGTTTTCCTGAAGCGTCTTCCTTCTCATGTGCTTCTTTCTCTGCTTCACCAAGTCCGAGCTTCAGGATCTTTTCTGAATACGCTGCTTTTGTGCGCCTTTGTCTCTGTGTCCTGAATAGTCTAATTTCATCAGTGTCGGTTGTCTGATAGTCTGGAATCCGCGGTCCTGCTGCATGCGGCATTCGTTTGCGGAGGCATCTTCTCTCTGCTGTTTGATTGGTACTTTCCCCTCTTTCTCAGATGTTTCCTACATATAGATTTATATCAGTTGTGTGTCTTGCAGTCTACGCAAAGAAGAAGGGAAATGAAAAGATTGACATGAAAGCATTAAACTCTAATGAATGCGTAATCCTGACATGCATCATGACTTGACTCTTCGATAAATGCGATGCAATCATTCCTTGATACTCAAGCATGCGGTTATTAAATTCCTTCAGGCGCGCACTTAATCCTGGGCTTGTCGTGTGATAAGTCTTTTCAGATCGCAGATCGCAAATCGCTGCCATCGCAGATCGCAAATCGCAGAGATCGCAGATTTTGTTTAATGGTTTAGGCGTGTAGCGCGATGCTTGCGATTTGCGATATCGCATATCGGCGGTCGGCGGTTTTCGAAGGTCTTCATTTAAAGGGGCGCGTGTGATGTATGCGACGCGATGAACTTCGCATCGCTCATTCGCGGTCTTGCGTTTTGCGCTCGAGTAATGCTTTGGCCTTTCTTTGCGATGCGATTTAAGCCTTGGGGAGAGAAATACAAAAACTTTAGAAAAATATTTTTTTGGGATTTTTGTTAAGGGTCCCCTCTTTGCTTGACGTTATTGCTAATGTCAAGTGAAGAAGGGGGGTTGTTGGTGACCACAACAGGACGACTATTACTACATTACTAAAATCAACGACGAACAATGGGCACAACTGGTCAAGTTAAGTCATATCACCCCTTTCCTTGATACATGAAATTGTACTATATGTATGTTAGAGTTGGATGCATCACATGATGACGCTTTCATTAGAACTAATGTCATATGATTTTTCGCATGATAGATTACCTGCATTTAGATTAAAACTTACATATTTTATTACTTGTTGATTTCACGACCTAACATTAAGCATGGATGATTATAAGACATCGCGAAAAACATGTTGCCCCATGGGTTTAGTCATTAATATGTGCAAGTAATAGGTCTTGAATGACCAAGAGATTGCTCAAGTTCTTGTGACCTCCCATTCAAATAGTTTCACCCACTTCTTAGAGAGATCACACCCCAGTTGGAGACAGATGTTACCCACCACATTGTTGGTGATAGCCATAGGAGAAAATTTTTCTCCAAGATGGTACTCAAATAAAACCAACAACCCCTTGCAACCACCGACTAGCTTGTTGTGCCATTTCTTCACCACCTGATCCAGCCATATGGTCCCTCACCCATTTTTCATGATCATTTGTTTGAAGTTGGGGCCCCCGAACCTAAATGTATGCCTTGTCATTTAGTAATTGAATATTAAGTTCTTATCATGGAAACTTATGGGCATGTATTAATGGGGGGATTTTGTGGAAAGAGTGGGATAGGTTTGTGCTTCTGTCCCCTAGACCTCTTTTGGATGCTACCCTTGGACCTTAATCCAATGGGATCTCCTTTATTGACCATTGGGTTTTAGGGTTGTAATACATGGGAAACCCCAATTTTGGCTGTGGTCCCACTTCCCCATCCACATATATCACTCCCCTGCAGTTTATTATTACCCCATTCATCATGTTTCCCACTCGGGTCCACATCTCTACACTAGGTCCACATAAGGTTAGTCTCTCCTTCCCCTTTCCCACACTTTCGGTCATGCTTGGAATGATGCCCCAGAGCTTGATGCAAATGGAAAGAAAAGGTAAAATCATAAATGGACACATTCAACAAGAAAATGTACCACAAGATGCAAAACATTGTCAGGACAAACATATTTAGCATGTGGGAAAAATCCCATGCATAAGCTCTACTCCATACCCATGGCCATCACCCTGGTTACATAGGCCCTAGATGATCCTCAATTATCATTCAAGAAACCATGATTGTCCCAACCCCTAGAAGGAAATGAACCGCCCTACCTTAAAGGGGGTATCTATTGTTATATCTTGCACATCATGCTCTTATCCTTTGAGCCCCGAGCAGTTAATCAAAGAAAAATCAAGAAAAGGAAAAATATGTATAAAGAAGGATGGAAAAATTAAGGACATGGCACTTCATGTACCACGATTTCTCCCTTTTATACATTACATAACCAAGTGTTGGTTTCCCTTTCTCAGATACCCTTATACCCTGATATGTGTCCCTGGATTTCCCTTTTATTTCCTTATTCCATTCAACTCTTTATCACATGCCACCATAGCATTTGAAGGATGTACCTTGGACATACTACCCCCTCTAAAGGTAGAAGCCACATAATAAGGCACTTGGTTAACCCCCTGTTGTAGTAGCTACAACCACTCTCCAAAATTTTTCCTTAGCTTCGTTTTGGAGCCTCTCTACCAACCATCTTAGTACCATGTCTTGCACTATCAAGTACATAGGTTTCATTGGTTTTTCAACAGATTTCCATCCTATGCATTTTAGATTGCCTCACTCCCCTCATAGGCTGCCATTTCGGACTTAAGCTAGTTGTTGGTTGAGCAGCTCCCTCAGAAAATTGCGCAATTCTGGAGGGGAACCAACCTTCCCTCCAGAAATTGCACAAATCTGCTGGGCTCAGAAATTGTGCAATGCAATCAGACAATCTTCCTTAGTAAATTTGAGCAATTTGGCCCAACATTGTAGCTCATCCTAGAAATTGCGTAATTTTGGGCAACATTCACTTGCTCCTCCCAGAAATTGTGTAATCCCTCTGGGGAAGCTAGCCCAACTCCTCTCAGAAATTATGCAAATTCCTCTCCCAGTCAAGCAAACTGTTGCATTTGACTTCAGGTTGACCGTTCCACCCGGGACCCAGCAAACTTGATTTGCATGCATGGGAATATTTTTCACAAAATAGCAAAAAACAACATGCAAAAATCATCCCTAGGTTTTAGGGATCTATTTTTAGCGGCTGGAGGTTACATGCAAAGATCATTTTAGAAACTTCCCTCCAAGTATCACTTTTTCTAAGATTTGTGGCATGCACGTCCTAAGCCCCAAAACTTGTTTATTTGATGCTTTAGAGCTCATTCTTCACATCGATCTTGGAGCTCTCACATCCCACAACACATCTAGGAGTCTTCGACACATCCAGCTCAGCTATTTTTGGGTATAGCAAGTGTTCGTCCGTCTTTCAATAGTTCAGGATCAATGGCCTCCAAGAGAGCAGGGTCGAAGGACACCGATGAAAGCACAACTGGGGAAGTAATCGAGCTAGTGTCTATGAGTTTGTTGATTTAAGAAGACACCAATTTGATCATAGAGAAAGACGTCAAGCTAAAATGGTAGGAGATCAATGATACATTCTTAGGCACATTTGGGGAAGATCTTGAAGACCGCAAAGTCTATGTGAACATTCACAAGTTCGTCTTGTACTAGACTGCATGCAATTTTCCCGCGTTCCCATGCACAAACATGATACATTGGATCGTCTCTCACTCTGATCCCGTGACGATGGTGTTAAAAAGTGTCAGCGGGACAAAGATTTCTACCTTTAGGGCATAAGACTGTCAACAGATGTACCATTTGCCGAAGCTAGTGATCACCATGGAGATACCCTTCATAATACCTAGCAGAAATGCAAACTCCAGGAATATCTTGAAGAACTAGGTGAAGGAGCCAACCAAATTTAGGATGACGCCCAACCAAATTTATAAGACAAAGCTACTGTGGAAGGAATATTATTACTTGGTCATCTTTGCATGTCGTTTATATAGCCAAGAGAGCATGGATACCTTCTTGCAGAGTTGGGTGATCATGTTGGACCACCTAGCTAGTGAAGGAAAAGCATGCAACTAGTTTGACATGTTGGCTCATAGGCTGAAGGAACAGGTAACAAGAGCTCGACAGCCACCCAAAGGTTAGCAAGCAGAAATCTACATGTTTGCAAACATCTTGGATGCAATCTGTGCCTGTCAGTAGTTCCCACACTTGAAGTGGGCATGGACATTAGTGAAAACCTTTGTGAATACTTATTGTAGACTATTTTCTGAATGCATCTTCCGAGGAGTGATCAGAAATTTGTCAGACCATTTTGTCACCACGATGTATAAGATGATATTTGAGCAGGATCCACCTTGCATGTCGAAAGCAAAAATGGAGGCATTGATCAACATAGTGGATTGGTATGCCTCACCTTTTGGTACCTTCATACAGATGTACAACGCGGAGAAGCCTCCGCATGTTTTACTGAGGTTTGCCATGGACAAGCTTGTCATGAAAGAAGTGTCATAACACATCTCAGCAGGACTGTCAGCTAGACTACATTGGAAGAAGAAGGCACCCTGGTCCACTCTTCCGTTGTGGATCGAGTTGTACGAGATATAAAATCTCAAACATGCAGATGCTGAGATAGAAGAGTTCAAAAGATTTACTTTCGGGACCAGAAGCTTCAATCCATATGACCCACATTGCTTTGTGAAGGATTACTGTGCGAGTGTGAAATTCCCTTGGATCCACGGGCCGTGTCACTAGGCTAAGGAAGACCCATGGAGATATTGTCACAACTTCTTCAGGCCCAATGAACTGGTCGGCATGGCTGTGGAATGGTTAGCGAAGCAACACAAAGTAGCATCTAGGAGAGTAGCAGTAGTAGCAGGAGCAAAAGGAAACATAACTACGCATGACAAAGGCAAGAGAAAAATTGTCGATATTGCAGAGGCAGAACAAAGCTGCAAGTTCAGAGCAGATCCAATTGTGGAGAAAGCATCTTTGGAGATAGAGGCAAAGAGGCGACAATGCGACTAGAGGACCGTGCAAAGGCAGAGAGAGAAAGAGAGGATGGAGGAAACAATGAAGGAGTTGCAAGAGGTTAAGGAGCAACTCTGGAAAGAACAAGAGCCACGTAGACAGGAGAAGAAAGCGCAGCAGGGACAAACACAATAGGGGGCACGAAATGGAAAGACATATGAAATTGTGCCCATACAGGTAGTAGACTCATCTGAGCATCTGGCACAAAGCATACAGGGTGAGAAGTCGCAGGAGTAGGACTTTGCTTAAGAGATTGAACGAGCACTTGAGTAGATGCATACAGAGATGGAGCAACCATAGTTAGACCAAGACATCGACCTCATGCCTTACCACCAAGAGGTCAACCCACCGTCTTCACTGGATCTAGAAGTAGAGCAGGTCCCAAGTGACCAGGGAGGCACTGAGATCCTTGGAGACAATCGAGAAAAAGATATGAACAACATATCATTCAACGATTCACAACATAGATTTGTGAAATCACGCAGAGTGTCTACTACGGATGTCCACACATCTCCTACGTAGTTTGAGGAATGAGTGATCGTATGTGATGTGCGCAAGCATCCAAAAATATTGGCTGATGCTACCAGAGCATATGCCGAATCCACTAGCTCGAGTGTTCAATTCTTGATAGCAGAGAATAAGCGAATGGTTAAGGAGTTGTAGATGACCAAGCAGGGAGGAGAACTGGTTATAGCATCTGCCCAAGAAGAGTTGAAGAAGGTGATAATGGATGAAATATCGTCCCTTGAGATAGTCATGTGGGCATTGTATTTTAGATTTTGTACCATACATAAGGTAGTTGTCCATCTCAATGGTTGCCAACAGTGCTATGCTAGAAGAGAATGTATCTTGTCAAACTTGCATACTACAGTCGACCACATGCAAACATGACAATGAGATACAAGGGATCTCCATTACACTTTCCCAAGATGATGAAGCCTAGGGCGCTTGAGTTGAAGGAATGCATTCGGAGTTAGATCCACGTCTATGAATAACTCCCATAGCTCATCACTAGTTTGGAGGCTTCCCATGCACGGGTGTTTAGGAGCATGGATGTTGTTGTCCACGTGCATGTGATCCCATTTATCGGGACACTCATCAAGGCAAAGAAAAAGGGTCAAGTCCGACAGGAGTTGGACTTTTACTTTGACGAGTTGATGAGCGTAGCCGCCAGAGCAGAATTGGCGATCAGTGTAGACACCATACATCAGCATGTCACTGGTCCAGCCACACTCAATATAATGTTGCACATGTTATCAGACGAGTTTTGCAGAGGAGCCAAAGCATTGTACCTGGATGCAATAGAGGCAAGAGTTCATTTCCAGAAAGATGTCACCACAAAGTACACAGACACCATCGTGGACTACTAAGCTTGGCATCAATTTTCCACCGTTGACCATCATGAGGATGTCAAAAGAGTTGGTCTTCCCACAACTTTCTAAGTCATAGTGATGTCTTGCATGGATTGCTCAAACCTATTTTGTCTCACATGGGTACATGTGTAGATTGTATACAACATCTTGTCAAGTGGAAGTTCAAGTGTTGATAGTTGAATGTGACAGTCATAGAGTAGTTGCAGAGTCATGAGGGTAGGTGAACAGTCACAAAGGGGAATGTAAAGGGTCACCGCACCCTTTGCTATTTATAGTACCTCATAACTCATTGTACAAGATTTTTGTTACCCAAGCTTTCGATAGGAGTATCTTAGAGAGAGCTTGTTATGAAACCAACTCACAAATAGATAGAAAAGATAGATCAACGCCTTAGAATTCAGCCTCTTCAAGGGGGGAACCTCCTTTACATTACACAAATGAATGATTCTTTGATGATTCAAATGACAAAACCTCCTTTCTATATATAGGAGTCTAAGGAGTCACAATATAACCCAGCCGACCTAACAATAATAATATAAAGTCACAAAAATAACAATAGAGGGATTCTATGGGGCACAATAATAACAATATGGGGACAATAGGGGCACAACAATATTAATAAGGGATACAAATACAATAGTAATGGGGTAATAACCGGTATTATAGGGACCTAACATGCCCCTCTCCTTCAAAAAAGGTGTTGTCCTCAATACTTGAGTAGTTCTGGATGCTTCTGTATAAAATTCTCATCCTCCCATGTGGAATCTTCAGTGGATAAGTTCTTCCACTTGATGAGATACTCTGAAATTGATCGATTTTGTAGCTGTTGAGTTCTTGTTTCTGTGACTGCTTCCGGTTCCAATATAATTTTTCCTTCCTCATCAAGTTCTGGCAATATTGTTTGAACTGGGAGCTTGTCGCCTATAACCTTCTTTAAACATGAAAAAAGGAAAAATGGGTGCACTTGAGAAGCTACAGGAAGCTCCAATTTGTATGCCATGGTACCAATCTTTTGCAACACCTTGTACGAACCATAATACTTTGGTGATAATTTATTATTCCTCTTGGCTTGCTTGAGGGACATTTGTTTATATAGTTGTAGCCATAGGAATACCCAATCACCTACATCAAAACTTCTTTCACTGCGACGTTGATTTCCCTGTTGTTTAATTCTATTCTGCGCCAACACGAGGTTATCCTTTAAGAGTTGGAGGAATTGTTGTTGATGCTTAATGTGATGTTCCACTGCTTGAACCTTAGAATTTTCTCTTAAATATGATGTGATGGATGGTGGTTGATATCCATAAAATGCCACAAATGGGGTCATTTTTGTTGCTGTATGGAAGGATTTGTTATACCATCATTTAGCCAGAGGCAACCATTTGACCCATTGTGTCCGTTTATCAGATACAAAGCAACGAAGATATCCTTCCAAACATTTGTTTGCTATCTCAGTTTGCTCATTAGATTGAGGATGATAAGATGAGCTATGAGCTAACGAAGTACCGAAACAAGAAAATAATTTTATCCAAAAATTTCCAGTGAAAATGGGATCTCTATCACTTACAATAATCTTTGGGTTTCCATGTAGCTTTTGAATTGTTTCCATAAATGCAGTAGAAACTGTAATGGCTTTAAATGGATGTGATAGTGCACAAAAGTGTGCATACTTGGTAAGTCTGTCAATTACCACCATGATGACACTCTTTACCTCAGACTTGGGTAAACCTGTGATAAAATCCATTAAAACCTCCTCCCAATGTTGGCTTGGAATGGATAAATGTTGTAATAGATTCGGGGTCTTAATTGTTTCAACATTATTTTGTTGGCAAACCAAACATTCCGCCACAAAATTTTGAATATCCGATTTAAGGCCATCTAAAAAAAATTCCTTCTTAACCCTGTGGTAAGTTTTTAAATATCCTGAGTTCCCTCGTAAGGGAGAAGTGTGCAATTCCATAAGAATTTTTTGTTTGAGTTGGGAGTTCTTACAAAGGTATAAGTGATCTTTGTACCATAACAAATCATTTTGACAGCTAATTGTATCAGATGTACTGGAATCTTGTTGTAACTTTTAAATAAGTGCCCAAAATTCTTCATCATTCTTCCATTCCTCCCTTGCTTTGTTTATCCAATCTTTTTTGGATAATAGAAATGGCACACAACAATGCTTCCACATCCTCATCCTTTCTTGAGAGTGCATCTGCCACCACATTTTGCTTCCATTTTTTGTAGACGATTTCAAAGTCATAGCCCAACATCTTTGTGACCCAATTTTGTTGCTCTTCAAAGGATAATCTTTGTTCTAAAAATTATTTAAGGCTATCATGATCCGTTTTAACCTTGAAGTGTCTTCCCATTAGGTAGGGTCACCATTTCTTAAGTGTATGTAGTATTTCCAACATTTCCTTCTCATAAATAGCTTTGTGTAAAAACTTTCCCCTGATTGGACGACTTTCAAAAGCAATGGGTCTTTCATCTTGCATTAAAACAACACCAATTCCATTTCCTGAAGCATCACATTCCACAATAAAGGTTTTTGTGAAGTCTGGTGTAGCTAAGACCGGTGCTTGGCACATTGCCTCTTTAAGATGTTCAAAGGCCTTTGTTGCTTCTGGAGTCCATGAAAATGCATCTTTCTTCAATAATGTTGTTAGAGGTGTTGCTATTCTCCCATAATTATTAACAAACTTGTGATAATACCTTGTCAACCCAAGAAATCCTCGCAAATGATTTATGGATGTGGGGATTTTCCATTCCTTAATGGCTTTAATTTTGCTAGGGTCTACCTTAACACCTTCATGAGATACAATATGACCCAGATATTCCACCTCTTGTACTCCAAAGAAACATTTGGATCTTTTTGCATATAATTATTTCTCATCCAATAGTTGTAGCACCCTGTCAACATGTTCAACATGATCCTTTAAGAGTTGTTGTAGATTAGTATATCATCAAAAAATACTAACAAAAATTTTCTAAGGAAGGGTTTGAAAATGGAATTCATCAAACCTTGAAATGTAGAAGGTGCATTCGTAAGGCCAAAAGGCATGACCAAAAATTCATAGTGACCCTCATGAGTTCTAAATGCTATTTTCGGAATGTCTTCAGTCTTCATTCTGATTTGATGATATCCTAAACGAAGATCCAACTTGGTGAAGTAAATTGATCCAAGAAATTCATCTAGTAATTCATCAATGACAGGAATCGGATACTTATCTTTAATAGTGATCTTGTTGAGCTCCCTATAATCCGGAAACATGCACCATGATCCATCCTTCTTGTGCACCAATACTAATTTAGCAGAGAAAGATCTTTGACTAGGTTGAATTATACCACACTCTAGCATTTCTACAACCATACGTTCAATTTCACTCTTTTGGGCATAGGGATATCTGTACGGCCTGATGTTTGGAGGAACACTTCTTGGAATCAGATGAATAGCATGATCATGATCACAAATAGGTGGGAGACCTTTGGGAGTCTCAAATACCTTGGAATGATTGTCCAAGACTTTTTGGAGATCTGGAGAAATAGATGATTTCGATGTGGAAACATCTAGCGAACATAATTTTGCAATTACACCTCTTTGTTCCTTTTTTAGAAGCTTTGTCATACTGTTAGAGCTGATTATCTTTCCTAGTTTCCCTACAATACCCCTTAATTCAAGTTCCTTTCCTTCCTCAGAAAATTTCATGAAAATTTCTTGAAAATTAAAAACTATTGTACCCAAGGATTGTATCCATTAGACTCCTAGTACAACATCAACACCTCCCATTGGAATGAAAAGCATTGGGCTAGTCAATACATATTCTCCCATGGATAGCTTGATATTATGGCAATTTCTAGAGTAATTTATCATTCCTCCATTCACAACCATCACTTGACACTCTGGTGCTGGATATAGGAAGCAATTTAATTCTTTTTCTATCTTACAATGAATAAAATTGTGGGTACTTCCTGAATCAATCAACACTATTACCTTTTTCTTCTTGATTTGTCCTTCTATATTGATGGTTTGAGGAGTGGTAATTCCAGCCAATGCATTACAAGATATGGTTGGATTCATTTCTTCTTTATCTAGGCTTTGTTCCTGGAGTATATCCTCTTGTTTTGACCTTTCTTGCTCCTTTTCTTCTTCCTCTTCACAATCTATGTATAATAATTTCTTCTCAGCACACTTATGACCTTTAGTGTATTTGCTATCACAATTGTAACAAAGCCCCTTTGCTCTTTTTTCTTCCAATTGTTGTGGTGTCAACCTTATAAGTTTTGGAATACTAGGGGCAACAACACTTCCATCTTTATAGTTGTGAGAGGTATTGTTGGGTCCCTATAATACTAGTGATTACCCCATTACTATTGTAGTTATACCCCTTATTTATATTGTTGTGCCCCTATTACCCCCATATTGTTATTTTTGTGCCCCATAGAATCCCTCTATTGTTATTTTTGTGGCTTTATATTATTATTGTTAGGTCGGCTGGATTATATTGTGACTCCTTAGACTCCTATATATAGAAAGGAGGTTTTGTCATTTGTATCATCCAAGAATTATTCATTTATGTAATGTAAAGGAGGTTTCCCCCTCGAAGAGGCTGAATTCTAAGGCATTGATCTTTCTTTTCTATCTTTTCTTGAGCTGGTTTCATAACATTTGGTATCAGAGCTTTGGATTTTAGGGTTTCGCTGCTCCAAACAGGTCATTGTGGCATTTTCGCTATAACTTTTTTTTCTGTGACGTTTCAGAAGTAGAAAAAAAACCCATTTTAGAAGAGATCATGCTGAACGGTGGGTCGGAATTTCAGATCTTTTCGCACGATATTTGCGGAGTTATGATCTGAGGAAGGTGGTCTTTTTGCAGACTCCTGAATTACATTCAAAATAGGTGACCTAGGGAAAATCGTCATAACTTTCTCTCTGGGGATCAGATTGAAGTTTCGTAAGAATGTACAGAAAGAGAACGGACTGTAGTTTCTTGTGGGTGTTTTTCAGATCCAAAGGTCGAAAAAGTGACTCGCGGCACGTCGTACAAGTTAGCTCTACTGAACTAGTCTATAATCAAGCCACTGTGGGAGATTTCGCATAACTCTTCCTTGGAGAATCCAATTTGGGTCAGACTTGTGGCATTGGAAAGAGGACACAGAGAGCTACTATAGGTCACAAGTTCAGAACTAGATGATTGGAAAGTAGAGAGATACATCAGAGGCAATATCGAGCTCCTACAAAGTGAAAAAAGGTGTGTAGATTTTTTTAAATTTTTTCTTAAGCTTGGTTTGAAAATTTATTTTGAAGGAATTCAAAGGGAATAATAGAGCATTATTATCAGTAACTGATGCCCCGAGGAAAGAAAATGAAAACACCTAGTAAGGAACCTGAAAGCTCTAGGATGACTCATGAAGAAGAGGAAGAAATGCTACATGATATATCAAAATTACAAGAAAAAGTGCAACAAATGTCACGCTCACAAAAGTTAACAGATGCTAAGATAAATGGCGTGGAAGCTAAGATAAATGGCGTGGAAACTAATATGAATGGCATGGAAGCTAAGATGGAAAATTTGAAGATAGATTTGAACACAAATTTGAAGACATGCATGGCAGATTTGAAGACAAATTTGACTAATTTTCTACAAGAAATACTTACTAATGGTGAAAAGGTAGTAAAGAAAACTCATGATGAGAACAAAAGAAATGTTAATCATGATTCCATAGATGCTAATGTTGGATCAAAGAATCACCACATTCCAAAAATCGATATGAGGAAGTTTGATGGCAAGGATCCCGCCACATGGATATTACAGATGGAGAAATTCTTCGATCTCAATAATGTGCAAAACACACAAAAGGTACGTATGGCAAGTTTATATTTGGAACCAAATCAGTTTGTATGGTATCAATGGCTTTGTTCTCGTAAACAATTTATCACTTGGGCAATTTTTACGGAAGAATTGATAGCACATTATGAGGATACAAAAAGCAACACTTTTTTTAGCCAATTGATAAGTCTCAAACAAAAGGGTTCAATAATGGAGCACATTGAGGAGTTCCAAAAATTGAACATAAGGGTAAAAGATATTCCAGAGGAGCATAGGATTGATGTGTTCATAGGGTCTTTAAAGGATAATATCCAACATGATGTGCGCCTTTGGGAACCTGATTCATTAGAGAAGGCATTCAGGTTAGCAAGAAAAATGGAAAGCAAAATTATGGCAACTAGGAAGCATACCATTCACAACTATAAAAACAGAAGTGTTGTTGCCCATAGTCTTCCACAACCTACAAGGTTGACACCACAACAATTGGAAGAAAAAAGAGCAAAAGGGCTTTGTTACAATTGTGATAGCAAATACACAAAAGGTCATAAGTGTGCTGAGAAGAAATTATTCTACATAGATTGTGAAGAGGAAGAAGAAAAGGAGCAAGAAAGGTCAAAAGAAGAGGATATATTCCAGGAACAAAGCCTAGATGAAGAACAAATAAATTCAACCATATCTTGTAATGCATTGGCGGGAATTACCACTCCTCAAACCATCAAGATAGAAGGACAAATCAAGAAGAAAAAGGTAATAGTGTTGATTGATTCAGGAAGCACCCACAATTTTATTCATTGTAGGGTAGCAAAAGAATTGAATTGCTTCCTATATCCAGCACCAGAGTGTCAAGTGATGATTGCAAATGGAGGAACAATAAATTGTTCTGGAAAGTGCCATAATATCAAGCTATCCATGGGAGAATATGTATTGACTAGCCCAATGCTTTCCATTCCAATGGGAGGTGCTGATGTTGTACTAGGAGTCCAATGGCTACAATCCTTGGGTACAATAGCTTTTAATTTTCAAGAACTTTTCACGAAATTTTCTGTGGAAGGAAAGGAAGTTGAATTAAGGGGTATTGCAGGGAAACCAGGAAAGATAATCAGCTCTAATGGCATGACAAAGCTTCTAAAAAAGGAGCAAAGAGGTGTAATTGCACAATTATGTTCGCTAGATGTTTCCACATTGGAATCATCTATTTCTCCAGATCTCCAAAAAGTCCTGGACAATCATTCCAAGGTATTTGAGACTCCCAAGGGTCTCCCACCTATGCGTGATCATGATCATGCTATTCATCTGATTCCAGGAAGTGTTCCCCAAACATCAGGCCGTACAGATATCCATATGTCCAAAAAAGTGAAATTGAACGTATGGTTGCAGAAATGCTAGAGGCTGGTATAATTCAACCGAGTCAAAGTTCTTTCTCAGCTCCAGTAGTATTGGTGCACAAGAAGGATGGATCATGGCGCATGTGTCCAGATTATAGGGAGCTCAACAAGCTCACTATTAAAGATAAGTTCCCCATTCCTGTCATTGATGAATTACTGGATGAATTGCATGGATCAATTTACTTCACCAAGTTGGATCTTCGTTCAGGATATCATCAAATCAGAATGAAGATTGAAGACATTCCGAAAACGGCATTTAGAACTCATGAGGGTCATTATGAATTTTTGGTCATGCCTTTTGGCCTTACCAATGCACCTTCAACATTTCAAAGTTTGATGAATTCAATTTTCAAACCATTCCTTAGAAAATTTGTGTTAGTATTTTTTGATGATATACTAATCTACAGCAAGTCTTGGAAGGATCATGTTGAACATGTTGACAAGGTGCTACAACTATTGGAGGAGAAACAATTATATGCAAAAAGATCCAAATGTTTCTTTGGAGTCCAGGAGGTGGAATATTTGGGTCATATTGTATCTCATGAAGGAGTTAAGGTAGACCCTAGCAAAATTAAAGCCATTAAGGAATGGAAAATCCCCACATCCATAAAGCATCTGCGAGGATTTCTTTGGTTGACAGGGTATTATCGCAAGTTTGTTAAGAATTATGGGAGAATAGCAGCACCTCTAACAACATTATTGAAGAAAGATTCATTTTCATGGACTCTGGAAGCAACAAAGGCCTTTAAACATCTTAAAGAGGCAATGTGCCAAGCACCGGTCTTAGCTACACCGGACTTCACAAAAACCTTTATTGTGGAATGTGATGCTTCAGGAAATGGAATTGGTGCTGTTCTAATGCAAGATGAAAGACCCATTGCTTTTGAAAGTCGTCCAATCAAGGGAAAGTTTTTAAGCAAAGCTATTTATGAGAAGGAAATGTTGGCAATACTCCATGCACTTAAGAAATGGCGACCCTACCTAATGGGAAGACACTTCAAGGTAAAAACAGATCATGATAGCCTTAAATACTTTTTAGAACAAAGATTATCCTCTGAAGAGCAACAAAAGTGGGTCACAAAGATGTTGGGTTATGACTTTGAAATCATCTACAAAAAAGGGAAGCAAAATGTGGTGGCAGATGCACTCTCAAGAAAGGATGAGGATGTGGAAGCATTGTTGTGTGCCATTTCTATTATCCAACCAGATTGGATAAACGAAGCAAAGGAGGAATGGAAGAATGACGAAGAAGTGTGGGCACTTATTCGAAAGCTACAACAAGATTCCAGTACTTCTGATACATTTAGCTGGCAAAATGATTCGTTATGGTACAAAGATCGCTTATACCTCTGTAAGAATTCCCAGCTAAAACAAAAGATTCTTATGGAATTGCACACTTCTCCCTTAGGAGGGCACTCAGGATTTTTAAAAACTTACCACAGGGTTAAGAAGGAATTTTTTTGGGATGGCCTTAAATCAGATATTCAAAAGTTTGTGGCGGAATGTTTGGTTTGCCAACAAAATAAAGTTGAAACAATTAAGACACCGGGTCTATTACAACCTTTATCCATTCCAAGCCAACGTTGGGAGGAGGTTTCAATGGATTTTATCACAGGTTTACCCAAGTCTGAGGGAAAGAGTGTCATCATGGTGGTAGTTGACAGACTTACCAAGTATGCACACTTTTGTGCATTATCACATCCATTTAAAGCCAGTACAGTTTCTACTGCATTTATGGAAACAATTCAAAAGCTACATGGAAACCCAAAGATTATTGTAAGTGACAGAGATCCCATTTTCACTGGAAATTTTTGGACAGAATTATTTTCTTGTCTTGGTACTCAGTTAGCTCATAGCTCATCTTATCATCCTCAATCTGATGGGAAAACTGAGATAGTAAACAAATGTTTGGAAGGATATCTTCGTTGCTTTGTATCTGATAAACAGACACAATGGGTCAAATGGTTGCCTCTGGCTGAATGGTGGTATAACACTTCCTTCCATACAACAACAAAAATGACCCCATTTATGGCACTTTATGGGTATCAACCACCATCAATCACATCATATTTAAGAGAAAATTCTAAGGTTCAGGCAGTGGAACATCACATCGAACATCAACAACAAGTCCTCCAACTCTTAAAGGATAACCTCGTGTTGGCACAAAATAGAATGAAACAACAGGCAGATCAACATCACAGTGAAAGAAGTTTTGATGTAGGTGATTGGGTATTCCTACGGCTACAACCATATAAGCAAATGTCCCTAAAGCAAGCTAAGAAGGATAATAAATTATCACCAAAGTATTATGGTCCGTACAAGGTGTTGGAAAAGATTGGTACTATGGCATACAAATTGGAGCTTCCTGCAGCTTCTCGATTGCACCCAGTTTTCCATGTTTCATGTTTAAAGAAGGTTATAGGCGACAAGCTCCCAGTTCAAACAATATTTCCAGAACTTGACGAGGAAGGAAAAATTATATTGGAACCAGAAGCAGTCACAGAAACAAGAACTCGACAGCTACGAAATCGATCAATTTCAGAGTATCTTATCAAGTGGAAGAAATTATCCGCTGAAGATTCCACATGGGAGGATGAGAATTTTATGCAAAAGTATCCAGAACTGCTCAAGCGTTGAGGACAACACTTTTTTGAAGGAGAGGGGCATGTTGGGTCCCTATAATACTAGTGATTACCCCATTACTATTGTAGTTATACCCCTTATTTATATTGTTGTGCCCCTATTACCCCCATATTGTTATTTCTGTGCCCCATAGAATCCCTCTATTGTTATTTTTGTGGCTTTATATTATTATTGTTAGGTCGACTGGATTATATTGTGACTCCTTAGACTCCTATATATAGAAAGGAGGTTTTGTCATTTGTATCATCCAAGAATTGTTCATTTATGTAATGTAAAGGAGGTTTCCCCCTCGAAGAGGCTGAATTCTAAGGCGTTGATCTTTCTTTTCTATCTTTTCTTGAGCTGGTTTCATAACAGGTATGCTTCCTAGTTGCCATAATTTTGCTTTCCATTTTTCTTGCTAACCTGAATGCCTTCTCTAATGAATCAGGTTCCCAAAGGTGAACATCATGTTGGATATTATCCTTTAAAGTCCCTATGAACACATAAATCCTATGCTCCTCTAGAATATTTTTTACCATTATGTTCAATTTTTGGAACTCCTCAATGTGCTCCATTATTCAACCCTTTTGTTTGAGACTTATCAATTGGCTAAAAAAAGTGTTGCTTTTTGTATCCTCATAATGTGCTGTCAATTCTTCAATAAAAATTGTCCAAGTGATAATTTGTTTATGAGAGCAAAGCCATTGATACCATACAAACTAATTTGGTTCCAAATATAAAGTTGCAATACATACCTTTTGTGTGTTTTGCACATTATTGAGATCAAAAAATTGCTCCATTTGTAATATCCATGTTGCGGGATCCTTGCCATCAAACTTCCTCATATCGATTTTTGGAATATGGTGGGTCTTCGATCCAACATTAGAGTCTATGAAATCATGATTAACATTTCTTTTGTTCGCATCATGAGTTTCCTTTACTACCCTTTCACCGTTAGTAAGTATTTCTTGTAGAAAATTTGTCAAATCTGCCATGCCTGTCTTCAAATCTATCTTCAAATCATCCATCTTAGCTTCCATGCCATTCATATTAGCTTCCAAGCCCTTTATCTTAGATTCCATGCCATTTATCTTAGCTTCTATTAGCTTTTGTGAGAGTGACATTTGTTGTACTTGGTCTTGTAATTTTGATATATCATGTAGCATTTTTTCCTCTTCTTCATGAGTCATGCTAGAGCTTTCAGGTTGCTTACTAGGTGTTTTCATTTTGTTTCCTCGGGGCATCAGTTACCGATAATAATGCTCTACTATGCCCTTTGAATTCCTTCAAAATAAATATTCAAACCAAGCTTAAGCAAAAATTTAAGAAAATCTACACACTTTTTTCACTTTGTAGAGCTCGACATTGCCTCTGATGTATCTCTATAATTTCGGATCATCCAGTTCTGAAATTGTGACCTCCAGTAGCCCTCTATGTCCTATTTCCAATGCCACCAATCTAATCCAAATTGGATTCTCCAAGGAAGAGTTATGCCAAATCTCTCACAGTAACCTAATTATAGACTAGTTCAGTAGAGCGAACTTTTACGACATGTCACGTGTCCCTGTTTCGACGTTTGGCTCTAAAAAATATATACAAGAAACTATATTCCATCCTCTTTCTATATATTCTTATGAAATTCCAATCTGATGCTTAGAGAGAAAGTTATGACGATTTTCCCCAGGTCACCTATTTGGAATGTAATTTAGGAGTTTGTAAAAAGACCAATTTCCTTAGATCATATCTCCGCAAATATAGTGCGAAAAGATCTGAAATCCAGACCCAAGGTTCAGTGCAATGTTTTCTCAAATGGGTTTTTGTTTTCACTTCTGAAACATTGCAAAAAAAAAGTTATAGTGAAAATTCCACGATGACCTATTTGGAGCAGCAAAACCCTAGAATCCAAAGCTCTGATACCAAATGTTATGAAACCAGCTCACAAATAGATAGAAAAGATAGATCAACGCCTTAGAATTTAGCCTCTTCGAGGGGAAACCTCCTTTACATTACAAAAATGAATGATTCTTTGATGATTCAAATGAAAATACCTCCTTTCTATATATAGGAGTCTAAGGAGTCACAATATAACCCAGCCGACCTAACAATAATAATATAAAGGCACAAAAATAACAACAGAGGGATTCTATGGGGCATAGTTATAACAATATGGGGACAATAGGGGCACAACAATATTAATAAGGGATACAACTACAATAGTAATGGGGTAATCACTAGTATTATAGGGACCTAACAGAGCTTGGAGAGTATTGCAACGAACCTTGGATTCTCCATAGTGCAGAGCTAGTACATCTCTTTGGAGGAGTAGGCGCCAATGACTGTGACGTTCCATTATCAGGACTAGTGGTTTGTCATGGTTGTACTTTATGACTAGAGCTTTCACTTCTTAATATAACATAGCCAACACGTTTCATGCAAACATTATTATTGTATTTCAGTTAACGTGTTTACTCTACTGATATTTTTATCTGTTTGCTTATGCATGTGTGTATCGATTAATTCTGTATATGTATGTCTGAATCTTACTGAAATGTGTTGTTGGTTTAACCATCACTTTGGATTGTTGGTTCACCTTCCTTCCAGTTTGTGATGCATCTTTGCTCGTGTGTTCCCTTCTAAGCTATGTGTTCGCACAAGTTTCCATGGGACGCACTCATACCACCTCCCGTGTGTTAGAACCATTCATGCACTTTCCTTTGCTTGTTGCACATGTCACACCCTTGCTACCAACTGGGACATCTTACTTGTCTCTATGTGCAACCGTGATCAAGGCAATACCGTACGACCCACTGTTGGGAATCCTACACCAAAATGTTTGAGGTCTAGTTGGGACTTCTTACTGGGGAGATCCCTTGACATGTTGGCGGGTATAGCACCGTCAACATTTCTGGCGCTAGAAGGAGGGCCAGATGACAAGCTGTGTCCTCTCATCCAGTTTTGAACCTTTGCACATCTATCATGGATATGACAACATTCATCTCCTCACGATGTTTTTCACATGCCGAACCTCTTTTTTCACATGCCAAACCTCTCGACATCACGAGGGAGTTTTCTGATCTCTTCTCTAAATTCACGTATGATGGTGAAGGCGAAGTGGCCTGGTCTGCGTACTTGCAAGACTTTTTTGCAATTCTTGACAATGTAGATGATTGCTCTGATGAACAGGCCAACCTACTAATTGCATACACACTTCGCGAATCCCCTCAATGGTGGTTCTAAAGTTTGCCTCATGCAGTGTGCACTCACTTGATAATTTCCATGTGCTGTAGTTTCAAGCCCCGAAAAGTCAGATGAAATTCTAGTATCTCATGAACATATTTGAATATTGTCTTACAAAATCTGTCAATCCTAAAAATAATTTCAAGCCCAAGCCCCACTCAACATACTTCAGTGATGGAATTGCGCAATCACGGACGTTGTCACAAGTGACTGTCTGTCATTCCCTCATAAAAAAAATCCACCACTGCAGAGTGATGTAAGAGAACATGCACACACATCTGTTCATCTGTCAAATCCTCCCAAAATTACTTCTCTCATTTTTCACACAGATTTGGTTGCGAAGCCCATGGGTTGTCAATTGCATGTTTTACCTCAACCTTCGTCTTCATGTTCTGCCGATCCTTCGATTTGCACTGTCTTGTGTTCTTCCATTCCGAATTCTACACTTGTTGTGAACAAGGATCAAGCTATCGACAGAGTTGGTGTTTCACAACCAACCTATGCTATCTTTCATGAAGAGTATGATTGCGAACTTGAGCATCAAACCTTGGCAAAGGATGACTCCCTTCTGTTCGAGCCTTCTCCATTGACGTCTTTGGTGGTTGTGCCATCCCTTATTTCACATGTGTATCTCCGTCTACGGATGCACCCATTGTTGATCATTTGCAGAACACACCGGATGTCAGTCCATCATCTGGCAATGGAGAGGACAAATCATTCTTTGAAAATCCACTTGACTTTTCATCTACCTTTTTTGGAAACACGGAGGGTGAATTTTTCCACTTCTCATCTGTCCCCCCGTTTGATTTATTAGATCATGAGGATGCTTATGAAATCATTGATTTTGTTGATCATATCTATCATGATCCATTTACCCCCATTTTCGATCACGATGATGATTCTATTGCAATTTATTTTTCAAAGCCACCTATTTATGATGATCTATCTGTCAACGAAGTCGAAACCTCTCAGGCTGTCGAGGTACTTTAGCCCGAGCTGATGGTTAAGTTAGGCCCTCGCTATCCTGAGGTTGGTTTCACTTCTAATAAGGAAATTGTTGAAACACTTGAGGCTCCTCATCACTCATCTGTATGCATTGAAGATCAATCTCACACACAGATTACGCTTCCTCCAATCGAACCACATGATCCCATCACTCATGCATTGGAGGAAAATTACATGGCAAGAACACGTGCACGATGAAAGTTGTGTTTGTTTCTTTCATTTGATTGTATGTCACAGTCAAGAGTATGCGCATGCTTAACATCTGCACGTAGTGTCGCACAACATCATGGTAAGTCCATAGATCACATGGCATGCACTTGTACTCACTTATGTTCTGTGGATGCATCCAAGCTCTGAGTGTGTTTGTCTTCATTGTTATATCTTTCTTGTTTGTTGGTTTGCACAACTGTGTTTTTCGCGAACCATACCTTCACCAACATGGGTCGACCAATGCATTGGTGGCTGCATTGGAAGTATCACTTCACATGAGTAGACCCATGCACCGTTAGATTAGAAGTAGGAGTAGTGTTTGCTTGCATGCATGATTTCTTCTTTGTTTGTTTGTTTTCTTGCTTGCCTACTTGTTTGCTTAATTGCTTTGTTGACGCATTTACTTCTGCTTTTGATTCGTTTTGTTGTTTGTTTACTTATTTACGTTCATAGGTTAGTTTCACATGAAACTGTGTGTGACTCTTGAAACAAGATGGGTAAAGTACAAGAGGACTTTTGCAGTTATCAATACTTGGTTATCTGTCATCTTGCCTTTGTATGAATAACTTGTTGTCTTTAGTCCATGATACATCAATGGAAAATAAATTCTGATCGAAGTGAGCCTTGGTGAAAACACAACGATTGCGTGATAATTGGTGTCACCTACTCTAGTCGGTTGTTTTGGGTTAACCCTTGTTAGCTCAGTCAAGTAGAGTAAGGTGAGGGGGAAAACCTTAACATGCACATAAGAGATATATATACAAGCTAATTCTCTGAAGGAACAACCTCTTCTACTCTCAATAAGTTAGGGTTCATCTTCCGCCTGTGAAATGAATAAGTGCTATACACAGTTACAAAAATGAAAAATGAAAAAATGAAAGTGAAAATTTCGAAAGTGAAAAATGAATAAGGAAAAAGAAGAGAAAGGCTTCCTGTGGAGAGTGGTGATACAAGTAACTCTAGCGGGGTACTAACTAGGCTCGTTGGTAGCGGAGCGATGCTTGTGTTACTGTGTGACTCCGCCGGGGTACTGTCCAGGCATATTGGCAGGAGAGCAACACCAGAGATGAAACTAAAACTTTGACAATCATATGGCTTGTGCACCAATATACCCCTCATCCCTAATCGAAATGACTATGTTGTCTTAGCTTGGAATGCATGTCGACCGACGAAGAGCTTGGCAGATGCTACATCTTACAATCAAGCAAGTGTGGAAACCAAGGTGAATAAATAACTGAACAATACTTCTGGAGGTGTTAGACTTTCTTTTCACGAAAGAGGTCCATTCAGAGTGTTGGGGTTCTACCAATGTGTCACCAAGTGTTGTAGCAGCTAAAACCACCCTCCAAAATGTTTCCTTAGCTTCGTTTTGGAGCCTCCCTACCAACCATCCTAGTAGCATGTATTGCACTGTCAAGTACATAGGCTTCATTGGTTTTTCAACAACTTTCCAACCTGTTCATGTTAGTTTGCTTCACTCCCCTCACAGGCTACCATTTCGGACTTAAGCTAGTTGCTAGCTGAGCAGCTCCCTCAAAAAAATTGTGCAATTCTAGAGGCGAACCATCCTTTCCTCCAGAAATTGTGCAAATCTATTGGGCAACCTACTGGGCTTAGAAATTGCGCAATCTAGCCCAGTACTACACCTCGGCCCAGAAAATGCATAATTTTGGGCAGCAGTTACCTACTCCTCTAAGAAATTGTGCAAATTCCTCTCTCAGTCAACCAGGCTATTACATGTGCCTTCATGTTGACCAGTTCCACCTGGGACCCAAAAAACTTGATTTGCATGCATGGGCTATTTTTTCCTGAAATAGAAAAAAGAAACATGCAAAAAACATCCCTAGATTTTAGGGATCTATTTTTAGAAACTGGAGGTTACATGCAAAGATTGTTTTAGAAACTTCCCTCCAAGTGTCGCTTTTCCCTAGATTTGTGGCATGCACACGATAAGCCTCAAACTTATTTATTTAACGCTTTAGATTTCATTCTTCACATCAATCTTAGAGCTATGACATCCCACAACACATCTAGGAGTCTTCGACACATCCATCTAAACTATTTCTAGGTATAGTAGGTGTTCATCTTTCTCTCAGTAGTTCAAGATCAATGGCCTCCAAGAGAGCAGGGTCGAAGCGTTAAATTATGGTATGTTCTATGATTAAGAGAAATTTACTTCAATTCTTCTTATTAGCCCAATATCAATTTCCAACATCACATCAACATGATAATAAAATGTAGATAGAACATAAATATAAACAACAGAAGGCAAGCTAAGATAAGATACACAAGATGTGGCACTAGCCAGGGACAAACCCCAATGTGGGGAAACCCATTTATCAATTCTTCTATATTCTTCAATAATTCAGCAGAGAGAGAGAGATAGTACAATATCACAAATATGTGATTTACAATAGCAGCAATGTAATTCTGATCAGCAAGGTCAAAGCTTGTCAGCAACTCCAAAATACCTCAAGACAACATAGGAGAACTCAACCTCCAACAACAATAGAAGGCACCCAAAAAGAGTCAACACAAGGAGGTCAAAACAATAGTCAATGCTACTACAATACTATAGCCGGCCCTAACTAGTCAATGCTATCACAAACATGTCCTCCAATAGGCCAACGCAGGCTGTCCAACAATGCAGCTAGCCTAGGAGAGGCTGCCCAACCTAAGAACACAGTCTTTTAGGGTCCTAAATTTATAGGATCTCAAGGTGATTGAGTATTTTATCTCAAGAATCTTATATTGTAAATAATTGTCAATCTGCAAATTATTTCCAAACTAAAGAAAAACTAGAATAAAAAATGAAAAGAGGGTATAAAAAAAAAGAAGAAGAGGAAAAAAAAATATTGAAAAAGAATGAAAGATAGAACCCCAAAAGAAAGAAAAAACAAAAAGAAATAATACTGAAAATGTTGCAAGTTTAAATGCCACTACTGATATATATTTTTCTTCGTCATTGATAAATCAAGGTTGTGTGTAGCTTATTTAAAATGCCACAATGACTAGTTATTGGTTTAATCATACAATATAATCATGGTTAAAAATGTTTAAATTTTTGTAAATTAGACTAGAGAATAAAGATTTTCCAAACAGTTTAATCTTGGTAAATCAGTAGTTAGGTACAAAATGACATTGATTCAACTGTTTAAACTGAATCAATAGGAGAAATAAGTGATAGGATCTAGATAGTTTTTCATTGTTTATAAAAGAAAATAATGTGGGTTTGCTAGTCTAAGTCCACCCTTTAGAAGAATAAAATGTTAGTTTAGTTAGGGGTAGGTAAAATAGTTAGTTTTATTATATATGCCTATGCCATTTTATCTTAAGTATAAGGCCATTGTAAAAAGGAAAAACATGCGTGATAGGGTAAAGTGTTTTCACATATGTTTCATACTTTATCTTTATCCTAAGTTCAAAGGAAAAACATAAAATTGCATATGGAAAAATTCATTTTGTCGTATATGGTTAATCGACATTGCTTTTAGACCGTCAGGATCCTCTACCCCTCACAATCCAAGGTCCATATTGTTCTTCTGCCCCCCCTCTCCATATTTCCTTTACCACCGGGGGTCCGAAAAGGCTATTTCTCCCATCAGACCCCATTCCTATGTGACACCCTCTCCGCATTTCGCACCTCCCTGGCCGATACTACTTACCACCTTATACCCCCTCTAAAACCGCCTTCCCCTCACTCACTTTACCACGTCCCTACCACGACGTTTCTGCCACTCACCTCCTGCCACGTCGCCTAGCCTTTATCCACTTAAATGCTCTCCCAGAAAAAATAATCGTTCGGCATTAAATTCAGAATTCTTGGGTAACTGTTCAAACTTAATAGTCCCATGCCATTTCTAACAGGACTTTCACAACATTGTTTAAAAACTTTCGGAATCATTGATTTCTTCCTTTTTCACTAGCATATTCCCTGTAATTCACAACTTTACATAACAACCACTTTCCCAGTATTCACATGACCAGACCAAGATAGTAATTTTCAACACTCTGTCTCTTTCCCCCCTGAAAAATCATTCAGCTTGAACTGATTCCCAGTAAGCCATCCATTGTATTCAATTTTAGTCAATTCTTAGGTGATAGCATTCATGAACAATGTCTAAAATTTCCCACAGAGCATGTGTTTAATTACACCTCTATTTTAATCTACACGTTCCTTTATTATCATGCAGATAAGTTCAATTTTGCAATGCAGAAGCTAGATGATGCAGAAAACTAGTAGCTAATGATTTTGTTGACCTTACCAGTCATGAAAGAGAAGCAAGAGTTCTCTTACAAGCAGTTTATTGAGGAATTTGTTCACCTAACCATGAACATCATTAATAGTTCCATACAACTCAAAATCAGTGAAGATATTAAAAGAATTTTACATCTAACAGATCAGGCCAAGATAGGAGATTCGTATTTATACCAAAACTACACAGAAATCAAATTTTATGGATGCGAATTGGCACCATACAAACTCCATAAATACCTCCCCATGAGGATTTTTTCCTTGGAATACGTCAGATAGATCTTAAATTTCGATGACATTCATTTTTTGGTGGCTAAAAATAAATCACAATTCTGCATAAAGACACAGGTGGGCCATTTGTATGTAATACCGGGACAATAGGTCAAGAAGCAGATAAAATTCTTAAAGAGATGAAATTCAACCTGATTTTTACATGGTCTTATGACCCTTTTGGTATTATTTCAAAGCTTAGAGTAGAGAATAAAAATAATCCCTACATTCATACCTCAAGGCCTGAAATAGAAAAGTATGCAAATCAATTGGAATGGATAGAGAACACCTTACCAGAAGTTGAAGAACAAATCTTTTCTATTTCCAGTTTACAAACTCCCACTCCTTAGGAGAAAACAAGTAAAAGGAAAAGAGAGGAGGGATTATCATCGAAAACAGGAAGTGAGGCCAAAGAATTCAGGATCAGTTACAGGAAAAGTGAAAAATTGACTCCTAGGATAAATGCAGACAAAGAGACAGAAGAGCAGGCTGCCATCATAATTACATACTCACCACCTGCAAAGAAAAAATTTGTAACATCTTCTACTGGACCTTCATCATCACAAGGTCAAAAGGAAACAGAGCTAGAGTCACAAAATGTCCAAGGAGAGAAGGAAAAGGAAGTTTTGATAGGTATAGAGAGATTAAGCTTAAGAATGAGATTCTTAAAACCAATACCTATAATCAGTTTTGGAAGAAGATCTCCAACTTACAGGGGAGATTGTTATCCTTTTTTGACAAAGAGCATGGGAAGATGTATATGGCCTTTCTTGAGGTCCAACATCCACATCCAAAAACATCAACAGACTACAAGAGTACTACTTTTGGGTTCAACACCCAAGACATCCATCCCATTGATCAAATGGAGATGAATAAACATACTTGTGAGATGATATCATCTACATTAAAAAATATTTCTATTTCATTTCCCAAGTTGTAGGTTTCATTTGCCAATGTTCAGTCTCAGTTGAAAATGGAAAAGGTATCCTCCTTATAAAAGGATAATAGGATCAAATATTTGGAAGATTTGATAATCAAGATAGGATATGATCCTAAATATGTAAATGTTGCAGAGGAAATCATCAAGAAGAAGAATCTGGATATTGCATCATTGAGAAAGAAGCTTAAGTTGTCATCCATAGAGGACCCCTTAACCAAGGACATTGAAGAAAATGAGGCACAGAAGGCTGACATGATGAAGTTGATTATAGAGCAGAACATACAAATTAGACAGATGGAGGCAGAAATGGAGAACATGATAAAGGAGAAAGAACAGAGTCAAAAAATGGCTATTGTCCCCCTGGATGCCATACCCATTTCTCAGCTTCCAACAACAGGAGCAACCATTGTAGCTACTTCTTCCACTCATACCGCAAGTGTTGAACATGTGACAAAGACATTGGAGAACATGTCAATCCAGTTAGAAGAGATCAAGACTTTGCAGGAGAAACTCAAAGCTCTAGAAGTATAGAAATCTAGAGTTGAAGCTTCTCATCTTATTGAAATGTAGAAATCACAAAGACTATTGGACAAGTTGTAGAAGGTAGAAAAATATACATCAATTGGTCAGACCTTGGCCCAAGCCAAGGAAACCATTTGGATGGGTATTCTAGACTCTATGAACGAGATTTGGCCATCTATCCAAATCATCTTTGAATAGAAATAATTCATAGAATAATCCACAGAAAGCATTGTTCAGGTAAGGGAAAAGCTTGGAGAGATGCCCATAGAAGCCTCCAACATTATCATATTCCTAAATTCTAAGTCTAAATATGAACTTGAAGAATTAGGAATCAATGACAGGACTACCACTATTTTGGAAGTGAAGAAAGTTTTGACTAAAAGGAACCTCACTGATCAATTAGAGGAAAGATGTGAAACACTAGAGTTGGGAGTGAACAGGTTTTGTAACAGAATTGAAGCATTAATCCAGAAAGGACTGCACAACATTTATGTGATAAATTATAAATTGATCACTCAGGAAGACTATGTCCCGAATATGAAGGAAACAACTAGAAGTAGTGTCAAGTTTAGTGGGATAAAGGGCAGTATAGCAGCAAGAGCATTTTTAGAAACCATGGCAAATTACTTCTGCATGCAGAATGAGGTAAAACATGTTTTTACAATGAAGCCAAATTTTGCAAAATACATAGAGGTTGATGAAATTTACTGGAGGGTAATTAAATTAACCATACCCGATGCAAAGAGATGGGAATAACTTTGCGATTTACCAGATTAAAGAGTAATTAGGAAGAAATAAAGACAGCGACTAGCACAAAAACCAACACATCAACGCAACACCATTTCGGGTTGATTCAGCAACCGAACCCACCAAATTAGAGCCACCTTTCCATGCAGCGGTCTACGTGGCCTATTTTTCTGCAAGAGATAAATCTTATTGTTTAGAATTAGGCTAATAATACACTATCGGTTTTGACAACGTTTTGGTAATTATTTGTATAAATACTTCACTGTTTGAAATATCAAGGGTTGATTTCTGGATGTAATTTCTTCTGCATATTGTAATTTTTTCAAAGTAGCTGGAGCATCAATAATACAAGGAAAGTTTCACAGGATTCATGTGGTGTACCAAATGGTGTGTTTCTTCAGTTTATTTGTTTAAACATTGTTTTTCTCTCTTTATTATAATGAGAATCTCAATTACTTAATAGAAATTGTGATGAATAGGATTTGTTATTTAGAGCACCCTATACTGGCTGTTAATAATTTCCATGTTTTTTGCTGAAGTCAAATTAAGGAATTCTTAGTTGCTCCTTAATTTCTATTGAATCTTACTTTTATGATATTTCACAATCCATTTAATTTCTAAAAAGATCTAAATAGTGCAACCTAGCTTGCCCTATGAAACTCCTCTAAAATTTGATGCCAAATCCAGTTAAATCTTTAGACTTCATAGCCCAATGGAATTATAACACTTAAATCAACCAAAAAAGTCAAATCAAAATAATTTTCACAATCATAACTAGCCTAAAAGTTACATAAAACAAAGCTAAATTTTATAGAGAGATCCCTCTCTAAAGCTGGCAAGGCTAGATCCTAGCTTCCAAAGTGGTTTTGATGTTGTCCTATGTGTTTACTCCCTCAACCTCAAAAATACAGAACGCCAACATAGTGGCGACCATACTGGGAAGAAATACTTTGTATCTTGTATATATATCTTGTATATATTTGAGTGTGTCATTAATTTCGATTTTATTTGTGGCATGATGAATTTTAATAGACTTGGCTCCTAAAACAATTTTCACTAGAGCTCATCCTCATCCCAACCCTGCTGAATTTGTAGACAATCCAGAGAAATCTGTGAGAACAAATTTTTTATAGAGAGTCAAGGTAGTAATAGTCCTTTGTCTGGGTTCAATTCTCTTTCCGAGAATAGTCCTTTGTCAAGGTCTAACTCTCTTTTAGAGAAATTTGAAACTATTCAAGATATAGACATTGATTTGCCTTTCCAGCATAGTTTGTTTAAATCAAAATATGAGAGTTTTGTAGATCAGATTGCCATTGAAAAATCCATGCTGCAACCATATATACCCAAAACTCAACCTTTTGAAATAGATTCTGATCTTGTATATATTTGAGTGTGTCATTAATTTCGATTTTATTTGTGGCATGATGAATTTTAATAGACTTGGCTCCTAAAACAATTTTCACTAGAGCTCATCCTCATCCCAACCCTGCTGAATTTGTGGACAATCCAGAGAAATCTGTGAGAAAGAATTTTTTATAGAGAGTCAAGGTAGTAATAGTCCTTTGTCTAGGTTCAATTCTCTTTCTGAGAATAGTCCTTTGTCAAGGTCTAACTCTCTTTTAGAGAAATTTGAAACTATTCAAGATATAAACATTGATTTGCCTTTCCAACATAGTTTGTTTAAATCAAAATATGAGAGTTTTGTAGATCAGATTGCCATTGAAAAATCCATGTTGCAACCATATATACCGAAAACTCAACCTTTTGAAATAGATTCTGATCTTGAATCCCTACAATAATTTGATAAATTACAGGATCTAGTTTCGGTTTTGAACCAAGCCATTGATGAAGCTTATATTCAGCAAGCTGTTGGATTTTCAGCTTTAACTGTTGCAACAATTTCTTTGTCTAGCCAATCTTCCCAGTCTATTAATCTAGAACCCCCTAGTCCTACTCATTCCATAGTCCCTACCTTTTCACTTATAATATCTCAGATTGTTATTCCTACTATCCCTGTACTTATCACAACTACACCTACCACAGGTCCATCTTCCAGTCAATCTCTTAGACCAGCTATGGTAGGTAGGTATTCACCTTTGGTGTTACTAGGCCAACTGAATTCTATGCCTGGAGATTACCAGTCCAAAATTTTGACCTTTGATAATACTAGCTCTCATACTGCTCAACAATATGTGGATAGAATGAATGATGTTTTTGACCTTCAAGAAGTAGATGTGGCTGATGTAAAAATGATATTGTTTGATCAGAGTTTAGGAGGTGATGTCAAAAAATGGTTTATAAGTTTACTTGTAGGAAGTATAGCTAACCTTGATGAATTCAATAAAAATTTCTTAGCTAGATGGGAAATCAAGAAAAATCCACTTCAACTCCTAAATGAATACAAAACACTGAAAATAAAGCCAAATGAAACTGTGGAAGAATACCTTGAATGGTTTAATATTGTTTACAGTGCCATTCCTGCATACATTAAGCCCTCCCTCGGCCTAGATGTAATTGATTTTCCTGATGGTTTTGATGCAGACATGGAATATCGACTTAGAGAGAGACCCGACAACTTTGGAAGAAATGCTAGCTAATGATATAAAAGTTGAAGCTAACATCTTAGCCAAGAAGGCCAAATTAAAATCTGAACACAAGATTACCATTAAAGAAGAGCCTTCCACTTCTTGTTGGGTTGTGTTATATTCTTTCCACGACTAGCCCACGTAGTTAACTGTGGGGTTAGAGGGGGGGTGGAGCCCCCCCTTCGTTGCGCCGATTTCATAGCGGGGGGGGGGGGGGGGGGTCACAGGGGGTTTGAGGGGTGCAGGTAACCCCACTCTATGGGGTCTGAGGCAGCACCCCAGAAAATTTTGGTTTTGGAACCTATGTTAGGTTGGGTGGACCCACCTATGGTTTTGTGTATGATTTTTGCACATGTTTTTGGATGCGATGGTTTTCGGTCCATGGTTTTGGACGTGATGGTTTTTTGGTCCATGGTATTGGATGCTTCGACATGTACAAATATGTATTATAACATTGAAAGAAACATAATGAAAAATCAAGCTGGTAGTCCCGATTTTGGGATCTAGGGGAAAATATCTATGTATATGTGTTTTGTGTGTTATGCTCTCGCATTGTTTATTTTCTATGTTTTAGAATTCGTATGCAGGTAATTTATGTATGGGGTTAAAACCTACATTTGGTATCAGAGCTATTTTGGCTTCAAGGGGATGCCTTTATTGCTGAGGGGTTTCACTCGGGCCTGTGGTAGACCCTGTTCAGTGGGAGATCCGCGAGATCGATTTTGGTGGGGAAAGAAGATGGTGAGCAGTGGAAAGATAGAGGTCAAGAAATTTGATGGTCAGAGTTTTGAGTTGTGGAAACTCAAGATGGAGGATTTGTTGGTGGATAAAGATCAGTGGATTGCATTAGATCCAGATACTAAACCAATGAGAGTGTCCGATGAAGAATGGAAGAAGTTGGATCAGAAGGCAAAGAGCACAATACGATTATGTGTCTCAGATTAAGTATTTCTAAATGTATCAGGGGAAGCTACGACAAAGGCTTTGTGGGACAAGTTAGGGACTTTGTACCAATCTAAGCCTCTGGTGCATAAATTGTTCCTGCGGAAAAAGTTGTATAACCTGAGGATGAAAGATGGATACTCGGTGACAAAGCATCTGAACGTATTTAATACTATGTAAGTCAGTTAGCATCTATTGATATTAAAATTTCAGATGAATATAAGTGCATAATTTTTTGTGTTCTCTACCAGATTCATGGGATAGTCTGGTTATTGCAATAGGTAGCAATGCAACTGCCTTGCAGTTTGATGAAATAGTCTCATCCTTGCTGATGGAGGAGATGAGACAAAAAAATATGGAGAGCCAGAATGGTGATGCCTTGTATGTACGAGGACGGTCCCAGAATAGAAACAAAAATAAGTCATCGAGTGGGAGATCTAAATCTCCAGGAAAACTTGTAAAGGTGGTGTGATGGAAATGCAGAAAGGAAGGACACTACAAAAGGGACTGTAAATCTAAATTTCCTGATAAAGGAAAGGGATCTGATGATGCTCCTTCTGCAGAGGCGAAAACCACCTCAGATGAAGGTGGGGATGTGTACTTGGCTTCTTCAAGTACAAATGTAGATCATGAGGCATGGTTGATTGACTCAAGTGCATCCTTTCAATTCACTCCTCATAGAGAGTCATTCTACGAGTATGAGAAATATGATGATGGTGATGTCTTCTTAGGGGATGATAGGAAGGCTAGAATCTTTGGTCACAAAAAAGTAAAGTTGAAGTTGCAAGGTGGAAGGCTTAGAACACTTCTGGGTGTTCTGCATATTCCTGCATTGGCCCGAAATCTGATTTTTGTAAGCAAGTTGGATGATGCAGGTGCAAAAATAGTGTTCAAGAAGGATACCTGCAAGATGGTTTGAGGATCACTGGTATTGATGCGGGGAGTTCAGATTGGAACTCTGTACTGGCTGCAAGGTAGCATGGTTGTTGATGGATGCAACAGTTCTGTGGTTCCTAAAAATGGAGCAGAAAATCTAGTGGTCTCTGGAGATAAGACCATGTTGTGGCATCAAAGGCTTGGACATATTGGAGCGAAGGGCATTCGAATACTTCATGGTAATGGTATGGTAGAAGGTATGAGTAATAGCTTTCTAGATTTTTATTTCTGTGAAAATGTATATATGGAAAGCAGAATCGGGTGAGTTTCCCCTCTGGTGGTAAGAGGGTGAAACATATATTAGAGCTTTTGCATAATGATGTGTTTGGACTTGTGAAGGTTCCATCGTTGAGTAAGTCTGTGTACTATGTATCATTTATAGATGACTTCTCAAGGAATACATGGATGTATTTCCTTAAGAAGAAATCTGAAGACTTTGACAGGTTTAAAGAATTCAAGGCTCTTGTGGAAAACTAGACAGAGAAGAAGATAAAGGTGCTGAGGATAGATAACGATGGAGAGTTTTGAAGTAAGGAATTTGAAGAATTTTGAAAGAAGTGTGGTATAGCACAGCAAAAGACTACTCCATATACACCTCAGCAAAATGGAGTTGCAGAAAGAATGAACAAGACGTTGATGGAAATGACAAGAAGCATGCTCAGTGGTGCCAGTTAGTACAGGAATTCTGGGTAGAGGCCATGGAGACAACATGTTACTTGGTCAACAGATCACCTTCATCAACATTGGAGGATAAAACTTCACAAGAGGTATGGACTGGTAAGAAACCCTCTCTTTCACATCTGAGGTATTTGGATGTGGATGCATATGTACATGTTCCAAAGGAGAAATGAAGCAAGTTGGATAGTAAATCTGAAAAGTGCTTCTTTATTGGGTATAAGGATGGTTGAAAGGGTTATAAGCTTTGGAACCCAGTAACAAGGAAGGTTGTGTACAACCGAGAGGTGGTGTTCAAAGAGCTGAAAGATGTTATTAAACATGAAGTCAAACCAAAGGAACCTGAGAAGATAGAGTTTGAGCTAAGGAGGAAGAATTAGACTCTACAGTAGAGGAGGAATGAGAAGATGAAGAGCCAAAAACTCCGGGCGTGAGAAGATTAGTTCGAGAAAGAAGGCATCCAGAAAGGTATAGTCCATCTGCTTTCTGTTCAAATTTTTCTTTATCTATTACTGATGATGATCCCAGAACTGTGAAGGAAGTAGTAGATTCAGAGGATGGAAAACTATGGAAAGAGGCCATGGTTGATGAAATGGAATCTTTGCACAAAAATGAGGCTCGGGATATGGTGGAGTTGCCGGTTGGAAGGAACCCCATTGGCAGCAAATGGGTGTTCAAGAAGAAGACAAATGTAGAAGGAAAGGTGGAGAAATACAAAGTTCAGTTGGTAGCAAAATGTTATTCCCAGGTGCCGGGAATTGATTTTGGTGATATTTTTTCTCCTGTTGCCAAGGTAACTTCTATTAGATTAATTTTATCTGTTGTTGCTGCTTTTGATTTTGAGGTAGAACAAATGGATGTGAAGATATCATTTCTTCACGAGGATTTGGAAGAGTAAATCTACATGAAGAAACCTGAAGGCTTTGCGGTGAAGGGTAAGAAAGAACTGCTATGCAAGTTAAAGAAGTCTATGTATGGGTTAAAACAGTCACCAAGGATGTGGTATCAGAAATTTGATACATTTATACAGGGACTTGGCTTCACCAGAAGCAAAGCAGATCATTGTGTGTATTTTAAATTAATTGGTGACCATGGTATTTACTTGGTCTTGTATGTGGATGACATGTTGCTGGTTGGGAATGACAAAGAAATTATCCAGGATTTGAAGACCCAATTGTCCTCCAAATTCAACATGAAAGATCTTGGTGCTGCAAACTATATTTTTGGCATGGAAATTAAAAGAGATCGGGCAAAGAGAAAGCTCTGGTTAAACCGGAGGAAGTATGTCGAGACATTATTGCAGAGATTTAATATGTAGGATAGTAAATCGGTGAAGGTTCCTATTCCTGTAGGTGTAAAGTTATCTGCTGAATAGTGTCCAAGACACAAGAAGAGGAAGAGGACATGCCCCGTGTTCCATATGCAAGTGTAGTTGGTAGCCTGATGTATGCAATGGTCTATACTAGACCAAACATTGCACATGCAATGGGAGTATTGAGCAGGTTTATGTCAAAACCAGGAAAGGAACATTGGACAACAGTGAAGCGGGTTTTTAGGTATTTGTGTGGCACTAGTGATTATGGTTTGTGCTACCAAGGAAGATTAGGATTGGACAGAGTGTTGGATATTCATGGCTTTGTTGATGCAGACTAGGCTGTAGATCTGGATCAGAGAAGATCTACAAGTGGGTATGTGTTTAACCTATTTGGAGGTGCAGTCAATTGGAAGAGTAAGAAAGAATCTGTAGTGGCACTATCAACTATAGAGGTAGAATACATGGCAGCCACTCATGCAAGCAAGGAAGCAATTTGGTTGCAGAGATTGTGTTCAAGTATGGGGTTAGTACAGGGAGCTATAAGGATAGACTGTGATAGCCAAAGTGCAATTTTCTTGGCAAAGAACCCTGCATATCATTCAAAGACAAAGCACATTGATGTTCAGTATCAATTTGTGAGGGATATGATAGAAGACAAAAAGGTGTTGCTGGTAAAGGTGGACAGTTTGAAGAATACTGCAGATGCATTGACAAAATCTGTGAGCTCTGATAAGTTCTCTTGGCGTAGAGAAATAATGGGCGTTACAGGGCTTGATAAATGACTAAGCTCTCCTGTGGCCCACTGTGGAAAGAAAACAAAAAGAGGGATAATTTTGGGTTGTGTTATATTCTTTCCACGACTAGCCCACATAGTTAACCGGGCGGTTAGAGCCCCCCTTCGTTGGTTGATTGCATGGGGGGGGGGGGGGTCACAGGGAGTTTGAGGGGTGTAGGTAACCCCACTCTATGGGGTCTAGGGTAGTGTGCCAAAAAAAATTGGTTTTGGAACCTATGTTAGGTTGGGCGGAACCACCTATGGTTTTGTGCATGATTTTTGCACATGTTTTTGGACGCGATGGTTTTCGGTCCATAGTTTTGGATGCGATGGTTTTTTGGTCCATGGTATTGGATGCTTCGACATGTATAAATATGTATTATAACATTGAAATTAAAATAATGAAAAATCAAGCTGGTAGTCCCAGTTCTGGGATCCAAGGGACAATCTCTATGTATATGTGTTTTATATGTTATGCTCTCGCATTGTTTATTTTTTGTGTTTTAGAATTCGTGTGCAGGTAATTTCTGTACGGGGTTAAAACCTACACTTCTTTCTTTGATCATAAAATTGATAATTTAGTGAGGGTAGTGGAAAAGATGATGCAAAGAGTAAATATAAATGATCAAGCTCAAATAAGAGAGCCAAAATGCTCAAAATAGAAACCAAAACTTTCAAAGGAATGTTCCCCAAATCAAATAATGAGAACAAAAGGGGCCATACCTGCAAGTCCAACCACCTTTTCAGGAAAACTATACTAATAATGAGGGTAGTATTATTTAACATTTGGATGACAATCAAGTAAATTTGATGGGAAAATATGATGATAAAACAATTTTTCTCACTCAAGAGGAGCAAGAACTTTTTCTCCTATCTCAAACTGAATTAAACTCAGAAGAATCAGATAAATATAAAAAACGTTTTTAAAATGCCATCATGGAAGTCCATAGGAAATATAACCTTAGGAGAAAAAAGAATTCAAATACTCTCAACAACAAAAATTCTGAAAATCTTGCTAAAAAATCCTCTGAAATTGATCCTAGGAAAACCACAGAAAGTCTTCCTAAGAAAAATGTTGATAATTCTAGTAAAAAGAAAGTAGAAGTTCCTGTCAAAAAGATAGTTGACAGTGTTTCCTAAACTACTCACACTGATGTCCCAACCACTAGTCAATGAAAAGAGCCTATATCAAAAGAAATTACAGATCAATCTGACCTTCCCAACCTGATTAAGATTCAAACATCGTTCAACATTGAAAATGAATTAGAAAAACTCAAAATTCCTATTCCTCTAACAAATTTAATGAACAAAAACATGTACAGACCCCAAGTGATGAAAGCTCTAAATATAGGGGAAAACACAGACTCTGTAAATCTGAATGATGACCAACCTGAACTCTTATTTGGACCGGAAGTTGAGGGCAAACCACAGGAAGGAGGATTTCCTCCATTCTATGTTAGCCTAAATATTCATGACAAGGTTCTCCATAATGTTATGTCAGATTCAGGTGTTGGCATTATGATACATATGTTGTACTTGATGGCAACCCACTCATCTCAGATGATAAATTATAGTGCAGCAAAGTTCACGCACTTTCATGAAGATAAAAGTTTATTTCATGTAGAGAAACGTTCACGCACTTTTATGAAGAGAAAATTTATTTCATGTAGAGAAAAGTTCACGCACTTTTATGCAGAGAAAAGTTTATTTCATGTAGAGAAAAGTTCATGCACTTTTATGCAGAGAAAAGTTTATTTCATGTAGAGAAAAGTTCATGCACTTTTATGCAGAGAAAAGTTTATTTCATGGAGAGAAAAAGTTCACGCACTTTCATGCAAGGAAAAGCGCGTATATGTTGGAGAACTTACCTTTGGTCCATGGTAGTTAGTCCTTGGTATTTGAACCTATGGTTTTGGACCATGGTACCTTGTCAGAAGTGTTGATCCCAGGTATTGGGTTCGTGGTATTGGTTTATTATGGTTTTGGTCCGTGGTATTGCATGTATAGAAAAAGTTCACGCAATTTCATGCAAGGAAAAGCACGTATATGTTGGAGAACTTACCTTTGGTCCATGGTAGTTAGTCCTTGGTATTTGAACCAGGGAAAATTTTAAGAACCCCCCCTAAATTTATAAATATAATAAATGGGCGAATCTCCATGGTATATAGGAAAAATGGAAGGCGATTTTATCAATAATATAATATGTATATATAATTTTTTGGCGAATCTCTCACTAGGCATGGCGAATATTTTACTCAATTATAAAATCTTGTAAGATCTTGGCGAGTCTTTCACTAAATAATAAAACTTTGTAAAGTCCTAGTGAATCTTAGCATAGGCTACATGCTGGTTTAATTCCCCCATTTAAATAGGCTACATTCCAGGTGAATACCATGGGTCAATACCATGTGCCATTTTGGTGAATACCATGGGTCAATACCATTTGCCGTTTTTATTTTTATTAATTCTAATATTAGGGTTAATAATGTTTTTTTGCATGGTATTAATAATAATTTAGTCCATGGTATTTGTCCCATAGTATTTTGGCCATAGGTTTCACCTAAATATAACCCATTTTTTGAGTGTTCGTCAATATAAGGTGACTTATGGAGTAAATATAAAAAAATGTTTTATTTGTTTACCATACCTCTCGTTTATTTATATTTTTATTAATTTACCGTACCTCTTTTACAAATATGGTATTTGGCCCATAGGATTCACTTAAATAAAACCTATTTCTTGAGCCTTCATAAATAGAACGAGGATTATGAACTAAATATAAAAAGAGGTTTTATTTATTTACGATACATCTAGTTTATTTATATTTTTATTTATTTACCATACATTTTGAGTAAGTATAAAAATACGTTTTATTTATTTACCATACCTCCACTTTACTTATATTTTTATTTGTTTACACCCTTACATGTATATAAGGTGACTTATGGAGTAAATATAAACAATGTTTTATTTATTTACCATACCTCTCATTTATTTATATTTTTATTAATTTACCATACCTCTTTTATAAATATGGTATTTGGCCCATAGGATTCACTTAAATAAAACCTATTCTTGAAAATGGGCGAATGGATTCACTTAAATAAAACCTATTCTTGAAAATGGGCGAATGGAAGGTTGTAAGCCCTAATTTCAAGGGCTAAATTTACCTTTTTTACCCTCTCCCTTAAAATAAGGTGGGCTATTTGAGGTGATTTGTAAAAATGTACTATGATACGAAATATTCGCCCACTAAAAATTTAAAACCCCTTAATTTCACCAAAGGGCGAACATTCGCCCCTAAAATTATCCTTGATTTGAACCTATGGTTTTGGACCATGGTACCTCGTCAAAAGTGTTGATCTCACGCACTTTCATGGTTGGTTCATGGTATTAGTTCGACAGTTTTTGATCCTATGGTTTTGGCTCGTGGTATTGCATCCAAAAGGGTTGATCTCACGCACTTTCATGGTTGGTTCATGGTATTAGTCCAACAGTTTTTTGATCCTATGGTTTTGGACCGTGGTATTGAGAAAGGACTAAGACTATCAAAGAGGAAGGAGATCATTTGGCAAAGTATTATCTGAATTATCTGAATATCTGATAAAGTGTTAGATCTGGAATACTGTGATTGGGTTATGGTGCAGATCTGGATCTGAGCTAAAGAGGGATCTCACCGGTTGAAGGAGAACAAGATCTAAGGATAGATCGGGATCAAATGGTTTGAAATGAACTATCTCTATATATTTTATTATGCTTATTCTAGATCTGTATATTGAATGATCTGAACTGGGTATAACTTAAGTTTGAAATCGCTGCAAGTCATGTTTAAATATTTATAGATTTGTACGTGGGTTGGCTTTGGTGTAAGCGCGTATATATGCAGGTTTGGTTCATTTTAGTAGCATATACAATTTGAGCTATGATATTTGAAGTCACAGGTGGTTCTGGTTGTTGATGGGTTCTGATGACAGCTTAAAGGTTTAGCTTCAGTATTGATGGATGAGAACTAATATTGGATCAGGATCATAATGACTCATATTTGTGTGATCTGATGGACTATATCTGGGTGCTAACACATATATTATCCTTGTATATGTATTGATCTGGTGTTTGGGTGATTTAGAAGATTGATTATGTGCTTCAATGATATTAATGGGTCCAGTATGAAAATTGGATGAAACGTGGCCTTTCAGATTATGTGTTGTGCTTCAGGAATATCCAGTCTGAAAATGCATGAAACGTGGTACCTGGAGGAGAGAAGATTGTAGGTTGGCGCCTACGTACTAGTATCTAAGCTAGTACAAGAGCAAAGGGGGTTGTAGCTCCCGTACTGGTATAAGACTGCACCAGTACTAATATTGTAAAAGGATTTTCTTATTAAGAATAAGATTGAGATGACTTGCAGCAGGTGGTTTTCTCCCACATTGGGTTTCCACCTTATATCATGGTGTTCATGTGTGTGACTTATGTGTGATGATCTGTTATATTTTACTGCACCAATTTACTGTTAATATGGTTGATAATGTTCTAATGCACTCATTAAGGATCAACTAACTGAATCATAAGAAGTTGTGGAAGTAGCATATGAATCTGAATATGGAAATGAAAAAGTTTTATTAATGTAATAATATTGATTCACCCCCCCCTCTCAGTATTATTTCCAACAATTGGTATCAGAGCAGGTCCTTTGGTAGAAGCTTAATCGCTTGAAGGAGATCCGTGGAACAATGGGAAAGAAGCTTAAGAAGAAAGCTCATAATAAGAAGAAGACATCTCAGAAGAACTATGACAGTGGGAGAATCGATTGGGGATTAGGTATAAGAAGCTCTTCAGATTCAGATTCAGATTCGGAATCATTTCAGAATGAAGATGAACTATTAGGTATGAATTTGCTATCCTATGATGTTCCAACTATCTATCCATTTGGAAAAGATGGAAGTGATAACGAAACAACTGAACGTGCTCTTATGGGTGAGGAAGAAGGATATCAAATAGAAGTAGAATTTAACAGGCTGACAAACAAAATTAGTGAACAAGAAAGACTTTTGAACATAAAGAGTGGTGCCTTCAAAGAAGCTGTTACTAGACAAAAGGCTCAACGAGAGTTATTCAAGGAGAAATATCAAAAGTTGCAGGTTGAAGCAACATCTCTAAGAAATGAAGTCAATGAAAAGAACACAACCATCAAGAAACTCAGAGATAGATCCAGTTACTATGAAAGTCTTGAAGCCACGATCTGCTCTCTAAAGGAAGATCTTGAAGAATCAAAGAAGCAGAATAAATATCTAGTCCAAGATATTGAAAAACAGGGAAATGAAGTTATCAGCTTAAAATCTCAGCTAGAATGTGCCTTCAGAATTCGTCAAATGCAACAGGATCTGAATGAAGAACAAGAAAAGGAGATTCTCAAGCTAAAGCATCAGTTGGAAGAAGAAATGAAAGCTGAAGAAGACATGAAGAAGAAATATCTAGAAAAAGAAGAACAACTTCAGGTTGAGGTAAATATCTTGAAAAGTAAATTAGAAGAAAAGGATAAGCTCTTACGTTTTCAAGATAGTACTAAAGTCTTGGATGATATTCTTAATAGTCAAAGATCTCCTGCTATCAAAACTGGTCTTGGCTTTCATGAATCTGTTGAAGGTGAATCTAGTTCACAAGGTGAGGCAAGGAACTCTAAAGAGAAATCTAAAATGATCAACAAGGAGATAAGAGAGATGAAAGGTCAATCTCATCATCAACCAAGGAAAAAAATTCTTCAAAGAAAATCTTTTACTCCTCCTATGAATAATGTTGAATGTTATGTATGTCGTAACCTTGGACATGTTGCAGCCAGATGTAGAAGAAGAAGGGTTCAAGATCATCAAACAAACAGATCATCTCAGTCAAGGTACTTTAATGGATATTTCTTTGCTTGCAATATGTTTGGTCACAAAGCTGCTGATTGCTACAAAAGGAATATGAAACATGTAAGATGTTATGCATGTAACAAGCTTGGACATATAGCAAAGGAATGCAGGAACAAAGCACGGACATCACACCAAAAGGAGAAAAAATCATCACACTTGAAGATATGGAAGAAAAAGGAAGTTCAGTCAGAAAGTGGCGGCACAACACATTATACAGACATAACAGAGGGAGCCGGAAGTGTAAAACTTCAATCTCCTACGCAAGCTTGATAAAGGGAAGTTGCATACATACGCGAATTTGTTACTGCACAATCGCGTATATGATTGTTTGAAGAAAGGTAGTAGGGACAGATTCAAGAAAAGGATTAGTTTTGATCTAATTGATAATGGTTTCATTTTGCTAATGATGTGTGGATATGATGGTTAGAAGTATTTTGGTTCTAACTTGATATTGCTGATTAATATGCATGATCAGATCTGACAGATGGCACAGGTTTAGGGGGAGCATATGCTCTTAATGAATTGTTGGCATTATGGTTAATAGTCCTTGGTGATGATGCTTATATGGATAAATGATTCATCTTGCTATGATATGCTTATGAGTTGTTCATATGATTCTTGGGGTTACATAGTTGATATTTAGATCAGATTTGTGGTTGATTCTCTAATGGTGCTTACATGGTGATCTTCATAAGGATAAGGAGAAGTACATAGCTTGAATTCACATCTTCTTGATGATGAGTCACTCATATGTTGTTGTTGTCATATGCATTAAGATCATATATTACAGTTATGATGCAGGATTCCTATTGTTCTTGGCACATATATGGATGAGGATTTTTGGCTGGATACATGGATGATTATTCAATGTTGCATTGTTGGAGACATGATGATGATGAGTTCTTACCTATATGATGATAGGTTGTTTCGTACATATGTTGATTGATATTCCCAATTGATGATACTTGGTCCATGCAGATCTGGATGGCTATGGTGTTTCTCACATATGATAGAATGATTATGTATATACAGAATTCTGTTCAAAAGGATGAGTTGATACGGACATACCTTGATGATTCATGCACTAATACAAGTTGCTGGTGATAGATGCTATGGAACAGATCATTCAGTGTCATTGCTGATGTTTATCATGATCTTATTTAGGTGTTTGGTCTCTGTTATAAATGTCATGTATATCATTCGATGTAAAGGTCATATCAAGACTCATGATGTAATAGTGTGTCTCTATCTATTGTAGTCATTTGATGAAATATTTCAGTCATATCAAGGTCATGTAATGGCCTATGTTGGTTTCCCCACTATGCATGGGATGAATGATGTAATGTACTTGGTTGTCATTTATAGGTATATCCCCACTTGGTTGGGAGATGGATGTATGTATGAGTATTTGGTGATAGGAAGGTCATTTATGATGTATAGAGTCATGTACTTCTTGTAGAACATCTTTTTGCAGACCTTGCTTAACAGTCAGGGGGAGCATGAACAAGCATATTTCAGCAGAGCAGAGATTTCAGCATGTTCTCAGAAAAAGCATGGACAGATTGGTGCACCATGGCATATACTAAGGGGGAGCTCATTCAGAGATTTCAGCAGGTACTCAGGGGGAGTATGGACAACAAAGGAAGATAATATCTTGGTTCGACCTTTGCCCTTGATGTCAAAGGGGGAGAGTGAATTGGTATTGTTTCCATCAAGTCCAAAGGGGGAGATTGTTGGCATTATGATACATATGTTGTACTTGATGGCAACCCACTCATCTTAGATGATAAATTATAGTGCAGCAAAGTTCATGCACTTTCATGAAGATAAAAGTTTATTTCATGTAGAGAAAAGTTCACGCACTTTTATGAAGAAAAAATTTATTTCATGTAGAGAAAAGTTCACGCACTTTTATGCAGAGAAAATTTTATTTCATGTAGAGAAAAGTTCATGCACTTTTATGCAGAGAAAATTTTATTTCATGTAGAGAAAAGTTCACGCACTTTTATGCAGAGAAAAGTTTATTTCATGGAGAGAAAAAGTTCACGCACTTTCATGCAAGGAAAAGTGCGTATTGTTGGAGAACTTACCTTTGGTCCATGGTAGTTAGTCCTTGGTATTTGAACCTATGGTTTTGGACCATGGTACCTCGTCAGAAGTGTTGATCCCAAGTATTGGGTTCGTGGTATTGGTTTATTATGGTTTTGGTCCGTGGTATTGCATGTAGAGAAAAAGTTCACGCACTTTCATGCAAGGAAAAGCGTGTATATGTTGGAGAACTTACCTTTGGTCCATGGTAGTTAGTCCTTGGTATTTGAACCTATGGTTTTGGACCATGGTACCTCGTCAAAAGTGTTGATCTCACTCACTTTCATGGTTGGTTCATGGTATTAGTTCGACAGTTTTTGATCCTATGGTTTTGGCTCGTGGTATTGCATCCAAAAGGGTTGATCTCACGCACTTTCATGGTTGGTTCATGGTATTAGTCCAACATTTTTTTGATCCTATGGTTTTGGACTGTGGTATTGAGAAAGGACTAAGACTATAAAAGAGGAAGGAGATCATTTGGCAAAGTATTATCTGAATTATCTGAATATCTGATAAAGTGCTAGATCTGAAATATTGTGATTGGGTTATGGTGCAGATTTGGATCTGAGCTAAAGAGGGATCTCACCGGTTGAAGGAGAACAAGATATAAGGATAGATCGGGATCAAATGGTTTGAAATGAACTATCTCTATATATTTGATTATGCTTATTCTAGATCTGTATATTGAATGATCTGAACTGGGTATAACTTAAGTTTGAAATCGCTGCAAGTCATGTTTGAATATTTATAGATCTGTACGTGGGTTGGCTTTGGTGTAAGCGCGTATATATGCAGGTTTGGTTCATTGTAGTAGCGTATACAATTTGAGCTATGATATTTGAAGTCACAGGTGGTTCTGGTTGTTGATGGGTTCTGATGACAGCTTAAAGGTTTAGCTTCAGTATTGATGGATGAGAACTAATATTGGATCAGGATCATAATGACTCATATTTGTGTGATCTGATGGACTAGATCTGGGTGCTAACACATATATTATCCTTGTATATGTATTGATCTGGTGTTTGGGTGATTCAGAAGATTGATTATGTGCTTCAATGATATTAATGGGTCCAGTATGAAAATTGGATGAAACGTGGCCTTTCAGATTATGTGTTGTGCTTCAGGAATATCCAGTCTGAAAATGCATGAAACGTGGTACCTGGAGGAGAGAAGATTGTAGGCTGGCGCCTACGTACTAGTATCTAAGCTAGTACAAGAGCAAAGGGGGTTGTAGCTCCCATAATGGTATAAGACTGCACCAGTACTAATATTGTAAAAAGATTTTCTTATCAAGAAGAAGATTGAGATGACTTGCAGCAGGTGGTTTTCTCCCACATTGGGTTTCCACCTTATATCATGGTGTTCATGTGTGTGACTTATGTGTGATGATCTGTTCTATTTTACTGCACCAATTTACTGTTAATATGGTTGATAATGTTCTAATGCACTCATTAAGGATCAACTAACTGAATCATAAAAAGTTGTGGAAGTAGCATATGAATCTGAATATGGAAATGAAAAAGTTTTATTAATGTAATAATACTGATTCACCCCCCCCCCCCTCTCAGTATTATTTCCAACATCAGGTGCCTCCCACAATTTACTGCCTAAAGCTGTTATGGAGAAACTAGGACTTGACATTACCAGACCTTGTAAATACTTGTATTCCTTTGATTCCAGCAAAGTAAGATGTCTATGTCTCATTAAAAACCTGTGTGTTACTTTAGCTCAAATCTCGGCCAAAATTATAGTAATGGATATAGTGGTTGCAAATATTCCCCTAAGTATGGCATGCTATTGTCACACTCATGGGGAACGAAATTACAAGGTTCCCTTCAGATGGATATGGCTTTTGCCACCATACCAATTTTTGGTCAACAAAGAAGATTATATAGGGAAAGTTTAATGAAATTCACGATGAGTAGTCAAGAGAAGCCTCACAACTACCCTCTTTACTCTGTTCACTCAGATTTAGTCTCTTTCATTCTTTATAATGATGGTGACATTAACACTCAGGAGATCAAAGCTGAAACTAAGACTTATGACACAGATCCAAACCAAACACAAAAAATAGAACCAAACACTCTTCGTGAACCTCTTTGGAACATGAGCTTTGATGGATCTTGTAGCAAAGATGGTTATGGAGCAGGAGTATGGGTGGTAAACACAGGAAACAATCATGTTGAGGGTCACTCATACAAGCTCAATGTCCAATGTACCAATAAAATAGCAGAGTATGAAGCCCTTATATTAATATTGCAGTTGTTGAAAAAATTAGGTGCCAAGAGAATCTCCATTCAAGGGGATGTTGAGTTAATTATAAAACAAATTAAAGGAGAGTATTAAGCTAAACACCCTAGAATGAGAGCATACAGAAATGTTGTGATTGATTTTCTAGGGAGTTTTCTTGAATATGACCTTTCTGCAATTCCTAGGAAACAAAATATCATTCCAAATAGTCTGACTTTTTTAGTCAGCTCCTGTAAAATGCCTTACCCTAATCGAGAATATACATTGGGAGCGAAACATCGAACAACTTTCCCAAATAATATGAAGTATTAGCAGGTGTTTGGCACTGATAAACAAATTGAATGTTTTCTACAATCTAAGGATGAATTTAAAGATAACAGTATAGATTTGGAATCTGAATTAGAAAATCAAATAGTTGTACATTCTAATCTAGAAAGGCAGCTAGAAAACTCATATGTAAACACACCCATAGATAAAGTTGTAAATAAATTAGAATTGCTTGAGATAGACACAGAAAAAGAAGAGTTTGAAACACTTCAATTAAAGGATAATTTTTTACCTAGAGGTCTAGTTCCACTTGAAGAATTATCTGATTTCAATGTTGTGGCTAAGAAGCCTAATATTGAGGCCACAAGAGCAAGATTAGAAGAGTGTAATATAGGCAGTGAAAAAGATCCCAAAAGCATAAAACTGTCTAAATCACTCCCAGCTACTGAAAAACAAAAATACATTGCTTTATTCAAGGAGTTCAGTGATGGTTTTTCCTGGACCTATTAATATCTTAAAACATATGATACAAAGATTATACAACACAAAATTCAAATAATAAGTACTGACACCTTTAATTGAGAAAGAAATTAAAAGAATGTTTTGACCCTAAAATCATAATTTCTCTTATGTACTCTAAATGGGTTTCCAATATTTTTCCAACTAGGAAGAAAGCATGTGAAATTAGAATATGTATAGATTTTAAGAACCTTAATAAAGTCTCCCTAAAGGACAACTACCCTTTACAAAAAATGGATCAAATTCTATAGAAGGTAGTTGGGCCTTCTAGGATTTCTTTATTAGATGGTTTCTCAGGTTATAATTAGGTTTTAGATCACCTTGATGATCAAGATAAAACAACCTTTACTACTCGACGGGGTACCTTCATGTATGTGAATATGACCTTGGGTTAATGAATGTTGGAGCCACATTTCAAAGAGCAATAGATATTGATTTTACTGATGAAATTGGAAGATTTATTGTGATCTATCTAGATGACGTCATGATTTATTCTAACACTGATCAAGAACATATGTTACATTTGAGAAGAGTATTTGAGAAATGCAAAAGGTTTGGGATTTCACTAAACCCTAAGAAAACACTTTTTGGCCTTGAAGAGGGAAAACTTATTGGTCATATCATCTCTAAGGAAGGTATTAAAATTGATCCCAAAAGGATTGAATCTATTCTAAAAATCAATCATCTTAGAAACATTAAGGAAATTCAATCATTTATTGGTAGAACAAACTTCCTAAGAAGATCTATCCCTAACCTTGTAGAATTTCTCAGAAAGATAACAAATATGCTAAAAAGAGATTCAAAAATCAGATGGAACATTGAAGCTAGGCAATCATTTGATCAAGTTAAACAAGCATTGACAAAAGCACTAGTCCTAATCAGTCCAGATTTCACGAAGGATTTTATAACATTTTCATTTGCTTCTAAACACACTGTTGCAGTTGTCCTTTTATAGAAAAAAGATGATGGATTTGAACATCCCATTGCTTTCTTTAGCAAGGCTTTAAGGGATGCTGCACTCAAATATAATATAATGGAAAAATAGGCCTTCACATTGATAAAAGAAATTAAATATTTCAGAGTGTATATCCTCCATTCTCACATAATTGCTTATGTACAAAATGTTGTAGTTAAGGATATTTTAACCCAAAATGGACCAAATGTAAAAGAGGCAAATGGATTGCCATCATTCTTAAGTATGACATGGAAATCAAGCCAACACGGCTTATCAAAGGACAAGGCTTAGTGAAAGAGATGGTTGAATCTAACTTTAATGCATTGGATATCAACTTTGTAGCTGCATTAGATGATCAAGAGGAACATGCGACTCCACAATTAGATAAAGGATTTTTGGACCTCACCTTGGTATGCAGACCTCATTTTTGTTTTATTCAATTTAAATGCTCCTCCTGGTTAAAATAAGACAAAGGCTAGATTTCTAAAATTGAAAGCAGTGAAATTTTGCATCATAGATAGTGTCTATTGAAAGATGATGTAGAGAGAACAATGCAAGAATTCCATGAAGGTGATTGCTGTGGACATCTATATTGGAAAACCGCTACTAATAAGATCCTTAGAGCTGGTTTTTACTGGCCAACCCTTTTTCCTGATGTTCACAAGAAGGTAACCTCTTGCCATAAATTCCAAACATTTTAGGGGAAAATAAAACTATTTCCTGTACCTTTGAAACCCATATCTGTTGAAAGTCCTTTCCAACAATGGGGATTGGATTTCATTGGAGAAATAAATCCACCATCCTCTACCCAACATAAATGGATCCTCACAGCTATTGATTACTTTACCAAATGGATTGAGGCCACACCTTCCAGACTAGCCATTGATGCTGTTATTATCAGATTCCTAGAAACCAATATCTTGTCTAGATTTGGATGTCCAAACAAGCTCATTACAGATAATGCTACAACTTTTAAATCCAAGAAAATGATATATTTCTGCAACAAATACAATATTACTTTGGGACATTCAACTTCTTATTACCCACAAGGTAATGGTTTGGCCGAGTCTTCGAATAAGAGTATGGTAAACATTATTAAGAGGCTATTCGAAGAGAAAAAAAATTCATGGCACAACAAGTTAATAAATCCACTTTGGGCTGATAGGCTCACAACAAAGAAATCAATTAGCATGTCACCATACCAATTGGTTTATGGAATGGATGTTGTTTTTCCATCCTCTTTTGGGAGTTCCAGTCATGAAGATAATTTAGGAATTGCAGGTTGAGCCTAATGACATCCAAAGGAGATTTTATCAGATAATCCAATTGCAAAAATCTAGGGAAGAAGTCTTTAGTAAGGCTCAGGTCATCCAGGAGAATGTCAAAAAGGTTTTTGATAGAGGAACTAAAACAGATGATTTCACTTTGGGTGATAGAGTTTTAAAGTGGGATTCTAGAAGAGAGGATAAAGGAAAGCATGGAAAATTTGACAATCTATGGACAAGACCTTATATTATTTATGCTTTCAAAGGACACAATGCATTTTTTTTAAACATACAGATGGGATAGAAATGCCTGGTAGACCTGTGAATGATAGAATGCTGAAGCACTATTTCTCTTACCAATAGAATATTTTTACATCAATCATTGTAAATATCATTTTCTTTATTATTTGGATTGGGTGACCTATTGGCAGAAGTCGAAGCCCACAGAGAAGGCCCTAAGATTCAGTTGATATGTTACCATAAGTAGTACAATAAAGGAAATCAGGTGTGGATATTGCTGAAATAGAACACTCAAGGCTACTGATAAAATTTTCTTGGCACCTAACAAGGAGAGTGCCATCCCCAGCTGGAGCCACTGTTAAGGTCCTATAATTTATAGGATCTCAAGGTGATTGAGTATTTTATATTAAGAATCTTATATTGTAAATAATTGTCAATCTGCAAATTATTTCCAAATTAAAGAAAAAATAGAATAAAAAATGAAAAGAGGGTATAAATAAAAAAAGAAGAGGAAAAACAAAAATATTGAAAAAGAATGAAAGGTAGAACCCCAAAAGAAAAAAAAGTAAAATAAATAATACTGAAAGTGTTGCAAGTCTAAATGCCACTACTGATAGATGGTTTTCTTCATAATTGATAAATCAAGGTTGTGTGCAACTTGTTTAAAATGACACAATGACTAGTTATTTGTTTAATCATATAGTATAATCATGGTTAAACACATTTAAATTTCTATAAATTATACTAGAGAATAAAGATTTTCCAAACAGCTTAATCTTGGTAAATCAGTAGCTAGGTACAAAGTGACATTGATTCAACTATTTAAACTGAATCTAAAGGAGAAATAAGTGATAGGATCTAGATAGTTTTTCATTTTTTTATAAAAGAAAATAATGTGGGTTTGCTAGTCTAAGTGCACCCTTTAGAAAACTAAAATGTTAGTTTAGTTAAGGGTAGATAAAATAGTTGGTTTTATAAATATATGCCTATGCCATTTTATCCTAAGTCTAAGGACACTGTAAAAAGGAAAAACATGTGTGATAGGGTAAAGTATTTTCACATATGTTTCATACTTTATCTTTATCCTGATTTCGAAGGCAAAACATAAAAGTGCATATGGAAAAATTCATTTTGTCATATATGGTTAATTGACATTGTTGTCAAAGCATCAAGATCCTCTCCGCCTCATGATCCATGGTCCTATCATTCTTCGACCCCCCATTCTCCATCCTTCCTTTATCGATGGGGGGGGGGGTTCCGAAAAGGTTGTTTCTCCTGCCGGACCCCATCACTATGTGGCACCCTCTTCGCATTTCGCACCCCCCTGGCCAGTACTACTTACCACCTTATACCCCCTCCGAAACCGTCTCCCCCTCCCCCACTTTAATACGTCCCTACCACGACGTTTCCACCACTCACATCCTATCATGTCGCCTAGCCTTTATCCACTTAAATGATCTCCTGGACAAAATAACCGTTCAACATTAAATTCACAATTCCTGGGTAATCGTTCAAATTTTTCAATCCCGCGCTATTTCCAACGAGACTTCTACAACATTGTTTAAAAGATTTCGGAACCATTGCTTTCTTCCTTTTTCACTAGCGTATTCCCTGTAATTTGCAGCTTTACATAGCGATCAATTTCCTAGTATTCGTGTAAATAGATGAAGATAGGAATTGTCAGTATGCTATCTCTTTTCACCCTGACAAATCATTAAGCTTGAACTGATTCCCAGTGAGCCATCCATTGTATTCAATTTCAGTTAATTCTTGGCTAATAACATTCATGAACAGTTTCTAAAATTTCCCACAGAGTAGATATTTAATTTCACCTCTATTTTAATCTATATGTTCCTTTATTATCAAGTAGATAAGTTAAATTTTTCAATGCAGAAGCTAGATGATGTAAGAAACCAACAACCAATGATTTTTTGGACCTCAATGGTCATGAAAGAGGAATAAGAGTTCTCTTACAAGCAACTTATTGAGGAATTTGTTCACCCAACCATGAAGATCTTTGACAGTTCCATACAACCCAGAATCAATGAAGATATTAAAATAATTTTACATCTAACAAATCAAGCCAAGACTGGATGTTGGTATTTATACCAAAACTACATAGAATCAGGGATTATGGATGTGAATTGGCACCATGCAAACTCCCTAAATACCTCCCCATGAAGATTCTTTCCTTGGAATACATCAAACATATGTTAAATTCTGATGAAATTCATTTTGTGGTGGCTAAAAAGAAATCACATTTTCACATAAAGAAATAGGTGGGCCCATTTGTATGTGATACTAGGACAGTGGGTCAAGAAGCAGATAAACTTCTTAAAGAGATAAAATTAAGCCTGAGTTTTACATGGTCTTATGACCCTTGTGGTATTACTTCAAATCATAGAGTAGAAAATAAAACTACTCCCTACGTTCATACCTCAAGGCCTGAAATAGAAAAGTATGCAAATCAGTTAGAATGGACGAGAACACCTTGCTGGAAGCTGAAGAACAACTATTTTCTACTTCTAGTTTACAGACTCCCACTCCTCAGGAGAAAACAAGTAAAAGGAAAAGAGACGGGCGATCATCATCAACAATAGGATGTGAGGCCAAAGGATTCAGGATCAGTTACAGGAAAAGGGAAAAATTGACTCCTAGGACATATGTGGAAAAAGAGACAAAAGAGCAAGTTGCCATCATAATTACAGACTTACCACCTGCAAGCATCAAATTTGTAACATCTTCTATTGGACCTTCATTATCACAAGGTCAGAAGGAAACATAGCTAGAGTGACAAAATGTCCAAGGAGAGAAGGAAAAGACAGTTTTTGATAGGTACAGAGAGATTAAGCTTAAGAATGAGATTCTTAAAAACAATACATATAATCAGTTTTGGAAGAAAACCTCCAGCTCACAAAGCAAATTTTTATCAGTTTTTGACAAGAGCATGGGAAGATGCACCAAAGAAATCCATCCCATTGATCAAATGGAGATGCATAAACAGATTGGTGAGATGATATCTTCTACATTAACTAATATTGCTATGTCATTGTCCAAGTTGTAGGTTTCATTTGCCAATGTTTAGTCTCGGTTGAAAATGGAAAAGATATCCTCCTTAGCAAAGGATAATAGGATCAAATCTTTGGAAGATTTGATAATCAAGATAGGATATGATCCTAAAGATGTAAATGCTACAAAGGAGATCATAAATAAGAAGAATCTAAATATTGCAGCATTGAAAAAGCAACTTAAGTTTCTAGCCATAGAGGACCCTTTAACTAAGGACATTGAAGAAAATGAGGCACAAAAGGCTGACATGATGAAGCTGATTATAGAGAAGAACATACAGATTAGACAAATGGAGGCAGAAATGGAGAAAGAACAGAATCAGAAAATTGCTATTGTCCCCCTCGATACCATACCCATTTCTCATATTCCAGCAACAGGAACAACCATTGCAACTACTTCTTCCACTCATACTGCAAGTGCTAAACAGGTGGCAAAGAAACTAGAGAACATGTCAATCTAGTCAGAAGAGATCAAGTCTTTGCAGGAGCAACTCAAATCTATAGAAGTATAGAAATCCAAAGTTGAAGCTTCTCATCTTACTGAAATAAAGAAATCACAGAGACTATTGGAGAAGTTTCAGAAGGTAGAAAGAGATACATCAATTGGTCAGACCTTGGCCCAAGCCAAGGAAACCATTTGGATGGGTATTATATACTTCATGAATGGGATTTTACCATCTATCCAAATCATCTTTGAATAGAAAGATTTGATAGGAAAATCCACAGAAACCATTGTTCAAGTAAGGGAAAAGCTTGGAGAGATGCCCACAGAAGCCTCTAACATTATCAGATTCCAGAATTCTAAGTCTAAATATGAACTTGAAGAATTAGGAATAAGTGACAGGACTGCCATTATTCTGAAAGTCAAGAAATTTTTGAATAAAAGGAACCTCATTGATCAATTGGAGGAAAAATTTGAAACACTAGAGTTGGGAGTGAACAAGTTTTGTAACAGAATTGGAGAATTAATCGAGAAAGGACTACCCAACATTTATGTGATAAATGATAATTTGATCACTCAGGAAGACTATGTCCTGAAGATGAAGGAAAAAACTAGACACAATGTCAAGTTCAGTGGGAAAAAGGCAATATGACATCAAGGGCATTTTTAGAAACCATGGCAAATGACTTCTACATACAGAATGAGGTCAAACATGTTTTTAAAATGAAGCCAACTTTTGAAAAATATACAGAGGTTGATGAAATTTACCGAAGGGTAACTAAATTAACCACACCCGATGAAAAGAGATGGGAAGAACTTTGCGATTTACTGGATTAAGGAGTAATTAGGATGTAGTAAAGACAACAACCAGCACAACAGCCAACACAACAACCAACACACCAACACAACAACATTTTGGGTTGATTCAGTAACTGAACCCACCAAAGCAGAGCCACATTTCCATGCAGCTCTCCACGTGGCCTATTTTTCTGCCATAGATAAATCTTATTGTTTAGAATTAGGCTAATAATACACTATCGGTTTTGACAACGTTTTTGTAATTATTTGTATAAATACTTCACTGTTTGAAGTATTAAGGGTTGATTTCTGGATGTAATTTCTTCTGCATATTGTAAGTTTTCAAAGTAGTTGGAGCATCAATAATACAAGGAACTTTTCAAAGGATTCATGTGGTGTACCAAATGTTGATGTGTTTATTCAGTTTATTTGTTTAAACATTGTTTTTCTCTCTCTGTTATTATGAAAATCTCAATTAATTAACATAAACTGTGATGAATAGGATTTTTTATTTAGAGAACCCTATTCTGGCTGTTAATAATTTCCATGTTTTTTGCTGAAGTCAAATTAAGTAATTCTTAATTTCTCCTTACTTTCTACTGAATCTTACATTTATTCTATTTCACAATCCATTTGATTTATGAAAAGATCCAAATAGTGCAACCTACCTTGCCCTTTGAAACTCCTCTAAAATTTGATGCCAAATCTACTTAAATCTTCAAACTCCATAGCCCAATGGAATTATAACACTTAAATCAACCAAACAATTCAAATCAAAACAATCAACACAGTCATAACTAGCCTAAAATTTACATAAAACAAAGCTAAATTTTATAGAGAGATCCCTTTCTGAAGCTAGCAAGGCTAGATTCAAACTCACAAAGTGGTTTTGATGTCATCCTATGTGTTTACTCCCTCAACCTTTAAAATACAGAACGAAAACATAGTCAACTTCCTCTTCGATGGTCCAACGCATGCATAATATACCCTTGCTTCTCCATAGTCAACCCTAGGTCAACGTTGTCCCAAAACTGGCCTATTTATTTCCTTCCTTCTCCCACGTGAGTGTCTTCCTCCCCCTACGCATACCCAAGAGACTAGGAGAGAGAGGAATGAGATGTTGAGATGAGTGTCATAATTCCTTAAGGTCTCCTCTACTTATATGCCATGTTGAGGTTTTGCTGGGGGTGTGCAACACAATTTTTCTTGCTGGCCGACCTTGACAAATTATCAAGAAATACAAATAAATTCATATCTCTATGAATACATGTCGGAATCAGATGATCGTTAGATCAATCCTACACCTCTCAACGAGAGGAATCCAAGAAAAATATCAGCTACCATAAACGAGGTGACCCATATGGTGTTTGGCCCTAGTTTCCAATTTTAACACGAAGGACATTGACAGAAGCACAATTGGAGAATCAGTCGAGCTAGTGTCTATGCATTTGCCGATTTACGATGACACCAAGCTGATTGTAGACAAATACATCAAGCTAAAATGGAAGGAGATCAACGATACATTCTCAGGCACATTTGGGGAAGATCTTGAAGATCGGAAAGTCTATGTGAACGTTCACAAGTCCGACTTGTACCGAATTACATGCAGGTTTCCTGCGTTCCCATTGGCAGACATGATATATTGGATCATCTCGCACACTGATCCTAAGATGATAGTGTTAAACAATGTTAGTGGGAAAAATATTGCTACATTCAGGGCACAGGACAATCAACAGATGTACCACTTGCTGAAGCTAGTGATCACCATGGAGACACCCTTCAGTATACCCAGTAGCAATGCAAACTCCAGAGATATCTTAAAGAACTGGGTGAAGGAGCCACTCAAGTTCAGAATGACACCCAACCATATTTACAAGATGAAGATACTGCAGAAGGCATATCACTACTTGGTCTTCTTTTCATGCCTCTTATATGACCAAGTGAGCACAGAGACCTTCCCATAGAGTTGGGTGATTATGCTGGACCAACTATCTAGTGTAGGAAAACCATGCAACTGGTCTGACATGTTGGCTCACAGGCTAAAGGAACAGGTGACAGGAGCTCAAAAACTGTCAAAAGTTCAATAAAGAAGAAATCTACATGTGCACATACAGCTTGGATGCAATCTATGCCCGTCAGTAGTTCTCAGGCTTGAAGTGGGCATGGACATCAACGGAAACCTCTGTGAACACTTTTGTAGACTGTTTTCCAAATGCAACTTCCGAGCAGTCATCACACAGTTGTCATACCATTTTGTCACCCCAATGTACAAGATGATATTTGAGCATGATCCACCTTGCATGTCAAAAGCAGCAATGGAGGCACTGATCAACATAGCGGATTTGTATGCCTCACCTTTTGGCACCTTCATATGGATGTACAACGCAAAGAAGCCTCTGCATGTTTTACCGAGGTTTTCCATGGACAAGCTCATCATGCATGAAGTGTCGTACCACATTTCGGTAGGAATGTCGGCTAGACTACATCGGAATTAAAAGGCACCCTCGCCCACTCTTCCGTTGTGGATCGGGTTGTATGAGATACATAATCTCAAGCATGTGGATGTCGAGACAAAAGAGTTCAAAATATTTACTTTCGTCACTAGAAGCTTCAACCGTATGACCCACATTTCTTTGTGAAGGATCACTGCGTGAGAGTGAAATTTCCTTGGATCCACAGGGCATGTCATTGGGCTGAGGCAGACCCATGGAGATATTGTCACATCTTCTCCAAGCCCAATGAACCAGTTGACATGGCTATGGAATGGTTAGCGAAGCAATGTGAAGTAGCATTTAGGAGAGAACCAACAGAAACAACAGCAGAGGGAAACATACCTGTGCGTGACAAAGGAAAGAGAAAGATTGTTAATAGTGTAGAGGCATAACAAAGATGCAAGTTCAGAACAGATCCACTTGTGGAGAAAGTTGCTTTGGAGATAGAGGCAAAGAGAGAAACATAGGATGGAAGAAATAGTGAAGGAGTTACAATAGTTGAAGGAGAAACTCTGGAAAGAACAAGGGTTTCGTAGATAGGAGAAGGAAGTGTAGCAGGGAAAAACACAATAGGGGAGCAAAAATTGCACAAATAGATGAAACTAAGCCCATATAGGTAGTAGACTCATCCGAGCAACTAGCACAAATTAGACATGGTGAGCAGTTGCAGGAGTAGGAATTACCTCAAGAGATTGAATGAGCACTTGAGCAGATGGATACAGAGATGGATCAGCTAGAGTTAGAGAAAGACATCGACCTCATGCCTTATCACGAAGAGGTTGACCCACTGGCTTCATGGGATCCAAAATAAGAGCAAGTCCCAAGCGACCAAGGAGACACTAAGATCCTTGGAGACAATTCGGAAGAAGAGATGCACAACATATCATTCGACGAGTCACAACATAGAGTTATGCAATCACGCATAGTGTCTACTCTGAATGTCCACACATCTCCTACACAGTTTGAGGAATGAGTGATCGTATCTGATGTGTGCAAGAATCCAGTAGCATTGGCTAATGCTACTAGAGCATATGCCAAAGCCACTAGCTCGAGTGTTCACTTCTTGATAGCAGAGAACAAGAGAATGGATAAGGAGATACAAACAACCAGGTAAGGAGGGGAACTGGTTACAACATTTGCCCGAGCAGAGTTGAAGAAGGTGATACTAGATGAAGTATTGTCCCTCGAGACAGTCATGCGGGCATTGTATTTCATATTTGGTATCTTGCATAAGGTAGTTGTTCATCTCAACTGTTGGCGGCAGCGCTGTGCTACGAGAGCACGTATCTTTTCCAACTTGCATAATGTTGTCGAACACATGAAAACATGGACAATGAAATACAAGGGAGCCCCATTACACTTTCTCAAGATGAGAAAGCCCAGGGCGGTTGAGTTGAAGGCACGCATCTAGAGATAGATCCAGAACTATGAGGAACTCCTACAACTGATCACTAGTTTGCAGGCTTCCCATGCACAAGTGTTCAAAAGCATGGATGTTGTTGTCTACACACATGCAATCCCATCTATTGGGACACACACCGAGGCAAAGAAAAAGGGTCAAGTCTAACAGGACCTGGACTCATACTTTGATGAGTTGATGCACATAACCACCAACACAAACTTGGCGATGAGTGTAGACACAATGAATCAGTATGTCTATGGTTCGGCATACTCAAAAAAATGATGGACATGTTCCCAGATGAGTTGGACAGAGGAGCCAAAGTAGTGTACCCATATGCAATAGAGGCAAGAGTTCATTTCCAGAAAGATGTCACCACAGAGTACACGAACAACATCGTGGACTACCAAGATTGGCATCAATTCACCACCATTAACCATCATGAGGATGTCAAAGAGTTGGCCTTCTCACAGTTGTCCGACTCATAATGATGTCTTGCATGACTTGCTCAAGCCTATTTTGTCTCACATGGGTATATGTGCAGATTGTATGTAACATATTGTCAAGTGGAAGTTCAAATGTCGATAGTTGAATGTAAAAGTCATAGAGTAGTTGAAGAGTCATGAGGGTAGGTGAACAGTCACAAAGGGGAATGTCAAGGGTCACCCCACCATTTTCTATTTATAGTACCTCATAACTCATTGTACAGGCTTTTGATCAGCCAAGCTTCCGATAGGAGTATATTAGAGAAAGCTTGGAGATTATTGTAACATGCCTTGGCTTCTCCATAGTGCAGAGATAGTACATCCTTTTGGAGCAGGTGGCAATGACTATAACATTCTGTTATTGGGACTAGTGGTTGGTCATAGTTGTATTGTATGACTGGAACTTTCACTTCTTAATATAACAGAGCCAACACATTTCATGCATATGATGTTATTGTATTTAAATTAACTTGTTTACTCTAATGATATATTTATTTGTTTTCTTACACATGTGTGTATAGATTCTTTCTATATATGTAGGTATGAATCTTACTGAAATATGTTGTTGGTTTACCATCACTTTGGATTGTTGGTTCACCTTCCTTCCATTTTGTGATGCATCTTTGCTCATGTGTTCCCATCTAAGTTGTGTGTTCACACAGGTTTCCTAGGGGTGCACTTATACCACCTTCCATGTGTTATAACCATTCATGCACCTTCCTTGGCTTGTTGTGCATGTCACACCCTTGCTACCAATAGGGACATCTTACTTATCTCTGCGTGCAACCGCGGTCAAGGTGACATTGTATGAAACACTGCTGGGACTTCTACAACAAACGGTTTGAGGTTTAGTTGGGACTTCTTACCGGGGAGATCCCCTAACATGTTGGTGGGTCCAGCACTGTCAACACCCCCTTTGGAGCTTGGAGACATTAGCACATGCCAAAGCCCACTATGGAAGGAAAAGCCATTATTAATTACCCCCTATTGTCCATGGTTTATAAGCTCTTTAGCTTGATTACTTTAAATGACTTGTTGTGTTGGAGGGCTAGGGGACACATTAGATATTATGTAGGATTGCAGATGGTTTCCATTTTGAGTTTGGTATCCCTATATGGGGTATTACCTCTCCACAAGGCTACATTGGAGCATATAGGGTGTGTGTAGAGAGCCATGGGCCTCCACAGTAGTAGACAACACTCCATGGATCCCCAATGATGTTCAAATATTGCTCAAGATTCACCTATTTGTTATAGACATTTTTGGGCACTGCAACCCCAAGCATAAATGTCCATAAACCAAGGGCTCCTAAGTCCCTAAAAGTGTTGTTCCAACCCCTAAAAGAACAAGGTCATTTGATTACAGCTTCTCCTAGAAGCTCTCCATGAAAAACTACTCAGAACTGGTCAAAACTAGACCATTTCACCTGCTCCATAGGCAAAGTGCTTTGCATCTCACCTAAATACACATAGTAGGTGCGTTGCATTTCAAAAATACCTTCTATGGGGTGCGATGGGCGAGAAGGGACAAATGGCAGTGTCAATCCGCGAGGTGGAGAAGCATGGAATCTTCCATAAACTTCTCCTGTGACACTTGCCTCTCAGAATTCGACCTGGGATGAGTAAGAGATCATCAATATCCAAGTGGAAGCAAGAACTATCAGAGGGAAGACACTAATCAAATCACAAGCTGACTCATCTCCCTTGCAGACATCTATATATGGATCCCTCATCCCAGAGATCCAAGGCCTGGAATTTTGCATCTTGTAAGGAATTGTTGTTCGTTTCTTGAGGCAACATCATAGTGTTGGGTGATCTAAGCTTTTCATGAGGTGAAGAAGGGCTTACTTGCTGAGAGGATGATGCTGGGTCAGAACAACTGGTTGTAACTCTCTTGGCTCTTTCTTGATTATCAATAAAGCTATTCAAGTTTTCCTCCATACTCTTGTGTGATTTATGTTTTTATGCATTTGTATGGTCAATTTACATTTGATCCTAGATTGTTTATGATAATAGATCCATGTTCTTGTATAGTGTTATGCTTCTTTGATTCTACAGGTACTCTGTGAAGCTGGGTATACAAGAAAGCAAGTAGAAAAGGGCTATCGGAAGAGAGAGGAATCGAGCAAGGAACCAAGCGCAAGATAGAGGTTGGTCTCCTTTATTATTCTCTCATCTATCTCTCATAAAGGAAAATGAGAGTAGTTTTACTTTGTTTGTTTCTAAGGTAGCTACCAGCCTTAGTGGGATTAGCAGTTCTGCATAGACAGTTTTCCCTGTAACACTATTGGACAAGGAAGATGCACTTGGTTCATCTTGCCCAACGACCTCACACTTGTACCATGTGTTTTTTATGAAACCAGCTCACAAAAGATAGAAAAGATAGATCAACGCCTTACAATTTAGCGTCTTCGAGGGGGCAACCTCCTTTACATTACATAAATGAACAATTCTTGGATGATACAAATGACAAGACACCCTTTCTATATATAGGAGTCTAAAGAGTCATAATATAATCAGAGCCGACATAACAATAATAATGTAAGGGCATAATAATAACAATAGTGGGCTTCTATGGGGACTACATGGGTACAACAATATAATAAGGGGGTTGTACTAATAACAATAAGGGGTTACACTAGTAGTATAGGGGCCTAACATGCCCCTCTCCTTCAAAAAGTGTTGTCCTCAACACTTGAGTAGTTCTTGATGATTCTGTAGAATATTCTTGTCCTCCCATGTGAAATCTTCAGAGGGTAAGTTCTTTGACTTGATGAGATACTCTAAAATTGATCGATTTTGTAGCTGTCAAGTTCTTGTTTATGTGACTGCTCCAGGTTCCAATATGATTTTTCCTTCCTCTTCAAGTTCTGGCAATATTGTTTGAATTGGGATCTTCTGCAACTTTTGAATGAGTGGCCACACTTCTTCGTCCTTCTTCCATTCATCCTTTGCTTTGTTTATCCAATCTAGTTGGATAATAGAAATAGCACAAAACAATGCTTCCACATCCTCATCCTATCTTGAGAGTGCATCTGCAACAAAATTTTGCTTCCCTTTTCTATAGATGATGTCAAACTCATAACCCAATATATTTGTGACCCATCTTTTCTGTTCTTCTATAGATAATATTTGTTCTAAAAAGTATTTAAGACTATCATGATCCATTTTTACCTTGAAGTGTCTTCCCATTTGGTAAGGTCGCCATTTCTTAAGTGCATGTAATATTTCCAACATTTCCTTCTCATAAATAGCTTGCTTGAGATGTAGCAGTAAAAATACCCAATCACCTACGTCAAAACATTTTTCACTACAATGTTGATCTACCTATTGTTTCATTCGATTTTGCACCAAAGTGGCATTATCCTTTAAAAGTTGGAGAACTTGCTGTTGATGCTCGATGTGATATTTCATTGCTTGAACATTTTTCTTCTTGATATGTCCTTCTATATTTAGAGTTTGAGGAGTGGTAATTTCTTCCAATCCTTTACAAGATATGGTCGGATTCATTTCTTGATGCTCGATGTGATCTTTCACTTCTTGAACATTTTTCTTCTTGATATGCCCTTCTATCTTGATAGTTTGAGGAGTGGTAATTTCGACCAATGAATTACAAGATATGGTTGGATTCATTTCTTCTTTCTCGATGTGATCTTTCACTTCTTTCACCTTTTTCTTCTTGATATTTCGTTCTATCTTGAGAGTTTTAGGAGTGGTAATTCTTGCCAATGCTTTACAAGATATGGTTTGATTCATTTCTTCTTTCTTTGGGGTTGGGTCCTAGCATATATCCTCTTCTTTTGATGTTTCTTTATCCTTTTCTTCCTCCTCTTCATACTCTATGTAAAATAATTTCTTCTTAGCACACTTATGACCTTTAGTGCATTTTCTATCACAATTGTAACAAAGCCCTTTTTCTCTTTTTTCTTCCAATTGTTGTGGTGTAACCCTTGTAGGTTGTGGAAGGATAGGAGAAACAACACATCCATCATTATGGTTGTGAGGGGTAGACTTCCTTGTTGCCATAATTTTACTTTTCACTATGTAACAAAGCTCTTTTACTCTTTCCAATTGTTGTGGTGTTGCTCTAAAAAAGGTGTTGCTCTTTGTATCCTCATAATGTGCTATCATTTCCTCCGTGAAAATTGACCACGTAACTAGTTGTTTAAGAGAACAAAGCCCTTTATACCATAAAAATTGATGCGGTTCTAAATATGAAGATGAAATACATACTTTTTGTAATCGTGGTACACCATGTAGATCAAAATATTGCTCCATCTGAAGTATCCAATTTAACGGATCCTTGCCATCAAACTTCCTCATCTTGCTTTTTCTTAATTTTAGGAGCAAGATCTTGAAATGGCTGTAACTATGTACTTTCGGATTTTTAAGTTCTGAAATTGCGACTTGAAGTAGCCCTTTGTGTCCTCTTTCCAATGCCACTAGTCTGATCCAAATTGGATTCTCCAAGGAAGAGTTATGCCAAATCTCCCACAGTGACCTGATTATAGATTAGTTTAGTAGAGCAAACTTGTGCGACGTGCCACATGTCACTATTTTAACCTTTGGATCTGAAAAACGTATACAAGAAACTACAACCTATCCTTGTTCTGTAACTTCTTACGAAATTTCAATTTGATGCTCAAAACAAAAGTTATGACTATTTTCCCCAGGTCACCTATTTGGAATGTAATTTAGGAGTATGTAAAAGACCAACTTCCTCATATCATACTCCGCAAATATAACGCGAAAAGCTCTGAAATTCAGACACAAGGTTCAGTGCGATTTTATCTCAAATGGGTTTTGTTTTTCAAGTTTTAAACGTCACAGTAACAAAGTTATAGCAAAAATTCCATGATGACCTATTTGGAGCCGCAAAACCCTAGAATCCAAAGCTCTGATACCAAAAGTTATGAAACCAGCTCACAAAAGATAGAAAAGATATATCAACGCCTTAGAATTCAACATCTTCAAGGGGGCAACCTCCTTTACATTACATAAATGAACAATTCTTGGATGATACAAATGACAAGACCTCCTTTCTATATATAGGATTCTAAGGAGTCATAATATAATTAGAGCCGACATAACAATAATAATGTAAGGGCACAATAATAACAATAGTGGGCTTCTATGGGGCACAATAATAACAATAGTGGGCTTCTATGGGGAGTACATGGGTACAACAATATAATAAGGGGGTTGTACTAATAACAATAAGGGGTTACACTAGTATTATAGGGGTCTAACAGTGTTGGGCGTATATAAGATGTCTTTTAGAACTCCTAAATGCCTCACATTAATTATCGATTTGGGTAAGTATTTTTGTTTCAAGAGTTTACACAGTATGTGCAAGTGATGGAAATCGTTGGATCTATAGAGAGTAATGCTATAAAATAACTTATTGATTTCAATACAAGAGTAAACGAATCAAACCATAAACTACCAAACCTGTAACATTAAAGAAATTAAGCTATTCAAGCATCAAAACTCAATCTTAATCAAAAATCTCTAATTGCAATTACAAGCTATAAGCACATCAACCGAGTGCACTGTAGTGGTAAAAGAGCTCTTTCAACTGAATAAAAATAATAATGCATCTGATCTAACCAATAATACTCTGGATCTCAATTAACAAGAAATAACTCTTATCTAATAATTAAATCAATCTACTATACAAATAAATGCAACCAATCAACAGAGACAAGAAATAATGTGTGTAATGCAAAAACTCAACACTGATGATTTATATATCAAATAGAATAATTGTAAAACTATAAAACAAAGTAATTAGACTTGCAGTGAAAAGGTAAAAATATAACACAGGGAAAAAGTAGTGAAATCCACTAGTGATCGGGCACAAGCCACCAGTGATTACTTCCTAGTTACTGAGAATATCGCGAACAAACTAAAACACAAACTATATATTATTCATTAACTCCAAATGCCATTACAGTAATGATGTGTTCTTCGGAATAATCCTTTGTCTCTTACAATTACAATCAAAGTAAAAAGGAAAATGTTTTTCTATTCTATTCGTTTTTCCCCTCTTATAGTCAAAGAGGAAAAGAGATAATTGTGATTCCTCAAGATTAGGAGATCCTGAGGAATTCGCAACCACATGCTATAATCAAAACAATCTTCCATCCTATGCTGATCCTTCCGATTCATTTCTCGACTTGACCGCACAAGATGCGCTCCTTTCTCCTTGTTTAGCCTTTGATGTTCAATAGATTGAACAACAATTTTCCCATTCACTAATCTCTGCATAAAAGGAAACGAAATTTAGTTTTGACAGCCAAATTGTATCAAAAACGATTATGTTCACTTTCTATCGAAATTATATCAAAATATTATTACATCATTGCACAAATGCATAAAAAGGAGGAAAACGATAATGTAGTCAAGGGTAAATTTATACCTATTATATGGCCCAACATACTCCCCAGCTTACCTTGTTTCATGTCCTCATGAAAATAAGTAGTTATTATGTAATGCAGTTAAAGCGTAAGCATGAAAGAATTTTTCCTTATACAACCTAAAACTGTGATTTTGTATTAAATTTGCGAAGCCTATCCCTTCATGACCGTCAAGGAGCTCGTAATCAAAACAGTATCATTCAGGAGGGTACCAAATAATAGGGCTCCTAAATCGACATCCTAGCCAATGTGGTCCTTCCCTCAAGGTAACATTACTGTATATGACAAAATGGCCTAGGACAGCTTTAAAATTCCTGTAGCCAAACAGTTCTTTGTTCCTGAAACTATTGGTGGAGACTATCCATCTCTGTTTGGATGCAAGTAAGGACCTTTCCTGTATGGATAAGAAATACACCCTTCTTGCTTGCACAATTTCTTTATGTATAGGCCCCAGAATCTTAATTACTCCCTCATGTTTCATGAACCTCTTATGTGTAGCAAAAATATGCAAGGGTTGAGTACGCTCACCCCTTACCCGCAAATATAGTCCATGTTCTTTCCTTTGAAATGTGTTATAAGCCCTGTACCACTTAAGTTGGTTCACTGCGAAGGAAATGAAGGCTTGTAATTGAATGTCCCAAATAAAAGGGTTAGGATTGTTATCCACCTCCTTGTCTAATAAAAAGTTATGAAAATAAAGTTCACAGAGAAGACGTTGGACTTTTATCCCATGCTCCTTACGACATTTTATGAATTCTTTAGTTGTCTTCAATTCAACTGAATTTCCGGCCTTAACATCTTTAATATTCAACAGTAAATATCTTTCCAACAAAAACAGAGCATAGCTTGTAGCAGGAGATCTGCAAGATAAGACATTAGAATATAAAGAGCAAATAGCATCAATCTGACCCACGACCTTATCTAGCTTGGCTTTTACTTTCCTCAACTTTTCTTCCTCCTATTGTGACTTAGAAAAAGTTTCATCCTCAGTTATGTACAAATCATTGAATTTCTTCTACAGCTCCTGGTATTTTTGTAGAGGAATTGTATCCTTCTTACATTGTGCTAAAGCAAGTTGGGCCTGTAACAGCTCCTCCTGTAACTCTAGAAGAACATGATCACTGCTTGATGGAGCATCATTGAATATTTCTTCTATCTGGGTGCTTTTGTTGTGAGAGGATAAACCCTTCGTCGAAATAGCCATATCTATCAAATCTATATGAAAGCTTGTTTGTGTGGCTACCGTCAAAGTAGAAATAGATTCAGTCTGGGTTCCTATTTCCTTACTTTCACATACTTCTGTCTATGTAGCCATAGTGACTAACTCAGGAATAATGCTCGGGGCTTCCTCATTTTTAGCTTCTTTTAATTTCTAACGTAGCCACCTAACCATTTTCTTAAGCTTCTGGTATTTCTTCTTCAGCTTTCTTAACTTTATTTCAGCCACTTGCTTCTTCTGAGAAGCATCCTTTGTAGGAACAACTTTATCAATACCCTTTGTGTCTGAGGTGTCTTGGTGCTCATCTTGTCTATGTTCCACTATAACCGTGTCATCTGACTGGTTATCAAATTCATGATTTCCTCCTGTGTCCACTTCCTTGACCCAGTCTGGAGCTTCTGGGGAAGGCAAAATTTCCGTGTGACTAGAATCCTCTGTGGATTGAGATTTGTTCAAGATCTGGTCGAGTAATCCTTCAGGTTGTATATATGTGCCCAAATTTGCAAGGAACTGGGCCATCCATTCCTCAAGTTCCTGAAAGAAATCATCTCGGGGGCTCATGGGTGGTGTTTGAGAAGGCCCTCCTTCATTTTCTGGTTCACCATCATCTTGAGAAAAGTATTATGCTTCCCTTTGTTCTGGGTCAGAATCATGTTCTTCCTCTTGGTCTGGCTCAAAATTGGGTTCTTCCTCCTGTTCATGTCCAGAATTGGGTTCTTCCTCCTGTTCTAGTTCAAAGTTACATTCTTCCTCCTGTTCAGGTTCAGAGTTGTATTCTTCCTCCTGTACAGGTTTAGAGTCATGTACGACATTTGGAGTAGATGACTCTGCCGGGCGCTTAGCGCTACCCTGACGATCTACGAAAGTCCTCTAAAATGGATTTGTCTTCACAAAACACCTCCACTTAGTAGGTATTGTTACTGTACGAGCAGTTCTTTTCCTTTTTAAAATAAGGTTCTGCTGTTCAATTTCCAAGGTTGCAGAATTTTGGACTACAAGGTCTGGCCTAATCTCTAGTGGGGTTATAAAATTACCCCAAGTTAAACCTTGATGAGCAAGACTGTGACTAACAATTAGTCTGATCAACCCATGATGACTGACTAAAGTATCATGATGTTTAGCCAGTCTTACTCTATCAACTATATCATGTAACAATGAATTTAAGAAAAATGGAAAATTGGTAGTGAGCTTTTGCTTTAAAACGGCTAAAAGTTGAAGTTGTCGTGGTTTTACCACATCCTTTCGACCATCATAGGTAATGTACTGTTGGATGACACTTGCCAATTCTCACCATGGTTCTCCCAGAGAGGATGATTGAATTCCCTTGCCTTTTCGGGTTAGCTCTTCACCTACGTCTTTGAAAATCTCCACTACATCATGCAACATTACATGCTTTTCCAGTCGTGTTGCTCCTTCTACTGACATCCCAGAAACCTCAGCTATCACAACTTCTGATACTATTATGCTTACACCTTTTACTATGGACAACCCATTTTGTAAGTGCTATAAAAATTCAAGAACGATTTCACTGCGAGGGGTCTGAAGCTTGGTGAAATATGAAATCCATCCTGTGAACACTAGAATTTCCCTGGCTCTGTCAGAGTTTTCCAACACTGAGGGTTCTCGGCGAACCGCTTTTCCACCCATAATTCTCAAATTCTTCCAATATTCACTCTACAATTTTCAGAGGTTAAACAACAAAAACGGAGCAGAGAACAACAATTGCTTTGGTAAAATAGAAGAACAAGTAGACATAACAACTAAATTCCATAATGTCAAGCGAAATTTCCATGATAGTTAATGATATTAATTCTAAGACTATCATACTGCCACATGCCATTTGATCATAGGATATCATAGAAACATATCAAGTCCAGTAAGAAAAATAAATATAGCACATGAAAAAGTGTTGTGGGAATCCTCCCCCTCCTTGAAAAGAGAGGTCGCCTACGACCGAGTAGACAAGGAAAGGGTTGTTCTGACGGAAAGGCAAGGGGAAGAACAATACGAAATTAAATGAAACAGAGTTGCATATAAACGACAGGACGACAAGAGGTATGGTTATAACAAGAGCTGATTGTGTAAAGATAGTTATGAATAAAAGATAAGACACTTGGATTGATGATAAGTTATGCGAGAAAGAAAAGGACAACAATGTGCCAAAAAAAATGCTCTGCTGATGGTTATTATAGGCGAGAATGATACAATTGATCAAAAAACAATATTTCATGCATAAAGGTTCAAAAACGGGGAAAGATTAAGGAAATAAATTCTTCGATAAAAAGAAAGAATAATAAGAGGGTAATATAGTAATAATTGATGATAAGATATAACTTCAATACCATAAGCAGAGCCTCAGCTTCTAGCAGGCGTCCATAGCCTCGACAGGGTTTCTTTTTAACCCATATGAGCTAGGATCTTCAATTTATAAATGGAGAGTTACAGGGTTGTTCTACAGAAGAGATGAGTATGCTGGCGTGGTAACTAGATGACCACATTGCCATTCACTGGGATGTAGCAAAAGTGATCAGGCCAGCTCATGATGAGATCTCCTGTTCCACGAATATTCTGGCTATCCAATGGATCATAACCCTGGTGTGGTGGCCATAGTGGGAATGACACTTTGCTATAGCCTTATGAACATGGTAGGCTGGCTCGTAATGAGACCCGCTATCCTCCATCTGAATTTTTTTTGTTTTTTTTTGTGTGTGCTGTTATTACAAATTTTTATGATAAATAGAGGGAGGCTTAATACTCCTTAAGAATAGGGATGGTGGAATAAGTTTAACATGTCAATAAAAAAGTACACCCATAGTCTTATTTATTAAAGATAGAGAAGATTATAACCAGGAAGGGTGGAACCAACATGGCATTAAGATGATCAATCAGTATTAAGTATAATAGAAAACTATGCAGCAAAGAAGTATATAAATAATTGTGTCCCTTTCTTTGAAAATAATCTATCACCAAGAAGTTGTCATGTAATGGATTATAACATTAATGGTATTGACTCCCTTCATCAGGAATCCTTAAATTCTTGTCCTCATAAAATTAGTGTATGTCATGCCATGAAAAGAAAACAAAAGAAAAATGGGGTTGAGCGTTTGATTGAACATCAATCGTTCAGACAAGCAAAGAGAAATCACACAAAAGAAAAATTTAGCTGTTAAATTGGAATTGAACAATAGTTGTTCAATGAATTGAACAACATAGAAATGAAACAAATGTTGTTCAATTGTTTAAACAACAATAACCGCAAAGATAAAAAGTGTGGTTTAGTTGTTTGAATAGCAGTTGTTCAATTGAATGAACAACAAAACACACCCAAAAAAGAAGTGTTGTTCAATTGGATTGAACAGTGGCTGTTCAATAGATTGAATAACAACTATTCAATAAATTGAATAACAACTGTTCAATTAACTGAATAGCTAAAGAACGTCAAAAAAAGTGTTGTTCAATTGGATTTGAACAGTGGCTGTTCAATAGATTGAACATCAACTGTTCAATTAACTGATCAACAAAAAAACACAAAAAAAGAAAGTGTTGTTCAATTGGATTGAACAACGACTGTTCAATACATTGAACAACAGTTGTTCAATAGATTGAACAACAGCTGTTTAAGTAATTGAATAGCAAGACAATGAAAAAAATAAAGTGTTGTTCAATTGTATTAAACAGCGGTTGTTCAATAGATTGAACAACGTTTGTCCAATAGATTGAACAACAAAACAACGCAAAAAAGAAAGTGTTATTCAATTTTATTGAACATCAGCTATTCAATAGATTGAATAGCATCTGTTCAATAAATTGAATAACAACTATTCAATAAATTAAACAATAGATGTTCAATTAATTGAACAGAAAAACAAAACAAAAAAGAAAGTGTTGTTCAATTGTATTGAACAACGACTGTTCAATAGATTGAATAGCAGTTGTTCAATTAACTAAACAACAAAACAACGCAAAAAAAATAAAGTACTGTTCAAATGTATTGAACATCAGCTGTTCAATAGATTGAACATCAACTGTTCAATTAACTGAACAGAAAAACAATGCAAAAAAGGAAAGTGATGTTCAATTATATTGAACAACGACTGTTCAATACATTGAACAACAACTATTCAATTAACTGAACAACAAAGCAATGCAAGAAAAGAAAGTTTTGTTCAATTGTATTGAACAACGGCTGTTCAATAGATTGAATAAATGTTGTTCAATTAACTGAATAAAAAACAACACAAAAAAGAAAGAAAGTGTTGTTCAATTTGATTGAACAACAACTATTCAATAGATTGAACAACAACTTTTCAATTATCTGAACAACTAAACAACGTCTAAAAGAAAGTGTTGTTCAATAGATTGAACAACAGCTGTTCAATTAATTGAACAACAAAACAAGTAGAGAGAAAGAAAAAGAAAAGAAAATCAAATCAGCAATCATATTTACATATTTTACAGAGAAGAAATAAATTTTATAAAGTTGAAGCTACCGAAGGATTTCCTTCTATAGCTAAAACTTGCATGGTGGGGTCCTTATGTATCTGCTAGTAGAAAGATTCTCTGGTAAGTGGTTTTTGGTAGAGGCGCACCTGATGCTACTTCGCTTTAAAAGAAGAACCAAACTCATCAATGGTGGTTAGCGTAAGAGTGCCATTTTCGTGTACTTGCTTTATTTCATAGGGGCCTAACCACCTGATCTGCAGTTTGCCAGGGAAGTCATGAAACCTAGAATCATAAAGGAGTGCCTAGTCGCCCTCATGAAATGTCTTTTTCTTAATCAGGGCATCATGCCATTTGGCTCTTTGTTGTTGAATAAGTGTCATAATATGTAGAGATAGTAGCTGAACTTCATCTAATTCGTTCATCTACTGTAACCTATTAACCTGGGCTTCGATTAAATCCAGTCCCACTTCCTGGGCTATCCTTAGTGTTTGTATTTCAAATTCTATGGGAAAAATAGGTTCTTTACCAAATGCCAGTTGATATGGAAAGTATCCAGTAGTGTTTCTCCAAGTTGTGCGATATGCCCACAAGTCCTCTGGCAGTCGAGAAGTCCAGTCTCGTCGATGTGATGAAATTGTCTTTGTTAGAATAGCTTCGATAACTTTGTTGGGGCTCTCCTCCTACCTGTTCGCTTGCGGGTGATACAGGGAAGCAATTCTATGTGTGATATTATGATTTCTTAATGTAGCAGCAATCTTGTGACCCATGAATTGTGGTCCCCCAGCAGTAATTACTTCCCTGGGTAAGCCATACCACACAAAAATTTCAAAAAGAAAGTAAATAACGGTTTCCTTTGTTGCTCTTGGCAACGCTACTGCTTCCACCCACTTATTTACGCAACCTGTTGCAACCAATATATACAATTTCTGGTTGGATGGTGGTTTTAATAGCCCAATGAAATCTAATGCCCAACGCTCGAAGGGGTCTATCACTAGCTGTGGATGCAGGGGAATTTCAACAGATTGGCTAGGGCAGCCCATCCTTTGGCAACTATCACATGCCTGGAAAAATTTCTTAGCATCTTTAAAAATAGTGGGCTAGTAGTAGCCCATCTATAGAATTTTATTTCCAGTTCTGTGGTCTGCAAAGTGTCCATCGCAAGCTCCATCATGGCAAGCTTTTAGCATAGTATAAATTTTGTCCTCCCTGATGCACCCACAGATGTGCATATCAGATCCCATGTGGAAAAGGTATCCTCCAATCCAGGAGAAACGAGTGCTACGCTGAACGATCAATTTCCTTTCTTTGGGTGTCAAATGTTTGGGCAATTTTCCCACTGCTAAGTAATTTTCTACATCTGCATACCATGGTGATTTTACGACCACAACAAACAAATGTTCATCCGAGAACTGATCATTTACGACCACTGTATCATCTATTCTTGGCACTTGGGAGAGGAAGTCTGCCATGAGGTTCTCCTTCCCTGGTCGATCCCTTATAGTTATGTCAAATTCCTGCAAAAGTAGTAGCCAACGAGTCACTTTTCCATTTGTAATTGGTTTGTTGGCTAAATATTTAATGGGAGAGTGATCAATATACAAAAATATAGGATATCTAGTTATATAATGTCTAAATTTGTTTATAGCATAAATAACAGCTAGAAACTCCTTTTCTGTTAATATATAATTCAACTAAGTAGGAGTAAGGTTTTTGATGATGTAATATATAGCGTAAGGTTTCTTATCTTCTTCTTGGCCAAGAACAACTCCAATGGCTGTATCTGATGCATCTGATGAAATCTAGAAAGGTATATCCCAATTTGTGCCTCGTAATACTGGTGTTGTTGATACTAACCGTTTCAGATCTGTGAAGGCAGTGTCACATTTATCAGTCCATATAAAATCAACATTTCCTATCAAGGCATATAAAGGTGGAGCAGTTTGCGAAAAGTTCTTTATAAATATACTATAATATCCAACAAATCCCAAAGAGCTGTGTACCTCTGTTTGAGTGTAGGGAGTAGCTAATAAGAGGATTACCTGTATCTTTACTGGATCTACTGGAATTCCAACTGCTAAAATGAAATGACCCAGAATCAAGCCCTCTGTCATCATCATTTGACACTTCTCATGACTTAAGCATAGCCTAGTAGCAATACACCATCCTAGAACTTTCTCCAATGTTTGTAATGCCTAATCAAAGTCATCTCTATAGGGTGTGAAATTGTCCATGTACATCTCCAATCCTGCATTTATCAAGTCTGCAAAAATACTATGTATGGCTCTTTGCAATGTAGCAGGTATGTTGCACAATTTGAAAGGCAATACCCTATAAGAAAATGTTCCCCAGGGGTAGGTGAAAGTAGTTTTATCCTGGTCTTCACGGGCAATTTGAATTTGGTTGTAGCCACTGAAGCCATCCGGGAAAGAGAAGAATTTCTTTCCTTCCAGTGTATCAAGGACCTGGTCGATAAATGGAAGGGGAAAATGGTCTTTTTGCATTGCTTTGTTGAGTTCTCTGTAGTCAACGCATATCCACCATTTTCCATTCTTTTTGGGGACAACTACTAATGGGGAACCCATTTACTGTGAGATATAGGATAAATAAAATTCACATCTAACAATATTTGAAGCTCTTCTTTCACAACATCCTTTAGATGAGGATTTAATATACGTTATGGTTGTCGAATGAGTCCTACCCCTTTTTCAGTGTAGATGTGGTAAATGCATAACTGAGGGTCAATCCCTTTCATGTTTGGGCAGTCCCATGCAAAATCCCCTTTATATTTCCTAATAATTTGGATAAGTTTCTGTTGCTGGTCATTACTCAGATTACTATTAATGTTTAGATTTTCCCTTGCTCAATTTTAATAGGCTTGCTATTATAGACAATAGTTGTTGGTATCGGTTGGTCATTGATGTTTCTTAAGGAATCTTCTTCAATCTCATTGCAAAGGACTACTTCAATCATGTGACATATCAAATTAGACACTATAGGAGGGTGATTGATAAAGGTGTTAATGACATCATCTTTTGTTTGATTTTTGAATTCAAGCGCATCTGCCACAGTCAATGGTGAACGAATATTTTCTTCTAAATATGTTGCTGGTTGTTTCCTAGTTTTTACAATAGTCAGGCTTGGCTGAGCAGGAGGGTATAAATCTAGATTCTTAACAACATTCCCTCTGGTTATGGTCATACTGCATGTTTGGCAGCCTATATAAGAATCAGTTGTTGCTAGCCAAAGCCTTCCTAGTATTAAGGGATGTCCATCTAGTCGATTTCTAGGGTTAATAATCAAAAAATGTGCTAGATATTCCAAAGAGTCCATAGAAACCATCACATCTTGTAATGTTCCTTCTGGCCTAATGATTGAATGGTTAGAAAGTTCCAGTAAGGTAGTGGTTGGTTCTAAAGTTTTGATGCCAAGCACTTCGCAAGTTTCTGTTGTAAGAATGTTAATGGATGCCCCTAAGTCAACTAAAGCATTGGGAAAAGAGCGTCCATTTATTTGGATGTGACAATGGGATTCCCTGGGTCTTCGTATTTTACAGGTGTCTCTTTGCCTAGTGATAAATCAAACAAAGTTCCAACAACATGGACAATTGGTGTTATTTTTGTTTTCCTCACAGAGTTTTTTGCACACAACTCTTTAATGGTTTTAGCATATATCGAAATATCTTGAATGGCCCAAAGGATGGGTATTTTTATACATATAATTTTGAGTTCAACCAGAAGATAAAAGTCAGGAAATTCAATTGGTCGAGGTATTATCAATCTTTCTGGGAATGTGGGATAAGTAATTATGATTTGTTCAGGATACTTCTACCTAACTGTATCTTCTCCCTATTTTGTTTGTTGGTTATCTACAGTCAAAGGCTTATTCAGATGTGTTTCTTTAACCTCAGGTTGTAGATTTTGTTCCTCACATGGAGCAATTACGCATCCAAATCTTAACTTAAGTCCATTACATTCTCACGACTCAACTTCAGGATCTAGACTCTCAATGATTTGTGCTCACTGGATTGTTCTATTGTTCAGAATCGGATTTGGTTGAGCTGGGAGTTGTGGTCGTACATTAGGTTGATGATTTTGCTGCAATGTGTAAGGTGTTGGTAAGGTTGGTTGAGGTAGAGGAATTGTTCCCATGGGCTGGTTTGTAGATCGTTGCACATTTGGTTGCCAGTACTGATTTTTTGAGGTAGAAGGAGACCATTGAGAGGAATAGGGGTTGTTCTACCAGAATGGTGGAGGGTAAGAGGAGTTTGGTCAATTATTATTTGGATTTGATTGGTTGGGTCATGGTGGCATAGAAAATGCTTGAGGTGGCTAGGTAGAGAAAGGTGGTTGGTTCTGCCATGCTACCCTGAATACTGTTGAGAATTAAATTGTGAATAAGGAAAGAACGAAGATGGTTCTGTAGGAATACTTGTCAGACATGCTTTCCATTGATGACGTTGGTTCAGTAGATATACTAGTTCCACTTCGTCTTCTGCTTCTTTGAAAAAATCTTTTAATCTAGGAAGCGATGGACAACTTTTTGTAGCATGATCCTTAGTGAAAATGGCGCATGTTTGTATCATATCTAACAGACATTCTCTATGATTGTGTTTCTTTCTACAACATGGACAGAAAATAGCCAGATTCTGTTCCGCTTTGGCCTGCTTTTGTTTGGCTTGCATGATATCCAATTGTGTCGTCAAGGTCCCCAAGGTATGAGTATTGAAATCTTCTAGCAGATTGTTGATTTCAAGTCATGTAGTGCTTCCTCCTGAGGCTCTGCTATCTCTGGTGATCTCATCGCGTCTGGTTGGTTTCAACCTTGTACGGCCTTTGGAGCACCTGATGCACAATTGTATAATATCATCATAATTCTATTGATAAATATCACCCTTCCCCATTAAATTCAGTGTTTACACCCATTGATCTTTCATACCTTTGATAATCATAGTTTTAAGAACTTTAGGAGGAAAATTTGCATAAGGAGATATTTGCAGATTATATTGAAGATGTTCTACATATTCTTCAAGAGTCTCGTTAGTCGTAGCTACCATTTGAAAGATTTCATCCTTCAGTTCTCTAGTTTGGCAATAATATTGGTATTTTTTTAGAAAGGTTGTTTTCATTTGGTCCCAATCAGTAATGGTACCTCCACCAAGCCCCATAGACCAACGCAATGCTGCTACCTTCAGAGTAGAGAGGAACATTTTTAGCTTTTGGGGGTTGGTAGTGTAATCATATCCCCTACATAAAACATCAAATTCGAAAAGGAATGCATCAGGATCCTCTAAAGTTAGCCCATGGAAGCTAGGAATATTATGTAATGGAATACATTTCATGGGAGCATTGACAATTGTATCAAAAATAGAGTATTGTAATGTAGAGGTTTGAGGATATTGCTGATTATGAGCCATTTGGTAAAAAATGTGCCAATATCCTTCATGGATTTCTAGAGTTGGAGATTTGTTCCTAGGGGTTTAGAAGAGACTTTTAGAATGATTTTAACAACACTACCTTGGTTCGGAATACTGGGTGTCCTCTGTTCAACTACTACTTCAGGAGACTTGGGTTCTGATGATTCAATCTTTTCAGCACAACCTGTTTCTCCTTCTCCTTCATGGAGATTGAAAGAATTCCCTTCTTGTAAAGGGTTACGCTGTAAATTTTCAGTCTTCTAAAAACTCTGTTCAAACCCTTTAGTCTTGCTGTGAATCTCAGCATTAGCTACAGATGGTGATCCTGCGGCCTGAAGGGTTACAGTAAGATTTCTTGTAGAAACGGTTCGCGGTCCTACTGATGACTGAGACTCAGCTTTCCTTATGATTTTGTCAATGAAGTTTGATCGTCCAAGGGGCACTGATCCCTTAGATTTTTTAGATCTGGGTGGAGGAATTATATATTTTTCTACTCTTTTCTTCTTAGTCATTCGTACAGAAATACAAACATTTATTTCTACTTCAATTCCTATGCAATTTCGCTGAAAAGCGGGCAAAGGAGTAAGCACTTTACTTGCTCGTACACAGATTATTACCTTCCATTTTTAATACCCAATTATTTCAAAGCAAACAAACATCAAACATTTATTTCTACTTTAATTCCTATGCAATTTTGCTGAAAAGTGGGAAAAGGAGCAAGCACTTTACTTGCTCATACACAAGTTCTTACCTTCCGTTTTTAATACCCAATTCTTTCGCAACAAACAAACATCAAACTTACATCCTCTTCTATGAAATAGAAACACTCTCCCCGGTAACAGTGCCAAAATGTTGGGCCATATAAGATGTATTTTAGAAATCCTAAATGCCTCACATTATTTATTGACCTGGGTAAGTCTTTTTCTTTCAAGAGTGTACACAGTATGTGCAAGTGATGGAAATCGTTGGATCTACAAAGAGTAATTCTCTAAAATAACTTATTGATTTCAATACAATATTAAACAGATTAAATTGTAAACTACCAAACCTATAACTTCAAAGGAATTAAACTATTCAAGCATCAAAACTCAATCTTAATAAAAAAGCTCTAATTGCAATTACAAGCCATAAGCACATCAACCGAGTGCACTGTAGCGGTAACAGAGCTCTTTCAGCTAAATAGAAACAGTAATGCATCTGATCTAACCAATAATACTCTGGCTCTCAATTAACAAGAAATAACTCTTATCTAATAATTAAATCAATCTATGATACAAATAAATGCAACCAATCAAAAAGATAAGAAATGATGCGCGGAATGCACAAAATCAACACCGGTGATTTATATATCAAATAGACCAATCATAAAACTATAAAACAAAGTAATTAGACTTGCAGTGAAAAGGTAAAAATATAACACAGGGAAAACGTTGTGAAATCCACTAGTGACCAGGCCCAAGCCACCAATGATTATTGCCTAGTTACTCAAAATATCGTGAACAAACTAAAACACAAATTATATATTACTCATTACAGTAACGATGTGTTCTTCATAATAATCCTCTGTCTCTTACAATTACAATCGAAGTAAAAAGTCAAAAGTTGTTTTATTCTATTTATTTTTCCCCTCTTATAGTCAAAGAGGAAAAGGGATAGTTGCGACTCCTCAGGATCAGGAGATCCTGAAGAATTCACAACCACATGCTATAATCAAAACAATCTTCTGTCCTGTTTTGATCCTTCCAATTCATTTCTCGACTTTACCGCACAAGACATGCTCTTTTCTCCTTGTTTAGCCTTTGTTGTTCAATATATTGAATAACAATTGTCCCATTCGCTAATCTCTACATAAAAAGCAATGAAAGTTAGTTTTTATAGCCAAATCATATCAAAAGCGATTCTGTTCACTTTATATCGAAATTCTATCAAAATCTTATTATATCATGGCACAAATGCATAAAAAGGAGGAAAAAGATAATGTAATCAAGGGTAAATTTATACTTGTTGCACGACCCAACACCATGCACTTGGCAGATGACCTAGGACATTTATGATGATGTAGCATCACTTACACCATCATCTGAGCCCTTATAGATGGTCTAGAAGAATATTCTATCTACTTGGAGACCCATGAGGTAATTTTCATTCCCACACAACCATTGGGAGCACCACAGGTTTATGTTTAGAGAACAAGGGGCCAACCCCTTGTCCATTACTTTTGGGAGTCCTATTCATCATTATGGAACTTGTGGTCTTCATCAGGCCTCTTAGAGGGCCCAACGAAATGTATTATTCATCATTAAACCTCTTGAGATGCTTATTAGTTTCTTTATAAGCTAGTTTGTTGGGATTGCCAACAAAATTTAGTTATTTTGCACATTATTTTATTTTAGGGGTTAATTTAGGCCTAATTAGCTAAATAAAACTCCTAATAAGTGTATAAATAGAAATGATGTGAATTTATTTTGAATAATCACTTGGATTGGATCACTATCTCTCTTGATATTTTCACTATTCGTTCTTGGTGGACGAATATTTGGAGCATGGATGAATTTTGATGTTTGGATTATCTTTTCTTGCCTTGCAGATTCTTGATTCGAAAATTTATTAATGGTTGGATATATTCTCTTACATGTAAGTACAAATTTAATGCTATTTTATTTTACCTTGTCATGTGCATTAATGATGTGATTTTCACTATTTTAGGGCTAATTGTTGCATGCATTTACTGCGAAATTGTGGAATTATGTTTCTATATAGCATCTCTATATGTATGGGCCATGTGTTTTGGACAAATTGTCTTAGAGATAATTCTATGGTTTAATTTATCTTGATAAGCCATCTTGATTTGCAAAACAAAGTATAAATGATTGAAGGTCACTCTCCTTTTCCCTAACGCTAAGCGGAATTGTCGTTGGAGCCTCCTTGATCTAGAAATGAATTCCATTATCATTATTATTCTTGACTCCAATATCTCCAAAGGATTAGGCACTAGTCCACCATAAGGTGATCATCCTAATTTTTTTTTCTTCCCCTCCCCTTTTTCTCTCAAGGTCTAGCCACACTTGGTCACTTAGGGCATCATTTTCCCAACAAACTGCCCATAAAAAATATTTGATCCCTTGGCCTTGTTGACACCTAATCATTAGGATTGGGTAAATGTAATTAATGTAAATAAATAATAAGAAATATGAACAGTCATCGGGAGATGAAGTGAATAGTCTCTCCCTCATGTATATAACAAAGACCAACTTGAAGGAATAAAATACGAATTGTTTTGAGGAGTTGCATGCCTGGCCTAACATAGTATCAGAGCTCCCAGGTTCCTAAAATTAGTTGTAACTCCTTGTATTAGTTTTTCTGCCATATTTTCTTTGGGTTCTCTACCATAACCATTTTTTTGCGCCCTCTTCTCTGACCATTTTTATTCATATTCACCATAAGCTATGCTGCTCACCTTCTGAAATACCTTCTGGATATTGTCAGAGGCGTTGGAGGATTTGACAGTTGTAGGCATTGGAGGCAGGCAGAAGCGAGCGAGCATTGATTCTGGTGGTTTCATGGAGATGAGGTGAGGTTAAGATTTCCCTCTATTGTATCTATGAATCTTATTGTTATGCTCTATAGTGTTCTCCAACCGGTTGGCTTTTCCTTGAAGAGAAATACACAGTAGTAGTTGTTGTTTGTGGGATTGAGAAGTTATAAGAGAAAAATATGATGATGAATTAAATTGCTGGATGATGAATATCTTCGATCTGGGGGGGTGCTACCTTGCGGGTTTCCACGGAGCTGCTCTGACAATTCTTATTGTTTAACACTACCAATATATCCATTTACACTGCCCACGTTGCCCATACATTTACACTGCTATGTATATCTGTTTATATTGTGGTCTTTGCTATGGTATTTGCTATCCATACACTACATACATTTACATTATTTAATTTTTGAATGACTCATTTATTCGTTTTCCATACACTACATACATTTACGCTGTTTAATTTGTGAATGACTCATTCATTCACCGCCCATACATTACATACATTTACGCTGCCCATACATTACATTTACGTTGTGGTATAATACATTTGCCGCTGGTCCGACCTGCTGGTTCTGTTGCTATTGCCTCAAACAGGTCTCTCACTACACTGCCATACCACATGTCATCTCTCCCCACTGCGCAACAGAACCACACTCCAGTTTTTTATTCATATTCACTCTGGCCATAAACACTTTCGTCTCCTGCTTCTATGGCATTGATTTATTATGTGTTTTTTTAATACTGGAATATTGACATAAAAGATATGCTTGCTAGTGATTTTTATGGAAGCTGAACGCAGAAGCTCAAGGCTAAATGTGGAAGTTTGGTAAAAAATTTATTGTCATCTACATGGTAAACTGTGGATTGAACCCATGACTAGCTGAATACATGGTATACCGAGGATGCTGTTGGTATTTACGCTATAAAACTTTGTGTATTTACCATGAGCTTGGTGACCGTGCTTGGTCCTTGGTTCCTTTTTTAATGTTGGATTCATAATTTCTGCGTTGACTTCTTCTTATGAAGTGTGGAGTTCTCCTTATGATGTGCTAGTGAAATGTTGGATTACAAATATCATGGGCTAGTTAACACTATCTCTCTTCGTTGAATGCATGCGCTATATTTGATATTAAAAAAAAAAACGCTAGATTGGGATTCTCTGCATTGGTCAGTCCCTCTGATTTGTATGATGTGCATATATATGACCTGACATCGTATAATATGTGGAATATATATTGCATGATATATGAATATTGAGAGCTTGCAGTTGATTCCATTTTGTAAAGACATAGCAAATTACTATTAGTGTTTTGCTATGAATATTGTAATTATTTTTTGGGCTCAGTTCAAATTTTATGATGGAGAAGTTTGTTGAAAAAGAGAAGGGTTTGGAAAAGAAGACAACTCTTCTTGCACATAGAGAGAATAATCTTGCTCAAGATTCTTCCAGAGGAAGAGGTGGAAGAGATTTCAGAGGCAGGGGGGGTAGACACTCTCAAGGAGAAAAGGCAGATTTGCACTGCATACACTGCAAAAGAAATGGATCACGTGATGCCTCTACATGCAAGTTACCTTGGGACAAAATTGAGCAGCAAAGAAATCAACCCAAAGGTAAAACTAATGATGCAGACAAAGGTAAAGCACCTGAATCCACTCACTATGTTGTGGCACAATGTAATATTGGAGTAAATGAAGGTTTATTTAATGCTTCACTTGCTCCTTGGAAAAATGATTGGTTGCTTGATTCAGAAGCAACTTGCCACGTGACTCATAGATTTTTTTTTTTTAAGAATTTACTGACAATGTTGATGGAACAGTATACTTTGCAGACCAATCAAAAATCAAGCCATCAGGGCCTGGCACAATTAGGCTTAAACAGCCTGGTCTTCCAGACTTCCTTCTGCATCATGTTCTATATCTCCCACAGCTGAAGAGAAACTTGTTTTCCTTGGTTCACATCCGCTAGCAATGTCACTCCATTCATATGTTTGATGGAAAGCTTGAGGTGAGAAAAGCATCTGACCACTCACCTGTCATGAGGGGAACAGAAGAAGAAAGGCTTATCAAGCTGCAAGGTACATCTGCTCATGCACAACATTTCTCATACAATTCTCATTATGAAGAAGGTACACTTCCATCAAGTTTATTATGGCATGCTAGATTTGGACTTTTGAACTATGACAACCTATGCTTATTGAAGAAAAATGGTGTTGCTGGTTTTCATACAATTCCTAGGAAACTTAAGCAATGTGATGCTTGCATTCTAAGAAAGCATAGCAAAGAATATTTTCATGATTCACATTCAAGAGCACATAGAAAACTTGAACTCATTCATTTAGATTTATGTGGTCCAATGCATGTTCCTTCTGCAAATGGAAACAAATATATGATGACATTTATTGATGACTACACTAGAATGTGTTGGGTTTATTTATTGAATAACAAATTTGATGCTTTTCAAACATTCAAGAACTTTCATAAATGGATTGAAAATGATGCACAATATCATATTGGGTCTATTTGCACTGATAATGGAAAAGAATACACATCAAATTAATTTGAAAACTATCTTTGCCAACATGGGATCAAACATCAAACAACTGTTCCTTGTAATCCCCAACAGAATGGTGTAGCTGAAAGAATGAATAGGACAATCTTAAATATGGTACGATCCATGCTCTTCTTCAAAAATGTAAAGATAATGTTTATGGGCTGATGTTATTCTATGTGCTGCATATATAAAGAATATATGTCCATCTAATGCTATTAGAAACAAGACTCCATATGAAATGCGGTATGGACATGTTCCTTCGGTAAAGCATCTTAGGGTCTTTGGTTCCACTTGTTATGCCTTGATACCAAAGGTACATAGAAACAAACTTGGTGCAAGAAATCGTAAGTGTATCTTCCTGGGGTATTCAAACACCTCCAAAGCATACCGTCTCTATGATGAAGTCAATAAAAAGTTTGTTGTATCTAAAGATGTAATTTTTCTTGAATCATCCAAAACTGACAATGTTGTTGAGGGGCAACTTGGTCGCTTGGATAGATTTTCAGATGCAAAATCATATCAAGAATTTGATAATCAGATTCCACATCTTGAAGGGGGGATTCCTATACTAGATAAACATGTGGAATATTCTTATGAAGAACACTCTCCCCCGCATGAAACTACAACAACGGATGATGCTTTAAGTGATGTGATTGATAGAATTGGGAGACTCAATCTTGATTTAGTCCCAACTCAATCAACAGAGCAGCCTGGACCATCTGAGAAAGGTCCCCCAAAGTGGCTGACAAAGACACTTGAAAGTGTTCATCCTGATGAGGTAGGAAAGACAGGAAGTAGAAATTCAAACCGGCAAAATGGAGGTGATGTAGATGACTCTAATTCACCTGTTGATATGGATGTTTCTTATGATTGTGAATTGAATCTGTCTACAGATTTTGAACAAACTTCCTTCAAAGAAGCTGCTTCTCATGATGAATGGAAAGAAGCAATGCAAAAGAGTATGATGCCCTCATAAAGAACGACACTTGGAAGCTGGTTGATCCTCCATTAGGAACCAAACCAATTGGCTGCAAGTGGGTCTTCAAGAACAAGTATAAAGCTGATGGCTCACTTGACAAGCTCAAAGCTAGGCTTGTGGCAAAAGGTTTTGCACAGAAGGAAGGGGTCGATTATCAGGAGACTTTTTCCCCCACAGCAAAATGGGCTACCATTCGGACACTCTTTTCCCTAGCAGCTCAAAACGGTTGGAAAGTACATCAAGCGGATGTAAAAACTACTTTCTTGAATGGAGATCTAAAAGAGAATGTTTTCATGTCCCAGTTTGAAGGATTTGCTGTGAAAGGATATGAACATAAATTATGCAAACTTGTGAAGTCCTTGTATGGCCTCAAACAAGCACCGCAAGCCTGGTATGAAAAACTAACTGAGCATCTTCTGAAACTCAATTTCAAACACTATGATCTTGACGATGCAGCTTTGTTTGTCAAGAAAGTTGGCAAAACAATTTTATATCTTGCGTTATATGTAGATGATCTTTTGATGACAGGGAACAATGAAAGCTACATTGCATCCATAAAGAAGGAATTGGGGAAAAGTTTTGAAATGACTAATTTGGGCTATGTTCATTACTATCTTGGTATTGAAGTAACTCAACATCCGAAGTCCATATTTCTTTCTCAAAAGAAGTACATTGGAGATCTGTTGAACAGGTTTGGCATGACAGAATGCAATCCTCTTACTACTCCAATGGAACAAAACTTGAAGCTCACATCTATTGAAGGAAAAGAATTTGACGATGCAACAAAGAATAGACAGCTTATAGGAAGTCTCAACTTCCTAACTAATACCAGACCAAACATTTCGTTTGCTGATGGAATCCTCTCCAGGTTTATGCAAAAGCCTTGTGAGGGAAATTGGTTTGCTGCAAAAAGAGTTCTAAGGTACTTGAAGGGAACTCAAGACTTTGGAATCAAGTGTACACATGTGGATGACTTCAGTTTGATTGGATACTCTGATTCAGACTTCAATGGAGACAAAGAAACTGGGGTATCTACTTCAGGATATGCTATGAGTCTTGGATCAAGAGTTGTCTCATGTAGATCACCCAAACAATAAGTTCCAGCAGATTCCACAACAAAAGAAGAATACGTGGCAATAGCTGAGGCAACAAAAGAAATTGTGTGGCTCAGGAAAATTCTTGAAGATTTGTAGGTAAAACAAGTATAATCAACTCCATTCATGATTGACAATACCTCTGCAATAAAGTTGGCCAAGACAATCCATCTCCATCATTGTTCCATTAATGAGAAAATTATAGACATCTTCACCAAAGCGCTTGGAAGAGAAAAGCTTGAACGATTCAGAATGATGCTTGGACTCACCAACATCCCTTCAGATTAAGGGGGGGAATGTTGAAACCTAATCATCAGGATTGGGTGAATGTAATTAATGTAAATAAATAATAAGAAATATGAACAGTCATCGGGAGATGAAGTGAACAGTCTCCCCCTCATGTATATAATAAAGACCAACTTGAAGGAATAAAATACGAATTGCTTTGAGGAGTTACATGCCTAGACTGATAGGTCTCTCCCATGCTCCTGTGTCTCCAAGACATCCTCCAAATTTGATGAAATTCCGACGGTGGGATTCTGAGATATACTAAGCCCTAGCCCTGAGACTGAATTTTGTCCTGGGTTTCCCTAGGCTAGTACTTTATAGGGATATTTTAACACACTTAAGTGAAAATTATTTATTTAATCCCCTTGTCCTCCTTATTTAGGTCAAGATCATTATTGGTTTCTAAACTCCTTCCTCTTGACCTAATCTTAGGTCCACTAGGTCCCGTGTGGTCCCATTTTTCATAAAGGCCAATTCTTCAAGAACAATTTGGTAACCCTAGTTTTGCAAGGATTGTAAGGATTGGGAAGCTCCTTCATAAGTTACATTCCTCTAACCTAGCCCTTAAATCTATGCCCCCTTATCCTAGAGAACCGTGTACCTTGCTTAAAAAGAAAAAAAATCCCATTCTTGAGTCTCTCTTAGGAAAGGATCATTGAGGTCACTTCGTATCCATTTTGATTGATCTATCCTTCGTAAGTGACTCTCTATATACCAGCTCTCCACCCATCGGTGAACATCGATAAAGAGTAGGGAGTGTTAGTCGAGGTGACAGTGGGCTAAGTCTCCATGTATAGTCGCCATCTCATGTACCACCATTTCTCCCTGCTATACATTACATACCCAAGTGTGGGCTTCCCTTTCTCATTTACCCTTCTACCCCAATATGTGGCCCATGATTTCCCTTTTCATTGTCTATTCCATTCACATATTTATCACATGTAACCACCATTTGAAGAATGTACCTTGGACATACTACCCCCACTAAAGGTAGAGGTCACCTACTAAGGCACTTGGTTAACCCCTTTTGGAGCTTAGAGACATGAGCACATGCCAAAGCCCACTATGGAAGGGCAAGCCATTATGAAGTACCGACCTAGTGTGCACGGTTTGTAAGCTCTTTAGATCAATTAATTTAAATGAATTGTTGTGCTGGAGGGCTAGGGGAGGCATTGGATCTTATTCATGATTGCATATGGTTTCATTTTTGAGTTTGGTCTCCCTATACAAGGTCCTAACTCTCCAGAGGGCTACATTGGCATATGTAGGGTGTGTGTAAAGATCCATGGGCCTTGACAGTAGTAGAAAACACTCCATGGATCCCCAAAGATGTTCAGAGATTGCTCGAGATTCAACTATTAAACGACCTCACAGTTGTACCATGCACTTGGCAGATGACCTATGACTTTAATACTGATGTAGAATCACTTACACCATAATCTTAGCCCTTAAAGACAGTCTATATGATTCTTTGATCTACTTGGAGACCCATGAATCCATTTGTCTGCCCCCACACCTGTTCGGAGCAACACAGGTTTATTGTTTAGAGAAAAAGGGGCCAACCACTTGTACCACTTTTGGGAGTCCTATTCATCATTATGGAACTTATGGAATTAATCAGGATTCTTAGAGGGCCCAATGACATGTATTATTCATCATTCAACCTCTTGAGAGGCTTATTATTTTGTTTATGAGCTAGTTTGGTGGGCTTGTCACCAAAAGTCAGTTATTTTGCACATTATTTTAGTTTAAGGGCTAATGTAGGCCAAATCAGCTCAATCAAACACTTAAGAAGTGTATAAATAGAGGTGATGTGAATTCATTTTGAATCATCCCTTGGATTGAATCATTATCTCTCTTGATATTTTTGTTATTCCTTATTGGTGGATGAAGATTTGAAGCATGGATGAATTTTGATGCTTGGATTATATTTTCTTGTCTTGGAGCTTCTTGACTAGAAAATTTATTAATGTTTGGATATGTTCTCTTCCATGTAAGTACAAATTTAATGGTATTTTGTTTTACTTTTTCGCATGCATTGATGATGTGATTTTCACTATTTTAGGGCTAATTGTTACATGCATTTACTGCCAAATTGTGAAATTATGTTTCTATTTAACATCTCTCTATGTATGGGCCATGTATGTTGAACAAATTTTCATAGAGATAATTTTATGGTCGAATTTATCTTGATAATCCATATTGATTTACAAAAGGAAGTATAAACGCTATAAGGTCACTCTCCTTTGCCCTAATGCTAAGAAGAGTTCTCCTTGGAGTATTTTTGAGCTAGAAATGAAGTCCATTCTCATTACTACTTTTGTATCCAATACCCCCAAAGGATTAGGCACTGGTCCACCAGAATGTGATCATCCTAAAACCATTTTTCTTCACCTTCCATTCTTCTCTCTAGGTCTAGGCACCCTCGGTCACTTAGGGCATCATTGCCCTAACAAAATACCCATAGAAAAACTTCGATCTCTTGTTCTATCCTTCATTGGTGTGTCTCCAAGGTATCCTCCAAAATTGAGGAAATTTCGACAGTGGGATTGTGAGATATCCTAAGCCCTAGGCCTGAGACAAAATTTTGTCTCGGGTTTCCCTAGGCTAGTACCTCATAGGGATCTTTTGGAACCTTTAAGTGAAAATTATTTCTTTGATCCCCCTTTCCTCCTTATTTATATCAATATCATCATTGGTTGATAAACTCCTTCCTCTTAACCTAACCTTGGGTCCACTTGGTCCCATGTGGTCCCATTTCTCATCAAAGTCAATTCTTCAAGAACAACTTGGGAACCCAAGTTTTGTAAGGATTGTAAGGATTGGGAAGCTCCTTCACAAGTCACATTCCTTTAACCTAGCCCTTCAATTTGTGCCCCCTTATCCTAGAGAACCTTTTAACTTTCTTAAGAAGCAAATAAGTCCCATTCTTGAGTCTCTCCTAGGAAAGGATCATTGAGGTCACTTCATATCCATTTTGCTTGATCTTTCCTTCATAAGTGAATCTCTATATACTGGGTATCCTCCCATCAGTTAAATTCCATAAAGAGTAGGTAGTCTTAGCCAAGGTGACAATGGGCTAAGTCTCCATCATTTCCCTTGACCTAACAGTTTCCCCTTTAGGATTCCCTTATAGGTTCCTTGCTATTTTGAGTGGTAACAAGCCAGAAATAAAAAATATGGAAAATAATGATTGGAATTATGATAGTCAAACATATTAACAACATGTTAAGGAGGTAACAACAAAGAAATGTGTTATAGCAGTAGAAAATCCCACTCCAAAAGAAAGGCATTTGAAACGAGACAGACTAGAGGAATCAGAAGTTGAAATGGCCGATCCACCTCATGAAAAGCTTGATATTCTAGATATTAAATTGAGGTATCCACATTCCCATCAACCAACTTTCACATTATAGCTGGAGAATCCAAATATGACTATTTCCTCAACAAGAGAAATAGAACAAGAAACAACACAACCAATTCGAGATACTATAGGATCTATATAACATCAATACCAGCAAATAAATAATAAAATAGAAAGAGTTGGAAGAAGTTTTATATCTCAAGCCATGTTGGAATCCATATGGGAGCATTAAACTAGATTATTATTAGTGATGGATTTGGAATGAAATCAATTTAAAATGTCTCTTATTCATCCAAATCCACAGAGTTTACCATTTGGGACTGATTTTAAAGTATTAGGACTTTCTTCAAATGTGGATGGTATTCCCTTTCCTAATAAAATTGGTTTACAGAAGTAGGTTGGTCAAATTCTCTATAATGATTTGACTAAGACCACCTTACATGTGTCTATGGTAGAGAAATTGTTGCAGAATGTCATTGATCAACTTAAGCAAGAGAGAGTTAGCTCAAGGGATAAAAAAATGCAAATTGAAGAATATAAATCACCAATATTTAAATTGGGAACCTATCGATAATATAGAGAAGCTATAAGAATTCTCCTAAAAAGTAAAGAAGCTGAGACTTGATCTCTTATGAAGAAGTTGAAAATTCCAACCATTGACCATGTTCAGTCAACAAAAATGCTACAAGTGGAAAAAGGCAAAGATCAATTATTGAGAAAATTCTACAAGTGGAAAAATAAAAATATTAGTTATTGAAAACACTTGCAAAGAGAAATGATGAAATCATTAAGCTAAAAAAAGACAGGAACTATACTAGTCTCAGGTCAACCATGTCTGTTTAGATTCTACATCTATTGTTTTAGAGCAATCAACCAAAGCCTCTCTAGTAGATATTGAATTGGAAAAAGTGAAAATAGTTGTCAAGTACCAACGAGAAGAAATAGCCGAAGCTAGGACACAATTATCCTCAAAAGAACGACTTCTAATAATTGCAAAAGATGGTAAGGAAAAACAAGCAATTGAGAAGCAAACAATCATGGAGTAAATGAATAAATTGAAAACTAAATTGAAGGGAGAGATACCTATAATATAATCAAACTAGCTTATATGGGATGATATTATACAATAAATGAGGGTTATTTGGAGGTATATTGGGATTGTTGTTGGTAAAAAAACCTCCTCACCAAGGTTGACCTAGTCATAAAGAAAATCAAATATGAGGTGAAAGAAATCATTCCAAAAGCTAAGAAAATCATCAGGTATTTGAATGATAAAAATGAAAATGAGTTAAGGGACTTGGATGTAGGGGATAGAACTCAAACAATTACATAAGTAAGAAAAATCATAAGGAAGGATTCTCTCAGAATTCAACCTGCAAACAATTACAATGAAATGAAGAAAAGTATATCTCTATTTGACAACAAATTTGGAAAAATATTAAGAGAGGGGCTTTCGAGCTATTGGGATCAACAGGGTGAATTTCTCACTTTATATGTTTATGTGCATTCTCTAACTGCAACAAAGTAAGATCAACAAAATTCCTAGATTGTTAGCTTCACTAAAGGGTTAAACTATTTTTTATTTTATTCAAAGAGACTTTTAGCTTTTGTGTTTGGTGAAGACATTATTTTTGGCTAAGCCAAATTACACCAAGTATACAAATATGAAGATAACTTTTGAAGACATGCTTGCTTAGCCATATCCAAACAACGAAATTTGGCACAGTTGCATTAAAATGATCACATGAAGCTTCAAAAAATGGAAACTGAATCATGAAGCTAGGGCCTAAAGTTCAAGGTTTTGAAGACATTTTTTATTTTATTTTATATAAATTTCTCAAAAAAGATATTCTCATTCATGAGAATTTTTTATGTAATAATTCTCAGTAAATTTTAGTTAAAAGATGGTTATTTTAGTAGTTAAAATAGTTGTATCAGTTACACTTAGTGATTGAAATTTTTTTGGACAAAATAAAAATGAAATCAAACCATGAGAAGCGAGTTAGATCAAGGAGTTTTTGGAGGAATATTACTGTGCAATATATTTTTGTTTTTCATAGAGATTAATATATGAAAATCAATGTGACTCCTCTCTTGAGATAAGTTACATTTTGTTATGTTTTCTTTGATGCACTTTCTTTTACACAACAAATTTTTCTTTTGCTAAAAGTAACATAAGTAACAACAAGTTTATCTAAATGCAATTACAGATTTATCCGTGTCACATATAGTAAAGGAGGTACCTATAATTGAAATTAATGCCTTAATAAGCGCTCTGCTACTTACAAGAAATCACACAACAATTTGTTTGTGTTTAGTTCCACTCAATATTCTCCACCCATGGTTTAAATATTGAAATCAATTTGCTCAAGTTAATAGAACTTTGTTTCTTTATTTATGATTTTCGTTATGTTAACCATAAAAAGTTGTAAGTCCTAAAATTTAGCCAACCTGGTTCAAAAATCAATCTTTATGTATAGGTCTGCATTGCACTAATAAATAAAACACCTCCAAATTAATCATGGATTTTAGTAGATGTCTTGGGCATGGACCCCCTATAGCTAGGGTTTGTCTCGAGGGAATAACACAACCTATACAGTTAATTGTTATACATGTAAATTAATAGTTAGAAAGATGTCAATTCTACCCACTACAAAAATGTTAGCTAATTCAACTCATCTGCCTCATTGGTTGGGTTGCTCCTCAGAGACATTCTTGCTAAAGAGGGTTAGTGCCCAGGACATTTTTAAAGCTCCATTATTTCTGTTTGTTTCTAAATAAATCTTATTGGATATGGGTTATTTTTCAGTGCAATGTAATCGTATACACAAAGATATAAGCCTCAAATAAATTGGTCAACTTCATGAGGTCACATATATTTGGATTACTTTTGATGAGAGGTATAATAAAAGAAGCAAGGTTTTAGCCACTTTAGCAATATCAAATTCAAGATTTATACCTTGAGAAAAATAATGGAACAAGACTTTAAATAACAAATTGCTCATTAAGGTGTTTAGGACATGGAGGATAAGGATAGAGTTCAAGCAGCAACAATGAGAATCCTATAGCAACATTTATGATAATTTAGTATACTCGATTTAAATATCAAAGTTTGTAGGACATGAACTCTAGCCAAGTCTCAACAAGTTGACCAAGTACTCATGTGTTCTTGTCAAACTTGATAAGTACATCACATAGAATAAATCAACAAACAATAAAAGCCAAAAATTGATGCGAAGAAAGTAATTTGCATTATTAAATGTGTTGCTAGAAAATTTTAACCCAATTTAAAATTTGAAATATGATCAAAATACTATTTTTATTTATAACATATATGAGATTGTTTATTTACATCATGCAGACTACAATGCAATAAAAAATACAATATGGCCATAAGTGGCACAACATTAGAATTCCATAAGTACATACACTAGTGACACATCTTAATCCATGTCTAAGTCTCTGCAGATGAGATCCTTTTATAACTAATTAAGACACAGGAAAAAAAAAGTAGTATCTTTGGATAATATACGAGTAATTTTTTTCTCCGATTATATAATTTATCCAACTTTGACAAGTGACAACCCAAAATAATGCATGAATCATCAAGGAAATGTCACACTACTATTATGGAGATCCTTTTTGAACTTAAAAATTCACATCTCAAAGATGGATTTTTGGACTACTCAGAGTTGAAATGCTCATGTTGTAATTGTTGTCATGTAAAGGAAATGTGTTAGTTTTGATACCAACAAACATATATTTCTACAATTTTGATGTCAACAATTTTATTCTTTTTACAACTAAAATCATAGCCATGCATAAAAGGGGTAAGGCAGTGTACATGGTAATTGACTTTGTACATTCCTATATTGTATCCTAATCTAGAAAATGGTGAAGAAGATGATAATTAATACCATACATACCATGCTAAAACAATTAAAATAAACGGAGAATCACTACAATTTTTTTTTTGAGTATTATAAATTTATAAACTTTACAACTTACATCAATTTTCAATAGAAAATATACTTATAGGAAGCATCAATGGCTTGTGGAAGATCACATTGATATAGGGTGACATCTATAAAAAAAATGATCATAGGAGCATATAAAAGTCAATAAATAAATTCAAATGGAAAATGTAAAAAATTTAATGATATAGAGTCTGCATACCTTGCACTTGTCACAACTACACCTCTAGAAACCTCAAATCTCTTACGTTTTGTACTTAGCTCTACATGTATTATCACTTTATGAAGCTTACTTTTTTTTGGAAGGTGACATTTTTTCTTAGATCCATCCATTTTACACCTATAAAATGCTTGACCCATTTGCACAATACCATCTAAATGATTGGAACACCCTCCATTTTGTGTGCATCTATGGTAAATGGTATGAGTTAGCTTATGTGATTTCTCCATACCCTATGTACCTCAAATTTCCAAGCTTCCATATTTTGATGCTACAAACATACAAAGTTCAATATAAAGTTAGAAGGCTAAGAAATGCACAAATTGAACTTGAAGTTAGAATATAACATATAAAATAAGGAAAATTACAGAACAAAAATACTAACCTGAAATGTAACTTAAATATGCATACCATATAATGTTCCATATGATTCTCTCCCCAAACTTATCTAATTTCTTTGATGAAGTTTGTAATAGCTTCTTGGAATGTTGTTACATCACGTTTCATGAAAATTTCCTTATCCATCAACAAAAATAGAGATGGAAATAACCTCCAAGCAAGCTTCTTCTTTCTAGTGGTTCACAACCTCCATTACTATGATAATCTTTTACATCAATTAGTTCTTCATACAACCCCCAACATCCATGTCCACATTTATTATCAAGAAAATGACATGCCTTGACACTTGACATTCATGGATTTGTTGGAATATTACCTCTTGTACTTGACCTCTTGATATCTTTCCAATTTTGACATGTCCACCATGCAAACCCACTTTTGAAACAATACATTCAATGGCCTCAATTGACTTTTTACTTTCATCTTGTGGGGTTTTGTTCCAAGAAAATAAAATAGATAATTACAACATCTTATCAATGATTCTCAGAAATTCATGCAAAGTGCACATATTCACCCTAGTCAATGGTATAGGAAGGATAACATCTAGATTTTTTTCAAGTTCATCACGATCCAACTATGATATTTTTGTTTCTTCTGCATACAATATAATCAACTATGTATTGGAATTTCACCATGAGAAACATTGTGCATGCACTTGAGACTTTAAATCAGATGTAAGATCTCATTCCACAAAATATGAGCCATATACTTCCACATACAAATTTTCTCCTACAACATGTGAAGCCATAATTAATAGTAAAATGTTTTGCTGAAAACAAATTTTAGGGACTCATGGGATTCCTTGTTGACATAAAAAATTCCCAACTAGAAAAGGTGATATTTAGATTGAACTTGAAAATATTTATTACTTGTCTTATCAAGTTTCAGATCTAATGCACGATTCATTAATAAATTGAAACTCTTTCATACTTTTTATTGTTGAGTAACTCTACCTCATATAATTTTATCACAATAATCAATTTCCCACATGCCTCCTTAGTAAAGATGTCATAGTACCTCACCATCAACTGTAATACTCGTTCAAGATCAAACCACAAGTTAATTTTTTGAACTAATGGAATAATTTCACTTGATACTTTATTTTTACTCTTACTTGCAACTTCATGCATCACTTCTAAATGATATTCATCTCCTAATGTATCAACAATTTTTATTTTTTTTTGTATTTCACCCTCTTTCCTCACATGATAAGGTTGAGGAACCAAAATCTTGTTAATTCCAACATTCAACATTCCTTCTCTTAAAAATTTAAAAAGACTTGCATATGATTCCCTACTAATCCCTCTATCATCACACACTCCTTGAATGTCCTTTAAATCAATTGTCATGTTTTTAATGAATTTGTTAACTACTTCTTTAAGCATCAAATTTGATTTCCTTAAACATTGTTATACTGTCTCTTTTCTTTAACATGGGTTTGCACAAACTCATGAAATATATAAATTTGGATCTAATATGGACTTCAATGCACATATTCTTTTTCTATAGGAAAATCTACTCTTCACCAAACATGACATTTTTTTCATTTTTTTTGATCTATTCATGTACTCAATTGGAGTTTCCTTCATTGTAGAGTTTCTCTTTTGAAGAAGACAATTATTAGTTTTAAAACTCTCAATTTTTTTGAATAAGTTGGATATTGCATGGTTTGATTTACATATTTCTTCATATTGAGCCATTATATGTTGACAGAGTTGTCATATAATGACATTAAGGTCATGAATTTTTTGTTGAAATAAAAGGTGATAACCTTGGAAGTTTTTATAGTATCCTAGAGGACCATTGTTTCCATGGCATACAAATGTTCATAACCCTATTATTGTTTTGAAATCGAGATGAGAGTTGGACAGAAGGTAAATTAGAACAATCCTTCTTTTACCCAAAGATCTACATTTTTAGCTCCAGATTCCCTTAAGGCATTGCAATTAATATTATCGACCAAAATCTTATTTTGTTTCTAGATCGAATCCATATCCTTACTTAAATGTATGCGCAAAGAATACCATTTTTTTTCTTATACCCTGTGCATGTGTTCGAGAGTCTTGTAAACAATCAAGATTACGAAAAATCAAAGTCGTTAATGGAAATTACAAACAAAAAAAATAAACTTGCACAAGGAACAATTTAGGAGATGTTCCAAGGGAAAGGAAACTCAAATGTAGACATTAAGGCACACCTTAATGTTGTTTTCAAGTATACTATTTCTAGATCGAGATTGAGAGCACATATCTTAAGATAGAATCTTTAACTAGTACTTGGAGGTAGCTACAATCCTGAGACATGAGCAAAATTTAGAGCCTGCAGTTTACAAATAAATATTAACATTGAAATATTGTCCACAAAATTTGTTACCCATAGAAAAATTTCCCTGTGATTTCCCGATAATATTGTTTACTGAAAGTTTTTCCGAAAATCGCTTGCAAAAAATTAGAGTCATGGGAAAAATCAATGAAATTTCAACAAATATGAAATTCAATTTATAATAAAATATTCATTTAGTAAAATTTAATAATTAAATTATATTTTATTATAAATTTAAATTTAATATCCAATTTTGTGAAATATTGTGAACGGAATTTTTTCCCCATAAAAATCCCCCCCCCCCCCAATTTCCCCAAAATATTGTCCGCCAAAAAATTGGAAAATGAGGGTTCAAAAAACGTTATGTATATCAAAATATTAAAAATAGATTTTTTGCAAATAAATGTTATTAATTTTAATATTTTTTATTAATGACTAATTTTGTTCCTCATATTTAGGAATTTTTATAATAAATTTTGAATTACTAAATTTAATTAAAATCTCTCTCTCTCTCTCGCTATATATATATATATCTATATATATATATATATATATATATATATAAGAGGTTATTTTGATAGAAGTGATATTTATTTGGGTAATTTTGATAAAAATAAAATAATAAAAATGATATATTAAAAAATGACGTTGTCTAACTTATAGACAAAATAGTCTTTTTACCGTAATATGGTAAAACAATTTTAAGAAAGAATGTGATTTTTTGTTGTTTAGAATGCATAAATGGATTCAACACCCTCAAAAACTCCCTAGACTACTCCAATTCTTCTGATTAAACAACTTAAACTCAAGTTTTTAAAAAACTCTGCTGGATTTTGATTAAAATTAACTAGAAAACATGTCATGAAAAAGGTCATTTCATTTATAAGTTAGACTATGCCTCAAAAAAATATTGTTTAGAATGCATAAATGGATTCAACACCCTCAAAAACCCCCTAAACCACTCCAATTCTTTTGATTAAACAACTTAGGCTCAAGTTTTTAAAAAACTCTGTTGGATTTCGATTAAAATTAACCAGAAAACATGTCGTGAAAAAAGCCATTTCATCTATAAGTTAAACTATGCCTCAAAAATTTGCTTACATGTAATTATTATTATTATTATTTTCTTAGATGGCTATTTTTGAGTTGAATTTTCCTCTAGTAGGACAAAATTCACATACTCATGGAAAATAATGCTTTTGAAGGGGTGCCTCTAGAAAATGCTTCTCTAAATTTATTTGTACATAAATTTTGATATAGGGAAATATAGTTCCTTTTGGTTCACCTTTTGTATAGCTTTTCCGTACAAAGACTACTATGATATCCTCTTCAAGGTTAAATAAAAATGACAAAGATTACAACATTTTAAGCACTTGTCAAGTAATGGTTTATTATCAAGCAACATTATTGGATAATTTCTTTGAAAATTACAATAATTATAGTTAAACAACATTGTAGTTGTTTTGGGTGCCAACATTAGTGAATCTCAAATTCTTACATATTACCATAATCAATTCAAAAAAAATTCAACAACATGACCTTGGTGTGTTGTCTTCATAAACAAGAATCATTGAATTTTTTATTCTTGGTAAAACCTTATATCCAATTTAAATATAAGCTATACATTATTCCATCGTACAATAGATTCTCAAAAACCACATTAATCTCAACACTTCATGGGAATAAAGTAGTAGAATTAATACTGAACACCTTGTATAGGCACAATTCTATGAATTCAATATTTGAATTTCAAAATTATTATAAAATTTTCATTTTCATATAAAATAATGAAAAAAAACTATAATTATACCAAAAATTCCAACTTTTGAACACATCCTAACACAAAGAAATACTTACTTGAATACATAAGAAGGGTTGTGGGGCAAAAAGTCCCTGCCACCAGCTGCGTAGATTACAATTTGGTTTCAATTCAATGCTACAATGAAATAAATAGATTACGTTAAGCAAGTTGGGCACTAGGTAGCCGGAAGAACATAAATTACAAGACGAATATCACAATTTAGTAAAGCATATTTTCCTTACATTGTCAGTTTTATATTGAGCAACTTCGATGTGATATAAATTATTTACTATGGGGCTCAACTATCTCGACGGGAAGCATCCTTCCCTCTCGATGCAAGAAAAATAAAAGCATAGGATAACTAGGCCTAACATAGACAACAAAAATAAAAATGTTTTTCTAGCCGCACCCTACACCTAGCTTAGTGGAAAAAAATAATGATAAAATACAAAAAAACATAACAGGACTACTATGCCTAATGCAACTTGATTCTTGACTCTCGAAAGTATCTCCAACTTTCTAAATATGGGCATTGGGGATGTGTGTTATCCCTAACCAGTTGTGGGGTTATTAAATTATTAAACCAGTGGATGAGAGTACAATGTCCAAGTTGAACAATGATCCCCATTTTAATTCCATGATCCTTCAACAAATGTGTTCAGTGGAATGATTAGTGGTATTCCAAGTTCTCAGTATTTCCCGACTCTTGAGTTTGACTTAGCTTGATGAAATCCGAGCCAAGACAGTCTGACGACTCAAAAAACATGGTGAAACGAATGAATGAAAGACATGCTAACTTGGCTTAACTCTGTAAATGTGTTTATGACTCATGCGAGTCATGCAGGAGGGTGGTGGGATTTGATCCAGACTGAGCAAGTCTCGCAGAAACATGCAAATCTAATTGTCTAAATGAAAATTAAAAAGTGTGATATTATAAATAGTGAATAGTTAACCATAGCATGATATGATAAACAATAAATAATTAAAAACAATATGGAAATGGTTAGTTTTATTTATTTTTAATAAAAATATCATCATGAATGAATTTCAACAAAAGTCTATGTTTTACTCTTTAATTGATTTCACTTACACCTGTTTAGAAGATGTGAAATGTGCACTATTCTTTCATGAGGATAAGGTCCTGTGACTATTTGAAAAACACATTCAAATAAAAGGTTTTTTATAAAGAGCCTTGCACTATAAGAGGCACCTAGAGTCAGATGGTTCGATCAACCCAAACTTTAGGTTCATGGAATGGGTAATTCAGGGGTATTAGGTTTGATAAACCCAAAGTAAATGATGGAAGGAGGTAATAAAGAGCTCTAGGTGGGGTCAACTAATGGGAAACAAAGGGGTTATTTATCAAAAGCTGGTAACATTATAATTATCATAGGTTAGTGGACTGCTGACACAAACTCCTGCTAAACATTATAAATAATATAAAGGTTGATTAGTTACATTAGGGGATTTTTGAGGTCTAAAATGGGCCTCCTAAGGAAATTATAAAATAATAGTGGAAATAATAAAATAATATTAGATTACATCATCAAATTTTAGAGGGAAAAAAGAAAAAATATTTTTTTCAACTCATATTTTCAATTTATTTCCCTATGGGTTTACCAAAATTTTGAGCAAAAACACTAATTGGATGAAGAATTTGATTCCTCATCCAAATAGTACCAATGTTGCATACTTTCGATGGACCTTGCTACACAAAAAATGAGAAATACATGAAAAACGTGATTGCAATCACATTTTTTCATGTATTTCTCATTTTTCATGTAGCAGGGTCCATTTAAAGTATGCAACATGGGTACTCCTTAGATGAGGAATTAAAATTTCCATCCAACGAGTACAATCATTAGAAGTTTGAGTGAAACCTTAGGGAAAAAAGTTGAAAATATGAGTTGAAAATGTGTTTTCATTATTTTATTATTTTTTAATCCTTTTAATTTTTTACTTCAAAAGTGGTGAATCATCCCCCATGGTTGACATCGTCATATTGAATCCTATTGGTCCCTATAAATTTTATTATGGTTGTACAATTTTCTTAGGAGGTTCATTTTAGACCTCAAAATCCCCCTAATGTTAGACACAAGGCAAGAAAATTAGTTTAAAGGTGTTAGTGGAATCAACAATTGTTAAAAAGGCTCTACTTAATTTTTAGTAACATTTTCATGGACCACAAGTGTCGCTTGTCACAATGGGTTTCTATTATCAAAGGGTTTCACTCAGTAGGCCAGCACCCTCTTCATCTTCAACTAGTTTTGTTTCATTCCTATGTCAATGGTACTTCTAAGCACGGGTTCATAGATGAACTACTTCTTCTTCGGCTGGGTCTTGAACTACTAATTCTAACCAACATAACTACTTGATGGATCAACTGTTGCTAATGGATATACTATCTGTCTCTACCGCTATTTTTGGATCAACAATGGAAGTAACACTAGTCACTGTAGAAGAAGAGGTAGGTAATAAATTGGATAGGATATAGTGATGAGAGAAATGATAGGAGGGTTAGTTTGTATGGAATAAGTTAATTCTTAGCAATCAAACCATAGGTATCAACAACAAACGTTTAACATTAAAGCCATAGGTGGGAGTAGAAGCACCAAAAATTTCAATAGATCAAAGGTAGAACGAAAAACATTGTCTATTGACCATCCAATGGACCTCGTAGTAGTTTGAAATAATGATGCAGATCAAATAGATGAACCAACTATTGACCCTAAACTAGTAAATAGACAAGTTGGTATCGTTTCACCATATACAAAGCCATAATTAGTGTTAGACCCAAACACAAAGGTGAGAGAATTTATAAATCTAGTTAGAAAGGAACGCACACACATCTAGCTACCATCGTTGTGATCCTTTTTCTCCTACTAGGATTTGTGTGAAGAAGTACCATTATGATATTTCCAAGAACATAAGTTTCCTATGTTGGGATAAAATAGGTGCAATTACCAATGATTTGGGTGACTTTTCACCATGGAGCCAAGGTGATGGAACAAATCAACAAAAGTAACCTCATGCAGCAACAAAAATCACAACACTGACATTAATTTTCTACGGGGAAAATAAATAAAAAGGATATTATTTTTATAGTTGACAATGAAGACCACATTTGCAGGGACCAAAAAATATTGCCAACAAGAATTCTCTTTAGCACGTAACAAAAATAAAATTGTGTGATGCGATGCAGTTGAGACAAAGGAGGCATAAGGCCCATTCAGCTAGGACCAAAAGGTATAGTCAAGATTATATGGTGCAGATACCACAAAGGCCCATGTGATTCTTAAGTGGGACCAATATTGTTCCAAGTGTGAATAGAAGGGCTAGGTTGGTTACAAAGCAAAATGAGGTGATAATGACTATTCAAAGAGGTGGAGCTCCTCCACAAAGATGCTCAATATGTATGTACATGCACATAGTGCACATGCAAGTATGCATTGTCCTTGGGCTCAATATGATTTCCTAAGAAATCCAGCTTTTTCCATTACAATAGGAATCTTTGTCAACAATTAGAAACAAGATTGCATCCGATAGATATCCATCAAAACAGACCCATATTTTTTAGTTGTGGTTACCTACATATTCAAATAGTGAGTTACTTCCACACCGTCAACTCCAATAATTGTGAAATTTCTTAGAATTCCATTACAACAAATTTGAGTCCCATCCTTCAAAGAAAGAGGAAAGATTTAGAACCACCTTACTACTTTGGAGTAGAATCTTATATTTCTTTTCACAGTTCTTTATTTTTCCTTAATAGTTCAAAGAGGTCCTTTCTCATAGTATAAAAAAATGCATGATATCGATATGAAAGACTATCATGTGTTATGGACACTTGTACATGTTGGTAATTATAGATTGCAATAATTTGGAAAATAATTGCACCCATACATTAATATTCATGTAGATTGGTTCCCCTTGGTTGAAACATCATGAGTGTCGCCAGACTGTGCAAAGTTCTAACATAAAAGTGTGTCAGATCTCTTTATGCACTGCATACCTTTTTCAATTCGACATCATAGGCATCGCCTATCCCCTCATCTCGCAAAAAACCTAAGTTTAACCATGATCCATGAATTCGTGTTAGCTTGTATTCTTCAGATCAGAGAATAGATGTATGGTGACAAAATTACATGGTAAGTCATGTTCTAACTCATAGTATGTCCCTTTAACCATAGCAAGTAGTGACAATAAAAAACACAAAATACTACAACAGACTCAAATTTTAATTTCTACATGGGATGTCCACAGAATATATCAGTGCAAACATCACAATATGACATAGTCACCTTGCTATAGCATTAAGAGTTTTGTGATTTTGGAACTTTGTCCATCAAATAAAAATATTTTCAGAGAAAGACGAATGGAGAATATCATAATCACTTCCCTAAATGAGGAATTAGCTGGACTTCTTCATGATTTCACAATGGCCTATTATGAGTATAAAAGGTGGCTATTTTCATTTTGGTTTGAAACTATTGAACCAAGCTAGTATGTGCTCAAATTGTCCAATTATGCATTCCCATTCTTGCAAATATCTCTTACGATCCATTGGTGTACCACAATCATTGAATCATTTAGTAAGGTAGGATTAAGCATCCTCAGTCACATAAGCAGAGGAAAGGAACCTCAATAAGAATGCTTTAATATTTTTGTGAAATTGGTTTGATATACCTAGATTCCACCACATATATTGGACTAGGGAATTTACTCCTATCAAGATTGGGAACATGTCGCTGCATATGAAAGACAGTGCGTTATCATTGATTCCACCTCTACTTTAATGGTTGATTTGTGACTTGTAAATTAATTGGTTTTTGTAGGTTCGTTTCAATTTCAATTGATAAGTAGGTGAAAACTCAAGTGAACACAACCAACCCCGTTAAGAGAAGATCAACAAACATCTAAAAAATAAATCCAATTATGAGAAGATCAACACATATTTAGAAAATAAAACAAAAATTGGAAAAACATATTTATATGTATGCCTGATTAATAATATGAATCTCACGCCTTATCCTATCGCATTCCATTTACGTTAGTTCTAATAGGGTTTAGTATTAAAGTGATATTAAATATCCCTTTTACTATCCGAATAGCTTCGAAGCTGAACAACTTTGATTCATTTATTTCATAGATTTTTTTTGTTGTACTTGACTATTTTCTATTGAATAATTGGAAAGCTTGTGTCTAGGAATCCAATAGAGACAATGAAAAGGGAGAAAGAAATGGAGAAGATCAAAAGAGTATGTATGTGGAAATATTAGGTAAGAATTTTCTTATGATCCATTTCACTTACCACTGGAAGAAGATCCCACCCAACTTCTGTATAATAGGAAAACTCTACAAACCATTTGGGAAACTGAACAACATGATAGCAACCCCACCTAGCTTCTTTATAACAGAAAAAACCCTATAAATAATTTGGGAATTTGAACACCATTCCCATAATCCCATCACTCAGCAATAATTTAACATTAAAAGTTTCATTCCGTGTAGAGAATTAAGAAAAGAAATGAAGCATTTCACCAAACTTCATAGATTTAAATGCTTTAATGTTCTATGATGTTATATATGTGTATTTCACTGCTGCTAGATCAATGGTTGGATCAAATGTCTCTTCAGATAAAAGAAACTGAACTAATCAGTGAAATGTGAATTCCAGATTATGCTTTAACCCTCCTGTCAGGAATGAACGAATTCTGCAACATTTAGGATGAGTTCTGCAACATTTAGAAGGCAGATGAGATATCTCACTCGAAGGAAATGTGATTCTTTTAACAATTTATATTAGGGAAGGGAATTTTGCATACCTGTGTAAGTTCTTGAAAATTATAATTTGCATGAATTTAAATTCGTTTTAGCATAGGGTAATGGCATCATCCAAGATGGCTCAACCCCTCTTGTCAGGGATGGATTGGACTAGTTCGCGAGATATTTAAATGAAACTAATGGAATATTTAAATACATGTACTTATAGACTAAGTCACCAGGTTTGGCGAATTTGAAAGAATAAATTCGAAATTCACCGAACTTCAAACAAATACGAACTTATTCGTTCAAGTTCGCGAAATTTTAACTTAATAACGAACTCGAATTTAATGCCGAACAAAATCAATTAACTTCGTTTTTGGTTCGAAGAAAATCGTTTTGGTTCGAATCTTTTTGTTGTTTTAAAAAAAATTATACTAATAAACTTATTCATTACCTTGACCTTTTGAAGGTCATCATGGATTCTTTCCAAACAATTCTGGACGGCTCTGGAAGCGCTCTGTGCTGCTTTCAGAATTTATTTTCAATACGCTCTAAAACACCCTGCATGCGGGGTAAGTCACCAGGTTGGTGTTCGAGTTCGAGTTCGGTGACCTTGAAATTCGAATAAAGTTCGGCAACTAAAATTTTGTCGATAAAGTTCGACATATAAAAATTCGAAAAAATATGTATATATATATATATAAAATCAATTTAAAATCAAATTCAAAGTACATAATGCACATTGCAAAGACATAAGATTATTGCTCAAACATTTAAATTATTACGACATAATTTTATAAACCAGCGAGTGCCAAATTCCAATAAATAACCAAGTTCCAACTTCCATACATAGTAAACCAGGGGAGAAATTCATCATAGACATGGGCAATTTTGCACACATATCAAATTTAACAAACCCATGGGCCATATCCGATTTCATATATTGAAAAACAATTTGATAAAAAAAATATTCAAAATACGTAAACTCCAAAGTTTAAAGTAGCTTTGCGGTTTTAGAAAACCAATATACTAATAAACTTATTCATTTTAAAATCAATATTAATCAATTCCACAATTAGTGAGAATAAACTTTTTATAAATGTTACACGTAATGAGAGTAAGTGTTTAAATACTAATAAAGTTTGCCCCTCATCAAATGCCTCCGGCCATCCACCAGCTGTATGGCAAATCTTTAACTTTTTCCAAATGTACGTCTTATTTTTTTCCAAAGCAAGGCGGAAATCAAAATTTTATTTATCCTGCCGTCACATCGAAACTTACCGAACAAAGCCTGATGGCACTTATATTAGTTTTCTTCTCGCGAAAAGATTGGAAAAGATCCGCCATCCACCAGCTGTATGTTAGAATTTATTGTACTTTTAACCTTTAGAAAAAGTTAGGAATTGCAACATGATTGTGTTAAATCGTTAGAAATTGTGATAATTACGCTTTGAAATATTTTAATTTGGGTGCGTTCAAGGAGAGCCTAACCATGTTGTGTTGCAATGCTGGAAATGTCTTTTCCAATCTTTTCGCACAGAAGAAAGATAATATAAGTGCCAGGCTTTGTTCGGTAAGTTTCGATGTGACGGCAGGCTAAATAAAATTTTGATTTCCGCCCTGCTTTGGAAAAAAATATGCCGTACATTTGGAAAAAGTTAAAGATTTGCCATACAGCTGGTGGATGGCCTGAGGCATTTGATGAGGGACAAACTTTATTAATATTTAAACACTTACTCTCATTACGTGTAACTTTTATAAAAAGTTTATTCTCCATAGTTGTGGAATTGATTAATATTGATTTTAAAATGAATAAGTTTATTAGTATATTGATTTTCTAAAACTGCGAACCTACTTTAAACTTTGGAGTTTATATATTTTGAATATTTTTTTTATCATATATTTCGAATATTTTTTTATCAGATTGTTTTTCAATATATGAAATCGGATATGGCTCATGGTTTTGTTGAATTTGATATGTGTGCCAAATTGCCAATGTCTATGATGAATGTCTCACCTTGTTGACTATGTATGGAAGTTGGAACTTGGTTTTTTATTGGAATTTGGCACTCGCTTTCATGGTTTATAAAATTATGTTGAAATGATTTAAATGTTTGACCAATAATCTTATGTCTTTGCAATGTGCATTATGGACTTTGAATTTCACTTTAAATTGATTTTTTTTATATATATACATTTTTTTTTCGAATTTTTATATGTCGAACTTTATCGACAAAATTTTAGTTGCCGAACTTTATTCGAATTTCAAAGTAGCCGAACTCGAACACGAACTTGGTGACTTAGGCGACATTACTTCCTGAAAGAGCATAACCGCCCCTTAACAACCCTATACATCCTGCTCCATCTAGTTAATGGGATGGCATCCATGTGGTGAAAGGCCACTAGTAGTAAGCTCAACAGTTTCTATAACTTTGTTTTGATGTATTTTTAGTTTTCATGGCTTCACAATCCCATCTTGTAATTATGATAACAATGATCATGATCAAGACCAGCTCAAACTATGGTTTTTGATGACATTAAGTATAAACCCTCTACCTATTTTGGTAAACCAGAGCTTAGCATGGATGCCATATATTTATCAATATAGTACAATTTTTAAAAAAATGAGTAGATAATTAAAATTACACCAAATAATTATCCAATGTCAAACATTCCATTTGAAGCATTATCTTCATAATATAAAAATATTTAACAAAATAATAATTGGTAATATATATATATATATATATATATATCCAATGATTTGTATTTTTCTTTAATAAATGAAAATTATAATTTTTTTTTTTTTATTAATGAATTAGTATATATTAAAATTAATATATGTTTTTCATTTTATTAATTATTTTTTATTAGATATCAAGGGTAATTCAATTGGAAATGACCATGAAAATAAAGTCTTATGTGTGAGGAGGTTTGACGTTTCATTTCATGGATTCGTTTGTGTTTTTGCGGAAGAGATATAGGTAAGCACCTAAAGGTTATAATGATAGTGGTTGGAATGGACCTAGTGTCATGCAAGTAGAAGACCACCCTAGGTTGTTAATTCCTCTGGATATAAAAGAAAAAGTTATTATTATTATTATTTATAATATTCTTATTTTACTTTTTTAATTCTTTAATTTAATTTAATGTGTTATGATTAATTTATTTTTTCCTTGAAAGTGAATTTTTATGGTTTTTTTTTTGTTTTTATTTATTTTTTTTACAATTGCATTACATCCATTACTCTTATTTCTTTTAATGAAAAGTTTAAATATTTCATACATTAAGAGGGCTCAAATTTTTAGAGATGCAAACTTTTTCTTAAATTTTTCTCTCTTTTAGTACATGATAATAGATTTGGACTTAAGATGAATTTATAATAGATTTGAACTTAAGATGAATGTATAATAGATTTGAACTTAAGATGAATTTATGTTGGTTCTTAATATGCCATATCTCAATTCCATGTTGAGAATGTAGGGGTTTACACATTTCCTCATAGTGGAAAACATATTATTGAAATGTTTTAACCACCAAAAACCAACACATACCAAGTTCTTAAAAATGTAAAATTATTTTACTTAAAGTAAATAATGAAACAATTTATTTATGACGAGGTTATTTTTGTTTAAATGTTACATATTAACTTTATGTATAATACATCTCGTTCATATTAATTTATAAGAAAAACATACTAAATTGTAAGAATAACATTTTAATGTAACAATAATTATATATATAGAGAGAGAAAATATAGTTTCCATTAATTAAATTATTAGTTGTTTGATCATTTCATGTTAAGATAAAGATGATTTTTGATCATTTCATGTTAAGATAAAGATGATTTTTCTTCATTATTAATTATTTCAAGATAAAGATAATTTTTCTTTATTAAATAATTATTTTAACTTTTTATTCATAAATTACTATATATTAAAATAATATATATTCCTTAGATTTAATATTATATATATTAAATCAGTCCCTCCTCAGCTGACTTGCAGGCACCGCCGCAGATATACGCACAATCCAACTTCCTTGCTTTCCATCATAGTCCCTCTTCAGAATTTCTGCAGTCTCTGTCGCAGATATACGCCCAGCATTCTTTTTTCTCTGCGCTGATCTCCCGCAATAGCAAGAAAGCCATGGCGATGGTGACCAGGGTAGCACGCAACGCCATAATCGACCCAGTCATCCAGCAGCTCACTGATCTTATTAACGAGGATAACCGTCAGATTGTCCAAACTGACTTGAGGGGCATGAAGAGCCTTCTACAAGATATTGTCCCCTTCTTTTTCCGAGATCCACAGAAAGCTCCCCTTGAGCTCGTGAATATTTGGTTGCAATTGCTGCGAAATTCTCTTTCAGAGGCCAGGCGCCTAATTGATTGCTCGGGACGGCGCCAACGCTGTCTCGACTGGGTGGTGAACAATCCCAGGAGACCCTCCAAACAAAAAAGAGCATGGAATGCACTTTTTGATCAGCTTTATCATGGCTTTCAGAGCGACCTGTCAATATTGGTGACTTCTCTGCACTTTGTTTCATTAAAACCGTTGCATAAAGAGGAGGCAGTACTTCGAGACAAAGCTGCCTCTAAGTTTGTAGGTTCGGGGATTATGGATGCTCGAGCCCAAGTGGAGAGGTGGCTTGACGACGACGGCCGAGATTCCGGCCTGTTTGGTGTTTATGGCATGCCCGGTGTTGGCAAAACGTCTCTCCTGGAAATGGTCCGTGACAAATATGAAAAGCTCCGTGATATCTGGTATGTTATTTGGGTCAAAGTTCCTGAGGATTATGAGATTTCTGACTTGAATGCTGTTTTAGATGAAAGAAAATTCCCATATTATAGGTTCAAATATTACGGAATGAAAGTTTTTGTGGTATTGGACGACTTGAGGATTCGGTTGGAACTAGAGGTGGCTTTGGGGGAATATGAACGCTGTAAAGTCCTATTCTCTACTCGGAGGAAGGATCTGATTCGAGAAATGGGCGCAGAGGAGTCCATTGAAATACAACCCCTCTCTAGAGATGAAGGCTGGATGCTGTTTCGCAGAGTGGCTTTCAAAGACGACCAAGTTCCTATGGAGATACAAGAGCGTGCCAGAGGATTTGCGGAGCAGTGCAAAGGTGTGCCTCTGGCCATAAACATAGTCGCAGCAGTGATCGGCCAAACTAGTGTAGACGAATGGGATACTTGTCTCTCTTCCATGAGAAATGTGGATCCGTCTTTTCCAGCTACTGATTCTGGCCTTGATGCACAACTCTATGCACTGTTACGATGGAGTTATGATGCTCTGCCTAATTCAAAGGTGAAGGATTGTCTTTTGTATTGCGGTATGTATGAGGATGGCCAAGCAATTGATTCGCGCCAATTAGTTGAAATGTGGATCGGAGGTGGTCTGGTCAAGAGCAAACAAGGAACACATTTAATGGACATGGCCATTGGCCGAAACTACTTAAAGCTCCTTGTAGACCGCTACTTGTTCCAGACTGTGAGTGACAGGAAGGATGTCTTTTGGAATAACTGTATAAGAGTTCACGATGTTATTCGTGACGTGGCAAGGTATATAGCACAAAGAGATCAGGGGAATTGCTTATTCATGGGAAGCCAAGATCTGACAAATTTCCCAGAGGCTCATGTTGAGAATTGCACAAGGATATCATTTCCACAAAACTATATTGGGGCTCTCCCCACTGATTTGAGATGCTCAAATCGCGCGAGTCTCTTCTTACAAGGAAATAGAGTTTTGAAAGAACTTCCATCAGAATTTCTACTCAGCTTGACTTCTCTCAGGGTTCTGAATCTCTCCGGCTGCACCGAAATAACATCAATCCCAACATCACTGGGGCAACTGAGGCAGCTTGAGTTTCTCTCATTAAGTCGGCTCCCCATCAAAGAATTGCCTGAAGAGATACGCCATTTGTCTAAACTTCAATTTTTGGATCTTTCAGGTTGTAAAGGTCTAAAATCATTGCCATCTCAGATGGGAGAGCTGAAAAATCTCAAGAATCTTAATTTAGATGGCTGTGGTAATCTAGAGATGGTTCCGCGTGAGATCTCCAAACTTACTTCACTGAGCAGACTCCAGCTAGCCAAGTGTTTGAGTGTGGAAATGGAATCACCTGCAAGTATTTGGAGTTTGAAGGGTCTAAAAAATCTGACAGAGTTGAAAGTACAGATAGATGACAAAAGCTCAACAATTAAAGATGGCATAGTGGGAAACTGGTCAGAGATGAGGCACTTTGACTTGAGCTTCATCGGATCGCTTGGCTTCGCCACGAAGGATCTTCCTGAGGGCATGCAAAGGATGAAGAAGCTACAGAGTCTAAAGCTATACAGTTACAGAGGGTCAAGTCTGCCGAATTGCAAATTTGAACATCTTGAAATGGTACAGTTGAGTAGTTGCGAGCACATAACGGAGCTGTCTCAGTTGGAGCGGTTGCCCAGTTTAAAGCTGCTGAAGTTGGTATCTCTCAATAACTTGAGAGAGTTGGGGATGGGGAGTCCAAGTGGATATTTAAGGTTAGAGAAGTTGGTTCTCTGGGAACTAGAGAAGTTAGAGAGTCTAGGTGGACCATTAAACACGGGAGTGTGGGATGAAAGAACTCTACCTCATCTCCGTGTCCTAAAGATACTTGATTGTCCATCTTTGAGAAGATTTCCTATAGGGATGCATAAGTTAAACAAATTACGTGCATTAATTTATTCTTCACGTCTTCCTGCTCCTCCTCTTACTGCTGGTCCTCTTATTCGTTCTATTCGTCTTCCTCCTCGTCCTCCAAGTCCAAAGGAGCGGTGGGAAAGCATCACATGGGAAGATGATGACATGAAAGTCAAGTTTCAAAAAATATTTATACCTCGCTATGTATAAGTAAATGTTATTTTGAAATAAATTTAACTGATTTTTTCATGGTTGGAGTTCAAACTTTCCGTTCACTAAAAAGTCAAGTTTCAAAAAAATACATTTCTACGTCGTTAAGTAAAAGTTATTTCGGAAAATATTTTATTAATTATTATTGTTTTTATTTTGTTATGGAAAATAGATTTTATTTTCCAAAAAATATGTTAATTAATTATTTTTTCCTTAAATTTAATTATTATTTATTATTTTATGTGATAGTGGTTTTATGCGATAGTATTGAAATTTTAATCACTAATTAAAATTACTTTAAATTGTGATTTAATGATAAGACTATATCGTTATAATTGAGATTAGAATTTAGCTTTTGATTAACATTATATTTTAAATGTTTATTAATATATTATTTCAAAGATTGAAATAATAATAATATTGAGTGTACTTTATTTATTTTATTCAAATTGTTACAATAATTTACTTTAATGAGATTACATTTTTATATTTGGCATTTGTGTTACTCAAATTCGAAGATAACGGGGTAAGATAATTGTTTTAAAATTCCATTTTTATCTTCAAAGATCATAGCTTTTATGATATCATCAAATGCTAAATGGAATCATGTTAGACAAAAAACACCAAAATAACTTAAAAACAAATAAACAAGTAGATTCATGCCTTGAAAAACAATTACAAGAATCAAATATAAACCTCTTAGAGGGGGCAACGCTAATTTACAATAGAACAAATGTACAACTTACATGAGATGATATCATTTTAAAAGTAGATCTCCTATAACACACACACACACACACACACAAGAGAAATGATACAATTAGAATTATACAGTCTAACTGATGTCATCAATATAACAATAGAAATATAACTCAACATCTAGAGCTTTACATGGGACTTTATGCTAAACATCAAGCTTTGTCTAAAGCTTAACATGCCCCTCCCCTTCGAACAAGTCTTGTCCTCAACATTTGATTAGTTATAGATATATCTACATAAAAAAACTCATCTTCTCATCTTGTCTCTCCCACTGATTGGTTCCTTCTCAATTGTTCAATTTCACAACGACTTAATCCTTGTCTCAAGGTTTGTTTTTAGTTCTAGTATGATTTTTCATTTTTTGTTAATTTTTGATGAAGTATTTTGAACTAGGATCTTGTCGCCACTTATCTTCTTTATTCTAGAAACATGGAAGATTGAATTACACATGAAGATAATGGAACTCCCATTCGCAAGCCATGTTTCCAATACTCTACAACACCTTATTGGGACCACTAATACTTGGGTGCTAATTTATTTTCATCCTTTTGTTGCTTGAGGGACATTGATTTCTATGGTTTTAGCCTTAAAAATATATGATAAATCACTTCAAATTCCCTTTCACAACAATGTTGATTTGTTTGTTGTTTCATCCTATTTTATGCTATAACTAAGTTGTCTTTCAATGGATTGATAACTTCTTGTTGCTATTCTATGTGATCCTCCATTGCTTGAACCTTTGTATTCCATTTCATGGGTGATTCAATGGATGAAGGATGATATTTATGAAGTGCCATAAATGGAGACATTTTTCATGATGTATGGAATGATGTCTTGTACCAAAATTTAGCCAAGGGTAATCACTTGACCCGTCGTGTCTATTTATTAGATGTAAAACAATAAATATATGCTTCTAGATATTTATTCACTATCTCAGTTTTCCCATTATATTAAGGATGATAAGATAAGTTGTAGGCTAATTGTGTACCCAAATAAGAAAATAGTTTTATCCAAAAAATTCTAGTGAAAATTGAATCTTTATCACTTACAATAATCTTGGGGATTCCATGTAGGTTATGAACTATTTCCATGAATGTTGTGGCCATTGTACTTTTTTTTTTAAATGATGAGAAAGGGAGAAAAAATGGGCATACTAATAATTAGTAAAAATTGAAATATACAATGCTAATAATTAATTATTATTGTATATTTCAAAGTTTGCTAATTTCTACTAATTATTGAATGAAAATAAGGAAGGAATGCACAAATCCATGATTTCCGAGGAAAATATTCTCTTGGAGAGGCTTCCTAAAAGGGATGCGGAGATCCAAGAAAATCATGAACATAAGGAGATGTATGTTATTGCAAATCAGTATCATATAAGAAATATGATATCACCATTGGGGAGCACAAATTCTGAATTGAAGGACCATAATCATGAATTTTCAATTGAAGATCCACATTATCTAAGGCTTCAAGTCAACACCAAGGAAATACTACATTCTAAAGATCGATATAAGGAAATTTGATGGTAATGATCCTGTGATGACCCATCCCAGGGTCCTCAAACCATAAGAAAAATTTCCACATAATTTACACAACAAAATAAATATTTACAACACAATACTCTTTTTGACAATATCATATAAAAAAATGTAACAAAATTGATTTAAAACCATTTTCTAAGACAAGAAGAATACCTAAAAAAAAAAACCATTCTGAAGTTAGAGTCAACAGGACACAAGTAGTCGAGAAGTAGTATGGCAATAAGGCATAACAATCTAGGGAAAAAGATGTAGTAGTTAAATTAAGTGAGGACACAACTTCCCATCTTGTTATGAACTTGACATGCAAGAAAACTAGAATGCCAGAAATACGAAACAATATAGCCCAAAACACAAAAATATCACATGAATTGAGACAAACTACAAAAATATTTTATTATGCAGAAGAAGAATACAATGTTCATTTGCCTCTTCAAGAGGGCAACCTCCAACAGAGCAGAGCTCAATTACAGTAAGACTTGATGATTCTTTCGTTGTTTTCTAATACTATTTATAGCTTTATGATATCCAAAACCCTAACTACTAGTGGTCCCTTGCATAATATGGGTTAACCACTTTATTTAGTAACTATGGCTCATTTATAACTAATTGTGGTCTATTATCTATAATGCAGGTCAACCACTTACAAATATTATTAATGTGGAAAACTGCTTACAAGTTTTATTGACTCAACTAACTAACTATGAATCTAAATAGGCCCCTTGGGATTATTACATAAATAAATGGGTTAGGGTTGGACCCTAAACTGACATCCTTGATCAAAAGAAACCTTGTCCTCAAGTCTGATGTAACATCCTCCTCCCACACCTACACAAGCAACTGGGAAACCGAGGTAAACATGTGACGAGAGGCCACTACAATATGATTCAACCTCCTAAGTCATGTTAAGGAAGTGGACCAATGGAAACACACCATACAAACATTAATCATCAGCTACATGACCCTCATGAACCAATCCAATGTTTTAGACAGCTTGCCTTTGGGTCCTACTGATCTTTTGGAAAACTTAAGCCTTAGTCTTTCCCATGCTATAGGCATGAGGGCGATTAGAGACCCAAATTTGCTCTCACATGTTTGCCTACCATCCACTATAGACCAAAATTGTCAGTGCTATGCCAGCAACTCTAGGATTTGAGCCATTTTCTCAGGCCCAAAGCCTAGGTCACTACCCAGAATTGAACAATCTTTTCAAATCAGTAAAATAACATGGAAATGATAGTACTAAAGCAATCACTTGTTCAAGAGCTTGACTAGACCCTTACTAGCCACGAGAGGCATTTCGTTAAACATGAAATCTACATGTGTAATTAACACTTCTGAGCATAGGGGTCTCCTACTTAAATGAGAATCACTAAGAACCATTGATGCCTTAACACATCAATTGTCATTCCATCCATTAGTTCATAGATACATTGATCATTCAATTACAAGTAAAAACATGATTAGAGCCATACATAGTTGTTGTCATAAAACACATACATAACCAGCATAATAGCAGTAGAAATACTCATGAAAGTACAATCATATAAACCACATATAATCCATCAAAATGCTCATATAAATACAAGGATAAATACACTTTCATTAATGATGCAAAATCCAAACCCGGGATGGGGCTTCCACGTTCCACCCGACCATAGAATGACTGAGCCAAATCTCTTTTCATTCATTCACCTCCATGCCATATTCCAAGCATGAATATGGGATCTCAAAGAACACATCAATCAAAACTCATCCAGAGATTCTAGAGGCCATCCACTTCAACCCATCAAACAATGATTCCACCTTGCGTTCATACATCACAAAACCATCATCAGATTAGTCTCCTTCAAAGCCTTCCAGGGTTTCCAGAGTGTTTGTTCCAACCAAGGCTTCCAGGACTAGTAACTCAACCCACAACCGCTGCCAGGCTTCTAGAGTGTTTTTCCAACCAAGGCTTCTAGGACTAGAAACTCAACCCACTAAGGGCTTTTAGAGATTTTTTCCAACCAGGGCTTCTAGGACTAGTAACTCAAACCAAGCTATTATAGGGCTTCCAGGACTAGTAACTCAAACCAAGCTGTTATAGGGCTTCCAAAGAGTTTGTCCAACCAGGGCTTCTAAGAACTAATAACTCAACCCAAGCTAAGGAAACATGAAAACCAACAAAAAAAACAATGAAAGTAAACCCACAATCACCATGGCTATCTAGGAAATGGCAAGGCTAAGTAATCCATTGTCAATCCAGGCAATCCTCCATGCCAATGACAGATCAGAACCAAGAAACCACATGCATGTGCCATGCATGCCAAAACTAATGAAGGAAACATACATGCAACTCGGTACCTACAAGAAAATGTGATATAACTGTTGATCATGATGCCTTCTTGCGCTTTCCTACTCTTCCTTTGCCTTCTTGGTCTAAGAATCCAAGCATGCCACACCCACCAAGAGTGCTCCAAGAAAACTCTAAGTCTCCAAGAGTATGAGAGAGAGAGAGAGAATAATGAGAGAGCTCCAAGAAAACTCTAAGTCTCCAAGAGTATGAGAGAGAGAGAGAGAGAATAACGAGAGAGCTCCAAAACTGAACTGACAAAAGGTTACCAACTGATCCTCAGAAGCCTTTTTATGAATGAGGTCTCTATTTTCTTGATTTTCCATTATTTTCATTCATTTTCCTCCTCACATGCAACCCATGGCCTTTCACCTCCTTTTTCTCCTAATTTCCATTATTTTCATAAATAAATGTGCGAAAAATGCGATTTTGTTTTTCCAAAGCCTTATCCATTGCCTTTGCCAATTTCCTTAGCCATAAACAATCACAAGTGATCCCCATCACTAGGATTCTACCCAAAATTCAACTTGAAATAAGTGTCCCATCATCCGTGGTTATTATTTTGCCTTTATTTACTTTTATTACATGAAATTTTCACCAGGGTTGTTACAGAACACTCTCCCTTGGGGGAGCACCATCCTCGGTGTTCAACAACACCTATAACCACAAAGATGTTGTAAGAAAAATATATATTGTCGATGGAGCTTTATAACTTAGCTCGATGCAACATTTACAATGATCACCTTGCTGAAAGCAAACCAACATAACAACATAACAACATGACATCATAACAACATACTACATAGTGGAGCTCTATAACATAGATCATGGCAGTATTTACATCCATATACATATGTACATCGGAGAAAGTCTAGTCAAGAGCAAACAAGGAACACATTTAATGGTCATGGCCATTGGCCACAATTACTTAAAGCTCCTTGTAGACCGCTACTTGTTCCAGATTTCTAGTGGCAGGGATTGGAATAACTGCATAATATTTCATGATGTTATTGTGACGTGGCAAGGTATATAGCCCAAAGAGATAAGGGGAATTGCTTATTTATGGGAAGCCAAGATCTGCAAAATTTCCTAGAGGCTCATGATGAGAATTGCACAAGGATACCATTTCCACATAATTATATTGGGGCTCTCCCCACTGATTTAAGATGCTCAAAGCTCCTGAGTCTCTTCTTAAAAGAGAATAGATTTTTGAAAGAAATTCCATTAGAATTTCTACTCAGCTTGACTTCTCTCAGCGTTTTGAATCTCTCCGGTTGCATCCAAATAACATTAGTCCCAATGTCAGTGGGGCAACTTAGGCATCTTGAGTTTCTCTCATTAAATCAGATCCGCATCGAAGAATTGGATGAAGAGATATGCCATCTTTCTAAAATTCAATTTTTGGATCTTTCAGGTTGTTGGCATATAAAATCATTGCCATCTGAGATTGAAGATTTAAAAAATATGAAGAATCTTAATTTAGTCGGTTGTTTTGATCTAGAGAGGATTCTGCGTGAGATCTTTGAACTTACTTCAATGAGCAGACTCCAACTAGTCAAAGATCTAAGTATGGAAATGGAAGCACCTGCAATTATTTAGAGTTTGAAGGGTCTCCAAAATTTGACGGAGTTGAAAGTAAAGATAGATGAAAAAAGCTTAGTGATTAAAGATGGCATAGCGGGAACCTGGTCGGAGATGAGGCACTTTGACTTGAGGTTCCTGGATCGTTTGACTTCATCATGGGGGATCTACTTCCTTGGGACACACAGAAGATGAAGAAGGGAAAGAGTCTAAAGCTCTACATTTACGTTGGGTCAAGTCTGTCCAATTGCAATTTTGAACATCTTGAAATGGTACAGTTGAGTAGTTGCAACCACAATGGAGTTATCTCCTTTGAAGCAGTTGCCCAATTTAAAGCTGTTGAAGTTTCTATCTCTCAATAACTTGAGAGAGTTGGGGATGGGGAATCCAAGTGGATATTTAAGGTTAGAGAAGTTGGTTCTCTCGAAACTAAAGAGGTTAGAGAGTCTGGGTGGACCATGGACCATTAAACATGAGAGTGTGGGATGAAAGAACTCTACCTCACCTCTGTGTCTTGAAGATACATGATTGCCTATCTTTGAGAATATTTCCAATATTTCCCATAGGGATGCATAATTTAAACAATTTATGTGCATTAATTCATTCCTCATCCATTTCTCCTCCAAACTTTCTTCACCATTTTCTAGGAGAACCTCCACTACCACCTAAGAGAAGTCCAAAGGAGTGGTGGGAAATCATCATATGGGAAAATTACGAGATGAAAGTCAAGTTTCAAAAAATATTTATACCTCGCTATGTATAAGTAAATGTTATTTTGAAATAAATTTAATTAATTTTTTCATGGTGAGACTTCAAACTTTCCATTCACTAAAAAGTGAAGTTTAAAAAAAAAATACATTTTTATGTCGTTAACTAAAAATTATTTTGAAAATTATTTTATTAATTATTATCGTTTTTATTTTGTTATGGAAAAAGATACTATTTTCCAAAAAAAAAATCAATTAAATTTTTTTCCCCAAATTTAGTTGTTTTATTATTATTATTATTATTATGTGATAATGGTTTTATGTGATGGTATTTAAATTTTAATCACAAATTGAAAGTACTTTAAATTGTGATTTAATGATAAGACAATATATCATTATAATTGAGATTAGAATTTAAATTCTCATTAACATTATATTTACACATTTAGATTTAAATGTAATCAAATTAATGATTGTACCTTATCTATTTTATTCATATTGTAATTTACTTTAATGTGATTACATTTTTATATTTGGCATTGACGTTATTCAAATTCTTGATAAGTTAACGAGGTAAGATAATTGTTTTTAAATTCCTTTTTTATCTTCAAAGACCATAGCTTTTATGATATCATCAAATGCTAAATGGAATCATGTTAGACAACAAAAACCAAAATAGCTTAAAAACAAAGAAACACATAGATTCATGCCTTGAAAAACAATTATAAGAATGAAATATAAACTTCTTAGAGGGGGCAACATTAGTTACAATGGAACAAATGTACAACTTACATGAGACGATATCATTCTAAAAGTAGGTCTCCTAACACACACACACAAGAGAAATGATATAATTACAATTAGACAGTCTATCTGACATCATCAATATAACACTAGAAATATAACTCAACATCTAGATCTTTACATGGGACTTTGTGATAAACATCGAGCTTTGTCTAGATCTTAACATGCCCCTTCCCTTCAAGTCTTGTCCTCAACATTTGATTAGCTATTAATATATTTACATAAAGAGCTCATCTTCTCATGTTGTCTCTCCCAGTGATTGGTTCCTTATAAATTGTTCGATTTCACGACTTAATCCTTATTTCAAGATTTGTTTTTAGTTCTAGTATGACTTTTCATTTTTTGTTAATCTTTGGTGAACTAGTTTGAGCTAGGACCTTGTCACCAATTATATTCTTTATTCTAGAAGCATGGAAGATTGATTTACACATGAAGATAAAGGAACTCCAATTTGTAAGCCATGTTTCCAATACTCTACAACATCTTATTATGACCACTAATATTTGGGTGCTAATTTATTTTCCCCCTTTAAATGTTGCTTGAGGGACATTGATTTCTATGGTTTTAGCCTTAAAAATATCTTATCACTCACTTCGAATTCCCTTTCACAACAATGTTGATTTGTTTGTTGTTTCATCCTATTTTATGTTATAACTAAGTTGTCTTTCAATAGATTAATAGCTTCCTGTTGCTATTCTATGTGGTCCTACATTGCTTGAACTTTTGTGTTCTATTTCATGGGTGATTCAATGGATGGATGATGATATTTATGAAGTGCCATAAATGGGGACATTTTTCATGATGTATGGAATGATGTCTTATACCAACATTTTGCCAAGGATAATCACTTAACCTGTTGTGTCTCTTTATTATATGTAAAACAGTGAATATATACTTCTAGACATTTATTCACAATCTCAGTTTTCCCATTATATTGAGGATGATAAGATAAGTTGTAGGCTAATTGTGAACCCAAATAAGAAAATAGTTCTATTCAAAAAATTCTAGTGAAAATTAAATCTTTATCACTTACAATAATCTTGGGGATTCCATGTAGCTTATGAACTATTTCCATGAATGTTGTGGCCATTGTACTTTTTTATTAAATGATTAGAAAGGCAGCAAAAATGGGCATACTAATAATTAGTAAAAATTGAAATATACAATGCTAATAATTAATTATTATTGTAAATTTCAAATTTTGCTAATTTTTACTAATTATTGAATGAAAATAAGGAAGAAATACACAAATACATGATTTCCAAGGAGAATCTTCTCTTGGAGAGGCTTCCTAAAAGGGATGTGGAGATCCAAGAAAATCATGAACATAAGAAGAAGCATGTTATTGTGAATCAATATCATATAGGCAATATGATTTCACAATTGGAGAGCACAAATTTTAAATTGAAGGACCATAATCATGAATTTTCAATCAAAGATCCACATTATCAAGGCTTCAAGTCAACACCATGGAAATACTACATTCCAAAGATCAATATAAGGAAATTTTATGGTAATGATCCCGTGAGTACCCATCCCAGGGTCCTCAAACCATAGGAAAAATTTCCACATAATTTACACAACAAAAAAATATTTACAACACATTACTATTTTTTACAATAGCATATAAACATATATAATAAAATTGATTTAAAACCATTTTCTAAGTTTAAACAACAACAACAAGAATACCTTAAAAAAAACCATCCTGAAGTTAGAGTCCAGAGGTATCCAAACATTTGTTGAATGCTTTTGTTGGACGATCAGTTTGGGTATGATAAGTTGTACTCAATTCGAGTTGCATGCCCTGTAGCTTGAAAATTTATTGCCAAAATTTGTTGGTGAAAGTGGGGTCTCGATCAAACACAATGGAAGTTGGTATGCCATGTAGTTTGAAGATCTTGTCCATGAAAACTTGTGCCACCAATACTGGGGTAAAGGGGTGTGGTAAAGCGCAAAAATGAGCATATTTGGAAAGTTTGTCAACAACCATCATGATGACTAATTTGTTGTCTAAATTTGGGAGACCTGTAATGAAATCCATGAAAACATTTGTCCAAATGGAAGTAGGGAGTAAAAATGGTTGTAAGGTTCTAGGTAGCTTGATTGTTTCCCCTTTATTGCACTAGCATACATCACATTTGGCTACAAAAGTAAGAATGTCATTCTTTATGCTAGTCTAAAAGAAAGAGTGTTGTGCTTGTGCATAAGTCTTATGAAAACCTCAATGTCATGTGACTTGAGAGGAGTGCGACTCTCCCAAGATGCGAGTTTTGAGGGTGGAGGTTGGGGCTAGAACTAATCGATCGTGTAGCAAAGAATTTAATCTTTTCAAGAGTATTCCTCCAAGGAATTAGGATATTCTCTTAATCTATTAATGACCTGGGATAGAGATGGGTGGGAGAACCATTCATGATGGGCTTCTTCAATCCAATCTGGTATGGGTAGAGAGAGGGATAAAAGGGTTCCCTCATCCTCAAATTGGTGCAATAAGGCATTGACCACTACATTGTCACGCCCCTTCTTGTAAATTATCTCATAATCATATCCCAACATTTTTGCAAGCCATTTATTTTTTTGTGGCGACAATAAATGTTGCTTGAGGAAATATTTTAGGCTATGATGGTCAGTGCATATTTGGAAACAACGCCCCAATAAGTATGGTTACCAAGTGTCTATTGCATGTAAGATGGCCATCATTTTTTTCTCATATGTAGATTGACCCAGATGCTTTCCATTGAGTTTTTGACTCATGAAAGCCAATGGTCTACCTTCCTACATTAATACTATGCCAATGCCCATACCTAAAGCATCACATTCAATCACAAAAGGTTTTGTAAAGTCTGGTAGGGCCAATACTAGAGTGGATCACATGCTTGTTTGAGAACCATAAAGGTTTGTTGAGCTATGCCTGTCCAAATAAATGACTTTTGCTTTAGAATATTAGTGAGGGGTCAGGAAATGCATCCATAATTGCAAACAAATTTGCGATAGTATCTTGTGAGACCCAAAAGTCCCCTCAAAATCTTTAAGGTTTTTGGTTGGGGCTAATATTTCATTGCATGAATCGTTTTCGGATCAACCCCCACTCCTTCACAGACCACAATATGTCCTAAATACTCTCCTTCTTCCATACCAAAGGAACACTTTGATAATTTGACAAATATTTTATGATCTTGGAGTAGTTGCAATACCTAGTCAACATGTTGAAGGTGAGTGTCCCATGTTATCTTGTAGATGAGAATGTCATAAAAGTATACCAGGACAAATTTTGTGAGATATGGTCTCAAAAGGTGGTTCATGAGGCTCTGAAAACTAGATGGGGCATTACAGAGACCAAATTTCATGACCAAGAATTCATAATGACCTTCATGAGTTTAGAAGGTTGTCTTGGGAATGTCAAATTCCTTCATCTGTATTTGGTGATAGCCTAAGCAGAGGTTCAACTTGGTAAAAAAATTGGCACCATGTAGTTCATCAAGCAGATCATCAACTATTGGGATAGGAAATTTGTCCTTGATAGTGAGCTTGTTAAGGGCCCTAATGTCTGGACACATGCGCCATTAACTATATTTCTTTAGAAACATGACCTTTAGAGATTAATAAGGGTTGGTGCTGGGATGAATAACATTGCCTTCGAGGAGTTCTTTGTTGATCTTTTCAATTTCATTCTTTTGGGAAAAAGGATATCAATAGGGGCATACATTTGGTGGTTGGGTACCTGGGAGTAAAGGGATGCTATGATCATGTTCACCCCTAAAGGGTGGGAGCTCCTTAGGTTCGTCCAAGACCCACTAGTGGCGATCTAATACATGTTGCATATCGGGATGAATGGGTGGATGAGTGGATTCAACGACATGAATGACATTAAATTATGCTACTACCCCATGATGGCCCTTTTTTAAAAGATTTTCAAATTGATGTGAGTTGATGATAGTAGGGACACATGTGTGGAGTCCCCGTAGTGTATGAATGTGGTCATTCTACTTAAAGCTCATATATAATTCCTAGAAGTCCATTGTGATAGGGCCCAATGTGCGAAGCCATTCAACCCCAAGGATAATGTCACAACTTCCCATTTCAATGGAAAACATGTGGGTTTTGAGGTTATAATCCCCTATTTGAAGCTTAATACTTTCACAACACCCTTCACATTTCCTAGTTCCCCCATCAACAATAAGAACTTGGAAATTAGATACCGCCCTGGAAAATAATGAACTGCTTTTTCTACTCTCTTATGGACAAAGTTATGTGTGTTTCCAATATCAATCAACAACACTATTGGTTGATGTGTAAGAAAACCTCAGATTTTGAGAGTTCGAGGAGAATAAATGTCGGCCAATCCATGGAGTGAGATAATCGAATCATATGGCATAGTTTGAGTATTAGTGCATGGGGTTGTTAGAGGTTCAGCCTCTTCCTCCTCAGTCACTTCAGTGGATGAAGCTTCATTGGTGGAGTAGTTTTCAGTAGCGTGAATTTGAAAGAATTTTGGTTCCTCACATTTATGTCCTAGGGAGTATTTGTCATCACAGTAGTAGAAAAGTCCTTATTTCCTTCTTTTGGCCATTTCTAGTGGTGACACTTGTTGAACCTTAAGTGTTTGGGTGGGGCTTGTATCTAGGGTGGGACATGCCCTTGCACCTAAATTTGGATGGTTGGATTGGGCATTTAAAGTGACTTATACTTCTATGGAATTTTTGCATGCTTCCAACCAAGTAACTGGGTGATGCATTTAGACATGGGCTTAGATGGATTCATTCAAGCCACTGATGAAACATTCCAAGTAAAAGGCATCTCCTAGTCCTTCAGTCTGGATGACCAATTGTTCAAAGGATGCAATGTAGTCCCATACTGTACCTGTTTGCTTGAACTTAGTGAGATGACCTAGAAAGTGAGATTTCCTTTCAAATCGGTCACAAATGGCTTTTAAGAGCACGTTCCAAGTTGGCCTCCCTAGATAGAATTTCTTATGAAACTGCTACCATTGACATCACTCTTGGTACAAGTAAGGAGCTCCCACATGTAGTTTAGTTTCATCGTCCAAGATATTGTTAAGGCAGAAATATTGTTCCATTTTTTCCACCCATACTATCGGGTTAGAGCCATCAAATTTGTACATGTCTAGCTTGGGTGTTCATTGGCTAAAATATTGGTGACCTCGATGGAAATGAATGTGATGGCTTGATTCTCCTTCTACTTGTGCATCAACACTATATTTTTTCGTCATGGGTTCGCGAGACCTCTTCAGGTCAACTAATGCTTTAGTGATTCGGTTAAGGGATGCCTAGAAGGTCTCAGTTTTTTTACTCTCTCCATTGCCTTCTCTACAAGCATAACTTAAGACCTGGTACCGTACATACACTAGACCTGGTGAAATTTTGATCTTACTTGAGAGTAGTATGGTTGGAAAGAGGGCATGCATAGGAGTCTAGTGATGTGGGTCACTTGAAGCAATGTTGGGAAAATTTTGGGACCGCAAGAAAATTGCTATCTTACAGGTGAATGGTATCATTGTGATCAGCTCATCATCCTGTATCTTATGGGCTAGGTATCCTCCAAGTGTCTCATGATGGCCCCATACCCTTCTTTTCTTTTTATTCCAAAAGGAGTTTTACTCCAAACTGATAAATACTGCAGTGGCCAGATTCTAGAAAGCTTGATATTTGCAAATATCTTGGATTGTAGTAACATAAACCCCAAGGTCTTGGTATTGTAGAATGTGTTGCAACAATTTTATTTGGACTTTGGTGACTAAAACCCTCACTGCACAAAGAGTCTGATTTGTGTTGTGAGAACCCCAACTGTTGAATACAATTTGTACGAGGATGACAAAACCCCAACTGTTGGATCTGATCTTGACAGGGGCACTCAAACCCCGATAATTGGATCTAATTTGGACGAAAAGGTAGGGGTTGATCTTCAGATAGTTGAGGGAAATATGGTCTCAAATGAGTTTTAGATGCTACAAATTGCAATATATGTAGGGGTCCAACAATAGTACTCATCCAATCTTTCATGGCGCAAACTAAGGAGGATCGACCGTACCCTTAACCATACTACCCAACTACCCTATTGTATATGTGAGTAATCTCCCTGAGTGTTGCTCTTAGCGTACTATAGCAGCAAGATGATTGACGAATTATCTAAAGTTAGGTTCCAAGTTACCCTGGGGGGCTTCTGATATACCCAAGGGTACATGGAAGTGCAGTCTCTGTGTGGTTCTTTAGAATGCACTACTACTCGAAGGGGTACCCACAAGGGTTTCAAGGGATTCCAACAAGTGTGATTAGCTCTTGTAATTCATGAGTGCATGCCTCCCCAAATCTGTAGGTTTATGCGCTCAATGACAAATCATGTGGTTTAAAGGCGTTGAAACACGACTCTAGCCTAAAACAAAATTCTGCGAAAATTGGAGGTACAACTGGCCCTGGAAAGTTCTTTGATACCACTTGTTATGCACTTGACCTATGAGAAAATCAGAATGCTAGAAATATGAAACAATATATAGCCCGAAATACAGAAATATCACATGAATTGAGACAGGTTGCAAATATATTTTATTATTTCGAAGCAGAATACAATGTTCACTTGCCTCTTCGAGGGGGAAACCTCCAATAGAGAAAAGATCAATGACAATAAGACTTAATGATTCTTCCCTTGCTATCTAAGACTATTGATAGCTTTATAATATCCAAAATCCTAACTACTAGTGGTCCCTTGCATAATACACATTAACCATTTTATTTATTAACTATGGCCTGTTTGTAACTAATTGTGGTCCCTTATTTAGAATGTGGGTCAACCACTTACAATTATTATTAATGTAGATAACCAATTACAGGCTTTATAGACTCAACTAACTAACTATGATTCTCACTAGGCCCCTTTGGCTTATTACATAAATAAAGGGGTTAGGGTTGGACCCTAACACATCTACAGTCCCTAACTAACATATAGCCTATTGTCCTCTGTAATCTACTTTCACTCCCATCCTATCTATCCACTACTACAATATACTATGGAATCATCTCTCTTGATCTAACCATTGATAAAACCAATATAGCATGACTGTCGACTTCTTGTGGCCAGAACTAACCCCTTAATTTTTCAAAAATTATGGGGCCCTCCATATAAATTTTATTAATTTCATTTTTAATGTACTTTCGTTTGCTTTGAGTGCTTTTGACTTGTTTCAATTTTTGTTTCTTATAGCTCTGTTGTTTTCGTCTCCCTTCCTATTGTCCAATGAGAAATATTTCACCCAATTTCAATGCATCATTAAGAACATATCGCAAAGGTTGGTCAATTTTTACCACCTAAGCATTTAAAATATGTAAAAATGTAAATATAACTTTAGTTAATTAAATTAATTGTTGGTTAGCTAATTAAGTTAATTTATCTTTAATTAATTTATAAATATAATTTTTAATTATTTAATTTATTTTGTTAAATTAAACAATAATATTATTAATTTAACTTATACAAATATTATTTTTTATTTATTAAAAAATGTAAATATATTAATATTTTTTTATGTAAATATAAACAAGAACCACTGCACACTAGTGTTATATATAAGCCAAGAGCAAGGGTTGATTTCCATTACTTACCGCCTATCCCCAACATACATATATGTGGCACATTAACGTAAACTCTCACATCGTGGCCCGTTATTAGAGACATTTGCAATGAGTATCATATCAACACCATGTAGAGCGAACCATATACTAGCACATGTCCTTCCATGCCATGTAACCCTGGAAGTATGTCCCTGATGATTTTCTTTGATGTCCCATTCATTTCTTCCAGGATTTTACCGCCAAGAGGACATGGAATGGTGGGTCCCTATTCCTCATCCATACCCTTCCCGCATGAACTTACATGTAACTAGGCCTGGAATTTCAAATCTTCTTTGCCTGTCAAATGAAAATTTGTTGACGTTTTTGAACTTTTCATGTCCTTCATTTTACGTTCTACTCAAATTTCTGAGTGTCAATCTAGAAACCACTCTTACATCTCAGCTTCCATTAATCTCCCTCTGAAAGTGCCTTGTTTTTAAATAGCATGCAACCATACTTTTAAGACTTTATGAGATTTTTTAGCTTTTGAGATTAATAATTTTGATTATGTACTTAAATGTTAACATGTAAAGAACACTAAAGAAAGCCATAGGATTAAGATGATAAAAATCCTCAATCACCATTATTTGATGAGAAGTTGGAAAATAATAACACATTATAAAAGCATGACATTTAAAAAGACAACATTCCTCCTGATCAATAATAAATATTGATATGATGAAGAAAGAAGTTGGAAAGTAAGTTGTAACAATATCTTGATTAAACAGAGCATTTAATAAGCCTCATTCCATACATTATAGGTCAATTACTCAATTCTTCGTTCGGTGGTAATATGAATATGGCTTTTATTTAATTTATTTTATTATATTTGAAATCCTGTAAAGGTATCTTTGCAGAGATGAACAAGATTGAATCTGGATTAGATATTGAATTCGAGGGGACTCACTTGTAATCGTTGATAACTACTTATTAGTTTTATCATAATCTTGTCTTTAATTAATTTCTATTGAATTAAAAGTACTAACTATTTAATGCAATAATACATCTAGTATCAAATCCATTCACTTATAATTGAATTTAAGGATATGCATGAGTTGTTTTCACAACTATTTATTGAGATCATCATGATTGCATATATTTTGAACTGTTGCAAATTACAAGAACTATTTCTATGATTTGGTAGTATATCTTAATCTTAAATCCAATTAGAGTCCATTCCCCTTCTAATATTTTTCTCTTGATATGGAATAGGACTAATCCTTGTCTTAGTCAAGATAGAATAGAATTATTTTTTCCTGTCTGCATATTTGTTAGATTTCATTTGCATTGATATTAATTCAATGCATTTTTGAAAGTCTCATTTCATAGGAGAAAACTTCCGTGCAACTTAGTTGAGCCCTTGTTTCAACTAACTCAAAGCATTACCTTCTTGAAGCATCTGCAAGAAGGTAACTCCTTCTATTTTGTCTACTTATGATAGCAACAAATATCATATATTAGTACGAAGAAGGTAGATTTAGAGTTAGTTTAGATTAACATTAGATTAGGCTATTTTTAGTTAAAGGGTAACTGGAACCATTTTAACCAGTTGGAATCACCATCTCAAATGTATAAAGGCCTAATTAGGGCCATGATTGGGTGATATCCACAATTTTGATTATGGTCAATTTTGGCCATCAACATTTTGGTGCTAGAAGGAGGGCCATAACCTCTTATTGATAATTTGCGTAGAGTATTGCTTTAAAATATTTTTAGCTAATTATGGTTCTTGTCTATATTCCTACTTTGGTTCATGCTCATGTAATCCTACCATAAACATGACCAAAAGACAACTTGAATCCTTGTCTGGTTTGAAGTATGATAGTGAGAGTAAAATTTCTGCTTTAGATCATCTTTAACAATTTTTGGATAAATGTGAATCTTATGATATTATTAATGATAATGAGATTTGTAGGGTTTTTAGTATAACATTCCATGGGCAGATTCATAAATGGTTCAAAGTGTTACCAACTAAGTCCATGCATTCATGGAACCATTTTATGAAGGTTTTGTTGTTAATCCATATGAACTAAAATTATGAAAATTTGTGTTTAGAAATTTAGAATCTTTCTATGAATATAGGTGAATCTGTTACTAAATTTTATGATAGATTCATGTCACTTTGTTTTAGATTCCACCTTGAAGATTTTCCTTGCAAAAATGAGTTGACTAAATGGTTTATTTCTCTCGTGCTTAAAATTTTTAATGAAACAAATAATTGTGAGTAGGAAATGTAATAACCTCCATTAGCTATTATTCATTCTACTTTTAATTATAATCAATCTATTGATGAAATTGAGATTACATCATCAAAATAAACTTTAGCAACTAGTTTCACATACTTTGATACTTCAAAAAATGATTATATAGATCCAAATATGAAATCTAAAATTTTTCCAGAAACATCTTTTGATGCTTGTGGTCAAGAATTAGGATCAATAGAAATAAAAGTACCAAATTCCACAAATGGATATATGGATAATTCAGTTTCTTCTAAAACTAATCTTGGAATAATTCTAATCGTTTTTACTCAAGATTTTCCTAACAATCATAATTCTCTTGTAGAATATGTTTCATCTTTCAATGCTGAAAATCATTCAATTTTTATTGAAGCATCTAATCCTTTATATTCATGAAATCGTTACTACATGTATCCATATTTGTTTTCATATTTGAATACATCTAATAATAATTTAGGTAATCTTCATGTCCAAAAATCTCATTTCAAACTCTAGTAAAGAACAAATTTATAAGAATGAACTAACTTCTGAAGTTTCTACTAACTTTATTCAAGATGAATCTAAAAATGATATCAATACCATATATCTTGATTATCCTATTAATTATTCTAACGATTCACATAATTTTTATGATTTGCAAGGGAAGGATGTAGTCTTTGATGATTACCTTGATATCAATGATATTGAAATAGTTCTAACACAGAGTGATATTCACCCATTTCCAGATTCTTATGTTCTTCGTTACCCTTTCCTAAACATAAGTATGATAATGTTCATTATGATTGTGTTAATTTTGAGTTATCTCATTCACTATAAGGTTCTGATGAGATTCATGATGACTTTCCATTAGAAGCTTGTTGTGATAAAATTTTGACAAAACAATATGCCTTCCTTCTTAATGGTTCTTTCCCCGTTGTAAATAAGAATTGGTCCAAAATTTCCATACTAATTATAGATTTAGTAAATTTGATGATATTGTACATATGCCAATTATATTGGAGAATCAAAATTATTTTTCCCTCCCATATATTTTCCAATATCCTTCATGGGAAAAAGGTGATTCTTTTAAACTTTTGAGGGCTAATACAAATTATTTTGATCTTATAAAGTCTTCATAAGCAAATCCGAATCATAATTTTCAAGATATCTTTACTAATTATTTCAATTGTACATATCATGATAGAATTGAATTATGATTAGAGGGATCTTACATTAGGAAGTTTCATGTAAATAGGTTTATTTTATTAAGATAGATGTACATAATATGTTAATGTTTTCTTTTGATAATTTAGCAATAATTCTATTTCTCCTACTAATTTTTTATCTATATATACGTGCATGACTTAAGATGAATGAATGAGTTCATTGGAAATATGAATATACTTATTTCTATTTGTTCCTGCGTAATAGAGTAGGAGTAGGAGTAATTTACGTTAGACTACGGTAGACTATTTTTATTTTATTTTCCAAATGAGGCAAGTATTAAATAAACAACAAGCCTTTAGTTTTTCCTGAATAAGAATGGCTCAAATCCATCTCAATAAAATATGCTTCCAAACAAGCTACATTAGGAAATCTCTGCACTTTTATCCTATTTTTATTTAGTATGTTGTTCATTTTGTTTTAAAATCTTGTTGTAAGCCTAATATTTAATAGATAATCATTAAGGATTTTCAATTAAGTCTTAATTTTGAAGCAAGATATTTGCATGGAAACACACATGCTTTCCTCATATTCTCTCTTTTGTTGAGATACATTTTCATATATTGTCTTGTTTGATTTTTTTTACATTCATGGCTTATTTTCCTTTGATTTAGAGTTTGTATATATTTATTAGGTAGTTTGCATTACTCCTTCCTTTTGGTTTTGATTTTTTGTAAAATTTGCAAAGTTTCATATTTTCACACTATGTGATCATTTGATCTCGCTTGTTTTTCTTTCGGATTGGATTTTGTGATATTTCAAAATCTATATGGGATAAAAATTTTCTTACACAACAATAATTGGTATACATCGTAAATCATTACTCTATTATTTCAATAGGATTTTATTTATCTAAAGGTAATCCTTACCATGTTTTCACTTTTCTCTCACATCAACCATTATCTATGAGGAACATTAAGATATGAATCAGCCATTTTCAGTTTCATCAAACAAACTGTTATTATTTTGGACATTGTATTTCATCTCTTCCAGCACAATTCTAATACCATAGAGTGGCTAAAAAATTCATATGTTGCGCTCCTAGTTGGTGGAGTTTTAGGTTTGGTTTCTTGTCACCATTGTATCTTTACTTCTCTATCCATGGAATGCAAACTGAGGAGAATGGAAGTTGAAAACTATCAAAAGGAAGTAGGACTAGCAACTTGTTGTAGCGGCTACAACCACCCTCCAAAATTTTGCCTTAGCCTGTTTTGGAGCCTCCCTACTAACCTTCACAGCAACTTGCCTTGCTTCGTCAAGTCCTCAAGCTTCAGTCTCTTTCTTTCTCAAAGGCAGCTTGTCGATCACAGTTTGATCTTTTCCCTTCACAGGCTGCTCACTCGGACTTGGTCCAGCTACAGGCTGAGCAGCTTCCCAGTGAAATTTGCACATTTCTGGAGGGCAACCAACCTTCCCTCCAGGAATTGCGCAATTCCCTCTGACAACCTGTTGGGCTCCAGGATTGCACAATCCTGCTAGCCAACCCTCCTAGAAGGATTTGCGAAAATTTTTCCATCAACAAGCAGTCCAGCCCAAGATTTGCACAAATCTGGGCAACAGTTAGCTTCTAGGCATAGTAATTGCACAATGCCCTTGGGCAGTCAACCCAACTTATAGTCAGGAATGCACATTTTTCTCCAAAAGTCAAGTAGTCTCTTGCATGTGCAGCTGAGTTGACCAGTTCCCTCCGGGATTGAGAAAAACAAACTTACATGCATGGGTTATCTCTCCCAAGGCAGCATGCAAAGGCATTCCTTGTTTCAGGGATCTATGTTTAGCAGTTGGAGGTTACATGCAAGGAATAATTCAAAAACCTCCCTCCAAGTGTCACTTCCCCTAGATTTGTGGCATGCACGTTACAACCTTGATGTTATCAAAAATCATCAACCGGACATTGTAGAACTCATTCCTCACATCAACCTTGTAGCTCTCACATCCCACATCACATCTAGGAGCAGTCAGCACATTTAACTCAGTTGTTTTGGGGTAAGCTCGCTTCTCATGCCTTGTGCTGCATTTCTGTCGCTTTTTGTGTGTTCGCTTGTGTGAGTGTTGTTTGCTTGATTTCTTTGAACACTTGTTGTCGTTTACATATATTCTAGCTTATCCTAACTCTGTTTCAATTTTCATTGCTATCTCACTGTTGTTGCATGCATGAAACTATTTTGCATGAACGTTCGCCCAACCGGCGAACAACCTCACTCACATGCATGTTGATCTATTTGCTCAATATTCCATTCATGTTTTGCATGCACTGTTTATCACTTCTGCTATCACTTAGTGTCGCCATGCATTTCATCGACTTAATTGCTTTCAGTTGCCCATCAGCAAGTCGGGCCAACCTTAGCCCGGTCTCTACCTTCACCAAGGTTGCATTACGTAATCTGGAGAAGGAAGGCTCACCTTCCTCTCAAGATTTATGCATTCTGGCCCAGCACTGGCTTCCTGCATTGAATTGCACATTTTTGGAGGTCAGTGGCTGCTTGGCCCAAAAATTTGCACAAATTTGCCTCTGGGCCAGCAGTCCTTTCCAGCTGGAATTTCTCATTACACAATCCTAGTAGCCAACTACCTGACTAGACTGTGCATTGCACAGTTCCAACAATCAGTAAGTCTCCCAGCAACCCAGACTGCACCTTGTGTAGTCGTGACAGTTGGCCTCCCAACCTCCCGGCTGAAATTGCGCAACCTTCATGATCATTCACCCAGGTATGTTGCAAGTCAGTTCTCATGTTCATTTTGGCTTTCGACTGACATATTTCTTTCTATGAGTGTTTCCATGTCTACAGGTATCACAGGTGTTCATCTGCCTCTTGGTAGTACAAGTACAATGGTTTCCAAGAGACCAGAGATGAAGACATTGTTCAGAGCACGCTTGGGGATGCAGTCGATTAAATTTCCATGGGCTTACCTACTCACAAAGACATCAAGTTGTTCGTGGACAAGGAGATCATGCAACAACATCACAACAAGCAACATCATGAATAGCAACTGAAGGCAACATACCAAATGCAACAAACGTAACAAATGAAGTGAACGCAATGAATTCAAGAGGAAGGTTGTTGTAACAAATGCAAAAGGAAGGTTGTTAAAACCATAGAGGCAGAGCAAAGTTGCAAGATGAAGCAGATCCACTGATAATGAAAGAAACTTTGGAGACTTAGGCTATGAAGTGACAGCATGACATGAAGATCGCGCGAAGGCAAAAGATGGAACAAAGAAGGATTTGCATGTGCTGAAGCAGCAACTAGGGAAGAACATGAAGCTGCACAGATAGTCCAATGAGTTGTAGTAGGAATAGGAATAGCAGTGGGCACAACATGCACTCACTAATGAAACTGAGCCAATACATGTTAAGGATCCATCCCAGCAGCTAACACAAAGCAAACATGGTGAGAAGTGTTGTTGATCGCATGCAAAGGATCCAACAACATGCATGCCGTTGAGTGCACACGTGCAATCCAACGCATTCAACACACTCTCTAAGGCAAAGATAAGAAGCAAGTCCAACTGGGCTAAACATGCACTTCGGCAAGTTGATGTGCATGACCACCAATGCACACTTGAAGATCAACACGGACACTATGCATAAGTGTGTTTCCAGTTCAACCGTACCCAAGAAGACCATGCACATGTTAGCAGACAAGTTGGATGAAGGGGGAAAACCAATGCACCAGTTGCAATGGAGGCAAGGGTTCGATTTAGCAAGATGTCACCATGAGGTGCATGCTCAGCATCACGGATGGCCAAGCTTTGGCATCAACTCACCAACTTCACCATCACAAGCATGTCAAATAGTTGGTCTCATCACAACGGACTAAGTGTCAGTGATGTCTTGCAAGGCTTGCTCAAGCCATGTTGTCTCACATGAGTACATGTGCATTGTAATGTTGAGTCATGTCAAGTGTAATTCAAGTGTCAACAGTTGGATGTAACAGTCATAGAGTAGGTGAAGAGTCATGAGGGTAGTTGAACTATCACAAAGGGGAATGTCAAGGGTCACCCCACCCTTTGCTATAAATAGCCCCTCATAACTCATTGTATAGGCTTTTGGTCAGCCAAGCTTCTACTAAGACTATATTGAAGAAGACTTGGACAATATTGTAATGCACCTTGGCTTCTCCACTGCACGAAGCTAGTACATCTCTTTGGAGGAGTAGGAAGATATGGCTGTAACATTCCACTGATGGGGCTAGCAGATTTACATGGTGTATTGTATGATTTTGACTTACACTTCTTTAATAATAAGAGCCAACACATTTTCATACATAAGAGCCGGTTGCCTTAATGATATATGTTGTTTAACTTACGTAGTTGTGTATGAATTGATTTGTATGCAATTATTCGAATCTTGTTGTTAATATGTTGCATATGTTATTAATGTTGTCACCATCTGTGTTGACTGCTCTGCCAGACATTAGACAAACCTTTCTCATGAACCTTGTTATATCAACTGTCGCACTCATCTCGGACTGACTCGTGAGTGTTGTTCGTGTTATCTTACCTTGTATGTTGTGACTGCTGCATCTGTGTCGACTGGTCTATCGAAAGCTGTGCATGTCCTTTGTGTTGTGTGTTCCTAACTGAGTTGGGACTGATTCCATTCAACCTGGAACTCACCTTCACCTTACTCTCCCTTTGAAGTGTTAGAACCCCTCATACTCATTCCTTAAATCACTGCATTAGTCACACCCTTGCTACTGACAGAGTTATCTTACTTGCCTCTGTGTGACATCGCGGTCAAGGCATTACCTTACGACCCACTGTTGAGACTCCTACACCAAACAGTCTGAGGTCTAATTGGGACTTCTTATCGGGGAGATCCCCTTGACATGTTGGTAGGTCCAGCACCGTCAACGTTTCTGGCGCTAGAAGGAGTTCTTGATGACAAGTAGTGTCCTATCATCTCGTTTGGAACCTTTGCATATCTTTCATGGAGTCTTGCATTCTTCTTCCCCTGAGGTGTTTTTCGAATCATGAAGATGCCTCCATCTTGGGGAAGCTTTTCAATCTCTTGTCCATTCACACGTATGATGGTGAAGGCGAAGTGGCCTGGCCTGATCACTTACATAACTTTCTTTCCATGATTTATGAGGAAGATGAGTCTACTAACGAACAGGTTAGTCTACTACTTGCATTCACTCTTTTTGAATCTCCATTTCATTAGATGCTTAGACTACCAACTGACACTGTGCACTCATGTGAGAACTTTTGAGATCTTATTGAAGACATGTTCTATCATTTTGATCCAGACCATCTTGCTCAGAAAATGTTACAGCAACATAGGTATCTGCATGAATTTGTTATTGATTTTTGGCAGCGCTTCCGTGACTTACAATTTCAAGCTCCAAGGAGCTAGATGAAGTTTGCTTATCTCTGGGACCGGTTCGAGTATTTCCTTAAGAAATCTGCCCGTCCCAAGAGAATATTGAGATCAAGCCTCACTCAACCTTCTTCGTTGATGGAACTGTGCAATCTCATGTGGGAGCAGGAACTGTCTCAATGGACTGTCTGCTTCCCTCTCATTCGACAGTTCCACCATCGCCTTGTGATGTTGAGGTTCATGTTCACACACCTGTTCATCCTTCACACTCTCCCAACATCACTCCACACAATTTTCGGCATATTTGGTGGTGAGTCTTTCGAGTTTTCATATGCATTCTTTTTTTCGACCTCTGTCTTTGCACCGAGGTGTTCCTCGGGATGATGTTGTCTTGTGTTCATCCATTCTAGACTCTTCACTTATTGTGAATGAGGAACAACCCACTGACGGAGTTGGTGTTGCACAACCACCATGCACTGTCATTCATGAAAAGTATGAGTGGGAGATTGAGCATAAACACTCAGTGAAGGATCACCCCCTTCCATCCCAACCCCCTCCATTCTTTCCTAACATCGTTGGTGAACCTGCCATCCATGATTTTGTATGTGTGTCTTCATCCAAAGATGCACCCATTGTTGATCACTCGCAGGACTCACTAGATGTTAGTCCATCATTCGACAACGGAGAGGATCAATTACTCATTCAAAATCCACTTGATCCTCCATCTGTCTTTTCTGGAAAAACAGAGGATGAGTTTGTTCACTTTTCTTCTACCCCTATGTGTGATTCATCCAACCATGTGGATGTCGACCAACATCCTTAATTTTTTGATCTTGGTTGTTGTGATCTATTCACCTCATCATCCTATCATGATATTGATTCACTCATTGTTAATCTGTTTAAGCCACTGGTCTACGAAGATCCATCTGTCAACGAAGTGAAAACCCCACAGACCATTCAGGCACTTCAGCGTGAGCTAATGGTTATGTCAGGCCCTCGTTGTCTTGAGGTTGGTTTCTCTTCCGATCAGGAAATTGTTCAAACACTCGAGGCTCCTCATCACTCATCTGTATGCACTCAAGATCAATCTAACACTCAGATCACACTTCCTCCACTCGAATTGCACGATCCCATTGCTAATGCAATGGAGGAGTCTTATATTGCAAGCACTTGTGCACGATGCAAGTTATCTTTACTTCTATCGTTTGCTTATATGTCACAGTCAAGAGTGTGCTTGTGCTTCAAAGTTGCACGTAGTGTCACACAGCACCATGATAAGTCCACAGACTAGCTATCATGCACATGCACTCACTTATGTCCTGTGGGCACTTTAAAACACGAAGTGTGGCTGTCTTCAATGTTATATCTTTCTTGTATGTTGGTCCGCATGACTAGGTTACTTACAGGCCAAGCCTTCACCAACATGGGTCTACCAATGCGCTTGTGGCTGCATTGGAAGTATCAATTCACGTGATTAGGCCCATGCACCATTAGTGTAGGAGTAGGAGTAGTGTTTTCTTTCAGTTGTTTGCTTACATTCTTGTTTTCTTTCATCTTTTGATTGCTTGTTTGTTTACTTGCTTCACTTTCATTTTTTCTTCTTCTCTTGTTCATTGTTTCGTTCATATGTTAGTTTTTGCATGAAACCATGTGTGACTCATGAAATGAGCTGGGTGAAGTACAAGAGGGCTTGTACAACTATCACTACTTGGTTATCTATCATCTTGCCTCTGTATGATGAGCTTGTTACTTTTAGTCCATGATACGTCGAAGGAAAATACGTATTGTTCGAAGTGAACCTTGGTGAAAACACAACGCTTGCACGCTAACTAGTGTCACCTACTCTAGTCGGTTGTTTTTGGGTTAACCCTTGTCAACTCAGTCAAGTAGAGTAAGGTGAGGGGGAAAACCTTAACAAGCATGTCAAAGATACAATAAACTACTTCTCTGCTGGAACAACCTCTTCTGCTCTCAATAAGTTGGGATCCCTCTTCCACCTCTAAAATAAATAAGTGCTATGCACAACGAAAATAAAACAAAATGAAAAGTAAAAAAAAAAAATCAAATGAAAAATGAATAAGGCAAAAGAAGAGAAACACTTCCTATGCAGGGAGGTGATGCAAGTAACTTCGCTGAGGTACTGGCTAGGCTCACTGGCAGTGGAGCCAAGCTTGTGCTCCTATGTGACTCCACCAGGGTACTGTCCAAGCCTGCTGGTAGTGGAGCAACACCAGAGATGAAACTAAGACTCTGACGACTATACTGCTTGTGAACTTATATACCCCTCAACCCCAATCGAAACAACTGTGTTTCCTTGGCTTGGAATGTGTAACAATCGACCAAGAGTCTGGCAGATGCTACATATTACAATCAAGCTAGTGTTAAGACAAGACGAGTTGAGAGCTAAACAATACTTTCAGAGGTGTTAAACTTGCTTTTCATGAACAAGGTCCATTCAGAGAGCTAGAGTTCTACCAGTGTGTCGCCAAGTGTTGTAGTGGCTACAAACACCCTCCAAAATTTTTCCTTAGCCTATTTTGAAGCCTCCCTACCAACCTTCACAACATCTTGCCTTAGTTCGTCAAGTCCTCAAGCTTTAGTCTCTTTCTTGCACAAAAGCAGCCTGTCGATCATAGTCTGATCTTTTCCCTTCACATCCTCCTCACCCGAACTTGGTCTAGCTGTAGGCTGAGCACCTTCCCAGTGAAAATTGCACATTTTTGGAGGGAAACCAGCCTTCACTCTAGAAATTACGCAATTCCCTCTAACAGCCTACTGGGCTCCACGATTGCGCAATCCTACTAGCCAACCCTCCCAACAAGATTTGCACAATTTTTTCCATCAACAGGAAGTTCAGCCTAGGATTTGCGCAAATCTGGGTAGCAGTTAACTACTGGCCCCAGAAATTGTGCAATCCCCTTGGGTAGTTAGCCCAGCTTATAGTTAGGAATACACATTTTTCTCCAACAGCCAAGCAGTCTCTTGCATGTGAAGTTGAGTTGACCAATTCCCTCTGGGACTAAGCAAAACAGACTTGCATGCATGGCTTGTCTCTCCTGAGGCAGCATGCAAAGGCATCCCTTGTTTCAGGGATCTATGTTTAGCAGTTAGAGGTTACATGCAATGAAAAATTCAAAAACCTCCCTCCAAGTGTCACTTCCCCTAGATTTGTGGCATGTGTGTCACAACCTTGATGTTATCAAAAATCATCAACCAGATGCTGTAGAGCTCATTCTTCACATCAACCTTGTACCTATGACATCCCACATTACATATGTTATCACTCTGATAATTCTTTTAAAGTAAGAAGAAAGAAAAACCAAAGGTAACCACAAACCACTTTTGGAGATCAGGACCTAGCCTTCCTAATGCTCATAGAGGGCTCTCTCTTTAAGATTTACTTTGTTTTAGTTAAGTTGATTTTAAGCTAGTTATTTCTTGCACTTGGGTATTGTTTTGAAAATTTGGTGGGGGATCACTTTACTTAGTTGGAAAGAGGATTGGCTTCCACCATTGGGCTATGGAGTCGGATGTCTGACAAACAAGACTGGATTCAGCTCTAAAAACAGTGTCTACAGGGCAAGATAGATTAGTCAATGCAGATCTCAGAGGCTAAATGGTGAATGGATTCAAATCGGGTCCAGGGAGAAATTAAGGGTTCCCTAGACCGGATTTTGGAAGAAATAGAAGAAGTCAACTGGGATGGGAGAGCAATCAAGGATTCTCAGATCTCGATATCAGAAGAAAACATGTAAATAAATTACTGTGAAAAGCAAAGTGTAATTAAACAAGTTCTGTATGATATTTCCAGTCAATTTATTTTGATTTTATAACACATTTAATATTATGAAAACACAAAAGAGAGGTAACACAATAACACAAATAAAGTACTTCACTGCAAATGGCTCATCTCATGAATCCTGTAGTAAAATTATTTTATTACTTGCTCCAGTCTGTTGACTTGAAAATAGTACAATCACCCTCAAGTTTAAGATCAAAATAACTCTGCAAATGTAAAGTAATCCACAGTTAATACTTCGAATTTTGAAGTATTTATATAAAAGGTTTATTACAAAATATCTCAAACTAATTTGAGAATTAATCTACGAAAAGGAAATATCTTCTTGCAAGAAGATAGAGACAACTATTGAGTTGTTTCATGTTGTCCCTGTTATTTTGGTTCTACTGGCTATTATGCTTTGATTTTTTAGCCCTCTATGCTGGTAGGATGTTTGGCTTTCATGCTCGATAGTCTGTTTGACTTTCATCTTTCATATAATACACCTCATACACTTTGACTGTGTTGACTTGTCTTCATCCTTTTACCATGCTCATTTACTTTTTACTGTACACTTATAATTTATTGTGCTTTTACTACGGTAAATCATTTAGTTTTTTCCATGTTTCTTCATCTAGTAACTGGATGTTGATCATTTTCCTATATATCTCATCAGCCACTATATTTTTTGCAAAAGTAGGCTTATTGATATATAAGTGTTTCACCTCATGCTGGAGGTAAAACAAATTTTCAAAAGATTTTGGTATAATACTCTGCTAGTTGCTGTAACACTCATTGATGAGGTATTTGCTTGTTCTTTCGCCACTTCCCTGATTTTCTTGTTGTAGTCCTCCTGTGTCACCATCTTATCATTTATGACTAAGGGACTAGGTAGTCCCTTTTCTCTCAAAATCTCAAACTTGGTCATAAACCTGTCAATGGCTAGTTGCATGGTTTGACACTTATCTTCTAAATTTAACATTAAATTTCTCTTGGCTAGGATCCCCTTGACTTCCAAAATGGTACCTGCCCTGTCAGGTATGTCAAGTTCTTGTAGCTCATATTTTTTCTTATATTTGAGGAATTGAATAATTCTTACTGCTTCCTCTGGCTTTTCTCCAAGCTCTTCTTTGACATTTTGGATGGCTTCTGTAGCTTGTTTGATTAATTCTATTTGCTCAAAAACGACCTGGATAGATGGCCAAATATCATTGACAGAGTCAATGATATTGGCCCATAATAATTGTTTGTCCTTTCCCAAAGGCTCACTCAGTGTTAAATCTTTCTCAATACTTTTCACTCTCTCATTCATTCTGGCAGCCTTCTGTTGTTCATCCTTGTGCATGATCTGGGCTAACCTACAATCTGTCTCTAGGCTGGTAAGTTTCTCTTTTAATTTGTTCATTTCACTGGTCTGAATGAACATTTCTTCCATTGCCTTGACCAACCTATTTGTTTCATCACCAGTGGTACCTGTTTTTGTTGATGTCAATGTTGATGTAGTTGTTGTTGTTGCTGGGAATGCAGTGACCATTGGACCAGTGGGAGACAATGTTGATGCCAATGTGGAAGGCACAACCGTGGTCACTATAGGAATGAGAGTTGGAGGAGCACTGTCTAGATTAGATTTTTTTAGTTGGATAAAGCTATCTAGTTCCTTTTCCATTTCCTTCAATTGGTCATTGACTTGTAGCACCAAGTCCATCATTTCCCCATGATTTGTTTGGCTTTCTAGGACTTCTTTCATTTGACAGTGTTGTGACTGAGGCAGCTTGAGTTGTTTCTTAAGGGCTGCAATGTCTTCATTTTTCTTCTTAATCAAATGTTCAGTAGCCTTGATGTCCTTTGGGTCATGGCCCAACTCAATGATCAGGTCTTCTAAGGATTTGATCCTTGTGTCTTTGGAACTAGAGGAGGTTTTTTCTAGTTTGTACTGGGCTGTCACATTGTTTAATGATTCCTTGAGCTTGAATGTTGCCATTGCTTTTGTTGTGAGGGTGGAGTATATCATCTCTCCAACCTACTTGTGAAATTCTATTTGATCTATGGGATGCACATCCCTGGCTAAGACCTCAAAGTTTGTCTTCTTATAGTCTGTTGTGGTTTTAGGCTACTGTACAATAGGCTGTAAGAAAGACACCTGCATTTTATCTTCTTTGATGTCAAAGGTTGACATCAATCTACTCTGGTTTAGTGGTGTCATCTGCATGTACTTGGCATAAGTGTCTACCATGAGATTCTCATTTCTCATTTTAATCTCCATAAATCTTTCCTTGATATCTGCTTCCTTGTCAGCTGGCCTGACAAAGGAATACACCTCCACACTCTTCTGTCTCTGTATAATTTGGGTGTTTGAAGAAGAGGGTTGCTATGTTTCTGCTGATGCAGTAGTCTCAGTTGTTTGTCTACTCCTTTTCCCCATTGCATCAGTATCAATCATTTCTGCTGATGCAATGTTTTCTTCCTGTTTAGACACAAGAGTCATTTTGGGCCTTTTGCTTAGTTGGAACTATTGATTAGTGGTGTCCATAGTAGAGCTTGATGCTTCCTCCCTATTTCTTTTGGGATTATTCTCCTCATTGATAGGAGTATGAATGATGGGAGGGATATTCATTAGCTCTTCCAACTCTAGGACCGGCAAGAAATAGCTTTGGTCAAATTGTTTCTCCAATTCAATCATGGTGTTCTCCACATCCACCACTATGTTATCCTTATCTATCAATGTGTTCTCTACCCATTCTAACTGATTATCATGTTGTTCAGTGTCAGGCATGGGGTAGTGGATGTAAGGTCCCAACTTGACCTTTTGTCTGAGCTTTTTTATAACCCCACAAGGGTCATAATGCCAAATGAAACTATTCTTGAATTTGAATTGCTGGAGTATCTTATCAGCTTCAGGTCCAGCCTCTCTAGTGTTGCAGATGAAAGGGCCCATCTGGTTTTTCATCTTAAACTGTGTCTTCTTCCAAGTAGTTAGGAAGTTGATGTCATCCGCACCTATCATTTGCCTGAAGTATTCAAGGGCAAATATTCTCATTGGGAGATACTTAGGAAATTTGTAAGGGGGCAACTCAAAGCCATAGATCCTAATTTTAGTATGATTCTGGTAGAGGTACCATTCTCCTACTTTGCTATTCTTTGCCAGTTGTAGTACTCCCTTGATCTCAGTGCTGATTCTAGGTTGAGTGCTAGAAGTCAGCATGTTTATGACAGGGTGAAAAAAACAAGAAATGAAGTCTTTGTATGTGAATGTTGTGTTATACCTCTGGATCAAGGGTGTCCAGTAGATAACTAATATTTCCTTTCCATTGGTATCTGTTTTCTGAATCTTAACTAGGAACTTGTTTGTTTGTTAATACAGGAACATATGAAACAACACTGAAGAGTATTTGCAGACTCTTTCAGTGGGAAATCTAGTAAACTGTCCATGCATTTTGTCTGCAATGAACTAGGCATAATCATACGTAATGGCAAGACGTTGGCCTGGAGTGAAAATGGACAAGAAAAACATGATTATTTCATCCACAAACTTGTATGATGTGAATCCTAGTATTCTTGAGATCATGGTGATTATTCTCCTACCAGTCTTTGAAAAAACAACGAAAACATAGGGTGGAATGCCTTTAGGAGTATGGCACTCCTCAATGATGAAATTCTGAAATATTTGTTTGATATTAGCTGGGTCCAATGTGGTGTACAGGTCCAACAGGTGTGCAATGGACAAAGGAGTCAAATTGTGGCTGGGCTGGATTTGAAGCATCTGGTTAAAAGACATAGTAGTAATTGAAAACAAGAAGTCTTGGTTTGGGGAAATTATAGCCCTTTGGCTAGGGATGTAACATGCATGATAGAAATGTACAATGTTTGGGAATGGATGGGCTTCTAGGAATGTATAATTGCGAAAACTTAATTCCCAAAGGTTTACGTCATCGGCATGGTTTAAGAACCTATCCTTGGCCCAACAATGGATTCTTAGAAGGTTGTCTTGGGTGACTATGCCTTTGATTTGAAAATCTCTATCTCCCAGAGCCAAATGGTCAATGTCTAAATGAGTGGTTGTCACTGGTCTGACATCCAAAGAGGTTGGGGCAGCCATTTTTGTGATAAAATGTGGAAAATTGGGCTTTATATGGCTTTGGGAGTGAAACTTGAGTAATTGAATAACCAGGGTAGGGTACTAGTAGGTTGCAGGTTGGGGTTCTGGTACTTTGGGAATGGTAGACTCTCAATTTAAATTGAAATTAATCAAATTCTTTCAGTTATTTTAAGAATTTAATGTTCTTTCATTAAAGAGAGGACAATTCTGGTTTTTTGCTTAAATACCTGGAATTTACAGTCGGGGTTGCAACTGGTTTTCAATTGGGGTTTGCAGAGGGCTTTGGAAGCTAGGATGGTGTGCAGTGGTGGCGTCAGAAGGCTCTGATGGTTGAAAACTAGTCGTAGGATTTTGTAATGGGAAAGTGCTTCAGAGGTTCAACAATGCGATTTCATCGAAAAAGGGTGAAAATGGGGGTCGGAAGGCTTTTAACCGCGATCGATTGGTAAAATGGCAGGGAATGAATGTTTTATGAACAGTGCTGGTTTTCATTTTGGTGGGGAGGTGGTTTTGGAGGCCATCGCACTGCTTATGGGGGTCGGGCGGTATTTTGTCGGGGAAACATGATCTATGCTAGAGGACAACACATAGGCAAATGGGCCTCGAGCAAATCGCCCATATTACTTGTTCTCGGGCCGTTAAAGTTTGGACATCGCACGAGCGTGATATGGGCGATGGTCATTGGATCTGGGGGCAGATGATTGGACGGCCATCACATGAGAAAGTTGCGTGGTCGGGCGATGGGGCGGAGATTAGTGGGACCCATGGGTTTTAATTACAGTTTAGAGTAATTAACCCATTTTTAAGTGCAGATCAATTAAACTGCGAGGATTTAGGGGTAGCAGGGTTAGTTTAGCTCACCAAAGTGGCAGGTTAAACTCGAGTTTAGTCGGAAAAATGGTTAAGTGGCGGCGTTAGTGAGGCGAGGGTTTTCAGAGTTAGGATAAAGGGTTTAGAGGGGTTTTTTGGTAATTATTGAAGTGAAAACATGATTTTAAAAGGGGGGAAGGGGTTTTCACACTTAGGAGAATGGGGTTTAGGAGTAATTGACTAGGGAAATGTGTGAAACTAAGGGGTAGGAGTAAAAATGAGGGGGAAGGGGTTTTCATAAGCCATGAAGGGGTAAAAGGGAAATTAGTGAGTATATAGTGGGGGTGAAATGCAATGAAGGGGGAGTTAGGCAAATCAGCTTATGAGCATGCTTTTTCATTGATAACTACTCCTGCACACTTGAAACACATAGTTAAGTATGATAGTAGTGCTTATGCTCCAAATAACTTGTATTTATGCAACCTTGCATTACTTACCCTTTTACCTACCCTAACATTTTTTCTTCACTTTGGTGGGTGAACTTAAGCTAGCAAACCCTTTTCTTTCCTTTTCTTTTATAAAACAAATTATCTACTTCTAACCTTATATCTTCCAAGGGCTTAGATTAAACTGATGAGCTCCTTTTATTTCTCTACCTATCTAAAGATCTGCCAAGATTAAATTGTCTGGTCATATTTTCATTCTTTAACTATAAACATGAAATTCAAAGCATGAAATAGTCAAGATTAAGCAGTTTGACTATCATGGGTTGTGGCATGTATGACAAGCTACACACAACCATTATTTAAGACTGTAAATTAAAAATTAGTGGCACTTGGACTTGCACACTTTCATGATCTGTTTTTTGTTTGGGGTTCATGTTTTTTCATTTTTTGTATTTTTGATCTTTTCTTATTTTTCTTGTCCTTTGATATTTATTTTAGGGCATACCCTCTTTATATTTCTTAATTTTAATATGGAAAAAATTTGCAGAAAGAAAAGGTATGTACAATATTACAAGAGTTAACCTCAGCTAATTCAAAATTATGAATCTTATCACTATAGGACTCTAATAGTGGCTCCACATGGGGATGACATTTTTTGGTGAAATGTCAAGAACTATGAAGATCAACAGCCTTTGAATTGTGACTGTATTTACCTTGTGAACTGTCCTTCTGTGATTCTACTTTATTGATACTTATGACAGTAAATCCTCCAAAGCTCAGGGCCTTCTCTCCGGGCTTCAACTTCAAAGGATTACCATCCAATCCAATCTACACTCTGCAATGTTATGTACAATGATGCAAAGTAAAGTGAACTATTGTGAGTCAGTGGAAAAATAATGCTTCAACATCCTACCATTAACAGGTCCTCCTGGTAGATTTGATCCATCTATGTTTGTCAAGAAAAAGGCATTGTTGCCTTTGTAGCCATAAATGACATAAGGCCCCTGCCACAAAAAATCAAATTTTCCATGCTTGCCTTTGTCTTCTCTCCTTGAATCCCACTTAAGGACTTTATCTCCTATGTAAAAATCATCTGCTTTAGTCTTTTTATCAAAGACTTTTTTGATCTTTTCTTGGATTACCTGTGATTTCACATATACTTCTTCTCTGGGTTGCTGCAAGTGTATGGTTTGATTTATTCTTCTCTGAATATCATTTGGTTCCACTTGTAATTCCTGGATGATCTTCATCACTGGCACTCCCAAGGATGAAGGGAAAACTGCATCCATCCCATAAACCAGATGATAGGGTGATGTTCCAATGGAGTTATTAGTAGTCAATCTATCTTCCAATAAGGCATTGACTAACTTCTTCTTCCAATTCTTCTTGTTATCTTCTAGTAACTTTCTAATAATATTGACCAGGATTTTGTTGGATGACTCCGCTAGTCCATTACCTTGAGGGTAATACACTGTGGAATGGCCAAGGGTGATGTGGTACTTGTTACAGAAATCTATCATTCTTTTGGATTTAAAGGCAACTGCATTATGAGTAATGAGCTTCTGGGGACATCTGAATCTTGACAAAATATTACTCTCTAGGAAGGAGATTATGACAGTGTCTATGGCTTTCCTAGAAGGTATGGCCTCTATCCATTTGGTAAAATAGTCTGTGGCTTTTAGAATCCACTTGTACTAAGCTGAGGAGGCTAGGTGTATTTCTCCAATGAAGTCTAGCCCCCATTGTTGAAATGACATCTCAGTGGGAATTGGTTTAAGAGGCAGGGGTAAAAGTTTTCTCTTTCCCTCAAAAATATGGCATTTATGACAGGAGGTCACATGTTTTTGAACATCTACAAATAAAGTAGGCCAGTAGAAACCAGCCCTCAGAATTTTGTCAGCAATACTCTTCTAGTACAAGTGTCCTCCACAATCCCCTGCATGAAACTCTTGTAAAATCTTGTTAGCTTCATCTTTCAATAAACAGGTTAAAAGAATACCACTATTGTCCTTCCAAAACAATGCATTATCTATAACACAATATCTCAATGACTTCATTTTTAAGAATCTAGCTTTAGTTCTTGTCAATCTAGGAGGAGCTTGTAAGTTTAGTAATACAAATGTAATATCTACATACCAGGGTGAATCAGTAAAAGGTTCACTGATCTGTGGAGTCACCATCTCCTCCTGATCATCAAGGGCACTAATGAAGTTGATATCAAGGGCCTGACAGTTCGATTCAACCATGAGTTTGGCTAAACCTTGGCCTTTGATAAGCTTGGTGGGCTTTATCTCTATGTCATATTCCAATATTGTGGCAATCCATTTGCCTCTTTTACCTTCAGGCCCATTTTGAGTCAAAATGTCCTTAACTACAAAGTTTGGAACATAAGCAATAATGTGAGAGTACAGAATGTACACTCTAAAGTCTTTGATTGCCTTAACTAAAGCTAATGCTTGTTTTTCCATGATATTATATTTGAGTGTGGCATCTCTTAAGGATTTACTAAAGAATGCTATTGGTTGTTCATATCCTTGGTTGTTCTTTTGCAGCAAGACTGCTGCAATGGTGTGTTCTGAAGCAAAAGAAAAAATAATAAAATCTTTGTTAAAGTAAGAACTTACCAGGACTGGAGTTTTGGTTAGAGCTTCTTTCATAGCTTCAAAGGATTTTTTGGCCTCCACTATCCATTTAATTTTTGAGTCCTTTCTTAGCATGTTATTTAACTCCCTAATTAATTCTGCTAGATTTGAGATGAATCTCCTAAGAAAATTAATCTTACCTATAAATGATTGTAGCTCTTTAATGTTTCGGGGATGGGAAATGGTCAAAATGGCTTCTATTCTAGCAGGGTCTATCCTAATCCCATCTTTAGATATGATGTGTCCTAACAATTTTCCCTCTTCTAGATCGAAAAGTGTGTTTTTAGGATTTAAAGAAATCCCAAATTTCCTGCATTTGATAAATACTCTTCTCAGGTGGTCTAAGTGTTCATTGTCAGATTTAGAGAAGATTGTGATGTCATCCTGGTATACTACTAAGAAATCATGGATCTCCTTGGCAAAAGCTATATCCATATCTCTTTGAAATGTGGCACCTGCATTCATTAATCCAAAGGTCATCTTCAAATACATGAAGGTACCCCAAGGAGTAGTAAACAATGTTTTGGCTTGGTCCTCAGGTTGGACTAAGATCTGGTTATACCCAACGAATCCATCTAATAGTGAAATCCTAGATGATCCTACTACCCTCTGCAATCTATGGTCCATTTTTGGTAAGGGGTAGTTGTCTTTTAAAGAGACCTTGTTTAAGTTTCTAAAATCTACACAAAGTATAATTTCACCTGTCTTTTTCCTAGTTGTAACTAAGTTTGAAATCCAGCTTGAGTATCTAATGGGGGCTATTATTTGGGCATCAAACATTCTTTTAACCTATTTCTCTATAGAAGGCATAAGAACTGGGTTTATCCTCCTAAGTTTTTGTTTGAAAGGTTTATGATCTTATTTTAGAGGTATTTTGTGTTGGATTATGTTGGTATCATAAGATTTTAAGTCTTCATAACTCCAGGCAAATACATCCTGCAACTCTTTGAACATATTGATATATTTGACCTTTTCCTCTGGGGGTAAGGCTTTAGATATTTTTATGAGTTTTGGTTTATCCTCAGTGCCTATGTTGACCACTTATATGTCAACTCTCAAAGGTTCCATCTTGGGTTTCCTAGCTACATCATTAGAGTCAAACAAATATTCTAAAGGCACTAATTCTTTAGGCAAAAAATTGTTTTTCGAATTAAGAATCTCTGGATCATCATCCATTGTTTCATCTGTCTCTACATTCTCTAAACTATCTATTTCTACTCTAATAAATTTAGTTGGTTTAACTACATTGAAAATATCTACATCTAAACTACTTTCAATATTATTGTCTATTGCACATTCAGTATCTATCTTGCAATTATGAAATTCACCTTCATTATTCATGAAATCGTAGATCTGAGAGTCCTAGGAGAAAATATGCCAGTAATTGAGGTTGTCTGGTATAACAGGCCTATGTCTAACTTTTGCAGTGTACTGGTGGTTTGGTTGAAATGGAAATTTACAAGTACTAGCAAAGATAGCCAGATTGTGGACCTGCATGTTTTGTTTTGTAGGAACGGTAGCAAAGTTTGATTCCAGGAGGTCTTTGATCAAGTCTAAAACAATATCCCTACTTCGACCAAGCCTAGGGTTGTTGACAGAGTATCCACCACTGATTTGTTTAATAATCAGCTCTGAGTCTCCCATGATGGAAACTCTTTTGGCTCCCAATTTCCTAACCAATTGTAACCCTAGAATTAGGGCTTCATATTCGGCCATGTTATTGGTACACTTGAAGTTCAATCTGAAAGCATGTCCCTCAGCATGATTATTCTCCATATTATGGATCCACACTCCTGCACCAGCCCCTAACCTATTGACAGACCCATCAAATTCTAGATGCCATAGTGATTCATGGAATATGTTCTCACTGTCAGTTGTTCTGTATTTTAGGTCTTTGGCTGTGATTTCCTTTTTATCATTTTCTGCATTGTATAAGATGAAAGAGTCCATATCTGAATGCATGGAGTATATGGGAAAGTTTTGTGGCTTTTCCTCACTACTGACCATGTATTTCATCAAGGTCTCCCTATATAATTTTCTCGGTTGGCCAAAAATAGATATGGTGGCATATGACATATCTAGCTGCAAGGATCCTTGTAGTTTTTCTCTCCATGAGCGAGATAGTAGCATTCCATATTTCGGTGGGATGTCTGGAACTACAATGTCCATTAGAATGCTCTTTGCAGGGCACTGGACAAGAGTCACACATAATTCCTTGATTAGACCAAGGCATTTAACTTGGCTGGAGTCAATAAAAAACAAATCCATATAAGGCTGGGTAATGTCTAGGTTCAGCCTTTCCATTATTGCCTTTGGCATCAAATTGTGGGATGCCCCTGATTCCAACATAGCGTTATGAATTTTTTTATCATGAATGTTTAGGCTGATGTAAAAAGGAGGAACTCCCCCTTGCTGATGAATACCATTGGCCTCAGGGCCAAACAATAATTCAAGCTGGTCATCATTCAAATTAACAGAATCCTCCCCCTCTCCTATGTTCAAAGTCTCAGTTATCTGTGACCTATAAGATTCATTCTTTACTAGTTTGGTCAAAGGAACTGATATCTTTAATTTTGCTATTTCATTTTTAATGTTGAAAGGGAGCTGAGGTTTGTTTGTTTGATTCAGATCTTCCTTAATATGTGCAGTTTGAGTGTCCTTATTATGTTTCTCAGTGGTAGGCATTTCAGTCTATGTTTCTATTGTTTTTCCTTGATTTCTCTTATTTTGATTGTTTTCAGTAATTGTCTATGTTTGGGTTTCAGTGGAGGTTATATCTACAATCCTAGGGGTTGAAGTCTTCGGTGTTCCCCTAGGGAGGATTTGCAACACTTTGTTAACTGGAGCTTCTTTTATTATCTTAGTCTGGGTTTGGATGGATCTTTTAATGGGAGTCTCATTATTCTTCTTACTTCTCAAGCTATATTGTTTATGTACCTCATATATAGCTGACTCATATCCTTGTTTAAAATCAAAAGATTCACCAGATTCTAACTACAACTGTTGAAGCATATATAAATCCTATTCTTCTTGAGTAAGAAAAATAGTGTCTTCCTCTTTGGTTTCCAGTAAGTTAATCTGGGTATCATCCTCTGCTTCTTGGTTCTGTGAATCCTCAATATAGTTTTCTTGGAAGGGGGGCCTAATCTGTTGGTTTGGTGTAACATTCTTTCCAACATTAGGGTTCTTCCTAAAATTTGGGTTTCTTATTGGGGGTTGTTGTTGTTGATTCTCCCATTGATATTTACTCTCCATGTTTTCTATCCTATCCATGATTCTTTCTAGACTCTTAGCTAAAACATCTATTTTTCCATCTGAAGTTGAATCTTCCTCTTTAAATACAACTTTATTTTCATTCCTCGTTCATGCTTTCTTAGCTAATAGGTTGGCCTCTACACTAACAACATTGCTTTGCATTTGTTCAAGTGTTTCAGGATTCCTTTCCCTTAGCTGGTATGACATGTCAACAACAAAACCATCAAGGAACTTAATTAATGCTAGGTCAAGTGGGGGCTTGATGTTGGCTGGAATTGCATTGTAGATATTATTAAACCTAGTGAAATAGTCCTGAACTGACTCATTAGGAGCTCTTCTAATATTGTCATATTCAGAAAACATTTGCAATGGGTTTTCTTTCTCTCCCATCTATCAATGAATAACCTATGAAAATTGGTTGAGTCTGCAATATGGTTGGCAGGAAAGGCTTTGAACCATTTCTTGACATCCCCAATTAAAGTTTGGGCAAACAACCTCATTTGGACGTCTGCTTCATCTATTTCATGCAATTCAAAAAAGTCAGACATCTTGTTTACATGCTGCTGGGAAGTGTAATGACTAGTAACATCAAACAGGAAAATATTACTCTGATAATCTGTAGGCATGACATGGAGTTGGGCAGGTAAAACAAGAGGATAATATCGGTTTTCCATTGCTATGATTCTGGTTTGACTTGGGGGTAAAGTTGTAGTGCTTGAGGAAGGACTTGAAATTGATGGAGGTGAACTAGATGATGATGAAGATGGTTGATTAATAACTGGCTTAGGTGATTGGATTGTGGTAGATACAATTGGTGAAGTTGTGGTAAAATAAGGGGTATTTACAGTGAATGAAGAGTGTGCAAAAATTTGAGAGGCAGCAGCAGTAAGGGCAGCTAGATCAACATATTGCTGAAGGTAAGCACTATCTATATTGTTGATCAATGTAGAGGTCAAGGCTTCTAACTTGTCAAAAGTGTCCAAGACAAATTTATCTAAATCTAGATGGATAACCCTTTTTGATTCAACAAGTTGAGTAAACTCAGGGTTTAAGACTGTTTCATGGATGGCATTCTGAGATTTAGTTCTAAATAATGAGAGGTAAAATGAAAAATTAAAAGGGATTTCCTCTAAAGTTGACAAATCCTCAGGGAGTGAATTGGCTCTGGCTAGCTGGCTACTACTTGCCTGAGTTTCTTGGTTTTTTGGTTTTCTTAGAATTCTGTTTGGATCATCACCTATAGTTGTAGGGTTTGGATCTGGATTTGCCCTGGTATAGTGAATCTTCTTCGGAGCCAGAATTTTAAGTTTTTAAACTGTTTTTATGAAACTTTTGAAAATTTACTTCAGATAATGACCTTAAGTGGCTCAAGATTTAATTTAAGGTTTCCTTAAAGTTTTATGAGACTGAGGATCGAAGTTCCCCAATATGGTTGCCAGAAATGTTATCACTCTGATAATTCTTTTGAAGTAAGAAGAAAGAAAAACCAAAGGTAACCACAAACCACTTTTGGAGATCAGGACCTAGCCTTCCTGATGCTTAGAGAGCCCTCTCTCTTTAAGATTTAACTTTGTTTTAGTTAAGATGATTTTAGGCTAACTATTGCTTGCACTTGGGTTTTGTTTTGAAAATTTGGTGGTGGGATGACTTTACTTAGTTGTAAAGAGGATTGGCTTCCACCATTGGGCTATGGAGTCGGATGTCTGACAAACAATACTGGATTCAGTTCTAAAAACAGTGTCTATAGGGCAAGGTAGATAAGTTACTGCAGATCTCAGGTGCTAAATGGTGAATGGCTTCAAATTGGATCCAGGGAACAATTAATGGTTCCCGAGGCTGGATTTTGGAAGGAATGAAAGAATTCAACCAGGATGGGAGAGCAATCAAGGATTCTCAGATCCGGGTATCAAAAGGAAACATGCAAATAAACTACTATGCAAAACAGAGTGTAATTAAACAAATTCTATATCATATTTCTAGTTAATTCATTTAGAATTTAGAACACATTTAAGATTATGAAAACACAAAAGAAATGTAACACAATAACACAAATAAATTACTTCACTGCAAATGTCTCATCTCATGAATCCTATAGTGAAATGCTTTTATTACTTGCTCCAGTCTACTGACTTGAAAATAGTACAATCACCCTTGGGTTCAAAATCACAATAACTCTACAAATGTAAAATAATCCACCATAATACTTCGAATTTTGAAGTATTTATACAAAAAGTTTACTACAAAATATCTCAAACTAATTTGAGAATTAATCTAGGAAAAGGAAAATATCTTCTTGCAAGAAGATAGAGACATCTATTGAACTGTTTCATGTTGTCCCTTTTATTTTGGTTCTGTTGGCTATTATGCTTTGACTTTTTAGCCCTCTATGCTAGTAGGCTGTTTGGCTTTCACATTACATAGTCTATTTGACTTTCATCTTTCATCTAATACTCTTTTACCTCATACACTTTGATTGTGCTGACCTGTCTTCATCCTTTTACCATGCTCATTTACTTTTTACTGTACACTTATAATTTACTATGTTTTTACTACAGTAAATCATTCAGTTTTTGCCATGTTTCTTCATCTAGTAACTGGATGTTGAGCATTTTCCTATATATTTCATCAACCTCTGTATATTTTGTAAAAGTAGGCTTATTAATAAATAAGTGTTTCACCTCATGCTGGAGGTAAAACAGATTTTCAAAAGTCTGGTATAATACTCTGCCAGTTGGTATACCACTCATTGATGAGGTATTTGCCTATTCTTTGGCCACTTCCTTGATTTTCTTGTTGTAGTCCTCCTGTGTCATCAATTTATCATTTATGACTAAGGGACTAGGTAGTCCCTTTTCTCTCAAAAGCTCAAACTTGGTCATAAACCTGTCAACGGCTAGTTGCATGGTTTGACACTTATCTTCTAAATTTAACATTAAATTTCTCTTGGCTAGGACCCTCTTCACTTCCAAAATGTACCTATTCTGTCAGGTATGTCAAGTTGTTGTAGATCATATTTTTTCTTGGAGTTGAGGAATTGAATAATTCTTACTGCTTCCTCTAGCTTTTCTCCAAGCTCTTCTTTGACATTTTGGATGGCTTCTATAGCTTGTTTGATTAAGTCTATCTGCTCAAAAATAACTTGGATAGATGGCCAAATATCATTGACAGAGTCAATGATATTGGCCCATAATAATTGTTTGGCCTTTCCCAAAGGCTCACTTAGTGTTAACTCTTTCTCCAGACTTTTCACTCTCTCATTCATTCTAGTAGCCTTCTGTTGTTCTTCCTTATGCATGATTTGGGCTAACCTACAATCTGTCTCTAGGCTGGTAAGTTTCTCTTTTAACTTGTTCATCTCACTGGTCTGAATGGACATTTCTTCCATTGCCTTGACCAACCTGTTTGCTTCATCACCTGTGGTACCTGTTGTTGTTGATGCCGTTGTTGATGTAGTTGTTGTTGTTGCTGGCAATGCAATGGCCATTAGACGAGTGGGAGATAATGATGATGCCAATGTGGAAGGCATAATTGTGGTCACTGTAGGAATGAAAGTTGGAGGAGCACTATTTAGATTAGCTTGTTTGAGCTGGATCAAGCTTTCTAGTTCTTTTTCTATTTCCTTCAACTGGTCATTGAGTTGTAGCACCAAGTCCATCATCTCCTCATGATTTGTTTGGCTTTCTAGGACTTCTTTTGTTTGAGGGTGTTGTGACTGAGGTAGCTTGAGCTATTTCTTCAAGGCTGCAATGTCTTCATTTTTCTTCTTAATCAACTATTTAGCAGCCTTGACGTCCTTTGGGTCATGGCCCAGCTCAATGATTAGGTCTTCTAAGGATTTGATCTTTGTGTCTTTGGCGCTGGAATATGCTTTTTCCAGTTTGCACTGGGCTGTCACATTTTCTAATGAGTCCTTGAGCTTGAATGTTGCCATTGCTTTTGTTGTGAGGTTGGAGTAGATCATCTCTCTAGCCTACTTGTGAAATTATACTTGATCTATGGGATGCGCATCCCTGGCTAAGACCTCAAAGTTGGTCTTCTTTTAGTCTGTTGTGGTTTTAGGCTACTGTACAGTAGGCTATAGGAAATACACCTGCATTTTCCTTCTTTGATGTCAAAGGCTAACATCAATCTACTCTAGTTTGGTGGTGTCATCTACATGTACTTGGCATAAGTGTTTGCCTTGAGCTTCTCATTCCTAATTTTAATCTCCTTGAATCTTTCCTTGATATCTACTTCCTTATCAGTTGACCTGACAAAGGAAGACACCTCCACACTCTTCTGTCTGTATAATCTAGGTGTTTGAAGAAGAGGGTTGCTGTGTTTCTGCTAATGAAGCATTTTTAGTTGTTTGTCTACTCCTTTGCCCCATTGCATCAATATCAATCATTTCTGCTGATGCAAAGTTTTCTTCCTGTTCAGACACAGGAGTTATTTTGGGACTTTTGCTTAGTTGGAACTACTGATTAGTGGTGTCCATAGTAGAGCTTGATGCTTCTTCCCTCTTTCTTTTGGGATTCTTCTCCTCATTGACAAGAGTCTAAATGATGGGAGGGATATTCATTGGCTCTTCCAACTCTGGGACTTGCAAGAAAGAGCTTTGGTCAAATTGTTTCTCCAAGTCAATCATGGTGTTCTCCACATCCACCACTATGTTGTCCTTATCTATCAATGTGTTCTCTACCCATTCTAATTGATTAGCATATTGTTCAATGTCAGGCATGGGGTAGTGGATGTAAGGTCCCAGCTTGACCTTTTGTCTGAGTTTGTTTATAACCCCATGAGGGTCATAATGCCAAATGAAACTATTCTTGAATTTGAATTGCTGGAGTATCTTATCAGCTTCAGGCCCAGCCTCTCTGGTGTTGCAGATGAAAGGGCCCATTTGGTTTTTCATCTTAAACTGTGTTTTCTTCCTAGAAGTTAGGAAGATGATGTCATCCACACCTATCATTTGCCTGAAGTATTTAAGGGAAAATATTCTTATTGGGAGATACTTAGGAAATTTGTAAGGGGGAAACTCACAGCCATAGACCCTAATTTCTGTATGATTTTGGTAGAGGTACCAGTCTCCTACTCTGCTATTCTTTGCTAGTTGCAGTACTCTCATGATATTAATGCTGATTCTAGGTTGAGTGCTAGAGGTCAGCATGTTTATGACAGGGTGAAAAAAACAATCAATGAAGTCTCTGTATGTGAATGTCGTGTTATACCTCTGGGCCAAGGGTGTCTAGTAGATAACTGGTCTTTCCTTTCCCCTAGTATCTTTTTTCTGAATCTTCATTGGGAACTTGCCTATTTGATAATAGAGGAACATATGAAACAACACTAAAGAGTATTTGAAGACTCTTTCAGTGGGCAATGTAGTGAATTGTTCATGCATTTTGTCTGCAATGAACTAAGCATAATCATAAATAATGGCAGGACGTTGGCTTGGAGTGAAAATGGACAAGAATTCCATTATTATTTCATCCACAAAATTGTATGATGTGAATCCTAGGATGCTTGAGATCATGGTGATTATTCTCCTGCTAGCCTCTAAAAAAATAACAAAAACATAGGGTGGAATTCTGAAATATTTGTTTGATCTTAGCTGGGTCCAATGTGGTGTACAGGTCCAACAGGTGTGCAATGGACAAAGGAGTCAAATTGCGGTTGGGCTAGATTTGAAGCATCTGGTTAATGGACTCAGTATTAATTGAAAACAAGAAGTCCTGGTTTGGGGAAATTATAGGCCTTTGGCTAGGGATGTAACATGCATGGTAGAAATGTACAATGTCTGGGAATGGATGGGCTTCTAGGAATGTATAATTGGGCAAACTTGATTCCCAAAGGTTTATGTCATCAGCATGGTTTAGGAACCTATCCTTGGCCCAAAAATGGATTCTCAGAAGGTTGTCTTGGGTGACTGTGCCTTTGATTTGAAAATCCTAGTTTGCCAGGGCCAAACGGTCAATGTCTAAATGATGGGTTGTCACTGGTATGACATCCAGAGAGGTTGGGGCAGCCATTTATGTGAAGAAAAAATTAGTGGCACTTGGACTTGTGGGCTAAACTCTTGTTTAGTTGGAAAAATGGTTAAGTGGTAGAGTTTGTGAGGTGGGGGTTTTCAGAGTTAGGATAAAGGGTTTAGAGGGGTTTTTTGGGTAATTATTGAAGTGAAAACATGATTTTAAAATGAGGGAAAGGGGTTTCACACTTAGGGGAATGGTTTTTAGGAGTAATTGACTAGGGAAATGTATGAAACTAAGGGGTAGGATTAAAAATGAGGGGGAAGGGGTTTTCATAAGCCATGAAGGGGTAAAAGGGAAATTAGTGAGTATATAGAGTGGGTGAAATGAAATGAAGGGCGAGTTAGGAAAAACAACTGATGATCATGCTTTCTTCATTGATAACTGCTTCTACACACTTGAAACACATAGTTAAGTATGATAGTAGTGCTTATGCTCCAAATAACTTGTATTTCTGCAACCTTTCTTTACTTACCCTTTTACCTAACCTAACATTTTTCTTCACTTTGGTGGGTGCTCTTAAGCTAGAAAGCCCTTTTCTTTCATTTTATTTTATAAAACAAATTATCTACTTCTGACCTTATATCTTCCAATGGCTCAGATTAAACTGATGAGCTCCTTTTATTTCTCTACCTATCTAATTATCTGCCAAGATTAAATTGTTTGGTCATATTTTTATTCTCTAACTATAAACATGAAATTCAAAGCATGAAATAGTCAAGATTAAGCAGTTTGACTATCATGGGTTGTGGCATGTATGACAAGCTGCACACAACCATTATTTAAGACAGTAAAGTAAAAACTAGTTGCACTTGGTCTTGAACACTTTCATGATCTGTTTTTTCTTTGGGGTTCATGTTTTTTCATCTTTTGTATTTTTGATCTTTTCTTATTTTTATTGTCCTTTGATATTTCTTTTATGACATACCCTCTTTACATTTTTTAATTTTAATATGGAAAACATTTGTAGAAAGAAAAGGTATGTACAATATTACAAGAGTTAACCTTAGCCAATTCAAAATTATGAATCCTATCACTGTAGGAATCTAACAACATCTAGGAGCAGTCGGCACATTCGTCTCAGCTATTTTGGGGTAAGCTTGCTTCCCATGCCTTGTGCTGTATTTCTGTTGCTTTTTGTGTATTTGCTTGTGTGAGTGTTGTTTGCTTAATTTCTTTGAACACCTGTTTTCGTTTACATATATTCTAGCTTTTCCCAACTCGGCTTCAATTTTCATTGCTATCTCACTGCTGTCGCATGCATGAAACTATTTTGCATAGATGTTCGCCTAACCGACAAACAACCTCACCCACAAGCATGTTGATCTACTTGCTCAATCTTCCTTTCATGTTTTGGATGCACTTTTTATCACTTCTACCGTCACTTAGTATCGCCATGCATTTCATCGACTTACTTGCTTTCAGTTGCTCGTCGGTGAGTCGAGCCAACCTTGACCCTGTCTCTACCTTCACCAAGGCTACATTGCACAATCTGGAGAAGGAAGGCTCACCTTCCTCTCCAGATTTATGCATTTTGGCCCAGCACTGGCCTCCTAGACTGAGTTGCGCATTTCTGGAGGTTAGTGGCTGTTTGGCCCAAAAATTTGCGCAAATCTGCCTCTGGGCCAACAGTCCTTCCCAGCTAGGATTGCTCATTGCACAATCCCAATAGCCAATTGCTCGAATGGACTGTGCATTACTCAATTCCAGCAGTCAGTAAGTCTCCCAGCAGCCCAGACTATGTCTTGTGTAGTCTTGATGGTCGTCCTCCCGACCTCCCAGCCGAAATTGCGCAACCTTCATGATCATTTACCTAGGTATGTTGCAAGTTAGTTCTCATGTTAATTTTGGTTTTTGATTGATAGATTGTTTGCTATGAGTGTTTCCATGTCTCCAAGTATCAAAGGTGTTCATCTACCTCTCAGCAGTACAGATACAATGGTTTCTAAGAGAGCAGAGTCGAAGACACCATTTAGAGCATGCTTAGGAATGTAGTCGATCAAGTGTCCATGGGCCTACCTACTCACGAAGACATCAAGTTGTTCATGGACAAGTACATCAAGGAGCAACATCACAGCAAGAAGCATCATGAACAATAACTAAAGGCAGCATACTGAATGCAGCGAATGCAACAAATAAAGTGAACACAGTGAATGCAAGAGGAAGGTTGTTAACAACATAGAGGTGGAGCAAAGTTGCAAGATGAAGCAAATCCACTAATAATGAAAGCAACTTTGGAGACTCAGGCTATGAAGTGACGACACAACTTGAAGATTGTGCGAAGGTAGAAGATGGAACAAAGAAGGAGTTGCATGTGTTGAAGCAGCAACTCGGGAAGAACATGAAGCTGCATAGACAATCCAATGAGTTGCAATAGGAACATGAACAACAATGGGCACAACATGCACTCACGAATGAAACTGAGCTAGTACAAGTTAAGGATCCATCCCAATAGTTGACACAAAGCAAACATGGTGAGCAGTGTTGTTGATCGCATGCAAAGGATCCAACAACATGCATGTCGTTGAGTGCACGCATGCAATCCAACCCATTCAACACACTCACCAAGGCGAAGACAAGAAGCAAGTCCAATTGGGGTTGAACATGCACTTCGGCAAGTTGATGTGCATGACCACCAACGCAAACTTGAAGATCAGCACAGACACTATGCATCATTGTGTTGCCAATTCAACCGTACCCAAGAAGACCATGCGCATGTTAATAGACGAGTTGGATGAAGGGGCTGAACCAATGCATCGGTTGCAACGGAGGCAAGAGTTCACTTCAGCAAGATGTCACCATGAGGTGCATGCTCATCATTATAGACGACCAAGCTTGGCATCAACTCACTAGCTTCACCATCACAAGCATGTCAAAGAGTTGGTCTCATCACTGTGGACCGAGTGCCAATGATGTCTTGGAAGGCTTTCTCAAACCATGTTGTCTCACATGAGTACATGTGCATTGTAATTTCAAGTCATGTCAACTATAAGTCAAGTGTCAATAGTTGGATGTAACAATCATAGAGTAGGTGAAGAGTCATGAGGGTAGTTGAACTGTCACAAAAGGGAATTTCAAGGGTCACCCCATCCTTTCCTATAAATAGTCCCTCATAACTCATTATATAGGCTTTTGGTCAGCCAAACTTCTACTAAGACTATCTTGAAGAAGCCTTGGATAGGTGTTGGGCCTCCAAAATGTCTTCAAAATGACATCCACTTTCACCTTTATCGCCACCATTTCACTCACATGTTGCAACTCCATAACCATATAACCTTTCATTAGACACCATTTTCATAATTATATGGCTTAGGATCCTTATTTACCAAAGTTATTTATTTTATGTGTCTAAAGTGAATTAATGATTAAAAACTAGGAAATTAACATGGTTTCATGTACCTATATATGTGGCTTGAATTTCATGACATGTGTAGGTCGTTTGGAAGCTTCCAAGGCACCCTTATGTGGCCTCCAATGCTCAAATTCGAATTCCCTTCAAAGGAGATTTGGATAAAGGTCAAAGAAGGATACATTTCCTATTTGGATTGTAACTCTATGAGGTGTCTCATCATTTCTTATTTGGATTAGAACTCTATGAGACACTTAGGGGATATGTGTCTCGTTATGAGCTATTTGGTTGTAACTATATGAGATTTTAGTGGATCTTCATTAAATAGGGTAGCTTCTTATGTTTTTGTATAAATAGGGTAGCTTCTTATGTTTTTGTTGGGTGTGGAGCCTGATTATCTTATGTATTCAAAGGTATCACCCCATTGGACCCAGATTCGAAATGGGGTGGCAATGCCGCCCGTAAAATATTCGCTGCAGGGGGGGTCTAGGGGGGTCAGTTGGGCCTCAAAACTACAAAGTGTTGTGGCACTCTCAACAGCAGAAGTAGAGTATGTTTCTGCTATAAAGGCCAGTAAAGAAATGATTTGGTTACAAAGGTTTCTGAATGAATTGGGTAAGAAGCAGGAGTTGGGCAGGTTATATAGTGACAACTAGAGTGCCATACATCTTGCAAAGAACTTTGCATTTCATTCCAAGACTAAACATATACAGCTCAAGTACCATTTCATACGATCAGCATTGGAAGATGGACAGTTGAAGCTGGAAAAGATACACACTAGCTAGAATCTTGCAGATATGTTAAAAAAAGTTGTAACCAGGGAGAAACTAAGAATCTGCTCAGTTTCAATTGGTCTTCAAGTATGATGAGGAAGGTGAGAAATAGCCAGGTCCAAAGTGCAGTCATTGTCTAGCAAATGAAGCAGCAGTGGAGTTGCTATAATCAGTCTCCAAGTGGGAGATTGTTTGGTGTGGAGCCTGATTATATTCTGTATTCAAAGGTATCTCCGCATTGGACCCTGGTTCGAAATGGGGTGGCAATGCCGCCCGTAAAATATTCGTTGCAGGGGGGGTCCAGGGGGGGGCGGCTGTGACCTTTCGGGAGCCCCCCCTTGGCGGGGGGTTTCGTGGGCAGCGCCCCCGAAGCTAAGAATATATGTAAACTTGCCTTGTAAAAGTATAGTAATTTCTAGTCAATTTGGGTCGTTCATTAGGCGGAGATATGATGGTAGAAGTTATGTTTAATTTAGGGTTTTTTACCTTAGAAGGCAACCCATCACTATATACGAGGGAATTGTATTGCGTCTATGTAGATCTGTAATATATAATTTTCTAACATTAACATGGTTTCATGTACCTATATATGTGGCTTGAGTTTCATGACATGTGTAGGTCATTTGGAAGCTTCCAAAGCACCCTTACGTGGCCTCCAATGCTCAAATTCGAATTCCCTTCAAAGTAGATTTGGATAAAGGTCAAAGAAGGATATGTGTCCTATTTGGATTGTAACTCTATGAGGTGTCTCATCATTTCTTATTTGGATTAGAACTCTATGAGACACTTAGGCGTTATGTGTCTTGTTATGAGCTATTTGGTTGTAACTATATGATATTTTAGTGGATCTTCATTAAATAGGGTAGCTTCTTATGTTTTTGTATAAATAGGAGAGCCTTATCCTTTGAAAGGCATGTGTAAAGTTGGAGAAATGCTCATGTCTTTAATAGAGAATTTGGAGCTTATACTTGGAGATTTGAAGATTTAATTTTGCTTGCATATGGAGCTTCTTCACTTGCCATCCTTATAAACCATTGGAATGGCCATCTAATGATTGTGAGATTTAATTGCTTTTATAGATTAAAGTTCATTTGCTTTCTTAGTATTAGTTTTAGAATGACTGTGTAATAGTTTCTTTTCTAAAAACATTTCAATAGGGAAGATTTATGTATTTTCTAATTGGATTAAGTTTGAGGCAAGTGCTCATAGTTATTTAGTTTCCTTTCATGTTTTGTTATTTAATTTCTTAGATCAAACCATCAATTCATTGTATAATTGAATAAAGGTGACTTCAAATTGGGTGATTGAATGTTCAACCTATGCAATCATTGAGCTTTACTTTTTTGTGATTTTATATTTTCTTTTAAGATCCTCATTTAATTGCATTAATTGATATTCCTAAAGATCATTCTAAGAAATTGATTTAATCATATTTCAAGATTGAATGGTTGAATATTTAATACATGCAATTACTGAGTTATTTTCTGCACACTTTACTTGATTTTCTAGGACATTAGAAGTTAAAGTATAAATAGTTGCTTACACATCATCTCAAGAAGGTAACACTTCATAATTGAATGTTGGAGTAACTAAGTATACATTAGTTGTTTTTGATTTCACAGGTTAGTTGAATTTCATTTTCATTATTTGATTTCATAGATTAGATGAATTGGTTTTCGTTATTTTGTAGTTAGATTGATCTAAACTGAAAGACAATTTCTAGCACATACAGTGCACGCATGCTTCACAAGTTTACGAAACCCTCGGGTTGACAAATTAAATGACAGGCAATCACTTTGCCCCAACATTTTGGCGCCGTTGTCGGGGAAGTGTGCATAGGAACTAACTTTCAGTTTAGAGTGTATTTTATTTGTTTTTGTTTTTACTAACCATTTATGGACAAAGGATCTAGAATGCATCCCAAAGACTACATTGAGAAATGGTATCAAGAAGTGGTTACGCCACAATATTCATCAATTCTTCAAGATATCCTTGCGGAAAATCTAAAGGTTAAAATGATTTCTCATGTCGTCATGCAAAATCGGGTACATTTCGCAAATTTGGATATGAACATTTTAGAAAGTTTAGTCTATAAATGGCTCCATTGGAAACATTCATATACTTAAAAATAAAAAAATAAAAAATATTTCAAGTAGGATAAACTAGGAAATAAAATCAAGCTTGATTGCATTTTTTTTTTAAGTTTTTAGACTTTAAAATCTTCTAGATTTTTATTTATTTTCTTGCATTTTTTTTCATTAACATCACAAAAATATTTTCAATAAAAAAAAAAAATCATGTTTTGATTCTAAAAAAAAAAAAATATAAAAATTATGTTAGATTTTCAATAAAAAAAATAACATAAAAAAAGTTCTTCATGTTTTTGAATAAGGGAAATGTATAATTTTAAATAAAAATGATCAATTTTTTTTTTTAAGAGAATTGACAAATTGATAATTGGCTCTAATGCGACCTGAAAAAAAAAAAAAAAAATGTTAGCTTGGAATCCAAAATTCAAAAATCCATCATAATAAAAAATAAAAATAAAATCATGCCTGATATACATCTGAAGGTTGCAAAGCTCAAGGATGCTCCCTCGAATCGCAGATTTGAATGGTGGGATGAACGTTCCCATATGTCTCTGGAATCCATAACAGGGCTGAAAGATGAGCCTTAAAGAAACACACCTTTGTCTTGTAAAAACCAGACTGCGATGTCTCCGAGGAATTCAATCCCAATGTAAACCAATGTCAATGCACAAGGGAAAAACCACTGACCAGCCTAGTATCCATCCTTGTGTCATCCACTCTTTCACACTACAACCTCCTATTCTGTCCTTGATGAATAATCTTAGTACTGCAACAGGCTTCCCTTGAATCGCCTCCCCCTTGCAGTCATTGCATATCTCTGAGAGTCCACCCAAATGAGAAGCATATCAAGGTTGCGAAGTTCTAATATGTATATCTCGAATTCTGAAGGTTACCAGTGGCCATTAAAAATAAAGAATAGCAGTCGAGTTACAGATCAAATCGAACCCAGAAAGCCAGAGTCCAATACTTGCAGAGGAAATGCGTAACAACTGAAAAACGTCAATTTTTAAACACGATTTCTAGCCAAATGAAACAAATTTAGGAAAACCAAGACATGGTTTTTTCAGGAACAGGGTGAATTAGATAACCCAGAAACGGTTTCCTCAATTTCACAACCGTTTGAGAGAAATATGAGATTCTTCGGGACCCTATTTCGCTGACTGCGTGAGGAAAAACAGTTTTAATTAATGCACAGTTGCAGCCATATTCCGATTTCTCTGAGAAATATCCGCCCAGATCTGATTTCCCTGGCTAAATTCTAGCTTGAGACAGTTGGAGAAAATGATTTGAGTTTGGGTGCCCCAATCGCTTGTGCCAAGTCATCCACTGTGCGTTGGCATTGTTAATTTCCTCCATTGAAGGAGCCACTGTGAGATAGAATGAGAAGGGATTTCAAGAGATCGAATAATGGTTCAGTGATATTCACTATTTGATACCTCATGCAGTTAAAGAATGAAGGAATTAATTGATAAGAAGGCTGATTCTATTTCATTACAACCTCAATACACATTTGAACATAAGAAAGAACAGGGATTCTCTAAAGCAGCAATAACACCTTCCTGTTCTGATCATCCAAGTATCTTGGTTTCATTATCTTGACGTTGTATTTTGAAGGGGACGGTATGTGAGAGGAACCAGATATCTCGTATCAAGTACTATGGAAGCTTTGATGTATCCCTTGGAAGGTTCTTGCGGGATAAATTATCTAACCAAATTTCCAGCCAGCAGATGCACATAGCCTTTGCCTTTGCTAGCGGTTTTGTAACCCTTGCTTATGTTGATTGGGTTAATAGCTTTCTGCTAAACATGTTTTTATACAAGAATGATCACGTTTCTTTGAGTCTTGCAGGTACAAAAGATGAAGGCATTACAAATGAAAAATCTTATGCCATGGCACAGCCAAAGAAGATCGACAAGATTTTAGCTACAGAAACTGTGCACATTCTGCAGCTAAACAATGATTCTGCAGCTAATCGAAAATTCTACAGCTGAACAACTATTTGCAGCTAATCGACAATTCTGCACTTGAATAGCGATTTTGCAGCAAATCGACAATTCTCCAAGTTGGAAAACAATTCTGCAGCTATGCATTTAACTCAATGATTTATTTTTCAAACAATGCATTCTAACCAGAAATTCATGATCAACATGCCATTTCATCTGCTTACATCATCTTTCACTATAGCATCATGTTCCCATGCCACATTTTACATGACAATTTTCACTGTTTCATAAAAATTTCAAAACAATCTAACTTTTTCATACGACATCAGAATTCGATGATTCAAGCATTGTTGGAAAGATCGTGATGAGATATACAAAATGAGGAAGCTATTATCGGATTTTGAAACAATAAATAATGAATAAATTGCTTAAAAGAAACAACAGGTAACTTGAGGCACTACTTTTGACACAGGTATAAACTCTTTTGGTTTTCTTTCATGAACTTGTTTAATAGTACCGATTCTTATTTTTTTTATGTAAATGTCATTAATAGAGAGATTGATCACCTCTCTATTTTGATAACCTTACAATCCATTAGAGAAGAAGTACTAATTTTTGCAGGTTCCAAGAGGAAGAACAGATGACCATAAGGAAATAGTGTCCCTCAAAGACCACATTTATTTCATAAGAAAATGATCATAGCAGCAATAGAGATGAAACATCAATGCATGAGCACATGCTAATGCATATCAAATCCAACAGTTTCAAGCCTTTCAGATCCTTGTGTTTCCATTGCATCCATACTCCTTCGGTTAATAAAACCTTCATCTCATTTCCTTTGCAGTCACATTGCATTTCCCTTAGTCAGTCAATAAAATTCTCGTGTCATATTTTCCTACCTTGCTTTCACTAACTCATAATCCATTTTCATAAAGACATTCAGCTTGCTTACATTTTGATTTGTCCTTTTACTTTCTATTCAATTGTCATTTTCCTTTCCGTTAAATAAACCTTGATCCATTGAAAAATTTTCCATTCATAGTTCTTCAAAATCATTGTTTCATGCTCGCGTTAGATGATGGGGGATTCGTTAAGGCCTTCCTCCTAACAAGCCTTGGCCTATTGACATCGACACATTATCTAGGTCCAAGGCTAGATTCCTCATTAGTACCTTGAGGCTTGTATGCCTTAATGACAAGCTCTCTTGCTAACAATCATGGGAATACATCAATGTCCCTTGATTGTTGGATCTTGCAAGTGGCTCGACATCGGCTCATTTATTGGCCCTTCACAAGATGTGCTTAGGTACCTTGGCACTCGTTGACATTAATGGCGAGTTCGCCTCGCATTGGTTAACGACATTCATCAATGGTCAGTAATCCAATGACCTCTCTTCATGTTCGACATCGACACATTTATTTTCTTGACTAGAGTTGTACCATCTATTTTATAATGATTGAAGACTATACCATTTCAGCATTTTGCAGCAGATACAATAGATTTAGTAGCAAAAATAAAGAATCCACTTCACAACCTCATCCAGCATTTATGCAACCAAGAAGCAGATGAATTCTACATTTCATTCTATGATTCAGAAGCAGCCACACTCTTCAATTTCCATAACTCATGCACATTGAAGGTAAGTGAAGGTATGTGGTTTTCTAATTTTTAGTCATGCAAATCCTTAAAATACTAAAATTGTAACTTTGGGAAATTCCTCACTTCCTCTTTCACATTTTCATATCTTTAGTTGGGGAGAAGGGACATCATTTCATATTCATATATCATACACCATCACACATTTTCATTTCATCCTAACATACTTGTCCTAATCAATTACAATTGCATTATGGTTCAAAAAGTTATATGATTTGAAAATAATGCCTAAATTATGAGCACACTATATGGCTGATTTTAAAGATGCATTCTTAGATATGTTCAATGAATCTTGCTGCAACAAAAAGAAACAAGGTATTGAAACATAAGAACCAATACCAATTAGAAATTGGTTGAAAACAAGAACTAACCAAACATGTTGCAATTCAATGTATGACAAGGAATACTTTGCAAAGATAAATAAAATTGTCAAATGGAAAGTTTAAAGACATATGATATAAGCCAAGCTCATTCAAAAGCTAAGACGTTGCGAGCAAATCAAAGGAATTAATGCAATATTTGCATGAGGACATGCAATTACTCTAGTTGGGGGGTATGTTGGGCTTCCAAAATATCTTCAAAATGACATCCACTTACACCTTTATCGCCACCATTTCACTCACGTGTCACAACTCCATAACCATATAACCTTTCATTAGCCAACATTTTCATAAATATATGGGTTAGGATCCTTATTTACCAAAGTTATTTATTTTATGTGTTTAAAGTGAATTTATGAATAGAAACTAGGAAATTAACATGGTTTCATGTATCTATATATGTGGCTTGAGTTTCATGACATGTGTAGGTTAATTGGAAGCTTCCAAGGCACCCTTATGTGGCCTCCAATGCTCAAATTCGAATTCCCTTCAAAGGAGATTTGGATAACGATGAAAGATGGATATGTGTCCTATTTGGATGTAACTCTATGAGGTGTCTCATCATTTCTTATTTGGATTAGAACTCTATGAGACACTTAGGGGATATGTGTATCATTATGAGCTATTTGGTTGGAACTATATGCGATTTTAGTGGATCTTCATTAAATAGGGTAGCTTCTTATGTTTTTGTATAAATAGGAAAGTCTTCTCCTTTGAAAGGCTTGTGTAAAGTTGGAGAAATGCTCATGCTTTTAATAGAGAATTTGGAGCTTATACTTGGAGATTTGAAGATTTAGTTTTTCTTTCATATGAAGCTTCTTCACTCGCCATCCTCATACACCATTGGAGTGGCCATATAATGATTGTGAGATTTAATTTCTTTTATAGATTAAATTTCATTTGCTTTCTTAGTATTAGTTTTAGAATCACCATGTGATATTTGCTTTTCTAAAAACATTTCAATAGGGAAGATTTATGTATTTTCTAATTAGATTAAGTTTGAGGCAAGGGCTCATAGTTATTTAGTTTTCTTTCATGTTCTGTTATTTACTTTCTTAGATCAAACCATCAATTCATTGTATAATTGAATAAAGGATCAGGCCAAGAAGGTGACTTCAAATTAGGTGATTGAATGTTCAACCTATGCAATCATTGAGCTTTACCTTTTTGTGCTTTTATATTTTCTTTTAAGATCCTCATTTAATTTCATTAACTGATATTCCTAAAGATCATTCTAAGAAATTGATTTAATCATATTTCAAGATTGAATGGTTGAATATTTAATACATGCAATTACTGAGTTATTTTCTGCACACTTTACTTCATTTTCTAGGACATTAGAAGTTAAAGTATAAATAGTTGCTTACATATCATCTCAAGAAGGTAACACTTCAAAATTGAATGCTAGAGTAACTAAGTATACATTAGTTGTTTTTGAATTCACAAGTTAGTTGAATTTCATTTTCATTATTTTATTTCATAGATTAGATGAATTGGTTTTCGTTATTTTGTAGTTAGATTGATCTAAACTGAAAGACAATTTCTAGCATATACAGTGCACGCATGCTTCACAAGTTTACAAAACCCCCGGGTTGACAAATTAAATGCCAAGCAATCACTTTTCCCCAACAATAGGATTGTAACACGCCTTGGCTTCTCCACTACAAGGATATAATACATCTCTTTGGAGGAGCAGACAGATGTATTTGTAACATTCCACTGATCGGGCTAGCAGGTTTACATGGTGTATTGCATGATTGTGACTTCCACTTCTTTAACAATAAGAGTCAACACATTTTCATGCATATGTTTTTATTGTAGTTGGACTATTCTGGTTGCCTTAATGATATATGTTTTTTAACTTACGTACTTGTGTATGAACCGATTTATATGCAATTATATGAATCTTGTTGTTAATGTGTTGCATATGTTAGTAATGTTGTCACTGTCTGTGTCGACTGCTCTGCCGGAAATCAAACAAACCTTTCTCATGAACCTGGTTATATCAACTATCTCACTCATCTCAGACTAATCCATGAGTGTTGTTCGTGTTATCTTACCTTGTATGTTGTGACTGTCGCATCTGTGTCGACTGCTCTGCTGGAAGTTGTGCATGTCCTTTGTGTTGTGTGTTCCTAGCTAAGTTGGGACTAATCCCTTTCAACCTGGAACTCACCTTCACCTTCCTCTCCCTTTGAAGTGTTGGAACCCCTCATACTCATTGCATCAGTCACACCCTTGTTACTAACAGAGTTTTCTTACTTGCCTTTGTGCGACATCCCGGTCAAGGCATTGCCTTACGACCCATTGTTGGGACTCCTACACCAAACAGTCTGAGGTCTAATTGGGACTTCTTACATGGGAGATCCCCTAGACATGTTGGCGGGTCCAACACCATCAACGCAACTCTAATAGTGAATATCAAAATTCATGGAAGTGGTAAATTTAGTGCACATTCTTCAAAAAGACTACAAAGCGCTTGGTGAGGCCTTTAGTCATGGATTTATCTTTTGATTTCACCCTTGGCTTTATGATTTTTACGTTGCAAAAAAAACCTATTGAAATCCAACGCTGGAACCCAATTCATCATGAAAATATGTCACAAATTGAAACTCATTATTACATGGAAAATATTATTTTGCAATATTTATGAAAGTGAAAACTGTGAAAAGTCACATGGGAGGCTAAAGGTCATTGGGAAACTGAAAGGTCATGAGGGGAGGTGAAATATCACCTCAGGTCTATCAATATACCATCATGCCTCATTTGTAGGTGACTTTTAGCACTTGAGCTATGCTAACGACTAAATAATTGTTTTATGCTTAGGGAGCTAGAAGCTCTTTGCTCTTGGAAGCTTTTAGGTCAGTCATGGTGAGGCCATGGTTTTGTCTTAAAGATTATATGAAAATCCTACATTCCACTACTAGGTTTTAATGGACATGCTAGACATGTACTTGAGTTTCCAACATTATTAATGAGAATTTCTTTTATTTTGGAATTGATTCTTGTGCACTTTCATGGTGGTTAATGTAAAGGCTATGTGTGTTTGCATTTTAGGTATAGGTTAACAAACTAAGTTGTGGCTTATGGCTTGCAAGTCTTCTTTGAATTTTTGTTTTCTTGTTCCATGCTATGATGGTAACTTATAATGAACTGATTTGCAATTACTTTTTGGCACTTTCTTATTTTGTGTTTCTTAGTTGGTTTTAGCTTATTGATTTATTCTAAGGAAATTATCCTTCTTGTTATTATATTATTACATTATTGTATTGTTTTCTGCAAACTATCAACCGTGGGATGATTTCATCCCCATTTTCCAGGCATTCTGTTCTTGCCCTCGAATTAACAATTTTTCATTTGAAAACCAAGAGAAAAACATTCATGGTGGAATTCATGCCCAAATATTGGATGGGGATCCTATACCAAATATTGTGAGGTTCAATTGGGACTTCACACTAGGGATACTCCCTAACTGTTGGCAAGACATTTTTCCCCATAAGCACACTGTAAATACTCTTGAATCCATACATTATGTTAAATCCATTTCTCCTCATGATTTCTTCTATTTACATCCATTCATGTTTTGTTTCTTCGTATTTCTCTATATTCATCATATCGTGATAATCAACTAATGTTGAACTTATTTTCTTGCATAAAAGTGGCTCCAAATGTCCAACAATTGGATTTTCATCATGGACAATATGTCAAAATTATTTTTGCATAAATCTGAATTTAAGAATACAAATAACTTTTCATTCTTGTCTTTAACCAATTCCTTATTGGAATATTTAGCTAATTCAAAAGCTGATGTATGTAAAACATGTCCCCCCATAGTCCTCTCTAGTCAAGAATTATAGAAGTTGAAGCTATTTTTGTCATCCTTTCCAAATAATCATTTGGGTTATTTATACCATGCATTTATATCAATGTATCTATGTTTAATTAATGTTGGTAAGATAACACTGCTCCAATGTCGTGATGCTATTAAAAATTTCTAAAATTACGTATTGTTCCTTCTCGCAATTCTATTGACATGCATCTAAAATGCAGTAGAATTTGTATAACATTAAATAGGCAATCTCCTATAATATATGAAAAATTGTTTAAAAGAAATGGATTATGTTATTATAGAATTACACCTGTAATTCCCATTTTTATATCTAACATAAAATTTTCCATTGCAGCCTTATCAATAGTGTTTCAAATACTTTCTAAATTCACTCTGTTGTATCATTCCATAATAAGAACATTACAAGTATTCTTAAGAAAAAGAACATGGAATGGAAAAATTAAGCCTCTCAGATATGTATGTGGCAGACTATTGCATTGTTTAGTTAACATAACCAACTCATGGTTGTGCTTCAACCATGAGGTCCATTCTTCTTCCAGCTTAGTCTCAAAGGCAATGTCAAAATTTAGCATTAAATGCCATGATTAGTCCCATCTCCTGCTTTTCGTTGATTGTGACCCATGTCCTTATCCACCAGGTTAAAGTTTACACCTACAACTAGGGCACAATGTGAATCCTCTCATCATACAACATGTAAAGTTTACATCTCGTGACTTCTATTAAGTTGTGACTCTCGTCAACACCACTTACTTCTAAACATCACTATGAAATCACACCAAAGAATAAGCCCTACAATGAAAAATCTATAGCATAGCTAAAAGGGGTTATCATCTACAAACCAAACGAGCTCAACTATGGATGCTCACATTGTGATTCAATGGAGGGACATAGTAATAGAGGGTTATAGTGGTGGATTCTTCACTATGCTTGAGATTTTTAGGCAGATACAATAATTATAAAGTTACATACTTTCATCAAATTAAAATTTTTGTATATTTTCCATTACAATTTGTGCATGGTCATGATAACACATGGATTTGAAATGCCATATGCATTATATAAAATGTTTCCATATTTGTTAGAAAAGGTGATGAATCCTAACTATAGCATATCCATTATGTTTTAGTTGTAAACATTTTGGGGAGGGATTGAGGATGTGAATCATATATGAAAAATAAATTATTCCAAGAAATGCTTAGACTCAACCTAGTCTCACATAAACTGTAACAACATCCCATTGCTAGGAAATTCAATATTAATTCTTGCCTCAACTGAAACTCTAACTAAAAATAAAACAAAGGCAGGGGAAAAATAAAAGTAAAATATGTTCATATAATTACAAATTGTTAAACCTAAGTACTATAGGACTATAATGTATATCACGTTAGTGCATTAATCATTCACATGCATAAAGAAGGAACCACCACTTACCTGATACAAATATTGCATGATTTTCCTCAGATTTTGAGAAGAGCTTCTTTGTTTACTCCTTACAGTAAAAAATAGGGTGTAGGGATTTCTCACTTCTATAATAAGCTCTTTGAAATTAGATGCCAATATGCAGTTTAAAGAGTAAATCACATATGTGTTGTAACTAGAAAAATGAAAACTGCACATCTTGGAGAAGAACGAAAACCCACGAGAGCACTTTGTAGAAAATATTATGTAATGACCCCCCTTGAGAAGTAATCAAATATGCATTTGCAAATTGGATGCTAAAATGTGCATGATAAACACCTGATCAATGTAGTTGCGGACAAAATAAATAGAACTGGTGGTCACAATTGACACATTACTCTTAAAAAAGTTGATAACTTCTCTCTATGTAAGACTAACTACCCATATATAATGACCACAATTAGACTTTGATGTAAGTGTTAAAACGTGGACATCTTCCAAATTCTATCGATCCCAAAATAAACATATATCACTCACATGTATAATTTGTATTATAGTTCATACATCTGGGGAGAAATAAATCAAGTAACCTCTTAGAAATGAATTATCAATACAATCGTGGTGGATTTTTAATCACTCATGTGTGCCAAGATATACTAATAAAAAATTAATAAAACATGAAACATTGAAAGAAACACTATTAACCATACTTACATAAATTAAAATTACATGGTCACCATGAACAGGGTAACAAAATGTGTGTGTTATGGCTTTTCAAATACAAAGCCCTTATATATAATTTTATGCTTTGACTATTGTTTACCAACTTCATTTTTTCCTCTCGCACAAATATCAGTTGTCTAGCCTTCCAAAGGTCAAATGCTTTTCCTTTTAGGCCTTTGGAAAACGATGAATGCCTCTTCTTCTTCTACCTATAAAAACTTCTTGATCACTCACTACAAAGGTTGGAATTATTCGACACCCTATATAATGGAGTAAGTGGTAAATTTTGAATCATCCTATCAAAAATTGCTAATACATTGAAATACCTACAAAGAGAATTTACCAGTAATTACTCAGAAATTGCTACTTTATTGCTAGTAAAGTGCAACCCTAATCTCCTTGAGCCTTTTTTACTAAAGCTTGAAAATTTTCCTTTGATATAAACCAACCTAAGCTAGTCCAAAAGGATGGCATTTAAATATTTGAATATATCACCATTCTTCTTTGAATTCTGTGATAATTCTATTTTCTTTAAGCACTACAACATTCATTTCTTCCATGGCTTTCCTTATTTCTTTAACTAATAGACCTAATAGAATACAATCTACTCTACTAAGAAAATCAAATAATTCAATAGCTTCTTCATCAAATGAATTTAGTCTTTCATCTCAAATTCAGATCTAAGGCCATGCGTATTGATGTTCTCTGTGTTGGTATCACATATTTGGGCTAAGATATTAATTAAAACCTCATTGTGGTGTTCAATATCCATTCTAAACCTGTAAACTATATTGGTAACTATTAATATACTATAGGAAATCCTTAGAAAGATTACCCATTCCCTATCATCTTCTTTCTGAGAAGGCATAAATGCGAGCTACACCCACTTTTCATATTTTATTACAAAAATGTTCCTTCTAGATCCAACGCCCCAAACCTCTTTGATCTGATTGCTTGAATGCATGTTGGGCTCCCACTACCATGAGGATTTAAAACAAAGTTGTAGTCTAATGACATCTAACATTTAGGATTTGTTTGATTCGATGACCCAACAACACATCACCCCCCAACTAGCATCGACACTAAAACAAACTTGCGCTCGTGATGAGATCCAACATCCTTGGTTAATTGTGAGAAATGACCCTTACCCATATATATATATATAGTGACTATACCCCACCTCAATGTGGGTCCCCATTGATTTAACAGTTGTGAGTGCCTGTCAAAATCAACGACACACAACGATTGCACCTACCCTCCCCTCCTCGTGACTTCAATAAGGAGGGATGGGGAGGAGGGCTTGCACTCCCAGTTCCACCATGGGGTTCCACCCCCTTAATTTAGCAACATATGCTCTACTTACCAATATCCATGCTTATCATGAATTATGGAGGTGGGGTGGGAGGGGGGGAGGGCGATACCCCCATGACATCACTAGGGTGGGGTTTGTAATCGTGGTTACGCCCCCTCCCCAAAACTTTTCCCTCTTATGCAAATTCCATCATGACCTATTGATAATCTGATTTTAAAATTGATGGGATCATTAGGGGAATTTTGAGGTCTAAAATGGGCTCCTAAGGAAATTATAAAATAATAGTGGAAATAATAAAATAATATTAGATTGCATCATCAAATTTTAGAGGGAAGAAATAAAAAACTATTTTTTTAACTTGTATTTTCAAATTGCCTTATGGGTTTACTCAAATTTCAAATGACAACATTCGCTGGATGCAAAATTTGATTCCTCATCCAAGGATTACCCATGTTGCATACTTTCAATGGATGACGCTACATGAAAAATGAGAAATACATGAAAAATGTTATTGCAGTAACATTTTTTCATGTATTTCTCATTTTTCGTGTAGCAGGGTGTATCGAAAGTATGCAACATGGGTACTCCTTGGATGAGGAATTAAATTTTTCATCCAACGAGTACTCCTACTCATAATTTGAGTAAAAACTTAGGGAGATAAGTTGAAAATACAAGTTGAAAAAGTAGTTTTATTACTTTATTACTTTATTATTTTTTAATCTTTTTATTTTTTTACTCCAAAAATGGTGAATCATCCCCCATGGTTGACATCATCATCTTGAATCCTATTGGGTCTTATAAAGTTTATTTTCATTGTACATTTTTCTTAGGAGGCCCATTTTACACCTCAAAGTTCCCCTAATAGTTAGCAAAATGGATCCTCCTATTCATAATACTCGCCCTTCTAAGTTTTCCAGGCTGTTCGATCGTAGCACCTATATTATCAAATTTCACCCATTGTTCCACTAATTCCAAGCTCATAATTTCATTCTTTATGAGTCAAATCAAAGAGTTCATCAATATTCTAAAATTTTCCCTAAAATAAATTTTCAGCCCATAGCTACATCAACGCCTACTTTCATTTTAAAATAAAGTACATAGCCTATCAATTTATGACACCTGTACTAAGACAAGTTGAATTAGAATTGTCATAAATTAATGAAAAAATCACCAAGGTAAAATATTCTCATCACTTGTCATTAAGATTCCCATGATAGTCAAGATTTCGGTTTCAGAATGTTTCAAATCCATTTGTCTCCAAAAATATAATACAACCTTCCACCTTGGTTTTAAAAAGTGTATATCAGGCCATCTACAAGGTGGTTATGGCACAACTCCTTTGGAACCTGATATCAAATTAGGCGAAGCTGAGTCAATATAGTTGTGGGGACCAGCCCACCCATCGAGTCGCTCCACGCAATTAATCACTTCCCTATTTCACATCTGATATACATTGTCCATCATTGATTTAGAAATTTGTCCACATGTTAGACCTTTCAAGTAATATGCATTTTACTGGAGTACGGATCCCCCCTCTTAGTGATGTCATGCACATACCCCTAACACCCTACCCCCTTCCTCGCTTATGTAAGAAAACTCATGCCCCATCAGTCGTCAATTTGTGCCAAGAAACCTCCATGGTTGATCCTTATCGTTAAAGAAATAACATAGATTGCAATGTCCACCGTAAATCAATCATGAGAATCATGATAGCTAGTGTCAAAACCTATACAAACAGCAATCACGCAATTCATTTTTCCTATTTTAAAGTTATTTTCCAATGTCTGAAAAATATTGAAATTAAATCACCCTCCGCCAAGGGAATTATGTCACATCAATGCTCGCTTAGCTGATCGAAAATTAGAAGTAATATTTGAAAAAATTAGAAATATATTTTTTAATTTACAGAAAAATGGAAACAATCAGCATTTTATGAAAAATTTGGTTGAAATTATGAAAACTTCCCAAACTAATACATGATCAAGGGTGTTTGACCATGAGGCAAAAGATATAGTCCTTAGCGGAGGCAGGGACTAATAAATATGTCCTATTGAGAAGCCACTATAAAGTGAATAGAAATTTAAATTTAAATTACTTAGCATGCCATTCAATGAATTTGCAATTTTTTTTTATAATATAGAATTGTCTCCAATTTTTTACGCTCTATGTAAACCTATAAATAATTTTCGTATCTCAAATTGATTTTATTTTTGAACAATTTGTGGATCGAGAACAACTTATGTAAATAAATACAATTTTTTCTTTTTAGAAATAAATATTTTATAATGTAATAAGTTATAAAGTTTTCTATTTTTTTAGAAAAATAATAATATATGTTCTTTGATGGATAACATAGATATGGATTGACTTAGATGATGGTGACCCACACTATCACACAAAGCACTGATGTGGCCTCCAAAGCAATCATGAAGCAATTAAAGAAGGCCCATCTGTCGAGGGGCAGATCGAGGGACAATTAGCAACAACATTTGGTTTGTGGCTTCTTGCAAGAGGGATAACGATGTGTCTGAGTCAGGGATTGATGTTGCATTCAATCTCCCAGTACATGAGCCACCAATCAATCTAAAGAATTGAATTTTTGAAAACGAGAATGGAGGTTTCCTCTCAATTAAGTGAATTTTCAAACATGTCATATGAAATGTTAAGAACTTATTTAGGAATGTTAACAGCTAAACTGTCAAAATCAACCAAAGATTACACTTAGCTCAAAAAAGATCACACTTAACCTGAAGTACACCAGCCTTTAACATAACTAAATTTTTACTCATAAAATTTTAAACACCCCGTAACCAATAAATTAATATATCTTAAAAATAATACACATTCCTATTTTTAATAATACTTTTTTTTCTAATTCTATTATTTTCATTTATTTTATCTACATTAAATTAAAATATTATATATATTTTTATAACACAAATACTCATTAGCTTAATTCAGAAGCCACCTTATTGTGTTGACAGCCACTTTACTGAAACAATAACAATAACAGCTTAATTCAGAAGCCATTTTATTGTATTGGCAGCCACTTTATTGAAATAATAATAACGCAAGGTACAATAATGCGACCTTTTTAGTTTATTCCTTCTCTTTTTCTCCACACCATTCGAACATTTTGTTTAGGGAGCCACTTTATCAACATGTCCGACACGGGTTCACGACGAATAAAAGCAGAGGCATATTAATGATATATTGAGGCAAAATCTATAATGTTAATATGTTCCTTTCCCAACCATACACGCAAAGCATCATTACCACGTACGTAAAGAAAGGTGGGATGCTTAATATATCATCATATTTGAAATTAAAATTAAAATTTTCATCCGCATTATATTTTAAAAATCGGATTTAAAGGTATTAATATATTATTTTAAAGATTGAAAAAATAATTAAATTAAGTATTGGGGTTTTTGCAGTGCATTATATTAGATATTATTTTGGGATTCAAATGCGGTAAGTAAGTCATTCATCTATGACCATTTCCATGAGAGGTAGTCGTAACTGACTAATTTCTCATGATTTTTCAATAGTCCACTTAGCACTCATTGCATCGGGTGATGCTCACAGGGGTGAAGAAGTGGGATTGAAACTAGTGAAATGAATCACATAGCATCAATCATCACTTTGCGGCTTGCACCTAGGCGATCTGGGATGGTTGACCTCCTAGGAAGTGCTAGTTAATGGGATGGTTGACCTCCCGGGAAGTGCTGGTTAATGGGTGCAAGCCGCAAAAGTGATGATTGATGCTATGTGATTCATTTCACTAGTTTCAATCCCACTTCTTCACCCTTGTGAGCATCACCCGATGCAATGAGTGCTAAGTGGACTATTCAAAATTCATGGGAAATTAGTCAGTTACGACTACCTCTCATGGAAATGGTCATAGATGAGTGACATACTTAACGCAGTTGAATCCCAAAATGATATCCAATATAATACACTGGGAAAACCCCAATACTTAATTCAAAAGAGTGAAGGGAACTCTACTTGAATGGTCCATGAGGCACAATACTTGCTAAGGTTTTTTAGCCTTTAATTTATTTCATTTTAAAAAAAATGGGGTAGCAAGCTAAGTGGGCTTGATTGTGGGGAAAAGCTCCACAGTTAAGCGCAGTTGAGCCAGAGGCAAGCTAGGATGGGTGACCTCCTGGGAAGTCCTAGTTAATGGGTGCAAGCCCCGAAATTGATGATTGATGTTATGTGATTCATTTCACTAGTTTCAATCCCACTTCTTCACCCCTGTGAGCATCACCTGATGCAATGAGTGCTAAGTGGACTATTCAAAAATCATGAGAAATTAGTTAGTTACGACTACCTCTCATGGAAATGGTTATAGATGAATGACTTACTTAATGCAGTTGAATCCAAAATGATATCTAAAATAATTAAATTGATTGTACTTTATCTATTTTTTTCAGTGTTACAATAAGTTAGTTAGTTTAATGTGACTACATTTTTTTAATAGTTGTTTATAATTATTTGATTTTTGTTTAGTGGTTTATTTTAAAAATTGGATTTAAATGATTATTAATATATTATTTCAAACAATGAAATAATAATCAAAATGATTGTATTTTATATATTTTATTCAAATTATTACAATAAGTTAGTTTAGTGTAACTACATCTTTATAATTGGTATTGGTGTTATTCAAATTTGATAGTTGTTTTTAATTTTAATTTTTATCTTTAAAGATTATAATCAAAATGGCTTTTAAGTTTATGTAGTTGGAGTTGTTTATTGAGGATAGAAGATTCACAAATGTGAGTATTATTGTGGAAGTTTCAAAGCCATCAACGAGGTCCGTTGTTAAGACATGAGAAAGGACAAAGAGTAGGGGTGGAAAAACTAGTTAAGTAGCCACCAAGAATAACATAGATCCATAAATATGAGTATTGTTGTCAAAGGTTTAGAGCAACCAACCAAAGGAGAGTGAAAATTCTTTTGAGACATTCTTGTTATAACCTTTGAATTTGAAAAGGAAGTCTATGAACTTCCTTTCTTCTAGGATTTTAATGGCATTAACATGGTATTTGGTTATCTCAAATAAATATGGTTCAATTTTCCTTATCATATTTAATTCCTATAGGAGACTGTCCCCGTGTCAAAACCGTGTATCAACTATGTTCCCAAACTCTTTAAATATTGATATCATTGCATGCCAAATTATTTGTGAAAAATGTGCTACCAAGTTGTTAATACTATTGTTGTTGGATCATAGAAATACCATCATAATTCTATGAGAAACAATAACATCATTGCTTTGACTTTGAATGTAAACTCTGGGTATAAAATATGAATATGAATCTCTATTTTCAACTGTAAAATACCCAAATTTACAAGGAAAATATATTTTTGAATCATGACATTTTGATTGAGAAATATAGGATCGAAAAAATAACCCTCAATTTTAGGAAAATATCCTTTCTATGACCTCTAAAAATTGAATTTCAAAACATAATTTTTTCTTGTTTCCTCTATGTACACATACACTAACCTCTTGTAAATATTTTGGTTAAAATAATTTAAGAGTAGTAACATGAAAATTTTCCTATCCTGAGTGTCACAGTAGAAGCGTAGTGGAGCTAAAGACCTTGGGGAATAAGTCATTGTGGGATACTGGAATCATGTGATATGAAATGACTTCCATGAGTCATGTTATGATGAAGCTGTTGTGTTATTATATTAAACTAGAGGGAAGCCTTGGCTATTATACTACATCAAGACTATTCTTATGTGAGGAAGCCTTACCAAGTGGTTCACGCAAGGGACTGAGGAAGCAGAGAAGGGGATGCCTGAAGTTTGAAGGTGAGTAATTTCTAGGAAGAGGAGTATCTAATGATCTAGATTTCAAAGAGTCATGAAAATGCTCATTGGGATCGTAAATTCATTGGGTGTGTTCCAAGAAGCATTGAGCTAAATTTGTTCCCCAAGAAATCATTGAAGATAATAAAGAACATAGCTAGATATGATAGTTTAGGACATGAAAAATGTTGTTGATTTGAGAGTTGTAGCTATAAAGATCAGTTATTGTTTTTGTTATATATTATATAAAACTAAGGACAATGTTCCTCAAGGGGATGGGGTTTGTAACATCCCCTTATTCTACCCATGCTTATTGTAATGATAATTGTGACTGTAACGCCAACATGGAGAACCATGATTTACCAAAACTCTAAGTAAAGCACCTGTAATTTATTATTTGAAATTTACTAATTAAAAAATTGAATAAGTCAATAGCCTTATGAATATTTGGTATGAGGGAAGCTTTCTTGCATGCATATTTTGAAGATCCATGACCCATACTAGTTGACTTAAATTCTGAATTTGGTTGCATACTCAGGGAGGCATTAGCTGACAAGTTTTAATTTAAGTGATTCGGGCTGAACTAGAGTTTGCATGGTTTATTGATAGCCATTAAGAGATTGGACAAGGGTGGTGGAAGGAAAAGAAGTGCCCATTCCTCTTCTCCCCTCACGGATCAAGAAGACAACACCGAAAAGAAAACTTGGTGCTCTCTCAGAACACATCAGGATGTAGAAGACACACACACACACACACATGAAAAATGGAGATAACACTCTCTCGTTCATGTTGACTTACCCACTTTTTATTGTGACCTTTGACGTTCGACAATTCGAAGGGAGTTCGTGACTGTGTTTGAGATCATTGAATTTTTGTCTAAGCCTGTATTTTCTATGGGAAGTTAAAAGGTTGAATTCAAAAAATGTGTTTTTTCATTTGGCTGATGAACCACTTAATGCTTTTCAGTTGGTTGATAAACCACTAAGTGCTTGCTAACTAGTTAATGAAACTATTGGGTGCTTGCCTTGGCTAATGAAACACGTATTGCTTTCATGTTGGATGATGAACCACTTCCAATTGGTTGTTAAACCACTTACATAAATAATCCAATCCTCTTGCTCTAAGCAATGTAATCCCATAGAATTTAGGTGAATCTCTATGTATTGAAACTCAAATATTAAGTGTGTCACTAGGGTTCTTACTACCAAAGAGTAGTTGATGAACCACTTGGACGATGGACTCTATCTCCTGAGTGTCTCACCAATCCATTGGTGTGATTTTTCTTGTGCAAGAATCTCATTAGACTCTGGATCCAACTCAGGGGTGGTAGGCTATAAGAAATATTGTAGTGAAGTTGGCCTATGGTTGGGTAGAGAGTGGAAGCCTATCCTTTAGTCGTCATCCAATCAAATTCACTAAAATAAGTATCTAGTTTTGTATATTTGATTCTCTATTTGTGATAACCATCTTCTGATGATGAATGCTACTATAATCATGCATACTCATGTGGGGATGTTTGAATGTGGCTAATTACCTTTACTACTGGCTATATTTAATAGTATGGTTTCAGTTCTAGTAGCACCATGGAGTTGCTACTCTTTTTATGATTTATAAGTTATTGGTATGCATGGATGATGTCGACTGTGTCCACTTCACCCACAATATTAATGGCCTAGGTTGATTTCCCCTATGAATCAAGACTATGGATCAGTTCTCATCATATAGTGCTTAAAGCACTTCCTCGAAATTTTACATGCCATCCCAAAATTTATAGCCCTTAGTACCTAATACCAAATCATATAGTCGAGGCCAAAACCTTGGATTAACCAGAAAGGTGCTTAGCTTATTGACCCTTCTCTTTGACAATTTCATAGTATAGCCCAATGATCCGTAAACTAACATGGATATTCCACCAGAGAGTTCGTCACAATAGATATGATAATATTATATTAAAATTATGAGATTCTACACTATTACACTTTTATTTAATTTATGGATTTGTAAAATTAACTGTAATTAGTGCATGCATGTAAAAGTAAATCAATAAGAAAATTAGAGAACGAAAAAATAATCCCACACACATAATACACAAGATATGCTCTCTGGGAAACCCTTTCGGGAGAAAACCCAGCTGAAAGGTGAGGCCGCTTCACTCTCTTTCTCTGTCTAGAAATATGGCTGCAGATACAAAGAAGTAATGTTTGTGGCCCGTGGGTTGCTACAGTGCACAGATCCTCTTTGTCTGCTCTACCTCCTATCTCTCCTAGCTATCTTTTCTCAATTATGGAATAAAATTCTCTCGAAAGAATGGAATGCCTCTACCTCCTAATGGCCCAGTTATAACACAACCCGATAGCCTACTAGTGGTTAAGTTTGACTACATCAACTCTTAAGTAGAGTTACAAAATAAACTCTTCTATAGTCTTTTACATCACAAACACGTGGCTAGCCCCTTTTCCATGAATAATGGGGGCTAACACGGCATCCTCTCGAACTGTAGGTGTGAAAACAGGAAGGTCACCTTTTGAGTGGCATAACTTTTGCATACGGACTCCGATTGACACAATTCTAGCACTATTGGAAATATTTCTGTGTAGAATAGCATGAAAGCAAGCTACGCTAAAGAAACAAGGTTTTACCCCCAAAAGGCATCGTTTGATGCCTCAAAATGCTCCCGAAATGTTTCAGACTCCGTTTCACCATATTGGGTCCCATTAGTAAAAACAGTCTCATGAGCTAATTCCTCCACTTTTTCCTTTCCAAATGCATCAAGATGGATGACAAATAATATAATGATCCAATTCGGATCACTGAAATATATTTAATGCTTGGAATAGTTTATTACTAGACTCATCCATTAATGAGACCACCCACCACTTTTCGACACTTACAATCTATTGTGCTTTCACCATCCAGAAACAACAATAGAGCAGTGGTGGCGATTGATGTAAAAGTTTCCTTTTGATGGGGTCATCAAATGAAAAGATCATTGATTTCTTATTAGATTGAACCTATAGGGATTTTTTATTGAGTGGATTCCTTTGGATGACATGATCGGGGTGTGGCTAGATCAATATCCCAGGTTCACTTCCACGCCCCCCTTGGTGTACTATTGGCTAACAAAAGGGGGAACTCTCACCATGGGGCCTTCGTTAAAGGGGTGCTACCTCGAGGCAATGTGATCATGGTATGGGTTTGATCTATGGCCCTTTTTCACTATGGTGACCCCTGGTCTAGGGTGAATTAACGAGGAGGACAAGGTCCAAAAAAGGGACCCACTCATAATAAAAACCACTCCAAATTTGGTGGATCAGCAAAGTGGAACCCCCATGTAGGTGTGGCTACCTTGCATGTGGACCGAACATTAGTTGAGCATATTCCTTCTAAGTATTGGGTTGAGGGATCTAGCATTTAGTGATGGCAAGTACCATCACCTATGTGGACAAGTTGGATCCTATCTAGGTTGAATTTCCCCTTACTTAATGTGGCCCACTTCTAGGATCTAGGCATCGAGGGTGAGGAAAGAGTATTAACTTTTATGGAAAATTAGATGTGGTTGGAACTAGATATAACATGAGATGTTTGCAAAACATGAAGGGGAAGGCCTAGAGGGGCCCATGTGCCAAATTTGACATGACACGTGCCATGAGGGCTTAGTAGTGGCCACATGGATGCCATGTAGGGAGTCCTAGTAATGGTGTGGACCTCATGTAAGATGATGTGGACCTTTCTTTATGTTGATATGACATTGCCACAGAGGCCAGGTAGGAGCCACATGGATGCAACGTGGAGTTTCATTTCGATGTGGCTCTTTATGATTGATCAAACTTCAAATGGCCTGTAACTTTCAATATAGGAATCAGATTGAGATAAAATTTATATCGCATGAAAGTTCGCAATGAGCTAAATGTGATGATGGCATTTGCTTCAATTTTTGATGGCAATGGAAAAGTAGGATTTTGTGATATCATCTTCATAATACAACTTGGAGGTTGGGTTAAAGTGTATAGGTAACACCTCTTGCAACTCGATAAAGTACAATGGGGTGGGAGGGATTGTGACAATATAATTATGTAATTTTTTTATTATAAATCTCAACAATCAATAGAAAATGAGGAGTATGTGAATCAAACTTGTCTCTAGTCGGAGCTACCTTGATGTGAACTACTTTATTGGATGAAGAATTATCAATATTTATTGTATGAAAATAAATTGTGCCAACTTCTAAAGCTTTAACATTATTTTTTTGTTGAGTGATTTTTGGTAGTTCATACAAAGAAATATTATACTAATGAGTCTCTTCTTTGAAGGCAACATAGTTTTGAAAGACATTCCATCATAATTTGTACTTATCTTGACCTCTCTCAGGGTTCTCAATCTCTCTAGCTACACCAAAATAACATTAGTCACAACATGAGTGGGGCAAGTAAGGCTACTTGAGTTTCTCTTATTAAGAAATATTCCCATCAAATATTTTCATAAAGAGATATGCCATCTTTCTAAACTTCAATTTTTGGATCTTTCAGGTTGTAGAGGCCTAAATGTATTTCCATCTCATATTGGAGACCTAAGAAATCTCAAAAATATTAATTTAGATGGTTGTTCTAATCTATACATGATTCCATGTGAGATATCTAAACTTCACTAATAAAACTCAATCTATTGATAGATTTAAGTGTGGAAATGGAATCACTAGCAAGTGTTGAAAAGTGGGCAACAAGAAATGATAAATATAGAATGTGCTAAAAATAGAATGTCTAAAAATAGTAGCTTGACTAGTGAGGTCATTGGCCACCTTGGGTGAGAGGTGAAACTGCTAAAAATAGAAAGTTCTAAAAATAGCATTTTTGGGTCCCTTCCTATTTATAGCAGTCCTTGGTCTATCTATAGGAAGTAAAATCAAATTTGGTCTTAATAGCAATTTAAAATATTAATTGATTAATCTCCATGAGTTAATTAGTTGGAAAATGTAAACTTGAAGTCTTTGTGAGAACATGCAAATTAGTTGTCCCACTGATTGAGGAATTTATCCTTTATTCTTTCCACTGATTGAGGAATTAAGTATGAGTTCTATAATGAGAGAATTAGTTGACTTAGTTCTAACTAGTCAAGTCCAGTTAGATTATTTTAACAAGTTGTTAAAATAATAAAATATAGTTTGTTAATGCTTGTATGCATGTGACAACTATTATTTTAGATAACTAAGGATTCACTCATGGATAACTGTTGCATGTCAATTCTGTCAGAGACCCAGTTGAGATCAGATGCTTGGATCTTCCCATGGAATATTCCTTGCATGCAGGAGGAACTAGTGTCCTCAAGGATTGCATAGTTGGACTTATGGTTGACAGCAGGTATGATTTGGGGCCAATGCTCACATGTTATGAATTGGACCCCAATCAAAATTGCGTAAGGAAATAGGGGATTGGAGGACTTGAGGCCTACATATTGAGGCATAGTGAGTCTATGATCTTCATCTTTTGATTGCAGAGAGTACAAGATAGCTCTTGAGCTGATATTTTTTGTAACCAGAAGAGGGTTTCCACTTGATTGATAATACACTGTTGGGGTTTTATGCTGGTGCTTTCCCTAGTGATATATCTGTGTTATGTGTGATTATTTCTCTTGATCAGTTATATGTGTTTATGATTGATGTTGCTCATGAAATTGATTTTTCTTCCACTTAATGTTTTGTAGAAGTAGATCATGTGTTTTGCTTTAGTACATTGCATTACCAGTTTGATCTACAGGTGAAATTTCTACATGGTATCAGAGCACAGATAATCAAGCAAGGAACAATATATAAGAAAGAGAAAGAAAGTCTAAGTTTATTATTCAGGATATAGATATCTAGTTCTCATCACAGTTCATATTTCATCCAAATGGCCTTTACTGGGTTGAGGCTTGAGTATGCCCTTGATGGCAGCTCAAACTACATAGCTTGGAAGGATTGCATGGAGGCAGTATTGGAAGATAATGGCATTAAGGACTTCATTGATCAAGATGTCCCCAAGCCTACTGATGCTACTTAGGCTACATACTAGAAGAAGAACGTGGCTAGATCTAGGAGAATCATCCTAGAGGGAGTTCGAGATCACATAGTCTCGAGCCTCGATGGGAAGGAGACTCCATTTGCAATGTGGAAAACATTGAAAGATTTATATCAGAATAGTAGTGATCAGAGGAAGCTAGTACTGAAGGACAAGCTTCGAAAGATCAAGTGTGAGAAGGGTGATACGATCACTACATTCTTGAACAAGCTCACCAACTGCAAAGATGAGCTTGCAAGCGTAGGGGTCACTACCGCTGATGATGATATGGTGAGTCTAGCACTCCTTGGCCTTCCTAAGAGCTGGCATAGCTACCAGGACTCAGTGAATGGAAGGGAAAAACTGCCAGATTGGGAACGACTGTGGTTGGATTTGATGCAGGAGGAGATCAGACGGAACACCAGAGATGGAGCTTCTTCATCAAAGAATGATGATGAAGAGAACTTGGATTTAGCATCTAAAGCTAAGAAAGGGAAAGGGAAGGCATCCCAATCCAAGTCTTCTCAAGGAGGGAAGAAGTTTGACAAGTTGAAGGTGAGATGCTTTCATTGTCATGAGTTGGGTCACTATGCTACTAGTTGCCCAAAGAGGAAGAAGTCCAAGAAAGGTTCCTCCAAGGAATCTGATGGTGATGCTCTAGCTTCACAATTTGAGATGGATTTCTCACTTATTGCATGCATGGTTTCATCCATCATGGGATGTGTTTGGTACTTGGATAGTGGAGCTTCTTTCCACATGTCAGGTGACAAGAGTATTTTCAGCACTTTGGAGGAGAAGGATCTCCAGATACGGATCAAGATTGGCGATGATGGAAAGTACCGTGTCTCAGGTGAAGGTACGGTTGTGTTTCAGAGAGAGCATGGTTCTCCCCTCTCTCTTTCTAATGTTATGTATGTACCAGGGCTGAAAAAAAATCTTGTGTCTATTGCTATCCTTGAGGATAAAGGCTATGATGTAGTCTTTAGTTTGGGAAAGGTTTTCCTAAGGCATATCGGCACTGGACAGACCAAACAGATAGGGATTCGAGTTAAGAATCTCTATAAGTTATAGGTAGAAGACTGTGCTGCTTTGAGTTCCAAAGCAGAGGTGATGCATGGCCAAGATATTGGTGAGTTATGGCATAGGAGACTGGGCCACTTGCATCATGGGGCCTTGAAGATCATGCAGCAAATTTCTACCGGATTACCCAAGTGCAAGCTGGAGCAAGTGAGCACATGCAAAGGTTGCACTTTGGGTAAGTATGCAAAATCTTCTTTTCATGATTGGGATGGTAGAGTAGGAGCAGTTCTGGAGCGAGTTCATTCAGATGTATGCGGGCCCTTCTCTACAGCCTCCATCAGAAAGCAAAGGTATTATGTTATTTTTGTTGATGATTTTTCTTGTAGATGTTGGATCTACTTCATGCAAAAGAAGGATCAAACCTTCTTGAAGTTTTGTGAGTTCAAAGCTTTGGCAGAGAAAGAATCAGGGATGAAAGTAAAGGCCTTGCGAAGTGATAACGATGGAGAGTATATTTCCCAGTAGTTTAAGGACTTCTGTGCTTCAGAAGGAATTAAATAGGAACTCATGGCACCTCATAACCCACAACAGAATGGGGTGGCTGAAAGGAAGAACAGATCTATTGTGGGCGCAGCTCGATTGATGTTGCATGACCAAGGCCTACCACTTCATCTGTGGGCTGAGGCATGCAATACAGCAATATATCTTCAGAACATAAGTCCTCATTATATTTTGGGGATGAAGACACCTATGGAGGCTTTTTCAGGGAAGAGACCAGATGTGAGTCACTTCCGCATCTTTGGATCACCAGTCTTCTATCATGTGACCAAAGATGCTCAAAAGAAGCTAGACCCAACAGCTGAGTTGGGAATACTTGTGGGGTACACAGATACACCTCACAACTATCATGTGTTTCTGCCTGCCAGTCAGAGGACCGTAGTGCGCAGGGATCTGAAGTTCGATGAGCAGCGAGCCATGCGAGTATCACTTGAGAGGGAGCTCAAGTTGCATGGTGATGATGAGGAACTATTAGTTCCTAAGGAGGAGGAGCCTCCTGATGATGCGGAGCAGCCACATGCAGAGATTCCAGTTGTGGAGATCACCACTACTGGAGAGTCTTCCAGAGAGGGGTGGAAACACTCTCGGGAAGCTGACAGATTGATGCAGGATGCGAGAGAGAATGTGGGGCAGCCATCCTCTCAGCGCAGACAGAGGAGATCTCCTGATAGATACACTGGCTACATGGCCCTGGTTGGGGAATGTGTAGTGACCGAGCCTTCTTCTTTTGAGGAGGCAGTGCAACAGCCAGTTTGGGTGGATGTGATGGTAGAGGAGTATGATTCTATCATGCGGAACAGTGTATGGGATGTTGTTCCTAGACCAGGGGACAAGTCAGTGGTTACTTCCCGATGGCTTTACAAGGTAAAGCAGGCAGCTGATGGTAGTATTGAGAAACACAAGGCAAGGTTTGTTGCCCATGGTTTCTCACAGGTTGAGGGGATTGACTATGATGAGACCTTTGCTCCTGTTGCAAGGTACTCATCGATTAGATCGATTCTAGCACTATCAGCACAGATGGGTTGGCAAATCCATTAGATGGATGTGAAGACAACATTCCTCAATGGGGAGATTGAGGAAGAGGTATACATAGAGCAGCCAGAGGGATTTGAGACCTTCGATCGTGAGTCACATGTGTGTCGGCTCAAGCGAGCATTGTATGGGCTGAAGCAAGCACCTCGTGCTTGGTATACCAGGATCGACAACTATTTCACTAGGTTGGGCTTCACCAAGAGTGAAGCAGATGTGAACCTCTACCACATCATTGTAGATGGTAAGCTATTGATTATTGTACTTTATGTAGATGATCTAATTTTGACAGGTGATGATCAGTTGATCAAGTCTTGCAAGGCGGATCTTGCAAGAGAGTTTGAGATGAAGGACATGGGCCTCATGCACTACTTTCTAGGCATGGAGGTGTGGCAGAGAGATGGGGAAGTATTTGTGTCTCAGGGAAAGTATGCCAATGAGATACTGAGTCACTTCCACATGGAGATGTGCAAGACCATGGAGACTCTTCTAGCAGGTAACTGGAGGAAGGAGGATGCTACTTCAGGTGAGGTAGTAGCTGCTACTGTCTATAGGCAGCTTGTGGGTTCACTCATGTATTTGGTGAACACATGACCGAATTTGTGCTTTGCAGTGAACCAACTGAGTCAAGCTATGGTTCAACCAACCAAGTTATTTTGGAAGGTGGCAAAGCATGTGCTAAGATATCTCAGAGGCACTACACAGTATGGATTATGATACAGGTGGACAGAGGGAGTGAAGCTCCAAGGCTTCACGGCTGCAGATTGGGCAGGTAGTCTATCAGAAAAGAAGAGCACTTCTGGAGGAATCTTCAACCTTGGGTCAGCTGCAGTTTCGTGGTATAGCAGGAAACAGAGATAAATTGCACTTAGCACAGCGGAGACAGAGTACATGGCATCTAGTCAGGCTACATGTGAGGCCATCTGGATGTGGAAGATTCTAGTGGGATTGTTTGGTCAGATGATGGATCCTATAGTGACATATTGTGATAATCAGAGTTGCATTAAACTCTCTGAGAATCCAGTGTTTCATGACAGGTCCAAGCATATAGATATCTGCTATCATCATCTACGGGATTGTGTGGTCAAGAGGATCATGATGTTGCACTACATTTCGACCGAGGAGCAGGACGTAGATATTTTGACAAAGGCATTGTCAAAAGGCAAGTTTGAGTTCCACAGAGACACGATCGGGGTTGCTGATAATACCTTTCTTGTTGAGAGGGAGTATTGAAAAGTGGGCAACAAGAAATGCTAAATTTAGAATGTGTTAAAAATAGAATGTCTAAAAATAGCATGTTTAAAAATAGCAGTTTGGTCAGTGAGGTCATTGGCCACCTTGGGGGAGAGGTGAAACTGCTAAAAATACAAAGTTCTAAAAATAGCATTTCTAGGTCCCTTCCTATTTATAGCAGTCCCTGGTCTATCTATAGGAAGTAAAATCGAATTTGGTCTTAACAGCAGTTTAAAATATTAATTGATTAATCTCCATGAGTTAATTAGTTGGAAAAAGTAAACTTGAAGTCTTTGTGAGAACATGCAAATTAGTTGCCCCACTGATTGAGGAATTCATCCTTTATTCTCTCCACTGATTGAGGAATTAAGTATGAGTTCTGTAATGAGAGAATCAGTTGAATTAGTTCTAACTAGTCAAGTCTAGTTAGATTATTTTAACAAGTTGTTAAAATAATAAAATATAGTTTGTTAATGCTTGCATGCATGTGACAACTATTATTTTAGATAACTGAGGATTCACTCATGGATAATTGTTGCATGTCAGTTCTGTCAGAGACCTAGTTGAGATCAAATGAGGGACAATGTACTATCAGATGCTTGGATCTTCCCATGGAATATTCCTTGCATGTAGGAGGAACTAGTGTCCTCAAGGATTGCGTAGTTGGACCTATGGTTGACAGCAGGTATGATTTGGGGCCAATGCTCACATGTTATGAATTGGACCCCAATCAAAATTGCACAAGGAAATAGGGGATTGGAGGACTTGAGGCCTACATATTGAGGCATAGTGAGTCTATGATCTTCATCTTTTGATTGCAGAGAGTACAAGATAGCTCTTGAGCTGATATTTTTTGTAACCAGAAGAGGATTTCCACTTGATTGATAATACAGTGTTGGGGTTTTATGCTGGTGCTTTCCCAAGTGATATATCTATGTTATGTGTGATTATTTCTCTTGATCAGTTATATATGTTTATGGTTGATTTTTCTCATGAAATCGATTTTTCTTCCGCTTAATGTTTTGTAGAAGTAGATCATGTGTTTTGCTTTAGTACATTGCATTACCAGTTTGATCTACAGGTGAAATTTCTACAGCAAGTATTTAGAGTTTGAAGGGTCTAAATAATATGAAAAAGTTGCAAGTATGGATAGATGACAAAGGCTCAATAATTGAACATGGCATAGTGGGAACCTATTTGGAGATGAGGAACTTACACTTGGCCTTCTAGGGAATCTTTGACTTTGTGACGAGGGATCTTCCTCAGGACACATAAAAAATGAAGAAGATACAAAGTCTAAAGCTCTACAATTATGGAGGGTCAAGTTTTCCTCATTGCAAGTTTGAACATCTTGAAATGGTACAATTGGAAGATTCCACAACATAACAAAGCTCTCTTTGTTGGAGCTATTTCCCAATTTAAGGCTTCTGAAGTTGTTATTTCTCATGGGAAGTCAAAGTGGATATCTAAGGTTAGAGAAGTTGGGTCTATCGAAACTAGAGAGGTTAGAGAGTCTAGGTGGCCCATTAAGCATGAGAGTGTGGGATGAAAGAACTCTACTCACCTTTGTGTCTTGAATGTACATGATTATCCATCTTTGAAAAGATTTCTCACTAGCATGGATAATTTGCGAAATTTGTGTAATGATTTACTGCGGAAACATTATTTTTCTTCCTTACATAAATCCTATCCTTTTCTTTTAGAGAAAATAAAACAAAAGTGGTGGGAAGGCACATGAGAAGATGACAACATGAAATTCAAGTTTCAAAAAATATTTATACTTCACTATGTATAAGTAAATATTATTTTGAAAAAAAAATAATTAATTTTTTTTATGATAAATAAATGTTATTTTGAAAGAAAAAAAATATTTATTTATTAATTATTAATTTATTTGATAATGGTTTTATGTAGTGGTATTGAAATTTGAATCAAAGAATTAAAATTACGTAAAGTTGTGATTTAATGATAGGATGATACAGCATCATAATTGAGATTAAAGTTTAAATTTACATTAACGTTATATTTTAAAAATTGGATTTAAATGTACATGAGCATATTATTTCAAAGATTGAAATAATAATCAAAATGATTGTGTTTTATCCACTTTTTTTAAATTGTTACACTAAGTAAATTGTTACACTAAGTTAGTTTAATGTGACAACATTTTTATATTAACATATTAACTTATTTTAATGTGACAACATTTTTATATTTGGCATTGGTGTTATTCAAATTATTTTTAAGATGATGAGGTAACATAATTATTTTTAAATTCCATTTTTATTTTCAAAGAGTATAATCATAATTTTATGATATCATTAAATTCTAGAGATTTTATGCTTAACATGGGACTTTGTCTAGGAATTAACATTCCTCTTTCCTTCAAACAAGTATTGTCCTCAACATTTGATTAGATATAGAGGTTTTTGCATGAAGAAATAATCTTGCAATGTTATCTCTTCCACCAATTGGTTCTTCCACTTGACGAGCCACTTAGTAATTGTTCATTTTGATAGCTTCTTAATCCTTGTTTCAAGATTTGTTTTAAGCTCCAATACGATTTTCCATTCTTCGTTAAGCTTTGGGTAAAATATTTTGAACTAGGAGCTTGTCACCAATTACCTTCTTTGAGAAAAAAACATGGAAGATTGGCGTACAAATGAAGATGGAGAAAAGCCCAATTTGTAAGCTATATTTCCAATCATCTACAACACCTTATAGGGACCACGATACTTGGGTGCTAATTTATTTTCCTCTTTTTGTTGTTTGATGGACATTTATTTGTGTGTTGTAACCTTAAAATTACCCAACCACTCACTTCAAATTCCCTTTCGCAACAATGTTGATTTTCTTATTGTTTCATCCTATTTTGTGCTATAACCAACTTGTCCTTCAATAGTTTGAGAGCCTATTGTTGATGCTATATGTGGTCCATTTATTGAACCTTTACGTTCCATTTCAAGGGTGATGTGATGGGTGGAAGGTGATATTCATGAAGTGCCATAAATGGGGAAAATATTCATGAAGTATGGAATGATGTGTTGTACCACCATTCTACCAAGGGCGATCACTTGACCTATTGCGTATGCTTTTAAGAGGTAAATCAATGAAGATATCCTTCTAGACATTTATTCACAATCTTAGTTTTTCCATTAGAGTGAGGATGATAAGATAATTTGTAAGCTAATTGCATACCCAAACAAGAAAATAGTTCCATCAAAAAATTTATAGTGAAAATTGAATCTCTATCACTTATAATAATCTTGGGGATTCCATGTAGTTTATGAACTATTTCCATGAATGTTGTGGCTATTGTAGATTTTATTAAAGGATGAGAAAGGGAGTAAAAATGGAAATACTAATAATTAATAAAACTTGAAATATACAATACTAATAAGTACTGATTATTGTATATTTCGGTTTTACTATTTTTTACTAATTGTTGAATGAAAATAAGGATGAAATATAAAAATCCATGATTTCCATGGAAAACATTCTCTTGGAGAGGATTTATAAAAGGGATGGTGTAGATCCAAGAAAATCATGAACATAAGGAGAAGTGTATTATTGAGAATTAATCTCATATGGGCAATTTTTTTTTTTTTAATTCTAAGTTATACTAATTCTATTAATGAAAAAAGGATATCATACACTGAGGCCGGAGCCTGTACTTAACCATCTCAGAGGAATGGAAACAACCAGCAAAGTTTGGATCTGAACTGCCCAGAAGGGAAACCAGTCCGTAACAGAAAAGAGTTCAGAGAATTAGCTTGTTGCCCACATAGGGGATACCAGCAAAGCGTCCAGTTTGTTATCATTGTATCTAATGAGACAAAAAAACCAACTAAAGAGCTGAAAACTCATAGTTATTTCACCGAAACCCCATTGAAAACAAAAAGCTAAAAAACAGAGTCCCAAAAAACCTGAGACATGTAGCATGTTGAGTGGCAGACTTTGTGGCGGACGTGTTGCGTGCTGAGTGGCAGCAAGGTGGCAGACAATGAGGTAGACACGCGGCATCAAGGTGGCAGACTAGGGACGTGGCAGAGACGGAGAGTGTTCCTCCACGATGAAGCACCTGTACTCCTCCATGTCGCCACCTGCCAGAAGCGAGGTCTCCATGTTGCCAGCCTGTAATGCCGGGTGTTCTTCCTCGACGAGACAACAATATTCGTCCATTACCCAGTTTGTATGCTGAGCCTCATTCACCTCCTTCCCTGCACGTCTTGTCTTCTGCTCCTAGCTCCGCTCCCTTGCTCCTTGGATGCTTGTCTAAGCTAGTTCTGGAATGGCTTTGGTGTGGCTGCACCCTGTTGTGGTGCGCCCAGCACCAGTATGTTTGATACCCCAATTGCCCTAGTGCTGCCACCCCCCGTCGTTCCTTGCTCCTCAATTACATTGGTGTGTCCACCAACCTCGGTGGCTTGTTCCTCAGTGATTTGCTCCTCCTCGTGAAAGAGAATGGTTATGGTGGCCGTGATGAGGGGCTTGTTCAGGGTGGAGCGGAAGGTGAATTGGGCATTCTGGGAATGCAGTTGAGGAATGGGTGGAGTGCCTCTGGGAGACGAGGCAGAAATGTAGGGGAAGCTACTGGGAGGCGACGCAGAGGCAACCTCTTCCACTGCGTGTATTTGGGTAACGACTAGGGATTTGCTCAGCCAGAGAGGAAGTGGTATCCGAAGCAGGAGAGTGTTGGGGGCGACTCAGGCTCCCTCGGCTCCCACCCCTACGGCTACGCATACGATGTCACACCATATTGTCTGTAGGCGTATGCGAATTTCTTCCAGAATTGGGCACAATGGGGTGCAACGACACAATGGAGCTTGCAGACTGCTCAGCAGAGGGATGAGCAGCCAGGGCCGAAGGGAAGATAAAATGACAATCCAGGCTATGGGTGAAGTGGATGCCCGGGCCGAAATCAATGCAGCAAAGGAGGTGGTAGCGTCTCCCTGTGGTTGTGCGGGAGTTGGGTACAGTCGTGGCTTGAGGGCAGAGGCATTGCAGTGGCAGAGGTTGCAGAGGTTGATAGGCAGAAGCAGAGGTGAAATTCTCCCGAGAATTCATGTTTGCACTGAGCCGAGGTTGATGGCGGTTAACAGATTGGAGGCAGTGCTCGCATAAGGTGCATTTATGGCGATTGTAAATGCCATTTTTGGACCTCTGTGCCAACCTGCGGGAGGCCATGTGGTCTCACCACACGCCAACCCAGTTGGCTGCCACCTTATTGTCCTTAATTGTCACCCACATCTGGGAATATGGGAAATATGTTATCACAATTGGAGAGCACATATTTTGAATGGCAAAATCATAATCATGAATTTTCAATAAAATATCCACATCATTATGGCTTCAAGTGAACACTAAGGAACTACTACATTTCAAGGATTGATATGAGGAAATTTGTTGGTAATGATCCTGTGAGGACCCATCTCGGGGTCCTCAAACAATAAATAAAATTTCATATAATTTACACAGTAATATATATATATTGTAGAGAGAGAGAGAGAGAGAGTATTCTTTTTTACAATAACATATAGAAAGATGTAACATAATTGATTTACAACCATTTTCTTAAGTTAAACAACAATAAGAAGAATACCTCCAAGAAAATTCATCCTGAACTTGGAATCAAAAGGATATAAGTAGTTAGAAATAATTATGACAGTAAGGCATGGAAAAATAGGGTAAAGGATGTAGTAGTCAAATTAAGTAAGCAAATTGAGGATAGCACTTCCCATTTAGAGTACCCAACTAACCTATAGTCTCCTATCCTCTCTAACCTACTACTACTCCCATCCTATCCATATTCTTTTGTTATACGCTATGGCGTCGACTATACCAATCTAGCCACTAAAATAACTAAGAGAGCAATAGTGTCAAATATATCAACCTAACATCCCCAATAGGAAATCAGAAATCATCATCACACATATAGGGGAGTGTGTCCCTCACCGGCCTCCCACAATTCTAGGTTTGGAGGTTACATGGTGGGAGCTGCCTCCACCCCTCCTTCAAGAACTAGGGTCAACACCCTAACATGGACCAATCTATGATGTTGGTCAGGTGCTTGTCATCAAATAATCAAGTCAGGTAGTCATGTCACTGGCAATTTGTACCTTACCCCATGTCATAATAGTTCATATCAAGTAGATAAAACTATAGTAGAACAATGTACATCATACCATTTCTCATTGGATGTCTTGACATCCCCTAGTCACCATCATGGATATTTGGCTATCACGTAGTCCCTTCTAATATGTAGGTCATTCTCATCCCAACATATACACAACAAAAAAAGATATATAGACAGGGGATCATAATCATCATTTTATTAAGTCTGATATCCAAGTACCATTTTTTTTCAATTAATATCAACATTTTGGAAGTAAATCATACATCAAATAAGTCATAACTCTGATAAGTCATATACTAGATAAATCATAACTAGATAATCCATATATTAGATAAATCATACATCAGATACTTTAATGAACAAAACGTAATCCATCAAGTTTTTTATATATAAGTAAGTTTATCCACCCAACCGAAATGCATCAATATTACATATTGTTCATAAATAAAACAAAATTAAAATATAAATAGGGCCTCAACATAGGTAGCTATCTAGGTAAAAATGGGAATCACAAGAGGTTAAAAATTAAGGGGTAGTCCCAAAATATAGTCTCTGCCTCCTCCCAGGTAGAAAACCCTAGGTTTTACTTGTCCCACTGGACCTTAACCTCATCCACCAAGCAATACCTGAGATTTCAAACCCTATAGTCCAATATGCATAACAATTTGAACATTATGGTTCCCACATTCAAAACCTAAAATTCCCTCTAATTGGTTTATGAGATTCATAAAAAACATAATTTCATAGAACATATACATGAAAAACATCGTGTTTTATGCAAGTGGACTGGAAGTACAAGACGATAGGCAACTGGTCCAATTTTCTCTTTGATTCTAAATGGTCCTTTAAATTAAGATGACAACTTATTCCCTTTCCTAGACATAATGGTGCTCTTGTTGGGTCAGATACAAATAAAAACTTGGTTTCCAACTTCATAACTTCGATTAGTTCTACGTGGATCTACATAACTATTTTATCTATCCTATGATTTATTTAACCTTTGTCCAAACTATTTTACTCATTCCTCCATTTCTTGGACCAATTTTGGCCCTACTATTACTCTGTCCTCCAACCTTTCCCAACTTAATGTTGTCTTGCATGGCCTCCCATATAGAGCTTTAAAAGGAGGAATATTTATCGAACTATGGTAATTGGTATTCTAGTAAAAATCTACCAATGGTAGATACTTTTCCCACTGAGTCTGATTATCCATAACATACATTATAAACATGTCTTCCATAATCTAATTTACTCTTTTAGTCTACCCATAAATTATGTTTGATATGTTGTGCTTAAGTTTAATTGTGTAAAACTCCCATCCAACTTCGATACCATCTAAAGGGTAGAAGTAGGTATTACTATCATTGAACCAACCTCCATAGTCCTATCATAGAAATGGGGTCCCAAAATTTCACCATCTTTCAAATTTCTCAAAACTTAAATTAAATATTGTCATTGCATTCGTCTTTTCATGATATTTTTAGATATCTAACACCCATATCAAGAGATATGGAGGATTAGAGATTTGGTCAATGAATCCCTTCCACATCATTGGTTTCCTATTGTAGCACCCACATGGTGCCCACGTGGCCACTCCACCTCTCTTGGTGAATCCATGGGAAGGGAGGATACACATAAGCTTTAGAGTAGTTAGAGGTCATCTCCCAACCATTATAACACAACATAAAACTTGGTAGTCTCTAACCACCAACCCCTCGACTAACTAATCCCCAACCTTGCCAAAAGATGCTTTCGTTGTAGCTTATTGACCACTGACCTGGCAGATTCTCTTGACCCCAGACCTAGAGGGTCCTTCCTAGCATTGAATTATGCATTATTTCCCTATGTTTCTATACATAATTTTTCATGGAGTTCCTCCCAGGCCGTGTGCATGTACGTTGTCCCTTTCAACTTGCATATTTCAGGACTTACCTTGCCATCTATGATCTCCTAGATGTAAATCCAAGCTCAACTACAGCTACTGCATTTTATCATTAAACACACAGGCATAATGCATAGTGCATAAGACTGTAAAATACAAGATTACCAGGTATCTCAATTGGCTCCCAATTTATGCATGTGAAAATATGATTCTATTCATTAAGAATAACTCAATAACATAGACCTTAGAATGTAAACAACAACAATACGTGCCATAAGCATGCACATTAGGCTCAATGAAATAAACATAAATAATCATGCTTGTGGACATATACTGGAAACAACCATTCCTCTTAAAATTACACATGAACTCAACATTCCATTTTTTTGATAGGAAGTCATATTTCTCAACATTGCACAAGGAATTAACCAACTCAATAAACATGAACACATTATTCAAATATATAATAACATAAGTAACACTTATGTTATAATGAAGCTCTAGAAACTAATATTGGGACTTCAACTCTCCACCCAACCATAAGATGATTGTTCTATGGCCTTTCTTGAAAATATCCACACTCGAGCTAGATTTAGAGCTTGGGGAGGAGTGTTTTAGGGAAATAACCATAAATCCTCACCACGTTAGGGAATCCAGAGATATCACTATCTCCACCATTGGTACCAAAATAAATAGTCTAGATATATCACCATCTCCAACCATGAAACCAAACCAATAAATAATTCTTTAGTAACTCCACCCAAATTAGAATTCCAGAGCTCACTGAAGTGATCATTTCTTGGAAAGAAAGCATGGGAAGACATCATGAATTATGTTTTATTGGGCTTCCAAGGGACACACCATCCACCCAAGTTAGGAATTCAAATAACCTATGTACCTAACCCAAGAGAGCTTCACTACACCCTCTTCTCCTGCTTAAAACAAAAGACCTCCTCCATCCACCTGCTAGAGAATAGTACGGGCTACTATAGCCTCTTCTTCTCCACACAATTTTATGAGCTTCCTTTTCTAAGCTCTCCCTTTGCATCGATGATAGTTTGTCTATATGTCCATGTGTCTCTTTTCTTCACCTCCTTTTCCTTCTTCTTCTTCCATGGTTTCCACTATGGCCATTGCAACCATATATGGTTTCATGGACATGTGTCGCCCAAACCGCCTTCCAAACAATGCAACCCATCAACCATAAACTTTTCTTTCTTTTCTTGCATACTTGTTTTTAAGATAAATATGGACATGTCCTTCTTGGAGAATTCCATACACTTCTTCCATTATTCATTAATTTCTCAGTTAATTTCATTAAAATAAAAACTAGCTAGCCCCATACTTTTCATTAAATGGGCTACTTCCACCAAATTTCCCAAGCAACCTACTCAACTCAAAGCTCTGAAATTTGTGTCCCAAAACTTATCTAGAATTAATTATACATTAGTTACAAAGTTTGCAATAAGGGAGTTAGCCAGGGGACTATCACAAATTCAATCCCCTTGGAGGAACACTATCCTCGGTGTTGTATAATCAAACACATTTACATCCATGATTTAAACCAAGAAAAAACCATTAAGAGATTTATATATAAAAATTTGTACAATAATTTACAAAATTATTCACATTTTCTTAGCCAACAAACAATGATGAATATTGTTAAGATAGTCTTCGGCAAAATCACATAACCAATCTTTTGTCAAAAGATTGATTGGTTATGTGATTTTGCCGAAGACTATCTTAACAATGTTATGGATCACAAAAGTCTAAATTCCTTAATGATGAATATTGTTGGGTGATTTAATTGTGAGTTAAATCCCTATCATTAATTGTCAACTTAGGGTTCATAAATTGATGAGGTATACATGTACTATATGTAATAGTTGGTTATTTATTAGAATATATTAATATAATGCAATTGAAACTAATTATAAAGTTAATTAAATTAATCCAATCCATTTCTAAAAATAAAGAAATTGAAATCACAATTGCATAAAGGAAATCACACTTGCTGAAAGGAAAAGCACACTTGCATAAAATGAAAACACACTTGTTGAAAATAAATGAAATAATATAACTACACTATGTTACCAATATGTACAAAGTTATGCAAACTGTGGTTGATGGGGGCCCTCCATTTTTCAGCAAGCACACTGAACAACTATGACATCCTAGAGATCAAAGTAGCAGTATGTATTTCATAAAATTAGTTACAATATATTACAAGAATTCTCTATCCTAACTTTACAAACCACATCTTGGATGGAACTTGGAACCTCCAACTAGCAACTAGCAACTAATTACCTAGAAACTTGGCAACGTCTACTAACAACCTAACACCTAACCACCCTTTGTACAAAGGGTGCACCCCTATTTATACAAAAATTGAGGATAGCTATTCAATAAATATAGATCCTTAGATCTCTCCTAAATCCACATTTATCTCTTATGGTTACAACCAATCACCTAAAAATATAAGATACAAATCGTCTCAAAATTATCATCCATGATTCTTCTCCCTTGAATGTGTTTAGTTAATGATCCACATCTACAATTATTCCACAAAGCTTCATGAGTTGAAATTTGAAATTCGAATTTGTGGTTGGGTGGCCAAATAGGACCCTTCTAGAATCTCTAAGGAGGCCTACAATATCACAAAACTCATAACACTTTTAGATATATATGAAAACATGTTAATTTCCTAATATTTAATCATAAATTCTCTTAAAATACTTAAAATCAATGACTTGGAAAATAATAATGATAAATCCATGTGATTATGAAAATGGTACTTAATAAAAGGTTATGGGGCTATAGAGTTATGGAATGAGGGTAAAATGATTGAAATGTGGGTAAAAGTGGATGACATTTTGGAGGCCCAACATACCCACCAACTAAAGATGTTGCATGTCCTCATGCAACTATTGCATTGATTCCCTTAACCATAAGTTGATCTTATTGAAATGTTTTGCTTCTTTATGAGATTTGGCTTTGTATTTATTCTCTTTTAACTTTGGATAATCATATCATTTGACAATTTTATCCTGTTTACAAAGTGTACTCTGAAATACATTTGATGGCAACATATATTTTTTATGGTTGGTTCTTCTGTGACAACCAAAATTTATGAGTATTGGTCCTTGTGTAACAATACTTTTCTTATTTTTGTTGCATTAAAATACTTGAAAACATTGAGAATTCATTTTTAAGTCCTCGTATCGATTGTCAACCATATAATGTGCTCATCAATTGATAATTGAAAAACATATAAACTTTTTGAATCAAAATTCAATAATAGCTGATTGGGAAAAATATGTTGGTTAGGATGAAATGAAATGTGACATGTGGCATGAAATGTGAATATGAATTGATATCCCTTCCCCCCAACTAAAGGTGTTTTTAGTTTTTGGAAAATGAGAAAGGGAATATGAATGTGGTGATGGATTTTCCAAAATCACAATTTTAGCATTTAAGGAATTACATGATTAAAGATTAGAAAACAACATACCTTCACTTACCTGAAAAGTGGACAAGCTATGTATATAGAAGAGTGTGGCTACTGTTGTTGGATCATGGAATATGAAGTAAAAGAATCTGATTTGCTTCTTCTTTCTCTTGGTTGTATGAATTGAGGATGAGATTGGAATCTTTATTGCTACGGATACTGAGTTGAGTCTTGCTCTAAACTGCTGAAATCATATAGTCTTCATTCATTCCCACTCAGTGGCATAATTCTTATATATTTGAATAGATGTGTCGGTGTCGAACATAGAAAATAAATTGTTAGATTACTAGCCATTAATGAACTTCATTAACCAACAGGAGACTACTCACCATTGATGTCAATGAGAGTCAAGATGCCTAAGTACATCTTACTAGGTACGAATAGATGTGTTGTAGTCAAGTCACCTAGAAGATCCAACAAACATGAGACATTGATGTATTCCCATTATTTATTGGCGAGAGAGCTTGCCATTACGACATACAAGCCCCAAGGTACTTGAAAGATCTCTAGTCTTGATCCCAAATGATGTGTCAGAGTCGATGGGTCAAAACTTGTTAGAAGGGAGGCCTTAATGAATCCTCCATCATCTAACGCGAGTATAAAATAATAATTTGAAGGACTATAGATGGAAAGTCAGCATTGAAGCAAGGTTTATTCAACAAAATGGAAAAGGAAAATGGGGTGACTCAGCTTTGTAAGGGAGCTGAATGACGTTATTTTTGGGATAAGGTTGAGTGAATATGAGGCAAGAAAGTATGAAGATTATGAAGGGAAATGAGTTTTTGGTAGCAGGGAGATGGAAATTTATGGATCGACTGTAGGCTTAGAATGAGTAGCAATGGTAAAATTGGTATCTGTTTAGTAGCAATGGTGTAATGGATCTGATTTGACATGGAATGATCATGCTCTTTTGAAAGAAACTTGGTCTTAAAAAGGAACTCGGGCATATAGTGATCTTCTTTCATTGTCCTGAAACCTGCAAAATTTAGCAATTTATGCAATAAAATGTAAGACTATAGAGAGAGAGATTATTAGTCTCTCTTCATCTGATATATACACAAAAGTACTAATAAACCAAATTCAAGGACGAAAAATTAAATGCACTTTTACCTGGTTGGAAAGCAGTACATGGATCACTTGTTATTGTTTTGTTGGGGATTTCTTCAGTGTGTTTCTAACCAATTTTGATCTTGAGACCTCTTCTCCATACACTTAATGCTTTATCAATAGATGATAAACCAAATTTTCATAAGCTACTAAATCGAGTTAATTCTGCAACTACCAAAAACGCAGATCATTGCACTGCCTTTCCGCTTTTACAACTTGCAGTTAGACTCGGATGGTGGCTTGTCAATTATCGCAGTTTGGTTTTTAATATTTGAAGGTTTTTATGAAGGTTGAAGCTTGTGACTACATTAGTTGTTTTTCTCTAGTGCTCCACCCTTATCCATGATCCCATGGACCAGGAAAATGCTCAAAGTTAAAAATTCTTGGATCATCTTGAAACCAGTAGCAAAGCATATATTTCGTCATTCTAAATCCGACTTCGGATGCTCTTGGAATCGTGTTCTGTTCATTTTGGGAAACAACTAAAAAAATGAATTTTGAGTTGCAGGAATTCCCAGTCAACAGTTCGTACGCTGATTGGGTCATGAATTGGCAAGTTTGATTGGACCTTCATTGGCCAATGGATGGTTGACACTTGGCAGTATTTTACTGGTTGAAACGTGGCTATTTTTCATTGGTTACAGTTTGTTGTGGTGGCCCAACGAGGGAGTGCTACGTGGGCCAACCATTGGTTGCCACATGGCCTCCTCGCAGTGGAGGGAAATTTTTGTGTGAGGTTGAACAGCCTCCACAGGAATCGAAACCGCAACTTCTCATCAACCGACAAAGCTCCTTACCAATCCGCCTACATTATTACTTGTTTAATATAGTTTTGAATTATATATTTAAAGTTGAACCATTCACGCTGTTGGAGAAAAGGGTCGGGGCTAAGCCCTAGCCCCTAGCCATTCCAATACCATAGAATCACAGGCGAGGGCCAAGGTCTAGGTCTTAGCCCGATCGACGGTCCCATGAACACTGTAATATGACCAATGCTAAAGTTTAAATGGGGCAATGAAGAATGGGGCTAGCCCCAGGTCGTATGACCCACATATGACCACACCAGTGAAGCGAAGGGGCGTGGAAATCCGTTTGTCCTTGACCTTGGATCTTCGACACCTAACGTGGTCATATGGTGCCACGTGACCATGATATTTAGAACTGGGGGATAAATGCATATTTTAACCATCCTACAAATTCAACCACAAATCGGGGATGTATGCCATGTTTGAAGGCAATTTCTACATTTTGGGCACACAAGCCGGGCTTAGGTCGAATTGTAGCATTATTAACAACAGAATTGGGTACAAACTTGAAACAGTGATATTTTACTCAATTTTTGGCCAAATGAGGAGCAAACAGAGTCAAAACAAGGGTTTTCGACAACGTTGGATCCATTGGAGACATTATTCTTTCTATTTGAGCTTTGTAAAATCCTATAATTATACTTTTTTATTGTGAATTTAGATCTCTTATCTAATTTTTATTGCAAAATTTTAAAACTAATTTTGTTCAATTTTATTTTATGATCTTCCATATCACAGATTGCATAATAAGAGAGCATACTCAACAATATTAAAACTTTTTATTCATTTGGAACCTAAAATTAAAAATAAAAGTGAAAGGATTTGATCTCTAACTTCAAATTGTGGCTCTCAAAAATCTATTTGTTATCCTTCTTCTCAAATATTCCTTCTCTTTCTACATCTTCCTGCAAATTATTAGTGAGTTGGGTGGCTCTTACTACACCACTAAAAAAAATAAAAATAAAAATCTAACTTATAAACTTAAGAAAAGACATCACCAAACTTGGTTTTATGAATTGATTCTACTAGATTCTACTCTACTAGAAATAGAAAATTTGTTTCAAGTATATGCATATTTCTAGTGTAACCATGTGCGTAACATGAGTAAATACATATTCATGATTAGTTTTGAAAAATATGCATTAAAATACATCAAGGCATGAAACACCAGTTGTTTTGATAATACAATTAAGAAGGAAGAATGGAAGAGTGATGTGACTTGAGCCTTGACTGGAACCATCTTTGAATAAGGCCATGACATTCGTGATTCCTTTCTTGGTTTAGATCACATTGAATATCCTTATTTATTATGCGTTCCACAATCTTAGATTCTACTGGTTGCTCCCCATCAAAATTATTGCACGAATCTTGAGTCTCTTCAATAGATTGATAAGAGGAATCAAAAGAGACTTGAAGATCTTCTTATGGAGGTGGAGAGACAGACAAGTTTCTGCATGCAATTAAAATATACTCTCGCTAAGAGGTAGATATCCCAGTTGTTTCTAGGATTCTATAAATTTCTTGGAAGAACATTCTTCAAATTCTTAATTGTTTATGAATTGCTCCAACTAGTTGATAATTCTTGTCGTGCACACAGATTAGTACAATTTTTTTTTAATTAAATATGTAAAATAATATAGTATGATTTTAACCATGCATTTAAAAATGAATGCAAATATCATGAGTTGTCTAAAATTTCAAAATAAACACCTATGTATACCTCCGTGGCAACAACACCATAACTTTGGGTGATTTAATTATGAGTTAAATCCCTGTCATTAATTGTCAACTCGAGGTTTGTAAACTGATGAGGTATACATGTACTATATGTACTAGTTGGTTATTTATCAGAATATATTAATATAATGCAATTGAAACTAATTACAAAGTTAATTAAATTAATCCAATCCAATTCTAAGAATAAAGAAATTGAAATCACACTTGCATAAAGGAAATCACACTTGCTTGAAAATCAAAATGAGACTTGCATAAATGACATCACACCACTTACATAAATGAAATCAAAACACCACTTACATAAATGAAATCACACTTGTAGAAATGAAATCACACCACACTTTCATAAATGAAAATCACACCACACTTGCATAATTAAAATCACACCACACTTGCATAAATGAAATTCACACCACACTTGCATAATTGAAATCACACTAGCTGAATTGAAATCACACTCACACCTGCTGAAATGAAATCACACTTGCTGAAAGGAAAAGCACACTTGCATAAAATGAAAACATACTTGTTGAAAATAAATGAGATAATATAACTACACTATGTTACCAATATGTACAAAGGTATGCAAACTGTGGTTGATGGGGGCCCTCCATTTCTCAGCAAGCACAACGAACAACTATCACATCTTGGAGATCAAAGTAGCAGTATGTATTTCATAAAATGAGTTACAAGATATTACAAGAATTATCTATCCTAACTTTACAAATCACATCTTGGATGGAACTTTGAACCTCCAACTAGCAACTAGCAACTAATTACCTAGCAACTTGGAAACCTCTACTAACAACCTAACACCTAACCACCCTTTGTATGAAGGGTGCACTCCTATTTATACAAAAATTGAGGATAACTATTCAATAAATATAGATCCTTAGATCTCTCCTAAATACACATTTATCTCTTATGGTTACAACCAATCACCTAAAAATATAAGATACAAATCCTCTCAAAATTATCATCCATCATTCTTCTCCTTTGAATGTGCTTAGTTAGTGATCCACATCTTCTATAATTATTCCATAAATCTTCATGAGTTGGAATTTGAAATTCGAATTGGTGGTTGTGTGGCCAAATAGGACCCTTCTAGAATCTCTAAGTAGGCCTACAATATCACAAAACTCACGAAACTTTTAGATATATATGAAAACATATTAGTTTCCTAATATTTAATCATAAATTCTCTTAAAATAATTAAAATAAATGAATTGGAAAATACTAATGATAAACCCATGTGATTATGAAAATGGTTACTTAATGTAAATTTATGGGGCTATAGAGATACAAAATGAGGGTAAAATGATGGAAATGTGGGTAAAAGTGGATGACATTTTGGAGGCCCAACAGATATGTTGCCCGGATATGATCAACCATCTCCCATGTGGCTTTCACAGGCCCAAAGTGCCTCCATTGCACTTTGGCTTACTCGATGACTCAATTTTGGAGCATGAACTTCCTCTGATCTAGGATGCAAAAAGTTTATGGTTGGAACCCTCCCTTTGATTCTACCTATAACACCGAAAAATCAATCACATGATTAACATCTTGTATATACCTTTTAAGCAAAGAAAAATTAAAAAAATCATGAAAGTTTATGTTGGAGGTAAGGAAAATTTATATGCCACTCATCCCACTGTCTCTAAGATTTGAAATGGATGTGGTGCCAACTTGGCACTGACATAGTTCTTAAGGAACTCTTCATGGTTTTAACTCGTAGTTAGACGTGCTCTCCTACTTTAAATTATTTATGAGCTCCATGCCACTCCACATTTCTCTTCTTCCTATCTTAAGCCACATTTAAATTATTCCTGGTGGTTATCATTTCTTGCTCCATCTCTTTTAACATATTAGGCCTAATAAGAACCATATTCACTAGATCTTTTCGATTGATAGGACTGTTACACTTTCTTCTATAAAGAGCCTCAAATGGACTCATTTTCAAAGACTCTTGGTAACTATTATCATAAGAAAATTACATAAGCGGAAGATACTCTTCCCACTTCCTTAGCTGGTGCATCACATAGATTCAAAGCATGCCTTCAAGGATTATGTTTTTCCTCTCAGTCTGCCCATATAATTGCAGGTGGTAGGTTGTACTAAATGCCAATTTTTTTCCTAGGCTATCAAATAATTTCTTCCAGAACTTGGAAGTAAACTTTGCATCTCTATCTAAGATTATTTTCTTGGGTACTCCATGCAATATCACAACTTATTTTACAATGACTTGAACTACATCACTTGTTGTATGAGTAGATCCTATAACTACAAAGTGTGTAGCCTTGCACTATTTTTCCAACACAACAATGATGGAATCATGTTGTTTGAATTTCCATGGAAATTTCGTAACGAAATCCATTGAAATCGCATCCCATTTCCATTCTGGAATGTGAATAGGCTGTAATAATCCTATTGGAAGCCTGTATTCAACCTTAACTTATTGGAATTCAATGCATTTAGATATAAAATCAATGACTTAAATTTTTAAATCTGGCCAATAGTAAAACTTCTTTATGGATATTAACGTATTTTGATAACCCAGATGGCTTGAATCTGGATTTGCATGAAACTCTTTTAATATGAGATTCTTCAAGTCAATTTGTTTTGACATTTAGATTCTATTTTTCATGAATATGATCATTCCATCCTTCATGAGATAAAACTTCTTATCCTTCTCACCTTTGAATTCTTGTATATTTTCTTTTATTTCCTGATATGTTTCATCTTGCTATTCTAAAATTTTAATTCTTTCTTGGATATCAGTCCTGCAATAACCAATGACCATGATGTGAGCTAATTGAGCTCGCTTGATAAGCACATAAGCAAGTCAAATTTCCTTCCATTTGATGCAGTTAATTTCAAAATCAAACTCATTAATTAAGGCCACCCATCTAGCATGCTTTCTATTCAATTTTGGTTGATAAAAAAAATGTCAGACCTCCATGATATCATCAATATGAATTTTCTTCCCAAGAGATAATGTCTCCAAATTACATGATGCAAACAACCTACCAATCTTGCATGAGTAAACCACCCAACCATTCTTTGCACACATATGTGCATACTACAAATTCCTTTTCTGCATCAACAATTTGAAGGATCGGTGTATGGGTAAGCAAATACTTCAACTGCTCAAAACTAGAACCAAACTTAGTTGTCCACAACAATTTCTTTCATTTTCTTTGTGACACTATGATTGGATGACAAATCTTGGAGAAATTTTTAATAAATCTCCTATAATAACTCGCCAAACCCATGAATGATCTAACCTCACCTACATTCCCTGGCATTTTCCATTCCATAATGGCTTTAATATTCTATGGATCGACTACTAAACTCCTCTTTGTGACCACATGTCCTAAATATTGAATTGATATTGGAAGAATTCATACTTGCTGAATTTTGCATAGAGTGTATGCTCTCTTATTAGTTGTAACATTGATTCCAAGTGCTTCTCATGCTCCTATATGTCTTTTGAATAGACCAGAATGTCATCAACAAATAATAATATGAATTTTTCCAAAAATGGGCTCAATACATTGTTCATCAGGCACATGTGTTGGAAATAATACTAAGAGGGGGAGTGAATTAGTTTTATCAAATCAATAATTTTCAATTTCCCAAACTAATTTATATACGCTACTTTTGTGAAGTGAACTAGTGTGTACACGCTACTATTATCAGAGAAACCAACATATACCTAGAGAACTTATGATTTAATCAATTTATCATGTGTTTATCTTTAATCAGTGCATCAATAACTTGTTAAACAGTGCAGTAAAAACATAATAAACAATCACACATAGGCAACACACATGAACACCAAGATTTAAGGTGGAAACCCAATGCGGGAGAAAATCCACCTACTGCTGTCGTCTCTATCTTCCTTTAATAATAAGAAAACCTGTTTACAATCTTGTACTAGTGTAGACTCATACCAGTACGCAGGCACCCACTTGTAGAAGGCTACAACCTTCTCTCATTTTCCAGCTTCTATTGGAAGGGAGCTACAAACCCCTAGCTCTTGTACTAGCCAATGTGTCTACTAGTACATAAGCATCGGCCTACAGAAGGCTACGACCTTCTCTCTTCTTCCTCCAGGGACCACGTTTCATAAATTTTCAGACTAGATGGTCCTGGCACACAACACTACACATGAAGGCCGTTTCATCAAATTTTCATACTGGACCCATTAGAACTTTCAAATTGCATCAACCAATAATCAGTTAATCTGAATAGTCAGATCAATGTCACTAGAACACTGTGTTGAACCCAGAAACCTGCATCATCATTAAGAACCAACTGCAACTTCAAAAATCATGCATCAAAATGTATACGCTACTTTGTTGAACCCAACCTGCGTGTATATGCTACTTCCTTTAACCAAACCTCCGTATACCTTCAAAACTACTGAAACATAAAACTTCTGAACCAAGTTTGTACCAACCAGCAATATACTGAACATCTACTGTCAATTTACAAAGCTTTACATAGGAAGTAGTGGACATCACCCTTCTCACTTATACAATCAATCAATCAGATACCAAACTCCTTATGCATTCAGTTTTACATTCAGATCTAAGAAGACTTCATTGATAGACAATAGTAAAACAAAAGAACTAATCAGATAGATCAACCAGATCTGAAGAATAGGATTTTCTTTTATATACGCTACTTGTAAGGGTCAAACTTGCGTGTATACATGCTTTTATCGAGGAAAACCAAAATATAGAACTGCAAAAATTAACTCACGAATTTGCTGCTATTCCAGACTTCAGAAAAAAACTAGATCATGACATATAAAGAATAAAACAGGTGTACACAATCAGATCTAGCCCAACCAGTATTATATCATTCAATGATAAGTCATTTCAAATCTCATGATCCCTGATCCAACATTGAATTCAAGGTGCACAAAGTATTTTAAATCAATTCACAAACATAGCCCTTGCAACATAAAATATACGTCAGATAGAAGTATTCCATAGAAACCCTTTCACTTGCACACTCTGGCCTTATGATCTTCTCCTCCTTATATAGTTTTTGGCCTTTCTCAATACCTTCGACCAAAACCATTGAGGACCCATGGTATTCTTGTACGAGATAAAATAGTCGTTACTCCACTCAATATTATTGTCTAATACCATGTTATTGACCCCTGGTATTGCCTCCTCTTGAATTTCCTTGATTTTCCAACATATACACACTTTTCTTCCTGTGAAAGTGCGTGCATACGTATATGCTCTTTTGTTCTGTGAACTAGTGTGTATATGTTGTTTTGACTGAGTGGACTTGCATATACATCTTAAACTTCTTTTCACCATCCTTTGCCTTCAAATTCTTCATTCTGATTAGTAGACTCTAGTTCCATCTTCCTATTCTTTTGTACCAATGCCCTGTTACCTCTTAATAGACCTGTTGCACTATGAGTGAGTTTCCATCAAGGACAACACTAGTATCATAATGCCAACAATGAAGGTTGTTGGTGCATTAATAAGTCCAAAAAGAAAAACCACAATTTCATAATGATCATATCTTGTTTAGAAAATGGTTTTATGGATGTCTTCAACCTTGATATGCACCTGGTGATACAAAAACCTTAAATTAATTTTTTTAGAACACTGCTGCTTACTGCAATTGATCAAATCAATCATCAATTCACGGTAGATTTTATATATTATTTATGGTAGATTTATTAAGTTGTCTGTAATATATACGCTTTTTGAGTGTGCCTTACTTCTTCTTTACAAATAAAACTAGTGCACCCCATGGTGACACACTTGGCTTGATGTATTCCTTGTTTAGAATTTCCTTGAGTTGCAGCTTCAACTCCATGAGTTCTAGAGTACTCATTCAATATGGAGCTTTATATGTTGGAACTATTTGTGGCAATAGTTCTATAGAGAAGTCCAGTTCCCTATGTGGAATCTAGGGATCTTCTCTGGAAATATGTCTTCATTTTTTTTTTTTTGAATTGGGTGCTCCAATAAGTTTCTTCCACCATTATTTTCAAAAGCAATGATCACTCGAATAAGAAATAACTCACATCCTTTTCAGCAACTCCTCTTGACTTGCATTGCCATCACCAAGTAAACTAATGTGGGTTTTCTTTTTCATGGAATCATCATTCTTTCACCCTTCCTATTAAGGAATTCAATTGATTTCTCAAAGCTATTGATCTTGGTCCTATGTCGGGCCAACCAATCCATGCCTAATAATAAGTCCTTGTTGGCAATGTTGAATCTATGTTGATTATCTATGTTGGACATGATTTTGCTCAATCTTTTATCCCTTTTCCTTTAAATTTGGGGTTTTTCTTTCATCTCCATTCTAACCTATATTCAAGCATGTGGCTAGCTTTCTCACAGTAGTTCTTTAGTTTTCTGATTTCATCTTCAATAGTTTGGAGTTCATTAAACCTAGATTGGTCTCTAAATTCTTATGGAAGACTATTAATGTAGCTTTGGATTTTTTATTTTTCATCCTTGAGGTAGGGGACACACCTCATTAACTCCAAAAAATTTGTATTGTATTCCTTATCTTATTGTGGCCCCATCTTGAGGTCATAAAACTATTTAGCTTTATTATAAAAGTACCTCCCAGACAGGTACCTGTCCCTAGAATATTTCTCAAATTCCTTCTAGGAAAAATCTTCCTCCCTTATGTTCTTCAAATTCTTTTAATATTCCAACCTAAGTTTAGCCTTACCCTTTAGGATAAAAATGACCACCCTTGCCTTTAGGTTCTCAGAGTAGTTGTGGATTCTAAAGAACATCTTCATTCCAAGCAACCATGTTTCAAAATATTCTATCTTCTTTACCTAACCATCAAATGTAGGAGGCTTGGCCTTCTTGAATTGTTTTGGCATAATCTCCTTTCCCTTCCTTATTCTATGATTATGTTGTTGGTGTATCTCACTGGTAGCATAAGAGTGTCATCCATGATTTCTTATATTTCCCTCTATAATACTCAATGGAGTACTTACTCTTACTATGTATTCACTTGATAACTAGTGACTTTTCCTAGATATACTTCCATATGTTCCATTATTCCTTTCTTCTTATTTTATTTGTTTTGATGAGCTTTGCCTTATCCTATTGGATAGCTCCCAACTCATGCTACTTTTTCCTTTATAGGTCTGATAGGTTTTGCAAGACAATTGCATTCACTTCTGCTTGCTCCCCTTATACTTTGACATGTGCCTCCAATGCCTTGACAAGATTCTCATTATTAGCATTGTAGCTCCTTATTTCAGCCCTTATACTTCTCAACATATCCATCTAGTCAAGAGAGTCTACTTCTCGTCTCTTCTTGACTGATTATTCCTCTTCATGTCCATGTTATGACCTGTCAGTGCTATATTGCACCATTCTATTGCTCATTCTTTTTAGCCCTTTTTTTCTTCTTATGTGTTGTCATACACACACATAGTTGTTATATTAAAAAAAACATTCATGCCTAATATAAATCATCACCTTTGCTTCTTATTGTGGATTTGTTGGTGGAAATATAGCTAAAACATTACACCTCAAGTTAACATATTTGTAACAAAAAATTCCTATCAAAATAAGTATTAACATATTCCATGAATATACAATAGGTAAAGACATCAAACAACATGCAACATCAATCCACATGAAATCCTTCCTTCATAACAAGTTCTAACATCTATCATATATTTCTAGAACCTCATCTTATTTCCAAAGTTTTGTGTTAAATTTTTTTTCCCTAACACTTTGCAGTGAAGCTCCAATATTTATTCCCAAAGGCCTAGTGTTGAAACTTTACTTTGATATCACTCTTTAACACCCCCATCCTCCTTGGATACCATCCAAAGGGTAGAAGTAGGTATTACTATCATTGAGTTGACGTTCATAATCTTGTCATGGAAATGGGGTCTGAAATTTTTGTAATCTTTCCAACTTCTTAAAACTTAAATTAAATATTGCCATTGCATTCATCTCATCATGAAATTTCTAGCGATATAAACTTTTCCTAATTCTGACAATGAAATCAAGAGATATGTGTAACACCCTCATCCCACGTCTACCCACGTAACCAACCAATCGGGCTAAATATGTGACGAGAGGCCACTATAATGGGATTCAACCTCCTAAGTAACCTTAAGGAAGTGGAATCGACGAAAACAAACCACATAGACATTCCATATCAGCAACAAAACTCCGAGGATCCATCCTAACAACTCAGGTAACAAGCCCCTAAAACCAGTTGAAGTTTTAGTGCATCAAACCCTTGGACGCTCCCTTGATATGGACAAGGGTGCATTTGGGAGGCTCCAAAAGCTCCCACAACAAAGGCAAGTGGGATTCTGTGGACTTTTTTTTCCCTAGTGTTGTGCCTATGAATCTAGGATTTGTGCCACTTTTTTAGACCTAGAGCCCAGGTCACTGCCCAGAACTCAATGACAAGTTCATAAATGAATTTTCACAGTGGAACAAAGATACATTTGCAAAAACATTAAAAAGGACTAGAATGGACCCCTACTAGCCATGATAGGCATTTCATCAAACATGTCAGAAACATGAAAGCTACAGGTCTTAACAGTAGAACTGAGCATAGGGGTCTCATAATTATCTACGATTCGCTATGACACAATGTTTCCTTATCACATTAGCTACATTATCATATATTAGGCTATAGATACATTGTTCATTCATTTACAAGTAAAAACATGATAAGATCCATACATAGCCACTTCCATAATACATGTTCATGACCAGAATAATAACATCAGAAATACCAAGGAAAAAAAAACCACATAATCCACATATAAACAAGTATAATGCTCATGAATTAACAAGGAGAAATAACCTCATATTAATGATGCAATGGCCAACTAGGTTTGGAACTTCCATGAACCGCCTGACCATAGATAAACTAAACCAAATATTTCTTTCAGCCAATCAACCCCATGCCATATTCCAGGTCTGAATCTAGGACTTAAAACCAAATTAAACTAGGGCTTCCCGAGGCTACACCACCTCACCCTCATCCATAGAAACATGCTTTACTACAATCCATCCTGGATCACTAGGCCATAAATCAAGCATGGATGCCACCAGATTTCTCCACCTACACCATGAGGAATTCAAATGTCTCCTAGTCTCTAGGCTTTACCACAATCTACACCAGATTACTAGGCCCTAACCGAGACTCCACCCTCTAGGATTTACCGTATATCTCGCCATTCACCGGAAAGGATTCCTAGGCCTAATCAAGGGAAACCACCTCTAGGCTTTACCGTATATATCGCTATTAATAGATTGAGGATTCATAGGTGCACCAAGGCACACAATACCTGGATTTACCGCAACCCACAGTCTGGTTCATGGGTCACTAGGCTAGGGGCTTTACCACAATCCACAGTCCGATTCAGGGATCACTAGGCCATGTGTTCATTCTTTCAAAGATCCACCTCACGTAGCTTAGAATCCATCTGGAAATCGAGCTCAAACAAAACATGAGAAGCCCATCACACCATGGCTATTCGGAAATGGAAAGGCTAGGCTAAAAACACAGTCACTCCTAGCAAAACCCATTCCATGATAGCAAAGAACAACATGCAATACCATGCATGCCAAATCTAGCAAGGAAATCACACATGAAAATCGATACCTGCAAAGGATCCTATTGTAGTTGTTTGATCTTGCTCTTCCTTGCTTTCTCCTTCCTTCCTCTTTCCTTCTTTTCCTTTCTTGATCTAATGCCAAAGTGATCCAATAAAAATTTGTCTCCAAGAGTGAGAGAGAGAGAGAGAGAGAGAGAGAGAGAGAGAGAGAGAGAATAATGAGAGAGCTCCAAAACTGAACTAACAAAAGGTTGCACTGACCAAGCTTGCCCACTGATCCTCATAAGCCTTTTTATCAATGAGGCCTCTACTTTCTCCAATTTCCATTATTTTCCTTCATTTTCCTCCTCACATGCAACTTGTGACCTTTCACCTTCATTTTCTCCTAATTTCCATTATTTTCATAAATAAATCTGCTAAAAATTCCATTTTGCCTTTCCAAATCCTTTGCCATTGCCTTTTCCATTTTCCTTAGCCATAATAAACTGAATGAACACCCAGTAGGGTGCTTTTCCCACCATTATGCTTGGAATATGTGTCCCATGACCATTGTCTTATATTTTTTTCACATGAACTTTTAACCATGGGTGTTACGGAACCCTCCTCCTTGGCGGAACACTGTCCTCGATGTTCAATGACACCTATAAACCAAAAAACTGCTGAAAACAAAACATACTTCCCACTTAGAATTAGAACACATCTTGCTGAAATATTTATAATGATCACTACTGAAACATGACAAACAAGCCATTTACTGGAGCTTTATAACATAACTCATTATGGTATTGACAATAACCACATATACACATATGCACATTTTCTAAACCCGCAAATAAAAGGATATGATGCTTGCATCAGCGATAAGGGAATCCAAACGCTTACACCTCTACCCTCAAAAGTAATGCCAAGATTTGCTTCCTTCCCATGAAGTCCATAATCCACTACCAAAGTCAAAGCTACATCTAATGTCCAACGCTACAATCCTGCGCCACTTGTCCTCTCAGCGAATAGTTACCAAGTCATTTTTCCAGGGCACACTCCCATGTGCATCTGATTCTATATGGAAATACTAATGACCAAAAAAATCCATCCCCAGCCTTCTCTTCTTTCCCACACAGTCCCTCGGGAAATCCAGTCACCGCCTTCCACGCAATCACTCACCTTCCAATTTATGTTAGCATCCCCATCCTAGGCAGTCCATCCCTTGGCAAGGTTTCCTCATGTCGAAAGGTCCAAAAACCAATGAATATCCCTACCTCAAACCATCATATTGGTCAATGGACACTAGTGGGTACTAGTGTCCCACAATGGCCCTGCTCCTGAAGTGCTTTACCAACATAGTGCTACCTGTTCTAATTTCTTTCACTACTACTGCTAATTCTTGTTGTAAGTTTCAACCACCCAACTCATGCATTTCCCATGCTTTCCTGTACTAAGCACATAACTTCCATTAGATTTAGAACCATTTTACATAAATTCACATCATACCTCATTGGTAGCTTGTCAATAAGGTACACTTGAAATCATTTTTACTTACTGTCACAAGTCAAACTTGTTGTTCGATCAAATCATCATGTATAAACATATCACATCAGGTTAGCTCCAAACAAAACCATCATAAATAAAAATGACGAATTACGTGCAATCATCATAAACCATAATCATAGATAACATATAACCATCATAAATCAGAATCACAGGTCATATGTATAATAAAACTGAAATAAAATACTAATACTTATCCTTCATCGGTCCTTACTTCTGCCTTTGTTCTTTCTGTACACACACCAAATCGGTTGCCACGCTTGGAAAGCACCAAGTTCCTTTGCTTCTCGTCAATCACGTACACATACACAATGTACATTACAACACATGCATCCACACACAGTGTATGACATCACAAAATGCATACACCTACACTTGATAAACATCACAACACATACACCTACGCCTGATATACATCAACGACACATACACCTACACCTGGTGTACAACACAACAAAGTACATACTCCTACATCTGGTGTACAAAACAATTTAGTTACGTACACATAGTACAAAACAAGGAATAGACATGTCACGATGCCACGACTACACAATTCATATATGTAGTACCACATGTACACAAAAAAACATGTATGAAATGCACATCATAACACATGTACAACATGTACACAATACCACCTATACACAACACCACCTGCACAATGTGTACACAACATCACATGTACACGTCACCACTTGCACAACATGTACACAATGCCGCATGTACATCGCACCACCTGTACAACGTGTACACAATACCAAATGTACACAACACCATATGCATGACTTGTACATGACACCACATGTACACAATGCCACACACACGACATGTACACATCACCACATGCACACAAAACCACATGTACAATAATGCACACAACACCATATGTACATAGCTCCACATGTACAACATGCACACAAAACCATATGTACATAGAACTGCATATACAACATGTACATAACACTATCTATACCCAGCACTGCATATGCAATATGCACACAACACTACATATACAACAGGCAGTCAACACCATAGGTAAGATCACTGAATATATAATATGCACAACATATACACAATAGTAGCACTGCACATCCAAAACCACATTGTCGCTACCAAGCAACCTCACTTCTAGTGTCCCTCTGCAATCCATGCTTATCCTACCATGCCACAGATCATACTGATTTCATTCCGCTGATGTATCCCTGATTATAGCCTGTCCATAACATAGACATAATGTTATCACATAAGATCAACTCATAACCACATGATACTGACCTCATAGATTTTTCAGGACTACTCTTCCCACTTGATTCCTCATAAACCAAGAACCTCTTCATATCATTCACCTGTGTAAGCAATCATTCCTCCACAAGAATGATTCCTAACGACCCTTTTAGACAACAACACACATACACACACATATATACATATAAATATTAGCATTAAACAATCATGATCCTGTCAGAGAACGACATACATACATACATATATAAATATAAACATTAGCATAAAAATAATCATGATCCATGATGACCCTATCAGACATGACATACATACATACATACATGTATACATATATAGACATCAACATAATCATGATCACAACATAATTACCAGATATCATAAGGTCAAGATTAAGAGAACTCCCTTTATTTGTTCACAACATGCACAACATTGAGAACAACGATTCCTAACATAGCCAAGGCATCTGACACCTCAAGTCCATTTCCTTTACCTTTCCTGATTACTTTTCTCATGAATGTCCTGCCATCATTCATTTATCCCAATGGACCCAACCAACTCAGTCGAGTGTCATACTATTGCCTTCATATGCCCTTATACATGTACCGAGATTCATCTGAATCTTACATTGCTTGTTGTATTTCATTCAGCTCTCCTCGAGCTCCATTAACTTTCCTATTTTCCCAACCAATACCCAAGACCCAAGAACATAAAAGGCAAGAATAAGAAACAAACAAGAAGAAAAACATGAAAACCAATAACAATACCACTACAGAAACAAAGTGGTAGGGCCAAACCGCAAATTAATCACAAAAATATTGCAAAAGACTAAAAGCACAAGACCAACAATAGACACCATGACTCAAACATTAGGGGAATTTTGAGGTCTAAAATGAGCCTCCTAAGAAAAATGTACAACCAAAATAAAATTTATAAGAACCAATAGGATTCAAGATGATGATGTCAACCATGGGGAATGATTCACCATTTTTGGAGTGAAAAAGTAAAAAGATTAAAAGATTAAAAAATAATAAAATAATAAAACTATTTTTTCAACTCATATTTTCAACTTATCTGCCTAAGGTTTTACTCAAATTTCGAGCGGGAGTACTCATTGGATGAAAAATTTAATTCCTCATCTAAGGAATACCCATGTTGCATACTTTTGATGGACCCTACTACACGAAAAATGAGAAATACATGAAAAAACATGATTGCAATCACGTTTTTCATGTATTTCTCATTTTTTGTATATTAGTGTCCATCTAAAGTATGCAACATGGGTAATCCTTGGATGAGGAATAAAATTTTTCATCTAATGAATGTTTCTGCTCAAAATTTGAGTAAAACCATACGGAGATAAGTTGAAAATATGAGTTGAAAAAATACTTTTTTCCTTTTTCCCTCTAAAATTTGATGACGTAATCGAAAATTATTTTATTATTTCCACTATTATTTTATAATTTCCTTAGGAGGCCCATTTTAGACCTCAAAATTCCCCTAATGCCCATGGTTCCCAAGGAAATCTCAACCTGAGCCTTCTTCAAGACTCCATGGCAGTCTCTTTTTCCATGCAATTCCCTGCATCATACTGCCATAAACACATAACTGTCAGTGCATAAGTAAACATAACAATATACCAGTTATATTACCTTTTTATGTCAAGCACGTTGCCTTGTAGTTGAGCACATCTATTCCATGTCTCAAGGGACTCCAATTCCCTTGACATATCTAGCTATAACTAGACACCAACTGTTATACCTTTCCAAATACATGTCCATGAATATAACACATATCAACATAATTTCAGACAAATTTGGGTTAAGAAGACTTCCTATATGCAAAGCACTCATTCATTTGGAATTGCGGTTTCCAAACATAGCTAAAGGAATTCTCATCCAATTTCTTTCTTTTACCTTTACCTCGCTGCAAACGAGTCTTACTATGTACTATCACATCACCCAATGGATAGTGATATAAAAAAATAAACTATTACCTTGTCATGCTAATACCAAGCATGTTTCCTGCAACTATTCGCACATGTCGATCAAATGTTCCAAAGATCAAGGAAAGATATATATTACTTTGAAATCAACCTTCACCACGTCTAATAGTCATGTCATAATCCATAGTCAAGTCATAGTCATTAAGCATAATACATAATGTTACACTCAAGCACATATCAGTTGTCTCAAAACATATTTGTTAGTACAACCATCTTAAAACAAGATCATTTCTTCATGCAATCTTACGGACACATACTCATATCATGCAATTAATCAAACATTCAAACAAACTATAAATGTACCATGTTAGATAAATCAAGTACATGACATAATAGACACTAAACATCAAACACCAAAAAGACGACATTATCAAATAGTCAAGCACCAAATATATGACATAAGAAAAATAATACCTTAATGTATCTCAGGGGAGGATATCTTGTCTACACAATCAAGCTAGATTAGCACAATATAACTTCATAACATATCAACTCAACCATAAACAAGGTCATGATATCCATAACAGTAACTAGCTAACATGTTCACATCATAAACTCATAAACAATTTTCATTCATGCATAAAAATCACATATGCACCGTCAATCTAGATTAGTATGACATAATATCACAATATATTAACTCATACTTGAATGTCATAACCCTAACCATCAAGTTACCTAACATAAAACATAAACAATAATGCATATAACAAGAAGTTTCTATCCTTCATGACTAATTGACGCATGTACATATGATCACACTAATTAACTAACATCCATCATACATGTAACGATAGTAATAATAGAATGGCAAGCATATAAGAAACCCTAATGCTTATAACAACCATTAAACACATACTTTCATACCAAACATACAACCTATATGACGATTTACTCTTACCCTAAAGTCTAGTGCCGCAAACTCTAATGATTTGCATCTCCTGCTTCACCTCAGTAAACACATTAGCATCATAACATACCAACAACATCATGATGGCATGAAATGCCTACAATGACCTCACGATGCATTTCTGACCTACTATACATGCATAACCATAACCTTGACAATGCATGAAAAACAACATATAAACATTGGCATGCATAACAAATGCATATACAAACGACATGCATTCATGACTAATGTATCCCAACAACAACATCATCAACTTCCACATGGCAACACAACGACAACAATGACCACCACCATGCATACACAACAAGCACATAATCCACACACATAAAGAACACATATGTAACTGACATGCATGCATGAAAAACACATTCTGCCCATCCAGTCTAATGTTGAACCATGCTCTGATACCACTATGTGGCATCAAATATTACCCAAAGAGAGCACACCCCTCTCTAATACCACTCTGTGGTATTAGATAACACCCAAATAGAGTGCAACTTGCTCTGATACCACTCTGTAACACTCTCATCCCACATCGACCCAAGTAATCAACCAACTAGGGTAAATATGCGACGAGAGGCCACTATAATGGGATTAAACCTCCTAAGTTACCTTAAGGAAGTGGAATCAACAGAAACACACAACACAAACCTTCCACATTAGCAGCAGAACTCCCAAGAGCCATCCCACCCATTGAGGTAACCACCCTGTGAGACCAACTGAAGTTTAAGTGCATCAAACCCCTAGACACTCCCTTGATATGGACAAGGGTGCATCTGGGAGGCTCCAAAATCTCCCACAACAAGGGAAAGGAGCTTTTGGGGACTTTTTTCCCTAGTGTTGTGCTTGTGACTCTAGGATTTGTGCCACTTTTTTAGACCCAGAGCCCAGGTCACTGCCCAAAACTCAATGACAGGTTCATAAATGAAATTTCACAATGAAACAAAGATACATTTACAAAAAAATCAACAAGGAATAGAATGGACCCCTACTATCCAATACAAGAATTTTACTAAACATGTCACAAACATGAAAGCTACAGGTCTTAACAACAGAACTGGTAATAGGGGTCTCATACTTATATGAGATTCACTATAAGGCAATGTTTCCTTATCACATTAGTTGCATTATCATCTAATAGGCCATAGATACATTCTTCATTCATTTACAAGTAAAAGAATGATGAGAGCCATACATAGCCACTTTCATAATACATGTTCATAACCAGCATAATAACAACAAAAATATCAAGGAAAAAACAACAATATAATCCACATATAAACCAATATAATACTCATGAATGAAAAAGGAGTAATAAACTCCTATTAATGATGCAATGACCAACTAGTTTTGGGACTTTCACGAACCACCCGACCATAGATTGGTTGAACCAAATATTTCTTTCAGCTAATCACTCGCATGCCATATTCTAATCATGAATGTGGGACTTAAAACAAAACTCAACTGGGATTCCCGATGCTACACCACATCACCCTCATCCAAAGACCCAGGATTTACCACAATCCATCCTGAATCACTAGGCCATAAAACAAGCCTGGATGCCAACAGATTTCTCCACCTACATGGTGAGGAATTTCCCTGTCTCCTAGTCTCTAGGCTTTACCACAATCCACATTGGATCAATAGGCCTTAACCGAGACTCCACCCTCTATAATTTAATGTATATCCTATCATTCATCTATAAGGATTCCTAGGCCTAATCAAGGGCAACCACCTCTAGGATTTATCGTATATCCCGCCATTAACCGGTCGAGGATTCCTAGGCTCACCGAGACACACAATACCTAACTTTACCACAACTCATAGTATGGTTCAGGGGTCATTAGGCCAGTGTATTTAACACAATCTAGAGTTTGGTTCAAGGATCACCATGCCATGGGTTCTTTATTTAGGAGACCTACCTCACTCAACGTTGAATCCATCTGGCAATCCAACTCAAAAAAAACATGAGAACCCAATCACACCATGGCTATCTGGAAATGGCAAGGCTAGGCTGAAAACAAAGTCACACCTAGAAAAAACCATGCCATGAAAATAAAGAACCACATGCAACACCATGCGTGCCAAATCTAGCAAGAAAATCACACATGCAAATCGATACCTATAAAGAATCTTGTTGTAGCTGCTTGATCCTTCTCTTCCTTGCTTCCTCCTTCCTTCCTCTTACCTTCTTTTCCTTTCTTGATCCAATTCCAAAGTTCTCCAAGAAATCTCTAAGTGTCCAAGAGTGAGAGAGAGAGAGAATAATGAGAGAGCTCCAAATCTGAACTAATAAAAGGTTACACTGACCAAGCCTGCCCACTAATCCTCAGAATCCTTTTTATCAATGAGGTCTCTATTTTCTTCAATTTCCATTATTTTCCTCCTCACATGGAACTTGTGACCTTTAACCTTCCTTTTCTCCTAATTTCCATTATTTTCATAATTAAATGTGCCAAAAATGCCATTTTGTCTTTCCAAAGCCTTTTCCATTTTCCTTAGCCATAATAAAACGAATGAACACCCACTAAGATGTTTTTCCCACAATTCAGCTTGGAATACATGTCCCATGACCATGGTCTTATATTTTTTTACATGACTTTTTAATCAGGGCTGTTACAATATGGCCACTTAGAGATTTGGCCAATGAATCATTGCCACATCATTGGTTTCCCCATGTGGCACCCACATGGTGCCCACATGGTCACTCCACCTCTCCTTGTAAATCCATGAGGAAAGGAAGACCCACATAATCTTTATAATAGTTGGAGGTCAGCCCCTAACTATTGTAATCGGGTGTAAACCTTTCTATGACCTGGCCATTGACTACCCGACCTGAGTGTGTCAGTCTTAACTAGGGTGTGATGCTCCTACCAACTGAAACATGACCTGAACTTGGACCCTACCTTTTTGAATGATACCTCTACTATGACTCACTAAATTCTTACTTGAATGACTCACTCGACCACCGACCTAGAGGGTCCTGCCCAACATTTAATTATGCATTATTTTCCCAAGTTTCTATACTTATAATTTTCATGGAGTTCTTCTCAGGCCACTTGCACATACGCCTTGCCTTTCAACTTGAAAATTTCAAAACTTGCCTTATGATCTATGAGCTCTTGGATCGAAATATAAGTTCAACCAAACCTGATGCATTTTCTCATTAAACACACATGCATATTGCATAGTGCATAAGAATGTAAACTACAAGATTATTGGGTAACTCAATCAACTGCTAATTTACACATGCATATATATGATTCTATTCATTAAGAACAACTCAATAACACAAAGCTTAGAATATAAACAACAACAATACATGCCATAACTATGCACATTAGACTCAATGAAATAAACACAAAGATTCATGATCATTCCTTAGAAAATTACACAGGAACTCAACATTCCATTTTCATTTTGGAAGTCACATTCCTCAACATTGCACAAGCAACTAACCAACTCAATGAACATATACACATTATTCAAATCTATAAGGACATAAGTAACACTTATCTTATAATAAATATCTAGCAACTGAGATTTGGACTTCAACTCTCCACCCAACCTTAGAATGATTTCATCGTGGCCTTTCTTGCAATCATCCACCCCCAAGCTAGATTCAAATATTGAGGAGGAGTGCTTCAGGGAAATAACCATAACTCCTCACCACACTAGGGGATCCAGAGATATCACCATATCCACCCTTCAGACCAAAGCAGGAAATCCAAATATATTACCATATCCACCCATGAAACCAAACCAAACAACAATTCTTCAGTCACTCCACCAAAATATAGAGTCCATAATTCACTAAAGTAATCGTTTTCTTGAAAACCAATCTTGGGAAGACACTATGAATTATGTTTTACCAGGAATCCAAGCGATAAGGCTTCCACCCAAAATGGGTATCTAGATAACCTATGTGCATCACCCAATAGGATTCACTACACCCTCTTTCATTGATTAAAATCAAAAACCTCCTCCAACCACCCACCAGAGAATAACACAATTTGTTAGAGCCTCTTCTTCTCCATATAGATTTCTAAGCTTCCTTTTCTGAGCTCTCCCTCTACATTGATGAGCGTAGTTCTATCTATATGTATGTGTGTCCCTTTTATTCTTCTCATTTTCCTTTTCCTTCCTTCATTGTTTCCCCTACCTCCATTGCAACTGTATCCAGTTTCATGGACTTGCACTAGCTAGACCACCTTCAAGCTAGAAAATCCCATCAACCATAAAATTTTCATCCTTTTCATGCAAAATTGTCCTTAAGATAAATATGGGCTTGTCATTCTTCTTGGAGAAGTGCATGCGCTTCTTTCAGCAGTCATTAATTTCACAATCAACTTCACTAAATTAAAAACCAACCAGCCCCATGATTTTCATTAAATGAGCAACTTCCACCAAATTTCCCAAGCAACCTCCTCAACTTAAAGCTCTAGAATTTGTGTCCCAATTATCATCCCTAATTAATAACAATAGTTACAATTCTTGAAATAAGGGAGTTAGTTATGGGTTGTCAGAAATTGAGTCCCCAATGCTAATTGCATGCTTATCCAAAACCTAGATGGAAGACAAGAGTCTATATTATAAATGATCTTTTTGGGTAACCCATGTAGTATATAACTTCACTTATAAACATTCATGCCACCTTGGTAACATCCTGTCTCTCACAGGGATGAGATGGGAAATTTTGTCAACTTTTTAACTACAACCAAGATGACATTATGCCTTTGTGATGTGAGTGGAAAACCCAAAATTAAATCCATAGAAATTACCTCCTATTTAGACATAGGGATGTCATGCGGTTGTAAGAGTCCTACTGGTTGATGATGATCAACCTTCACTCATTGTCAAGACACATGTCTAAGAAATGGACCATGTCACACTTCATGCCTATCAAAAAGAAGAGTTTCTTAATTTTTTCATACATCTTCTTCACACCATGATATTCATCATAGAGTGCTCTATGTGACTCCTCGAGTATAGATCTTTGTATGCTCCCTTTCTTAGGGATGCAAATTCTCCTTTGAAATCTCAATATTCTATTCAGTTAAAGGGAATAACCCTTTGAATTTGGTTTTATCCACTTCCCACTTTGGAGAATTGATGTAACCTTTAGATACCAACTATCTTCAAATATTTTTTCCAAGACACACTCCATTAAATTGACCCTCAAGGGTACTATGGAGAATGTTTGCATCCTCTTTCTTAGTGCATCAACCATCACATTCTCCTTTCCTTTAATGTAAAAAAACCCAAAATCATTCTCACTCTTGAATTCACTCCATCACCTCCGTATAGCTTTCAAATCCCTCTGAGTGAAGATATGTTTTAGACTCTCATGATGGGTTTTCAACTCTAAACTTCTCCTCACAAGGTAGTTTCTCCATAGTTTCAAAGCTAGCATGACTGGTGCTAATTATAAGTCATGGATAACATACAAATATTCATGTTTCTTTAACTTCTTGGATGCATAAGTTATTACTTCCCCTTCTTGCATCAACACATCTCCTAATCCTTACTTTGTAGGTGCAAACTATTAATTCCTTGCCCATCTTTGGCACTCGAAGGATTGGTGCATTGGTTAGTAATATTTTCCTTTTAATAAATGTAGTGTCACATTAATATTTATTTTCATACCTAAATCCTTTGTACTATAATGTGGTTATGGGTTTCGCAATCTTCAAAATCCCTTACATGATTTTTTATTAATAACTTGCTAGCTCCATGAACTTATTCACCTCATGACCATTTTTCAGCACTAGAAAATTCATTATGGTCTTCACCTTTTTTGAGCCAAATAAAATCCCTTCTCCTAATATGATGTGCCTGAGTTAATGAATTTACTTCTGAAAGAAAGAGAATTTCAACATTTTTCCATACAACTTATCTTCCCTTACGCATGTGAACACAACCCTTAAGTGTTATTCATGCTTCTTTTCATTCTTGGAATACATGAGAATATCGTCTAGAAATAATTACACAAAGTGGTTCATATACTTTTAGAACATGTCGTTCACGAGGCTCATGGACATTGTTGGTGCGTTAGTAAAAAAAAATGGAACCAAAACAAACTCATAGTGTCCAAACTAAGTTCGAAAGGTATTTTTTGGGATGTTGCCTTCCTTAATCCTTCTCTGGTGGTATCTAGATTGAAGATTGATTTTTGAGAATTTTTTTGCTCCCTTAATTTGATCAAAGAGATCATCTATTCTAGGTATTAGGCACCTATTATTTGATATGGATTTATTCAAGTCCCTATCATCTATGGACAATATTAAAGAACCATATTTCTTCTTGACGAAAATTGTGAATGTGCCCTAAGGTGAAATACTAGGTGTAATAAATCCTAAATATAACAACTCTTTTAACTACATCTATAACTCACAAAATTCTAGAGCCATCATCCTGTAGGGTGTATTGGATATTGGCTCTACACTATATTTTAGGTCAATTGTGAAATATATCTCTCTGTCTAGGAGTAATCATGGAAACCATTTAGGGAAAACATCCTCAAATTTTTATAGAACTAGGTGTTGATCTAGGGAAGGTCCCTTCTTGAAAATTATGAACTTGACCACATATAATTTGTAGCCTTGTTGGATTCAACATGTTACCTTCATCTTTGAGATGAATTGTACATACACTCATCTCTTAATGCCTCAAATATCAATTGGCGTACTTTCATCATCTAAAAAAATTAATTTCTTTTTGAAACAATCTACCAAATCTTGATGAGCTTATAGCTATTAAATTATGATGATTACAATGTATGTCCCCAATGCAATGACATATGCCTTCAACTTAGTTGTACACAACCCAAGGTTTACCTAACATTGGTCAACACTATGTCCTACTTCTTGTTTGACCCCAAAATCCATTTCGACTTCTTTAAACTCATTGTGCTCATAGACTCCTAACCCACATTTTTCCAATGCAAATGGTGAAATTAAATTATCTATAACACCATAATTAAACATAATTTTAACTTTTACACAATTTATCATACCTAAGATTTCTACCATAATGGATTGAAGTTCATCTTGGTGGTTTTCAACCATTGCATAAATATGATGGTGATTTCCTGCTCCTATCGATGCTTTTACTTCTCTACCAATGTTATGAGGTCGTAACTCAGGTTAGTCATGCTAGTAGTGAGGTCCCCCACATCCCCAACAAATTATGTGTGAAAGACTCTGAATAGAATGTTGTGGGGTTGTATGGAATGAATGATGTGGATCATCAACATGTACATTATAAGGGTCATAATTCCATCCTCTAGCTTTAGAACTATCTATTTCTCACATTTATTTACAAATTTTGTTATATTATGCTTAGTGAGAGGGGTAAAATATGTTTTCCTATGTCATGTGGCCTAATATGGTTTAATTGCAGGAAATGGAGCATTTTTGAGATAATTTCCACGTAGGGGCTCAAAGTAGACAACAAGAAGAGATTCTAGGAGGTTGTCCACCTCCTTAACTCCTTCAAACGACCCAAGATCACAACACTCTCTCTCATCATCTCGAGGCCATTGGTAGCCAAGCAAGTGCAGTTAATGAATATAAATATACACCATTCTTGAGTTATGGGAGACAAACATTCCTATTTCTAGGGAGCTTCTAGTAGCTACCCTCTTGTATAAATAAACATGTAAAATTGCTCATTAGGATTCAAATTTTGTTTTCAACCAGGTAGTTATTGAGCTCAAGTACTTGGCACTGTTATTTTTTACCGTTATGTGATGTATTAGACATTGATGTAATGATAATGAGAAGATTTGTATTGGCTCATCACTGAGTTAGTTCTAGAGGGTTGAGGCTCTTAGGTTTGGGCCCAACCCCAGTGGATTAGTTCCCTCTCATGTATTTGTATATCTTTTTAGTTCAGAGTGATTATTAGTTTCTTACATTTCATTAGAAAATAACCTATCAAAATTCTATGAATGCAACCTCTACCTCATCTCTCCCATGGGAGCATGAATAGAAGGATCTACAATCAGAGCGCTAAAATACTATGTTTATGATTTCTTGGAGGAATATTTATGTTAGTCATTTTGTTTTGCATGTGATTATTGTGGCTTAGGAGTTGATTTATTGACTAGATCAGATTTTTTGACATAGATTAGATGGCATTTAAATTCAACTCATATTTTCAACTATTAGTTGTTTCATTTTGTCAACGATAAAAGGGTATATGCATGTGATGACTGCAAGGCTATTTGGATATGTAGGGAAGCACAACTTCACCACCTACATCTTGGACTTCCTCACCCTCTTTTATGAATCCCAAATTCTATCCTCAAATTTCTGTTCTTGAGATCATTTTCCTAGACCACCATGAGTAGCCCCCATAGTGCAAAAAAGGCCTTCAAAAGGTTCTGATCTTTGCTGGGGGCTTTGGCCACCCTTCATCCATTTACCTCAACCTCCATCCACTTTTCCATCCCTTGAACCCATCATCTCCATCTCCTAAACCTTCTCGGTATCCTTTCTGTAGCATTACATGCTTCCCTATAGCAATACATGGCACCTGTAGCAACCTCCTATAGAAAACCTGTACCAACATGTTTCCTCACCATTTTTTACCTTTGTTGCAATTTGGACTTAGCTTAGAAGTAGGTTGACCCCAAGTTGTGACTCCATGATTAAGGGAAGCTCCTAGGCCAGTCCAAACCCTCCTTTTCCTTCACTACAAAATAGAATAGTGTTAGTTTCCTTATCACAGATTTGTCACGAATGGAACATTGATTTACATGCAAGTGTGAGATGGATATATGATACATAGACTCTCAAGTTTTGATTTGTTAGGTTAGCTTCTTGTCTGCAAGTAGATTTGGTATCTAGATGGTTGATTGCAAGATAATGCATTTTCATTTCTTCAATTAGTGTAGCTCTTATCTGTTCATGAATTGATTCAATAGCATTTGCAAGTTGAAGTTCATAGAATTTTCCTTTTCATGGTTAGACTTAGCTTCTAAATTGCACCTTCATTATCTAGTTTTCATTTTAATTCAGTAGGAGGAATGGTATTGGAGCACTATTGATCAAATGTCCTAGTTGAGGGTGGCATGAGTGGAATCCCATATGTTGTGCATATAACACTATCACCTCGAAGTTTGTACGAAAGCTGGGTTGATAAATAAAGTTGAGGAGCCCTTGGGAGTTGTAGCACTCATGGTGCAATATGAGGGATCACCACTTTTTGGCATCGTTGTTGGGGAGGTGTCTAGGTAGATGTTATTTCTTCTTAAGCATTGTTTTCTATTTTTCATACAGTTTTGAAAAGTAACATAAAATAAAAAGAGAAAAAATTTCTTTCATGCCTCATAGGAATAGAGATACTCAAGGAAAATTCTTACCAAACAACCCCACACCCTCAAGCAGTGAACCTTCACTCTTCTTCGGTGACTGTTAGCTTCCCTCTCTGACTATAAGGGAGTTAGAAGACCCTCTAGGTGAGCAACCTGAGATCTTTGAAGAACCTATTGGGGAAGAAGAAGAACCCACTTCACCTACCCAAACCATGGCTGAAAATAGGAAAACTAAGGTTTTCCCTATCAGAGAGACTAATGGAGAGGCTAGAAGCCGTAGTGCCCTTCCACGCTTGCATGGCTTAACCATTTAGGATTCATATACCTCCGATGACTAGAAGATGAATTTATTTCTATCTACGCTTAAGGATGCAACCTTGCGCTAATTTATGGGTCTCCCTGGGGGTAGCATCACTGCCTGGGCTCAAATGCAACAAGCCTTTAATAGAAAGTATAGGGACTACTACAGGTCCAAAGAATCCAAGGAATAAATATTTAGAATTATTATTGGACCTCATGAATCCCTAGAGGACTATGAGGAGAGATTTAAACTCTGTTATAGGAGGGCCAGATGCACCCTTGATCCTGAACCACTTAAGCTAGTTATTTTCTAATGGATCAAGGAGGAAATGAAGGAAACCATCAACATGATGTATGGGGGAGATATCTATCACTTATCCTATGATGACATTAAAACAATGTTAAAAAATCACTCTAGGGATGCTAGAAAGAAGGGTAGGGCTAGTCAAGGCTTGATCAAGTCCTCTCCTTCCACAAAATCCATCAAGAATGAGATTGGGAACATGTTGGAGGACTTTAAAAGTGAAATTATGCATACCTTTGATTTGCAAATGGATACCATGTAGGTCAAGAGGAAACAAGAGGAAGCAGTGAGAGTCCTAGCTATTTTCTACCCTAAATGCACTAGAAGGCACCCCATAAATGAATGTCCATTAAATGTCATATAGGTCTCCTTAGTTTGTGAGGAAAACCATGCCACAAATAACTTCCCTTCTTTCCCTGGTTTAAAATATGTATACCAATGGGTAGAAGGTGGGGTTGAGTAACTCTGATTTATAAATCAAAGGAGGCCTCAAGGACCTCAGCCATACCAATAGGGCAGGCAAGGTGCATATTACTCTTATTACCATCCCAACCAGAATGCACCCTTGCCACCTAGGTAATCTTCCACTCATCCATCATGTTCCACACCTCCTTCTTGGCCTTATGTTCCTCAATATCCTCCTCAACCTGACAATCAACCATTTTAGCCATATGCTCCCCAACCTCCTCAATGGAACAACCTGTCACAAGGATGGAGGCCTCAACCCAACCAATCTCTTGCTTTACTACTTCCACCTCCACCTCAACCACAACTCAACCCAAGCAACCTTAGATTCCTACTCAACCCAATCTGAACTCAAATAACAAGAAGGCACAATAGGTCTACAATGGAGAGACATCTTATCCTGCTCCACCAAAGCAACCTCACATTCCTACTCAACCCAATCTGAACTCGAATAACAAGAAGGCATAATAGGTCTACAATGGAGAGACATCTTATCCTGCTCCACCAAAGCAACCTCACATTCCTACTCAACCCAATCTGAACTCGAATAACAAGAAGGAACAATAGGTCTAAAATGGAGAGACATCTTATCCTACCTATGTTGTGGAGATCCAAGAAATAAACCTTAGGACTGGAAGAGTGCTTCTAGATAACCAACCTCCAACTCCACTTGAAGAACTTGAAGAGGAAAAGGAAGAGAGTACCCCTCAAGTATATGCACCTCATTTTCTTGAGAGATTGATCCACCCTAGCTAGCACACCCTAGAAGAGATTAAACATTTGGGAGAATTGAAGAATATGTGTGTTAAAATAATCCTTCTCCAGGATATTAAGGATGTTCCCATCTATAATAATATAATAAAGGAGAAATGTTTCAAACACCCTAGAAGAATAAAAAGAGACACCCCACCATCAATGTTATTGGTAAATTATCCAATTTGATGTTGGGGAGAGTGATTTGTCCAAAATATTTATACCTTGGAATTCTAGTAGTATATGTGCACATTGATGGTATCATTGTTCCTCATACCTTGATTGATCTTGGGGCTGCCATCAATGTGTTTGACTAAAGAAACCATGCTAGAACTAAACCTCCAAGGATCCTTGAGAAATACCACTACAATGATGTAACTTGCAAATAGATCCACAGTAGTTGCTAAGGGAGTTGGTGAGGATGTAATGGTCTCCATTGACTCTTGGGAGTATCCTACTAACTTCTTGGTTCTCCAACCCAAAACCAAATTCAATGGATATCCTCTCATCTTGGGTAGACCACAGTGATCCATTGTTGATGCTTACATTAGTTGCAAGGATGTGAACATGGCCATTAAGAATGGGCATTTGTCCAAACAATAGGTATTGTATCCTTATTCTTAGCCATCCATTGAGCATGACTTTCCCTTGTGGCTAGAAGAGTAGGAAAAATATGAAGTGTATCATACAACATCCTACCCAATTTGTACCCTAGATGTTGTTATAGGAGGGGGAGAACCTGATGAAGATGGCCTCATTGGCCAGGTCCTTCAGAACCAACCCCACAATAACATGTCTATTGATGAACTAGTGAAAGAATATGAGAGTAGTATTTGCACTGAACTATGCTCAATTGAACCAAGTCCCGCCCATGTCAAAGTGGTAGAATTTTGCCCATATAGAATCTTGAAGATTAACCCCTCTCTCTCAACCAACCAAGGAGAGCAATTGTGCAAGATGTTGAGAGAACACTTAGATGCCTTTCCTTGGAGCTATAAAGAAATGAAGGGGGTGCATACCTCGATTTGTACTCATCACATCTACATTAAGGAGGGATGAAAACATGTGTGCCAACCTCAGAGGAGAATGAACCCAACCCTCAAGAACATAGTAAATGAAGAGTTACAAAAGTTTCTAGATGCAGGGTTCATATACCCCATCTTAGATAGTGAGTGGGTGTCCCCTCTAGTTTTAGTCCCAAAGAAGAATGGGAAGTGGAGGATCTATGTGGATTACAGAGAATTGAAAAAAGCCACCAAGAAAGACCATTTCACTTTTCCTTTCATTGATCAAGTTTTAGATGGTCTTGCAGGGAAGAAGTTCTTCTCTTTCCTGGATGGATTCAGTGGTTACAATTAGATCCAGATCAGCCCTGAGGATCAAGACAAGACTACATTCACATGTCCTTGGGGTACCTTTGCTTATAGGGTCCTCCCTTTAAGTCTATGCAATGCCCCTACCACTTTTCAAAGGGCAGTTCTGAGCATCTTTGCTGAGATTTCCCATGACCCTATGGAGATCTACATGGATAATTTCACTCCTGTGGGTGTGACTTCCTAGAGGCTCTCTCTAATCTCAGAAAAGTCCTGAGAAAATTCATTGAAATGAACCTCTTGCTTAGTATTGAGAAATCTGAATTATTGATGATTGCAGGGACTGTCCTTAGCCATTCAATATCTCAGGAGGGAATACAAGTGGACCCAAACAAGATTTACATCATAAAATGGGTCCCTACACCTCAAAAGAAAAGGGATGTTAGGATTTTATTGGCCTTAACTAGCTATTATAGGAAGTTTATCAAGGATTTCAGTAAAGTGGCTTCACTATTGTTTGTATTGTTGGCCAAGGACTCTGAATTCTGTTGGACAAGTAGCTGCCAAGAGGCCCTTGAGCTTTTGAAAGAGAAATTGACCACTACACCTATACTTAGGGGTCCAAATTGGGCTCTGCCTTTCCATATCCATGTTGATGTGTCAGACAAAGATGTGGGGGCAGCCTTAGGGAAAATAGATGATAATTTACCATATGCCATTTATTTAATTAGTAAAATTCAATCTAAGGCTGAACTGAACTACACTGTCACTGAGAAAGAACTCTTAACTGTTGTACACTACTTAAACAAATTTAGACACTGCGTCATTGAATACAAAATTTTGTGCATACTAATCATGCAAATATTATATATTTGATGAACAATCTTGATGTGAATGTTAGAGTCATTAGATGGCTATATTAGTTACAATAGTTTGATTTGACTATCATTGACAAGCTAAGAACATAAAATGTAGTTGCAGTTTTTTTGTCTAGACTTGCTTTGCCATGCAGGTGATGAAGGGATGGTCGATGATCAGCTTCCAGATAAGCACCTATTTTCTATCATAGTTCTCTCTCCATTGTTTTCTGGCATAAAAAACTACTTATTTGTTGGTAGATTTCCTTCAAATCTGTCATCCATGGAGAAGAGAAGAATTGTAAGGAAAAGTGCCCCTTTCACTTGGATTGGGGGAAATATTTTCAAGTTTGGACCAGATAATATTTTAAGGAGATATGCCAAGGAAGAGGAAGTCATTGAAATCCTCTCAGTCTACCATGATGGGACTTGTGGAGGTCATTTTGCGGCCAAGAGAACAACTTTCAAAGCTCTACAAGCTGGCTATTCTTGACCCACTCTCCACCAAGGTGCAAGAAGGTATACCAGAAAATGTGATTAGTGCCAGAGGATGGGAAAACCCACACTCAGGGATGAAATTCCTCTACAACCTCAAGTGGCCTTAGATCCATTTGACAAGTGGGGCATGGATTTAATTGGGCCAATCGATCCACCATCAGGGCAGAAAAAGTACATCATTATGTGCACTAATTACTTGACAAAGTGGGTTGAGACAAAGGTTGTCAAAGTAGAAACAAAGGAGAAGGTGGCTGAGTTCTTAGGGGAAAATATTTTCTACAAGTTTGGGTATCCATGGGAAATAGTCATCGATCAAGGGGCTCAATTTACATCACATCTAAAATGGAATCTCCTAAGGCAACATCATATCAAACAAAAAACATCTACTGCCTATCACCCTCAGGAAAATGGGAAAGTAGAGGTTACAAATAGGCCATTGGAGAGAATCTTCACCAAGGTTGTGAGAAACAGCATGAGAGATTGGGCAAACATATTAGTGGAGGCCACTTGGGCCTATAACACCACTTGGAAGATAAATGTTGGGTTCACTCCATATGATCTAGTTTATGGGAATAAATCTCTACTTTCTATTGAGTTTGAGTATAATTCTTTGAGAATGGCAGCCCCACTGGACTTATATGTCACCAAAGCACAATAAGAGATGCTGCTCCAATTGAATGGCTTGGATGAGTTCAGAATGCAGGCCCTCCTACACATTGAAGCTATACAATTGCAAAGGAAGGTATGGCATGATATGCATATCAAGAAAAATGTTTTTCAAGAAGGGGATTGTGCATTATTATATGATTCTAGGTTCAAATATTTTAAAGGGAAACTGATGACAAGATGGCCAAGCGCATACTTGATAGAAAAATTTCATGAAAATGGAGCTGATCAAATTAGGACGATTGATGAGGAAGAGATCCCCTTGCTTGTCAATGACTATAGGCTGAAGATATACATAAGAACTATGTCTAAGAAATACTTCATCAGTGCAATCAACAGAGAAGTCAATGTGATTGGGAGTGTCATAGCTTCCACTCCACAACATTTCTAGATATTTTTGTTTAAAAAAGGGGTGGGGGGGGGGAAGAAAAATAAAAGGCCTGGATGAAAACCTTTATGAGGCACCTAGGGCAGGAATAAAGGTTTAAAAACCCCTCTAAGGCAGCGTGTGTGTCTCAAAACAAAAAAAGTAAAGAAAAAAACACAAGAAATGTATCTATATAACATATGCTAATTGTTTTGTCATTTTGTAGGATTATATACAATGGCAGGCGTCGGCCAGTTTAATCACTGTTTAATTTGACTGAACGGCAAGCATTTAATTGTCAACCAGGGTAAGTTTGTTTAGTTCAAAGGTGTCTACACTATCTGTTCCGATACACAACAACCAGGGAAAGAAATATAATAAAATGCAGTTGAACAAATTTGCAAAACTTAAAGAAATCATGAAGAAATAAAAAAGACACTCTATAGGAATGAAATTCAATCACTGCACTTCATGTTTTTTTTCAAAGAATAGACGTGCCACACATTATTAATAAAAATATATCAGTTGATTAAATATTATAGTTCTAACCAATCCTATGTAACAACATATAATGAATATGAAAACATAAGTGCATCAATACTACAATTCATACAACAACATTAATGAATCCACACTTAAAAGAAATACAAACCAAACAACTAATTTACTACTACTGCAATCCCTGCTAAAGAGGAGGGCCCTTCCTCCCTAGCATGGCGCATGGATGAAATGGAAAATAGTTAAGAACTTCACACAAGATCTGTATGAACATCACCAGAAGTGTTTTGTATTAAAAATGACTGGAAATTACAAGATCAAAATGTCGATGTTGTTCCTATGTTGTTGTTCCCTTTTCATGGAACCAAACCTTTTTATAAAGTTTACAAGCCCCAAAAATTAGGGAACAGATCAGTCATGAGAATCTCACGATTCTCATGCTGATCAATATTAAGAGAAAAATAGAAAGTGTTACAAACAATTTCTTAGTAAAAGACAAATTCAAGTTACACCATCTCCATAATCATAACTATTGAGATCCTTTGACCATTTGTAGATAATTCAAGATTCTTGACTACTGTCTTTGAAGACAACAACCATGGTCTTTGGCAGTTGTGGTGTAACAACAAAACTTCGGACTATAACAACAAATCCTCGAAGTGTAACAGTGAGTAACAACAACAACTTCTCATCCTTAGTCCTTAGTTGTAGGCAACACCTAAAAGAAAAATAACCAAAAAACTTCTTCCAAAATTAACTTGGTTAGCTATCTCAAAAAGACATCACTTTATTCAATATTTAACGAAAGATGGAAAAATAATATGTTGAGAAATTATTTCTCTTATAACTAGGGAAGATGGCAATTGGTACATAAAGTTCATAGGTTTAGAGAGAGAGAATGATAAAAAATGGGGAAATAGGTGTCTAAGATATGCTTAAAAACTGCACCCAACATCTCCCCCCAACTGAAGCAACTATATGTCCTCATGCAGAATCTTTAGGTACTATTGTTGTATCGCCGTTGTAAATCTGTCAAGTTATAAGCACCCACAGTATCTTCATCAACTGGTTTGTAGCCCTGAGTAGCCATCAACTGATGCAACCATGATTTCTCTTCATAATCACACAATTGGTAATGAGGCTGGTAAATTCGACTGGAAGCCAAATCAAGGGATACTTAAATCTAATCCCTATCTAGAAGTCTCCCATTGATTTCACAATCCGTGCATATTCTAGAACCCGTGTAATATCAACCAAAAAATTAGGAAACGCAAAAGGGTCACACTCCTGCATACTTGCACTAACAACCTCTGTACGTTTAAGGCATCCTGTCAATGCTTGGCTCTTCAGATGTGCAAAGAGGTTGAGTAAAAATCTGACAATCCTCCTCCTGTAGATGGCTCATTATTCCCTCATATCAGGGGTACTCAAAAAATTCCTAAATTCACAGTTCAATGCAGCTGCCATGCCTTGTTTTGCTCTTATCCACAAGGTTGCCTTCTCTTCATTGGTGTTAGATGACTTCATGGCTAGATGCCATTTTACTTGATTTCTCATGAAATAAATGAAGGTGCACAACTGCAAGTCCCCCATGTAGGATAAAATGTGTACAATCATATGCAATCTAGTGTATTCACAAATCATATTATCTAGAAAAAGCTCACAAAGTAATCTTTGCTCATCAAAATCACATGCACGAAAAACATCTAAAAAATTCCTGGTAGAATTTCTCAAATAAGGTATATTCTCATAGATATTTTTTAACTGAAACAAATAAAATATTTCTGAAAGAAAGATTGGATGGGATGGGGAAGGCCTTTTAAACCCTAACAGGTTGAGGGCGAGTCTGTGCAATTTATCTTTATGATCTGCTAAGTCCTGAACTTTCTGCTATAACTGTTGCACTCGTTCCTCCTTTTTCTTTTGAGTTTTCTTCCTTTCCCTTCTTGTCCACTCTTCCACAAAATGCCTCTTAGCCCACTTATTTACAACTTTTTTATGCTCCTCCAGTGAGATCACTCCCTTTTGCAAAGAGAGTGCCAACTGCTTCCATTTATGTAATTATGATATCAAAAAAAGTTTTTCTAAACACTATCCTGCTTCAGGATATTGTGTTCTCTCAGATGAAACATCAATAGGGGGTGTAACAACATCTCAAGATTTGATTTTTTCTGCTTTGGATGTTGGTTTTTGTGTAACAACAACTTCATCAGCAGGTTCTTGTGGATCAACTCTTACCTCTTCTTCTTGAGGGACCTTTGCCTCAACTATTGGTTCTTGTGTAACAACAGTATCGTCGGCAGGTTCTTGTGTCTCAGCTTCCAAGTCGATCACCGTGAGATGCTCTGTTTCAGCTGTTGGTTCTTGTGTAACAGCAGTGTTGTCAACGAGTTATTGTGTAACAACTTCCCAGGTTTCAGTTTGCATTTCTATCGAGATGGTACTTGCCAGAAAAACTTTATACCTGGCTGTTGCTAAATTCTTAGCACATGCTATACATACAAAACCTGGTGTAGTTTATGTTCTCATATTATCAACAATCTTTGCCAAAGTATCTAGAATGAAGACCCTTGTTTCTACATTACTATCCTTTAATTGTTGCCTTAATTCTTTAATTTTTTTCTAATTTTTTCAATTTTGTGCAGCAGGGTTTGGGTCTCATCGTTACCAGGTAAAGGAACCTCTTCAGGATGGGCATGTTCTTCTTCTTTTTCTCCCATGTGTCCTTATGCTTGGTTGACCTCTTTCTATATGGAGGCGGGGCTCTTGTTGGGTGTTTTCTCTCACCCTCCTTTTTGGTGTCCTGACACCTATTGGTTTTTCTAGTGATCTTTTCTTGATTAGGCTTCTAGAGGATTTCCCTTTTTCTTCAATCACCCTAGATTCCTTTGGACCATCAACATGGGTTTCAACTTACTTCCGACATGAATTACTCATCTTTCTGCTCATAAACATCTCTTCCCAATTCCATCCTTGGCGTTCTAGGGCATCCATTATGATTAATTTTATAAGGCTTTGATTGGTGGCGCAAGTTTCTAGATACGAAGCAACCTTCACAACACCAAACATATCCTTCAGGTTCTCCAACAAAAAATATGGAAGGTTAACCAATTTCCTGTGTTGAAGATGGTTTAACAACGGGAAATGATAATTAAACACTATTGTCGCCCGTCCTTCACAAGTAATGTATTTGATAATGTATAAGGCAACATCTCCCCATGGCTGAGGAAGCAACAATCAGTCAATTCCCCTGCCCTTCTTCTCCAATTGTTCCTCCCCTTGCATAAATTCCGCCTTGAGGGAAGGATCGTTGATTTTCTAGCTAAACCATCTTTTTCCTTCAAATTGCAATGTTGATACTCTGGAAATTACTTCTTCTGCCAATTCCTATTCAAATTCTTGGCAAACTCCAGGGCAATAGTTTCTTCTGACCCTTTGAGTCGTTCGAAGAATTCGAACCATCCTGCCTCTTTAAAAATATGGCATGCCTCCGGGAAATTCTCCAATGCTTCTGTGGAATTGGGCTCGTGCTTGACCACTACTCCTCCCATCTCTGCTTCAGACAATACCCTTTGTGCTCTATCTACTTTCTCTTTTGATAATTATGTGAAATAAAGATGCAGTGCTTCATTGGGATAGATATCGGGGCAGTAAAAGCACGGAAGTAAAAGCAAGAATGTCGGGTCAGGGGATCGAACGATATGCGTTATGGTCTACTTACTAATCTGGGGTCATGGTAATTTGTCTTAAATATAATTTAAACCTATAGCACGATTGGCATAAAAACATGGTAATGATTGCAAGATTTGCCAATGATTACAAGGTCTGTCACTTTAAGCCTGCTATACATTACAGATTGTGAAATGATTCACCCTCCCCCTGAGTTTATTTGTGATGGTCGTCCTTGGCCGTCAGATGGAACATCATATTAATTTCCATAATCGTTAAATAAATAAAATCAATATACCTTTCGAATGACTCAGAAGCGGTGATGTGGCATAAAAGTACTGCTGATATGATTGATTCTGACAACAACATGTTGATTAGGTCATTTATTCCGACAACACCATCCTGGTGTGTTACGCAAAATATTGTCACCATGACTATTTGCAGTCAGTATGGGTCTATCATCATTCATATTTTCCTCCTTAGCAAGTCTCAAACCTTAGCTCTTCATGTCAAGCTTTAAAAATGAGAGAAAGACCTTAAAAATCAATAAAGCTCTAGTTCCGCACTTTCTCTCACTGTTCTCTGCGGTACCGCACCCCCTGTTCATGTTACCTGCGGACCTACCCGCTCTGTCTCTAAAGGAGTGGGTGCGGACCCCTATGAAAGTCAAAAAGGCGCAAGTTTATTCTTAAAAACTCACTTTGGGTTAATTCTAGATGATTCTAGAAGGAATCTTGACATGGATGGTTCGCTCCTAGGTGGTTCATGCATCCCAAAAGTGAAGGAGCTAATCCCTTGATGAGAGGAGCTTATCCCTTTGAAGGAGGGCTTTATCCCTTTGAAGGAGGACCTAGTAACTTCCCTCCATTGCACTATAAATTAAGGCATTGGGCTGGTTGCTAAGGAGGTTAGCAGCTGAACATTTTTTAGGGTAAATGCTGTTGGAATTGAGACTTCCTAGTTAAGCTTGAGAGGAGAGATCACATACCTTTTGGCTTCATTGGGAAGAGAGTGAAACTTGTCAAAGTAGAGGAGACTTCTTGCTGGACCCTGGGAGGAGCTTGTACAGCATCAAGGCACAGGTTATAAAGTTCTTCTTTGATTTAAGTTAATACAATCAGATTCATTTTTCTCAACAAATTGTCTTATGTGATTTGTTTCATGAATTCCTTGATCATCATGATAAGTATGCTTTATTATATTGGCTTTTCAGGTGCTATTTAATTTGTGTTCTTGTTTGTGTTTGCGGATTCTCTACAAGGGAGCTCATTTGGATCAACGGAGCGAGGCTTCCACAAACTTGCATTGGACCCAAGGTATGCCTAAAACACTTGTTCGCCTTTATTTATAAATTGCATATTTAGAGAAAGACAGAATTTGTTTGGTTTGCTTGTTGCTAGATATCATTAGATACTAGGGAGGTCGGTCTTGTCTGCAAGAACAACTCATCCGTATGACAAAATGGCGACTCCACTGGAGACTTGAATTTTTTATTTTTTCCTTGCTTTTACTTTGACTTGAGAAACTGTGTTTTTGTTTTTGTTTTTGGCTTGATGTGTGTGGGATTGGGTAGGTTTAGTTAATCTTGAATTATTTTTTGTTTTTCATACTTCTGGGAGAGGACCGCACCCTCTGCTTGTAGCACAGTGCGGACATATCCGCACTTTTTCTTTACACACAGAGCGGTACCACACCTATGTGAACTGCGAGCCTGCGGACCCTGTCAAAATTTTGAAAAACTTAAGATTTTCTTTTTCAGCCAGCTTAGGATTTGTTTAGGTGTTTTTAGCCTCTGCCCAGATCTACACGTGACTTGTCAGGGACTTTTATTAGGTTAATTCCATTGGCATTAGGGTTTTAGGTGAAATTCCTAGAAGTTTTGGTTGTCGGGCTTGATTTTCATTTTGGTCTTGTAGTAGCTCAGAGCTTAGAAGCCTTAGAAGCCTCAGATCACCTTGATTTTTATTGGCCTTCTTATGAGTCTATCCATTTGCAAAATCTGCCTTTGTTGAGGAATCCATCTTGTTTCTCTTTGCAAAACTTCGAAAGGACTTGTGTTAAAAGTTTTGGATTTCATTTTTAGAAAAGAAAACAAAAATTGGTTGTTTTTTGATTGATTTGTGATTTTGGACATATTAGTCCTTAGTTTGCTTACAGCTAAGTAAAACATCCTTGAAAAGAAATCTTGTAAGCTTTTACTTCAAATAGTTTTAGAATTTATAGATCTCAAGATTAGATTTTTCCATAGTTTTGAGTGTTTTATAAAAATAAAAAATCTCTTTTGAAAAAGTTTGTTTTTGTAGTATTTGAGTGTTTGAAAAGAAAGGGAAATTTTCGTGAGCATAACTAGTTGTCTCGTTTTTGAGTGTATTGGAAAAGACAAAAAGCTCTTCTTTTGATTTGTTTGTTAAAGAAAGATTTGTTTTTACAAATATTTGCATTCTCAAACTATTTCTTAGCTAGAAATTCATCGAAGGGAAAAGATTGCTTATCATGTTAAGTGCATTTTTTACTGATTTGGAGTCGAGTCTTCACACCACAAGTTTCATCTCCACACCTTTTGACTTAAGGAAAAACCAATAAAAATAATGATTAAAGTAAAATCTATCTAGTAATCTTTTTATTTCTAGGGCTCTATATCACCAACATAGCTTAGGCTAGTATCTTGGAGTAGGGAGTAATTAACTCTCCAAGATAGTAAAACAAACAAGTAGCTGTATCTTGCGGTAGGAGATAAATTCAAATTGTTACATCTATGCTCTGGGAAATCTCCTCTTAAAGGAGAAGCACGAGATCATATCTGAACCAGTGTGGGAATCAATCCGTCCTCATTGGGAACGATAGAAGATATTCACGTATTAAAAATGGTAAACCTCGGATTGACCATTATCGAGGAGCCTGGGGTCACTTGCTGGTAAACCTTGGATTATGTCAAGGAGCCTTCAAGGGGATTGAGCTTGTTACTCTGCCCTTGCGTGCGTATCGGATCGTAGACTATTCCCCCAGGTATATTTGTTTCCGTTGGTAACCATAGTGACCATATTCTATAGGATTCTTTCCTAAGGTGACGATGGAGGGAAGATCCCACTGTACCTGGAGCAGACGTCGGCTAGACTCACTTAGATTTTCTGGGGGGTTCTCTTCACTTGAGACGGTTTAGTGGAGAAACTTGTGCCAATCTATTCATTAAGCAGGTTGTCGGGGTAACTGTTCCAACCACCATTTCTGTATTGAATTCTGCGACGTTGGATGTCATCACCAACTAGTGTTTTCGGTACGGAAAGTTATTGTTTGTGTGTGGTTTGATCTCCTAGATTCTTTAGGAATGTGATTCAAAATTGTTTGGTTCTTTAGAGGCTTTAGGTGGTTTTCATCGAGATTTTTCTTTGTTTGTGTGTGAAGTAGTTAAAATATTTAATCGTGGCTGAATTACCGAGGAAGTCCTGTAGACTTTGGGGCCAACCTCCTGAGTTTTCACCAAGCCAGCCTGAAGGGCTATGAGCCCTTGTAACTCCTAGAGACAGTAGAGTTGGGTCACCTGAAGAAGGAGAGTCTTCATTGGTTATACATCCTAATTATCAAGCTCTAGTAACAGATTATAATCCGCAATCTATTTCATTTTCCGAAATTACTGGTAGTTTTTCATCTACTAGTGATTTAGGTGAGGAACCTGAAATATCTGAACCTGAAACTAAATTTGCTGCTACTCCAACATCAGGATTTGCCTCTCCAACTTCCAATGGTCCTGCTTCACCCAAGGTAGAAAGAGTAATTACCCAAAATCTTCCTTCTGGACTTATAGCTATTGAAGAAATTGCTACTTCGGAAGAAAGTATCCCTATCCCTGAAAATCAACCAGCTATAGAACTTAAGGAGTGTGAATCGATCTTTTACAGTCCACCTAGGAGCAATGCTTGGCATCTTTCATTGACCAATTTTTTGGAAAACCCGGGACTAAGTTTTTCACCACCTCGCATTCCTTTTCACCCAACACCTAGGGGTTATTATCCTCCATTAAATATGTCAAGATAGTCGTCCATGTTTTCTCAATCTCCAGAAACCTTTTTATATAGCGGTCCTTCTGTTCCCTCTGGGTATCAGTCACTTACCGGTACTTTTTTGGGAGCATCTCCTCAACCTATTGAACAAGGGTTATTAACTGGTAATAATGAAACTAAGTCATTGAGTGTAGAAGATATTCTTATGATGTCAGGTACTATTCCTAATCGACAACCTCAAGGTGGCCAGTTACCGCCTAGGGGGCAGCCTCAAAGTCCTCAATTATCGCCTGGGGGGCAACCTCAAGGTACCTAATTTCCGCCTGGGGGGCAACCTCAAGGACAGTACATACCCACGGGACAGTACATTCCTCAAGGTCAACCCCAGACTCAGTATGTACCTCAAGGTCAACCCCAGTATCAATATGTACCTCAAGGTCAACCCCAGTATCAGTACGTGCGTCAAGGTTATCAACCTCAAGGTCAGTACCAATTCCAACCACCTTCCAGTCAATCATTTGTCCAAGGAGCTGGAAATGTACCTTTGAATTATCAACCCTACCCTCAACCCGGTTATGGTCCTGAATATTCTCAACCTGCTATGGGTTGTACCCCGAAATGAACTTAGTGTGGGATCCATCTCAATCTCAACAGATATTGCAACCGAATGTGCAATTGTCATCTCAATCTGGACAACCCTTAGTTTCTGGTTCACCCCAGCAACCTATCCAGTCTACCATTCAAACTTCTGCACCTTCTGTAGTTTCTCAGCCTGGGCGTAGTACACCTCGTACTCCACCTCAAATGACTGCTGCAACATCTGTTCAATCTACCCCACCTACTTCTGGAGTATCGACAGCTCCGGTTCCTACTGTTCCTGTATCAACTCCTCAGGCATCTTTACCTCAATCTGGATCCACAATTCAGACTTCGGTTCAAATGCCTGTAGGACAACCTGGTCCAAGTACGGTTTTCACAAGTCAACCTCAATTTACTTATCAACCATACCAGGGACAGTACCAATTCGGTCCTGCTGTGCAGCAACGAGTCTATCAATATCAATCGTACCCTGGATATACATATCAGCAACCTCAACAACCCCAGTACGGTCCGGTTAATCCTGGTTTTCCGGGAGGATATAATATCCCAAATGCAATTCCAATTGCTAGTTATCCTGGATATCCTCCTCCTGGGGCTGGTCTCATGACCCAGGGTTTCAGGGACCCTAATCGTTAGTTACCATTCATTGCAACTTTGGACTTGCCTGACTTGTCGCGCTTTACAAATGATCCAATTAACTATCTTCCGTTTTGGCCGCCAATGCCGAATAGGTTTCCTAGTGATATTCCTAAGTTTGAAGGAAAATCAGGAGAGGACCCGTCGAACCATGTGATGATTTATCACCTCTAGTGTGCGTCTAACTCCATTTCAGATGATTCAATCCGTTTAAGGCTTTTTCAACGCACTCTAATTTGTCTTGCGGCCAAGTGGTACATTGAGTTACACCGAGCCACTTTTTATAACTTTGGTCAGTTAGCTACTTCGTTTTTAACTCATTTTCAGTTGCCAGTCAGATATGACAATGGCACGGAATTATTAACTTCATTAAAACAGTCAACGTCCACTAACATCTTAGATCACATTCATGAATGGAGACATTGACGGCGTTTAGTGAAAGTTTTTATCCTGAATCAAATCTTAGCTGAATGGTTTGTAAAATCTTTATTACCGAAAATCACTGAGGATGTAGCTAAGGCAGGAGTCGTTACTGAAGAGCAAGTAATTTCTCAAGCTCAGTACCTTGACTTAGTTTATATGCAGTCAGGTACGTTACACGAGAAAATCCCCGACCTTCCTAAACAAAATCAAATAACTGCAGCTCCTTCAGGGTCTCATGCCGTTGATGGTATGATTGGTACGGTTAATACCAAAAGTAAGAAGAAATCTTCCAAGAATTCTTCTCCTATCATAACTTTTCCAGATTCACCGATAGGATATTCTTCCGTGGAAATTTCTGCCGATATTCATGTTGTAGAGTCATCTACAGCCAAATCAAAATCCGGCGGTAAAAAGAAAGGGAAGAAGAAAAATAAAACAGATAAAAATTCGAAAGAGAAACCAGAAAAAACGGAATCTACTGATGAGAAACGCAAACCTCATTATCCTTGTCTCATTTATGACGAAGAGCATTTTACAAGAGACTGCCCTCATCGTGGTGAGGTTGCGAAAATCGTCAAAGTTTCCCAAATGCCTACTGTTTTGAAGGATCCTTTTCCTAGTCAAGATAGTAAGATGATAGGTTCTTCCTCAAATGCCTCTGAAGAACCCATAATGATGATGTCCCATGTTAGGATTGTGACTCTATTGCAAGATTATGGAAGTAAAAGTCCTGTTGATGGTAAGGAAGCAGAATCTTCTCATTCGAACCCATCAACTTCAACTCCCTGTTCCGATCCACTACAGATCGTGAAACCTAACCTAGACTTAGTAATCAAACCGCCTGCCAATGGTATACTTCGAAAGTCAGCTTTCAATCCACATGCGAGAGCGGCTTAGAACTATAACATTGTTGAATATTTGGCTATTTCACCTTCGGCAATGTCGGCTTTGGAAGTGCTACAATCATGTCCAACACAGCGTAAATTGATATTGTCGGCTATAGGAGCTATTGACATTCAAGACTCGAACCTCATAATTTTCGATCTAGAAAATAGTACACCACGCTTACCTCATCAAATGGCCTTCCAGATTCCAGTGTTAGTAAAAAATAGACCTTGTTATAGGACTGTGATTGATGAGGGAGCCTCAACGTGTATTATGTCGATCCAGTGTTGGAGATCGCTTGGTTATCCTACACTTAATCAATCCCCAACGATTCTAAAGGCCTTTGATGGCCGTGGGTTCCATCCTTTTCGCATTCTACATGATTTTCCTATAGGGGTTGAAGGCAAAACTGTTAATCTAGATGTGGAGGTGGTTGATGCCCCTCTATATTACAACCTTCTCTTGGGTCGTAGTTGGTCTTATGCTATGACAGCTGTTGTTTCATCGGTCTTTCAGCTTATAAAGTTCCCTCATAATGGAAAGATCATAATTATAGACCAAATGACTTACTTTTCATCCGACCCAGCCTCTTCTGAAAGTATTCAGCATGTCGGCAAAACAACTATCCCATATAAGGATGTTGGAGTAGGACTAGTTAAATATTCTGGTTTACTAGGAACTTTTCCTTTTCCTCCTATCAACGCATCGTCTTCTATTGCAACCATTCATATGATTTCGTCAGACACTATTGTTTATGATGATCCTTGGATTGTACCTTCCGAATCTGAGATAGATTTGTTTGGTGATGTTATGCCTTTGAGTCCATATGAAATTGCATATCAGGCCATGCAGTCGTTTTCCGACTCTTCTTCAACCGAAATTGACTTAATGAATGTGTTCCATGAGAAATCACTTTCAACATCAAACTCAGATTCAACAACGTTTTCAGAACTTGTTCACACTGATGAGCAAATTCGTGAAATCCTATGTGTCGATGATTTACCATGGGAAGATCTTCATCATAGATCTTCGTTTTTACCTGAGATTGATCGCTTTGAAAATGATTTTTCATCTATTTTTACAACTGAATATGTCAAGGAACCTCAGAATCTAATGAAAAATCCTGATTCTGAGTTAAATTTGGGAAACATTTCTCGAACTATTCCTATTGATATTTTGGTTAAACCTGGAATTGTTGAAAACATTCATATAGGTGCCTCTTGTGCGGAAGATGAAATTCAAACATATAAGGCCCTATTTCAAGAATTCCGCGACGTGTTTGCTTGGTCATATGAGGAAATGCCAGGAATTGACCCAGCAATTGTTGTTCATGAAATCAAAACTTACCCGGATACTAAACCCATCTGGCAACGTTTGCATCAGATCCACCCGCGAAAAGCTGCTGCCATTAAAGCAGAAGTTGAAAAATTACTTAAAGCAGGTTTCATCTATCCAATTCCGTTAACGGATTGGGTATCGAATATTGTTCTTGTTAACAAAAAGCAAGGAATAATAAGAATATGTATCGATTATAGGGATATTAATTGAGCCTGTCCAAAAGACAATTACCCAACTCCCTATATCGATCAAATCATTGATGATTGTGCCGGTAGTGAAATATTCTCCTTCATGGATGGTTTTTCCAGATACAACCAAATAAATATTCTACGTGCTGATCAACCAAAAATGGCTTTCATTTGTCCATGGGGGACATTTGCTTATTGCAAATTACCTTTTGGGCTCAAGAACGCCGTGGCAACTTTTCAAAGAGCCATGTCTTATGCGTTTCATGATATCAAGCACATTGTGCAACCCTATCTTGATGATTTACCTGCTCATTCATTACATCAAGCTGATCATCTCATCCATTTATGAGCAATATTTACGAGGTGTAGGCATTATCGGATTAGGTTTAATCCACACAAGTGTGTTTTCTGTATAGAAGGTTTTTTGTTTCAAAAGCCGACATTCGCGTCGATCCCTCGAAGGTTGAAGCTATTGTCAAATTGCCTCCTCCTTCGAGTCTTGGCCAACTCCAAAGTTTGCAGGGGAAAGCAAACTTTTTACGTCGATTCATTCCTAACTATGCTGAGATCACAAAGGGTTTTACCCGGTTGTTGAAACAGAATACTCCATTCTTTTGGGATGAGATAGCTGATAAATCTTTTGATGCACTAAAACACGCGTTGACCCATGCACCGTTACTGCATCCTCCCAACTACAACCAGGACTACTTCTTATATCTCGTCGCTTCCCATTCCACCATTGGAATGGTGTTAGTTCAGGAAGATGAATTCGGTATTGAACATGTGATATATTACCTTAGTCGCACTTTAAATCCAACTGAGCTAAAATACTCACATGTGGAGAAATTGGCATTGGAAGCTGTTCAAGCTATCTAACGTTTTTGTCATTGCATTTTACTACGCAAAACTATAGTAATTTCCGATTGCAACCCTATGATCTATATTTTGACCAAACAACTGCTAGGGGGCAAGTACTCCAAATGGATTGTGATCCTGCAGGAGTTCGACTTGGAATTTGAAAAGTCTAAGTCGAAGAAATCTTTAGTTTTTGCAGAGTTAATGTGTGACTTCCCGCGTGCTGACATGGAAACTGTGGTGGAGGAGCCCATTGCGGACGAATCCTTGTTTCTAATCAGCACTTTAGATCCATGGTATGGAGATATCATCGTTTATCTCCAGACCCAATCCTTTCGGCCAGAAATTTCAAGATCAGAACGTCGGAAAATACGATTCCAGTCCCAACAATTCAAAATTATTGGAGATACACTTTATCGTCATGGGGCAGACTCTGTTTTCTGATGACATTTAAATCATGAGGAAGCTGAAAGGGTTCTAAATGACTGTCACTCTGGAGCGTGTGGCGGTCATATGTCTGGGTTTTCCACAGACCAAAAGGTATTGTGCGCTGGCTATTTCTGGCCTTCTTTGTTTAAAGATTGTATTAACGCGGTCCGAAAATGACACAACTGTCAAATTTTTGATCGAAAGATGCGCGCTCCACCTGCTCCTCTCCACCCTATAATTGCCATCGGTCCTTTTGCAAAATGAGGTATCGATTTTATTACATGTAACCCTCACTCGGCCGAGGGGCATGCATATATCATCCTTGCAGTAGATTATTTTACCAAGTGGGCCGAGGCAATGCCTACATTTGAGGCAGATGGCAAAATTGCTGCGATTTTCATGTTCAATCATATAACTGCTAGGTTTGGTGTTCCACAAGTGATTATCACTGATCATGGGCATCATTTTCTAAACATTATGATGACTGAACTTACAGACCAACTTGGCTTGCGTCACGATAGTTCAACTCCATATTATCCACAGGCTAATGGTCTAGTTGAAGCCATCAACAAAGTTCTAGTTATCATGATCCGACGAATCATTGGGATTCATAGGTCAAATTGGCATAACATGTTATTTTCAGCACTTTGGGCGTATCGAACCTCAGTAAAAACGTCAACCGGTTTCACTCCTTTCCAACTAGTTTATGGTCTAGAAGCTGTGTTACCCATTGAATGCGAAATCCCGTCATTGCAAATGGCCATCGAATTACTTCCAGCCACTTCCGAAGAGGAAAAACGTTTGTTATACTTGGCTCAGCTAGATGAGAATTGACGTGATGCTGCATTAGCGATCGAAACTCATGCCAAACATATTAAAGCTCAATATGATCCAAATGTTACCCCTCGAAATTTTTCGGAAGGACACCTAGTCTTATTGTACGATCAAACAAATGATAAATTAGGCCCTGGAAAATTCGTACCCATGTGGCATGGTCCTTATGTTGTTAAGCGAAAGCTGGCAGAAGGGGCCTATGAATTGGTAGACTTTGACGGGGTCTCTTTAGGTAAACCCAGAAATGGTCTTTACCTAAAGAGATATTATGCTTAAATCTAGGTGTGGAGATTTTTAGTTAGGTTAGTTTTCTTTCTAGCTGGTGTGTTTTAGTTTTAAAAAAAGTGTGCTTAGCTTAGAGAGTGTGTTTTGTCATTATTCCTGCTTATCTTGATTTTTCTCTTGATATTGCAGATGTTGACGCCTCTCCAAACATACATTGGTTTTGCTGATGGTGCTTGTCATAATACACGGAACATTTCTTCCGCATCTTGGGTTATCTATTCGCCCTCTGACGAGTTGGTATCTATGCATGGGGTAAGCCTCGGTCAAACAACAAACAACATTTCCGAGTATAGTGCAGTGATTGAGTTATTATCTGAGTCTATCTCATTTGAGATTCAGAGTTTGATAGTGAGGTTAGATTCTGAACTCTCTGTATTACAGCTTAATAGAGTATATGCCATTAGAAATCCAGTGTTATTGAGATTATTTTTTAGAGTTCGTCTCTTGGAAAGTGAATTTGACTATATTGAATATCAGCATATTCCAAGATATTTAAATACATTAGTAGATGCAATTGCTTCTCGAATATCAAGTAGACATTTGCAATAATCATACAAGTAAATTTAAAAACATTTCATAACATGTTTTACAAGATAAGCTGGTAATAGTGATATAGTATAACATAGAAGTGTGTCAAAAATACATCGTCTTCGATCATAGGTTGAAAAACACCTTATGATCGGCAAAAATGATAGTACAAAAAGCAAAAAATGTCATATGTGTCTACAATAGGCGATCATCCTATCACTGGTGATGATCACGATAAGAAACCAATGTACGGGCCACCTTACAAAGGAACCTCCTGAAAGGTCCTGGGACCCCAATCACATAGCGCTGTAGCCTAAGAGGAATGTCATCTAAGCTGGTCTCCGGAATGTATACTGTCAAATGCTCTAGATGGCTCTCCAATTCGGCCAAGGTCTCTGTGGATTCATCCTATGGGGCTGGTGCTGTTGCAACTGGTTGTTTCCTCTCATAGGGCTGGAGAGTGGCTGGTCGCCGTGGACCTACGTCTACATTTAAAACTTTTACTATCAATTTTGGGACGAGATAAAAAAAAATAAAATAAAAAATAAAATTAAATAAAATTAAATTAAATTAGAAAATGTTGAAAATGATTTTACCTGAGTCATCCCATTGCTCTCCTGGTGGAAGAGCCATGTCTGGGTCACCACGATAATCTACCCCAGCATAAGGAAAGTCCTGAATAGCAAAAACTTGGTTCTCCAACCAATGAAAATACTCAGGAGTGAATCGAACGACTTCTATCCCCTCCTCAGGATGACGGGCCATAACTGCAACCCAACGCATCAGTTTGGGCTCTCGGGGAAGTCCAGCTCCAACAGTGAGATGCTGTGGGACCAACATTGGAACCCTCTCCAGACCAAAGCTCACAACTAAAGCACCATATCCAAAGGTCTTCAGTTGTCTGTTCTTTGCTCTAGTCAGTTGGCCTTTTATATTAGCCAACATAGCATTGCACCAGTTGAAGATGGTGCCTCGAAAGCAGTCTACTGCCATCTGCATTTGGGATCCAGTGGCTATATGTAGTGCTATGCTTCTGCAGAGCCTGGTAATAGTAAACGCAATCACTTTTAGTTCAGGAAGGGATATGGTTTTGATATCTATCCCTTTATCTCTAGTTTGGTCGTTGCAAAACTCTAGCCGGAGGCTATCGACAGACTGGCCACTTGGCCTAGTCCCGAATAGAGTCAAGTGTTCACCTCTCTTAGGAAAACCAGTCAAAAAGTAAATGTCTTCTGGCTCCATTTCGAGCTGGTGACCACCAATGAAGAAGCACTGGTCCTGTATGTTCCACCTGTCTACCAGCCACTGCAAAAAGTCCACCTAGGCCCTCATGCCAGGTATGGCCCAGAATTTTTATAAGCCGCATGCCTTCAATGCATCAATGGAAGGTTGATGATTTATCGCGGTAAGACCTACATCCTCATGCTCCCATTCTCGCCAATCAAGCATGATGTATACCCTACATTCAATAAAAAGGCGAATTAGAATATCTAAAAGCAAAATTTTTGGGTGAAATTTGAGAAATTTAGGTTTAAAAACCTTTGCTGCAGGGACTGCACCCTCTCTGTTAGAGACAGTGCGTGGGTCCGCACTTTTCCTTCACGGCAGGTGTGGACCCCTGACTTTTTTCCCTTTACGAAAAAGTCGGGGTCCGCAGGTTACCTGTGCTATGCCTGCGGACCCCCGCGCGTGGGTTTTAACCTAAAAATTCCTTAAAAAATGAAATCAAAGCCTAAAAACAAATTTGAAACGGATGAAATGAAAGAGTAGGATGATGTAGATTACCTGGAGGAGACGACATTCGATTCCAACGAACAGATTTTCCGCAATCTTCATGGGAAGTTTCTGACCAAAAGCTCTCTTTTCTCACTCTGAAGTCAAACGGTAAAAATGAATTTACAAAAGCCCTTTTTATAAGCTTTTTTGAATAAATGAGTTTTTAATTTGTTTATTTTTCACTTTAAGGAGGTAACTTTTGAAGCATTTTTATCCATTTTAAATAGGTATGAGTAATGTTTGAGTTTTTGTGCAAGATAACGGGATTTTCAGGCAAAATCGGTCATTTTTGACGAAAAACATTAGAGTCACCTTTAAGCTCTTTTCTGACTTTTAAAACATGAAAAGATCGCCGAGTTTTTATTTTTAAACTCGTTAGAACGGAACTAAGAAGACGGTCCACTTACAGCCCTTTTCTGACTGTAAAAACATGAAAAGATTACCGGATTTTTGTCGTTTCAAATTCGATATTGGTTTTAAAATGACGTGTCGTTGATCACTTTTTTACTTTTTCGGATCAGAGGCACTAATTATGAAAAATACTCCTTGGTCGTAATGATCAAGCGGTTCTCTCAAGTATTATTTTATACTTTTTTGGGCTTGGGAGACACAAATTTACGAAAAAGGACAACCATGGAGTCTTCTTAAGTTTTTTCAGACTCTCTAAAATTGAAAAACGCCGAGTTTCTCCTATATTGGACTCGTTAAAATTTAACAGTAAAGGACCTATTCAATTACAAACAGGAATGGACCACTCCTTCTTAGGGTTCGAATTTAAACTAAGTTGGACTCTTCCGAAGGATGAGCTTATAATCAAGCAAATGTTATCCTCCTCAAGCTTGTCAAAAATAAAGAGGTACTTGCCAGAAATGGTGGGGGAAAAGAGAGAAAAATTAGCCTGTTTGTCATACTTTGTAACCACTCTTGAACACGACACTTTTATTCACCTGGGTTGGGAAATCCTTTGCCTAGCAGTTGATCAAACCATATTGAAAGTCTTCAACCGGTTTCTGGGTATTAACTTTGGGCCAATTGTCAACAAACCATTTGCTGTGTCGTTATGTGTTAAAGAGGTCAGTGCAAATAAACCATTCATCTGCAAAATATCTGTCATCCATCTTGACCATCCCTGAGTCAGTCCTTGCAACTAAATTTCTTCAAACATGATCTATGATTTCGTGTTGTGGGCTTGCCTACGACGGATCGCTTTCTATCGACTTCAGCTCATTATCTAGAAAGATGATCTAGAAATCGTCAGTACCTTGGGATCTACATGCCTCAATGGCAAGTTTCTCGCCTTCGACGACAGGTTGCATCATTGACATTCGATCAAAGGATTCCTTTGACATCAACACATCTATTCACATCTCATGGATTGTACTGAGTACTTTGAGAGCCATTGACATTAATGGTGGTTTCTCTCACACTTGTTAACAGTTTACATCATTGACTGGTAATCAAGTGGTTTCTACCATGTTCGACTTCAACACATTCATTCACATGGTTAGAATCGTACTATTTCAGGAAGTAGAAATCAAGACCCTGGATCTAGTTTCCACCATCCAGGCTACGAGGAATTTTGTATTCATTATACAGTGGACTATTCATAAACAGATGGATGCGTCCATACTATGTCTACATGTGTCTATACTTGTGATGCATTACAAGATCATTCCTATATCAGAGCAATTTAGTTAGTTTTCTAGTCAGTTTTGATCTGAGTATGGGAATGCCTACCTCAGCGATGATATGATCTCATATATAATTTGCATTGAATGTTTTTATAGGTTCCAATCGGACTCTCCACAAGATGATCCTCAAAATGATAAAGTACTTCACTCTTTTTAGATGATAAATGAAATCCTCATCTACTACAGACTTCGCACTTTAGGGGGCAATCTGTTACACAAAATATTGTCACCATGACTATTTGCAGTCAGTATGGGTCTATCATCATTCATATTGTCCTCCTTAGCAAGTCTCAATCCTCAGCTCTTCATTTCAAGCTTTAAAAATGAGAGAAAGACCTTAAAAATCAATAAAGCTCTGGTTCCGCACTTTCTCTCACTCTTGCCTACGGTCCCGCACCCCCCTGTTCATGTTACCTGCAGACCTGCCCACTCTATCTCTAAAGGAGTGGGTGCGGACCCCTGTGAAAGTCAAAAAGGCACAAGTCTATTCTTAAAAACTCATTTTGGGTTAATTCTAGATGATCCTAGAAGGAATCTTGATGTGGATGGTTCGCTCCTAGGTGGTTCATGCATCTCAAAAGTGAAGGAGCTAATCCCTTGATGAGAGGAGCTTATCCCTTTGAAGGAGGGCTTTATCCCTTTGAAGGAGGACCTAGTAACTTCCCTCCATTGCACTATAAATTAAGGCATTGGGCTGGTTGCTAGGGAGGTTAGAAGCTGAACATTTTTTAGGGTAAATGCTGTTGGAATTGAGACTTCCTAGTTAAGCTTGAGAGGAGAGATCACATACCTTTTGGCTTCATTGGGAAGAGAGTAAAACTTGTCAAAGTAGAGGAGACTTCTTGCTGGACCCTGGGAGGAGCTTGTACAGCATCAAGGCACAGGTTGTAAAGTTCTTCTTTGATTTAAGTTAATACAATCAGATTCGTTTTTCTCAACAAATTGTCTTATGTGATTTGTTTCATGAATTCCTTGATCATCATGATAAGTATGCTTTATTATATTGGCTTTTCAGGTGCTATTTAATTTGTGTGCTTGTTTCTGTTTGCAGATTCTCTACAAGGGAGCTCATTTGGATCAACGGAGTGAGGCTTCCACAAACTTGCATTGGACCCAAGGTATGCCTAAAACACTTGTTTGCCTTTATTTATAAATTACATATTTAGAGAAAGATAGAATTTGTTTGGTTTGCTTGTCGCTAGATATCATTAGATACTAGGGAGGTCGGTCTTGTCCGCAAGAACGACTCATCCGTATGACATGGTGATATCATTTATTAAGGCAAGCGATTGTGCCCAATTCACGGCTGCAAATTGTTAGCTGTTATAGGTGTAACACCAGATAATCGCTAATGCAACTCTTTACAATAAAACTCTTATTTACAGTACTTTGAATTTTTTTAAAGAAAGAAGTAAAAGACTTAAGTGTGTAACATCATAAGTTAACATGTATGAAATAGATGATGTTGTTACAAGGAAAAAATCGTGTAAAAATAGCCACATAGTCATTTTGAACTGTTACCATTATCTGCCTTCTCCCCTATAAGACGTTTTCACAGACATACTTTTATTTATATATTTTTATTTTATTAATTTTGTTCTCTTTTTTGTGTTCCTTTTTTGGTGTATTAGCTGCCAAAAGAGTTGGTTTTTAGTTGTTACACTTATTGAGTATTAAACGTTTGGCAACGCAACAAAACTTTCCCCTACTCTTATAATTTGAAGATCAAATTCTGAGACAATGTTGACAAATGAATCCTTTGAAGTTGGTTTGTGATATAACTGAAGACAATGCCCATTAGCAGGTGATTGTTTCCCAGCATTATCGAAAGTGACTAAATTCACAGTCCCATTGTCAAAGATTTTATCAACTTCATAAGGACCTAGCCATCTGGTGCAGAGCTTCCCCTTGAAATCCTTGAATCAGGATTCATATAGTAGAGCCCAATCTCCTTTCTAAAACATCTTTTTTTTATGAATTTTTCGTACCACTTAACCCTCTGCTACTGGATTATATTTGTTCACTGAATGGCAACCAACCTCTTCTCATCAAGTTCGTTTAGTGATTTAACTGTTGCTTCTGTGCTGTAGCCAAATTTAGATTCACTTGTAGTGTTGTTATCAGTGTCTTTATTTTGAACTCTATGGGAAATAAATGATTTTTACCATACACAAATTCGTATGGTGATAACCCGTAGTGTTAGTCCATGTAGTCCTGTATGCCCACAACTCTTCTGGCAGTTTATCAACCCAATTCCTTCGATGGATGGGCACAATCTTGGTAAGAATTCCCTCAATAACCTTATTAGTGCTTTCCACTTGGCCATTTTCTTGTGGATGATAAGGTGAAGTAATCATATGACAGATTTGGTATTTCTCAACTAGCTTCTAAATCAAATGAGATGTGAATTGCGGCACTCCATCTATCACTATTTCCCGAGGAACCCCAAAGCGAACAAAAATGTCTTCAAACAAAAAGTCTAAAACAACCTATTCTGTGGCTCTGGTTAGTGCCTTTGCTTCAACGCACTTTGTGACATAATATGTGCAGACCAGGATGTAGGACTTTTGTTGAGATGGATGATTAATTGGCCCTACAAAATACAAGGCCCACTTCTCAAATGGCTCTAAAACTATATGAGTGAGTAATGACATCTCAACTGACTGGAGTGGTTGACCCATTCACTCACAACCCTCACATCCTTTCAAAAAAAAAATTGCGTCCTGAAATATAGTAGGCCAATAGTACCCTGTTGAAAGAACCTTATACCTTGTCCTTTTATCTTCAAAGTCCCCCCCACAAGGTTCTTCATGAAAATATTTAAGGATATCAAAGATTTCATCCTTCCTCACCCAACGCTTGATCTGATGATCTGACCTAGTGTGATAAATGTTTCCTTCAATCCAAGAGTATCTTGCACTTTTTTGAACAACTATTTTCTTCTTGTGTGAGGATAAGTGTTCTGGGAATCTTCCTGGAGCAAGATAATTAGCTATGTTTGTATACCATGGTGAGTGAGTTCAAATAGAAAAGATATATTCACCGGGAAAAGAATCTTCAACAAGCATGCATTCATCACCAATAGTCAACCTAGAAAGAAAATTAGCCACTACATTGTCTTTCCCATGTTTATCTAAGATTATTATATCAAATTCCCGTAACAACAATAACCAACACGTAACCCTACCATTAGTGACTATTTTATTCTTTAAAAAATGAATGGCAGAGTCGTTAGTGTGTACAAACACTTGATATCCCGTAATGTAGTGTCGAAATTTGTTGATGGAATGCATTACTGCAAGAAATTCCTTTTCTGTCACTGTGTAATTTAGTTCATCTTGGGTCAAATTCTTACTTATGTAATAGATTGAATAAGGTTTTTTGTCCTCCATCTAACCCAAGATAGCTCCCACAACAATGTAAGGTTTTTTTTCCTCCATCTAACCCAAGATAGCTCCCACAACAGTGTTAGATGCATCTGTGGTTATATGAAACAACAAACTCCAGTTTGGTCCTCGCAAAATAGGGGTTGCTGATACACACTTTTTCAATTTTGTAAAGGCTTGCTCACATTTCCCTGTCCAAACAAATTCCACATCTTTAACAAGTAGAAAAAATAAAGAGGATGCAATTCTTGAAAATTTTTCTATGAACCGTCTATAATACCCTGCATGTCCCAAAAAATTGCATACCTCTTTTTTTGTTTTGGGAACTAGAATTTTCAAAATTACCTCTATCTTAGCAGGGTCTACTTTAATTCCATCAGTAGAGATAAAATGTCCTAACACAATTCCTTTATTCATCATCACGTGACATTTTTCTGTACTTAAAGCAACATTAGTTTGTACACATCGTTCTAGTACTTTTTCAATATTAACTAATGTTGTTTCAAAGGCTTCACCATAAGGTGTAAAGTCATCCACGAATACTTCTAAAAAGTCATGTAACATACCTGAGAATATTCCCAATATCACCCTTTGGAAATTTGTTGGCACATTACATAGTTCGAAAGGAAGAACTCTGTATGCAATGGATCCTCAAGGGCAGGTAAAGGTGGTTTTATCCTGATATTCTAGGGAAATCTGTATCTGATTGTAACCACTAAAACCATCTAGAAATGAAAATAATTTCTTTACAGACCCTTGGTATCAAGGACCTGGTCTATGAATGGTAAAGGGAAATGGTCCTTTTCGGTGGCCTTGTTAAGTTATCTATTGATCCGAACTTAAAAAGGAACACAAAACTTATAGATATAATCATAAACACAGAGATGAAGCGGAAAAACACTTAATTTCATTAATAGAAAAATACTGAACTATGCTTACAAACAGAATGGAAATAAGATAGCTCGGGCGATGTTAGCTTATCTATGAGAAGAGATGTGGCGGCTACATGCCTCTGCACTGTGTTACAGTGAGGCTCAAGGGCCTATTTATTGTTGGAAAACATGAGAAAACCCTAAACAACAAAAACCCTAATCCTAGGAGATGTAACACCAAGCGTTTGTGGGCCCCATTGGGGTTAGTTGGGAAGCCAGTTTTGTTGTAACTTGGTCATATTATCTCCGTTTGGTGCGTAAAATACCTTGTTGGAAAGGTCTTTCCAAGTACTATAGGTTTTGCTGCAGGCCCCTACTTATGGCCATGGACCTGTCACAGGCCCCAAAAAAAGTCGTTTAGAGGGTCAAAACTACTAAAAATAGTAAATGATGAAATGAACAAGGAAAAAGATGAAAATGACTAGGGGGTTTAGGAGTTTTTGCAATTCTTCTTTGACTACCTCCTTAAGTGTTTGGTTCATACCTCATTTTTGCTGTCTAACTGGATTGCAACCCTCTTTTAAATAGATATGGTGGGTGCACAAGCTAGGATGAATTCCTTTCATATCTGTGTAATCCCACATAAATTCCTTTTTATACTTCTGTAACAATTGTAACAACATTTTGTTTTGTTTAGGAGTCAGGTTCGAGTTAACATTCAGATGTTTACCTGGTTCTATTTCAACCAGGCTTCTCTTGATGTTCGGAGTGGTCTTCATATGTTCAAAGCTCAAATCCTCCACAACCTCTTCCTCCCTCGAGTTCTCAATAGAAGTAACAGAAAGAGGATTACTGATAAAACCATTTATAATATCATCATCTGTCTCATCCTTAAAGTATTGGGCTTTACCAAGGGTAAGAAGTGGCTAGGAGTTATTTGATTCGGGTTCGAACTCTGTTAGGTCCCTATAATACTAGTGATGCCCCCATTAATATTGTAGTTGTATCCCTTAATAATATTGTTGTGCCCCTATCATCCCCATATTGTTATTACTGTGCCCCACAGAATCCCTCTATTGTTATTTTTGTGCCTTTATATTATTATTGTTAGTTCGGCTTGGTTATATTGTGACTCCTTAGAATCCTATATACAGAAAGTAGGTTTTGTCATTTGAATCATCCAAGAACTGTTCATTTGTGTAATTTAAAGGAGGTTTCCCCCTCGAAGAGGCTGAATTCTAAGGCGTTCAACTATCTTTTCTGTCTTTTTATGAGCTGGTTTCATAACATTTGGTATCAGAGCTTTGGATTCTAGGGTTTCGCTTCTCCAAACAGGTCATCATGGCATTTGAGCTATAACGTTTTTTTTGCGACGTTTCAGATACTAAAAAAAAAACCCATTTGGGCTGAAATCGTTATGAACCTCGGGTCCAAATTTTAGAACTTTTCACGCTATATTTGCAGAGGTATGATCTGAGGAAGTTGGCCTTTTTTCATACTCCCAAATTTCATTCCAAACAGGTGACCTGGGGAAAATCGTCATAACTTTTGTTTTGTGCATCAGATTGAAATTTCATAAGAAGTTACAAAAGGAGGACGGATTGTAGTTTCCTATGTATATTTTTCAGATACTAAGGTCAAAACAGTGACACGTGGAGCTTCATACAAGTTCGCTCTTTTGGAAAGGTCTATAATCAGGTCATCTTGGGAGATTGTGCATAACTTTGCCTTGGAGAATCTAAATTCGATCAAACTAGTGGAATTAGAAAGAGGACACAGTGGGCTATTACAGGTCGCAATTTCAGAACCAAATGATCCGAAATTATAGAGATACATCGGATTTAATATCGAGCTCCTACAAAGTGAAAAAAGGTGTGTAGTTCTTTTTTTTTTTTAATTTTGCACAAGCTTGGTTTGAAAAATTAGTTTGAGGGAATTCAAAGGGCATAGTAAAGCATTATTATCAGTAATTGATGCCACGAGGAAAGAAAACGCAAACACCTAGTAAGCAACCTGAAAGCTCTAGCATGACTGATGAAGAAGAGAAAGAAAAGCAACATGATATATCAAAATTACGAGACCAAGTGCAAAAAATGTCACTCGCACAAAATGTAACAGAATCTAAGATGGATGGTTTAAAGAAAGATGTGGAAGCCAAGATGGATGGTTTAAAGAATGGCATGGAAGCTAGGATGAATGGCATGGACGTTAATATGGGTGGCATGGATGATAAGATGGAAGAATTGAAGATAAATTTGAATAAGTTGCTACAAGAAATGGTCACTAATGGTGAAAGGGTAGTAAAGGAAACTCATGATGAGAACAAAAGAAATGTTAATCATGATTTCATAGACTCTAATGTTGGATCAAAGACCCACCATATTCCAAAAATTGATATGAGGAAGTTTGATGGCAAGGATCCCGCAACATGGATACTACAGATGGAGCAATTTTTCGATCTCCATAATGTGCAAAACACAAAAAAGGTACGTATTGCAACTTTATATTTGGAACCAAATCAATTTGTATGGTATCGATGGCTTTGCTCTCATAAAAAAATTGTCACTTGGGAAATTTTTACGGAAGAAATGACAGCACATTATGAGGATACAAAAAGCAACACCTTTTCTAGCCAATTGATAAGTCTCAAACAAAAGGGTTCAATGATGGAGCACATTGAGGAGTTCCAAAAATTGAACATAAGGGTAAAAGATATTCCAAAGGAGCATAGGATTGATGTGTTCATAGGGACTTTAAAACATAATATCCAACATGATGTTCGCCTTTGGGAACCTGATTCATTGGAGAAGGCATTTAGGTTAGCAAGAAAAATGGAAAGCAAAATTATGGCAACCAGGAAGCCTACCACTCACAACTATATAGATGGAAGTGTTGTTACCACCAGCCTTCCACAACCTATAAAATTGACACCACAACAATTGGAAGAAAAAATAGCACAAGGGCTTTGTTACAGTTGTGATAGAAAATACACTAAACGTCATAAGTGTGCTGAGAAGAAATTATTCTACATAGATTGTGAAGAGGAAGAAGAAAAGGAACAAGAAAGGTAAAAAGAAGAGGATATACTCCAGGAACAAAGCCTAGTGTTATAGCTCCAAATCTCACTCTTATGGTTTGTGATGCTGCACTCATGGCCTAGGGCAACCCCTCCTTCCAGACCTGGTCCTAAAATTTAAAAAACAGTGTTTTATCCCTTATACGCGACATTGCCCTGAGTTAAACGCGTGTACACGCGGGTCTGTGTATACCCAACCCGCGTGTATGTATTAAAACACTTAAAAAAATAAATAATTCCTTATTTTCGGGCGGAGATCGTGGGTTTTACCTGCTGATCACCTGTTAGTGCCCGTGGCCCAACTATTCCCAACCAACTCCTAACTAAAAAACTACTTTGGAGATGGTATAAAAAGACATCAAAGGGAAGGCCTAAGGGAGAGAGAAAGGAGAGCAAGATTATTATGCTAAGATTTTCCCCTTAGACCAGGTCTGAAGTCCTTGGTGCTTTCTGCACTTCCCCCACTCTGTATAGGAAACCCTTGTTTCCATGTGTATTGGTGATCACTCATCCTTTATATCACCATTGAGTAAGACTTGGAAGGAGCTCTTGTTGGGGGCTTGAGGCTGGAACGAATCCAGGAGGAAGCTTTGCTTGGAGCCTGCTGAAGGTGTTTCAGGTGAAATCTTTCCGTCTTATGTACTTTACTTGCCTTTATATAAAGAAACACGTCTTGGTTCCCGAAACAATCTTTCTTTTTGCTTATGAGATTCATGTTTTGAATTCTTATGCAAGTAGTTACTTAAAGATTTTTATAACTAACTTTATAGCATGAAGATGGTTTATGTATAAGTATTTGTCCATGTACTGTTGTGTTCTTTGATTTGTTTGTTTTACAGGTCAAAGGAGAAGAAGGGAACTCCAAGAAGGGTTTGGACCCTAAAGGCCTTCTCGAACGTAGGACCTTAGGTACATACCCTCAATATTAGAATTTGCTTACAGTAAAGATAATGGCTATGTGTGTGTTTCTTTGAATAAGCAATTTTCAGTCTGGTAGAGTCTTAACCCAAAGGACCCTAGGGGTACTTTCCCCTCAACCAGAATTGGTGACTCTGCTGGGGAACAACACTCGTGTTGTTCCTAGTTTGGGTAGTCTTCAAGCCAATCAAGGCTCAGCCTCTTTGTTTGCTGGCTCTGACTGTCTGATCTGTTCTTGAACTCTAAGCTTTTCTAGTTTTTTCAGTCTGTATTTTTTATTTTTCTTGAAAATCTTCAGATACGCTGTTTTGCTGGATTACAGAAGCGTATATACGCAAGTTGTACTAAGTGAACCCACGTATACGCAGGTTTCCTCAATTACAGTCGCGTGTACACGCACTCTGCACATCACTGCAGGCGCGTATATTATATAATTTTCAAGATTTATAAATTTTCTTTTTGCTGAATGTTTGTCTGGTGGTTTGGGTCAGTTTGAAGCAATCCTTTGTCAGTAACAGTCCTTTGTTTAATAGGGGGCATCTTGTTCTGAACTCTCTCTAGTTATAAGGAGTATTAGTCTTGTTTTCGTTGATTGCAAGCGTCATTGTTTTTTGACACACAAGATTTCTGGTTAAGAATCTTGACTGCTCTGTTTTGGCAGAGTAGGAAGATTGGATTCAATCTTTGTGTTCATTTTGTTTCGGTGACCCTTTTGTTTGCTTAACGAAACCATTTTTGTGACCATTTGCTCCTTCGTTTCGGGAAAGTTGTTTGTTATCACTTTCTTGAGACTTGTCTTTTGATCTTTTGGACTTTCATTGCTGCTTTTGATTGTCAAGAGCGATTTCAAACACATTTATTTTGGTTCGGTTTTCATCATTTGAAAGGTGTCAATTCGCAAAAGTGTTTGGTTGCCTATTCTTCAATCATTAGTGTCAGTATTTTTGAGAGCATTCCTTGAAAAAGACTTCTTTGTTGTTTGAAAGAAAATCTTTTGAAAGTTTTAAGTTTCGCTTTCTTAAACTTGCTTTTCATTTGATTTCCTTTTTTGCGAAGTGAAAGTGCTTTGTGTTTATCTTAGAACTTGTTTTTATTGTTTGGACGAAATGATTGGTAGCACATCATATTCTATCTAAGCATTTTAGTGGCAAGACAAATTTGATAAGTGAGCAACTTTCCTTCTTTGTTTGCAGAGTAGTCTTAAAATCTTGCATTCACATATAGTTGTTGCATTAGGATAGATTTGTATCCCTTTTTATGCATACATAGCTTTGTTAGCTTTTGTGAGTGTGGAGTCTGAAAAGAAAGCAAAAAACTTTGTTTTATTTGAAGTTCCTCTGAACCTTGTAGAGATTACTTTTCATCGAAAAACGAAAAGTGCATGTGCATGTAGTTAAGTTTTGTTTAACTTCTTTTGCGTCAAAAAACACCACTAGTTTCACTTCCGTTACCTTGTGACTTAAAGAACAGCCTAATAAAATCAAGCGCTAATTAAAATCCACTAGAACTTTTTGTTTTAGTCAGTTACACCAACAAGTTTAGGATTTTAGGGCCTTGGATTAGGCGAGTGGAGAGTTAACTCTCCAAGGCCACATAAAACGTCAAACATAAGAGTTTGAATAACGAGAGAAAATCCAATAGCGTTAGGAAGACCAGGAAAGCTCCGGATCTGGGAGTTAAGCATGAGGGTCTGTGAAGACAGGGAAGAGAGATACCCCCTCTCCTACTTGTCCAAACTTACCTCACGACTGTTCTGCCTGGCTTCTGCGACGAATTGGTACCCATAGTTGCCACTCCTAGGGAACTACACAGGTGGCTGCGGAGGGGAATCCCATGGCACCTGAGGTTGACGTTGTATCACTCTCGACAGTACTACTGGAGGGCACCCTTGCGAAGCTTCGGGGCTTGCACCGGCGCAGGCTGTTGTTAGGAGGTCAGCGTAACTTCCTCTGATACCTTCGCTGATAGGACTGGGTCGTCATTATCCCAGACTATCCTCGGAAGGCCCCTGACTCCACTTTCTTGTATTTTGGTGTCCGGTCCTCACCACCCGGAGCAGAAATACTTGGAAGTTGTTTGACTGGCTGATATCTTTAGGGACTTTTTAGTGGGTGCTCTTTGCTCCTTGTATATAGTTGGCTTTAGGTATTTTTGTCTAGTCACGTTTGGACTTTGTGTTCTGAGTGACTGGCTTACCACTCTACCAATCTTGAAAGGCTTTTGGTCGTTCTTTCAGAAGTTGTAGAGTTGCCTCCTCAAGGGCAAAGGTTTTGATTGCTTATCCATATTCCTTGAAGAGTTATTTCTATATTCCCGTAGGGGAAGGTTCTTTGGAACAGTTAGATATGGCCAATATTCCTGTGGAAACCAACCAAGGTGCCCTCCCAAAAGGGGATCCTTGTGCTTTTCCTTTCTTTGGAAATGTTGGTACTCCCTTGATGGCCACTTTGAATATTCCTGGGTTGAATGTTGAACTACCCGTTTGGCTGTGGTCCACTCTGAATATTCCGAATGCTCTTGAAGCTTCTTAGTTGAATGCTTTATTTCAAGGGCATCACATGGGTGCTCATTGTTCATCTTCTCTCAAAGAGAAATCTGGGGTTCCTTCTTCTCCTCCTTCTTGTCACAAGAAATCTAAAAAGAGGAGAAAAAGGAAGTCAAAGAAGAAGAATAATTCTATCCTTTCATCTTCAACCTCTGCAAGTCATGTTGGAGATGAGCCTTCAGCCACTGCTAGTCATGCTGGGGGCACAAGTCTAGTCACTGCAAGTCACACTAGCACTTCATCCTCAACCTCTGCTAGTCATGTTGGAGATGAGTCTTCAGCCGCTGCAAGTCATGCTGGGGGCACAAGTCTAGTCACTGCAAGTCACACTAGCATTTCATCTTCAACCTCTGCAAGTCATGTTGGAGATGAGTCTTCAGCCGCTGCAAGTCATGCTGGGGGCATGAGTCTAGTCACTGCGAGTCATACTAGCAAAGAGTCACAGACCTCTGCAAGTCATGTTCAGGACTCTCCGCAAACCACTACTAGTCATGTTGGCGGAATGGAGGTTGATAAGAAACCTGGACGTAGAAGTTTTAAACCTAAGTTCCCTTGTAAGATATGCAAGGGAGACCATCTTACTCATTTATGCCCTGGTATTCCAGAGGTTCAAAGGATATGGTCTGAGTCTGAAAGTACTTCTGCTCCTAGATCTGATATGGTTTCTCATCAATCCCATCAACCATTGGTTGATAATGTGGTAGAGCCAGTGCAATCGTTGGCCGATTACATTCCTCTTTTGGGGGGTGAAGTGCCTAACAAAAGAGTCTGTTTGATCTCTAGTACAGAGTCTTCTAGTATAGGGGGCATTCCGGTTTCTTCAAATGTTCCCCCTCCAAGTTCTAAGAGTGTTTCCTTTGATTGGGATAGTCTTGTTGAGCCTCGTCTTCCTTCCGCTGCACCTTTCCAAATAAAGGTCAGAGTTAATTCCACAAATGTCTATCGATGTATGGTGGATGAAGGATCCTCTACAAGTATTATATCCTCTTTGACTTGGAAAGCTTTGGGTTCCCCAAAGTTGTTGACAACTCAGAGTCAGTTGTTAGCCTATGATAGAAGGCCTGGTGAATCTATGGGTGTTCTTCCTCAATTGCCTATCACTTTAGGTGGGAAGACTGTCTTAATCGATATGATGGTGGTTGATAGCCCTTTAGACTTTAATATGCTACTTGGGCGTGATTATGTCTATGCTATGAATGCTGTGGTGTCTTCACTCTTTCGAGTAATGTGCTTTCCTCATAACGGGAATATTGTCACTATTGATCAGCTTGCATCTGATAATCACCACCCTAATTCGACATTACTACAGAATACCCCTTGGTTTGTTCCAAGTGTTCAAGTAGACTCTACCCCGCCACGGGTCAATTATGTGGCATTGAATCCTCAATGTTCAATCGCTTCTAGGAAGGATCCTTTGACCTATTATTCTCCTTCTTGGGACTTGGTCCCGGCAGTTGACTGAGAGATTCTTCCTATAGGGACATGGGACCCTTTAATTCCCTCTTTTGATCCTTGTAGTTCTCATGATTTCTTAGAACTTGTTTTGCCTTCACAGGAGGAACTCTTTGAAGCCATGAGTTATGACTACCAAAGGAGCCCTTGGCCTAAGCCCTGCATGGGGTTTGTTCAACAGAACTATTATGTGTAAGCCGCAAGGCTGCGTGGTTCCCTGTACCATATTTTATATATGAGGTACGCATTTTCAAGTTTTGTATCCTATAACACAAAGATTTTATATGGAGTTTATATGTGGGATGTATTAACTTCGTGTCTAGTGTTCCTATTTATGTTTACAGAACTTGGAAGATTTCTCCTTTGGAAGTTTATGGTTGGTCCGTTCTGACAGGTATTGGTTCTTGAAACTGGCATAGAGGTTAGGTTTTTCCGCCTGCATTGTGCATTTATCAGTTTCCTTTCCCATTTTGCCTTAGGATCGACCCCACCAAGTTATGGTGCAGAACCTTCTCATTGCTTAGAAGTATCATGACTTGTGTGGTAAAGCCTACCTTATCATGGGTGCCCTAGTTAGTGCCTTATTGTCGCTTGGCACTCATGCAGATTTTTGTCCTTAGGCTCGGGAGTCCTCTGTAGTCCCGCCATGACTTATGTGTTGAAGACTCATTCCTCTTTGCTTCTTCGCTTCGTTCTGGCCTTATACCCTAGAGGCTCCTATGTGTGTCGAGTTGTACTTCTGCATTGCATGTTGACCATTTGCACCTTTTGGCCTAGAGCCGGCTTCACTTGGACTCGTGTTTAAGCCAACTTTTGACCATGAAGTCTGCAAAATCAACCTTGCATACCTTTGACTTCTGCAGCTTGACATACCCTGATCCGTGGAAGGAACATACATTTGAGTGTCATTGACCAGTTTTCACCTCCCTGCATTGAGCATAGGAACGTTCCTTTCCCAGGAACTAGATCATCTGTTTCACCAACACTCGTTCTTTCCACTGTACCATAGCATTCTTTTATTCTTTTTCCGGCTTAACAGAAAAAGACAAAAAAAATTAAATATTCCAAAAAAGAGCGGGAACAAGGACATTATTTCCATTTATTCTTGGCAGCTAGAGTCAGTCGTGTCGCCCTTGAACAAAGCACTCAAAACAAAGTCTCCTCCGCATGAGTGGGATTTAGTTTGACTTAGGTATGCCATAACCTTGTTATTGAGTCAGTTCTCCCCCGATTGGTTATCTCTTCCAATCATATGGAGGGTTCGTTCATGCCTCCTGCATGGCGAACTTATACAGAGTCATCATATGCTGCCACATAGTCACATTGAGTCGTGCTTTTGTTCAAGGGAAGTTAGCCTGAGTCGGCCTCTCTGCGGTGTCTCTTGACTCATTTTTCAGTCGGCCATCCCTGGTTGTCAGTATCATGTCTATCATCACATCAGTTATATTGGTCCTTTACTCGTGCCGGTTTGAGAAGGTCCCCATTGACTTCTTGCTGGCGGGTCTTGTCCTTATCGACGACGACACCTTGCTCTGAGGACAGGCCTAGAGCCGCACCCTGGCCCTATTTTCATTATTGATAGGTCACCTTGTGCTCAGCATTGATCAATATCATGGGTCTTTGACTGAGTGGTTTCCCTTGTGTTCGACATCAGCATACATTATCACACATTGGGATTCGTGCAGTACCTTGGTTTCCATTTGACCCTATTGGTGGATACCTCGCCTCTGTGTCAGCTTTCATTATTGGTTGGTTCAGAGGGTTTCTGCCGTGCGCTAGCCACATCTTGTGTATGCCGGAAACGTACTTCGGTTGGGTTACTACATCTTTTTCGTCTGATTCCTTCCACATTATTGGCCTACGGGTTACACTCGTGCTAGATTGATGGAGGATGCCTTAATGCCTTCCTTCTAGCGGATCTTTCCCTATCGACTTCGACTCATTGCTCTGGGGCAAAGATCTAGAGTCCATTTGGCAGTACCTTGGGGTTTCCAGTCATTAGTGGCAGATCCTTCACTATCGACAGTGGGAAACCATCATTGTCTCCTGATTGATAGATTCTTACAGGTGTTCGACTTCAGATCATCTATTCACACTTGTTAGATTGTACTGGGTACCTTGACGCTCATTATCATTATCGGTGAGTAGTCTCGCGTTTGTTAACGGTATACATCAATGACCGGTAATCAAACGATTTCTCACATGGTCGACTTCAGATCATTTATTCTCATGGTGTAGAAATGTACCACGGCGGTTGGTGAAGACCTCAGGTTGTATCAGCATTCATTGGTTCACTTGACAGTTGCTCCTGTTGCTGTTAGTTGATACCACTCCACCTTATATGTTGCAGTCAGTCATGGCGACATTCTATATGCTGGCACCTGAGTTTGCAGTGTAGTACCATCCTATTCCATCATGTTCAGTTGGTACCTTTTGGGATCAGCCTTTGATATTAGTGATCTGTTGCACCTTTCAGTATCATTGACAGTCTTATATGTGATATTCAGACATGTACTTGCTCATTATGATCAGATGATCCATTATGTATCTTCCAGTCATTTATACTTGTATACTTAGTGGATCTGCTTGTACTTGATATGCGGACATGCTTTACTTTTTCTGAGCATGGGTATGCCCGCCTCAGACAGTGTTTCTTTCTGATCTCCTTTTGGTGGCTTGGCAGGCTGAATTCTGGTGAAGTCCTCCTCTGTTTCTCGACAGAGTTCCTTTCCATGTACTTACATAATATATTTCGGCCATCATGTTCCCCTTCTGACCTCATATATTAGGGGGCATCTGTTATAGCTCCAAATCTCACTCTTATGGTTTGTGATGCTGCACTCATGGCCTAGGGCAACCCCTCCTTCCAGACCTGGTCCTAAAATTTAAAAAACAGTGTTTTATCCCTTATACGCGACATTGCCCTGAGTTAAACGCGTGTACACGCGGGTCTGTGTATACCCAACCCGCATGTATGTATTAAAACACTTAAAAAAATAAATAATTCCTTATTTTCGGGCAGAGATCGCGGGTTTTACCTGTTGATCACCTGTTAGTGCCCGTGGCCCAACTGTTCCCAACCAACTCCTAACTAAAAAACTACTTTGGAGATGGTATAAAAAGACATCAAAGGGAAGGCCTAAGGGAGAGAGAAAGGAGAGCAAGATTATTATGCTAAGATTTTCCCCTTAGACCAGGTCTGAAGTCCTTGGTGCTTTCTGCACTTCCCCCACTCTGCATAGGAAACCCTTGTTTCCATGTGTATTGGTGATCATTCATCCTTTATATCACCATTGAGTAAGACTTGGAAGGAGCTCTTGTTGGAGGCTTGAGGCTGGAACGAATCCGGGAGGAAGCTTTGCTTGGAGCCTGCTGAAGGTGTTTCAGGTGAAATCTTTCCGTCATATGTACTTTACTTGCCTTTATATAAAGAAACACGTCTTGGTTCCCGAAACAATCTTTCTTTGTGCTTATGAGATTCATGTTTTGAATTCTTATACAAGTAGTTACTTAAAGATTTTTATAACTAACTTTATAGCATGAAGATGGTTTATGTATAAGTATTTGTCCATGTACTGTTGTGTTCTTTGATTTGTTTGTTTTACAGGTCAAAGGAGAAGAAGGGAACTCCAAGAAGGGTTTGGACCCTAAAGGCCTTCTCGAACATAGGACCTTAGGTACATACCCTCAATATTAGAATTTTCTTACAGTAAAGATAATGGCTGTGTGTGTGTTTCTTTGAATAAGCAATTTTCAGTCTGGTAGAGTCTTAACCCAAAGGACCCTAGGGGTACTTTCCCCTCAACCACCTAGATAAAGAAGAAATGAATCTGACCGTATCTTGTAATGCATTGGTTGGAATTACCACTCCTCAAACCATCAAGATAGAAGGACATATCAAGAAGAAAAAGGTAATAGTGTTGATTTATTCAGGAAGTACCCACAATTTTATTCATTGTAAGATAGCAAAATAATTGAATTGCTTCCTATATCCAGCACCAGAGTTTCGAGTGATGGTTGCAAGTGGAGGAACGATAAATTGCTCTAGAAAGTGCCATAATATCAAGCTATCCATGGGAGAATATGTATTGAATAGCCCAATACTTTCCATTCCAATGGGAGGTGCTGATGTTGTACTAGGAGTCCAATGGCTACAATCCTTGGTTACAATAGCTTTTAACTTTCAAGTACTTTTCATGAAATTTTATGAGGAAGGAAAGGAAGTTGAATTAATGGGTATTGCAAGGAAACCAGGAAAGATAATCAGCTCTAACGGTATGACAAAGCTTCTAAAAAAGCAACAACGAGGTGTAATTGCACAATTATGTTCGCTAGATGTTTCCACATCGAAATCATCTATTTCTCCAGATCTCCAAAAAGTCTTGGACAATCATTCCAAGGTATTTGAGACTCCCAAAGGTCTCCCACCTATTCGTGATCATGATCATGCTATTCATTTGATTCCAGGAAGTGTTCCTCCAAACATCAGGCCGTACAGATATCCCTATGCCCAAAAGAGTGAAATTGAACGTATGGTTGCAGAAATGCCAGAGGGTCGTATAATTCAACCTAGAAAAAGTTCTTTCTCTGCTCTAGTAGTATTGGTGCACAAGAAGGATGGATCATGGTGCATGTGTTCGGATTATAGGGAGCTCAACAAGCTCACTATTAAAGATAAGTTTCCCATTCCTGCCATTGATGAATTATTGGATGAATTGCATGGATCAATTTACTTCACCAAGTTGGATCTTCGTTCAGGATATCACCAACTCAGAATGAAGACTAGAGACATTCTGAAAACAACATTTAGAACTCATGAGGGTCACTATGAATTTTTGGTCATGCCTTTTGGCCTTACCAATGCACCTTCTACATTTCAAGGTTTGATGAATTCCATTTTCAAACCCTTCCTTAGAAAATTTGTGTTAGTATTTTTTGATGATATACTAATCTAGAACAAGTCTTGGAAGGATCATGTTGAACATGTTGACAGGGTGGTACAACTATTGGAGGAGAAACAATTATATGCAAAAAGATCCAAATGTTTCTTTGGAGTACAAGAGTTGGAATATCTAGGTCATATTGTATCTCATGAAGGAGTTAAGGTAGACCCTAGCAAAATTAAAGTCATTAAGGAATGGAAAACCCCCACATCCAAAAAGCATTTGCGAGGATTTCTCGGGTTGACAAGGTATTATCACAAGTTTGTCAAGAATTATGGGAAAATAGCAGCACCTCTAACAACATTATTGAAGAAAGATGCATTTTCATGGACTCCAGAAGCAACAAAAGCCTTCGAACATCTTAAAGAGGCAATGTGCCAAGCACCAGTCTTAGCTACACCAGACTTCACAAAAACCTTTATTATGGAATGTGATGCTTCAGGAAATGGAATTGGTGTTGTTTTAATGCAAGATGAAAGACCCATTACTTTCAAAAGTCGTCAAATCAAGGGAAAGTATTTACACAAAGCTATTTATGAGAAGAAAATGTTGGCAATACTACATGCACTTAAGAAATGGCGACCCTACCTAATGGGAAGACACTTCAAGGTAAAAACAGATCATGATAGCCTTAAATACTTTTTAGAACAAAGATTATCCTCTGAAGAAAAACAAAAGTAGGTCACAAAGATGTTGGGTTATGACTTTGAAATCATCTACAAAAAAGGGAAGAAAAATGTTGTGGCAGATGCACTCTCAAGAAAGGATGAGGATGTGGAAGCATTGTTGTTCGCCATTTTTATTATCCAACCAGATTGCATAAATAAAGCAAGGGAAAGAATGACGAAGAAGTGTGGGCACTTATTCGAAAGTTACAACAAGATTCCAGTACATCTGATACATTTAGCTGGAAAAATGATTCGTTGTGGTACAAAGATTGCTTATACCTCTGTAAGAATTCCCAACTCAATCAAAAGATTCTTCTGGAATTGCACGCTTCTACCTTAGGAGGGCACTCAGAATTTTTAAAAACTTACCACAGGGTTAAGGAATTTTTTTGGGATGGCCTTAAATCAGATATTCAAAAGTTTGTGGTGGAATGTTTGGTTTGTCAACAAAATAAAGTTGAAACAATTAAGACACCAAGTCTATTACAACCATTATCCATTCCAAGCCAACTTTGGGAGGAGGTTTCAATGGATTTTATCACAGGTTTACCCAAGTCTAAGGGAAAGAGCGTCATCATGGTGGTAGTTGATAGAATTACCGAGTATGCACACTTTTGTGCATTATCACATCCATTTAAAGCCAGTACAGTTTCTATTGCATTTATGGAATCAATTCAAAAGCTACATGGAAACCCAAAAATTATTGCAAGTGACAGAGATCCCATTTTTACAGGAAATTTTTGGACAAAATTATTTTCTTGTCTTGGTACTCAGTTAGCTCATAGCTCATCTTATCATCCTCAATTTGATGGGAAAACTGAGATAGTAAACAAATGTTTGGAAGGATATCTTCGTTTTTTTGTATCTGATAAACATACACAATGGGTGAAATGGTTGCCTCTGGCTGAATGGTGGTATAACACTTCCTTTAATACTACAACAAAAATGACCCAATTTATGGCACTTTATGGATATCAACCACCATCCATCACATCATATTTAAGAGAAAATTCTAAGGTTCAAGCAGTGGAACATCACATTGAGCATCAAAAACAAGTTCTGAACTCTTAAAGGATAACCTCGTGTTGGCGCAAAGTATAATGAAACAACAAGTAGATCAACATCACAGTGAAAGAAGTTTTGATGTAGGTGACTGGGTATTCCTATAGCTACAACCATATAAACAAATGTCCCTCAAGCAAGCTAAGAAGGATAATAAATTATCACCAAAGTATTATGGTCCGTACAAGTTGTTGCAAAAGATTGGTACTATGGCATACAAATTGGAGCTTCCTACAGCTTCTCGTGTGCACCCAGTTTTCCATGTTTCATGTTTAAAGAAGGATATAGGCGAAAATCTCCTAGTTCAAACAATATTGCCAGAACTTTACGAGGAAGGAAAAATTATATTGGAACCATAAGCACTCATAGAAATAAGAACTCAACAGCGATGAAATCGATCCATTTCGGAGTATCTGATCAAGTGGAAGAACTTATCCGCTGAAGATTCCACATGAGAGGATGAGAATTTTTTACAGAAGCATCCAGAACTACTCAAGCGTTGAGGACAACACTTTTGTGAAGGAGAGGGGCATGTTAGGTCCCTATAATACTAGTGATGCCCCCATTACTATTGTAGTTGTATCCCTTATTAATATTGTCGTGCCCCTATTGTCCACATATTGTTATCACTGTGCCCCATAGAATCCCTCTATTGTTATTTTTGTGCCTTTATATTATTATTGTTAGGTCGGCTTGGTTATATTGTGACTCCTTAGACTCCTATATATAGAAAGTAGGTTTTGTGATTTGAATCATCCAAGAATTGTTCATTTGTGTAATGTAAAGGAGGTTGCCGCCTCGAAGAGGCTGAATTCTAAGGCGTTCAACTATCTTTTCTATCTTTTTATGAGTTTGTACACATCGTTCTAGTACTTTTTAAATATTAACTAATGTTGTTTCAAAGACTTCGCCATAAGGTGTAAAGTCATCCACTAATACTTCTAAAAAGTCATGTAACATACCTGAAAATATTCCCAATATCACCCTTTGGAAATTTGCTGGCGCATTACAGAGTCCAAAAGGAAGAACTCTGTATGCAATGTATCCTCAAGGGCAGGTAAAGGTGGTTTTATCATGATCTTCTAGGGCAATCTGTATCTAATTGTAACCACTAAACCCATCTAGAAATGAAAATAATTTCTTTACAGACAAGGTATCAAGGACCTGGTCTATGAATGGTAAAGGGAAATGGTCCTTTTGGGTGGCTTTTTTAAGTTATCTATTGATCCAAACTTAAACAGGAACACCAGACTTACAAATATAATCATAAACACATAGATGAAGTGGAAAAACTCTTAATTTCATTAATAGAAAAATACTGAACTATGCTTACAAACAGAATGGAAATAAGATAGCTCGGGCGATGGTAGCTTATCTAAGAGAAGAGATGTGGTGGCTACATGCCTCTGCATTGTGTTACAGTGAGGCTCAAGGGCCTATTTATTGTTGGAAGACATGAGAAAACCCTAAACAACCAAAACCCTAATCCTAGGAGATGTAACACCAAGCATTTGTGGGCCTTGTTGGGGTTAGTTGGGAAGCTAGCTTATGTTGTAACTTGGTCATATTATCTTCGTTTGGCGCGTAAAATACCTTGTTGGAAAGGTCTTTCAGAGTACTACAAGTTTTTCTATAGGCCCCTACTTATGGCCATGGGCCTGTCATGAACCCCAAAAAAAGTCGTTTAGGGGGTCAAAACTGCTTCAGAAGTTCAGGACCAAAAAAACTGCTAAAAATAGTAAATTCTGAAATGAACAAGGAAACAGATGAAAATGACTGGGTGGTTTAGGAGTTTTTGCAATTCTTCTTTGACTACCTCCTTAATTGTTTGGTTCATACCTTGTTTTTTCTGTCTAACTGGATTGCAACCCTCTTTTAAATAGATATGGTGGGTGCACAAGCTAGGATGAATTCCTTTCATATATGTGTAATCCCACATAAATTACATTTTATACTTCTGTAACAATTGTAACAACATTTTGTTTTGTTCAGGAGTCACGTTCAAGTTAACATTCAGATCTTTACTTGGTTCTATTTCAACCAGGATTCTCTTGATGTTCAGAGTGGCCTTCATATTTTCAAAGCTCAAATCCTCCATAACCTCTTCCTCCCCTGAGTTCTCAATAGAAGTAACAAAAGTAGGATTACTGATAAAACCATTTATAATATCATCATCTATCTCATCCTTAAAGTATTGGGCTTTACTGAGGGTAAGAAGTGGCTAGGCGTTATTTGATTCGGGTTCGAACTCATCCCACAAGAGTTTCACAACTCCCTGCTTGGCTTTGTAGGGGGATAAAGGCTGATGTTTTTCTTAGATTGACCATTTGAAATTGTCATACAATCTGACCTAAAACCTATACATGCCTCTGTAGTGGCCAACCAGGGTCTTCCCAGGATCAATGGATGCCCCCATAAATTTTATTTGGGTTGCAAGATAAGAAAATATGTTGGATATCTCCACGAATCTAGTGTAATAACTATGTCTTCTAATACCCCTTCTAGTTTAACATGGGACATGTCTGCTAATTCAAGTATGGTAGGTGTTTGTCTAAGCTTGTGCAAACCTAGGATGGTAAAGACTTCTTTATTCGTTACGTTAATTGATGCCCCTAAATCAATTAGTCTATTTGGGATGGGCATCTCATCAATGTAAACGGTAACTATAGGATTCCCTGGATCATTATATTTAGTCAATGGAGACTGACCAATCATTAATTTTGATAATTTCCCCATCACATGGATAGTGATAGGGTCTTAAGGCTTTCTTCTAGGTTTCTTAGAAAACATGTCCCTTATTGTTTTCACATAGATGGGAATGTCCTTGAGAGCTTACATTAGGGGAATCATGATGTGTAGATTTTTCAACTCTCTGAGAAAATCAGAGTTAGGATGTAAAGTCATCCTAATTTTTGATCATCTTTGCAGATATGGAGGGTCCTTAGTTACTATAATAGTTGGTTCAACTGATATAGATGTACCAACATTATTCGGGTTAGTTGTTACAGGTGTAACAACATCACCTTGACTTGTTGTAGTAGTCTCGTGAGAGTCTGCAGGACCGTCCTTAGGAGATTCACATTCTTCCTTAGTGATAATAGGAGAGGTTTTTACTACTTTTCTTGATCATAGATGGATTTCATTACATTCAACAAGAGTGATGTAGTAAGTTTGGAAGGAAGCAAGAGTATCTAAAACCTGGGTTGCCTTATTATTTGGGTTAGGATTAGGGTGTACATGTAATTAGGGTCATATGGGAGGTGTAGAAGCATGTGTTGAGAGAGGTGCCAGTTGCAATTGTTGTTGCATTGGTAATGCAGAAGGGGTTGGACTTAAAGAATTTCCTCTCCAATTTTGGGGCCAAGAATATGGCTGAGATGGAGGGTATTGAAAAGGTGGAGAGGGAGACCATTGGTTCCATGGTGAGGAAAACTGAGCTAGAGGAGGAGAGGAATATTGCCATGGAAATTGTTGTGCATTATATACATTATTCCATGGATTAAAAGAAAAATCTTGAGACATACCTGGTGGTCATGGCTGCCAAGGCTTCCTGGACCTAATGAAGTAGGAGGACTGGAATTCCTCACTTGATTCCTTGAGCACTGCTTTCAGTCTAGGAAGCTCTAGACAATAGCCTATAGAATGCTCCAAATCACAAATGTTGCACAAGCTAATGTTGTCGACTTTACAATCCCTCAAGGAATGTTTATCCTTACATTTTGGGTAGAATATAGCCAAATATTTCTCGACTTCATCCTATGCCTTTTTTACTTATGTAGTTTTCAGTTGGGAAGATAAAGTATTGAGGAGGTCAGTCTCAAGATTCTCAAACAAGTTCCTAATCTCAGATCTGGTCACACCTCCATTTGCAAATTTTCGTATTCGATTGGAGGTGTCCCATGTCATGCTTCTTCCTCGTGATATCCTCTCAAGCCCCTTAAGCAGAGTTTTATTATCTCCTCAAATGATTCTTGAGATATATCTCCCTTCCCCAGTAGATTCAATGTATCCAGGCAGTCATCTCTCATTCCCCATATGAATATAGTTTTCAGGATTTCTGGATCCAAATCACTATGTTTATATCTTTGTATATTATAGTGGAATCACTCCACATAATCCTCAAATATTTGTTCTTCTTTTTGTGTCATCCTGAATATTTCTTCCCTCAAGTCCTTGGTCAGACAATAGTCCTGATATTTTGACAAAAAGGTAGTTTCCATATCTCCCCATGTCTGAATAGTAGCAGAGCCAAGTCCTATGAACCATCTTAATGCTTTCAGCTTCTAGCATCCGAAGTATAATCATAGCTCCTACACAAGACATAAAATTCAAACAAGAATGTATCAGGATCTTCTACAGTCATTCCTTGAAAAGATGGAAGAGCTGATAAGGGAATGTTTTTCATGGGAGCTTCACCCCTTATATCACCTATTGGGAATTCAAAGGTGGTAACAGTGGCATTAGTCCTAGTATTGTTATTGTTATTATTGTTATTGTCTTCCATTGTAGATTCCCCTATTTCTTGTTTTGATGAGTCCTCTCCCAAAGATCGTTCAGGTGAGTGTCCTGTGGATGAAGATTCTTGTGATGATTGTACAAGTTGCTCTGGGGCTAGCTATTTCACGACACTGCCTGAATCTGGGTATTGATAAGTAAAAGAATGTTTTTCCAATTTTGGCTCTTGGTGCACCCCACTCATTTCCCCTTGGCCTTCAGATCCAAAGTTCCGACCACTAGATTTTCCCTGTGGTTCTCGAATTGAATCTACAGTTTCGAGAGTATGTATACTAGTTTAAGGGTGATGAGGTCCTAAGATGGAGGAACCAGATGCTTCTGACCTTAATATGGGAGTAAAAACTTTATGTGGTCTTATTTTTCTTGTATCCTCTGTGAATTTGACTGTTCTCTCTCTTTTTCTGAAATTAATTCCTGAATAAATTTTTTCCTCCCTAAATATGTGCTTTTCTTGTTCCTTTTATGACCCATTTTTCCTATAGGTTTATTAGAGTTATTATGTTTTGTGTCTCTTATATTCATACACTCTATACATGGACCCTATGTTTAATTATTTCACACTCCAAGTGCCTCAGTTTTTATAGTGGTGAGCCCGCTAAGGTATGTTAGTGCGATGCACAGGTTCTTACCTCTCATCTTACTACCCAATGTCTGTAAGACTGAGGACACTTCTAAAATAATAAATTCAAAAGTTAACACACCCTAAGTGTTATAATGATCATAGTGGTGAGCCCACTTATGTATGCTAGAATGATGCACAAATTATTACCTCTCATCTTATTTCTTAGCACCTATGCACTACAAACACTACACTAACAAAATACACTGGCTGACTATATCATCAACTCCCTTCCCTAGCAACGACGCCAAAATGTTGGCCGGTTTAATCATTGTTTAATTTGAATGAACCACAATCATTTAATTGTCAACCAGTGTAAGTATGTTTATTTCAAAGGTGTCTGCATTATCTGTGCCAATACATAACAGTGAGGGAAAGAAATGAAAGAAAATGTCGTTGAACACAATTGCAGAACTTAAAGCACTCATACATAAATTAGAAATAAATTCTACAGGGATGAAATTCACTCATCAGACTTCATGCTTTTCTCAAAGAACAGGTGCGCCACACATCATTAATAAAATTGTATCAGCAAATTAAATATTATAGTTCTAACCAATCCTATGTAACAACATATAATGAATCTAAAAACAAAAGTGCATAAGTACTACAATTCATACAACAACATTAATGAATCCACACTTAAAAATAAAGGAAAACCAAAAAACTAATCTACTACTACTGCAATCCCCGCTAAAGAGGAGGGCCCTTCCTCCTTACCAGGGCGCAGGGATGAAATGGAAACTAGTTAAAAACTCAACACGAGATCTGTATGAACATCACCAGAAGTGTTATGTATTAAAAATCACTGGAAATTACAAGATCAAAATGTTGATGTTGTTCATGTGTTTCCATTCCCTTTTCATGGAACCAAACATTTTTATAAAGTTTACAAGCCCCAAAAATTAGGGAACAGATCAGTATGATAATCTCATGATTCTAATGTTGATCAATATTAAGAGAAAAATAGAAAGCGTTATAAAATATTTCTTAATAAATGACCAATTCAAGTTACATCATCTCCACAATCATAACTGTTGAGATCCTTTGACCATCTGTAGAAAAATTCATGATTCTTGACAACTGTCTTTGAAGACAACAACCATGGTCTTTAGCAGTTGTGGTGTAACAATGACTCGAGGTGTAACAACAAAAATTCAGACTGTAACAAAAAATCCTCGAACTGTAATAGTGAGTAACAACAGCAACTTTTGATCCTTAGTCCTTAGTTGTAGGAAACACCTGAAAGAAAAATAACCATAAAACTTCTTCCACAATTAACTTGGTTAGCCATCTCAAAAACACATCACTTCATTCAATATTTAACGAAAGATGGAAAAATAATGTGTTGAGAAAGGATTGCTCTTATAACTAGGGAAGATGGTAATTGGGACATAAAGTTCATATGTTTAGAGAGAGAGAGAGAATGACCAAAAATGGGGAAAGAGGTGTCTAATATATGCTTAAAAACTTCACCCAACAGCAGATTCCATGGCTACAAGGCCAAAATTCTTAAAATTTCCTTCATTCCTCCATCCATGCACTTCCTATCCATCATACAAACTCATGTGATAACCTCTCTCCATAATCCCATTATCCTAAAATTCAAGTTTCATGCCCTCACTGGACTATTACAAGAAGGACCTGTAATTGCTACAGGAAGATCCTATAGTGCTACAGGAAGATCCTGTAGTGCTACAGGAGGGTTCTGAAAAGCTACAGGAGGGATATCTAAGGAAAAGGACAGACTAACAGGGACCCTATGACCTTGAGAATTATGAGTAAGGTTTCCCCACCATGGCCCATCATCCATCTATCACTCATGCATCCCATTTCATAAAAGAAATCACTCAATTCCTCGACTTTGTCTTATCACTGTTAAAAATTTTCAAAATACGTAAAAACCATTATCTTCATTTCTACAAGTATACACTACTCCATAAAAGTCCTAGCATTGTCCTCAAGACTTGCTACCACTTATCCAATCACCCCCATGAAGATTGAAGACCCTATAGGAAAAGGGGAGGACTGTTATAGGAAGAAACCCTCCTCGTGTAGCATCCAGTGAACACATCATAGAAAACATTGATATTGTTTTTTTATCATCAGTAGGGGGCTGATGGAAACTTATGAGGCCACTCTGAATAATTCATATCACTCCCAGGAGGACTCTCCATCAGCAGTAGCAGCTTGAACATCAACAAGGTACCTACACATAAAGAAAACACAACAATCAAATATCATGAGGAAAAATGAAGAAATACACAGAAAATAAGCTAGAAAGTCAACTCCCTTGATGCCAATGATGTGGTCCAGCTCCAACATGAAAATCCCGGCAGCAATTCGATAATGAGGTAGGAATAGGTATGGAAAATTGTTACCCCTTCCTATGTGTGAATAACGAAAATGTGTAAATGTCGACAGGGGGTGTTTTAGTAAGCTGGAGGTGGCCAGTTAACTTGGCCACCCTTGGCTAATAAACTAAAAGTGATGGTAAACACTCAAGAAATGTGGAGATGTCACTTCTGCCGAGTTGGGATCACAAATAGTGGGTGGTGATTACAAGGAAAGAATAAATAATTACTTTGAGTGGGGACAATGGTCCAAAAGAAGAAACCCCATCTGAATTCCAGGTCACCACAACACTCCAAGCCTAAACAAAAAATGGCATATTATATATCGGGGCTCGAGTTCTTTTGCATAACCACTCATTTCGAAAATAGTTAGGGATAGGACATGCTTGGGGTTCCATAGAGGATTTTCAAAACCTATTTTGCAATTGCTACAGGAAGGAGCTAGAGGAAAGGTTGTAATTGCTATAGGAGGGCTAGAAGACTACTATAGGAAAGTTGAGAAGGGGGAGGAATGCCGCATAGGTTAGAATTGGTCTCCAAATTACCACCTTCATCCTAGGCTACTTGATAAAAAGTAAGTGCAACCATCTCTTTCATCCACCCATTATATTGCATGCAAATTTCACTTCAAATTCTATAGGTAGTGGCGGTTTAATTGTGAAATTAAAAGGTCTTTTAGAGTAGTCGAGTAATGGGAATGTAGGCAATTGTCATTAAAAATGGTTTTTTAACTCAATGCTGCCACTAAATTAGACACTGAAGTTATTAAAGAAGTATCTCTCCCTCACTTGATTGAGAACATAAAGAAGAAATGGGGGGAGGATTTAATAGAAGGGAGCCCTCAGATACCAAGAGAATCCACCTACACCCTCCTATGGTAGACATCTTTAGAAGGCACTAGCAGCTAGGTTTCTTCGAGTTGTTGAAAGGGTATGATGATGACCTTGACTTTGAATTTTCCATGGCTCTGAATTCCCAAATAGAGGAAAATGCCACCACTATGGTGAGGGGATTGGCTATCCCACTTAGTCATGAATTGATTAGAAGAGTGACAACCTTACCTCTAGGGGACAAAGCCACCAATGTCATTGCTAAAAACAATTTCTTCATTGCTAATGAAAAGCTTGTTGAGGACAAGAATGGAGTTAGGAGGGAAGGCCTACCTTATCACTGGGATGAGGTGCCCTACCATATTCTGAAATACATATCTTGTGAGAGAAGAATGAGTGTGGTATATGACTACCACTTTATATTACTTCATGAACTCTAGTTCTAGGAATAATTTCCTCTTTCTCAAAGGCTTAGTGTGCCATACTTCCTCCTACAGTCCATCAGGGGCATGAGTCAAAAAGAGAGAGGGAAAAAACCAACACTTAGGCCACCATGGCCTCATTAAACTGATAGTGGTGGATGCCTTGAGAAAGTTGAGAATCCCTGTCCTTTGGTCCAAATTCATAGACATGGATAGATAAGCCTTCATTGAAACACAAACCCTCACACCAGGTGAGACCCCAACCTCTAGTGTTGGAGGAAGAGAGGGAAAAATAGAGGAAGAAGAAGAAGGGGCAAGGACAGAAGAGGAAGAAGCAGCAAGGTCAGAAGAAGAGGAAATAGAAGCAAAAGAAGAAAGGAAAGTAGAAAAACTAGAGGCAAAGGTAGGAGGAAGACAAGATGAAAACGAAGAGGGGGAAAATAAGAAAAATCAATTCCTCAAAAGACTACTAAGCCCAGAGAAACCGAGATACCCCCAAAACAAACAAGTTTGTCTCCAAGAACCACTACGCATGAGGTAGCTACAACTTTAGCTACCTTAAGCACCCCTGTCAAACCTAAAAGGAAGAGACAAAGGCAAGCCCCCCTATATTTTAAGACCAGAAAAATCACCAAGATCAAGAAAGAGAGGCCACAAACTCACACGAATTTCCCCATCATAATTGAGGAGTCCCCAAGTAAGAAAGAGGAGGTGGGACCAACTTAAGGAAAAAACAAAGATGTCACCTTGATGAGCCTCATAAATGGGTAATTATATGGGCTCCTTTTACCTCCTAACCTAGTCAAATCAACCATTCTCTTCGCTTATTGTATTATTTTCTGATTATATTTATGCTTATAGAGTGATTTGAGTTAGTTATGATGCCATGTGGTCTAACATGTGTTTAACGCAGATTATTGATGAATTTCGAGGTCAAAGTCAAGGATCCAGTGGACAAATGGCAGAAGTAACTCGAAGTGGAAAAAGGATAGCACTTATAGGAGGGAATCCCCCTCATTTATTACTCCTCACTTTGAATTCCCCTTCATTCAGCTTGGAGTACAAGTAGTTGAATCATGCACTAGAAGGCAGCCGAGCAAATGGAGGATGACTGATGATTATCTCGAGTTTTGGGAGCCAAGCCTCCATAATTTTAAGGAAGTTGTTGGTAGCTTCATTTTTATAAGTAGAGATGCCTAGGGCCTCACTAGGGTCAGATTTTTGTTGTATTTTTTCTTATGTAAACTCTGATCCAACTTCGAGCTTATTATTTTGCGACAGTTTCATGTAATCTTGTTATTGTTTTGATAATAAAGATGGAATCCTTTTTGAGCTAGCATTGAGTTACCTCAGAGAGCTTAAGGTCTTGGGTTATGGCCCAATCCAAGCAACCAAGCTCCTCTTTACTTTTATTTGTATGTTTTATTTCGGTTTGTAGATTAGGTTGTTGTTAGATGTATTTCTTTTATGGTTAAGAATAGGTTGCTTTTGATGATTCAGTAGTTTGCTTCCATTTGTGCTTTCTATGGTGGGTTAAGTAGTGATAAAGAAAAGATTCAAAAGGAAAGAAACAGTGCCTTGGCCTCTCTTCCTCCCTTTGGGACCATGATTTGAGCCAAAGGCCCTCTTGCTGCCCCAAAAACACCGATTTTCCTCATTCATAGGACTTCTAGTGTTTGCAACTTTTTAGTTGGTTGATAGCTTAGTTTTGCTTTGATTTAGATCTTATTCATCATGCTCACTTCTTTATTTACAATAGTATTCTTTCATGCTTTCCTTTCTTTCAATATTTCTCAACATATCCTTACATAGATCATAGTTTAGATTAGTTTGATGCAAAACTCTATTTTTCTAGATGCACTCATTTCATTGCTTGTTTGATCTTATTGGTTGACTGTCAATTTTGTTATGTAGCAGACCTCCTCTAGAAGTAGGCCAGCCTATCATCCATCCCATCCTCCATCTGATCCATGCCCTATAGGTCGCCCAAGTCTCACCTCAATTCTGCCTTAGTTTCCTGCATTTTCCATAGAACTTCTTCCTCTCTCCTTGAGCAAACCCAATCATCTTTCTCTCTCCTGGTGATTCATGGTAGACCCTAGGTGCCCTAACACTTCATTACAACCTTCATCTATCTATTCCATCCACTCTCACACCCTCAAAATAGTGAAAACGGCTCTCGGCCTCCTCCTGTAGACCTCCTGTAGTTGCCCTGTTTTCCTCCTGTAGATTTTCCTGTAGGCTTTCTTTTGAAGGCCGAGTGTGGAAAAACCTCCATAAGTCCACCTGATATCTCCTAGGACCCATCCACACCATCCTACATCCTCTCAAGTCCCAAAACCACCCCCCAACGCCACCTATTCGTTGCCACATTCACACATAATAAATTACATGCATGTCAAATTCACATAAAAATACATAAAAATCCAAAAAGATGTTCTCTGCTCATTTACTTCTAGAAATAGATTATTTATATGTTGTTTACTTCCTTGAGTAGGCAATGGCATTCCTTTCATGGTTTTCATAGTGCTTTCTGCAAAAGTTGGATTAGTTGATTAATTAGGGTTTACTAGTTTTGCTTTACATTTTAGTCTTTCTCCTTTCTGTAGTTAGAGTAGCATATGTAGAGTAATCTTTCTCTCATTTCATCACATATATAGCTTCTTCTGGAATCCATAGAAGTTGGCTTGAGCTCCTAGTGATCCTACGTCGACTGACCAAGTGACAACCTACAGTAAGAACTAGTACTTGTGCATATAGCTCTGTCACTTCCAAGTTTGTTACGAACTACCGGGTTGATAAGAGTAAAGTAGGCAGCCCAGGAGTTGTAGCATTATTGTTGCAATACTAGTGCTAACCAAACCTCTCCAAAACCCACAACAAAGACTCCTATAGCATATGTAAGGAGGCCCACTACCAAATCAACCTCCAAACAACCTTAGACACCAACCACCCTCCAACAAGAAGAAAAAGGGAAGTTACAGTAGGGGAAAAGTATGCTACAGGAAAAACAGTGTGCTACAGGAGGGGCAAAGAATGATGTGGGAGGGGTAGAGTATGCTACAGGAAAAACAGAGTTTGCTATAGGAGAAGAAAATAATGCTAAAGGAGGGGCATAATGAGAAACAAGAGGGGAAGAATATGACACAATAGCTACAGGAGGTAAAAACCTCCCCAAAAACATTTGATAAGGACTTCCCAGAGCTCCAGGAGCCTAATCCATAACCTAGCCTAATCTCCTATTATAAATTCATTGAAGGAGGGAGAATTATTTCGCAAAAAATTTCAATCCCACTTTTCTATGAGCTAGAAACAAAAATAGGAAGAACCCATAGGTGGATCCAAATTGCTTAGTCTAAGAAGGTAGACGATGTGGGCCTTATGGAAGAAAAGGTCCTGAAATGGTAAAATAATTAAGTGATCTAAGAATGAGGGAGTCCATAATGAAGTCACAATTACAGGTAGAAAACATGTGGTTGAGAGAGAAGCTGCAATAGAATGAAACCCAACTTTCCACCATGGCAATCCTCTCCATGGAAGCACTACAGTGCAGACAACCATCCAAGCCTTATACACTCTTTCTCAAAGAGTAGTGGCTAAAATTCCAAATAAAAACCTTAGCACAACATGGATCTATGCCATTTTAGGATTACAAACAGTTCATTGAATTTTGCAACCAAGATAGAATGGAGGACAAAGAAAAATTGGCTGATTTTTACATTCATATCCTCACTTTAACTGATATGAATATTTGTGATCCCAATGCAATATTGGGGGATACACAGCTGATGGCCTTAGCATCTTGGATGACTCGTGAGGAGGTAAGAGTTGAGGAAGTGAAGAGAGTCATGGCAAAGGATGAAAATGAACTATTATATATCAGGGAAGAGCTAGTGAACCCAATGGCTATCATTAGCAATCATAGCATCATCTTCGATTATGCTGACTTAACACCTAAATACCTTTCCAACCAAGAAGAAGCCATCTTACATTTTGAAGAAACATTTAGGTTGTTGGGAATAGAAATCTTGCAAGCCTTCCAGAGGAGATGGCATGCCTTACCCCACAACCTCTATATCAAAGAATATCACTCTACTAAAAGGCCGAGGAATGCCCTAGAGAAGACACCCCAGTATAGGAGGATCATGCAAAAGATTAAAAGTTAAGTGGATAGGACTCAAGCTCAGTCCAACCTTGCTGCTAGGCCTATGGGAAGGAAGATATGAAGAAAAAGAGAAAAAGGAGTGGACAAAGATATAAATCATGCATGTTTATATCCCCAAGAAGAAAAACCATTTGAGGAACCCTGGGATGTCAGGGAGGCCACCAGGGCCATGAAAGAAATTCACATAGATGGTTGAGTTGCTTAGAGAATGAGCAACAATTTCAGTAGGGGGTGATGATGAGGATCATCAATATGTACATTATAAGGGTCATAATTCTATCCTCCAGCTTTAGAACTATCTCTTTCTCACATTTATTTACAATTTATGTAACATTACGCTTAGTGAGAGGGGCAAAAGATGTTTTGCTATGTCATGTGGCCTAATATGGTTTAATTGCAGGAAATGGAGCATTTTCTGGATAATTTTCATGCAAGGGATCATATTAGACAACAGGGAGAGATTCAAGAAGGTTGTCCACCCCCTTAACTCCTTCAATTAGCCCAATATCACAACACCCTCTCTCATCAGCTCAAGGTCATTGGCAGCCAAGCAAGACAAGGTCATTGGCAACCAAGCAAGTGCAGTTAATGAGGATGAAGATCCACCATTCTCGAGTTATGGGAGACAAACATTCCTATTTTCTAGGGCGCTGCTATTAACTACCCTCCTGTATAAATAAACATGTAAAAGAGCTCATTAAGATTCAAGTTTTGTTTTTAGCTAGGTAGCTATTAAGCTCAATTACTTGGCACTGCTATTTTTGACTGTTATGTGATGTATTAGACATTGATGCAATGATAATGATAAGTTTCTTATTGGTTCATCACTGAGTTAGTTCTAGAGGGCTGAGGCCCTTGGGTTTGGGCCCAACCCAAGTGGCTTAGGTCCCTCTTGTGTATTTGTATCTATTTTTAGTTCAAATTTCTTATTAGTTTCTTGTATTTCATTAGAAAATAACCTATCAAAATTTTGTGATTGCAACCTCTACCTCATCTCTCCCATGGGATATACAATCATAGTACAAAAATACTATGTTTATGATTTCTTGGAAGAAGATTTATATTAGTCATCTTGTTTTGCATGTGCTTATTGTATCTTAGGAGTAGATTTATTGACCAGGTCAGAGTTTTTGGCATAGATTAGATGGAATTTAAATTCAACTAATCTTTTCCACTATTAGTTTTTTCATTTTGTAAATGATAAAAGGGTATATGCATGTGATGACCACAGGGCTATTTGGATTTTCAGGAAAGGGCACCTTCACCACCTCCATCTTGGACTTCCTCACCCTCTTTTATGAATCCCAAATTTTGTCCTCAAAGTTTTGTTCTTGAGATCATTTTCCTAGACCACCGTGAGCAGCTCTCCTAGTGCAAAACAAGCCTTCAAAAGGTTTTTAGCTTGGCTAGGGTATTTTTCCACCCTTCATCCATTTACCTCAACCTTCATCTACCTCGCCATCCCTTGAAACCATCATATCCACTTCCTAAACCTTCTCGGAAACCTTCCTGTAGCATTACAAGCCTTCTTTTAGCAATACATGGCACTTGTAGCAGCGTCCTGTAGCACGCCTGTAACAGTTTGTTTCCTCACCAGTTTTGACCTTTGCTGCAATTTGGACTTAACTTAGAAGTAGGTTGACTCCAAGTTGTGATTCCACGATAAAGGGAAACTCTAGGCCACTATAAACCCTCCTTTTCCTTCACTGAAAAATAGAATAACATTAGTTTCCTTATCACAAATTTGGCACAAATGGAACATTGATTTACATGCAAGTGTGAGCTAGATAGATGATACATAGACTCTTGAGTTTTGATTTGATATGTTAGCTTCTTGTCTGCAAGTAGATTTGGTAGCTAGATGGTTGATTGCAAGATAATGTAGTTTCCTTTCTGCAAGTAGTGTAACTCTTATATTTTCATGAATTGATTCAATAACATTTGCAAGTTGAAGTTCATAGAATTTTCATTTTCATAGTTATAGGTAGCTTCTAAATTGCACCTTCATTAGCTAGTTTTCATTCTAATTCAATAAGAGGAAGGGTATTGGAGCACTATTGATCAAATGTCCTAGTTGAGGGTGGCATGAGTGGAATCCCATATGTTGTGCATATAGCACTGTCATCTCGAAGTTTGTATGAACCTGTTGAAGGCTTGAAAAATTGGGTCTCAAATAAGGGGGATAACCACCCAGTCTGGACCTTAATGCAGCTCCTTTTTCGTTTGGAATAGTGGCTCTGACTGGGTATGATGGGACCAGTTTCCCAATTTGTTTATGATGTGTGTGCTAGCGGGATGATGTTTTTCTTTATGGGGTGAATGCTTGTTCTAAATCTAATCTATCTTCTAACTATCATATGCAATCTATTGTAATCAAAGAAAACATCTATCTTTAAACTATCCCGGGAGTAACGTTTACTTATGCGATCTAAAATAATTTCTAAAAGCGATTGATAATTAAGATCATTCAAGCACCGTAAGAAAAGAATCCATTTAAAAATGATTTTTTCGTATAAAAAGTTAGCTGAAACAATTATGAGAAATATATCGCATAAGAGTCATTGACATATTCAGCATAAAGAGTAAGTTATCACGATACAGAAGTGCAATAATGATAACTAAACATTCAAACTTTCATATATAAATAACTGAAAATGATTTATTGCTTAACACATAATTAAAAAGTATTAGGAGATAAAAATACCATTTGTAATAAGTTCTACTCATGAGCTATAGCAATATAGATCTATCTTCAAATCATTTAACATCCACTAAGAGTATAAAAGTGCAATTCAGTAGCAAATATCAAACTCATATAAAAATAAATCTTGTTCCATTGATTTTATCAAAACGTCCTTAGTGGGGGGCAAAATGCGCATTCTGAAAAATTGTTTTTTATAAATCTCTAGACCCCTCTCTAAATGCATGAGAGGGGTTTAAATACTACTCTATGAAATCTAAAAAAAATATTACAAAAATAGATGAGGAGGTTTAAACGACTTGCCTCATTTTAAGCAAAAATAAACTAAAACAAAACAAAACTGTATCTATGATAAATCCTACATCTGATGTTTTAGATCGCAAATATCTAGCATCGATTTCAAGAGCGTCAGTTGGCCAACTTCAGCTTTTAACTGTCCTGCAAATACGGCGTTGGTAAGAGTTGGCACTATCTTCTCGACAGAGGTTATGAGGCACTTCAGGGTCATCCATTGGCTATGTGGTTTACCAGGTACTACCAGCATGTTTCCCAGTTTAACTTGCTTAACTATTTAATCGCCTCTACCCTTTCCTCTGTCATTTGTTTCCACTTTGTTTGAAGCTATTGTGTTTTTGGAAGGAAGCCCAGGGTGGTATCTGCTACCAAATTGGCCTTATGCAGATTTTCATTTATGCATTCAATGACACTGTTCGATGTTGCTGCTACCTCTTCCATTGCCTGTTCCACTTCCTTTAGCCGAGAATCCCATTTCTCAAATAAAATCTCTTTGTGTGATTCGTCAATTCTGGGCATGTCTGCTCTTTTTCCTTCTTCAGATCTCTGCCAGTTCAAGAAGTCTGAGACCTTCTTAAAAATTGAATCATATTCAAGTCGTAATTCTACGACTTGATTTGTAATATTATCGCTCATTTCGCAATGGGAATTCCATTGTGAAATCTTCTGGCATAGTAGTTCTTTTTGTTGCAAGAGCTGGGAATTGAGAGCAAGTGCTTCTGTGATAAACTCCCCAATTTTGGGATCATCTTTATGCAGTTCTATCATACCTTGTAATTGTTCTTCCTTACTAGCCAAACTGCTTTGATGTGCAAATTGCATTTGCTAGAAGTCTTGCTAGAGTTTTGCCAACTGTGTTTCTGCTTCTTGATTGATGCTGACTTGCTGTAACTGTTGTTCCCAATTTTGGGATCATCTTTATGCAGTTCTATCATACCTTGTAAGTAATCTTCTGGCATAGTATTTCTTTCTGTTGCAAGAGCTGGGAATTGAGAGCTAGTGCTTCTATGATAAACTACCCAATTTTGGGATCATCTTTATGCAGTTCTATCATACCTTGTAACTGTTCTTCCTTACTAGCCAAAATGATTTGATGTGCAAATTGCATTTGCTAGAAGTCTTGCTGGAGTTTTGCCAACTATGTTTCTGCTTCTTGATTGATGCTAACTTGCTGTAACTGTTGTTCTGAAAACAAAATCCTATCTTCCTTTTCTTTAAGTAATAATTGAACCTCTACTACTTTATCAATATTTGCCAAAGCGTAAGCACCTGCTACCTATGAGAGCCTAGTAAGATTTGTCAATGGGTCTGTAGAGGGATCTTTCCAAAGAACATGCAGAGGTTCATCCTCAGGAGCGAGCACAGAATCCAATTTTCGTTTCTTTCTTTTCCTTTTGATGATAGCCTTATGTTGAGGGCTATAAAATACATCTAGAGGATGAATTTTCTCTATCCTTAGTACAATTTCAAATGAGGGAGCAACAGGAATGTGCTCTGTTTCCTGAGTATTGACAACCCTTTCTATTACCATTTTTGTGGTTGTCTCTTTTGGATTTGTTGATGGCTCTGCGCCCTGTTCCTCTGTTCTCAGTACCTTATTAAAACTTTCCCATTCACCTTCTATATCAATCACGAGTCACTCTATTTTCCTTGTAAGAGGAGTGGGAATTTCAACTTGTTTTGGGGATAAAGCCTGTTGATCAAGCTTTGTTGTAGATTGAGTTGTGTCTTTTATTGACTCCTCGCTTCTACTATGTTCACTTTTGGATTGATCACGAAACTTTTCATCTGATTCCTTTTCAGAACTTGTTTTGGACTTCTCTTTTGATCCTTCACTTATGCTAACACTGGGAGTAGGCTCCCTTATTGGTTCGATGAGTAATTGGTCCAATGGGACCTCAGATAACCTCTGTTTTATGTAATTGTCAAAATTTTGGAGATTTTGTTGGTCAAAGACAATTCTTGTTGTATGCTGAACCTATCTGAAGGTGTTTTTCTGCAGAAAAACATCGTCAAAGGGATCTTCTTCACAGAAAAACACTTTTATTTTAACCATTGTAGTAAAATTACTTACAACACGAAAGGGATCATATTGCCTCCCTAGGAACTTTGGTAGTTGTAAACATGATACATTATCAACTTATTTGAAAGCATGACTTGAGTCATGCAATGCAAATGCTCCACATACTATAGGAAATTGGAGCCAAATGGCCGTCTTGGAATCTTTCAGTACTTTTCTCATTCCCCCCACGCCGCAGGTCTAATAGGTTATCTCCCTAGCCATCAGTTTGTCGGGGACGTAAAAAGGTAGCACATGGGGTGAAGCAATGCTGCCAAACACTCTAATATACGTGAAATTTTTTTCCCCAATCCACCTTGCCATGGAGAGAATATCCACTTCAGCTTATGGGGAAAACCTTGGGGCATCTCGATTGTAGAGCATTTTATAAATCGGGAGCATAACTCTGTGACAAATTTTGAAGAAATGTGGGATGAAATTGGATTCCCACAATACTTTGTGATAAACCTGAATGGGAAGTGGATTTTGTACCATCCACCTCCATCCCATAATAGGAAATTCAGAAACAAAACAAATAGCGTCCATAACATAGGCACTAAAAAAGAATGGAGGGTAAACCCTTGAAGCAAAGCTTCTTTTAGTTCTGTATCCTAAAATTGCAGTGGCTAAATTGTTCGACATGATTTGAGCCCAATCCATTATTGTGGTATTTTGTAGCCACATCCACTAGAGGTAACCATTCTGATGAAAAATTGTTGATGTCTGGTTTCCCAAACAGTCTACATAAAATTGTAGCAGCAAAACAATAAGGAGAACAAAGAGAGCCAGTGGCGTACGTACCTTTTTTATCCTTCTTCAATCTTTCCTCATTGTTTGACCAGTGCTTTGTGCATTCTGCCAAGTCTTCATTCTCCTTGGCGAACTTCTCGACAAATTGCTTGTTGTAGCTAGCTTGGAGTTCTGGTAAGTGGTACATATGCCTCAAATTGTTTGGAGTAAATGAACCCATGACCTCCTGACTTCTCGTTTTGAACTCTCTGTCAGATATGTCTACATGAACTATAATCCATTTCACCATGTCAGTGTAGGGGAGTATCGTCGGCCTCGCAGTAGTGCGGTGTAGAAACGAGCATGCAAGTTTAGTTAGGGATGCTTCAGAAGAGCCGCGTCCATCCGCTGTAACTGTAACTTCCATAATTCTCGGTTGTTTGTCCTCTAGCACCTGATACATAGCTTCCCATGTAGATATCCCTGTGTCTTGACTACAGGCAGTGTCTGTAAATAATGGGGTCATTTCCGACTTCTCAGACGCGAGAGACTTGCCTCTTGTCCCCATTTCTTCGTGTATTACGTTCTATGTGCTCTTCCTGAAAATTGCAAGTAGAGAGCAAACATATGATAAAGATGATAGTGAATACAGGAATAATCAATAAAGGGACGAAAATAAGGTGACGAAAGGTCTTTAATTCTAAATCATATCAAAAGATATCAACTTGCGTCAAATGGTCCTTTACACTAATCCAAATCGTTTTTAATAAATGACCACTAATGGACCATTATGTCATAACTTTGCATCGAACGTCGGAAAGTACTGTCCTAGAAATTTGAGCCCTTCAAAATGCGATAAAAACGATTTTGCGATTTTCATTTCTATATCACAGATCACTATATCAAAAAACTTGTTTTCGTTAAAAACCATCGTTACATGAGTCGCTATGATATGCGATTTGCAAGAGGCTATCGCATTTCGCGATATTTGGTTACGTTACATAAGGCAGTGCTGTGGTATTGGAATTTGTGATGCGATGAGGTTATAGGCTTCATGATCTCGCATTCTCGCGGATCACATTTTCAAGGAGTGATTTTATAAGGGATTCCCACTGTAACCTTTTTGCGATGCGAGAATAATATTTTATAAAGCGGGTTTTTCAAGGTTTTCCTTAATGTTCGTGACCTTCCATTATAAATCTTTTCTTAGGCCTTAAAGTCATGTAGCACTTTTTATAAGGAAACTCATAGTTTGTGAAGCTTTATGTGATTGGAGCATGAAAGAGGTAAATTTCCATGTTTTAGCAAGTTCACTTTGACATCTTATTTTATTCCAAAAATAAAAAGGCAACATTAAATGCTAAGATTTGATTTTTTGGAAGGGTCCCCATTTATTAATGTTATTACTAACACTAATAAAAAAAGGGGGGGTTGTTGATAGTCACAACAATTGGCGATTCACTAGGAAGAACCAATTATCTCTGATGGTTTTTTGAATTTTCTAAAACTTCCAAAATAGAAATGGTTTTGAAAATAAAACTTCATTGTAGAAATATAAGGTAAATAGTGCTATTTACTAATAAAAACATTTTGTTCTAACTATCTTTATTCTGATTATCTTCTCCCCAGAGTTAGTCGTTTTACTCACATCAATCATTACTTCGTTGTTAAGATGAAAAAAAATACATCTCTTTAGATCAGTTTATGTGTACTCATTTGTCGTAGGTAGAGCATCTACTACCAGCAGACGTTCATAGCCTCGACAGGGTTACCTGTTACCCAACAATGACCCAATGTCCTACTTGAGAAGCATGCAATTTTCAAAGATAAACCCTCATAATCACTTATTGCTTTTCCTTTTCTTATTTATCATTTAATTCTTAAAGAACAATGTCTTGGTTAGGTGGCCAAACTTGACAGTGCCATTCACTTGATTTATAACTTAACTGAACAAGCTGGCTCGTGATGAGACCCCTTGTCTTTTGATTGAAACAATCTCGAGCCATTACCCTATTTTGATATGCAATATGGCAATGTCAATTAGTTATAATCTTTATGATCATGATAAGCCGGCTCTTGATGAGACCTCTTATTATTTAAGTTTAAAGTGCATAGTTGGATTACTCTTTGAATCTTGCAATTTCCTCGAGTGGGGGGGAAGTCATTGGCTCCTTAAGAATTCTTCTAGAAGACAATTGTAGAGTTTATAAATAACATTTCTACAGAGAATCTTTGTTTTGTTATTGTTAGCTTTTGCGACTGATGTAAGGAAAACTTCTTCCTAAGGTTGATTCTAACCAAAACTTGTATAGTTGAAACAAAATAACAGGTAAAATTTTCAGAATAATAGCACTTGACCCTATGTTTCAAAAATGGAGATTAATTTTCCTAACCACTCCCACTTATACAAGCAGAAAAACAAAATTGACATGAGACACTATTCTTTTCGTGGAAACCATAAGTGAACATTCTCAACGTGTTTTATTAAAAGAAAACTTAACTAAAAATTATAACCTACAAAAAATAGAAGAGATCATCTTCTATGGGAAATATTTCTTTAGGATCTGTCCATTAACAGGTAAAGCGTCTCTTTTCCCTGCTAAATCTTGTAACATGAAAGTTGATGGACCGATGAGTTCGACAATCTGGAATGGTCCAAGCCACATCTGTTGGAATTTAGTATGCTTGTCTTTCTCTTCATGGGCTTTATCCCATTTTAATACTAAGTCTCCAAGTTGAAAATATTTTCTAGACACTGAGTTTGAATCAAAAGAAGCTTTTACTAATTGTTGATGATGTGCATGGGTAATTCTGGCCTTTTCTCATTCCTTTTCAAGCTTAAGGATATGTAATTGTCTTAATTGCAAGGATGAGGAAGGGGTTTCTTCAATGAATTGAACTAAGGCTAAAGAAGGAATAGCTAGATTTGTTGGTAGGACCACTTCTTTCCCATAAACTAAATTAAAAGGAGAAGGGCCAATAGAAGTTTTCCAAGTTATTCGATCTGCTCAGAGAGAACACATTAAAGACTTATGCTAGTTCCTATGATTTTGATCAATAGTCCATTTAATGATTCTAAAAAGGTTTTTGTTTGTTGATTTGGCCAACCCATTTCCTTGTGGATAATCATTACCAGAATATTTAAGTTTAAAACCTCTTTTGAGCGCAAATTTTATCATAGCATTACATGAGAAATATGATGCATTACCAAAAATTAAAGCAGAAGGTAAGCCAAATCTGGTGATTATGAATTGATCTTTAAATTCGATGATATTCTCAGAGTTCGCTGTCTTGAGTGGAACTGCTTCTACCTATTTGGTAAAGTAGTTGGTAGCTATAAGGATGTATTTATGTTGTTTAGAAGAGTGAAGAACGATTTCACCTATTATGTCTAATCCCCATTGTTCAAATGGTTGATCGATGTTGAACGACTGCAATGGAAACGATGGCTTCTTTTGTCTTTCGGCAACGGTCTGGAAAATCTGACATCTCTTTACATAGCTATATGCATCTTTAAATAAAGTTGGCCAGTAGTAGCCTACGCGCAAGATTTTGTGTGTTGTCGCATCTCCTGCATAGTGTCTGCCTGCTGATCCATCATGAAGTTCCTACAATACTTTTTCTGCTTCAGATTTCTCAAGGAATCTAAGGAGAACATAATCATAATTCATCCTAAAGAGTACATCATTTACAATTTGATATTGTCTAGCTTTTAGCCTTAAGGCCCTTTTCTTTGTATGATTCAAATGTGGAGGAGAATATCCATTTTTTAAGTGGAACACGATATCAACATATCTTGATTCAGAGTCATTTAAGCTTACCTCATACATTTGTACTTCACTATATGGAGACTGCATTTCTAATATGTGAGATGCTCCTGCCAACATCCTACAAAAACCTTGAACTTTTAGAATATTTGCTAGTTTAATTTTAGCGTCATATTCTTGCAGGGCTGTAACCCAACTTGCCCTCTTTTCACCCACATCTTTCTGTACCAAAACATTTCTTACCACTGGAAATGGTACTATTATTTTGGTATGAGTCTTGAGAAGGAAGGGTCTGAAGTGTTTGATTTCTTTGAAAACATCATAAGCCTGTTTCTCAACATCGAAGTAATTCAATTCAGGTCCTTGCAAGTTTGAACTAAAGAAGGCAATTGGGGCTTCAACTTTATCTCGATTCGCTTGTGTGAGTATGGAAGCATATGATTTCTCAGAGGCGAATGTATATAAAGTGAAAGGATCATAAATTTTTGGATTCGCTAGAGATGGGGCATTTATAATCGCTTGTTTTATCAAGCGAAACACTTCACGTTTTGCATCACCCCATTTTGAAGAGAGAGTTTTTCTTTATCATGGCTTAGAGAGGTGAAACGATTCTTGAGAAGTTAGGGACAAATCTTTTAACAAAATTGATCTAACCAAGGAAACACTACATTGCATTTTTTTATGGGGTAAGGATATCACAGAAATTTCCTTAATCCTATCTGGGTCAATATGGATTCCAAATTTAGACACTATGAATCCGAGAAGCTTTCCCTCACTTAACGCAAAAAAGTTTTTTTTGGATTAAATGAGATTCCATATTTTTGACAACATTGGAAGATCTATTTTAAGTCTCTGAGATAATTACTGCATTTTTTAGAATACATTGTTATCTCATCTAAGTAAATCACCACTGACTTGTTCACTAATCCTTTAAACACAATGTCCATGGCCCTTTGAAATGTGGCACCGGCAATGATCAACCCAAATGGCATCTTGTGATACGCGTAAGTGCCCCATTTTGTTCTAAATGTAGTTTTCAATTGATCATCCGGATGGACCAAGATTTGATTATACCCCGAAAAGCCATCTAAAAAAGACATTAATTCAAACCCTGCAACCGATTGTAATATCTGTTCCATAGGGGGCAGTGGAAAATTATACTTTTGGCAAGCTTTATTGAGATTTTGAAAGTCAATACAAATCCGTATATCACCATTTTTCTTTCTGACTGGGACCAGGTTGGAGACCCATTTGGAATGCCTAACGGGAAAAATAATCTTGGCTCGTAGTAATCTGTTCAATTTAGATTTAATCTAGCTTTCAAGATTAGGATGCATTTTCTTCAATTTTTGGTGAACAGGATTTTCATCAGCTATTATCAGAATTGTACGCTGTATAATTGAAGTGTCGTATGTTTTGAGATCATCTTAATTCTAGGCAAAGACACTCTTTTATTGTTTCAACAGTCGAATAAAAGCTGATTTTTCCTTAGATGTTAGACCAAGAACTAGGTTGATATTCTGTGGTTTTATATCAGTCCCTAGATTCACTAATTCATATCTCAAATTTGAACTTTGAAGTTTTGAATTGTTGGTCCGTTTGAATATGTCCTTTAAGTCATATAGGTCCTCTAACTTGACTACAGATTTGGGTATAGCGTTATTGTTGTTTCCTTGTTCCAGCTGCTTGTCGTGTTGGTCTTCATCAATTATCTGATTATTGTAAGAGCCTTCTGAAGTCAGAAAACTCACAATATCAGGGTCATTGTTGAAAACTCTCCAGTTGGTAATGTTATCAGGAATGGAGGGTCTAAATATTAATTCAATCAAAAATCTGTCTGGGCTATAGTCCTTTGATGGAATAAGCTTGGAAGCTACATTAGCAAGGAGATCAGCACTAGCATTTTGGAGTCTTGGAATGGATGAAATATTAAATGCTATAAAGTGTGAGGTCAGGTCTTGTACTAACGATTGATAGTGCTTCAAGTGTCCTGACAGACAATGTATAGTATTTCTTACCTATTTAATAACAATCTCAGAGTCTCCAAATACTTGCAGGTATTTGATATTAAGTCTGATTGCCTTGTAAAACCCTTGAACTAGTGCTTCATATTCAGCAGTGTTGTTCGTGCAATCGAACTCAAGTCTACATGTTAGCATGCTTTTCTCCCCTTTTGGACTAACTAATATACAAGTTGTTCCTACTCCATCATTAGACTTAGGACCATCAAAAAATAATTTCCAAAACTTAGTTTTATTTACAAGTTTATCCACAAAATTAATGCATGTAGAAGTGTCCGTTTGAGAGAAATTTTCTATCTGTGATAAAACGAAATTTTCCAAAAAAGGTAAAGTATGAGCGTTGAAATTCCCTAAGAAAGAATCAATAGAATAGTTTCCAATTATGTTGTTTCTCTACGCTACAGACTCGTTTTCTCCTTCTAACTCTATCACTATATACTTTTGATGTCTTTCTCGTTCAACATTGATTTGATTTGGTTTCTCGTTGTAAGGGAGCCACATATGGGACCAGTCGGTCGTGAAGTAACCGTGAAGCTTCTCTGACCAATCCTTGCTAAGGATCAGTCCATAAAATTCAGGGATATCTGCGACAAGTATATCAATAACTTGACATACCTTTGGGTTCGATGAAAGCTTTATGGTCACTTGATTAAGTTCACCGATGACTTCCACTTGAGACCGATCCAACTAGACTATTCGTACTGCAGATTTCTAAGGTTGGACATTTAACTTTTCACAAACTGTCTTAGGCAAAATGTTAGATGAGGCACCGGAATCCACTAGACAGTTATGAAAATTTTTATTGAAAACTTCGAAGGTAAGGAGAAATGGCGGAGTATGTGATTTTGAACTTCCTCCAATCAAAGCAATGTCATCTGGATCGACTTTATTTGACATGCCAGTCAGAGGCTTTCCCATTTCATAAGTAGCTTGTGAAATCACAGTGACAGGGAGAGGCGTAACAGGTACTGTGTTTAGCTCTTTCAAGAGCAATTTATGTTGATACTTTAACTTACTGAGCTTGTGAAAAGTGATATTTGCCTTGGTTTTCTTCATATCTTCAACAATGTTATACTCCATTTCATCAAAGGATAATATTTTAGATGGAGTTGTTGAATCAGATTGGACCAGGTTTGTCTGAGTAGACTTTGGTGAGGATTTCTTACCTACGATTTTATCCTTGGGAGTCGGGCTTGGATTTTTCTGTTTCACACTGGATTGTGGAGGATCCAGTTGATTTATACTTTTGGTAGCAACAAGTAATACATCCTGATCTTCCTCATCTAGAAGGATAAAGTCCCACATTCCCTGTAGTTCCATGACTTCATCATCATCGGTTTTCTCCTCATTTGAAACTTCTTCCTCTTTTCCTTCTAATTCTGCGTTTGTTATAGCAATTGGATGCTTAAGATCAGTTGAAGGATTTCTTCTAAAGGGTTTAAAAGTTTTCTTGGAAGAGATTTCTGCTACTTGTTTCTTTATATCAACCATTTCGTTTGACATGGTCTTCAAGAATTTCTGTAACCCTTCCAGGTCAAATGGGTCTTTTCGCTGTTTTTTCTTAGGATCATCTCTAAAAGACACTTTTTTAGACTTTCTTTCATCTACAACATTTTTCTTTTCTATGGCTAGGATACACTTTTCTACAACTATTTCCTCCTTCATGTTTTCTGCTAGCGTTGGCTTGGTAGCGCTATCTACAAAGATAGCTGAATATGACGGTAAAGCAGAAATATACCACTCATTTTGGATTTCATCGCTCGGCTTAGACACTGTTGGTATTTTATTCAACAATTTATTGCAACGAGAGTTGAAATCTTTAATTGGTTCCTTTGGTTCGGCTTTTAAATTGGAGAGGTCATTTATTAAAGTTGTTGTTGACCTATCATCCCCAAATTTTGTTAAAAACTAATCTTGAAACATACCCAGTTATTAATGGAGTCTGCTGGTAAAGAAGAATACCAAGATCCAGCTTCTCCTTGTAATGTATAAGGAAATAATCGTACAACTGCGTCCTCTTCTGTTACTCCATTCAAATTAATGGATAGCATGAAATTATTTATGTGTTCCTTAGCTAGTTGGCCATTATCAGGATTGAACTTGGGCAACCATTTCTCAGGATGAGCTGGTAATTGCGATAAAGGTGCAGGCATTCTTACAGCTCCTGGATTGGCCCATGGCCTTGGTGGCGGATTTCCTACCATCGTTGGAGTATGAGTAGGAGGAGGTGTGGTAGTATTTGAAGGTGATTGGGTAGAGGAGGATGTTGCTCCTGTACCTGTGTGAACCACGATCTGGAGTTGAGGGATGGATGAATGAACTTGTGATGATATGGATGGGATGGTAGATGAAGAGGATGATAGAACCTCACTCTAAGATTTCACTGGTGTTTTCCTAGCTTCCTTATGACTCGGTAAAGGAAACTCAACTTGTGGGATTCCTAGCTTTTTGCTTTATTCTCTAGTCAGTCGTTGAGACGGGGTCAAATGAGAAGTGACACTACCTTGGGATAACTCAAATTCTTCTTGAGATATAGAAATTCCCTGTAACTTATGAATTAAAGTTTGTAACTCAGGGGGATCTGAAGAAGAATGATCTGGCTTGTTTGGGATTTCAGTAATGTGCTCTGTATTTTTCTTTTCAACTTCTGGTTCAGAGATGGAAGATTTGGAATGCGAACGAGAAGTTGAGGGTGATGGTGAGGGAGTTTTACTCTTAGAATGGTGTGAAGATGTAGATTTACTTGCCATTCACAGTCAGGCCCTCCTTCTAGTGCCAAATATGTTGAAGGATCAAAAATTGGGTCTCCAACAAGGGGGATAACCACTCGGTCCGAACCTTAATGTAGCTCCTTTTCCGTTTGGAATAGTGGCTCCGACTGGGGATAATGGGACCCGTTTCCTAATCTGTTTATGATATGTGTGCTAGTGGGATGATGTTTTTCTTTATGCTATTTTATGGGGTGAATTCTTGATCTAAATCTAATCTATCTTCTAGCTATCATATGCAATCTATTGTAATCAAAGAAAACATCTATCTTTAAACTGTCCTGGGAGTAACGTTTACTTATGCAATCTAAAATAATTTCTAAAAGTGATTGATAAGTAAGATCATTCAACCACCGTAAGAAAAGAATCCATTTAAAAATGACTGTTTCGTATAAAAAGTTAGCCGAAACAATTATGAGAAATATGTTGCATAAGAGTCATTGACATGTTCAGCAAAAAGAGTAAGTTATCACCATATAGAAGTGCAATAATGATAAGTAAACATTCAAACTTTCATATATAAATAACTGAAAATGATTTATTGCTTAACACATAAGTAAAAAGTATTAGGAGATAAAAATACCTTTTGTAATAAGTTCTACTCATGAGCTACAGTAATATAGATCTATCTTCAAATCAATTAACATCCAATAAGAGTACAAAAGTGCAATTCAGTAGCAGATATCAAACTCATATAAAAATAAATCTCGTTCCATTGATTTTATCAAAACCTCCTCAGTGGGGGGAAAATGCACGTTCTAAAGAATTGTTTTTGATAAAACTCTGGACCCCTATCTAAATGCATGAGAGGGGTTTAAATACTACTCTATGAAATATAAAAATAAATATTACAAAAATAGATGAGGAGGTTTAAACGACCTGCCTCAATTTAAGTAAAAATAAACTAAAACAAAAATAAACTGTATCTATGATAAATCCTGCATCTGATCTTTTAGATCACAAATATCAATCATCGATTTCAAGAGCGCCAGTTGGCCGACTTCAGCTTTTAACTGTCTTGCAAATACGGCATTGGTAAGAGCTAGCACTACCTTCTCAGTAGAGGTTATGAGGCACTTCAGAGTCATCCATTGGCTATGTGGTTTTACCAGGTACTGCCAGTATGTTTCCCAGTTTATTTGTTTACCTGTTTAATCACCTATGCCCTTTCCTCTACCATTTGTTTCCACACTGTTTAAAGCTGTTGTGCTTTTGGGAGGAAGCCCGGGGTGGTCTCTGCTACCAAATTGGCCTTGTGCAGATTTTCATTTATGCATTCAATGACACTGTTCGCTATTGTCGCTGCCTCTTCCATTGCCTGTTCTGCCTCCTTTAGCCGAGAATGCCATTTCGCAAATAAAATCTCTTTTGCGATTCATCAATTCTGGGCATGTCTGTTCTTTTTCCTTCTTCGGATCTCTGCCAGTTCAAGAAGTCTGATACCTTCTTAAAAATTGAATCATATTCAAGTCGTAATTCTACGACTTGATTTGTAATATTATCGCTCATTTCGTAATGGGAATTCCATTGCAAAATCTTCTGGCATAGTATTTCTTTCTGTTTCAAGAGCTGGGAATTGAGAGCAAATGCTTCTATGATAAACTCCCCAATTTTGGGATCATCTTTATGCAGTTCTATCATACCTTGTAACTATTCTTCCTTACTAGCGAAACTGTTTTGATGTGCCAATTGCATTTGCTGGAAGTCTTGCTGGAGTTTTTCCAACTGTGTTTCTGCTTCTTGATTGATGCTGACTTGCTATAACTGTTTTTCCAGAAACAAAATCCTATCTTCCTTTTCTTTAATTAATAATTGAACCTCTGCTGCTTTATCAATAGTTTCCGAAGTGTAAGCACCTGCTACCTGTGAGAGCCTAGTAATATTTGCTGATGGGTCTATGGAGGGATACTTCCAAAGAACATCTAGAGGTTCATCCTCAAGAGCGAGCACATAATCCAATTTTCATTTCTTTCTTTGCCTTCTGACGAAATCCTTATGTTGAGGGCTATAAAATACATCTAGAGGAGGGATTTCCTCTATCCTTAGTACAATTTTCAGACAAGGGAGCAACAGGAATGTGCTCTGTTTCCTGAGTATTGACAACCCTTTCTATTACCATTTATGTGGTTGTCTCTTTTGGATTTGTTGATGGCTCTGCGCCCTGTTCGTCTATGCTTAGTATCTTATTAAAACTTTCCCATTCGCCTTCTAGATCAATCACGAGTGGCTCTATTTGCTTTGTAAGAGGAGTGGGAATTTCAGCTTGTTTTGGGGATGAAGCCTGCTGATCAGGTTTTGCTGTAGATTGGGCTGTGTCTTTTATTGACTTCTCGCTTCTACTGTGTTCACTTTTGGATTGATCACCGGAATTTTCAGCTGATTCCTTTTCAAAACTTGTTTTGGACTTCTCTTTTGATCCTTCACTTATGCTAACACTGGGAGTAGGCTCCCTTATTGGTTCGATGAGTAATTGGTCCAATGGGACCTCAGATAACCTCTGTTTTATGTAATTGTCAAAATTTTGGAGATTTTCTTGGTCAAACGCAATTCTTGTTGTATGCTGAACCTATCTGAAGGTGTTTTTCTGTGGAAAAACATCGTCAAAGGGATCTTCTTCACAGAAAAACACTTTTATATTAACCATTGTAGTAAAATTACTTACAACACGAAAGGGATCATATTGCCTCCCTAGAAACTTTGGTAGTTGTAAACATGATACATTATCAACTTATTTGAAAGCATGACTTGAGTCATGCAATTCAAATGCTCCACATACTATAGGAAATTGGAGCCAAATGGCTATCTTGGAATCTTTCAGTACTTTTCTCATTCCCCCCATGCCGCAGGTCTAATAGGCTATCTCCCTAGCCATCAGTTTGTCGGGGACGTAAAAAGGTAGCACATGGGGTGAAGCAATGCTGCCAAACACTTTGCCAGATTCCCCGACAGGAGATTCTTCCATGGAAATTTCCGCCGATATTCATGTTGTAGAGTCATCTACAGCCAAATCAAAATCTAGCGGTAAAAAGAAAGGGAAGAAGAAAAATAAAAAAGATAAAAATTCGAAAGAGAAACCCGAAAAAACTTAATCTACTGATGAGAAACGCAAACCTCGTTATCCTTGTCTCATTTGTGACGAAGAGCATTTTACAAGAGACTATCCTCATCACGCTGAGGTTGCGAAAATCGTCAAAGGTTCCCAAACGCCTACTGTTTTGAAGGATCCTTTTCCTAGTCAAGACAGTAAGATGATAGGTTCTTCCTCAAATGCCTCCGAAGAACCCATAATGATGATGTCCCATGTTAGGATTGCGACTCGATCGCAAGATTATGGAAGTAAAAGTCCTGTTGATGGTAAGGAAGCAGAATCTTCTTATTCAAACCCATCAACTTCAACTCCCGGTTCCGATCCACTACATATCGAGAAACCTAACCCAAACTTAGTAATCAAACCGCCCGCCAAGGGTATACTTCGAAAGTCAGCTTTCAATCCACATGCGAGAGCGGCTTAGAACTATACCATTGTTGAAGATTTGGCTATTTCACCTTCGGCAATGTCAGCTTTGGAAGTGCTGCAATCATGTCCAGCACAATGTAAATTTCTATTGTCGACTATAGGAGCTGTTGACATTCAAGACTCGAACCTCATAATTTTCGATCTAGAAAATAGTACACCATGCTTACCTCATCAAATGGCCTTCCAGATTCCAGTGTTAGTAAAAAACAGACATTGTTATAGGACTGTGATTGATGAGGGAGCCTCAACGTGTATTATGTCGATCCAGTGTTGGAGATCGCTTGGTTCTCCTACACTTAATCAATCCTCAACGATTCTAAAGGCCTTTGATGGCCGTGGGTTCCATCCTTTTGGCATTCTACAGGATTTTCCTATAGGGGTTGAAGGCAAAACTATTAATCTAGATGTGGAGGTGGTTGATGCCCCTCTAGATTACAACCTTCTCTTGGGTCGTAGTTGGTCTTACGTTATGACAGCTGTTGTTTCATCGGTCCTTCGGCTTATAAAGTTCCCTCATAATGGAAAGATCGTAATTATAGACCAGCTGACTTACTTTTCATCCGACCCAGCCTCTTCTGAAAGTATTTAGCATGTTGGAAAAACAACTATCCCATATAAGGATGTTGGAGTAGGACTAGTTAAAGATTCTGGTTTACTAGGAACTTTTCCTTTTCCTCCTATCAACACATCGTCTTCTACTGCAACCATTCATATGATTTCGTCAAACACTATTGTTTATGATGATCCTTGGATCGTACCTTCCGAATCTGAGATAGATTCATTTGGTGATGTTATGCCTTTGAGTCCATATGAAATTGCGTATCAGGCCATGCAGTCGTTTTCTGACCCTTCTTCAACCGAAATTCACTTAATGAATGTGTTCCATGAGGAATCACTTTCAAAATCAAACTCAGATTCAATAACGTTTTCCGAACTTGTTCACACTGATGAGCAAATTTGTGAAATCCTATGTGTCGATGATTTAACATGGGAAGATCTTCATCATAGATCTTCGTTTTTACCTGAGATTGATCGCTTTGAAAATGATTTTTCATCTATTTTTACAACTGAATATGTCAAGGAACCTAAGAATCCAATGAAAATTCCTGATTCTGAGTTAAATTTGGGAAACATTTCTCGAACTATTCCTATTGATATTTCGGTTAAACTTGGAATTGTTGAAAACATTCATATAGGTGCCTCTTGTACGAAAGATGAAATTCAAACATATAAGGACCTATTTCAAGAATTCCGCGACGTGTTTGCCTGGTCATATGAGGAAATGCCAGGAATTGACCTAGCAATTGTTGTTCATGAAATCAAAACTTACCCGGATGCTAAACCCGTCCAGCAACGTTTGCATCAGATCCACCCGCGAAAAGTTGCTGCCATTAAAGAAGAAGTTGAAAAATTACTTAAAGTAGGTTTCATCTATCCAATTCTGTTAACGGATTGGGTATCGAATATTGTTCCTGTTAAAAAAAAGGAAGGAACAATAAGAATATGTATCGATTATAGGGATATTAATCGAGCCTGTCCAAAAGACAATTACCCAACTCCCTATATCTATCAAATCATTGATGATTGTGCCGGTAGTGAAATATTCTCTTTCATGGATGGTTTTTCCGGATACAATCAAATAAATATTCTACCTGCTGATCAACCAAAAACGGCTTTCATTTGTCCATGGGGGACATTTTCTTATTGCAAATTACCTTTTGGGCTCAAGAACGTCGGGACAACTTTTCAAAGAGCCATGTCTTACACATTTCATGATATCAAGCACATTGTGCAACCCTATCTTGATGATTTACCTGCTCATTCATTACATTGAGCTGATCATCTCATCCATTTACGAGCAATCTTTATGAGGTGTAGGCATTATCGGATTAGGTTGAATCCACACAAGTTTGTTTTCTGTATAGAAACGTGTCGATTACTAGGGTTTGTTGTTTCAAAAGCCGGCATTCGCGTCGATCCCTCAAAGGTTGAAGCTATTGTCAAATTGCCTCCTCCTTCGAGTCTTCACCAACTCCAAAGTTTGCAGGGCAAAGCAAACTTTTTACGTCAATTCATTCCTAACTACGCTGAGATCACAAAGGGTTTTACCTGGTTGTTGAAACAGAATAATCCATTCTTTTGGGATGAGATAGCTGATAAATCTTTTGATGCACTAAAACACACGTTGACCCATGCACCGTTACTACATCCTCCCAACTACAACCAGGACTACTTCTTATATCTCACCACTTCCCATTCCACCATTGGAATGGTGTTAGTTCAGGAAGATGAATTCGGTACTGAACATGTGATATATTACCTTAGTCGCACTTTAAATCCAGCTGAGCTAAAATACTCACATGTGGAGAAATTGGCATTGACAGCTGTTCAAGTTGTCCAACGTTTTCGTCATTGCATTTTACTACGCAAAACTACAGTAATTTCCGATTGCAACCCGATGATCTATATTTTGACCAAACAACTGCTAGGGGGCAAGTACTCCAAATGGATTTTGATCCTACAGGAGTTCGACTTGGAATTTGAAAAGTCTAAGTCGTAGAAATATTTAGTTTTTGCAGAGTTAATGTGTGACTTCTCGCGTGCTGACATGGAAATTGTGGTGGAGGAGCCCATTGCGGACAAATCCTTGTTTCTAATCAGCACTTTAGGTCCATGGTATGGAGATATCATCATTTATCTCTAGACCCAATCCTTTCAGCCATAAATTTCAAGATCAGAACGTCGGAAAATACGATTCCAGTCCCAACAATTCAAAATTATTGGAGATACACTTTATCGTCGTGGGGCAGACTCTGTTTTCTGACGTTGTTTAAATCATGAGGAAGCTGAAAGGGTTCTAAATGACTGTCACTCTGGAGTGTGTGGCAGTCATATGTCTGGGTTTGCCACAGCCTAAAAGATATTGCACGCTAGCTATTTTTGGCTGTCTTTGTTTAAAGATTGTATTAATGCGGTCCGAAAATGCCACAACTGTCAAATTTTTGATCGAAAGATGCGCGCTCCACCTACTCCTCTCCACCCTATAATTGCCATCGGTACTTTTGCAAAATGGGGTATCGATTTTATTACATGTAACCCTCACTCGGCCGGGGGGCATGCGTATATCATCCTTGCAGTAGATTATTTTACCAAGTGGGCCAAGGCAATGCCTACATTTGAGGCAGACGGCAAAACTGCTGAGATTTTCATGTTCAATCATATAACTGCTAGGTTTGGTGTTCCACAAGCGATTATCACTGATCATGGGCGTCATTTTCGAAACATTATGATGACTGAACTTATAGACCAACTTGGCTTGCATCACGATAGTTCAACTCCATATTATCCACAGGCTAATGGTCTAGTTGAAGCCATCAACAAAGTTCTAGTTATCATGATCCGACGAATCATTGGGATTCATAGGTCAAATTGGCATAACATGCTATTTTCAGCACTTTGGGCATATCGAACCTCAGTAAAAACGTCAACCGGTTTCACTCCTTTCCAACTAGTTTATGGTCTAGAAGCTGTGTTACCCATTGAATGCGAAATCCTGTCATTGCAAATGGCCATCGAATTACTTCCAGCCACTTCTGAAGAGGAAAAATGTTTGTTATACTTGGCTCAGCTAGATGAGAATCGACAGGATGCTACATTAGCGATCAAAACTCATGCCAAACGTATTAAAGCTCAATATGATCCAAATGTTACCCCTCAAAATTTTTCGGAAGGAGACCTAGTCTTATTGTACGATCAAGCAAATGATAAATTAGGCGCTGGAAAATTCGTACCCATGCGGCATGGTCCTTATGTTGTTAAGCGAAAGCTGGCAAAAGGGGCCTATGAATTGGTAGACTTTGACGGGGTCTCTTTAGGTAAACCCAGAAATGGTCTTTACCTAAAGAGATATTATGCTTAAATCTGGGTGTGGAGATTTTTAGTTAGGTTAGTTTTCTTTCTAGCTGGTGTGTTTTAGTTTTTAAAAAAGTGTGCTTAGCTTAGAGAGTGTGTTTTGTCATTATTCCTGCTTATCTTGATTTTTCTCTTGATATTGCAGATGTCGACGCCTCTCCAAATATACATTGGTTTCGCTGATGGTGCTTGTCATAATACACGGAACATTTCTTCCGCATCTTGGGTTATCTATTCGCCCTCTAACGAGTTGGTATCTATGCATGGGGTAAGCCTCGGTCAAACAACAAACAATATTACCGAGTATAGTGCAATGATTGAGTTATTATCTGAGTCTATCTCATTTTGGATTCGGAGTTTGATAGTGAGGTTAGATTCTGAACTCGTTGTATTACAACTTAATAGAGTATATGCCATTAGAAATCCAGTGTTATTGAGATTATTTTTGAGAGTTCGTCTCTTGGAACGTGAATTTGACTATATTGAATATCAGCATATTCCAAGATATTTAAATACATTAGCAGATGCAATTGCTTCTCGAATGTCAAGTAGACATTTACAGTAATCATACAAGTAAATTTAAAAACATTTCATAACATGTTTTACAAGATAAGCTGGTAATAGTGATATAGTATAACATAGAAGTGTGTCAAATATACATCGTCTTCGATCATAGGTTGAAAAACACCTTATGATCGGCAAAAATGATAGTACAAAAAGCAAAAAATGTCATATGTGTCTACAATAGGCGATCATCCTATCACTGGTGATGATCACGATAAGAAACCACTGTACGGGCCACCTTACAAAGGAACCTCCTGAAAGGTCCTGGGACCCCAATCACATAGCGTTGTAGCCTAAGAGGAATGTCATCTATGCTGGTCTCCGGAATGTCTACTGTCAAACGCTCTAGATGGCTCTCCAATTCGGCCAAGGTCTCTGTGGATTCGTCCTATGGGGCTGGTGCTGTTGCAGCTGGTTGTTTCCTCTCATAGGGCCGGAGAGTGGCTGGTCGCCGTGGACCTACATCTACATTTAAAACTTTTACTATCAATTTTGGGACAAGATAAAAACAAAAAAAAAATTAAATTAGAAAATGTTGAAGATGATTTTACCTGTGTCATCCCATTGCTCTCCTGGTGGAAGAGCCATGTCTGGGTCACCACGATATTCTACCCCAACATAAGGAAAGTCCTGAATAGCAAAAACTTGGTTCTCCAACTAATGAAAATACTCAGGAGTGAATCAAATGACTTCTATCCCCTCCTCAGGATGACGGGCCATAACTGCAACCCAATGCATCAGTTTGGGCTCTTGGGGAAGTCCAGCTCCAATAGTGAGATGCTGTGGGACCAACATTGGAACTCTTTCCAGACCAAAGCTCACAACTAAAGCACCATATCCAAAGGTCTTCAGTTGTTCGTTCTTTTCTCTAGTCAGTTGGCCTTTTATATTAGCCAACACAGCATCACACCAGTTGAAGATGGTGCCTCGAAAGCAGTCTACTGCCATCCGCATTTGGGATCCAGTGGCTATATGTAGTGCTACGCTTCCACAGAGCTTGGTAACAATAAACGCAATCACTTTTAGTTCAGGAAGGGATATGGTTTTGATATCTATCCCTTTGTCTCTAGTTTGGTCGTTGCAAAACTCTAGCCGGAGGCTATCGACAGACTGGCCACCTGGCCTAGTCCCAAATAGAGTCAAGTGTTCACCTCTCTTAGGAAAACCAGTCAGAAAGTAAATGTCTTCTGGCTCCATTTCGAGCTGGTGACCACCAATGAAGAAGCACTGGTCCTGTATGTTCCACCTGTCTACCAGCCACTGCAAAAAGTCCACCTGGGCCCTCATGCCAGGTATGGCCCAGAATTTGTATAAGCTGCATGCCTTCAATGCATCAATCGAAGGTTGATGATTTATCGCGGCAAGATCTACATCCTCATGCTCCCGTTCTCGCCAATCAAGCATCATGTATACCCTACATTCAATAAAAAGGCGAATTAGAATATCTAAAAGAAAAATTTTTGGGCGAAATTTGAGAAATTTAGGTTTAAAAACCTTTGCTACAGGGACCGCACCCTCTCCGTTAGAGACAGTGCGTGGGTCCACACTTTGCCTTCATGGCAGGTGCGGACCCCTGACTTTTTTCCCTTTACGAAAAAGTCGGTGTCCACAGGTTACCTGTGCTATGCCTGCGGACCCCCGCGTGTGGGTTTTAACCTAAAAAATTCCTTAAAAAATGAAATCAAAGCCTAAAAACAAATTTGAAACAGATGAAATGAAAGAGTAGGATGATGTAGATTACCTGGAGGAGACGGTGTTTGATTCCAACGGACAGATTTTCCGCAATCTTCACGGAAGTTTCTGACCAAAAGCTCTCTTTTCTCACTCTGAAGTCAAACGGTAAAAATGAATTTACAAAAGCCCTTTTTATAAGATTTTTTGAATAAATGATTTTTTAATTTGTTTATTTTTCACTTTAAGGAGGTAAATTTTGAAGCATTTTTATCCATTTTAAACAGGTATGAGTAATGTTTGAGTTTTTGTGCAGGATAACGGATTTTTCAGGCAAAATCGGTCATTTTTGACGAAAAACATTAGAGTCACCTTTAAGCTCTTTTCTGACTCCTAAAACATGAAAAGATCGCCGATTTTTTCTTTTTAAACTCGTTAAAATGAAACTAAAAAGACGGTCCACTTACAACCCTTTTCTGACCGTAAAAACATGAAAAGATTCGATATTGGTTTTAAAACGACGTGTCATTGATCACTTTTTTACTTTTTCGGATCAGAGGTACTAATTATGAAAAGTACTTCTTCGTCGTAATGATCAAGTGGTTCTCTCAAGTATTATTTTATACATTTTCAAGCTTGGGAGACACAAATTTATGAAAAAGGACAACCATGGAGCTTTCTTAAGTCTTTTCAGACTCTCTAAAATTGAAAAACGCCGAGTTTCTCCTATACTGGACTCGTTAAAATTTAACAGTAAAGGACCTATTCAATTACAAACAGGAATGGACCGCTCCTTCTTAGGGTTCGAATTTAAACTAAGTTGGACTCATCCGAAGGATGAGCTTATAATCAAGCAAATGTTATCCTCCTCAAGCTTGTCAAAAATAAAGAGGTACTTGCCAGAAATGGTGGGGGAAAAGAGAGAAAAATGAGACTGTTTGTCATACTTTTTAACCACTCTTGAACACGACACTTTTATTCACATGGGTTAGGAAATCCTTTGCCTAACAGTTGATGAAAACATATTGAAAGTCTTCAGCCGGTTTCTGGGTATTAACTTTGGGTCAATTGTCACCAAACCATCTGCTGCGTCGTTATGTGTTAAAGAGGTCAGCGCAAATAAACCATTCATCTGCAAAATATCTGTCATCCATCTTGACCATCCCTGAGTCAGTCCTTGCAACTAAATTTCTTCAAACTTGATCTATGATTTCGTGTTGTGGGCTTGCCTACGACGGATCGCTTTCTATCGACTTCAACTCATTATCTAGAAAGATGATCTAGAAATCATCAGTACCTTGGGATCTGCATGCCTCAATGGCAGGTTTCTCGCCTTCGACGACAGGTTGCATCATTGACCTTCGATCAAAGGATTACATGACATGTTCGACATCAACACATCTATTCACATCTCATGGATTGTACTGAGTACTTTGAGAGCCATTGACATTAATGGTGGTTTCTCTCACACTTGTTAATAGTTTACATCATTGACTAGTAATCAAGTGGTTTCTACCATGTTCGACTTCAACACATTCATTCACATGGTTAGAATCGTACTATTTAGGGAAGTAGAAATCAAGACCCTGGATCTAGTTTCCACCATCCAGGCTGCGAGGAAATTTGTATTCATTATACAGTGGACTATTCATAAACAGATGGCTGCATGCATACTATGTCTACATGTGTCTATACTTGTGATGTATTACAAGATCATTCCTATATCAGAGCAGTTTAGTTAGTTTTCTAGTCAGTTTTGATCTGAGTATGGGAACGCCTACCTCAGCGATGATATGATCTCATATATAATTTGCATTGAATGTTTCTACAGGTTCCAACCGGGCTCTCCACAAGATGATCCTCGAAATGATAAAGTACTTCACTCTTCTTAGATGATAAATGAAATCCTCATCTACTACAGACTTCGCACTTTAGGGGGCAATATGTTACACAAAATATTGTCACTCAGTATGGGTCTATCATCATTCATATTGTCTTCCTTAGCAAGTCTCAAACCTCATCTCTTCATGTCAAGCTTTAAAAATGAGAGAAAGACCTTAAAAATCAATCAAGCTCTGGTTCCGCACTTTCTCTCACTGTTGCCTGCGGTCCCACACCCCCCTGTTCATGTTACCTGCAGACCTGCCTGCTCTGTCTCTAAAGTAGTGGGTGCAGACCCCTGTGAAAGTCAAAAAGGCACAAGTTTATTCTTAAAAACTCACTTTGGGTTAATTCTAGATGATTCTAGAAGGAATCTTGACGTGGATGGTTCACTCCTAGGTGGTTCATGCATCCCAAAAGTGAAGGAGCTAATCCCTTGATGAGAGGAGCTTATCCCTTTGAACGAGGGCTTTATCCCTTTGAAGGAGGACCTAGTAACTTCCCTCCATTGCAATATAAATTAAGGCATTGGGCTAGTTGCTAGGGAGGTTAGAAGCTGAACATTTTTTAGGGTAAATGCTGTTGGAATTGAGACTTCCTAGTTAAGCTTGAGAGGAGAGATCACATACCTTTTGGCTTCATTGGGAAGAGAGTGAAACTTGTCAAAGTAGAGGAGACTTCTTGCTGGACCCTGGGAGGAGCTTGTACAGCATCAAGGCATAGGTTGTAAAGTTCTTCTTTGATTTAAGTTAATACAATCAGATTCATTTTTCTCAACAAATTGTCTTATGTGATTTGTTTCATGAATTCCTTGATCATCATGATAAGTATGCTTTATTATATTGGCTTTTCAGGTGCTATTTAATTTGTGTGCTTGTTTGTGTTTGCAGATTCTCTACAAGGGAGCTCATTTGGATCAACGGAGCGAGGCTTCCACAAACTTGCATTGGACCCAAGGTAGGCCTAAAACACTTGTTTGCCTTTATTTATAAATTGCATATTTAGAGAAAGATAGAATTTGTTTGGTTTGCTTGTCGCTAGATATCATTAAATACTAGGGAGGTCGGTCTTTTCCACAAGAACGACTCATCCGTATGACATGGTGATATCATTTATTAAGGCAAGCGATTGTGCCCAATTCACGGCTGCAAATTGTTAGCTATTATAGGTGTAACACCAGATAATCGCTAATGCAACTCTTTACAATAAAACTTATTTATAGTACTTTGAAAATTTTTAAAGAAAGAAGTAAAAGACTTAAGTATGTAACAGCATAAGTTAACATGTATGAAATAGATGATGTTGTTACAAGGAAAAAAACGTGTAAAAATAGCCACATAGTCGTTTTGAACTGTTACCATTATCTGCCTTCTCCCTTATAAGATGTTTTCACAGACATACTTTTATTTATATATTTTTATTTTATTAATTTTGTGCTCTTTTTTTGTGTTCCTTTTTTGGTGTATCAGTTGCCAAAAGAGTTGGTTTTTAGTTGTTACACTTATTGAGGATTAAACGTTTGGAAACGCAACAAAACTTTCCCCTACTCCTATAATTTGAAGATCAAATTCTGAGACAATGTTGAAAAATGAATCCTTTGAAGTTGGTTTGTGATATAACTGAAGACAATGCCCATTAGCAGGTAATTGTTTCCCAGCATTATCAACAATGACTAAATTCACAGTCCCATTGTTAAAGACTTTATCAACTTCATAAGGACCTAGCCATCTGGTGCAGAGCTTCCCCTTGAAATCCTTGAATCAGGATTCATATAGTAGAGCCCAATCTCCTTTCTAAAACATCTTTTTTTTTTTATGAATTTTTTGTACCACTTAACCCTCTGCTATTGGATGATATCTGTTCGCTGAATGGCAACCAACCTCTTCTCATCAAGTTCGTTTAGTGATTTAACTATTGTTTCTGTGCTGTAGCCAAATTTAGATTCACTTGTAGTGTTGTTATCAGTGTCTTTATTTTGAAATCTATGGGAAATAAATGATTTTTACCATACACAAATTCGTATGGTGATAATCTCGTAGTGTTAGTCCATGTAGTCCTGTATGCCCACAACTCTTATGGCAGTTTATCAGCCCAATTCCTTCGATGGATGGGCACAATCTTGGTAAGAATTCCCTCAATAACCTTATTAGTGCTTTCCACTTGGCCATTTTCTTGTGGATGATAAGGTGAAGTAATCATATGACAGATTTGGTATTTCTCAACTAGCTTCTGAATCAAATGAGATGTGAATTGTGGCACTCCAGCTGTCACTATTTCCTGAGGAACCCCAAAGCGAACAAAAATGTCTTGAAAGAAAAAGTCTAAAATAACCTATTCTATGGCTCTGGTTAGTGCCTTTGCTTCAACCCACTTTTTGACATAATATGTGCAGACCAGGATGTAGGACTTTTGTTGAGATGGAGGATTAATTGGCCCTACAAAATACAAGGCCCACTTCTCAAATGGCTCTAAAACTATATGAGTGAGTAATGACATCTCAACTGATTGGAGTGGTTGACCCATTCACTCACAACTCTCACATCCTTTCAAAAAAATATTTACGTCCTAAAATATAGTAGGCCAATAGTACCCTGTTGAAAGAACCTTATACCTTGTCCTTTTATCTTCAAAGTCCCCCCCACAAGGTTCTTCATGACAAGATTTAAGGATATCAAATATTTCATCCTTCCTCACACAACGCTTGATCTGATGATCTGGCCTAGTGTGATAGAGGTTTCCTTCAATCCAAGAGTATCTTGCACTTTGTTGAACAACTATTTTCTTCTCGTGTGAGGATAGGTGTTGTGGGAATCTTCCTGGAGCAAGATAATTAGCTATGTTTGTATACCATGGTGAATGAGTTCAAATAGAAAATATATATTCACCTGGAAATGAATCTTCAACAAGCATGCATTCATCACCAATAGTCAACCTAGAAAGAAAATCAGCCACTACATTGTCTTTCCCATGTTTATCTAAGATTATTATATCAAATTCCTGTAACAACAATAACCAACACGTAACCCTACCATTAGTGACTGTTTTGTTCTTTAAAAAATGAATGGCAGAGTCGTTAGTGTGTACAAACACTTGATATCCCGTAATGTAGTGTCGAAATTTGTTGATGGAATGCATTACTGCAAGAAATTCCTTTTCTGTCACTATGTAATTTAGTTCATCTTGGGTCAAATTCTTACTTATGTAATAGATGGAATAAGGTTTTTTGTCCTCCATCTAACCCAAGATAGCTCCCATAGCAGTGTACAATTTTTTGTCCTCCATCTAACCCAAGATAGCTCCCACAGCAGTGTTAGATGCATCTGTGGTTATATGAAACAACAAACTCCAGTTTGGTCCTCGCAAAATAGGGGTTGCTGATACACACTTTTTCAATTTTGTAAAGGCTTGCTCACATTTCCCTGTCCAAACAAATTCCACATCTTTAACAAGTAGAGAAAATAAAGGGGATGCAATTCTTGAAAAATTTTCTATGAACCTTCTATAATACCCTGCATGTCCCAAAAAACTGCATACCTCTTTTTGTGTTTTGGGAACTAGAATTTTCAGAATTACCTCTATCTTAGCAGGGTCTACTTTAATTCCATCAACAGAGATAAAATGTCCTAACACAATTCCTTCATTCATCATCATGTGACATTTTTCTGTACTTAAAGCAACATTAGTTTGTACACATTGTTCTAGTACTTTTTCAATATTAACTAATGTTGTTTCAAAGGCTTCACCATAAGGTGTAAAGTCATCCACGAATACTTCTAAAAAGTCATGTAACAGACCTGAAAGTATTCCCAATATCACCCTTTGGAAATTTGTTGGCACATTACATAGTTCGAAAGGAAGAACTCTGTATGCAATGGATCCTCAAGGGCAGGTAAAGGTGGTTTTATCCTGATCTTCTAGGGCAATCTGTATCTGATTGTAACCACTAAACCCATCTAGAAATGAAAATAATTTCTTTATAGACCCTTGGTATCAAGGACCTAGTCTATGAATGGTAAACGGAAATGGTCCTTTTGGGTGGCCTTGTTAAGTTATCTATCGATCCGAACATAAACAGGAACACAAAACTTATAGATATAATCATAAACACAAAGATGAAGCGGAAAAACACTTAATTTCATTAATAGAAAAATATTGAACTATGCTTACAAACAGAATGGAAATAAGATAGCTCGGGCGATGGTAGCTTATCTATGAGAAGAGATGTGGCGGCTACATGCCTCTGCACTGTGTTACAGTGAGGCTCAAGGGCCTATTTATTGTTGGAAAACATGAGAAAACCCTAAACAACCAAAACCATAATCCTAGGAGATGTAACACCAAGCATTTGTGGGCCCCATTGGGGTTAGTTGGGAAGCCAGTTTTTGTTGTAACTTGGTCATATTATCTCCGTTTGGTGTGTAAAATACCTTGTTGGAAAGGTCTTGCCAAGTACTATAGGTTTTGCTACAGGCCCCTACTTATGGCCATGGACCTGTCACAGGCCCCAAAAAAAGTCGTTTAGAGGGTCAAAATTGCTAAAAATAGTAAATGATGAAATGAACAAGGAAACAGATGAAAATGACTAGGGGGTTTAGGAGTTTTTGCAATTCTTCTTTGACTACCTCCTTAAGTGTTTGGTTCATAACTCATTTTTGCTGTCTAATTGGATTGCAACCCTCTTTTAAATAGATATTGTGGGTGCACAAGCTAGGATGAATTCCTTTCATATCTGTGTAATCCCACATAAATTACTTTTTATACTTCTGTAACAATTGTAACAACATTTTGTTTTGTTTAGGAGTCAGGTTCGAGTTAACATTCAAATCTTTTCCTAGTTCTATTTCAACCAGGCTTCTCTTGATGTTCGGATTGGACTTCATATGTTCAAAGCTCAAATCCTCCACAACCTTTTCCTCCCCCGAGTTCTCAATAGAAGTAACAGAAAGAGGATTACTGATAAAACCATTTATAATATCATCATATGTCTCATCCTTAAAGTATTGGGCTTTACTGAGGGTAAGAACTGGCTAGGAGTTATTTGATTCGTGTTCAAACTCTGTTAGGTCCCTATAATACTAGTGATTCCCCCATTAATATTGTAGTTTTATCCCTTAATAATATTGTTGTGCCCCTATCGTCCCCATATTGTTATTACTGTGCCCCACAGAATCCCTCTAGTGTTATTTTTGTGCCTTTATATTATTATTGTTAGTTCGGCTTCGTTATATTGTGACTCCTTAGACTCCTATATATAGAAAGTATGTTTTGTCATTTGAATCATCCAAGAACTATTCATTTGTGTAATTTAAAGGAGGTTGCCCCCTCGAAGAGGCTGAATTCTAAGGCGTTCAACTATATTTTCTGTCTTTTTGTGAGCTAGTTTCATAACATTTGGTATCAGAGCTTTGGATTCTAGGGTTTTGCTGCTCCAAACAGGTCATCATGGCATTTGCGCTATAACGTTTTTTTTGCGACGTTTCAGATGATAAAAAAAAACCCATTTGGGCTAAAATCGTTATGAACCTCGGGTCCAAATTTTAGAACTTTTCGCGCTATATTTGCGGAGGTATGATCTAAGGAAGTTGGCCTTTTTTCAGACTCCCAAATTTCATTCCAAACAGGTGACCTGGGGAAAATCATCATAACTTTTGTTTTGAGCATCAAATTGAAATTTCATAAGAAGTTACAAAAAGAGGACGGATTGTAGTTTCCTGTTTATATTTTTCAGATACTAAGGTCAAAATAGTGACACGTGGAACTTCATACAAGTTCGCTCTTCTTGAAAGGTCTATAATCAGGTCATCTTGGGAGATTGTGCATAACTTTGCCTTGGAGAATATAAATTCGATCAAACTGGTGGAATTGGAAAGAGGATACAATGGGCTACTGCAGGTCGCAATTTCAGAACGAGATGATCCAAAATTACAGAGATACATCGGATTCAATATCGAGCTCCTACAAAGTGAAAAAAGGTGTGTAGTTTTTTTATTTTTTATTTTGCATAGGCTTGGTTTGAAAAAATAGTTTGAAGGAATTCAAAGGGCATAGTAAAGCATTATTATCGGTAATTTATGCCCCGAGGAAAGAAAATGCAAACACCTAGTAAGCAACATGAAATCTCTAGCATGACTCATGAAGAAGAGAAAGAAATGCAACATGATATATCAAAATTACGAGACCAAGTGCAACAAATGTCACTAGCACAAAAAGTAATAGAATCTAAGATGGATGGTTTAAAGAAAGATGTGGAAGCCAAGATGGATGGTTTAAAGAATGGCATGGAAGCTAGGATGAATGGCATGGACGTTAAGATGGGTGGCATGGATGATAAGATGGAAGAATTGAAGATAAATTTGAATAAGTTGCTACAAGAAATGGTCACTAATGGTGAAAGGGTAGTAAAGGAAACTCATGATGAGAACAAAAGAAATGTTAATCATGATTTCATAGACTCTAATGTTGGATCGAAGACCCACCATATTCCAAAAATTGATATGAGGAAGTTTGATGGCAAGGATCCCGCAGCATGGATACTATAGATGGAGCAATTTTTCGATCTCCATAATGTGCAAAACACACAAAAGGTACGTATTGCAACTTTATATTTGGAACCAAATTAGTTTGTATGGTATTGATGGCTTTGCTCTCGTAAAAAAATTATCACTTGGGAAATTTTTACGGAAGAAATGACAGCACATTATGAGGATACAAAAAGCAACACCTTTTTTAGCCAATTGATAAGTCTCAAACAAAAGGGTTCAATGATGGAGCACATTGAGGAGTTCCAAAAATTGAACATAAGGGTAAAAGATATTCCAAAGGAGCATAGGATTGATGTGTTCATAGGGAATTTAAAGGATAATATCCAACATGATGTTCGCCTTTGAGAACCTGATTCATTGGAGAAGGCATTCAGGTTAGCAAGAAAAATGGAAAGCAAAATTATGGCAACCAGGAAGCCTACCACTCACAACTATATAGATGGAAGTGTTGTTACCCCCAGCCTTCCAAAACCTATAAGGTTGACGCCACAACAATTGGAAGAAAAAATAGCACAAGGGCTTTGTTACAGTTGTGATAGAAAATACACTAAACGTCATAAATGTGCTGAGAAGAAATTATTCTACATAGATTGTGAAGAGGAAGAAGAAAAGGAACAAGAAAGGTCAAAAGAAGAGGATATACTCCAAGAACAAAGCCTAGATAAAGAAGAAATGAATCCGACCGTATCTTGTAATGCATTGGCTGGAATTACCACTCCTCAAACCATCAAGATAGAAAGACGTATCAAGAAGAAAAAGGTAATAGTGTTGATTGATTCAGGAAGTACCCACAATTTTATTCATTGTAAGATAGCAAAATAATTGAATTGCTTCCTATATCCAGCACCAGAGTGTCAAGTGATGGTTGCAAGTGGAGGAATGATAAATTTCTCTGGAAAGTGCCATAATATCAAGCTATCCATGGGAGAATATGTATTGAATAGCCCAATGCTTTCCATTCCAATGGGAGGTGCTGATGTTGTACTAGGAGTCCAATGGCTACAATCCTTGGGTACAATAGCTTTTAACTTTCAAGTACATTTCATGAAATTTTATGAGGAAGGAAAGGAAGTTGAATTAATGGGTATTGCAAGGAAATCGGGAAAGATAATCAGCTCTAACGGTATGACAAAGCTTCTAAAAAAGGAACAACGAGGTGTAATTGCACAATTATGTTCGCTAGATGTTTCCACATCGAAATCATCTATTTCTCTAGATCTCCAAAAAGTCTTGGACAATCATTCCAAGGTATTTGAGACTCCCAAAGGTCTCCCACCTATTCGTGATCATGATCATGCTATTCATTTGATTCCAGGAAGTTTTCCTCCAAACATCAGGCCGTACAGATATCCCTATGCCCAAAAGAGTGAAATTGAACGTATGGTTGCAGAAATGCTAGAGGCTGGTATAATTCAACCTAGCCAAAGTTCTTTCTCTACTCCAGTAGTATTGGTGCACAAGAAGGATGGATCATGGCGCATGTGTTTGGATTATAGGGAGCTCAACAAGCTCACTATTAAAGATAAGTTTCCCATTACTGTCATTGATGAATTATTGGATGAATTGCATGGATCAATTTACTTCACCAAGTTGGATCTTCGTTCAGGATATCATCAACTCAGAATGAAGACTGAAGACATTCTGAAAACAACATTTAGAACTCATGAGGGTCACTATGAATTTTTGGTCATGCCTTTTGGCCTTACCAATGCACCTTCTACATTTCAAGGTTTGACGAATTCCATTTTCAAACCCTTCCTTAGAAAAATTGTGTTAGTATTTTTTGATGATAAACTAATCTAGAACAAGTTTTGGAAGGATCATGTTGAACATGTTGACAGGGTGGTACAACTATTGGAGGAGAAACAATTATATGCAAAAAGATCCAAATGTTTCTTTGGAGTACAAGAGGTGGAATATCTGGGTCATATTGTATCTCATGAAGGAGTTAAGGTAGACCCTAGCAAAATTAAAGCCATTAAGGAATGGAAAACCCCCACATCCAAAAAGCATTTGCAAGGATTTCTCGCGTTGACAGGGTATTATCACAAGTTTGTTAAGAATTATCGGAAAATAGCAGCACCTCTAACAACATTATTGAAGAAAGATGCATTCTCATGGACTCCAGAAGCAGCAAAGGCCTTCGAACATCTTAAAGGGGCAATGTGCCAAGCACCGGTCTTAGCTACACCAGACTTCACAAAAACCTTTATTATGGAATGTGATGCTTCAGGAAATGGAATTGGTGTTGTTTTAATGCAAGATGAAAGACCCATTACTTTCAAAAGTCGTCAAATCAAGGGAAAGTATTTACACAAAGCTATTTATGAGAAGGAAATGTTGGTAATACTACATGCACTTAAGAAATGGCGACCCTACCTAATGGGAAGACACTTCAAGGTAAAAACGGATCATGATAGCCTTAAATACTTTTTAGAACAAAGATTATCCTCTGAAGAAAAACAAAAATAGGTCACAAAGATGTTGGGTTATGACTTTGAAATCATCTACAAAAAAGGGAAGAAAAATGTTGTGGCAGATGCACTCTCAAGAAAGGATGAGGATGTGGAAGCATTGTTGTTCGCCATTTTTACTATCCAACTAGATTGGATAAATAGAGCAAGGAAGGAATGGAAGAATGACGAAGAAGTGTGGGCACTTATTCGAAAGTTACAACAAGATTCCAGTACATCTGATACATTTAGCTGGAAAAATGATTCGTTATGGTACAAAGATCGCTTATACCTCTGTAAGAATTCCCAACTCAAACAAAAGATTCTTCTGGAATTGCACGCTTCTCCCTTAGGAGGGCACTCAGGATTTTTAAAAACTTACCACAGGGTTAAGAAGGAATTTTTTTGGGATGGCCTTAAATCAGATATTCAAAAGTTTGTGGTGGAATGTTTGGTTTGCCAACAAAATAAAGCTGAAACAATTAAGACACCAGGTCTATTACAACCATTATCCATTCCAAGCCAAATTTTGGAGGAGGTTTCAATGGATTTTATCACAGGTTTACCCAAGTCTAAGGGAAAGAGCGTCATCATGGTGGTAGTTGATAGAATTACCGAGTATGCACACTTTTGTGCATTATCACATCCATTTAAAGCCAGTACAGTTTCTACTGCATTTATGGAGCAATTCAAAAGCTACATGGAAACCCAAAGATTATTGTAAGTGACAGAGATCCCATTTTTACAGGAAATTTTTGGACAAAATTATTTTCTTGTCTTGGTACTCAGTTAGCTCATAGCTCATCTTATCATCCTCAATCTGATGGGAAAACTAAGATAGTAAACAAATGTTTGGAAGGATATCTTCATTTCTTTGTATCTGATAAACATACACAATGGGTGAAATGGTTGCCTCTGGCTGAATGGCGGTATAACCTTCCTTCCATACTACAACAAAAATGACCCCATTTATGGCACTTTATGGATATCAACCACCATCCATCACATCATATTTAAGAGAAAATTCTAAGGTTCAAGCAGTGGAACATCACATTGAGCATCAACAACAAGTTCTCCAACTCTTAAAGGATAACCTCGTGTTGGCGCAGAATATAACGAAACAACAAGCAGATCAACATCACAGCGAAAGAAGTTTTTATGTAGGTGACTGGGTATTCCTATAGCTACAACCATATAAACAAATGTCCCTCAAGCAAGCTAAGAAGGATAATAAATTATCACCAAAGTATTATGGTCCGTACAAGTTGTTGCAAAAGATTGTTACTATGGCATACAAATTGGAGCTTCCTACAGCTTCTCGAGTGCACCCAGTTTTCCATGTTTCATGTTTAAAGAAGGATATAGGCAACAAGCTCCCAGTTCAAACAATATTGCCAGAACTTTACGAGGAAGGAAAAAGGATATTGGAACCAGAAGCAATCATAGAAACAAGAACTCAACAGCTATGAAATCGATCCATTTCGAAGTATCTCATCAAGTGGAAGAACTTATCCACTGAAGATTCCACATGGGAGGATGAGAATTTTATACAGAAGCATCCAGAACTACTCAAGCATTGAGGACAACACTTTTGTGAAGGAGAGGGGCATGTTAGGTCCCTATAATACTAGTGATGCCCCCATTACTATTGTAGTTGTATCCCTTATTAATATTGTTGTGCCCCTATTGTCCCCATATTGTTATCACTGTGCCCCATAGAATCCTTCTATTGTTATTTTTGTGCCTTTATATTATTATTGTTAGGTCGGCTTGGTTATATTGTGACTCCTTAGACTCCTATATATAGAAAGTAGGTTTTGTCATTTGAATCATCCAAGAATTGTTCATTTGTGTAATGTAAAGGAGGTTGCCCCCTCGAAGAGGTTGAATTCTAAGGCATTCAACTATCTTTTCTATCTTTTTATGAGTTTGTACACATTGTTCTAGTACTTTTTCAATATTAACTAATGTTGTTTCAAAGGCTTCACAATAAGGTGTAAAGTCATCCACTAATACTTCTAAAAAGTCATGTAACATAACTGAAAATATTCCCAATATCACCCTTTGGAAATTTGCTGGCGCATTACAGAGTCCAAAAGGAAGAACTCTGTATGCAATGGATCCTTAAAGGCATGTAAAGGTGGTATTGTCGTGATCTTCTGGGGCAATTTGTATCTAATTGTAACCACTAAACCCATCTAGAATTGAAAATAATTTCTTTACAGACAAGGTATCAAGGACCTGGTCTATGAATGGTAAAGGAAAATGGTCCTTTTGGGTGGCTTTTTTAAGTTATCTATTGATCCGAACTTAAACAGGAACACCAAAATTACAGATATAATCATAAACACAAAGATGAAGTGCAAAAACACTTAATTTCATTAATAGAAAAATACTGAACTATGCTTACAAACAAAATGGAAATAAGATAGCTCGGGCGAAGGTAGCTTATCTATGAGAAGAGATGTGGTGGCTACATGCCTCTGCACTATGTTACAGGGAGGTTCAAGGGCCTATTTATTGTTGGAAAACATGAGAAAACCCTAAAAAACCAAAACCCTAACCCTATGAGATGATACACCAAGAATTTGTGGGCCTTGTTGGGGTTAGTTGGGAAGCTAGCTTCTATTGTAACTTGGTCATATTATCTTCGTTTGGCGCGTAAAATACCTTGTTGGAAAGGTCTTGCAGAGTACTACAAGTTTTGCTGTAGGCCCCTACTTATGGCCATGGGCCTCTCACGAACCCCAAAAAAAGTCGTTTAGGGGGTCAAAACTGCTTCAGAAGTTCAGGACCAAAAAAACTGCTAAAAATAGTAAATTCTGAAATGAACAAGGAAATAGAGGAAAATGACTGGGGGGTTTAGGAGTTTTTGCAATTCTTCTTTGACTACCTCCTTAATTGTTTGGTTCATACCTTGTTTTTGCTGTCTAACTGGATTGCAACCCTCTTTTAAATAAATATGGTGGGTGCACAAGCTAGGATGAATTCCTTTCATATATGTGTAATCCCACATAAATTACATTTTATACTTCTGTAACAATTGTAACAACATTTTGTTTTGTTCAGGAGTCACGTTCAAGTTAACATTCAGATGTTTACCTGGTTCTATTTCAACCAGGATTCTCTTGATGTTCAGAGTCGCCTTCATATGTTCAAAGCTCAAATCCTCCATAACCTCTTCCTCCCCCAAGTTCTCAATAGAAGTAACAAAAAGAGGATTACTGATAAAACCATTTATAATATCATCATCTGTCTCATCCTTAAAGTATTGGGCTTTACCAAGGGTAAGAAGTGGCTAGGCGTTATTTGATTCGGGTTCGAACTCATCCCACAAGGGGTTTCACAACTCCCTGCTTGGCTTTGTAGGGGGATAAAGGCTGATGTTTTTCTTAGCTTGACCATTTGAAATTGTCATACAACCTGACCTAAAACCTATACATGCATCCGTAGTGGCCAACCAGGGTCTTCCCTGGATCAATGGATGCCCCCATAAATTTTATTTGGGTTGCAAGATAATAAAATATGTTGGATATCTCCACGAATCTAGTGTAATAACTATGTCTTCCAATACCCCTTCTAGTTTAACATGGGACCTGTCTGCTAATTCAAGTATGGTAGGTGTTTGTCTAAGCTTGTGCAAACCTAGGATGGTAAAGACTTCTTTATTCATTACGTTAATTGATGCCCCTAAATCAATTAGTCTATTTGGGATGGGCATCTCATCAATGTAAACGGTAACTATAGGATTCCCTATATCATTATATTTAGTCAATGGAGACTGACCAGTGATTAATTTTGATAATTTCCCCATCACTTGGATAGTGATAGGGTCTTAAGGCTTTCTTCTAGGTTTCTTAGAAAACATGTCCCTTATTGTTTTCACATAGATGGGAATGTCCTCGATAGCTTACATCAGGGGAATCATGATGTGTAGATTTTTCAACTCTCTAAGAAAATCAGAGTTAGGATGTAAAGTCATCCTAGTTTTTGATCATATTTGCAGATATGGAGGGTCCTTAGTTACTATAATAGTTGGTTCAACTGATATAGATGTACCAACATTATTCGAGTTAGTTGTTACAGGTGTAACAACATCACCTTGAATTGTTGTAGTAGTCTCGTGAGAGTCTGCAGGACCGTCCTTAGGAGATTCACATTCTTCCTCAGTGATAATAGGAGAGGTTCTTACTACTTTTCCTGATCATAGATGGATTTCATTGCATTCAACAAGAGTGATGTAGTAAGTTTGGAAGGAAGCAAGAGTATCTAAAACATGGGTTGCCTTATTATTTGGGTTAGGATTAGGTTGTAAATGTAATTGGGGTCATATGGGAGGTGTAGAAGCATGTGTTGAGAGAGGTGCCAGTTGTAATTGTTGTTGCATTGGTAATGCAGAAGGGGTTGGACCGAAAGAATTTCCTCTCCAATTTTGGGGCCAATAATATGGCTGAGAAGGAGGGTACTGAAAGGATGGAGAGGGAGACCATTGGTTCCATGGTGAGGAAAACTAAGCTAGAGGAGGAGAGGAATATTGCCATGGAAATTGTTGTGCATTATATACATTATTCCATGGATTAAAAGAAAAATCTTTAGAAATACCTGGTGGTCATGGCTGCCAAGGCCTTCTAGACCCAATGAAGTAGGAGAACTGAAATTCCTCACTTGATTCCTTGAGCACTGCTTTCAGTCTAGGAAGCTCTGGACAATAACCTGTAGAATGCTCCAAACCAGAAATGTTGCACAAGCTAATGTTGTCTACTTTACAATCCCTCAAGGAATGTTTATCCTTACATTTTGGGTAGAAAATAGCCAAAGATTTCTCTACTTCATCCTATGCCTTTTTTACTTATGTAGTTTTCAGTTGGGAAGATAAAGTATTGAGGAGGTCAGTCTTAAGATTCTCGAACAAGTTCCTAATCTCAGATCTAGTCACACCTCCATTTGCAGATTTTCATATTCGATTGGAGGTGTCCCATGTCATGCTTCTTCCTCGTGATATCCTCTCAAGCCCCTTAATCAGAGTTTTATTATCTCCTCAAATGATTCTTGAGATATATCTCCCTTCCCTAGTAGATTCAATGTATCCAGGCAGTCATCTCTCATTCCCCATATGAATATAGTTGTCAGGATTTCTGGATCCAAATCACTATGTTTATATCTTTGTATATTATAGTGGAATCGCTCCACATAATCCTCAAATATTTATTCTTCTTTTTCTGTCATCCTGAATATTTCTTCCCTCAGGTCCTTGGTCAGATAATAGTCCTGATATTTTGACAAAAAGGTAGTTTCCATATCTCCCCATGTCTGAATAGTAGCAGAGCCAAGTCCTATGAACCATCTTAATGCTTTCAGCTTCTAGCATCCAAAGTATAATCATAGCTCCTACACAAGACATAAAATTCAAAAAAGAATGTATCAGGATCTTCTACAGTCATTTCTTGAGAACATGGAAGTGCTGATAAGGGAATGTTTTTCATGGGAGCTTCACCCCTTATATCACCTATTGGGAATTCAAAGGTGGTAACATTGGCATTAGTCCTAGTATTGTTATTGTTATTATTGTTATTGTCTCCCATTGTAAATTTGCCTGTTTCTTGTTTTCATGAGTCCTCTCCCAAAGATCATTCAGTTGAATGTACTGTGAATGAAGATTCTTGTGATGATTGTATAGGTTGCTCTAGGGCTAGATGTTTCACGACACTACCTGAATCTGGGTATTGATAAGTAAGAGAATGTTTTTCCAATTTTGGCTCCTAGTGCACCCCACTCGTTTCCCCTTGGCCTTCAGATCCAAAGTTCCGACCACTAGTTTCTCCCTGTGGTTCTCGAATTGAATCTACAGTTTCGAGAGTATGTATACTAGTTTGAGGGTGATGAGGTCCTAAGACGGAGGAACCAGATGCTTCTGACCTTAATATGGGAGTAAAAACTTTTTGTGGTCTTATTTTTCTTGTATCCCTCTGTGAATTTGAATGTTCTCTCTCTGCTTTTGAAATTAATTCCTGAATGAATTTTTTCCTCCCTAAATATGTGCTTTTCTTGTTCCTTTTATGACCCATTTTTCCTGTAGGTTTATTAGAGTTATTATGTTTCGTGTCTCTTCTATTCATACACTCTACACATGGACCCTATGTGTAATTATTTCACACTCCAAGTGCCTCAGTTGTTATAGTGGTGAGCCCGCTCAGGTATGTTAGAGCGATGCACAGGTTCTTACCTCTCATCTTACTACCCAATGTTTGTAAGACTGAGGACACTTCTAAAAAACTAAATTCAAAAGTTAACACACCCTAAGTGTTATAATTATCATAGTGGTGAGCCCACTTATGTATGCTAGAACGATGCACAAATTATTACCTCTCGTCTTATTTCTTAGCACCTATGCACTACAAACACTATACTAACAAAATACACTGGCTGACTATATCGTCAACTCCCTTCCCTAGCAACGACGCCAAAATGTTGGCCGGTTTAATCATTGTTTAACTTGAATGAACCACAATCATTTAATTGTCAACCAGTGTAAGTATGTTTATTTCAAAGGTGTCTGCACTATCTGTGCCGATACATAACAATCAGGGAAAGAAATGAAAGAAAATGTCGTTGAACACAATTGCAGAACTTAAAGCACTCATACATAAATTAGAAATAAATTCTACAGGGATGAAATTCACTCATCAGACTTCATGTTTTTCTCAAAGAACAGGTGTGCCACACATCATTAATAAAATTGTATCAGCAAATTAAATATTATAGTTCTAACCAATCCTGTGTAAAAACATATAATGAATCTAAAAACAAAAGTGCATAAGTACTACAATTCATACAACAACATTAACGAATCCACACTTAAAAATAAAGGAAAACCAAAAAACTAATCTACTACTACTGCAATCCCCGCTAAAGAGGAGGGCCCTTCCTCCGTACCAGGGCGCAGGGATGAAATGGAAACTATTTAAAAACTCAACACGAAATCTGTATGAACATCACCAGAAGTGTTCTGTATTAAAAATGACTGGAAATTACAAGATCAAAATGTCGATGTTGTTCATGTGTTTCCATTCCCTTTTCATGGAACCAAACCTTTTTATAAAGTTTACAAGCCCCAAAAATTAGGGAACAGATCAGTCATGAGAATCTCACGATTCTCATGTTGATCAATATTAAGAGAAAAATAGAAAGCGTTACAAAATATTGCTTAATAAATGACCAATTCAAGTTACACCATCTCCACAATCATAACTGTTGAGATCCTTTGACCATCTGTAGAAAAATTCATGATTCTTGACAACTGTCTTTGAAGACAACAACCATGGTCATTAGCAGTTGTGGTGTAACAATGACTCGAGGTGTAACAACAAAAATTCAGACTGTAACAAAAAATCCTCAAACTGTAATAGTGAGTAACAACAGCAACTTTTTGATCCTTAGTCCTTAGTTGTAGGAAACACCTGAAAGAAAAATAACCATAAAACTTCTTCCACAATTAACTTGGTTAGCCATCTCAAAAACACATCACTTCATTCAATATTTAACGAAAGATGGAAAAATAATGTGTTGAGAAAGGATTGCTCTTATAACTAGGGGAGATGGTAATTGGGACATAAAGTTCATATGTTTAGAGAGAGAGAGAGAGAGAATGACCAAAAATGGGGAAAGAGGTGTCTAATATATGCTTAAAAACTTCACCCAACAGCAGATTCCATGGCTACAGGGCCAAAATTCTTAAAATTTCCTTCATTCCTCCATCCATGCACTTCCTATCCATCATACAAACTCATGTGATAACCTCTCTCCATAATCCCATTATCCTAAAATTCAAGTTTCATGCCCTCTCTGGACTATTACAGGAAGGACCTGTAGTTGCTACAAGAAGATCCTGTAGTGCTATAGGAGGGTTCTGAAAAGCTACAGGAGGGATATCTAAGGAAAAGGACAGACTAACAGGGACCCTATGACCTTGAGAACTTGAGAATTATGAGTAAGGTTTCCCCACCATGGCCCATCATCCATCTATCACTCATGCATTCCATTTCATAAAAGCAATCACTCAATTCCTCGACTTTGTCTTACCACTGTTAAAAATTTTCAAAATACGTAGAAACCATTATCTTCATTTCTACAAGTATACACTACTCCCTCAAAGTCCTAGCATTGTCCTCAGGACTTGCTACCACTTATCCAATCACCGCCATGAAGATTGAAGAGCCTATAGGAAAAGGAGAGGACTATTATAGGAAGAAACCCTCCTCCTGTAGCATCCAGTGAACACATCATAGAAAACATTGATATTGTTTTTTTATCATCAGTAGGGGGCTGATGGAAAATTATGAGGCCACTCTGAATAATTCATATCACTCCCAGGAGGACTCTCCATCAGTAGTAGCAGCTTGAACATCAACAAGGTACCTACACATAAAATCAAATATCATGAGGAAAAATGAAGAAATACACCGAAAGTAAGCTAGCAAGTCAACTCCCTTGATGCTAATGATGTGGTCCAGCTCCAACATGAAAATCGCGGCAGCAATTCGATAATGAGGTAGGAATAGGTATGGAAAATTGTTACCCCCTTCCTATGTGTGAATAACAAAAATGTGTAAATGTCGAGAGGGGGTGTCTTAGTAAGCTGGAGGTGGCCAATTAACTTGGCCACCCTTGGCTAATAAACTAAAAGTGATGGTAAACACTCATGAAATGTGGAGATGTCACTTTTGCAAAGTTGGGATCACAAATAGTGGGTGGTGATTACAAGGAAAGAATAAATAATTACTTTGAGTGGGGACAATGGTCCAAAAGAAGAAACCCCATCTGAATGCCAGGTCACCACAACACTCCAAGCCTAAACAAAAAATGGCATATTATATATCGGGGCTCGAGTTCTTTTGCATAACCACTCATTTCGAAAACAATTAGAGAGAGGACATGCTTGGGGTTCCATAGAGGATTTTCAAAACCTATTTTGCAATTGCTACAGAAAGGAGCTAGAGGAAAGGTTGTAATTGCCATAGGAGGGCTAAAAGACTACTATAGGAAAGTTGAGAAGGTGGAGGAATGCCACATAGGTTAGAATTGGTCTCCAAATTACCACCTTCATCCTAGGCTACTTGATAAAAAGTAAGTGCAACCATCTCTTTCATCCACCCATTATATTGCATGCAAATTTCACTTCAAATTCTATAGGTAGTGGCGGTTTAATTGTGAAATTAAAAGGTCTTTTAGAGTAGTTGAGTAATGGGAATGTAGGCAATTGTCATTAACAATGATTTTTTAACTCACTGCTGCCACTAAATTACACACTGAAGTTATTAAAGAAGTATCTCTCCCTCACTTGATTGAGAACATAGAGAAGAAATGGGGGGAGGATTTAATAGAAGGGAGCCCTCAGATACCAAGAGAATCCACCTACACCCTCCTATGGTAGACATCTTTAGAAGACACCAGTGGCTAGGATTCTTCGAGTTGTTGAAAGGGTATGATGATGACCTTGCCTTTGAATTTTCCATGGCTCTGAATTCACAAATAGAGGAAAATGCCACCACTATGGTGAGGGGATTGGCTATCCCACTTAGCCATGAATTGATTAGAAGAGTGACAACCTTACCTCTAGGGGACAAAGCCACCAATGTCACTGCTAAAAAAAATTTCTTCACTGCTAATGAAAAGCTTGTTGAGGACAAGAATGGAGTTAGGAGGGAAGGCCTACCTTATCATTGGGATGAGGTGCCCTACCATATTCTGAAATACATATCTTGTGAGAGAAGAATGAGTGTGGTATATGACTACCACTTTATATTACTTCATGAACTCTAGTTCCAGGAAGAACTTCCTCTTTCTCAAAGGCTTAGTGTGCCATACCTCCTCCTACGGTCCATCAGGGGCATGAGTCAAAAAGAGAGAGGGAAAAAACCAACACTTAGTCCACCATGGCCTTGTTAAACTGATAGTGGTGGATGCCTTGAGAAAGTTGAGAATCCCTGTCAAGGACAGAAGAGGAAGAAGCAGCGGGGTCAGAAGAAGAGGAAATAGAAGCAAAAGAAGAAAGGAAAGTAGAAAAACCAGAGGTAGAGGTAGGAGGAAAACAAGATGAAAAATAAGAGGGGTAAAACAGGAAAAATCAATTCCTCAAAAGACTACTAAGCCCAGAGAAACCGAGATACACCCAAAACAAACAAGTTTGTCTCCAGGAACCACTACGCATGAGGTAGCTACAACTTTAGCTAACTTAAGAACCCCTGTCAAACCTAAAAGGAAGAGACAAAGGCAAGCCCCCCTATATTTTAAGACCAGGAAAATCACCAAGATCAAGAAAGAGAGGCCACAAACTCACACGAATTTCCCCATCACAATTGAGGAGTCCCCAAGTATGAAAGAGGAGGTGGGACCAACTTAAGAAAAAAACAAAGATGTCACCTTGATGAGCCTCATAAATGGGTAATTATATGGGCTCCTTTTACCTCCTAACCTAGTCAAATCAACCATTCTCTTAGCTTATTGTATTATTTTCTGATTATATTTATGCTTATAGAGTGAGTTGAGTTAGTTATGATGCCATGTGGTCTAACATGTGTTTAATGCAGATTACTGATGAATTTCGAGGTCAAAGTCAAGGATCCAGTGGACAAATGGTAGAAATAACTCGAAGTGGAAAAAGGATAGGACTTATAGGATGGAATCCCCCTCATTTATTACTCCTCACTTCGAATTCCCCTTCATTCAGCTTGGAGTACAAGCAGCCGAATCATGCACTAGAAGGCAGCCGAGCAAGTGGAGGATCACTGATGATTATCTCGAGTTTTGGGAGCCAAGCCTCCCTAATTTTAAGGAAGTTGTTGGTAGATTCATTTTTATAAGTAGAGAGGCCTAGGGCCTCACTAGGGTCGGATTTTTGTTGTATTTTTTCTTACGTAAACTCTGATCCAACTTCGAGCTTATTATTTTGCGACAGTTTCATGTAATCTTGTTATTGTTTTGATAATAAAGATGGAATCCTTTTTGAGCTAGCATTGAGTTACCTCAGAGAGCTTAAGGTCTTGGGTTAGGGCCCAATCCAAGCAACCAATCTCCTCTTTACTTTTATTTGTATGTTTTATTTCGGTTTGTAGATTAGGTTGCTGTTAGATGTATTTCTTTTATGGTTAAGAATAGGTTGCTTTTGATGATTCAGTAGTTTTCTTCCATTTGTGCTTTCTATGGTGGGTTAAGTAGTGATAAAGAAAAGATTCAAAGGGCAAGCAACAGTGCCTTGGCCTCTCTTCCTCCTTTTGGGACCATGATTTGAGGCAAAGAGCCTCTTGCTGCCCCAAAAACACCGATTTTCCTCATTCATAGGACTTCTAGTGTTTGCAACTTTTTAGTTGGTTGATAGCTTAGTTTTGCTTTGCTTTAGATCTTATTCATCATGATAACTTCTTTATTTACAATAGTATTCTTTCATGCTTTCCTTTCTTTTAGTATTTCTCAGCATTTCCTTACATAGATCATAGTTTAGATTAGTTTGATGCAAAACTCTATTTTTCTAGATGCACTCATTTCATTGCTTGTTTGATCTTATTGGTTGATTGTTAGTTTTGTTATGCAGCAGACCTCCTCTAGAAGTAGGCCAGCCTATCATCCATCCCATCCACCATCTGATCCATGCCCTATAGGTCGCCCAAGTCTCACCTCAATTCTGCCTTAGTTTCCTGCATTTTCCATAGAACTTCTTCCTCTCTCCTTGAGAAAACCCAATCATCTTTCTCTCTCCTGGTGATTCATGGTAGACCCTAGGTGCCCTAACACTTCATTACAACCTTCATCTATCTATTCCATCCACTCTCACACCCTCAAAATAGTGAAAACGGCTCTCGGCCTCCTCCTGTAGGCCTCCTGTAGTTGCCCTGTTTTCCTCCTGTAGATTTTCCCGTAGGCTTTCTTTTGAAGGCCGAGTGTGGGAAAAACCTCCATAAGTCCACTTGAGACCTCCTAGGACCCATCCACACCATCCTACATCCTCTCAAGTCCCAAAACCACCCCCCAACACCACCTATTCGTTGCCACATTCACACATAATAAATTACATGCATGTCAAATTCACATAAAAATACATAAAAATCCAAAAAGATGTTCTTTGCTCATTTACTTCTAGAAATAGATTATTTATATGTTGTTTACTTCCTTGAGTAGGTAATGGAATTCCTTTCATGGTTTTCATAGTGCTTTCTACAAAAGTTGGATTAGTTGATTAATTAGGGTTTACTAGTTTTGCTTTACATTTCAGTCTTTCTCCTTTCTGCAGTTAGAGTAGCATATGTAGAGTAATCTTTCTCTCATTTCATCACATATATAGCTTCTTCTGGAATCCATAGAAGTTGGCTTGAGCTCCTGGTGATCCTGCATCGGCTGACCAAGTGACAACCTGCAGTAAGAACTAGTACTTGTGCATATAGCACTGTCGCTTCCAAGTTTGTTACAAACTACTGGGTTGATAAGAGTAAAGTAGGCAGCCTAGGAGTTGTAGCATTATTGCTGCAATACTGGTGTTCACCACACCTCTCCAAAACCCACAACAAAGACTCCTATAGCATATGTAAGGAGGCCCACTACCAAATCAACCTCCAAACAACCCTAGACACCAATCACCCTCCAACAAGAAGAAAAAGGGAAGTTACAGTAGGGGAAAAGTATGCTACAGGAAAAAAAGCGTGCTACAGGAGGGGCAAAGAATGCTACGGGAGGGGTAGAGTATGCTACAGGAAAAATAGAGTTTGCTATAGGAGTAGAAAATAATGCTAAAGGAGGGGCATAATGAGAAACAAGAGGGGAAGAATATGACACAATAGCTACAGGAGGTAAAAACCTCCCCAAAAACATTTGATAAGGACTTCCCAGAGCTCCAGGAGCCTAATCCATAACCTAGCCTAAGCTCCTATTATAAATTCATTGAAGGAGGGAGAATTATTCCCCAAAAAATTTCTATCCCACTTTTCTATGAGCTAGAAACAAAAACAGGAAGAACCCATAGGTGGATCCAAATTGCTAAGTCTAAGAAGGTAGACGATGTGGGCCTTACGGAAGAAAAGGTCCTGAAATGGTAAAATAATTAAGTGATCTAAGAATGAGGGAGTCCATAATGAATTCGCAATTATAGGTAGAAAACATGTGGTTGAGAGAGAAGATGCAACAGAATGAAACCCAACTTTCCACCATGGCAAGCGTCTCCATGGAAGCACTACAGTGCAGACAACCATCCAAGCCTTAAACAACCATCCAAGCCTTATACACTCTTTCTCAAAGAGTAGTGGCTACAATTCCAAATAAAAACCTTAGCACAACATGGATCTATGCCATTTTAGGATGACAAACAATTCATTGAATTGTGCAACCAAGATAGAATGGAGGACAAAGAAAAATTGGTTGATTTTTACGTTCATATCCTCACTTTAACTGATATGAATATTTGGGATCCCAATGCAATATTGGGGGATACACAGCTGATTTCCTTAGCATCTTGGATGACTCGTGAGGAGGTAAGAGTTGAGGAAGTGAAGAGAGTCATGGAAAAGGATGAAAACGAACTATTATATATCAGGGAAGAGCTAGTGAACCCAATGGCTATCATTAGCAATCATAGCATCATCTTCGGTTATGCTGACTTAACACCTAAATACCTTTCCAACCAAGAAGAAGCCATCTTACATTTTGAAGAAACATTTAGGTTGTTGGGAATAGAAATCTTGCAAGCCTTCCAGAGGAGATGGCATGCCTTACCCCACAACCTCTAGATCAAAGAATATCACTCTCCTAAAAGGCCGAGGAATGCCCTAGAGAAGACACCCCTATATAGGAGGATCATGCAAAGATTAAAAGTTAAGTGGATAGGACTCAAGCTCAGTACAACCTTGCTGCTAGGCCTATGGGAAGGAAGATATGAAGAAAAAGAGCAAAAGGAGTGGACAAAGATATAAATGATGCATGTTTATATCCCCAAGAAGAAAAATGATTTGAGGAACCCTGGGATGTCAGGGAGGCCACCAGGGCCATGAAAGAAATTCACATAGATGGTTGAGTTGCTTATAGAATGAGCAACAATTTCAGTAGGGGGGTGATGATTAGGATCATCAATAGGTACATTATAAGGGTCATAATTCTATCCTCCAGCTTTAGAACTATCTCTTTCTCACATTTATTTACAATTTTTGTAACATTACGCTTAGTGAGAGGGGCAAAAGATTTTTTGCTATGTCATGTGGCCTAATATGGTTTAATTTCAGGAAATGGAGCATTTTTTGGATAATTTCCATGCAAGGGATCATATTAGACAACAGGGAGAGATTCAAGAAGGTTGTCCACCTCCTTAACTCATTCAATTAGCCCAATATCACAACACCCTCTCTCATCAGCTCAAGGTCATTGGCAGCCAAGCAAGACAAGGTCATTGGCAACCAAGCAAGTGCAGTTAATGAGGATGAAGATCCACCATTCTCGAGTTATGGGAGACAAACATTCCTATTTTCTAGGGCGCTGCTATTAACTACCCTCCTGTATAAATAAACATGTAAAAGAGCTCATTAAGATTCAACTTTTGTTTTTAGCTAGGTAGCTATTAAGCTCAATTACTTGGCACTGCTATTTTTGACTGTTATGTGATGTATTAGACATTGATGCAATGATAATGATAAGTTTCTTATTGGTTCATCATTGAGTTAGTTCCAGAGGGCTGAGGCCCTTGGGTTTGGGCCCAACCCAAGTGGCTTAGGTCCCTCTTGTGTATTTGTATCTATTTTTAGTTCAAATTTCTTATTAGTTTCTTGCATTTCATTAGAAAATAACCTATCAAAATTTTGTGATTGCAACCTCTACCTCATATCTCCCATGGGAGAATAAATATAAGGATATACAATCATAGTACAAAAATACTATGTTTATGATTTCTTGGAAGAATATTTATGTTAGTCATCTTGTTTTGCATGTGCTTATTGTAGCTTAGGAGTTGATTTATTGACTAGATCAGAGTTTTTGGCATAGATTAGATGGCATTTAAATTCAACTAATATTTTCCACTATTAGTTGTTTCATTTTGTAAATGATAAAAGGGTATATGCATGTGATGACCACAGGGCTATTTGGATTTTCAGGAAAGGGCACCTTCACCACCTCCATCTTGGACTTCCTCACCCTCTTTTATGAATCCCAAATTTTGTCCTCAAAGTTTTGTTCTTGAGATCATTTTCCTAGACCACCGTGAGCAGCTCTCCGAATGCAAAACAAGCCTTCAAAACGTTTTTAGCTTGGCTAGGGTATTTTTCCACCCTTCATCCATTTACCTCAACCTCCATCTACCTCGCCATCCCTTGAAACCATCATATCCACTTCCTAAACCTTCTCGGAAACCTTCCTGTAGCATTACAAACCTTCTTGTAGCAATACAGGGCACTTGTAGCAGCATCCTGTAGCACGCCTGTAGCAGTTTGTTTCCTCACCAGTTTTGACCTTTGCTGCAAATTGGACTTAACTTAGAAGTAGGTTGACCCCAAGTTGTGATTCCACGATAAAGGGAAACTCTAGGCCACTATAAACCCTCCTTTTCCTTCACTGAAAAATAGAATAACATTAGTTTCCTTATCACAAATTTGGCACAAATGGAACATTGATTTACATGCAAGTGTGAGCTAGATAGATGATACATAGACTTTTAAGTTTTGATTTGATATGTTAGCTTCTTGTTTGCAAGTAGATTTGGTATCTAGATGGTTGATTGCAAGATAGTGTAGTTTCCTTTCTACAATAGTGTAACTCTTATATTTTCATGAATTGATTCAATAACATTTGCAAGTTGAAGTTCATAGAATTTTCATTTTCATAGTTATAGGTAGCTTCTAAATTGCACCTTCATTAGCTAGTTTTCATTCTAATTCAATAAGAGGAATGGTATTGGAGCATTATTGATCAAATGTCCTAGTTGAGGGTGGCATGAGTGGAATCCCATATGTTGTGCATATAGCACTGTCATCTCGAAGTTTGTATGAACCTGTTGAAGGCTTGAAAAATTGGGTCTCAAATAAGGGGGATAACCACCCAGTCTGGACCTTAATGCAGCTCCTTTTCCGTTTGGAATAGTGGCTCTGACTGGGTATGATGGGACCAGTTTCCCAATCTGTTTATGATGTGTGTGCTAGCGGGATGATGTTTTTCTTTATGGGGTGAATGCTTGTTCTAAATCTAATCTATCTTCTAACTATCATATGCAATCTATTGTAATCAAAGAAAACATCTATCTTTAAACTATCCCAGGAGTAACATTTACTTATGCGATCTAAAATAATTTCTAAAAGCGATTGATAATTAAGATCATTCAACCACTGTAAGAAAAGAATCCGTTTAAAAATGATTTTTTTGTATAAAAAGTTAGCTGAAACAATTATGAGAAATATATCGCATAAGAGTCATTGACATATTCAACATAAAGAGTAAGTTATCACCATACAGAAGTGAAATAATGATAACTAAACATTCAAACTTTCATATATAAATAACTGAAAATGATTTATTTCTTAACACATAAGTAAAAAGTATTAGGAGATAAAAATACCATTTGTAATAAGTTCTACTCATGAGCTATAGCATTATAGATCTATCTTCAAATCACTTAACATCCACTAAGAGTATAAAAGTGCAATTCAGTAGCAGATATCAAACTCATATAAAAATAAATCTTGTTCCATTGATTTTATCAAAACCTCCTTAGTGGGGGGCAAAATGCACATTCTGAAGAATTGTTTTTTATAAATCTCTAGACCCCTCTCTAAATGCATGAGAGGGGTTTAAATACTACTCTATGAAATCTAAAAAAAATATTACAAAAATAGATGAGGAGGTTTAAACGACTTGCCTCATTTTAAGCAAAAATAAACTAAAACAAAACAAAACAAAACTGTATCTATGATAAATCCTGCATCTGATCTATTAGATCGCAAATATCTAGCATTGATTTCAAAAGCGTCAGTTGGCCAACTTCATCTTTTAACTGTCCTACAAATACAGCGTTGGTAAGAGCTGGCACTATATTCTCGACAGAGGTTATGAGGCACTTCAGGTCATCCATTGGCTATGTGGTTTTACCAGGTACTACCAGCATGTTTCCCAGTTTAACTTGCTTACCTATTTAATCGCCTTTGCCCTTTCCTCCGTCATTTGTTTCCACTCTATTTGAAGCTATTGTGTTTTTGGAAGGAAGCCCAGGGTGGTATCTGCTACCAAATTGGCCTTATGCAGATTTTCATTTATGCATTCAATGACACTGTTCGCTGCTGCTGCTACCTCTTCCATTGCCTGTTCCACTTCCTTTAGCCGAGAATCCCATTTCGCAAATAAAATCTCTTTGTGTGATTCGTCAATTCTGGGCATGTCTGCTCTTTTTCCTTCTTCGGATCTCTGCCAGTTCAAGAAGTCTGAGACCTTCTTAAAAATTGAATCATATTCAAGTCGTAATTCTACGACTTGATTTGTAATATTATCGCTCATTTCGCAATGGGAATTCCATTGCGAAATCTTCTGGCATAGTAGTTCTTTCTGTTGCAAGAGCTGGGAATTGAGAGCAAGTGCTTCTGTGATAAACTCCCCAATTTTGGGATCATCTTTATGCAGTTCTATCATACCTTGTAACTGTTCTTCTTTACTAGCCAAACTGCTTTGATGTGCCAATTGCATTTGCTAGAAGTCTTGCTAGAGTTTTGCCAACTGTGTTTCTGCTTCTTGATTGATGCTGACTTGCTGTAACTGTTGTTCCCAATTTTGGGATCATCTTTATGTAGTTCTATCATACCTTGTAAGTAATCTTCTAGCATAGGATTTCTTTCTGTTGCAAGAGCTGGGAATTGAGAGCTAGTGCTTCTGTGATAAACTCCCCAATTTTGGGATCATCTTTATGCAGTTCTATCATACCTTGTAACTGTTCTTCCTTACTAGCCAAACTGCTTTGATGTGCAAGTTGCATTTGCTAGAAGTCTTGCTAGAGTTTTGCCAACTATGTTTCTGCTTCTTGATTGATGCTGACTTGCTGTTACTGTTGTTCCGAAAACAAAATCCTATCTTCCTTTTCTTTAAGTAATAATTGAACCTCTACTACTTTCTCAATATTTTCCGAAGCGTAAGCACCTGCTACCCGTGAGAGCCTAGTAAGATTTGTCAATGGGTCTATAGAGGGATCTTTCCAAAGAACACGTAGAGGTTCATCCTCGGGAGCGAGCACAGAATCCAATTTTCGTTTCTTTCTTTGCCTTTTGATGATAGCCTTATGTTGAGGGCTATAAAATACATCTAGAGGATGAATTTTCTCTATCCTTAGTACAATTTCAAATGAGGGAGAAACAGGAATGTGCTCTGTTTCCTGAGTATTGACAGCCCTTTCTATTACCATTTCTGTGGTTGTCTCTTTTGGATTTGTTGATGGCTCTGCGCCCTGTTCCTCTGTTCTCAGTACCTTATTAAAACTTTCACATTCACCTTCTATATCAATCACGAGTGGCTCTATTTTCTTTGTAAAAGGAGTGGGAATTTCAACTTGTTTTGGGGACAAAGCCTGCTGATCAAGCTTTGCTGTAGATTGAGCTGTGTCTTTTATTGACTCCTCGCTTCTACTGTGTTCACTTTTTGATTGATCACCAAAATTTTCATCTGATTCCTTTTGAGAACTCGTTTTGGACTTCTCTTTTGATCCTTCACTTATGCTAACACTGGGAGTAGGCTCCCTTATTGGTTCGATGAGAAATTGGTCTAATGGGACCTTAGATAACCTCTATTTTCTGTAATTGTCAAAATTTTGGAGATTTTCTTGGTTTAAAGACAATTCGTGCTGTATGCTGAACCTATATAAAGGTGTTTTACTACAGAGAAACATCATCAAAGGGATCTTCTTCATGGGAAAACACTTTTATTTTAACCATTGTAGTAAAATTACTTACAACACCAAAGGGATCATATTGCCTCCCCGGGAACTTTGGTAGTTGTAAACATAATACATTATCAACTTCTTTGAAAGCATGACCTAAGTCATGCAATGCAAATGCTCCGCATACTACAGGAAATTGGGGCCAAATGGCCTTCTTGGAATCTTTGAGTACTTTGCTCATTCCCCCCACGCCGCAGGTCTGATAGGCTATCTCCCTAGCCATAAGTTTGTTGGGGACGTAAAAAGGTAGCACATGGGGTGAAGCAATGTTGCCAAACACTTTGATATACGTGAAAAATTATTCCCCAAACCACCTTGCCACAGAGAGAATATCCACTTTAGCTTCTGGGGAAAACCTTGGGGCATCTCGGTTGTAGAGCATTTTATAAATCGGGAGCATAACTCTGTGACAAATTTTGAAGAAATGTGGGATGAAATTGGATTCCCACAATACTTTGTGATAAACCTGAATGGGAAGTGGATTTTGTACCATCCAGCTCCATCCATAATAGGAAATTCGGAAACAAAACAAATAGCGTCCATAACATAGGCGCTCAAAAAGAATGTAGGGTAAACCCTTGAAGCAAAGCTTCTTTTAGTTCTGTATCCTAAAATTGCAGTGGCTAAATTGTTTGACATGATTTGAGCCCAATCCATTATTGTGGTATTTGGTAGCCGCATCCACTAGAGGTAACCATTCTGATGAAAACTTGTTGATGTCTGGTTTCCCAAACAGTCTACATAAAATTGTAGCAGCAAAACAGTAAGGAGAACAAAGAGAGCCAGTGGTGTACGTACCTTTGTTATCCTTCTTCAATCTTTCCTCATTGTTTGACCAGTGCTTTGTGCATTCTGCCAAGTCTTCATTCTCCTTGGCGAACTTCTCGACAAATTGCTTGTTGTAGCTGGCTTGGGGTTCTGGTAAGTGGTACATATGCCTCAAATTGTTTGGAGTAAATGACCCCATGACCTCGTGGCTTCTCGTTTTGAACTCTCTGCCAAATATGTCTACATGAACTATAATCCATTTCACCATGTCAGTGTAGGGGAGTATCTTCGGCCTCGCAGCAGTGTGGTGTAGAAACAAGCATGCAAGTTTAGTTAGGGATGCTTCAGAAGAGCTGCATCCATCCACTGTAACTGTAACTTCCATAATTCTCGGTTGTTTGTCCTCTGGCACCTGATACATAGCTTCCCATGTAGATATCCATGCGTCTTAACTACAGGCAGTGTCTGTAAATAATGGGGTCATTTCCGACTTCTCAGACGCGAGAGACTTGCCTTTTGTCCCCATTTCTTCGTGTATTATGCTCTATGTGCTCTTCTTGAAAATTGCAAGTAGAGAGCAAACATATGATAAAGATGATAGTGAATACAGGAATAATCAATAAAGGGACGAAAATAAGGTGACGAAAGGTCTTTAATTCTAAATCATATCAAAAGATATCAACTTGCGTCAAATGGTCCTGTACACTAATCCAAATCGTTTTTAATAAATGACCACTAATGGACCATTATGTCATAACTTTGCATCGAACGCTGGAAAGTACTGTCCTAGAAATTTGAGCCCTTCGAAATGTGATAAAAACAATTTTGCGATTTTCTTTGCTATATCACAGATCGCTATATCGCAAAACTTGTTTTCGTTAAAAACCATCGTTACATGAGTCGCTATGATATGCGATTTGCAAGAGGCTATCGCATTTCGCGATATTTGGTTATGTTACATAAGGCAATGCTGCGGTATTGGAATTTGTGATGCGATGAGGTTATAGGCTTCATGATCTCGCATTCTCGTGGATCACATTTTCAAGGAGTGACTTTTATAAGGGATTCCCACTGTAACCTTTTAGCGATGCGAGAATAATATTTTATAAAGTGGGTTTTTCAAGGTTTTCCTTAATGTTCGTGACCTTCCATTATAAAGCTTTTCTTAGGCCTTATAGTCATGTAGCGCTTTTTATAAGGAAACTCATAGTTTATGAAGTTTTATGCGATTGGAGCATGAAAAAGGTAAATTTCCATGTTTTAGCAAGTTCACTTTGACATCTTATTTTATTCCAAAAATAAAAAGGCAACATTAAATGCTAAGATTTGATTTTTTGGAAGGGTCCCCATTTATTAATGTTATTACTAACACTAATAAAAGGGGGGGTTGTTGATAGTCACAACAATTGGTGATTCACTTGGAAGAACCAGTTATCTCTGATGGTTTTTTGAATTTTCTAAAACTTCCAAAATAGAAATGGTTTTGAAAATAAAACTTCATTGTAGAAATATAAGGTAAATAGTGCTATTTATTAATAACAACATCTTGTTCTAACTATCTTTATTCTGATTATCTTCTCCCCAGAGTTAGTCATTTTACTCACATCAGTCATTACTTGGTTGTAAAGATGAAAAAAAAGACATCTCTTTAGATCAGTTTATGTGTACTCATTTGTCGTAGGTAGAGCCTCTACTACCAGCAGGCGTTCATAGCCTTGACAGGGTTACCTGTTACCCAGCAATGATCCAATGTCCTACTTGAGAAGCATGCAATTTTCAAAGATAAACCCTCATATACACTTATTTCTTTTCCTTTTCTTATTTATCATTTAATTCTTAAAGAACAATGTCTTGGTTTGGTGGCCAAAATTGACAATGCCATTCACTTGATTTATAACTTAACTGAACAAGCTGGCTCGTGATGAGACCCCTTGTCTTTTGATTGAAACAATCTCGAGCCATTACCCTATTTTGATATGCAATATGGCAATGTCAGTTAGTTATAATCCTTATGATCATGATAAGTCGGCTCTTGATGAGACCTCTTATTATTTAAGTTTAAAGTGCATAGCTGGATTACTCTTTGAATCTTGCAATTTCCTCGAGTGGGGGAGAAGTCATTGGCTCCTTAAGAATTCTTCTAGAAGACAATTGTAGAGTTTATAAATAGCATTTCTACAGAGAATCTTTGTTTTGTTATTGTTAGCTTTTGTGACTGATGTAAGGAAAACTTCTTCCTAAGGTTGATTCTAACCAAAACTTGTATAGTTGAAACAAAATAACAGGTAAAATTTTCAGAATAATAGCACTTGACCCTATGTTTCAGAAATGGAGACTAATTTTCCTAACCACTCCCACTTATACAAGCAGAAAAACAAAATTGACATGAGACACTATGCTTTTCGTGGAAACCATAAGTGAACATTCTCAACCTGTTTTATTAAAAGAAAACTTAAGTAAAAATTATAACCTACAAAAAATAGAAGAGATCATCTTCTATGGGAAATATTTCTTTAGGATCTGTCCATTAACAGGTAAAGACTCTCTTTTCCCTACTAAATCTTGTAACATGAAAGTTGATGGACCGATGAGTTTGACAATCTGGAATGGTCCAAGCCACATCTGTTGGAATTTAGTATGCTTGCCTTTCTCTTCATGGGCTTTATCCCATTTTAATACTAAGTCTCCAAGTTGAAAATATTTTCTAGACACCGAGTTTGAATCAAAAGAAGCTTTTACTAATTGTTGATGATGTGCGTGGGTAATTCTGGCCTTTTCTCATTCCTCTTCAAGCTTAAGGATCTGCAATTGTCTTAATTGCAAGGATGAGGAAGGGGTTTCTTCAATGAATTGAACTAAGGCTAAAGAAGGAATAGCTAGATTTGTTGGTAGGACCACTTCTTTCCCATAAACTAAATTAAAAGGAGAAGTGCCAATAGAAGTTTTCCGAGTTATTCGATCTACTCAGAGAGAATACATTAAAGACTTATGCCAGTTCCTATGATTTTGATCAATAGTCCATTTAATGATTCTAATAAGGTTTTTGTTTGTTGATTCGGCCAACCCATTTCCTTGCGGATAATAATTACCAGAATATTTAAGTTTAAAACCTCTTTTGAGCGCAAATTTTGTCATAGCATTACCTGAGAAATATGATGCATTACCAAAAATTAAAGCAGAAGGTAAGCCAAACCTGGTGATTATGAATTGATCTATAAATTCGATGATATTCTCAGAGTTCGTTGTCTTGAGTGGAATTGCTTCTACCCATTTGGTAAAGTATTTGGTAGCTATAAGGATGTATTTATGTTGTTTAGAAGAGTGAGGAACGATTTCACCTATTATATCTAATCCCCATTGTTCAAATGGTTGATCGATGTTGAACGACTGCAATGGAAACGATGGTTTCTTTTGTCTTTCAGCAATGGTCTGGAAAATTTGACATCTCCTTACATAGCTATGTGCATCTTTAAATAAAGTTGGCCAGTAGTAGCCTACGCGCAAGATTTTGTGTGTTGTCGCAACTCCTGCGTAGTGTTCGCCTGCTGATCCATCACGAAGTTCCTGCAATACTTTTTTTGCTTCAGATTTCTCAAGGAATCTAAGGAGAACAGAATCATAATTCATCCTAAAGAGTACATCATTTACAATTTGATATTGTCTAGCTTTTAGCCTTAAGGCCCTTTTCTTTGTATGATTCAAATGTGGAGGAGAATATCCATTTTTTAAGTGGAACATGATATCAACATATCTTGATTCAGAGTCATTTAAGCTTACCTCATACATTTGTACTTCACTATATGGAGACTGCATTTCTAATATGTGAGATGCTCCTACCAACATCCTACAAAAACCTTGAACTTTTAGAATATTTGCTAGTTTAATTTCAGTGTCATATTCTTGCAGGGCTGTAACCCAACTTGCCCTATTTTCGCCCACATATTTCTGTACCAAAAGATTTCTTACCACTGGAAATGGTACTATTATTTTGGTATGAGTCTTGAGAAGGAAGGGTCTGAAGTGTTTGATTGCTTTGAAAACATCATAAGCCTATTTCTCAACATCGGAGTAATTCAATTCACGTCCTTGCAAGTTTGAACTAAAGAAGACAATTGGGGCTTCAACTTTATCTCGATTCGCTTGTGTGAGTATGGAAGCATACGATTTCTCAGAGGTGAATGTATATAAAGTGAAAGGATCATAAATTTTTGGATTCGCTAGAGATGGGGCATTTATAATCACTTGTTTTATCAAGCGAAATGCTTCACGTTTTACATCACCCCATTTTGAAGAGAGAGTTTTTCTTTATCATGGCTTGGAGAGGTGAAACAATTCTTGAGAAGTTAGGGACAAAACTTTTAACAAAATTGATCTAAGCAAGGAAACACTACATTGCATTTTTTTTATGGGGTAAGGATATCTCAAAAATTTCCTTAATCCTATCTGGGTCAATATGGATTCCAAATTTAGACACTATGAATCCGAGAAGCTTTCCCTCACTTAACGCAAAAAACGTTTTTTTTTGGATTAAATGAGATTCCATATTTTTGACAACATTGGAAGATCTCTTTTAAGTCTCTGAGATAATTACTGCGTTTTTTAGAATACACTGTTATGTCATCTAAGTAAATCACCACTGACTTGTTCACTAATCCTTTAAACACAATGTCCATGGCCCTTTGAAATGTGGCACCGGAAATGATCAACCCAAATGGCATCTTTTGATACGCGTAAGTGCCCCATTTTGCTCTAAATGTAGTTTTCAATTGATCATCTGGATGGACCAAGATTTGACTATACCCCGAAAAGCCATCTAAAAAAGACATTAATTCAGACCCTGCCACTGATTGTAATATCTGTTCCATAGGGAGTAGTGGAAAATTATACTTTTGGCAAGCTTTATTGAGATTTCGAAAGTCAATACAAATCCGTATATCACCATTTTTCTTTTTGACTGGGACCAAGTTGGAGACCCATTTGGAATGCCTAACGAGAAAAATAATCTTGGCTCTTAGTAATCTATTCAATTCAGATTTAATCTGGCTTTCCAGATTAGGATGCATTTTCTTCAATTTCTGGTGAACATGCTTTTCATCAGCTATCATCAAAATTGTATGTTGTATAATTGAAGTGTCGTACGTTTTGAGATCATCTTAATTCTAGGCAAAGACACTCTTTTATTGTTTCAACAGTCGAATGAAAGCTGATTTTTCCTCGGATGTTAGACCAAGACCTAGGTTGATATTCCGTGGTTTTATATCAGTCCCTAGATTCACTAATTCATATCTCAAATTTGAACTCTGAAGTTTTGAATTGGTGGTCTGTTTGAATATGTCCTTTAAGTCATATAGGTCCTCTATCTTGACTACAGATTTGGGTATAGCGTTATTGTTGTTTCCTTGTTCCAGATTCTTGTTGTGTTGGTCTTCATCAATTATCTGATTATTGTAAGAGCCTTCTGAAGTCAGAGAACTCACAATATCAGGGTCATTGTTGAAAACTCTCTAATTAGTAATGTTATCAGGAATGGAGGGTCTAAATATTAATTCAATCAAAAATCTGTCTATGCTATAGTCCTCTAATGGAATAAGCTTGGAAGCTACATTAGCAAGGAGATCATCACTAGCATTTTGGAGTCTTGGAATGGATGAAATATTAAATGCTATAAAGTGTGAGGTCGGGTCTTGAACTAACGATTGATAGTACTTCAAGTGTCCTGACAGACAATGTATAGTATTTCTTACCTATTTAATAACAATCTCAGATTCTCCAAATACTTGCAGGTATTTGATATTAAGCCCGATTGCCTTGTATAACCCTTGAACTAGTGCTTCATATTCAGCAGTGTTTTTCGTGCAATCGAACTCGAGTCTACATGTTAGCATGCTTTTCTCCCCTTTTGGACTAACTAATATACAAGTTTTTCCTACTCCATCATTAGACTTAGGACCATCAAAAAATAATTTCCAAAACTTAGTTTTATTTACAGGTTTATCTACAAAATTAATGCATCTAGAAGCATCCGTTTGAGAGAAATTTTCTATTTGAGATAAAATGAAATTTTCCAAAAAAGGTGAAGTATGAGCGTTGAAATTCCCTAAGAAAGAATCAATAGAATAGTTTCCAATTATGTTGTTTCTCTATGCTACAGACTCGTTTTCTCCTTCTAACACTGTCACTATATACTTTTGATGTCTTTATCATTCAACATTGATTTGATTTGGTTTCCCGTTGTAAGGGAGCCACATATGATACCAGTCGATCGTGAAGTAACCGTGAAGCTTCTCTGACCATTCCTTGCTAAGGATCAGTCCATAAAATTTAGGGATGTCTGCGACAAGTATATTAATAACTTGACATACCTTTGGGTTCGATGAAAGCTTTATGGTCACTTGATTAATTTCACCAATGATTTCCACTTGAGACCGATCCAACTAGACTATTCGTACTGCAGATTTCTAAGGTCGGGCATTTAACTTTGCACAAACTGTCTTAGGCAAAATGTTAGATGAGGCACCGGAATCCACTACACAGTTATGCAAATTTTTATTGAAAACTTCAAAGGTAAGGAGAAATGGTGGAGAATGTGATTTTGAACTTCCTCTAATCAAAGCAATGCCATTTGGATCGACTTTATTTGACATGCCAGTCAGAGGCTTTCCCATTTCATAAGTAGCTTGTGAAATCACAGTGGCAGGGAGAGGCGTAACAGGTACTGTATTCAGCTCTTTCAAGAGCAATTTCTGTTGATGCTTTAACTTACTGAGCTCGTGAAAAGTGATATTTGCCCTGGTTTTCTTCACATCTTCAACATTGTTATACTCCATTTCATCAAAGGATAATATGTTAGATGGAGTTGTTGAATCAGATTGGACCGGGTTTGTCTGAGTAGACTTTGGTGAGGATTTCTTACCTACGATTTTATCCTTGGGAGTTGTGCTTGGATTTTTCTGTTTCACACTGGATTGTGGAGGATCAAGTTGATTTCTACTTTTGGTAGCAACAAGTAATACATCCTGATCTTCCTCATCTAGAAGGATAAAGTCCCACATTCCCTGTAGTTCTACGACTTCATCATCATCGGTTTTCTCCTCATTTGAAACTTCTTCCTCTTCTCCTTTTGATTCTGCGTTTGTTATAGCATTTGGAGGTTTAAGATCAGTTGAAGGATTTCTTCTAAAGGGTTTAAAAGGTTTCTTGGAAGAGGTTTCTGCTACTTGTTTCTTTATATCAACCATTTCGTTTGACATGGTCTTCAAGACTTTCTGTAACCCTTCCAGGTCAAATGGGTCCTTTGGCTGTTTTTTCTTAGGATCATCTCTAAAAGACACTTTTTTAGACTTTCTTTCATCTACAACATTTTTCTTTTCTACGGCTAGGATACACTTTTCTACAGCTATTTCCTCTTTCATGTTTTCTACTAGTGTTGGCTTGGCAGCTCTATCTACAAAGATAGTTGAATTTGACGGTAAAGCAGAAATATACCACTCATTTTGGATTTCATCGATCGACTTAGACACTGTTGGTATTTTATTCAACAATTTATTGCAACGAGAGTTGAAATCTTTAATTGGTTCCTTTGGTTCGACTTTTAAATTGGAGAGGTCATTTATTAAAGTTGTTGTTGACCTATCATCCCCAAATTTTGTTAAAAGCTAATCTTGAAATGTACCCAGTTATTAATGGATCTTGCTGGTAAAGAAGAATACCAAGATCCAGCTTCTCCTTGTAATGTATAAGGGAATAATTGTACAACTGCGTCCTCTTTTGTTACTCCATTAAAATTAATGGATAGCATGAAATTATTTATGTGTTCCTTAGCTAGTTTTCCATTATCAGGATTGAACTTGGGCAACCATTTCTCAGGATGAGCTGGTAATTGCGATAAAGGTGCAGGCATTCTTACAGCTCCTGGATTGGCCCATGGCCTCGGTGGCAGATTTCCTACCATCGTTGGAGTATGAGTAGGAGGAGGTGTGGTAGTATTTGAAGGTGATTGGGTAGAGGAGGATGTTGCTCCTATACCTGTGTGAACCACGATCTGGAGTTGAGGGATGGATGAATGAACTTGTGATGATATGGATCGGATGGTAGATGAAGAGGATGATAGAACCTCACTCTGAGATATCACTGGTGTTTTCTAGCTTTCTTATGACTCGGTAAAGGAAACTCAACTTGTGGGATTCCTAGCTTTTTGCTTTATGCTCTAGTCAGTTGTTGAGATGGGATCAAATGAGAAGTGACACTACCTTGGGATAACTCAAATTCTTCTTGAGATATAGAAATTCCCTGTAACTTATGAATTAAAGTTTGCAACTCAGGGGGATCTGAAGAAGAATGATCTAGCTTGTTTGGGATTTCAGTAATGTGCTCTGTATTTTTCTTTTCAACTTCTGGTTCAGAGATGGAAGATTTGGAATGCGAACGAGAAGTTGAGGGTGATGGTGAGGGAGTTTTACTCTTATAATGGCATGAAGATGTAGATTTACTTGCCATTCATAGTCAGGCCCTCCTTCTAGCACCAAATATGTTGAAGGATCGAAAATTGGGTCTCCAACAAGGGGGATAACCACTCGGTCCGGACCTTAATGTAGCTCCTTTTCCGTTTGGAATAGTGGCTCTGACTGGGGATAATGGGACCCGTTTCCTGATCTATTTATGATATGTGTGCTAGTGGGATGATGTTTTTCTTTATGCTGTTTTATGGGGTGAATTCTTGATCTAAATCTAATCTATCTTCTAGCTATCATATGCAATCTATTGTAATCAAAGAAAACATCTATCTTTAAACTATCTTGGGAGTAACATTTACTTATGCAATCTAAAATAATTTCTAAAAGCGATTTATAATTAAGATCATTCAACCAACGTAAGAAAATAATCCATTTAAAAATGATTGTTTCGTATAAAAAGTTAGGCGAAACAATTATGAGAAATATGTTGCATAAGAGTCATTGACATGTTCAGCAAAAAGAGTAAGTTATCACCATATAAAAGTGCAATAATGATAACTAAACATTCAAACTTTCATATATAAATAACTAAAAATGATTTATTGCTTAACACATAAGTAAAAAGTATTAGGAGATAAAAATACCGTTTGTAATAAGTTCTACTCATGAGCTGCAGTAATATAGATCTATCTTCAAATCAATTAACATCCAATAAGAGTACAAAAGTGCAATTCAGTAGCAGATATCAAACTCATATAAAAATAAATCTCGTTCCATTGATTTTATCAAAACCTCCTCAGTGGGGGGAAATGCACGTTCTGAAGAATTATTTTTGATAAAACTCTGGACCCCTATCTAAATGCATGAGAGGGTTTTAAATACTACTCTATGAAATATAAAAATAAATATTACAAAAATAGATGACGAGGTTTAAACGACCTACCTAATTTAAGTAAAAATAAACTAAAACAAAAATAAATTGTATCTATGATAAATCCTGCATCTGATCTTTTAGATCACAAATATCCATCATCAATTTCAAGAGCGTCGGTTGGCCGACTTCAGATTTTAAATGTCCTGTAAATACGGCGTTGGTAAGAGCTGGAACTACCTTCTCAGTAGAGGTTATGAGGCACTTCAGAGTCATCCATTGGCTATGTGGTTTTACCAGGTACTGCCAGTATGTTTCCTAGTTTAATTTGTTTACCTGTTTAATCACCTCTACCCTTTCCTCTACCATTTGTTTCCACACTGTTTAAAGCTGTTGTGCTTTTTGGAGGAAGCCCGGGGTGGTCTCTGCTACCAAATTTCCCTTGTGCAGATTTTCATTTATGCATTCAATGACACTGTTCGCTGTTGCCGCTGCCTCTTCCATTGCCTGTTCTGCTTCCTTTAGCCGAGAATCCCATTTCGCAAATAAAATCTCTTTGTGCGATTCGTCAATTCTGGGCATGTCTGCTCTTTTTCCTTCTTCGAATCTCTGCCAGTTCAAGAAGTCTGATACCTTCTTAAAAATTGAATTATATTCAAGTCGTAATTCTATGACTTGATTTGTAATATTATCGCTCATTTCGCAATGGGAATTCCATTGCAAAATCTTCTGGCATAGTAGTTCTTTCTGTTGCAAGAGCTGGGAATTGAGAGCAAGTTCTTCTGTGATAAACTCCCCAATTTTGGGATCATCTTTATGCAGTTCTATCATACCTTATAACTGTTCTTCCTTAGTAGCGAAACTGCTTTGATGTGCCAATTGCATTTGCTGGAAGTCTTGCTAGAGTTTTGCCAACTGTGTTTCTACTTCTTGATTGATGCTGACTTGCTGTAACTGTTGTTCCAAAAACAAAATCCTATCTTCCTTTTCTTTAATTAATAATTGAACCTCTGCTGCTTTATCAATAGTTTCTGAAGCGTAAGCACCTGCTACTTGTGAGAGCCTAGTAATATTTGCTGATGGGTCTGTGGAGGGATATTTCCAAAGAACATCCAGAGGTTCATCCTCAAGAGTGAGCACATAATCCAATTTTCATTTCTTTCTTTGCCTTCTGACGACATCTTTATGTTGAGGGCTATAAAATACGTCTAGAGGAGGGATTTCCTCTATCCTTAGTACAATTTCAGACAAGGGAGCAACAGGAATGTGCTCCATTTCCTGAGTATTGACAACCCTTTCTATTACCATTTATGTGGTTGTCTCTTTTGGATTTGTTGATGGCTCTGCGCCCTGTTCCTCTATGCTCAGTATCTTATTAAAACTTTCCCATTCACCTTCTAGATCGATCACGAGTAGCTCTATTTGCTTTGTAAGAGGAGTGGGAATTTCAGCTTGTTTTGGGGATGAAGCCTACTGATCAGGTTTTGCTGTATATTGAGCTGTGTCTTTTATTGACTCCTCGCTTCTACTGTGTTCACTTTTGGATTGATCACCAGAACTTTCAGTTGATTCCTTTTTAGAGCTTGTTTTGGACTTCTCTTTTGATCCTTCACTTATGCTAACACTGGGAGTAGGCTCCCTTATTGGTTTGATGAGTAATTGGTCCAATGGGACCTCAGATAACCTCTGTTTTATGTAATTGTCAAAATTTTGGAGATTTTGTTGGTCAAAGACAATTCTTGTTGTATGCTGAACCTATCTGAAGGTGTTTTTCTGCAGAAAAACATCGTCAAAGGGATCTTCTTCACAGAAAAACACTTTTATTTTAACCATTGTAGTAAAATTACTTACAACACGAAAGGGATCATATTGCCTCCCTAGGAACTTTGGTAGTTGTAAACATGATACATTATCAACTTATTTGAAAGCATGACTTGAGTCATGCAATGCAAATGCTCCACATACTATAGGAAATTGGAGCCAAATGGCCGTCTTGGAATCTTTCAGTACTTTTCTCATTCCCCCCACGCCGCAGGTCTAATAGGCTATCTCCCTAGCCATCAGTTTGTCGGGGACGTAAAAAGGTAGCACATGGGGTGAAGCAATGCTACCAAACACTCTAATATACGTGAAAAAGTTTTCCCCAATCCACCTTACCACAGAGAGAATATCCACTTCAGCTTCTGGGGAAAACCTTGGGGCATCTCGGTTGCAGAGCATTTTATAAATCGGGAGCATAACTCCGTGAAATTTTTTTAAGAAATTTGGGATGCAATTGGATTCCTACAATACTTTGTGATAAAGCTGAATGGGAAGTGGATTTTGTACCGTCCACCTCCATCCCATAATAGGAAATTCGGAAACAAAACAAATAGCATCCATAATATAGGCGCTCAAAAAGAATGGAGGGTAAACCCTTGAAGCAAAGATTATTTTAGTTTTGTATCCTAAAATTGCAGTGGCTAAATTTTCTGACAGGATTTGAGCCCAATCCATTATTGTGGTATTTGGTAGCCGCATCCACTAAAGGTAACCATTCTGATGAAAACTTGTTGATGTCTGGTTTCCCAAGTAGTCTACATAACATTGCAATGGCAAAACAGTAAGGAGAACAAAGAGAGCCATGGCGTACATACCATTTTTATCCTTCTTAAATCTTTCCTCTTTGTTTGACCAGTGCTTTGTGCATTTTGCCAAGTCTTCATTCTCCTTGGCGAACTTCTCGACAAATTGCTTGTTGTAGTTGGCCTCGGGTTCTGGTAAGTGGTACATACACCTCAAATTATTTGGAGTAAATGACCCCATGACCTCCTGGCTTCTTGTTTTGAACTCTCTGCTAGATATGTCTGTGTGATCTATAATCCATTTCACCATGTCAGTGTAGGGGAGTATCTTTGGCCTTGTAGCAATGCAGTGTAGAAACGAGCATGCAAGTTTAGTTAAGGGTGCTTCAAAAGAGCCACGTCCATCTGCTGTAACTGTAACTTCCATAATTCTCGGTTGTTCGTCTTCTAGCAACTAATACATAGCTTCCCATGTAGATATCCCTGCGTCTCGACTATAGGTAGTGTCTATAAATAATGGGGTCATTTCCAACTTCTCAGAAGCAAGAACCTTGCCTTTCTTCCCCATTTCTTTGTTTATTACGCTCTGTGCGCTCTTCCTGAAAATTGCAAGCAGAGAGAAAAAATATGATAAAGATGATAGCGAATATAGGAATAATCAATAGAGGGATAAAAGTAAGGTGACGGAAAGTCTTTAATTCTAAATCATATCAAAAGATATCAACTTGTGTCAAATGGTCCTTTACACTAATCCAAATCGTTTTTAATAAATGACCACTAATGGACCGTTATGCTAAACTTTAATGTTCATAACTTTGCATCAAACGCCGGAAAGTACTGTCCTAGAACTCTGAGCCATTCGAAAAGCGATAAAAGTGATTTTGCAATTTTCTTTCCAATATCGCAGATCACTATATCGCAAAACTTGTTTTTGTTAAAAACCATTGTTACATGAGTCGCTGCAATATGAGATTTGCGAGAGGCTATCACATTTCATGATATTTGGTTATGTTACATAAGGCGGCGCTGCGGTATTGGAATTTGTGATGCGATGAGGTTATAGGCTTCATGATCTCGCATTCTCGCGGATTGCATTTTCAAGGAGTGACTTTTATAAGGGATGCCCGCTGTAACCTTTTTCCGATGCAAGAATAATCTTTTATAAAGTGGGGTTTTCAAGGTTTTCCTTAATGTTCGTGACCTTCCGTTATAAATTTTTTCTTAGGCCTTATAGTCATGTAGCGCTTTTTATAAGGAAACTCATAGTTTGTGAAGTTTTATGTGATTGGAGCATGAAAAAGGTAAATTTCCATGTTTTAGCAAGTTCACTTTGACATCTTGTTTTATTCTAAAAATAAAGAGGCAACATTAAATGCTAAGATTTGATTTTTTGGAAGGGTCCCCATTTATTAATGTTATTACTAACACTAATAAAAAACGAGGGTTTTGTTGATAATCATAACAGAACCCTAGGTTGATAAATAGAGTTGAGGAGACATTGGGAGTCACAACACTCTTGGTGCAATACCAGGGATCACCAATGACCTCCTTCCCCTAGGTGTCATGCCCTACTTGCAGCTCCACACATATTTTCTCAACTTGCATGAGTCCCCGATGTAGCTGGTGAAGTTACATTCGTATCCATTGAAATTCCTCCTACCATTATATTGGGTACAACCCCGTTTACATAAGGTCATGGACTCAAAATTCCTCCACTAGAGAAGATCCAAGGGGCCTTCCCCACAAACCTTGGTTGTTGTGGAAAAATAACTATGTTTCCCCCTTTGAAGCCCAAGTGTTCTTCTACATAGTGAGCATTTTCAACATCTTTCACAACTAAGGATGGTTTCCACATCCAAACCGTTGCCATAATCTTAGGGTTCAATCCATAAATGAAGTGATATTCCTAGAGTTGATCCATATCCATGTAGGAGACATACTTAACGAATTCCACGATTATGATCTCATATTTTTCTATCGCATAGTTTCCCCACACCAAAGCATGGAAGGCTCCCACTTGTTGTCCTTTGTAATATGTTGGAAGGTATTTCTTTTTAAACCATTCCTCAAATAACTCATAGGAAACAATGTCATGAGTGAGGTGCAATTATTGCTCTAGGTTACCCCACCAATTTATGGAACTATATTTGAGCCAAAATATCACTATTATAGCCTTCGAATTGGAAGTATACTATTTTAATGTGAAGCATCTTGTCATTTCTTTCAACCAAGCTTTCGCTTATTTGCTAGCACAACCTTCAGCATGAAAGCTTAATCTTCTAGAGTTGCCAAGAAATTTCCCTTGGATGGAGGTCCCCTTTTAGAGTCCCTCAATCCTTCGAGGTTGCTTACCCTTGATGGAGGGTGCTCTATGTTAGTGTCAGTGTCTTCACACTTCCATCAGATCAAATTGCTCTTTTGCATGCATATTAGGTGTCTCATTCGATTAGCTGCATTCCATTAGGTCATGGATCAACTGATGGTAGTGGTTTCAGTTCCCCTCATGACATCCACCTGCTGACCTGTTTACACATTTTTTTTAGTCATTCACAGTCATCCTGTTTCATTTCATGTATAACAACTAGTCCTAGGGTTTAGTTCCATTAGGTCTTAGGGTTTGTCAATCATGCTCAAATAAAAAGGTCAGCAGGCACATGAAGGTTCATAAAGTCATAAGTTTACTTCTGATATGCTCAATAAATCTTTTTCACCTCAAAACTCTGTTTTGAGGTGAAAACAGAGTTTTTCCATTTTTGTAAAAATTTCATGTAATTTAATTGTTTCTATATGTAATAAGCACTCAGCAGCTATTCCTGGTCACCTTGCCAACTCCTGCCACTGCAAAAACAAAAGCATCAAGGCATCAGTCCATCAAATTGCCAAGAAAAAGAGTCAAACTTCAAACTAAAAAAAACAGAGTTTTTATAAAAGTGACTAAGACTTTAGAAAAGTGGGTTTGAAATGAAGAAAAATTAAAGTGTATGGTATATAAAGCAAATTCATGATATTAAGCCATTCCATTATGAAATAAGTCAATTTGAGAGATAAAATCGTGTTTTGAAGGAAGATTGAGCAAAGGAGGAAGAAAACCCGAAATTTGCAGCAAGTTTGCCTGGCGTTGTGCATCAGAGGGGTGCTTCGCATCAGGCAGCTTTTTCCTGTGTAAAAATACACTGGTGTTGCGCATCAGGGAGGCGCTATGCATTGGGTTCAGCATGCTACACATTGAGCTGCCAAGGTTCCAATTCACCCAAAATCATCCTCTATCAATTCTTTTGCTGCATTTACCTCCTAACAAGTAAGTTTTAGTAAATTATATATTATGGAGCAATGGAACACATAAAATATTGTCGAAATATAAAAAAAGAAAATGCATAAAACAAGAGAGACACAGATATACGTGGTTCACCCAGTTTGGGCTACATCCACGGAGAAACAACCAGTCGTTCCTTTTATATTATCCAGCAAACTGAAGAGATACAACCTACAGCAGATCTGCTATAACACCCTCTTCGCTCTCAATCTCCTCTCTCTTTCTCACTCAGAATACAGATCTACATAGACGCAATACAATTCCCTCATATATAGTGAGGAGTTGCCTTCTAGGGCAAAAAACCCTAAATTAAACATAACTTCTACCGTTAGATCTCTGCCTAATGAACGACCCATATTGACTAGAAATTACTATACTTTTACAAGGCAATTTTACATATATTCTTAGCAGCCGCCCCCCCCCCCCTGGACCCCCCCTGCAGCGAATATTTTATGGGCGGCAATACAAACTGGGGTCCAATGTGGCGATACCTTTGAATACAAAAGATAATTAGGCTCCACACCCAACAATAACTATTCATATATCCTAAGCTCAAATAGGGTTTTCCATGTTTGGTTCATGATTTTTTCTTCTTAAAGGTCAAACCCTAGCTTGCCTCCATACTCTATTTCACATCATTGCAAAACTTTCACATTACTGCAAAAGCTTTTTCCCTTGTCCCTTTTCCCAACTTCATTGCACTAAAACTACCCCTTGATTCTATTTTCTCTTTCCCTATTTTCCCTAAGAAACTAATTCCCTTTATCAAACCCTAAGTCCCTCATACATCAAAACCCTAGCTCCCAAAATCCTTCCCTTCATTCCCCTACCTCACCTTATTATTATTGTTCCATTTACAAAATCTCTTCATACTCACCTTTTTGTTCCCATATTCACCATATCATCACCCCAATATATCATAGAGACAAGCATGGAAAGAGGCAGTGAATCAGATTTTGAAGAGGACACACTTAGTGATAGCTCCAGAGAAAGAAATGTGTAGTCTAGGAAGCCTCACAAAGGTGGAAAAATCATCAGGGAGGAACCTATCAGCATGAGTGAACTCCTTGCTTGCCCACTAGCCACCACATGTTTCAGATATCAGTCCTATTTTGAGTTTTGTGAAATGGTTGAGAGGGTCAAATTTCACCATGAGTTAGCAAGGCAGTTTGTGATAAACATGGATAACAATATGGTACATCTTGCTGGGGTAAACTTCACTCTTTCACCAACTATCATTGCAAAGGCCACAAGAATTCCAGATGTAGGGGAAAAGTGGAACAAAAGGCAAAATATTAGTAAGTAGCATTATGAGCCTTATATCAAGGCCAAGTACCATGGCAAACTCAGCAGGGTGTTTCCTTTTAAATTCCTGGAGGACCGGTATGTTCCACTCATGAAACTTATCATTAAATACTTTACATGTGAGGGTAGGTTCTCCAGACTTTATGCCTACCACATCAGATTGCTCATGCACTTCACCAGGGTTAGAATGATGATGTTATGAAACCAGCTCAAGAAAAGATAGAAAAGATAGATCAACGCCTTAGAATTCAGCCTCTTCGAGGGGGCAACCTCCTTTACATTACATAAATGAACAATTCTTGGATGATACAAATGAAAATACCTCCTTTCTATACATAGGAGTCTAAGTGGTCCCAATACAATCAAAGCCTACATAACAATAATATTGTAGGGCACAACAGTAACAATGGTGGGCTTCTATGTGGCATAATAGTAACAATATGGGCACTACATGGGTACATCAATATAATAAGTGGGTTATACTAATAACAATAAGGAGTTACACTAGTAGTATAGGGGCCTAACATGCCCCTCTCCTTAAAAAAGCGTTGTCCTCAACGCTTGAGTAGTTCTAAAATTCTTGTCCTCCCATGTGGAATATTCAGCGGGTAAGTTCTTCCACTTGATGAGATACTCTGAAATTGATCGATTTCGTAGCTGTTGGGTTCTTGTTTCTATGACTGCTCCAGGTTCCAATATGATTTTTCCTTCCTCTTCAATTTCTGGCAATATTCCTTGAATTGGGATCTTTTGCAACTTTTGAATAAGTGGCCATACTTCTTCGTTCTTCTTCCATTCATCCGTTGCTTCGTTTATCCAATTTGGTTGGATAATATAAATAACACAAAACAATGCTTCCACATCCTCATCCTTGAAGCGTCTTCCCATTCGGTAAGGTCGCCATTTTTTAAGTGCATGTAGTATTGCCAACATTTCCTTCTCATAAATAGCTTGCTCGAGATGTAGCAGTAAAAATACCCAATCACTCACATCAAAACATTTTTCACTACGATGTTGATCTACCTGTTGTTTCATTTGATTTTTCACTGAAGTGGTGTTATCCTTTAAAAGTTGGAGAACTTGCTGTTGATGCTCGATATGATATTTCTCTACTTGAACCTTTTTCTTCTTGATATGTCCTTCTATCTTTTGAGGAGTGGTAATTTCTTCCAGTCCTTTACAAGATATGGTCGGATTCATTTCTTGATGCTCGATGTGATCTTTCACTTCTTGAACATTTTTCTTCTTGATGTGTCCTTCTATCTTCATAGTTTGAGGAGTGGTAATTTCATCCATTGAATTACAAGATATGGTTGGATTCATTTCTTCTTTCTCGATGTGATCTTTCACTTCTTGCACCTTTTTCTTCTTGATATGTCCTTCTATCTTGAGAGTTTGAGGAGTGGTAATTCTTGCCAATGCTTTACAAGATATGGTCTGATTCATTTTTTCTTTCTCTGGGGTGGTGTCCTGACGTATATCCTCTTCTTTTGATGTTTCTTGATCCTTTTCTTCCTCCTCTTCATATTCTATGTAAAATAATTTCTTCTCAGCACACCTATGACCTTTAGTGCATTTGCTATCACAATTGTAACAAAGCCCTTTTTCTCTTTTTTCTTCCAATTGTTGTGGTGTAACCCTTGTAGGTTGTGGAAGGCTGGGAGAAACAACACTTCCATCTTTATAGTTATGAGGGGTATGCTTCCTAGTTTCCATAATTTTGCTTTCCATTATGTCACAAAGCCCTTTTACTCTTTCCAATTGTTGTGGTGTTGCTCTAAAGAAGGTGTTGCTCTTTATATCCTCATAATGTGCTATCATTTCCTCCGTGAAAATTGACCACGTAACAAGTTTTTTACGAGAACAAAGCCCTTTGTACCATAAAAATTGATCTGGTTCTAAATATGAAGATGCAATACATACCTTTTGTAACAGTTGTACACCATGTATATCAAAATATTGCTCCATCTGAAGTATCCAATTTACCGGATCCTTGCCATCAAACTTCCTCATCTTGCTTTTTCTTGATTTTAGGAGCTCTACCTTGAAACGACTGTAACTCTGTACTTTCGGATCTTTAAGTTCTGAACTTGTGACCTGTAGTAGCCCTCTGTGTCCTATCTCCAATGCCACAAGTCTGATCCAAATTGGATTCTCCAAGAAATGTTATGTGAAATCTCCCACCGTGACTTGCTTTTAGACTGGTTCAGTAGAGCGAACTTGTACGACGTGCCACGAGTCACTGTTTCAACCTTTGAATCTGAAACACACACAAAAGAAAGTACAGTCCGTCCTCTTTCTGTACCTTTTTACGAAATTTCAATCCGATCCTCAGAGAGAGAGTTATGACGATTTTCCCCAGGTCACCTGTTTTGAATGTAATTCAGGAGTCTGCAAAAAGACCAACTTCCTCAGATCATATCTCCGAAAATATCGCGCGAAAAGCTCTGAAATTCGGACCCAAGGTTTAGTGCCAATTCTTCTCAAATGGGTTTTTTTTGCGACTTCTGAAACGTCACAGAAAAAAATGTTATAGCGAAAATGCCACGATGACCTGTTTGGAGCAGCGAAACCCTAGAATCCAAAGCTCTGATACCAAATGTTATGAAACCAGCTCAGGAAAAGATAGAAAAGATAGATCAACGCCTTAGAATTCAGCCTCTTCGAGGGGGCAACCTCCTTTACATTACATAAATGAACAATTCTTGGATGATACAAATGAAAATACCTCCTTTCTATATATAGGAGTCTAAGTGGTCCCAATACAATCAAAGCCTACATAACAATAATATTGTAGGGCACAACAGTAACAATGGTGGGCTTCTATGTGGCATAATAGTAACAATATGGGCACTACATGGGTACATCAATATAATAAGTGGGTTATACTAATAACAATAAGGGGGTACACTAGTAGTATAGGGGCCTAACAGATGAGCATCCCTTATTTTATATGCAAAAACATAGAGAGGATGACAGTGATTGCAAAGAGAAAACCATATCCACAACAACTCAATAGCATTTATCATTTTTCTGTCATGAAAATTATTGTTTTGCATCAGCTCACTTAGTTTGGAATTCCATGGAAAATTTTCATTTCCCATGAGTGCTTCAAGGGGCCTCGAATATTTTCAGATCCCCAAGAGGAAGGTGAACCTTCCGGGCAACAAAAGGAACCTGAAAATAAAATAGAGGAGGTTCCTGTGTTTGTCACCTATGAGAGAGGCACACGGAAGCTTTTTGTTGCTTCCAGGCGAGTACTATCTCCACCGGGGGTGGAAGGGGTCTTATTTTCTTCACCAGACCACAGGAAAATGCTATCTTCACCAGGGGTGAAAGGGGCTTTTCCTTCTTCTCCAGCTATACAGGTTGGCCAATAGTCAAAGAGCAGAGATAAAGGGAAGCAAAGGATGCATGAGGAGAGCCCTCTTGAAGGGCAAGACATAGAGTTTATTTTGATTGAGGAGGATGTTACTAATTTGGGCTCTCAAGGCTCAAGAATCAAGGACATGATTATCAAGCCTTATCACTTAACCTTGAGAGGGCCAAATGTATCATCAACTTTCTTGAGCAGGAAAACAAATAATTGACAGATAAGCAAACTATTATGGAGCTGCAGATGATTAGGGAAGATAGGCAAGAGGCAAAGAAAGAAAAGTTCGAGATGACCTCCCTTGAGCAAGAAATTGAGAATGACTGAGAGACATGGTTGGAAAAGCTGAACATTCACCTTGAGAAGTTGCTTTAGAAAGCCAACAAAGAGAAGAGAATGTTGTGCCATATGGCCTATCATTACTTAACTCGAAACAAGATTTGCAAAACAAGGGTAAAGAGGCTAAAAGCTAAGTTAAGGAGAGCCTTGAGGGCCAAGGAAGAACATGATAAACTCAAAATCTTGGTTGAAGCTTCATTAGCTCAGCAAAGCACTTAATCAGGTTACCTCTTACCAAATTTGAGGAAATTTTGGAAACTTTTTGTCATTTTGCATTTTTGAAAATAGAAACACAGGAAATTTCGACTGATGCGCAGCGCCAGCACTGCACATTAAATTGGTGCATCCTTTTGACAATTGGATTATCTATTTGGATTCATTATCCAAAAATAAGAAAACCCATAAAGTTTCATCAATTTTGGAGAAGATATTGGCCACCAAAAGGGCAAAAAACACTCAAAAAATTCCCTCTCTGTCACATTTTGGACCCACAGGAAGCAGTCTTGGGAGAAATGATTTTTGAAGGGAAAATCAACTCCAAATTAGGAAATTCAAGATGTTCCAAAAACTAGACAGGCAGAGCTTTCCAACAAGCTATCTTGGGCCTGATTTGGATGAGTGGAAGGCCTCCAAAAGCTTCCCTAAAGTGGCGCTATGCATCAAGCTCAGGGTGCTGCGCATCAGGCAGATTTTGTCAATTTTGCCTAAAACTCAAAATTTCGCCCAGTTTCTTCAGTGGTTGACTTTTCTTCTTGTTTAGGTAAATGTATGCATGGTAAATGATGTATTTGATGTAAGTATTGATGTAAATCACCTCATAGGGTAGATACATCAAGTTCCAAGTGGTTTTGAGCTGTGATGAATCTGGTTTCCTAAGTTTTAGAGGCAAATTGTTCCACTGCCTACTTTTGTGTTCCTAGTTTAGATATGGTTGAAACCACCCATTTTCTCATGGATTAGACCTTGATAGCTAGCATGAGTGGTTTCCTTGCCTATATTATGTAATTTCTTAGTCATTTGTAAAGGTTGGACTTTGGCAGAAGTGTTGGCACTCATTGAACATTTGTATCAGCAGTTTGGCAAGGAATAAAACCAGGTTTTACAACTATTTTGTGGGATTCTTGTGACAATGAGTTTATGTATTGTTTCTTCTTTGTAATGAGTTTTTCTTATGTTTTATATGTATCCAAATCCATCTTTCTCTTGTAAAACTAAATGAATCAAGGTGAATGGACAAAATACACTACTATGCTTTGTCTTGGGAATGCATTTGGGTTTCAATGTTTTCAACTATTTGAAGAGGATTCATAGTTTCTTTATGCCCTCCTCAACTCCTCAACTATCTTAATCTACCATCTTAATCCATTTCTAGTACATAAACCCTTGTCTACCTCGCCCCACAGAACATGACTGTATCCCTGAGTTTATTTCCTGGACCCAATCTGCCTTCTCCAATTGATCCAACAACCAAAACCTGAAAATCAAACCAGAAACCCTGAGCTACTATACCTAGCCTAAAATCTACATTAAATCCAGTCATATCAAGCCTTAATTGCCAATATCCTAATTGATATTGACAAGGAGAGAGCCCTCTCTCGACCTGGTAGGGCTAGCTACTAGGTTAAGCGTGGTTTGATGTTACCCTAGACCTGCCTTCCTTCAGCCTGAGGTAGATCCAGGCACTAAAACTCTACTCCACCTCAACTATTTGGCGCCCTCTTGAAGTATTATTAATTTCCTCTAAGGAGTGCAAGATGAGAGCCAACTCTAGTAATGACAATGGGGGTTCTAGAGGAGGTCATTCTTGTAAGACCTTATTCAGCCTTGATTTCCTTGTATGCTCACCATTTTAAATTTTTCGAATAACTATAGGACACGTAAGGTTAATTAATGTAGCTTAGAGATTTTGTAACTCTTATTTGAATCACACATGCTTACAAAATGACAAGTGTAAGTTTTCGTTTTACTATGCTCATTAGCAAACATTATTGATATTGGGTAAACCCACATGGATCTATTAAATCCTCTTCCACCGCTAGCTATGTGACTTTCCTAAAAAATCAAAGAAAAGATGATTGTGAGAATATATATATATATATATATATATATATATATATATATATATATATATATATATATATACTTTCTTTTTATTAGTATTATGTAATAAAAAATAATAGGAAAATACAACATTTAAAAATGATTTTACTTTTCATGATTTACATTTATCTATAAACAATTACGAGAACGAAAAATTAAATAAATAAATAAATAAAATTACCTCATTTAACTTAATTAACCTCTCAAACAAAATTTTCTTTATTTACAAATTAAACACTAAATTTTATAATATAAATTAAATTGTAAACCTATCGAATAGAAAATACTATTTACACAACCTTAACCTTAACCGAGGATATACTATGTACTGGGTTTTAACAATGATGTAAATGCATTAATGTCGTATTACTATAATCATTTAGTTGACCCGCCAAATTAGGCATTAATAAGAAAATATTTTCACATTTTAACATGACTAATGTATTTTCCATCTCAAGTTAAGACATGAATGATAACAATAGGCCTATCTCCACTTGAAAATGAATTAAATGTGTGAGAATAAGGATACCATCATATAAACACACAAAGTGTTAATTCTACGTCTTCAAAACCATGCCACGAGGTTGTGGTCATACACATATTTTATAGAATGAGTCTATTGAGGCGGAGTAATTGCCAAATGGTCAAAAGTGGTTGGAATATGGGAAAAAACATGTCAAGAAATCTTACAGTAGTAGTGCTTGAATCATGTTTTTTATGGTGGAAATAGATTCTGCACTATCAAAAACCTCTAGAGCACCCAAAATCTTGAAGTTTGACAACTATAACTTGGATTTACAAAAATCCCTGCTGGATTTTATCAAAATATTTCCAGAATTTCCATGATTTACAGAGCATAAAAGCAGTATGGTTAAACTACGATGATCTGATATAGAGAGTAAAAATATCGCTCTAGTTTATAAGAAGAAATGGAATTGAAATACACATGAATCTGGGTATTTTTCAATTATGTAGATTAATTGCGTGTTATGAATTTTTGCTTTTATGGTTTATAGAGTTAAGAAAATAAAATTATTGAAAAACTGAAAATATAAATAATATTATTTACGAATAGTAGAAAGTATATGTATATATTATTATTTCATTTATGACTAGCTTAGATCCATCTAACATTGGATTTATCATGCACCGAGAGGGATCGAATTCCTCAAGGTCCAAACCTCCTTTTTGGAGTGTAGAACTTTGAGGAAAGGTTTGAACCTGAGGGATTTGATCCCTCTCAGTGCATGATAAATCCGATGTTAGATGGATCTAAGTTGGTTCCAGTTGGGAGCATAAATGCCACATTTTTCAATCATCATTATTAGGTATATGTTTGAGATTAACTTCAAAATTCACATTATGTTATCTTTGTTTGGCATGACCATATCATTCTCTTGTTTAATTTAGTCTGTGTTGCTTGATTTGAATGATTTGTACATTTGTTTGTGGATGTTTTGAGTGGTTTGTGTATTCACATGTTTGGATTTGGATGGTCGTGTTTGTGAATGTTACCATTGCTGCATTATATTTTTATATGTGTACTATGTAATTCTGTATTAATAGCTAGTTGGTGATGAAGAAGAGAGAAAATATTTTCAATAGTTTGCAGGAGGATTGATACTACATATCTATTTCATTTAATTTTAGGTATCACAACTTCTGACAAATAATTAATTCTTAATAGTGTCCCTCTAGGTATTACTAAATATATCTTGATGAGTAGTTTTAAGAATTTACTGCGTCAAGATTACTCTTGAAATAATTTTTTTCTTTGCTAATGTTTGAAATAATTTATTTCCTTCAAGAATATTTTGATGATTTTTTTTTTATCTATAGTCTATTTTGCAAAGTCAAGAAATAATGTATTTTTGAATTTTTTTAATGAGTGGCCAGATTTATAAAATATTTACATCCAAACAATTATCACATCTCTTTCAAGAATATTTTGATTTGTTTTGAATGTTTATAAATATATCTTTTCCTCTTATAAATATTTTGAATACATTGTTGTACACAATTATCTATTAGTAATTTTGAATATATTTTGAATATATGTAATTGTCTATTAGTAATTAGTTGGTGATGAAGAAGGGATATAATCTTGTCAAGGATTAATTTTCACTTTGCAGGAGGATTGATTTTGCACATATATTTCATTTTAATTCTAGGTATCACAATTTTTAAGAGCTAATTAATTCTTAATAGTGTCCCTCTAGGTATTACTATATATATCTTGATTTTTTTTGTAATCTATAGCCCCAAGATTAGCATCTAATGCAAGCAATCAAATAGGATTAGAAAACAACATCTACACTGAAATCAATTCATCTAGTGCAAGAAATCAAATGAGATTAGAAATCAAAATCTACATTGAAATCAATGCATCTAGTGCAGGCAACCAAATAGGATTAGAAATCCACATCTACATTGAAATCAATGCATCTAGTGTAAGCAATCAAATAGGATTAGAAATAAACATCTACATTGAAATCAATACATTTAGTGCAAGCAATAAAATATAATTAGAAATCAACATCTATAGTGAAAACAATGCATCTAGTGGAAATAATCAAATAGGATTACAAATCATCATCTCCACTGAAATAAATGCAGTTAGTGCAAGAAATCTTCTTCACTCTCTCCCCCCTCCATCTAATCTTGAAAATATTTTAAATAATTTACAGCCTCAATATTAACAACATCTAATCCATCTAATGCAAGCAATCAAATAGGATTAAAAAACAACATCAACACTGAATTCAACACATCTAATGCAAGCAGTCAAATAAGCAAGGAAATTAACATCTACACTGAAATACATGTATCTAGTGAAAGCAATCAAATATAATTAGAAATCAACATCTATTCTGAAATCAATTCATCTAGTGCAAAAAATCAAATAGGATTAGAAAACACCATCTACATTGAAATCAATGCATCTAAAGAAAAGTAAATAAAAAAGGATTAGAAATCAACATATACACTGAAAATCAATGCATCTAGTGTAAGCAATCAAATAGGATTAGATATCATCATCTACACTGAAATCAATACATCTAGTTCAAGAAATCAAATAGGATTAGAAATAACCATTTATACTGAAATCAGTTCATCTAGCGCAAAAAATATTCTTCCCTCTCACCCCCCACCATATATATCTATATCTCCCTCCATTTCTCCTTCTTTGTTTCTCTATCTCTCCCCGCCAAAAATACTCTCTCTCTCTCTCTCTATCTCTCTCTCTCTCTCCATATCTATCTATCTCTCCATCCCTCTCTCCCTCTCTCTATCTCTCTCTTATTCCCTCTATTCACCTCCTATCTATATCTCTATCTCCCTCTGCCTCTCCTTCGTCTCTCTATATCACCCCGAAAACATACACACTCTTTCTCCATATCTATCTATCTCTCCCTCCCTCTTCATCTCCATCTCCCTTACCAATATGTCTCTCTCTCTCTCTCTCTCTCTCTCTCTCTCTCTCTCTATATATATATATATATATATTATCACCCTCCAACTCAGGCACTATCTCCTTACCTCTCTCCTTCTCCCCCCGTTCCTTCCATCTCTCCTTATTTGTCTTTTTATCTCAACCCAAAACATACACACTCTCTCTCCATCTCTCCCTTGTCACTCCCTCTACCTCTCCACCTCTATCACTCTATGTCTTTGTTCTTCCCTCCATATATATCTAGAGTTAATTATATATCTTGATATATTAATATGTACTATAACATAAAAAAATGAATATTATATTAAATTTAATATTGTATTAATCGAAAGTTATTAAATTGGATAATATTAATATTATAATATATCAATATTAATATAATATTAATACTAATCTTATAATATCAATATTAGATTTAATGATGTTTTTTACATAGAACGATGACAAAATTTATAATAAAAATACATCAAATTAATATATATGTTTTTTTCTTTTAAAAATTCATTTTACAAATGTTTAATTAAAAGAAGTATTAAAAGATTTTGGAGCAGTTTTTTCGATTATTTGTGTTGAAATAACCTTTTTTCTTTTGATTTAAGAAATGGTATTGGCTTGAGTAAATATGTTTACAATTTTATCTAATTTGGAACTTTAATGTTGTAAATTTTTTTGTTAAAGGTAAATTTATAATCCATTCAAATTTAGGTATATGATAAAAGAGTTATTAAAAACAACAATCATTTAAGATTCAAGTGAATGTTTTGGCGAACATTAATGAATTTTTTTATTATTATTTTTTGAGGACGTGACATACTTACACATTGGGGTCATACTGGGTTGTAGAATGTGTCTCTCGGCACAACCAACTTATATCCATCTAACACCGAATCTATCATGCACAGAGAGGGATCAAATTCCTTGAGGTGCAAACCTTCTTTTTGGAGTGTAGAAATTGAGGAAAGGTTTGCACCTCGAGGGATTTGATCCCTCTCGGCGCATGATAGATCCAATGTTAGATGGATCTAAGCTGGTTCCAGTTGAGGGAAACAATGTCACATTTTTAGATCATCATTATTATGTATATGTTTGAGATTAACTTCAAAATTCACATTATGTTATCTTTTCTTGGCATGACCATATCATTCTCTTCTTTAATTTAGTCTGTGTTGCTTGCCTTGAATGGTTTGTACATATGTTTTTGGATGTTTTGAGTGGTTTGTGTATTTACATGTTTGGATTTGGATGGTAGTGTTTGTGAATGTTACAATTGTTGTGTTATATTTTTATATGTGTATGTAATTGTCTATTAATAACTAGTTGGTGATGAAGAAGAGAGAGAATATTTTCAATAGTTTGCACGAGGATTGATACTACATATCTATTTCATTTAATTTTAGGTATCACAACTTCTTACAAATAATTAATTCTTAATAGTGTCCCTCTAGGTATTCCTAAATATATCTTGATGAGTAGTTTTAAGAATTTACTGTGTCACGATTACTCCTTAAATAATTTGCTTCTTTGCTAATATTTGAAATAATTTATATTTTTTTTTAATGAATGGCCATATTTATAAAATCTTCACATCCAAACAATTATGAAATCTCTTTCAAGAATATTTTGATTTGTTGTGTATGTTTACAAATATATATTTTCCTCTTATAAATATTTCGAATACATTGTTGTACACAATTATCTATTAGTAATTTTGAATATATGAAATCGTTTATTAGCAATTAGTTGGCGATGAAGAAGGGATATGATCTTGTGAAGGATTAATTTTCACTTTGCAAGGGGATTGATTGTGCACATAAATTTCATTTTAATTCTAGGTATCACAAATTTTAAGAGCTAATTAATTCTTAATAGTGTCCCTCTAGGTATTACCAAATATATCTTGAAAAATATTTTTTTTAATAATCTATAGCCTCAATATTAGCATCTAATGCAAGCAATCAAATAGGATTAGAAAATAACATCCACACTGAAATCAATCCATCTAGTGCAAGAAACCAAATGAGATTAGAAATCAAAATCTACATTGAAATCAATGCATCTAGTGCAGGCAATCAAATAGGATTAGAAATCCACATATACACTGAAATCAATGCATCTAGTGTAAGAAATCAAATAGGATTATAAATCAACATCTACACTGAAATTAATACATTTAATGCAAGCAATAAATTTTTTTAGAAATCAACATCTACACTGAAATCAATGCATCTAGTGGAAATAATCAAATAGGATTAGAAATCATCATCTCCACTGAAATAAATGCATCTCGTGCAAGGAGTCTTCTTCACTCTCTCCCCCCTCCATCTAATCTTGAAATTTTATTTTAATAATTTACAGCCTCAAGATTAACAGTATCTAATCCATCTAATGCAAGCAATCAAATAGGATTAAAAAAGAACATCAACACTGAAATCAACACATCTAATGCAAGCAGTCAAATAAGCCTAGAAATTAACATCTACAATGAAATCCATGTATCTAGTGCAAGAAATCAAATAGGATTAGGAAACACCATCTACAATGAAATCAATGCATCTAAAGAAAAAAATAAAAAAGGATTAGAAATCAACATCTAAACTGAAAATCAATGCATCTAGTGCAAGCAATCAAATAGGATTAGATATCATCATCTACATTGAAACCAATACATCTAGCTCAAGAAATCAAATAGGATTAGAAATCATCATCTATACTGAAATCAGTGCATCTAGCACAAAAAATATTCTTCCCTCTCCCCCCCGCCATATATATCTATATCTCCCTCCATCTCTCGTTCTTTGTTTCTCTATCTCACACCCCACCAAAAACACATGCTCTCTCTCTCTCTCCATATATTTCTGTGTCTCCATCCCTCTCTCCCTCTCTCTACCTCTCTCTTCTTTCCTCTCTTCACCTCCCATCTATATCTCTATCTCCCTCTGCCTCTTCTTTGTCTCTCTATATCACCCCCAAAACATACACATTCTTTCTACATATCTATATATCTCTCCCTCCCTCTTCATCTCCATATCCCTCTCTTCCCCTTCTCTCCCCATCTCCCCCTTCTATCTCTCTTTCCTCGTGTTCTCCTCTCTCGTTGTCTCTCTATCTACCTTATCAATTCCCCCCCCCCGCCCTCTCTCTCTCTCTCTCTCTCTCTCTCTCTCTCTCTCTCTCTCTCTCTCTATATATATATATATATATATATATATATATATATATATATATATTTCCCTCCAACTCAGACACTATCTCCTTACCTCTCTCCTTCTCGCCCCCTTTCTTCCATCTCTCCTTAGTTGTCTTTCTATCTCACCCCAAAACATACACTCTCTCTCTCTGTCTCTCCTCCTCTCTCCCCCCCCCCCCCTCCATATTTGTTTCCCCATCTCTCTCTCTCTCTCACTCCTCTCTTTCTCTCTCTCTTCATTACTCCCTCCCCCTCTCCTTCATTCTATCTCCATCTCTCCCTTGTCACTCCCTCTCTCTCTCCACCTCTATCACTCTATGTCTTTGTTCTTCCCTCCACATATATCTAGAGTTAATTATATATCATGATATATTAATATATATTATAATACAACAAAATGAATATTATATTAAATTTAATATTGTATTAATCCAAAGTTATTAAATTGAATAATATTAATATTATAATATATCAGTATTAATATAATATTAATACTAATCTTTTAATATCAATATTAGATTTAATGATGGTTTTTACATAGCATGATAAAAAAAATTATAATAGAAATACATCAAATTAATATATATGGTTTTTTATTAAATTATGGTATGTTCTATGCTTAGAGCAGTTTACTTATCTTTCTTATTACTATCTACAGATTAGCAATCACATGTACATAAGTAAAGTGCAGATAGAACATTAAACGATCAACAGAAAACAAGCCAAGACAAGAGACACAAGGTGTGGTGGCTAGCCAGGGAACCCCAATATGGGGAAACCCTTTGATCAAATCTTCTTTTATCTTCAATAATTCAGCAAAGAGAAATAGTACAAAAATCTGATTTATATCAGCAGCAACAAACCTTATATTAGTAGCATCAGCATCATCAACATCGGTATCATTAACATCAGCGGCTTCAGCATCAACGGCATCAACATCATCGGCATCAACGACCTTAACATCATCAGCATTAGAGGCATCAGCATCATCGGCTTCAGCAAAATCAGCATCATTGGCATCAATGCATCAGTATCATCGGCATCAGCGGCATCAACATCATTGGCATCAATGGCATCAACATCATTGGCATCAATGGCATCAACATCATCCGCATCAGCATCATCCGCATCAGCGGCATCAACATCATCCGCATGAGCAGCATCAACATCATCAACATCAGCAGCATGATCATCATCGGCATCAACGACATTAGTGTCATCGGCATCAGCGGCATCAGCATCAGTAGCATCAGCATCATCAACATCAGCGTCATCGGCATCAACAACATCAGCATCATCGATATCAATGACATCAGCATCATTGGCATCAGCGACATTAGCATCATCGACATTAGCATCATCGACATCAGCGGCATCAGTATCATCAACATCAGCAGCATCAACATCATCGACATCAATGACATCAGCATCATTGGTATCAGCAGCATTAGCTACTGCGGCTAGGGCATCATCTACGTATCCCAACGTACTCTTAGTGTCTCTCTCCTTCACCAAAAACTTAACGAAATCGGATGATCTTTAGATCAATTCTACACCTCTCGACGAGAGGAATCTAGATAAAATATTATCAGCCATGAATAAGGTGATCCTCGTGGAGTTTTGCCCTAGTTGCCAATTTTAACACTCCCTCTCAACTAGGGAGAACTCCATCTGCAATTTGTCTGAATGTCACTACTATTCATTCATCAAATGCACTGCCTTGAACAGCTTGACCCCTGCTTTGTTGTGCTCTACTCTGCCTTGCTATGCTCAGCTCTGCCTTGCTACGCTTTGCTTTGCTCTGCCTTGCTATGCTTAGCTCTGCCTTGCTACACTATGCTCTACTCGAACTATGAAGAAGAAGAAATGATCGAGGATGTATCATACCATCCTCCACTTACCCGAAGTCAGTCTCAGAGTGTGTACCACTGGTCTCAGACCAATCCTCTACTGACCTGAAGTCAGTATCATAGTGAGTACCACTCTCACTGGTCCCAGACTAGTATCATTGATCCTAGATCAATGAAGGTCATCCTAGCATAGGGAGTACGGTAGATACAACGATGCGTCTATCGGCACTACTATGGTCCCTATCCTCATTTACCTACTCATTGATCAAATAAGAGGTACTTTCCATGAGTCCCAAACTGCATGGGTAGGATGCCTCGACAGGAGAACTAATCATCCTATCCACAGGAGAGTGAATCATCCCGTCCACAGGAGAGCGAATCATCCTGTCCATAGGAGAGTGAATCATCCTGTCCCACAAGAGAGCGAATCATCTTGTCCACAAGAGAGCAAATCATCCTATCCACAAGAGAGTGAATCATCCTGTCCCATAAGAGAGCAAATCATCTTATCCACAGGAGAGCGAATCATCCTGTCCACAGGAGAGCGAATCATCCTGTCCCACAAGAGAGCGAATCATCTTGTCCACATGAGAGCGAATCATCCTATCCATAGGAGAGCGAATCATCCTGTTCCATAGTTTCCACAGAGAATGAATCATCCTGGACCACAGGAGAACTAATCATCCTGTTCCATAGTCGCCATAGAGAACAAATCATTCTGGCCCACAGGAGAACTAATCATCTTGTTCCATAGTCACCATGGGGTGTCACAGGGGAAGGTTGAACCTTTTACCTTGTACAAAGTGCACCAACAGGGGATGGTGAGTCACCCTGTGGTCATATGTCGCTCCAAGAAGTACCCTTCGGCCCCCTGGAGCTCCCAAAGCTGAGTACATCATACTTGACCCTCATCAGAGGGTCTCTGAACGACACCAAGTCATTTTCAGAAAGTCAAGAATTTGACCTTTCCTAGGGGCTTTGTCAGAATGTCAGTGACCTATTCATCTGTACCGATATGTTGGAGCCTTATTGCTCCTCACTGCACCATATCTCGAATATAGTGGTACCTAATATCGATATTCTTGGAGCGATCATGAAATACGGGATTTTCTAATAAGTGGATCCTGCTCTAGTTGTCAAATAGAATCACGGTGGTATCCAATGTAAATCCAAATAGGTCACTGAAGAGCTTTCGCAACTAGACTGCGTCATAAGAGGCCGTGCTAGCAGCAATGTACTCTGCCTCGCTAGTGCTCAAAGCCACCGACTTCTGCTTCCTGCTTATCCACGATATCGAAGTAGATCCAAAGGAGAAATAACATTCGAAAGTGCTCTTACATTCCACCACACTACCTGCCCAATCAACATCAGTATATCCAAGTAGTCTCACATCTCTGATAGTGTATCTTAACCCATGAGTGATTGTACCATGAAGGTATCTCAACAGATTCTTGGCACCAATCCAATGTACCTGGTGAGGTTCAACCATTTGTTGACTTAACGTGATGACTGCAAAGCATATATCTGGAGTGGAGTTCACTAAGAACATCAATGCTCCGACGAGTTGACGATACTTGGTGGCATTTCGTAAGACAGGTCCAACAGCACTACCGCTTAACTTCTTGAAGTCAAGCTCCATTGGGGTAGTTATGGGCTTGCAGTCCACCATACTGAATCTTTCCAATATCTTCACCACATATTTTTCTTGAGATAGGAAAATCTCTCCTGGCTTCTACTAGACTTCAAGTCCTAGGAAATAGTGCATCAGTCCTAGGTCCTTCATTTCAAACTCAGAAGCCAACTCCCTCTTACATTTGTGAATGAGAGGGTCTGCACCTGTTAGAAAGAGGTCGTCAACATACAGTACCAGTATGAGAGGTTTGTCATCTTCAACCTTAAAGTAAAGGTTGGGATCGACTTCACTCCTAGTGAATCCCAGCTTCATCAAGTATCTATCAATCCTCTCATCCCATGCTCGGGGTGCTTGCTTCGGCCCATAGAGGGCCTTCTTCAACCTACACACATGAGATTTTTGATCATAAATCTCAAATCCTTCGGGTTGCTCCACATAGACCTCTTCTTTGATTGAACCATGCAAGAACGCGGTCTTAACATCCATCTGATGTAGTTTCCATCCTTGTGAAGGCCTCTTCCTAGAAGAGGAAGGCTCAGGTGGAGGAGGATCAATAGGATCCATGGGTTCTTCCACATCGGGCATTGTTGCATCATATTTTTCTTTCAGTTCCCTGGTGTTAGCTTCTTGAGAGCTCCTCACTGTAGGAAGATTGTTCACCTTGCTGAGAGCCATATCTTCGTCAATGATGACATCATGACTAATCACAACTTCCCTTTGACCGGTTACATAGATTCTATAGCCCTTAGTATTTTCACTATAGCCCACGAAGATTCCTTTCTTTCTAGATGCACCCAATTTATTCCTTTTCTCTTTTGGCACATGAAAATATACAGGGCTTCCAAAAATTCTAAAATTACTGGTGAACATTTCTTCAGGAGTTTTGGAAGCTAATGCTTGATGGGGGCATCGGTTTTGTACATATATGGCGGTGTTTGCAGTTTCAGCCCATAGAAACTTCGAAAGTCTTTGATCATAAAGCATAGCATGGACAACTTCCATAATCGTACGGTTCTTCCTTTCTGCCACACCATTCTGTTCAGGAGTATTCTCCCTCGTAATGCCATCCTCTTTACAAAAATCATTAAACTCATTAGATTCATATTCAGTCCCATTATCAGTCCTTAAGATCTTGATCTTCTTTTCGGTTTGATTCTCGATCAAGGCTTTGAAGTGTCGAAACCAGGAGAACACTTCATCCTTCTTTTTCAAGAAGTATATCCAAGTCTTGCGAGAATAGTCATCTGTAAAAGTGAGGTAATATGAATATCCTCCCAAGGAGTTCATAGGCATCATACCAGATATGTTTGAGTGAACTAACTGCAATATATCGGAGGTCTTGCTTTGGCTTGAGGGGAATGGTCCCCTTTTTATCTTTCCTTTGGCACATCTGGGACATACACCTTCTTGCTCTAATCTGAACTCGGGCATCCCAGTCACCATTTTTCTTACATCAGGTAGAGCTTTATAATGAAGGTGAGCAAACCTTTGATGCCATAGTTCGGACTGAAGAGATGTGTCACAAGACATGACACCTAGCAGACTTCCTCCGACCTAATATAATGAATCAACTCAAAACCCAAGAGTGAAGGCATCTTTAATATTGTTTTTCCATACACGTACCTTACCATCACTGAAACCCACCTTGTAGCCTTTGTCTTCCATTGTCAAAATGGACACCAGGTTCTTTTTTAGATCAGGTACATATAATACATCCTGTAGGTGGATTGTATTACCTTGATTCAATTTAAGAGAGACATTGCCTACACCTTTCACGAGATATTTCATATTATCTCCAAGGACAATTTCCAGGTTGCTTTCTTTCTCTATCAGATGAAGTTCCTTCTTAATTTCCTTCAGCTTATTTCTAAGAAACAGAACTTGATTTGCATCATTAACTTTAAATAAACTCACCAGTCTATCGTAGATTTCCTTGGAGGTGTTTAGCTCAGAAACATAGGCCACCAAGCGCTTGTCGATAGAGTCTCGGATGATCTTCTTTGCTTTGACTTCTCCGGATTTCCATTTGTTCCTGGCAGCAGTGGATGCATTTGATGGAGGCTCAACAATATTTCCTCTCACATGGTCCAACACTTCCTGATCTTCTAAAGTCAGATCGAGAGACATCTTCCATCCGTGATAGTCAGACTTCTCACGGAGCTTGTCTTCGGCGGGGAAGAGTGTTGAGGACCCCATAGTTCTTTTTAGATAGCCTTGCCAACCTTCTCTTCGGTGATTGCTCTTGCTCTTGCTTGGGCTTTGTCTTCACCTCAGCTTTGATACCATGTTAAATTATGGTATGTTCTATGCTTAGAGAAGTTTACTTATCTTTCTTATTATTATCCACATATTAGCAATCACATGTACATAAGTAAAGTGTAGATAGAACATTAAATGATCAACAGAAAACAAGCCAAGAAAATAGACACAAGATGTGGCAGCTAGCCAGGAACAAACCCCAATATGGGGAAACCCTTTGATCAAATCTTCTTTTATCTTCAATAATTCAGCAGAGAGAAATAGTACAAAAATCTGATTTATATCAGCAACAACAAACCCTAGATCAGCGACATCAGCATCATCGGCATCAATATCATTGGCATCAATGACATCAGCATCATCGGCATCAGCATCATCAGCATCAGCGGCATCAACATCATCGGCATTAGCGACATCAGCATCATCGGCTTCAACAACATCAACATCATCGACATTAGCGCATCAACATCATCGGCATCAGTGGCATAAACATCATCTGCATTAGCAGCATCAGCATCATTGGCATCAGCGGCATCAGCATCAGCGACATCAACATCATCCACATCAGCGACATCAACATCATCAACATCAGTGGCATCAACATCATCGATATCAATGCCATCATCATCATCGGGATCAGCGACATCAATATCATCGACATCAGCAACATCATCATCATCAACATCAGCAGCATTAGCATCATCGGCATCAGCGTCAGCAGCATCAGCATCATCGGCATGAGTGGCATCAGCATCATCAGCATTAGCAGCATCAGTATCATCGGTATTAGTGACATCATCATCATCGGCATCAATGACATCGGCATCATTGGCATCAGCAGCATCAGCGACTGTGGCTAGGGCATCATCTACTTATCCCAGTGTACTCGTAGTGTCTCTCTCCTTCACCAAAAACTTGATGGAATCGAATGATCTTTAGATCAATCCTACACCTCTTGACGAGAGGAATCTAGATAAAATATTATCAGCCATGAATAAGGTGATCCTCATGGAGTTTGGCCCTAGTTTCCAATTTTAACATTCTTCCTTTTAATGATTCATTTTACAAATATTTAATTAAAAGAAGTATTAAAAGATTTTGGAGCAGTTTTTTTTATTATTTGTGTTGAATTAACCTTTTTTCTTTTGATTTAAGAAATGGCATTGGCTTGAGTAAAGAGTAAAGAGGTTTAAAATTTTACCTAACTTGGAACGTTAATGTCTTAAAAAAATTGTAAAAGGCAAATTTATGATCCATTCAAATTCAGGGATATGATAAAAGAGTTATTATAAACATTAGTGATTTAAGATTCAAGTGAATGTTTTGGCAGACATTAATGAATATTATTTTTATTATTTTTTGCAGACGTGACATACATATACATCGTGGTCATACTGGGCGGTAGCATGCGTCTCTCGGTGCAACCAGCTTAGATCCATCTAACACCGGATCTATCATGCATAGAGTGGGATCAAATTCCTTGAGGTGCAAAGCTTCTTTTTGGAGTGTACAACTTGAGGAAAGGTTTGCACCTCGAGGGATTTGATCCCTCTCAGCACATGATAGATCCAATGTTACATGGATTAATCTAGTTCCAATTGAGGGCAACACTGTCACATTTTTAGATCATCATTATTATGTGTATGTTTGAGATTAACTTCAAAATTCACATTATGTTAACTTTTCTTGGCATGACCATATCATTGTCTTCTCTAATTTGGTCTGTGTTTCTTTCCTTGAATGATTTGTACATCTGTTTTTGGATGTTTTGAGTGGTTTGTGTATTCACATGTTTGGATTTGGATGGTAGTGTTTGTGAATGCTACCATTGTTGTGTTATATTTTTACATGTGTATGTAATTATCTATTAATAACTAGTTGGTGATGAAGAAGAGAGAGAATATTTTCGATAGTTTGCAGGAGAATTGATACTACATATATATTTCATTTAATATTAGGTACCACAACTTCTTACAAATAATTAGTTCTTAATATTGTCCCTCTAGGTATTACTAAATATATCTTGATGGATAGTTTTAAAAATTTACTACGTCAATATTACTCTTGAAATAATTTGTTTCTTTGCTAATGTTTGAAATAATTTATTCCGTTCAAGAATATTTTGATGATTTTTTTTAATCTATAGTCTATTTTACAAAGTTAATAAATAATGTATTTGTGATTTTTTTTAATGAGTGGCTAGATTTATAAAATCTTTACGTCCAAACAATTATCATATCTCTTTCAAGGATATTTTGATTTGTTTTGAATGTTTATAAATATATCTTTTCCTCCGATAAATATTTTGAATACATTGTTGTACGCAATTATCTGTTAGTAATTTTGAATATATGTAATTGTCTATTAGTAATTAGTTGGCAATGAAGAAGGGAGATGCTATTGTCAAGGATTAATTTTCACTTTGCAGGAGGATTTCTTTTTGTAATATTGGTAGGACTACATCTTCATCATATCCAACATTTCACCCTGATTGAGGGGATAGCACAAGATTTTAACCCAAGACTTCCGGTTCGGTGAGACTTCATTTCCACAGCCATTTCCAATTGAGCTTCTCCAAACAGACCACTTTGTAGGAGGATTGATTGTGCACATATATTTCATTTTAATTCTAGGTATCACAATTTTCAATAGCTAACTAATTCTTAATAGTGTCCCTCTAGGTATTACTAAATGTATCTTGAAAAATATTTTTTTTAATAACATATAGCCTCAAGATTAGCATCTAATTCATCTAATGCAAGAAATCAAATCGAATTAGAAAATAATATCTACATTGAAATCAATTCATCTAATACAAGAAACCAAATGAGAAGAGAAATCAAAATCTACACTGAAATCAATGCATCTAGTGGAGATAATCAAATAGGATTAGAATTCAACATCTACACCGAAATCAATGCATTTAGTGTAAGCAATTAAATAGGATTAGAAATCAACATCTACACTAAAATCAATACATCTAGTGCAAGCAATAAAATATGATTAGAAATCAACATCTACACTTAAATGAATGCATCTAGTGGAAACAATAAAATAGGATTAAAAATCACCGTCTACACTGAAATAAATGCAGATAGTGCAAGAAATCGTCTTCTCTCTCACCCCTCCATCTAGTCTTGAAAAATATTTTTAATAATTTACATCCTCAAGATTAAAAAAATCTAATCCATCTAATGCAAGTAATCAAATAAGATTACAAAACAACATCTACACTAAAATGAACACTTCTAATGCAAGCAGTCAAATAAGCCTAGAAATTAACATCTACACTAAAATCCATGTATCTAGTGCAAGAAATCAAATATAATTAGAAATCAACATCTATGCTGAAATCAATTCATCTAGTGCAAGAAATAAAATAGGATTAGAAAACACCATCTACACTGAAATCAATGCATCTAAAGCAACCAATAAAAAAGGCTTAGAAATGAACATCTCCACTGAAAATCAATGCATCTAGTGCAAGCAATCGAATAGAATTAGAAATCATCATCTACAATGAAATCAAAACATCTAGTTCAAGCAATAAAATAGGATTAGAAATCATCATCTATACTGAAATCAATGCATCTAGCGCAAAAAATATTCTTCCCTCTCTCCCCCACCATATATATCTATATGTCCCTCCATCTCTCCTTTTTTGTTTCTCTATCTCAACCCCTACCCAAATAAACACGCTCTCTCTCTCCATATATATCTATCTCTCCATCCCTCTCTCCCCCTCTCTATCTCTCTCTTCTTCCTTCTATTCACCTCCCATCTATATCTCTATCTCCCTCTGCCTCTCCTTTGACACTCTATATCAACCCTAAAACATACACACTCTTTCTCCATATCTATCTCTCTCTCTCTCTTCCCTCTTCATTTCCCTCTCCCTCTCTCTTCCCCTTCTCTCCCCCTCCCCCCCTTCTATCTCTCTTCCCTCGTGCTCTCCTATTTTGATCACTCTATATCTCCCTTATCACTCCCTCTCTCTCTCTTTCTCTCCACCTTTATCTATCTATGTATTTCTAATTTTCTCCCTCTCTCTCCACCTCCATCTCTCCTTCTCTCGCTCATGCCCTCTTTGTCTTCCTTCCTCTCTCTCCATTTCTCTCCCACCTCCTCCTGTCTCCCCCTCCTCTCTCTCTCTCTCTCTCTCTCTCTCTCTCTTCACCCTCCAACTCAGTCACTATCTCCTTACCTCTCTCCTTCTCTCCCCCTTCCTTCTATCTCTCCTTCTTTGTCTTTCTATCTCACCACAAAACAAACACACTCTATCTCCATCTCTTCCTTGTCACTCCCTCTCTCTTTCTCTCTCCCCCAACTTTTCTCTCTCTATGTATTTCTTTTTCACTCCCTCTCTCACCCTCCAACCCCATCTCTCTATCCCTCACTCTCAAGTCCTCTCTCTAGTCCTTCCCCTCTCTCCCTTTCTCTCGTACATGCTTCTCTCTCTCTCTCTCTCTCTCTCTCTCTCTCTCTCTCTCTCTCTACCCTCCAAACTTGTCACTATCTCTCTCCCTCTCTCCTCTTCTCTCCCCCCTCCATATTTGTTTCTCCATCTCTCTACATGCTTCTCTCTCTCTCTCTCTCTCTCTCTCTCTCTCTCTCTCTCTCTCTCTCTCTACCCTCCAAACTTGTCACTATCTCTCTCCCTCTCTCCTCTTCTCTCCCCCCTCCATATTTGTTTCTCCATCTCTCTACATGCTTCTCTCTCTCTCTCTCTCTCTCTCTCTCTCTCTCTCTCTCTCTCTCTCTACCCTCCAAACTTGTCACTATCTCTCTCCCTCTCTCCTCTTCTCTCCCCCCTCCATATTTGTTTCTCCATCTCTCTCTCTCTTACCCTTATCTCTCTCACACTCCTATATTTCTCTCTCTCTTCATTACTCCTCTCCCCTCTCCTTCATTCTAACTCCATCTCTCCCTTGTCACTCCTTCTATCTCTCCACCTCTATCACAATATGTCTTTATTCTTCTCCACATATATATCTAGAGTTAATTATATATCATGATATATTAATAAATATTATAATATAACAAAATGAATATTATATTAAATTTAATATTGTATTAATCCAAAGTTATTAAATTGAATAATATTAATATGATAATATATCAATATTAAGATAAAATTAATACTAATCTTTTAATATCAATATTAGATTTAATGATGTTTTTTACATAGCATGATAACAAAATTTATAATAAAAATACATCAAATTAATATATATGGTTTTTCCTTTTAAAGATTCATTTTACAAATGGTATTGTCCCTAGTAAAGAGTAAAGATGTTTAAAATTTTACCTAATTTGGAACTTTAATGTCGTAATTTTTTTTGTTAAAGCTAAATTTCGGATCCATTCAAATTCAAGTATATGAAAAAAGAGTTATTAAACACATTATCGATTTAAGATTCAAGTGAATGACTTGGAAGACATTAACAAAAGTTATTTTAATTATTTTTTGAGGATGTGACATACTTACACATCGGGGTCATACTGAGTTGTAGAATGCACCTCTCAGCGCAACCAAATTATCCATCCAACACCGGATCTATCATACGCCGAGAGGGATCAATTTCCTTGAAGTGAAAACCTTCTTTTTAGAGTGTAGAACTTGAGGAAAGATTTTCACCGCGAGGGATTTGATCCCTCTAGACGCATGATAGATCTGATATTAGGTGTGTTACACATTATTTTGTCGTATCTCCTATTCACTTCCCATTCCATATCCCGGAGTGCCAAAAAATTGACTATTATGCACAATATCCATCATGATATACAAACCAAAACCTCCCTGAAGAATCAGAGGAAAACTTCCCTGAAATCATTCTGGAGGGTGTTACCTAAAAACCTAATTTTTGGCATCAGCACGTTTTTCTCCATTGCCTGCCCGTGTTGATAGCAGGTTGCTCAATTATACACTCGTGCCACCAGCGCAGGTTTTCATAGGAAAACTCGCGCTGAACTCCTTCTGGCAGTCTTTCCCAAACTGGAGGAGAAGCCTCACTCACTAGAACCTTCGGGAACAATGAGATGGATATGAGTTGTTGTTGATATGGTTGAGCTCTCTCATCTGGGCCTCTTGATCTTGTCATCATGGGATTTCCCCTTGTTTTGTGGACCTTCCTCACTCTTTTGTGGATCCCTAACTCTGTCTCCCTTCCTATAAATTCACCCCCTTCCATTTCCAAATGGTTAGTAATTGATTGTTGCATCCCTATGCTGAGATTATGCTTACATGCTACCCATTCTAGCTTGGAGAAGGAGTGCTTGATAAGTCTTTGCTTGGACTTGGACATTCACCCAACGGAAGGCTCTAACATCAAGTCATAAGTTGTATGCTTCCCTTTTTAGTTTCTCAATATATACATCTAATGTTCACTTTCCATAATTGTGTAAATATTTATGCGATTATTTTAATGTTCCTTGATCTGTTAATTAGTTTATGTTTTCTATATATTATATATGATCTCATGTCTTGCATAGTACTTTGAGCTTCCTTGAAGGTTTCTGAATGTGAAGAACAACTTAGGAGTGAGGCCTGGAGCGAAAGATTCAAAGCCATCTCTGAGGATTGAGTGATTAGCATCAGAATGAGGTAGGTTCCTCCTTCTTATTGCATTTGTCAATCATAAGCTAGGAAAGTGTGTATTAGATTGTTTGGTTTTTCGCTAGACCTACTCATTGGGCTAGAGGGATCGCCTCTGTCCACAAAGGGGATTTTCCTTCACAAAAAAAATGGATCTAAGTTGGTTCTAGTTGAGGGAAACAATATCACATTTTTAGATCATCATTATTATGTATATGTTTGAGATTAAATTCAAAATTCACATTATGTTATCTTTGCTTGGCATGACCATATCATTCTCTTCTTTAATGTAGTCTGTGTTGCTTGCCTTGAATGATTTGTACATTTTTCTTTGGATGTTTTGAGCGGTTTGTGTATTGTTTGGATTTGGATGGTAGTGTTTGTTAATGCTACCATTGTTGTGTTATAGTTTATATGTGTATATAATTATCTATTAATAGCTAGTTGGTGATGAATAAGAGAGAGAATATTTTCAATAGTTTACAGGAGGATTGATACTATAGATCTATTTCATTTAATTTTAGATATCACAACTTCTTACAAATAATTAATTCTTAATAGTGTCCCTTTAGGTATTACTAAATATATCTTGATGAGTAGTTTTAAGAATTTACTGCGGCAATATTACTCTTGAAATAATTTGTTTCTTTGCTAATGTTTGAAATAATTTATTCCGTTCAAGAATATTTTGTTGATTGTTTTTTATCTATAGTCTATTTTGCAAAGTCAAGAAATAATGTATTTTTGAATTCTTTTAATGTGTGGCCAGATTTATAAAATCTTTAAATCCAAACAATTATCACCTCTTTCAAGAATATTTTGATTTTTTTGAATGTTTATAAATATATCTTTTCCTCTTATAAACATTTTGAACACATTGTTGCACGCAATTATCTATTAGTAATTTTGAATATATTTTGAATATAGGTAATTTTCTATTAGTAATTAGTTGGCGATGAAGAAGGGAGACGATCTTGTCAATGGTTAATTTTCACTTTGCAGGGGGATTGATTGTGCACATATATTTCATTTTAATTCTAGGTATCACAATTTTTAACAACTAAATAATTCTTAATAGTTTCCCTCTAGGTATTACCAAATATATCTTTTTTTTTTTAATAATCTATAGCCTCAAGATTAGTATCTAATGCATCTAATGCAAGAAATCAAATAGGATTAGAAAGCAACATCTACTCTGAAACCACTTCATCTAATGCAAGAAATCAAATGAGATTAGAAATCAACATCTACACTATTAGGGGAATTTTGAGGTCTAAAATGGGCCTCCTAATGGAATTATAAAATAAGATTACATTACATTATCAAATTTTAGAGGGAAAAAAAATATATATATATACCTTTGCAACTCGTATTTTCAACTTATCTACCTATGGATTTACTCAAATTTCGAGTGGGAACACTCATTGGATGAAGAATTTGATTCCTCATCTAAGGAGTACTCATGGTGTATACTTTCAATGGACCCTTCTACACGAAAAATGAGAAATACATGAAAAAATGTGATTGCAATGAGAAATACCTAAAAAACGTGATTGCAATCAAATGTTTTCATGTATTTCTCATTTTTCATGTAGTAGGGTCTATCGAAAGTATTCAACATGGGTAATCCTTGGATTATAAATTATATTTTGCATCCAATGAGTAGTCCTGCTCGAAATTTGAGTAAAACCTTAGGGAGATAAGTTGAAAATACAAATTGCAAAAGTAGTTTTATTATTTTACTATTTTTAAATTTTTTTACTTTTTTTCCCAAAAAATGGTGAATCATCCCCCATGGTTGACATCATCATTTTGGATCATGTTGGCTCCTATAAAATTTATTTTTGTTGTACATTTTTCTTAGGAAGCCCATTTTAGACCTCAAAAGTTCTCTAATGGAAATCAATGCATCTAGTGTAGGAAATCAAATAGGATTAGAAATCCACATCTACACTGAAATCAATGCCTCTAGTGTAAGAAATAAAATTGGATTAGAAATCAATCTCTACACTGAAATCAATACATCTAGTGCAAGAAACAAAATATAATTAGAAATCAACATCTACACTGAAATCAATGCATCTAGTGGAAACAATCAAATAGGATTAAAAATCATCATCTACACTGAAATAAATGCAGCTAGTGCAAGAAATATTCTTCACCCTCTCCCCCATCCATCTAATCGTGAAAAATATTTTTAATAATTTACTGCCTCAACATTAACAACATCTAATTCATATAATGCAAAAAATCAAATAGGATTACAAAAAAACACCTACACTGAAATAAACACATCTAATGCAAGAGGTCAAATAAGCCGGAAATTAACATCTACACTGAAATCCATGTATCTAGTGCAAGAAATCAAATATGATTAGAAACCAACATCTATTCTGAAATCAATTCATCTAGAACAAGTAATCAAATAGGATTAGAAAACACCATCTACACTGAAATCAATGCATCTAAAGCAACCAATAAAAAAGGATTAGAAATTATCATCTATATTAAAAATCAATGCATCTAGTGCAGGCAATCAAATAGGATTAGAAATCATTATCTACACTGAAATCAATACATCTAGTTCAAGCAATAAAATAGGATTAGAAATCATCATCTATATTGAAATCAATGTATCTAATGCAATAAATATTCGTCCCTCTCCCCCCACCATATATATATATATATATATATATATATAATATATATATATATATATATATATATATTATATATATATATATATAGATATAGATATAGATATAGATATATATATATATATATATATATATATATATATATATAATATATATATATATATATATATCTCCCTCAATCTCTCCTTCTTTGTTTCACTATCTCACCCCCCTCAAACACACATTCTCTCTCTCTCCATATATATCCATCTCTCCATCCCTCTCTCTCTTATTCCCTCTATTCACCTCCCATCTATATCTATATATCCCTCTGCGTCTCCTTTGTCTCTCTATTTCACCCCCAAAACATACACACTCTTTCTCCATATCTACCTATCTCTCTCTCCCTCCCCCCGCCCACCCCCCCCCCTCTCTCTCTCTCTCTCTCTCTCTCTCTCTCTCTCTCTCTCTCTATATATAATATATATATATATATATATATATATATATATATATTCGCCCTCCAACTCAGTCATCATCTCCTTGCCTCTCTCCTTCTCTCCCCCCTTCCTTCCCTCTCTCTTTCTTTGTCCTTCTATCTCACCCCAAAATATACACACTCTCTCTCCATCTTGGCCTTCTCTCTCTCTCTCTCTCTCTCTCTCTCTCTCTCTCTCCATTTTTTTCTCTCTCTCTATGTATTTCTTCTTCACTCCCTCTCTCCCCCTCCAAATCCATCTCTTTGTCCCTCCCTCTCAAGTCCTCTCTCTGGTCCTTCCCTCTCTCCCTTTCTCTCCTACCTCCTTCTCTCTCCCCCTATCTCTCTCTCTCTCTCTGCCCTCCAACCTTGTCACTATCTCCCTCCCTCTCTCCCCCCTCCATATTTGTGTCTCCATCTCTCTCTCTTACCCTTCTCTCCCTCTCTCTCACTCCTCTCTTTCTCTCTCTCTTCATTACTCCTCTCCCCTCTCCTTCATTCTATCTCCATCTCTCCCTTGTCACTCCCTCTATCTCTCCACCTCTATCACTCTATGTCTTTGTTCTTCCCTCCATATATATCTAGAGTTAATTATATATCATGATATATTAATATATATTATAATATAACAAAATGAATATTGTATTAAATTTAATATTGTATTAATCCAAAGTTATTAAATTGAATAATATTAATATTATAATATATCAATATTAATATAAGATTAATACTAATATTTTAATATCAATATTAGATTTAATGATGTTTTTTACATAGCATGATAACAAAATTTATAATAAAACTACATCAAATTAATATATATGGTTTTTCATTTTAAAGATTCATTTTAAAAATATTTAATTAAAACAAGTATTAAGAGATTTTGGAGCAGTATTTTTAATTCTTTGTGTTGAATTATCTTTTCTTCTTTTGATTTAAGAAATGATTTTGGCTTGAGTAAAGAGTAAATATGTTTAACGTTTTACCTAATTTGGAACTTTAATGTCGTAAAAAAATTTGTTAAAGGTAAATTTATGATCCATTCAAATTCAAGTATATGATAAAAGAGCTATTAAAAACATTAGCACTTTAAGATTCAAGCGAATGTTTTGGCGAACATTAACGAAAATTATTTTTATTATTTTTTGAGGGCATGAGATACTTACACATCGGGATCATAATGGGCTGTAGAATGTGCTTGTCGGTGCAACCAGCTTAGATCTATCTAACACCAGATCTATCTTGTGCCGAGAGGGATTAAATTCCTCGAGGTGCAAACCTTCTTTTTGGAGGGTAGAACTTGAGGAAAGGTTTGCACCTCGAGGGATTTGATACCTCTCGGCACATGATAGATCTGACGTTAGATGGATCTAAGTTGGTTACAATTGAGGGAAATAATTTCACATTTTTAGATCATCATTATTATGTATATGTTTGAGATGAAGTTCAAAATTCAGATTATGTTATCTTTGATTGACATGACCATATCATTCTCTTCTTTAATTTAGTCTGTGTTGCTTGCCTTGAATGATTTGTACATCTGGTTTTGGATGTTTCAAGTGGTTTGTGTATTTACATGTTTGTATTTGGATGGTATTGTTTGTGAATACTACCATTGTTTTGTTATATTTTTATGTGTGTATGTAATTGTCTATTAATAACTAGTTAGTGATGAAGAAGAGAGAGAATATTTTCAATAGTTTGCAGGAGGATTGATACTACATATATATTTAATTTAATTTTAGTTATCACAACTTCTTACAAATAATTAATTATTAATAGTGTCCCTCTAGCTATTACTAAATATATCTTGATGAGTAGTTTTAAGAATTTAATGCGTCAAGATTACTCTTGAAATAATTTTTTTCTTTGCTAATGTTTGAAATAATTTATTTCATTCAAGAATATTTTGATGAATTTTTTTTTATCTATAGTCTATTTTGCAAAGTCAATAAATAATGTATTTTTGAATTTTTTTAATGAGTGGTCATATTTATAAAATCCTTACATCCAAACAATTATCACATCTCTTTTAAGAATATTTTGATTTTTTTGAATGCTTATAAATATATCTTTTCCTCTTATAAATATCTTGAATACAATGTTGTACGCAATTATTTATTACTAATTTTGAATATATTTTGAATATATGTAATTGTCTATGAGTAATTAGTTAGCGATGAAGAAGGGAGATGATATTGTCAAGGATTAATTTTCACTTTGCAGGAGGATTGATTGTGCACATATATTTCATTTTAATTCTAGGTATCACAATTTTTAATAGCTAATTAATTCTTAATATTGTCCCTCTAGGTATTACTAAATATATCTTGATATTTTTTTGTAATAATCTATAGCCTCAATATTAGAATCTAATGCAAGTAATCAAATAGGATTAGAAAACAACAATTTACCTAATAGGACAGGACCAGCACCAAAGCAAGCAAGACTAGCCATCCCACGCCTTGAGATCTGGGAATTGAAATACTGAAAGGTGGCTTTCAAGCCAAAGAATAGATAAGGGCCAGGTTATCACTTTAGAATTGACCAGTCGCTCACTAAGCAAGACCAGCCAGCCCAAGATCGCTTGTAATCCAGTGACTTTCGTTCTACCAATCGGACTCGGCCCAATCTTTTACTACTACCCCAAATATTAGTCCAAATCGTGAGCGGAGATATGGGATTTCAGATATCAATATATGGAATTTCCATATATTAATATCTATATACGGTTGAATCACTTACACATTATGATCAATAAGGAGAATTTACGATGCAAGATCTAAAGACCTATCTTTCCACAGCGCCTGTGATAGCTATTTTATGCGTCAATTTTTTAGCCGGCCTATTGATAGAAATCAATCGTTTTTTTCTAGATGCTCTTATTCTTTCCTTTTTTTTAATTTTTTTCCTACCCTTAAAGCCCATGAATAGGATCGAATATTCCTCCATAATCTATCTCCTTTTTCCTTAAGGAAGCCTTCCCAAGAGGACTTAGATCTATCTATGATTTATGCTTTTTTCTTTTCATTTTTTCTCTTTTGTTCCGATAAACATATTGTCCGATCTTATCACCTTTCTGGAGAACCCGTAGTGCAATAGTTCGTTCCCTGTGAATAGAAACAAATATTAAAAAAACTTGATTAGATCCAGAACCAGAATAAGTGCATAGAGGTACCTATCAGAAATTTGATCCGGGTTGCCCGGGACTCAAACCCGGAGCTCGTCGGATGGAGTGGATGATCCGCTCCTTCAGTATCAGTAAGAGCGAGAAATCTCTCCCCAAACCGTAATGAAATAAATCAAATGAGATTAGAAATCAACATCTACACTGAAATCAATGCATCTAGTGCATGCAATAAAATAGGATTACAAATCAACGTCTACACTGAAATCAATACATCTAGTGCAAGCAATAAAATATAATTAGTAATCAACATCTACACTGAAATCAATGTATCCAGTGGAAACAATCAAATAGGATTCGAAATGATCATCTACACTGAAATAAATGCAATTAGTGTAAGAAATCTTCTTCACTCTCTCCTCCCTCCATTTAGTCTTGAAAAATATTTTTAATAATTTACATACTCAAGATTAACAACATCTAATCCATCTAATGCAAGCAATCAAATAGGATTACAAAACAACATCTACACTGAAATCAACACATCTAATGCAAGCAGTCAAATAAGCCTGGAAAATAACATCTACACTGAAATCCATGTATCTAGTGCAAGAAATCAAATATAATTAGAAATCAACATCTATGCTGAAATCAATTCATCTAGTGTAAGCTATAAAATAGGATTAGAAAACACCATCTACACTAAAATCAATGCATCTAAAGAAACCAATAAAAAACAATTAGAAATCAACATCTACACTGGAAATCAATGCATCTAGTGCAAGCAATCAAATAGGATTAGAAATTATCATCAACACTGAAATCAATACATCTAGTTCAAGCAATCAAATAGTATTATAAATCATCATCTATACTGAAATCAGTGCCTCTAGCGCCAAAAATCTTCTTCCTTCTCTCCACACACCATATATATCTATATCTCCCTCCATCTCTCTTTCTTTGTTTCTCTATCTCAAACTCCTCAAACACACACGCTCTCTCTCTCCATGTCTATCTATATCTCCATCTCTCTCTCCCTCTCCCTATCTCTCTCTTCTTCACTCTATTCACCTCCCATCTATATCTCTATCTCCCTTTGCATCTCCTTTATCTCTCTCTATATCACCCCCAAAAAATACACACTCTTTCTCCATATCTATCTATCTCTACCTCCATCTGCATCTCCCTCTCTATCTCTCTTCCCTTTCTCTCCCTCTCTCCCCCTTCTATCTCTCCTCCCTCGTGCTTTCCTCTCTCACTCTCTCTATCTCCCTTATCACTCCCTCTCCCTCTCTCTCCACCTTTATTTCTCTATGTATTCCTTCTTACCTTCCTCTCTCTCCCACTCCCTCTCTCCTTCTCTCTCTCACACGTTCTCTCTCTTCCTTCCTCTCTCTCCCACCTCCCTCTGTCTCCCCCTCCTCTCTCTCTCTCTCTCTCTCTCTCTCTCTCTCTCCAACTCAGTCACTATCTCCTTACCTCTCTCCTTCTCTCCCCCCTTCCTTCCATCTCTCCTTCTTCATCTTTCTATCTCACCCCAAAACATACACACACTCTCTTCATCTCTCCCTTGTCACACCCCCCCCCCCCCTCTCTCCACTTTTCTCTCTTTATGTATTTGTTCTTCACTCCCTCTCTCCCCTTCCAAATCCATCTCTTTGTCCCTCCCTCTCAAGTCCTCTCTATGGTCCTTCCCCTCTCCCTTTCTCTCCTACCTCCTTCTCCCCCCCCCATCTCTCTCTCTCTCTCTCCCTTTTTCCTCCTCTCTCTCTCTTACGCTTCTCTCTCTCTCTCACTCCTCTCTCTCTCTCTCTCTCTTCATTACTCCTCTCCCCTCCATTCTATCTCCATCTCTCCTTTGTCACTCCCTCTATCTCTCCACCTATATCACTCTGTCTTTGTTATTCCCTCTATATATATCTAGAGTTAATTATATATCATGATATATTAATATATATTATAATATAACAAAATGAATATCATATTAAATTTAATATTGTATTAATCCAAAGTTATTAAATTGAATAATATTAATATTAGATATCAGTTGAATCCCTAAAATCGATATCTACTATAATACACTACTAAAACCCCCAATACTTAATATTAATATTATAATGTATCAATATTAATATAAGATTAATACTAATATTTTAATATCAATATTGAATTTAATGATGTTTTTCACATAGCATGATAACAAAATTTATAATAAAACTACATCAAATTAATATATATGGTTTTTCCTTTTAAAGATTCATTTTACAAATATTTAATTAAAAGAAGCATTAAAAGATTTTGGAGCAATTTTTTCGATTCTTTGTGTTGAATTAACATTTTTTCTTTTGATTTAAAAAATGGTATTGGCTTGATTAAAGAGTAAAAATGTTTAAACTTTTACCTAATTTGGAACTTTAATGTCATAAATTTTTTGTTAAAAGTAAATTTATGATCCATTCAAATTCAAATATATGATAAAAGAGTTATTAAACATATTAGCGATTTAAGATTCAAGTGAATGTTTTTGTGGACATTAATAAAAATTATTTTTATTATTTTTTGAGAACGTGGCATACTTACACATCGTGATCATACTGGATTGTAGAATGCATCTTTCGGCACAAAAACTAAATGATAAACATATGATATATAATAATGCAAAATGCTAAGATTAAAATTTTCATTTAAATAAAGTTGATAAGACAAAACTAAATGTGATCCTAACTATGATATTAAACACATCATGATTTCAAGAAGATTTAAGAAATAATTACAGTATGTACCATTATAATTATATGCCTAATGTATATTTTATTTTATTTTTATTTTTATATATTAAGGATCCAACGAAAAATAACAAGCTAGTTAGGGACTAACCTAACTGTTGTCCAAAGACTGGACTCCGTTGAATGTTGCGATAAAGTTGAAAGACAAAATTATGAAGTAGAACCCAAAAGATAGTAGAATATGAGATAAAAGCCGGTTGTTTGACCTAAAAGATAGTAGAATATGACATAAAAGCCGGTTGTTACATATTTATGTTTTTAGGGGAAAGATTGCATTTATGTTTTTATTCGTTATTTTGGTCATTTTGTTAGTGGTGTATCAGATCCGTGTTTTTAATTTGGACTCCACACATGAAAATTTTATATATTTGGATTGTGATATGTAATTTTAAATTATTATGGATAAAATATTTTATCATATATATAATAAATATTAATAAAATTAAAATAGAACCACTTACTATTTATATATAAATCAAAATATATTATAAATTAATTTTAATTAATTTTTATAATTAAAAATATAATATATTTTAGACTCTAAATTGATAATAAATTTTAGATTCTAAGTTTTGTAATTTAATCATATGAGACAATCATATAAAGTATCTATTCACAATAATGCTTAGATTTTTTGTTTTTGGAAGTGGTTCCAAGTTCATTCTAGATAAGTTTTAGTTATCAACTAATATTGATTGAGTCTTACAACCAAATTGACGACAAATCAATTCTATGGATTTATTTTTAATGGTTCCCAATATTTGTTATACAGTTCGATGCGGGGCATAGTAGCTTTAATATTTATGGAAAGTAATATAATGCAAGAAATAGACAAACTTGCTGATTTTGTCTTAACTCATTTATTTTTTATACATTTCCTTGGATATCATGAAAAATAATCCAATTTTGATAATGTTATTTCAAATTTTTTTATGTAATTCATGAAATTTACTTTTTAATAATATTTTTTGTTGTCTTAATAACTGACGAAATTAAATAAATTTAAAATAATGATATTAATTTAAGACATATACATAAACATATTTTTTTATGATCTTCAAATTGTGTAACTATACAAAAAATTGAAGAATACAGATTAACATTGAGCCTTCTTGAGTAGATTAAGAAGAATTCAATATCTTTTAATCATTTTAGTGTACATATAATTTTTTGTATGCTAAGATGTATATCAATATGTGACATAATCATAATCAACCATCGGAAACCATGGTCTATCATAGTCTTCGTAAAATTTATCGTTACACTTGCATCAAATTGATGGACTAATCAAGGACAGCCAATGATGCCCTTAGAGTAGTTGAACATATTATCTATAATCTTATTACATCATGTCCTACACATCCCACATGTGTTTTAATAAGATTTGATAGCCATGTGGGAGTTCCATCAGATCAATTATTCCCTTACATTGTTCTTATTATGCCTATTAAAGTAGTTCATACTAAACAAAATATATTGAGACTTGCTTGGGGATTGATAATCCATAAGTCCTAGAGATAGACATTAAACAAGGAAACTATTAATCTTGGAAAGACAAAGCAACAAGATCCCACTTTCACTGCAACATATCAAATGATCTTTAATTTCAACCTCCATTTCCATATGATCAACATGGAAAGATGGAAAAGTGTGTGTGTGTGTGTGAAGGAGATATAACGACAAAAATTTCTATGTAACTTATGTATTTTTAAATATCTTCATCATATCACATCTTAATAATATGATGTGGTATATTTGTTATTCAATATCTTAATCATTTCATTTTGTTATGCATCTTTATCACTAAAAATTGTTACTTTGTTATTATTTGGATTCATAATGATGTAAAGGATCAAGTTCATCTCAAACGTATACATATACATAATGATGATCATCTAAAAATTTAATCCCTTGGGTTTATAATATTAAACCCTTGGGTTTATTAATGTAAGGGTTCATATTCCTAGGGTATAAAATAATTCACAACCATGGTCACATTGTGAAAAAATTATCTCATGGTCCAACGTCGCATTGCGACAACCATGGTCATTCATGGCTAACCATGGTGCAACATCGCATTGTGACAAATATTTTCTCAATATGAAAATCAATTTTGGTCCAACTTTGCATTGTGACAAAGTTTCCCTCAATATGAAAATCAATCATGGTGAGCCATGGTCAAGCATGGTCAAATGTCACACTATGACAAAGATTATCTCAATATGAGAATCAACCATGGTCAACCATGTTTGTTTTAGGTTTTATAATATTTATCTTGGGGTTTATATACCTTGTGTTTACAATATTAATCCCTTGGGTTTAATATTATTCCCTTGCGTTTATAATATCAATCATGGTCAACCATGGTCAATCATGGTCAACCTTGGTCCAATGTCGCATTGTGACAAAGATTGTTTTAATATGAAAATGAACCATGGTTAACCATGGTCCAATGTCGCATTGTGACAAAGATTGTCTCAATATGAAAATCAATGATTGTTAGCCATGTTTATTTTAGGGTTTAAAATGTTTATCTTATGACTTATATACCTTGGGTTTATAATATTAATCATTTGTGTTTAATGTTATTCCCTTGGGTTTATAATCCCTTGGGGTTTTAGTATTTATCACTTGGGTTTATTATTCCCTTGGGTATATAATATCAATCCCTTGACTTTATTAATCTAAGGCTTAATATTCTTAGGGTTTAATATTTTTCCCTTGGGTTTATAATATCAATCCCTTGGGTTTATTAATCTAAGGGTTCATATACCTAGGGTTTTATATTATTCCCTTGGGTTTAATATTATTTACTTGGGTTTATAATCCCTTGGGATTTTAGTATTAATTCTTTATGTTTATAATATCAATCATGTTCAACCATGATCAATCACAGTCAACTATATTTTATAAGATTAATCATGGTCAACTATGGTCAACCGTATTTTATAAAATCAATCATGTTCAACCATGGTCCAACATCGCAATTTGAAAAATATTGTCTCAATATGAAAATCAACCATGGCCAACCATGGTCTAATGTCACATTGTGAAAAAGATTGTCTCAATGTGAAAATCAATCATGGTCAAGCATGGTCCAATGTCACATTGTGAGAAGGATGATTTCAATATGGAAATCAGCCATGGTCAACCATGTTTATTTTAGGGTTTATAATATTTATCTTTGGGTTTATATACCTTGGTTTTATAATATTAATCCATTGGGTTTAATATTATTCATAATCCCTTGGGGTTTCAGTATTAACCTCTTGGGTTTATAATATCATCCCTTGGGTTTATTAATCTAAGGGTTCAACCATGGTCGAGCACGGTCCAACTATGGTCGAGCATGGTCCAATGTCGCATTATGACAAAGATTGTCTCAATATGAAAATCAACCATGGTCAACCATTCTCAACCATATTTATTAAGGGTTTATAATATTTATCTTAGGGTTTATATCCATTGGGTTTATATTATTCCCTTGGGTTTAATATTATTTCCTTGGGTTTATAATCCCTTTGATTTTTAGTATTAATCTCTTGGGTTTATTATTTCCTTGGGTTTATGATATCAATCATGATCAACCATGGTCCAACATCGCATTGTGACAAATATTGTCTCAATATGAAAATCAACCATGGTCAACCATGGTCTACCTTCCCATTATGAGAAATATTGTCTCGATATGAAAATCAATCATGGTCAACCATGGTCCCATGTCGCATTGTGACATGGATTATCTCAATATGAAAATCAAACATGGTCAACCATGTTTATTTTAGGGTTTATAATATTTATCTTAGGAATTATATACCTTGGGTTTATAATATTAATCCCTCGTGTTGAATGTTATTCCCCTGGGTTCATAATCCACTGTGGATTTAGTATTAATCCCTTGGTTTATTATTCCGTTTGGTTTATAATATCAATCCCTTGGGTTTATTAATATAAGGTTTCATATACCTAAGGTTTAATATTATTTCGTTGGGTTTAATATTATTTCCTTCGATTTATAATCCCTTGGTTTTTTCGTATTCATCCCTCAGGTTTATTATTCTCTTATGTTTATAATATCAATCATGCTCCACCATGGTCAATCATGGCCAGTCAAGGTCAACCATTGTCAACATTTTTTTACAAAATCAATCATGGTCTAACGTCGCATTGTGACAAATATTGCTTCGATGTGAAAATCAATCATGGTCAACCATGGTCTAGTGTCGCATTATGACAAGGATTGTCTCAATATGAAAATAAACCATGGTCAACCATGGTCCAGTGTCGCATTGTGACAAGGATTGTCTCAATATGAAAATCAACCATGGTCAACCATGGTCAACCATGGTCAACCATGATAAACCATGGTTAACCATCACCATACATTGTCAATTATGTTTTAAAAAATCGATCATGGTCAATCAAGGTCAACCATGTTTTATGAAATCAATCATGTTCAACCATGGTCCAGCATCGCATTGTGACAAATATTGTCTCCATATGAAAATAAACCATGGTCAACCATGGTACAACTTCCCATTATGAGAAATATTGTCTTGATATGAAAATCAATCATGGTCAACCATCGTCAACCATGGTCCCACGTCGCATTGTGACAAGGATTATCTCCATATGAAAATCAAACATGGTCAACCATGTTTATTTTAGGATTTATAATATTTATCTTAGGGATTATATACCTTGGATTTATAATATTAATCCCTCGTGTTTAATATTATTCCCCTGGGTTCATAATCCCTTGGGGATTTAGTATTAATCCCTTGGGTTTATGGTGGTCAGGGTACAGGCGTAAGTGACAAATGTTCAAATCCAGAAACTATTTCTTCCAATTCTGGCAGAATTTCTTCTTCAATTTCCTTCGGAGTCTCAGTCATTTACCTCCAGAGTTAGATGTTCTGCTAAATTAGCAGAACCACTAAATTTAGCCGCAATTGCCAAATGCTTTACAAATCCTCTAAACATCGCATATCACAATTGCAAGTTCACCGGGTAGGGTTCCTTTACTTATTAACGATGCGATGTGATATTTATCAGCACGCTTCGTACAACATGTCACATTTCGCAACAATGTCGGCCAGGCTCGTTCACTCTTGAACCTTGTGATGAGATATTAACCAACGACCCAACGGTCAAGATTAAAAGTGATTTGACGGTCACTGATATATCGCATGGAGATCTATGCGACGATACCGTCTAATGGAGCTGATAGACTTATAAACCCCAATTTATAACAGTTCAGGTCTGGACTTGAGATTAACACCCGATGACAGTGGTTTTAAGATCTACGACTCGCAGGACTTCATATTACGACAAGGGTCAGACCCAGGCCAACCCCCGCTATTGACTGTGGCACAATGCGTCGATTATGAAATCAATGGTTAATAATGAGTGTGACACTTCAACTTGATTAAGGAATCCATACACCTTTGAACCCTACAGTTGTTAATACACGGCAAAATCAAATTAAATGCGATCACACAAAACAATAGAACTCTAAGTTTTAAGCCAAACTAGAAATTCAAAGATACATAGAGACACTGCGGAGGGATGCAACACCTCCAGGATTGACCAATTTCACACAAAAAATACACAGAGTTATGTTTTCTACAACTTAATCATATATGGCCAAACAAGCCGAATTGGTCAAAATCCTTTTAAAATCATTCATAACTTACATAAATACTATTCCATCCTAACTATCAGATCCTTAAACACTGGATCGAATTTTCCTAATCTTCAACAGTACCAAATCTAGTCGATATTCTCCTTAAAAATCTCAATTGAATAAAAAACTGCATGAATTAATTACAAATCCATTCAATCCCTAAATCCTAGCTCAAATCCTATCTAGAATGCTTGTAACTTTTTTTTGGATTTTTGGAATAAGTTTGAAGCCTTTTGCCTTCAAGCCTCATGCTCCTGCATCAAACTCCTGAGGACAATATTCTTCATGGGCTCTTGTCCATGAGCTCTTCTACAGAATTTCCCAACTTATGTAGCATGGAATTTGTCATCCAAGTAGCTTTAGCAATTGGTTGATCTTTCCATTTGACCAAATACTGAAAAGACTCCTGTCCTCTTGTCCTTTTCAACAATTTCTTGTCCAAAATCCTCTCTGGCTTCAATTCCTTTGCTAAAGGTAACTTTTTTACCCAATCAATCTCTTGTTCTTATTGATCCTTTGTTGTTTCATCTGCCTGTTCCTTTTCATACCTGTATAAGTCAGCAATAGTAAAAATTGGAGATATTCCAGTATCAGGGGGTAATTCAATTTCATATGCATTTGCATAAAAATTTCTCAAGACTTTGCATGGTCAAATTTTCTTAAACTTTAGTTTATTGTACTTTCGTTTTGGAAATATTTCCTTCCTCAAGTGTTCTAAGACCAAGTTTCCAACCTCAAAATTAACTTCTTTTCTCTTCAAATTTGCTCTGCCCTTGTATTTGATGTTGTTGTCATGTAGTTGTTGTTTTACCTGTTCATGTATTGCTTGAACTTCTGTAGCAAAACCTTCTCCTTTAGCACTGCTCCTTTCAGCTTTTCCCAAGTCTCTCAATTCAGACACTCCTCTTGGGTGCATTCCATAGATTATATGGAATGTACTCTGCCCTGTAATTCTATTAGGAGAATCATTATATGCATATTCTGCATGTGCCAATACTTGATCCCACTATTTCGGATGTTCACCTGCAAGACTTCTTAAAAGATTACCTAAGATTCCATTTACAACTTCAATCTGTCCATTATTCTGAGGATGATAAGCAGAACTGAAACTCAATTTAGTTCTGAGCTTCTTCCACAATGTCCTCCAAAAATTGTCCAACAAATCTAGTGTCTCTATCTGAAACAATGCTCTTAGGTAACCCATGTAATCTCACAATTTCTTTAAAAAACAAATTAGCAATATGAGTAGCATCATTGGTTTTATAACATGGAATAAAATGTGCCATTTTTGAAAATATATCAACTACCACATAAATTGAATCATTTCCTCTTTGAGTTTTTGGTAAAACCAAAACAAAGTCCATACTTACCATATCCCAAGGCCTATCTGGAATAAGTAATGGAACATACAAACCTGTATTTTGACTCCTTCCCTTTGTGTACTAACAGACTTTACAATTTTTCATGTACTTTTCTACTTCAGACCTCATGTTTGGCTAAAAATAAAACATGTTCAACTGTTCATAAGTTTTTCCTGCACCAAAATGCCCTCCAAGTCCTCCACTATGTTTCTCCTTGATCAAATTCTCCCTCATAGAACAACTTGGTATGCACAGTTGATTTATTTTAAACAAAAGCCCCTCTTGCAGGAAATAATCCAGCGACTTGCTTCTGTTTAACAAAATAGGATTTATACAAGGTTCAAATGCCTCTTTAATATCTAGATCTTTCTCATATAACTCTTTAAGAGAATCAAAACCCAACACTTGAATTTGAATTTCTTGAACTAAAATGCTTTTTCTACTTAAGGCATCTGCTACTTTGTTTGATTGACCAGTTATATGTTTTAATACAAAATTAAAACTTTGCAGGTATTCTACCCATTTGGCATGCTTCTGGTTAAGCTTCGGTTGTTGCATAATGTACTGTAATGCATGGTTATCTAAATACAATATGAACTCCTTGGACATCAATTAATGTCTCCACTTCTTCAAAGACTCCACCACTACATAAAACTCTTTGTCATAAGAAGAATATTTCTTCTTTGTCTCATTCAGATTTTCACTAAAATAAGCTACAGGTCTGTCCTCCTGACTCAAAACAATGCTAATGGCTTCTCCACTGGCATCACACTTCACTTGAAAAGGTTTATTAAAATCAGGAAAAATCAAAATAGGTTTCTCAGTAATCTTTTTCTTCAACAGGTGGAAGTTCTTTTCTACTTCAGCAATCCATTTAAACGGTTGTCTGTCCTTATTTATTATGTCAATAATTGAAGCATTAATCTTACTAAAATTCCTTATGAATTTCCTGTAAAAACTAGCAAGACCGTGAAAACTTCTTACCTCAAAGACAATTTTTGGTGAAGGCCAGACACTGCAGAGTGACACAACACCTCTGGGATTAACCAATTTCACACAAAAAATACACAGAGTTATGTTTTCTACAACTTAATCATATATGGCCAAACAAGCCGAATCAGTCAAAATCCTTTTACAATCATTCATAACTTACAGAAATACTATTCCATCCTAACTATCAGATTCTTAAACACTGGATCGAATTTTCCTAATCTTGAACAGTACCAAATCTAGTTGATATTCTCCTTAGAAATCTCAACTGAATAAAAAACTGCATGAATTAATTTCAAATCCATTCAATCCCTAAATCCTAGCTCAAATCCTATCTAGAAAACTTATAAATTGACAGCTAAAGGATCCCACTCCTTTGCTTGTAACTTTTTTTTGGATTTTTGGAATAAGTTCGAAGCCTTTTGCCTTCAAGCCTCATGATCCTGCATCAGTTTATTATTCCCTCGCATTTATAATATCAATCCCTTAGGTTTATTCATCTAAGGGTTCTTATTAATAGGTTTAATATTATTTTATCAGGTTTATAATCCCTTGGTTTTTTAGTATTAATCCCTCAAGTTTTTTAATCCCTTGGGTTTATAATATCAATCATGCTCAACCATGCTCAATCATGGTCAGTCATGGTCAACAATGTTTTTTAAAATCAATTATGGTCAACCATGGTAGAATGTTAGATTGTGACAAATATTGTCTCAAGAAAATCAACCATGGTCAACCATGGTCCAATGTTGCATTGTGATAAGGATTTCCTCGATATGAAAATCAATCATGGTCAAGCATGGTAAACCATAGTCCAATGTGTATTATGACAAGGACTGTCTCAATATGAAAATCAACCATGTTCAACCATGGTTAACCATGTTTATTTTAGGGTTTATAATATTTACCTTAGGGTTTATATACATTGGGTTTATAATATTAATCCCTAGGGTTTAAAATTATTCCCTTGGGTTCATAATTCATTGGGGTTTTAGTATTAATCCCTTGTATTTATAATATCAATCACTTAGATTTATTAATATAAGGGTTCAACCATGGTCAAGTATAGTCCAACATCGCATTGTGACCAAAAATGTCTCAATATGAAAATAAATCATAGTCAACTATAAACACTCATGGTGAATTATGGTCAACCATGGTCATCATGGTTAATATGAATATAAACCATGGTGAATCATGGTCAACCATTGTCAACGACGATCCAACATCGCATTGTGACAAATATTTTCCTAGTATGAAAATAAACTATGGTCAACCATGGTTCAATGTCGCATTGTGACAAATATTGTCTCAATATGAAAATAAACCATGGTCTTAGGGTTTATATACATTACGTTTGTACCATTCCCGTGGGTTTAATATTATTCCCTTGGGTGTAATATCAATCCTTTGGGTTTATTAATTTACGGGTTCATATTACTAGGGTTTAATATTATTCCCTTGGGTTTATAATATCAATCCCTTGGGTTTATTAATCAAAGGGTTCATATACCTAGGGTTTAATATTATTCCCTTGGATTTAATATTATTTCCTTGGGTTTATAATCCCTTGGTTTTTTAAAGTTAATCCCTCGAATTTATTATTCCCTTGAGTTTATGATATCAATCATTCTCAACCATGGTCAATCGTGGTCAACCGTGATCAATCATGGTCAAACGTGTTTTGTAACATCATTCATGGTCAACCATGGTAAAACGTTGCATTGTGACAAATATTGTCTCAATATGAAAACCAACCATGATCAACCACATTCCAATGTCGCATTGTGACAAAGATTGTCTCGATATGAAAATCAAACATGGTTAAGGATGGTCAACCATGGTCCAACGTTGCATTGTGACAAGGATTGTCTCAATATGAAAATCAACCATGGTCAACCTTGTTTATTTTAGGGTTTATAATCTTTATCTTAGGGTTTATATACCTTGGGTTTAATACCATTACCTTGAATTCATGTTTCCTTAGTGTTTTAGTATTAATCCCTTGGGTTTATAATATCAATCCCTTCGGCTTATTAATATAAGGGTTCAACCATAGTTGAGCATGGTCCAACGTTACATTGTGACAAATATTGTCTCAATATGAAAATCAATCATGGTCAACCATAAACAATCATGGTAAATCATGGTCAATATAAAAAGAAACCATGGTGAATCATGGTCAACCATTGTCAACAATGGTCCAACATCACATTGTGACAAAGATTTTCCTAGTACAAAAGTCAACCATGGTTAGCCATATTTATTTAAGAGTTTGTAATATTTATCGCAGGGTTTATATGCATTGGTTTTATATTATTACCTTGGGTTTATTATCCCTTGGGTTTATTATTCCCTTAGGTTTACAATATCAATCATGGTCAACCATGATCAACCATTATCAACCATGGTCAACCATGCTTTATAAAATCCATCACGATAAACCACGGTCAATCATGGCCAACCACTATCAACCATGTTTTTATAAAATCAATCATGTCCAACCATGGTCCAACGTCGCTTTGTGACAAAGATTGTCTCAATATGAAAATCAACCATGGTCCAATATCACATAGTGACAAAGATTGTCTCGATATGAAAAGCAATCATTGTCAACCATGGTCCAATTTCGCATTGTGACAAGGGTTGTCTCAATATGAAAATCAGCCATGGTCATCCATATTTATTTTAGGGTTTGTAATATTTAACTTAGGGTATATATACCTTGGCTTTACAATATTAATCTGTTGGGTTTAATATTATTCCCTTGGGTTTATAGGATTAATCCCTTGGGTTTATAATATCAATCCCTTGGGTTTATTAATCTAAGGGTTCATATTCCTAGGGTATAATATTATTGATAGGGTTTATAATATTAATTTTAGGGTTTAATATAAATCCCTTAGGTTCATAATCCATTGAGTTTATACTATAAATTCCTTGGGTTTATAATATTAATCCTTTGTGCTTAATATAATTTCTTGCGGTTTATAATGCCTTGGGTTTGTAATATTAATAATCTCTTTGGCTAATAAATCCAATCAATATGAAAATGAATCATTTTCAATCATGAAAATTAATCATGGTCAACTATAGTAAACCATGGTTGACCATGATTGATATATTTATTTTTAAAAAATAATAATAATTAATTATTATTATTTAATTATTTATTGTTATTATTATTTAATAATTAATTAAGTAATTAATTATTATTAATAAATTATTATAAACAATATTATTGTTCTTATTATTATTTAATTAAATTACTATTATTATTTAATTAAATTATTTAATATTGTTTAATAATAATTTTAATGGATAATATTAGTAATATTAATTAATATAATTATTGAGTAACATCAATAATTATTTTAAAATGCCTATAATAATATTTGATTAACAATAATTAATTTAAATTAATAAGTATTATTAATTATACTAATATTTTTATTATAATAGATTTTTTCTTAATATTATTTTTATTTTTATATATTTATAATTTGTGTAGTAAATCCAAATAAAACTTTAAGCATATATGAATAGCATTTACTAATATAATTGTGTTAATAATATCATCCTATTGATATAGTTACACTGCATGCATGCATTATAATTACAAACAAATATTCCCTCGATGCACATGACTCTGATATGTTACAAACAAATATTCCCTCGATGCACATGACTCTGATATGTTTAGAGTGATTTTGGAGTGACCTGAAAAATACTTAAATCCCTTTAAGTTAACGAAAGTTGTGACGGTTCATGGTCGGAAAAAAATGACGAAGCCATGCCTAAAATTATTTGGCCAATCAAAAATGCATCAGGGAAATCAAAGGCAAAGCCAAGCCTATAGTCATGGCCCTCGACATTATTTGAGTATCTATGAATATGAAGTTGACTCCAGAGGATCAACTTGTTTTATTTAATTCTTGTGATAATTTTTTTTTTTGTTTTTTGTTTTTTTTTTTTTTTACACATGGTGAATCGGTAACTATCAAGTTTAATCCACGGGGATCCAGGATCAAACCTCATGGCTGCCACTATAACACCAAGAGCATAACCAAACCACCTGCAAGTCGGGTATACTAAGATCCTATGATTTTAGCAAGAGCACACCCACGGTAGGGGGGTCCGCCCCTCTAGCCGCCACCACAGCAAGTCACTGTACTCAATGAGATTTGAACTTCGGTCCTCCCGGGCTTCGCCCATGTGACTTACCGTCAAACCACACATAACTGTACAATTCTTGTGATAATGTTATACGAACTCTCTCCGGAAAAACAAAGTCATACATGTTAGATACTTAGGAAGACGGAATAAAATGAATGATGTAGTGTAATTTGTTTTATTTTTTCCCCTAGAAATTATAGAAATTTTGGCAAGATTTTGATAAAATACGGCAGGGATTTTTGTAAATTCAATTTATCGCTGTCGAAATTTAAGATTTTGGGTGCCCCAAAGGTTTTGGATGGTGCTGAATCCACTCCCACTATAAAAAAATGTGATTCAAAAATTGTTACTACAAGATTTATTGAATTTTTTTTTGCCAGATTCCAACCACTTTTGACTGTCTAAACAAGTCCTCTGCCTTAATAGAAGACGCCAAAAAAAACATATATTTTTTTTAATGTCAACCATCCAACTTGCAATTGTCTTAAATACACCAACTGGAAGTCGAAGCCATTGCCGCTTTCTCATTGGTTGTAGCAAGGATTATTGATGGTCCTCTATAAATCTAGTTGGAATTTATGATTTTTTATTATTTTAGTTCAAGCCTGTAGTGAAGAGAACTGAGGTGGGTGGTATCCAGGAAGATCCTAAAATAAATTGACCCACTCTGAATTGGGTACCCACACTAACACCAATGATACTCCATTCCAGGAAGTAGGGAGGGTGAAATGAAAACTCAAATAATTTAATAATATCTAAATAATTAAAATAAAGACAATAAAATCAAGGAGAGATAGAAAAAATATAAAAAAAGATAATAAAAAAATAGAAGGGCTCAAGGATTAACTAACCAAATAGGTAGACGAAAAAGGGGAAGAAAATAAGGCTAACCAGCATAGATCCATCTTAAATACGGATCTAAAATGAGCCGAGAGGGATCCAGTCTCTTGACGTGCAATTTTTTTTATGAGGTGAAATTATTTAAATATTTTATATAGTTAATTAAATTTTTTAATTTTTTAAAATTTTTATTTTGGGTGACATGAGTAAAATTTCAACTTTGATGACGGACGAACATCCTTACACATCATACTGGGTTACACACCAACATAGATCCATCTTAAATATGGATCTAACTTGAGCCGAGAGGAACCAATTTCTTCATGTGTAAATTTTTTTATAAGCCGACAATATTTAAATGTTTTGTATAGTTTTTTTTTTTTTAGATTTTTCATAAATTTTATTTTGGCAGACATGAGAAAAATTTTAATTCAATTTTGATGATGGATGGACAACACTACACATCATACTGGACTATAGAATGAGCCTTTCATCTCAAAAAATAAATGTAAATATGCAGGTCTGTGGATCCAAATATTGAACAAGGATGAACAACTGAATTTGGAAAAAAATGAAGTTTGATTAAATTAGAAATGAGAATAAATATAATAAAAAAACTAATTTTCATGGACTGAAATAACTAAAAAGGATAATAAGAAGAAGAGGGAAAATGGGTGAAGGTGGATGGTAAAAAGGATAATAAAAATAAGAGAGAAAATGGATGAAGGTGGATGGGTTGGGGTAGGGTCATGAGAAAATTGATGAATATCATACTTCCAAATTTGGTTTAATTTGTCAATTTCAAGAATATTCTCTATATTTTTACTCTATTATCAAATTTACTCTATTTTATCAAATTTCAAAATATTTCAAATTCTACCTATCAAAACGAAATTCACTTAAAAAAACAACAGAATGTTAAATTAAAATAACAACATTTTTAATGTAAATAAAATTTCTATTTTTAATGTAAATAAACTTGCTTAACAACATATATTATCATAATATATTTAAAATTTTGCTTTACATTTTTTAATAAAAATTATAATAGGATAAAGTATTACACAAAGATAAAACATTGTGAGAGAAAAATTCCATTCCTGAAATACTTTTATTAACCAAAACGAAGATTTTCCTAAAAAAAATTTTTAAATATTTTAATTAATAAAAAATGAGTGAGAATTTTTTAAAATATTTTAATAATAAAAAATGAGTGATTCTCTTTAGACTTCTCTTTTAAATATATCTATTTCCAATATTATTAAAAATATTATGAAATTTAATATAAATAAATAAATAATGCATTCTATTTATATTTTCAATAATTTGTAACTTCAAAAAAAAATTATTATATGATTAATGTTCAATATATCAATGAGCTTTGAGTTGATGGTATATATATATATATATTCCGGCAAGAAAATCACCAATTCGAATCAAATCCCGTAAAATTATTTGTCTAATATTCTTTGGAATATTTTTAATTATAAAAATATAATACACAAACAATATGAGATATTGACACTGAATTTGCAATGTTGAAAGGAGTTCTAGGGATTGATGATGCATTAGATGGGTTACAAACATCATTTTTTGCAACAAATATTTCTAATGTATGACCAGAGATTGATATTATTTGAAATTGGGTAGAGAACCCTTATGGAAAGGAACAAAACCCTAATGCAAAGGAAGTGCTTAGTTGGCCTTACATTGGTTAATCTCCAATTAATGAATATAAAACAATGGGATTATTCGATATGGCATTTCCAGCATTCCTCTTAAAGGGTGAAGCAGATTGGTTGCAAGCACAAAAGAGAAATGTCCACCTTCATGAGTATATAAAACATCTTCTCCAATATCATGACAACGAGTTTGGAAGGCACCCACGATTCAGATACTTTTTACTTAATATCATCATGAGACATCGTGCTCAAGCTTCCTCTGTAGTTTTTGTAAAGAATAATTTGACAGATCTACCAACAACAGTAGAGAGTTACGAGAACATCTACAAAATCTTCCAGAATCACGACTTGGAGAAAGATTAATGTGATTTGGAATTGTATTGATAGGTACACATGCATATTGGAATAATTTTCGTGCTGATCTATCTAACTTAGTTCAAATTGGGTGTCCCACAATATTCTTTACATTAAGTGCAGCAGATATGCAATGGCCAAATTTACATAATTTAATGTCAGGAACATGTCGCACAAATCCAGCAAAAGCAAGAAAATGGAGACGTCAAAATGTAATTAACAATCCTCATATTGTAGCATATTATATGCACCTAAGGCATACAATGTTTCGAGATGAAATTTTTGAGAATTTTCATCATGCTACAAATTATTGGTGTCACTATGAGTGGCAACATCGCTAATCTCCACATGTACATGGATTTATATGGCTAAAATATGCTCCTAACATGGACACATTGAACTGGGATGATCCTCCATAGGTTAAATTTTATAAATAATATTTTGATGGATGTGTAGATGCAATGAATCCACGCGATCGACATTAATCTGATCCTATGATTGATTATGAAGAACTTCTTAATTGTGTTGAGCGTCACATCACATGCAATGAAATATATTGCCTCCGAAAGAAATCAAGAAGATTGGTATGTCGATATAAGGCACTGTGGGATCTATGTGATGAGTCAAAACTCTATGTTGATGAGAATGGAGAAAAGAAATATGAACCAAGACGAAATGATGATAGATTGAATATGCACAATCGTGAAACATTGATGATGTGGAGGGCTAATATAGATTGGAAACATGTTCTTTCAAAGTGCGTCGTCATTAATTACATAGAAAAATATGTTGCAAAATCTAAAAAAGGATAAAAAACATTCCATCATATGTTGATGCGTGTATCTTCTATTCAAAATCCAAATGAACCCGCAACTCGTGTATACAAGAGTTTGTTGTGTGAAACTATTGTTGACAGAGATATCAGTGCACAAGAGACATGTCATTTGCTTCTAGATCTCCCTCTTTCTGAATGTAGTTGTTGATTTGTGGTTCTAAATGTTGGTATGAAGGTTTTCAAAGAAGTACAAATTTATACATACGATGCCGACAATGATAATTCCCTTGTTGATGCATATACCAAGAAACCTACTAATATTGATCACCTTCCATTGATATATGTCACAAAATCATGGTCATATGATAAACGTCAACGTGGGAAAAAAAGGTTACAATGGAAGAATGTAGCTATTGTATATGTGTTCCCTCGATTTACCTTAATTCCTAATTGAGAATATGACAAGTTTGCTGAATTTTGTTGGTTTGAGTTGTTACTATACAATACCTTTCATTATTTTCACAAAGATATAGGTTAGACAAATGATGAGATTATGCATAATTGAGAAAATTTTCGATACCAACCATGGCATGTTTATCGCAATCCATTGCATCCAATTGATTCATATGAATCTAATGAATGAGTTCAAAATCTACCTGCATATTTTAGAGAGAATAAGTGGGATATTCTTTGTGGATTGTATAAGAATAAATATATAAATTACAATGAGTTTGGGATGATGGGACATAGAGATCATGATCATGCTTATAATTGGAATACAAATTTTGTTGATGAAGTCACCTCTAATCATGCTATTCATTTCATATCTAAAAACTGAAAGTTGAATTCACTTTGCACTAATTAGAGAAAATCATTTGATATTATCCTTGACCATTATAGATCAGGGGATGGCCAATTACTCATGCTAATCCAAGGAACTACATGTACATGAAAGTCTTATTTGATTTGAGCCATTAAAAAATAACTTGAAACCGAGTCCTTCCCTGGAAAGAGTCCATTACTACTTTTAGCTCCTATAGGGGTTGCAACATATCTGTAAAAAAATAATTTTGTGCTTCAAATTCCAATAAAAGACATAAAAACCTCTGAAGCAACAAAGTTTACTTACATTCCAAGAATACACGAAGCATGTGAAATATATTCTGATAGATGAAATTATTTTTATTGGAAGAAATCTTTTAATAAACATTGATTCAAGTCTTCGACGAGCTTTCCCAAAAATGAAACAGTTCTTTTTGGTGGGAGGTCAATTATATTGGTCGATGATTTGCGACAGTTGCCACCTATTATGGATAAACTTGTATATGCATGTATTGGTCCTGCAAAAGAATTATGGAAATCATTCACAATGGTTGTGACACTTGATACAGTGTTTTGACAAGATGGAGAGAGAAATCAACCAAGAAATTTTTGCAATTTGTTGATGAATGTAAGGGATGAAACATCAACTATGGAAGATTGGAAATTACTCACAACTCGTACAAATAGACACTTGGATACTTCCACAATAGAGTAATTTGATAAGGAAATACATTTGTTTGTGACAAATGATGATGTACAAAAACATAATAAGCTTTTTTTAAGAAACCTAAATTGTCCCATTAAAGCCAACATGTGTATTTAGCATATTAAAAATGATTATATTAATGTTAGATGAATTTACATATCATTAATAAAATTAATCATATGTTCGTTAGATTTTTTTTGGCCGCACATGAATGAAACCGGTGTAGATGCATCTTAAATCCGGATCTATCAAGCATTGAGAGGGAACAAATCTCTCGATGTGCAAAACTTTCCTCAAGTTTTTCACTCAAAAAATAGGTTTTCACCTCGGGAGATTTGATCCCTCTCGGCGCTTGATAGATCCGGAGTTAAGATGGATCTAGGATGGTTTTAAAATTATTTTTAAACTAGCCTACATCTATCTTAACTACAGATCTACTAAGAGGGATCAAATCTCTTTTCACTCTAAAAGAGATTTGTATATCAAGAGATTTGATCCCTCTTAGCGCTTAGTAGATATCAAGCTAAGATGAATCTAGAATGGTTTAATTTCCCCCTTTAAATAAGCTATATTCCACATGAATACCATGGGTCAATACCATGGGCCATTTTTTTTATAGGGTTATTTTTATTTTTATTTTTACTTTTCATTTTATTTTTTACCAAGCTAAAATGTTTACATTACATTATGTTAATATTTTTATTTAATTTTTATTTTTATGTAATTTGACTTAGTTAAAATGTTAAACATGACATTACAATATCTCTAACACATTGGGCTGGAGAGTGCATCTTGGCCCAATAAATTCAAAAATATATAAATTTAAATATTTTAAAGAGAAAATATAAAATATTAAAATAGATTATATTTCAAACTAGGTTGAGTCAAGCTAGGTCAAGCTTTGGTGCCTCTTAGTTTAATTCTACCAACAATGTTTCTCGTCCTCAACCCCTCCCCACGAAATTTAAACTTGTAACTTGATAGAGACTGAACTCCACAAAAAACAATTCATCTACACCCTCCTCTCTCTCTCTATAGTACTATAATATTTAAATGGAATACTTTTCTAATATTTTGTTTATATTCATATTAATTATTAACTTTAAACCATTTATTATATTATTAATATTTTATACAATTTATTATCAACTTTTTACTTTTTTATTACACAATTATAATAACAATGAAACCAATTAATCATTTTAAATAGTAAATAAATAAATTAAATATTTATTAATATTTCAATAATTATAATAAATTATTAAAACAAATAATAAATATATTCTTTATTTATATATAAAACCTAGAGCTAATTTTTGGACAACAATTATTGTATATGGTATGAAATTATAATGAAAAAAAAATTAAAATCATTAAAAAATTATGGCAGAATTATGTCAATTCCGATCGAATATTCTCGCAAGGCTATGTCAATTCTCATCCACATATATAAAGAGATTTGATATTTTATGGCGCTTGCTAGATCTAAAGTTAAAATGGATATATGTTGGTTTATTTCCCCCCTTTAAATAAGCTATATTGCACATGAATACCATGGGTTCTCATGAATGTGGAACTCAAAAGCCACCACCAAGTAAAGTTTACCTTAACTAATCAACAAAATAATAATAATAATAATAATAACCTAGAATTTTTATTTTAACCTACGTTTTTTTTTACAAAGTTAAAATGTTTACATTACATTAATCCTTTTATTTATTTTTATTTTTATGTTTTTTAATCGAGTCAAAATGTTTACATGACAAGACAAGATAACACATTACAACATCTCTTATATATTTCACTAGAAATCACCTCTCGATGCAATTAAAATACTATAATATTTAAATTAAAAAGATATATATATATATATATATATATTTAATAATATTTTGTTTATATTCATATTGATTATTAATTTTAAAATATTCATTATATTATTAATATTTAATACAATCTATTATCTTCTCTTTCCTTTTTTTAATTACAAAATTATTATAATAATAAAACTAGTCAATTATAATTTGTAAATATTTTATTTACTTTCCTCTTGAATTTACTTGTACAAACTATGGGTCCATGGTAAGGGCTAGGAATGAAAAGATGATGCATATAAATGTTCTTTCTATTTTATAGTAGTAATAATAAAATATGTTGCATATGGTTAGCCATGCAAATTATGGTGGGAAAAGGTGTTAAAGAGAATCTCACATTCCAGACAGTTACATGATAGTTAGGAAAGACGTAAGGGCTTTGGGCAAAGGCAGTTGTTTGCCCATATTCCTTTCCTTAGATATAAATTATCTCAGTAGAGGGAAAATTTTGGCCAAGAGGGCGAGAGGGGAAGAGCATGACGAAACCTTATTGTTTTGGAGCCTGGTTTGAGGTAGCTCCAAAAAATATATAGCTACTGAGCTTCAAATTCCTCAGAACATGACACTGTTAGAGGAAGGTAGGATGATGGTAGGAGGAATGTTGTGCTGGACTAGGTGTGGTCTTTGTCAAAAAATTGTTCAAGATGCAATATTTGCTTGGGGGGAGTTCTGATAGAGGGAACCAGTTCTCAATGGTTGGAAGGAGCATTCTTTTCCCCACTGTGATTTTCATGGTAGGCCAAATTGGTTAAAGCAAATAAGTGATGTGTTTAAGTGATTTTTTCTTGCATGTATATTTTTTTTATGTTCTAGAGTTGCTTTGTTTATGATTTAAGACCGTAGTGTTACAATATTTAATATTAAAGGTAAGTTAGGTTAGTTACCAAGCCTTCATAAACTATATATATATATATATATATATATATATATATATATATATATATATATATATATATATATATATATATATATATATATAGATAGATAGATAGATAGATAGAGCTTAGTGACAGTCCTGAACTCTAGAAATAATGTTTGGAAAAGGAGAGAAGACCCCTGAACAACCCCCATCTGTACTTCTAGACTAGGTTTATAACATGCATACTAAATATAGTTAGAATAACATTTGCAAAATATGCAAACAACTTGACATTAATCTATACATAATCCATAATACCAGAGATTTTAATCTATAAAGCAAACCACGTAACCATAGGAAGAAAGGGGAGAAATTTTATGCATTTATGGGAGAAGGCAATGTAATCTCTAAAGTCTAAATGTAAAAATCATAGAAGAAAGCAAAAAAAAAATGCGTTGTGTCCCTTAAATTCATTAAAAAGAAAACTATGATAAGATGCATAATGTCTCTTATTGAAAAGAGAAGAAAATTTAATTTGTATTCCATAACAAACATAGAAAAATAATCTTGAATATAATGGTAAGAGTCAAATTACGTTACAAGCATTTAACTATAGAAGGAGGCTCAAACATAACTACAAAAGAGAATTGTATTATAAGCATTTAACCATACATGCAATCATTAGTAGAATGAAGACTACTATGGAACAACCCTTATAACTTTTTTTCTTATAGATAGAAAAAATTTTGAATACACATATGGGAGAGTGAATAACCAAATCAACCCTCGAGTTAATGTAAACATAACAAGTCTGCTACACATAATTCACACAGTTGGTACAAGTTATTTATGTTGAGAATGGAACCCTTGATATCAAGTCATGGTGGCAACAAGGACACCCTTACAAGGCTGCAAGACCATAAATATAAATTACTTAAGCATAGCTTCATTAAAGTGTTGGCCAAAGAGTTACATTATTCTGTCAAAACAAAGCCCTAACTCAAAGGCTACTAGTAACCACATATGACCTCTTGGTGTAAACCTAGAGAACATAAAAGTAAGAAAATATAGTAATAACTTGAGCCATGTCGTCGACCTATAAAAGGATCCTCAATAGTTATGACTTTAAGACAACATACATTCCAATGAAAGGAAGAAAACTAAACTTACAAATATACCAAATGGAAAGGAAACTCGTTAATGTTTGGGGTACCATTGAATATTGACATCAATGTTTAAATTGAATACATTCTTACCTATTAGAGAAATACCTAGAACCAACCATACTACCTATGGCCCTACATGAGTAATGAATGATCTTGTAAAATCATAAGAGGAAGATAAATGCTAAAACTACTAATAATCACCTAGGGTTTACAAATGAGTGAGTTTACCTTGTGTGGCAGCTATGCATGCCAAATGAAACCAGGTGAATGTGGTTATAGATGGTAAACCTATTATAAACCCATAGAAATTCCAGTATATGTCTAGAAATCCAACATCAATTAAAGAAAAAATAAGTACTAACCTGCAGGGAATGATAATGTGGAAAATTTAGAAATGATTATACCCAGATCTCAATAATGGAGAGATTACCCTATGAAATGGAGAAACTAAATAAAAAAGGAGTTCACCATACCTTCTTGCGGTAAGGACCTGACAAAAGTCAATAGACTTAACAATTGCAGGATGGTCGTCAAACGTAAGCAGTGAGTGCACTGCACTTGGAAACGAGGAATTGCAGATATTTCCTTGGAGGCAAGGGAGCACAACTGGGAGTGGTGAGGAACTGTGGGATAGGGGGTATTTACCCCATAACTATATGTTATGAAACCAACTCATAAAAGGATAGAAAATATGGATCAACGAGTTAAAAATCAGCCTTTTTGAGGGGCAACCTCCTTTACATTACTAAATGAACAATTTTTGGATGATACAAATGACAAGACCTCCTTTGTATATATAGGAGTCTAAGGGGTCATAATATAATTAGAGCCAAAATAACAATAATAATGTAAGGGCACAATAATAACAATAGTGGGCTTCCATGAGGCACAATAATAATAATATGGGAACTACATGGGCACAACAATATAATAAGGGGGTTGCACTAATAACAATATGGGGTTACACTAGTAGTATAGGGACCTAACATGCCCCTCTCCTTCAAAATGTGTTTTCCTAAACACTTGACCAATTTTGGATGCTTTTGTATAAAAATTTTGTCCTCCCATGTGGAATCTTCACTAGGTAAGTTCTTCCACTTGATGAAATACTCTGAAATTGATCAATTTCGTAGTTGTCGGGTTCTTGTTTCCATGATTGCTTCAGGTTCCAATATGATTTTTCCTTCCTCGTCAAGTTTTGGAAATATTGTTTGAACTGGGATCTTCTCGCCTATAACCTTCTTTAAGCATGAAACATGGAAAACTGGGTGCACTCTGAAAGATGCAAGAAGCTCCAATTTGTATGCCATAATACCAATCTTTTGTAACACCTTGTACGAACCATAGTACTTTGGTGATAATTTATTATCCTTCTTAGCTTTCTTGAGGGACATTTGTTTGTATGATTGAAGCCGTAAAAATACCCAATCACCTACATCAAAACTTCCTTCACTGTGATGTTGTTCCGCTTGTTTCATTCGATTCTACACCAAAGTGGGGTTATCCTTTAAAAGTTGGAGAACTTGTTGTTGATGATTGATATGATCTTTCATAGCTTGAACCTTTTTCTTCTTGATATGTCCTTCTATCTTGAGAGTTTGAGGAGTGATAATTCCTACCAATGCATTACAAGATATGGTTAGATTTATTTCTTGATTCGTGATGTGATATTTCACTTCTTGAACCTTTTTCTTCTTGATATGTCCTTCTATCTTGAGAGTTTGAGGAGTGGTAATTCTTGCCAATGCTTTACAAGATATGGTCGGATTCATTTCTTCTTTCTCTAGGGTTGGTTCCTAGTGTATATCCTCTTCTTTTGGCTTTTATTGATCCTTTTATTCCTCCTCTTCACAATCTATGTAAAATAATTTCTTCTGAGCACAATTATGATCTTTAGTATATTTTCTATCACAATTGTAACAAGGCCATTTTTCTCTTTGTTCTTCCAGTTTTTGTGGTGTCAACCTTGTAGGTGGTGAAAGGCTAGGAGAAACAACAAATACATCTTTATAGTCATGAGTCGTAGGCTTCCTTGTTTCCATAATTTTGCTTTCAATTTTTCTTTCCAACTTGTATGTCTTCTCCAATGAATCAGGTTTCCAAAGACGAACCTCATGTTGAATATTATCCTTTAAAGTCCCTATGAAGACGTCAATCCTTTGCTTCTCTGGAATATCATTTACCCTTATATTCAATTTTTGGAAGTCCTCAATGTGCTCTTCCATTGAAACCTTTTGTTTCAGATTTATCAATTGGCTAAAGAAGGTGTTTCTCTTTGTATCCTCATAATGTGCTATCATTTGCTCCATGAAAATTGACCAGGTGACAAGTGGTTTATGAGAACAAAGCCCTCTATACCATACAAATTGATTTGGTTCTAAATATAAAGATGCAATATGTACCTTTTGTAACAATTGTACATCATGTAGATCAAAATATTGCTCCATATGTAGTATCCAATTTACCAGATCCTTGCCATCAAACTTCCTCATATTGTTTTTTCTTGATTTTAGGAGCTCGATCTTGAAACGACTATAACTCTGTAATTTCAGATCTCCAAGTTCTGAAATTGTGTCCTGTGGTAGCTCTCTGAGTCCTCTTTCTAACCCCACCAGTCTGATCAATATTGGATTCTTCAAGAAAGAGTTATGCCAAATCTCCTATGATGACCTGATTATAGACTAGTTCAGTAGAGCAAACTTGTATGACTTGCCACGTGTTATTGTTTCGACCTTCGAACCTGAAAAAAAATACACAGAAAAGTACAATTTGTCCTCTTTCTGTAAATTCTTACGAAATTTCAATTTTATGCTTAGAGAGAAGGTTATGAATATTTTCCCAGGGTCACCTGTTTGAAATGTAATTTGGGAGTCTACAAAACCCTAACTTCCTTGCATCCTATCTCCGAAAATATAGTGAGAAAATATCTGAAATTCGGACCCAAGGTTCATCAAGATTTGGCTCAACTAGGTTTTAATTTTCGTTTCTTAAACTTTGTAGAAAAAAAAGTGATAGCGCAAATTACACGATGACCTGTTTAGAGCAAAGAAACCCTAGAATCCAAATCTCTGATACCAAATGTTATGAGACCAACTCACAAAAGGATAGAAAAGATAGATCAATGACTTAAAAATCAGTCTCTTTGAGGGGGAACCCTCCTTTACATTACACAAATGAACAATTATTGGATGATACAAATGACAAGACCTCATTTTTATATATAGGAGTCTAAGGGGTCATAATATAATCAGAGCCGACATAACAATAATAATGTAAGGTCACAACAATAACAATAGTGGGCTTCTATGGGGCACAATAATAAAAATATGGGGACTACATGGGCACAACAATATAATAAGGGGGTTTCACTAATAAGAATAAGGGCATCATTGATCCTGTGACAAATCATATACACAAATTTTTATAACCTTAATGTGTTACAACTATGCATCTCCAAAATGTTTGGTGGTATAGGAACATACAAATAAACCAAGATCGATAATTGCATAGTCGAATGACCTCGATGGGTCTTACTAGATTCTCGAATTAATCAATGTGTCGACTGCGATAGGGATAGGAGTTATATATGTGAGCACATCAAGGACTAGGTGTAAGTCATACTATACCTAATTGTGGATCAACGCTGCTATAATTTAATCTCCCACATACCTCGATTGAGGATATTACAAATATGAAAGATGGTCATTACAAATATATATAACAATTTAAAGAGAAGCATGACTCCAAAACTATCGTATGTCAAATAATTTATAATGTTTCTATAAATAACCTGAATACCATATATGCAAGATTTTATGTATTAAAATGTAACAATAATTATATTCACAAGTAATTACCATACAAAATAAAATAAAAAATATTATATGTTGGAAAATGTATTTTTATATGTAACAACCCTAGGTTAAAATCCATGTAATAAAGTTAATAAAAGAAAAATAATAGCCAAGGTCATGAGACATGTATTCCAAGCTGAATCTTGAGCAAAAACATAGTGATGGGGATCACTTGTGATTAATTAATGTTATGGAAATTGGCAAAGGCAATGGCAAATTCTTTAGAAAGGCATGAAGCATTTATTGGCATTTTATTTATGAAAATAATGGAAAATAGGAGAAAAGGAAGGTGAAAGGTCAGAGGTTGCATGTGAGGAGGAAATTGAAGGAAAATAATGGAAATTGAAGAAAATAGAGGTCTCATTGATAAAAATGCTTTTGAAGATCAGTTCAGAACCTTTTGTCAGTTTTAGCTTGGAGCTCTTTCTCTTCTATTTTCTCTCTCATACTCTTAGACAAATAGAGTTTTCTTGAATCACTCTTGGAGGAGTGTGGCTTACTTTGGATTTGGAGCAAGAAGGAAAAAGAAAAGATGGAAAGCATAAGAGGACAACGGGATCAACAACTACAACGAGTTTTTCTTGCACGTACCGAGTTGCATGTATGATTTACTTGCTAGTTTTGACATGCATGGCATATGCATGTGGTTATTTGGTTATGATATGTCATTGGTATGGAGGATTTCTTGGATTGATAGTGATTTTCCTAGCCTTGTCATTTCTTGGATAGCCATGGTATTGTGGGTTTTACCTTTTGTTTTCTAGTTGGTGTTCATGTTCCTTATGGTTTTGGGTTGAGTTATTAGTTCCTAGAGCTTTGGTTGGACAAACGCTATGAAAAACCTATAACAACTTAGGTTGAGTTACTAGTCCTGGAATCCTTGGTTGGAAAAATGCTTTGGATCACTTGGTGGGTTGAGTTACTAGTCCTAGAATCCTTCGTTGGAAAAATGCTCTAGAGCCCAGTGACAACTGTGGTTTGAGTTACTAATCTTGGAAGCTGGATTGGAAAAAACACTCTAAAGCCCTGGAAAGCTTAGATGGAGACCAATCTGGTGATTGAACCGAGAGGCTCATTCGACAGCCCAGTATGAGAGGGATGTGTAAGTTTGTTCGTCCATCCATTCCCCTTTAACATAAAAATAAAAGTTAAAAATTGTGTTCTAAATACAAAAATAATGTCGGCTATAATAATAAAAAAGAATATGTTGTAAAGTAATCAAAAGTAAAAAACAATGGGAGTAAGATTTTTAAATCTTATAATTTGGTTATTGATAAAATATTTTAATACGAATCAATATTGACATATACTTAAAAATATATTAATAATAAAAAGACATTTTAATTTGTGTCATAAATATCTTGATGTACATGTTATATAAAATATTTTAGTGTCAATTTCCTATACATTATATATTATTTTAAAACAGTTATGTGTATATCATGAAAATGTTAATTTTTATGGTTAAAACGTTTATTTGGTTTTTTATATAGTCTATTTAGCATTCAAAATACAATTTCAACAATAAAAAATCACACATTGTTTTTTACACTCTAAAAAATTTTGCACTTGAAGAAATTTGATCTGTCTCGACTCATGTTAGATTTGTACTTAAGATGGATATATGCTAGTGGTTAGTGATGTTCGACCGTCAAGTGGAATTATTGGTTGAGGGTTGAGGTGGTTTTCCCTCTAGAAACCCTGGTTTGGTTTTCTTGGTTTATTGAATGAAAAACGCATTCATGTTTGAAATATGGCATGAGGGTGATTGGCTAAAAGAGAGATTTGGTTATGCCTAATCTATGGTTGGGTGGTACGTGGAATTCCCTGACTTGGTTGGATTTGAATATGTTAATAAGAGATATTTTCCTCTTATGTTCTATCTATAGATGTACTTTTTATTATGTGGCTATGATGGTTGTCCTATTATTTTTATTTATCTGGTTATATGTTGGTTACAAGTATGGTTCTACAACAGTCTTGTATTATGGCTCTCATCATGTTTTGGTTAGTAGATAAAATGTTAATGAATGAATTACCTAATAGTTGATAATGTAGCTAGTGTGAGAGGGCATCAGATCTTCTTGATGAATCTCATATAAGTATGAGGTCTCTATGTTTAGATGTGTTTTTATGACCTGTACATTACATGTTCATGATATGCTTGACGAAATTCCTGTCATGGTTAGGATGAGTTAGGTCAGGTCCTTTTCAAGTTTTGCATTAGAGGCCCTGTCGTCTTGTTATTTATCATTTATGAGAATTTCATCAAGTTCTGGGCAGAGTCTTGAGTCCTAGCTCTAGTAAAGTGGCTCAAATTTCAGGGTCACTGCCATAGAATTGCCTGAAAAAGACTGCAGTCGCATGGAAACCTTGTTGTGGGAGCGACTGGAGGGTTACACTCTCATGGAGGGCTTTTCATGGGAGTGGATGGGGGTCTAGTTCAATTAAAAATAAAGTTAACTCAAGGTTTGGGAACCTATGTAACAACCCTGGTAAAAATTCCATGTAAAAATTAATAAAGGAAAAATAAGACCTTAGTCATGGGATACGTATTCCAAGCTGAATGTTGGGCAGAAACATAGTGGTGAGGGTCACTTGTGATTAATTAATGGCTATGGAAATTGGTGAAGGAAATGGCTAAGTCTTTGGAAAGGAAAAGTGGCATTTATTTATGAAAATAATGGAAATTAGGAGAAAAGGAATATGAAAGACTATCAGTTGCATGTGAGGAGGAAAATGAAGGAAAATAATGGAGAAATGAAGAAAATAGAGGCCTCATTAATGAAAAGGCTTCTGAGGATAAATTCATTGCTTTTGATGAGTTCAATTTTGGAACTCTCATTTTTCTCTCTCTCTCTCATACTCTTGGACACTTAGAATTTTCTTGGAGCACTCTTGGAGGAGGAGTGTGGCATACTTGGGATTTGGAGCAAGAAGGAAAAGGGAAGGTAGGAAAGCACAAGAGGACATCAATATTAGCAACTATAACGGATTTTGTTTGTAGGTACTGAGTTGCATGTATGATTTCCTTGCTAGTTTTGGCATGCATGACATATGCATGTGGCTATTTGGTTATGATCTATCATTAGCATGGAGGATTGCCTGGATCGACAATGATTGTGCCTTACCTTGCCATTTCCTAGATATTCATGGTGTTGTGGGTTTTAATTTTATTTTCTGGTTGGTTTTTTGGTGCCTTTAGTTGTGGGTTGAGTTATTAGTTCCTCGAAGCCTTGGTTAGGAAAATGCTCTAGAAGCTTTGCAATAGCTTGGATTGAGTTACTAGTCCTGGTAGCCTTGGTTGGAGAAAAACTATGGAATCCCTTGTTGGGTTGAGTTACTAGTCCTGGAAGCCCTATTTGGATAAATTCTATGGAAGATTGGTGGTAGGTGTGGGTTGAGTTACTAGTCATAGAAGCCCCAGTTAGAACACACGCTCTGGAGTCCTAGACAACTTGGGTAGAGTCCAATCTGGTGATGGTTAGTGATGTCCGCCCGTGAGGTGGAATCACTGGTTTAGGGTTGAGGTGGTTTGGCCTTTGGAAGCCCTCGATGGTTTTAATTGATTTGTTTTATGAGATCCCACAGTCATGCTTGGAATATGGCACGTGGTGACTGGATCAAAGAAATATTTGGTTCAGCCTAGTATACGATCAGGTAGTTCATTGGAAGTACCATACGTAGTTGGCTCATTAGGGGAGTTTTGAGGTCTAAAATGGGCCTCTTAAGGAAATTATAAAATAATACTGGAAATAATAAAATAATATTAGATTACATCATCAAATTTTAGAGGGAAAAAAGAAAAACTATTTTTTTTAACTCGTATTTTCAACTTATCTCCTATGGGTTTGCTCAAATTTTGAGCGGAAAAACTTGTTGGATGCAAAATTTGATTCCTCATCTAAGGAGTTCCCATGTTTCATACTTTTAATGGACCCCGCTACATGAAAAATGAGAAATACATGAAAAATGTGATTGCAATCACATTATTTCATGTATTTCTCATTTTTCGTGTAGCAAGGTCAATCGAAAGTATGCAACATGGGTACTCCTTGGATGAGGAATTAAATTTTGCATCCAACGAGTACTCTCACTCGAAATTTGAGTAAAACCTTAGGGATATAAGTTTAAAATATGAGTTGAAAAAGTAGTTTTATTATTTTATTATTTTTTAATATTTTTACTTTTTTACTCCAAAAATGGTGAATCATCCTCCATGGTTGACATCACCATCTTGAATCCTATTGGTTCTTATAAAGTTTATTTTGGTTGTACATTTTTCTTAGGAGGCCCATTTTAGACATCAAAATTCCCCTAATGTTTGCAATTATCAATAAGAACTCTCTTTCTCCTTGGTATTTTATGGGTAAATATAATTGTTTATATGTGGCTTATATGGCTGGTATATCCTTGATATTTTTGTTGGTTATATGCTGGTTATGAATGAGTTTATGAAAGTGAAAATGTATGGCTCTCACAATGTTTTGGTTAATCACTGAATGTACAGTGAATATGTGACTTAATAGATGGTAATTCAGTTATTTTGATGAGGCAACAATGCTTCTTAGTGATTCTCAGATAAGCTTGAGACCCCTATGCTGAGATATGTTTTTTAAACCTGTAGGATGCATATTTGTGACATGTTTGACGAAATGTCTGTCATGGCTAGTAGGGGCCCAATCAATTCCTTCTTCAAGCATTTGCATATATATCATTGTTTCAATGTTATTTTTCATTTCTAGAAGTTTCATGGAGTTCTAGGAAGTGGCCTGAGTCCTGGCCCTAAAAAAGTGGCAAAAAATCTGGAGTCACTGGCACAAAACAACTTGGAAAGTCCCCAGTCATATGCATGCCTTGTTGTGGGAGCGACTGGAGAGTCCCAATGGCATGCATGCCGATGTCAAGGGAGCAACTGAGGCTTTAATGCAACAAAAAGTCAATTTGTCTCAGGGGCTGGTCACCTGGATGGGTTGGGTGGCTCCTGGGGGTTCTGTTGCATGTGTAGAAGGTCAGGTTGACTGTGTCATGTTGGTTCCATTTCCTTAACTACTACATAGGGAGTTCAATCGTATCATAGTAACTCTTCATCACATGTTTAACCTAGTTGGTTGGTTACTTAGGTGGGTGTGGGAGGATGGTGTTACAACCTAGAGTGATTGTTTAGTCCGTGGGGTCCGGTAACTCCTTAGGAAGCCCAATCACATTTTACTTTGTCGATTCCACTTCCTTAACTATAGTTGGGGATTTGAATTATATCATAGTAACTCTTTGTCACATATTTACCCCAGTGGACCGGTTAGCTTGGCTAAGTGTGGGAGGAGGGTGTTACATTATAGGTAGTATCAGAGCCACATTACAACACCGTGGCCTATTCAGGGGCAAACCTGGATAATAAAAAAACGTGTTTTATGTTTCACACAATGGAATAAGAGGAGTTGGTATCATGGAAACACCACCTACAGGACCAAGTTCTTTACCCTTATCAGAACCCAATTCAGAAATGTGGGTGTAGTTAGGTGAAGAGCCCTGGTCCACATCTGCAATATTGTTCAAAAAAGTACAAAATTTAAGAGTAGAAATAGCAAACGTAAGGGATAACAATGAGTGATTGATGAGAGATCAAGAAAGAATAATTAAGATCCTAACTAATAGGTAGAATCAAGGAGCCTCAGACCCAAATCCTGACAATGGAAATAAAGCAGAATCACATAGGCGGGGGGAGGATAATATTCTCGAGAAAAGTCCTACACATGAATTTGAGGGTGGTAAAGAAAATGAGGAAGAGTAATCTGAAAATATTTCTGAGGGAAAACCATATAAATTGGTGAAAAACATAGAGCCCCAAGGGGAATTTAAGAAAATCAAAACCCCGACATTTGATGATGAATATGAGGAAGGAGCAGATGCATGGTTAGTGGATATTAGCAAGTATTTTCCGATTTATCAATATGATAGTAATTTGAAGGCTCATTTCGAAATTTATTAGCTCCAGAGATAAATTTACCTTATGGTGGGAAGAAATCAAGACGGTTCATGGAATTGATGAATAAAGGGTAATGTGGGATAATTTCAACAACATTTCAAGAATAAATACCTTAGTTATATTATTATGAGAAAGTCAAGGAATTTCATGACCTCAGATTGGGTCAATTGTATATGGACGAGTATGTTGCAAAATTCACCTCCTTACTAAGGTATATTCCCTATATACATGAAGAAAAGGCTAAAGTACAATGTTTTGTAAGTAGTCTTTCGGTGTCCATGAAATAACACTTGGAGTTTGATAACCCCAAGACCATGGATGAAGTTATATGTAAAGCGTGAATTTTCTATCAACAACTGAAACAAAAGGGAGAGAACAATAAACCATGGTTAGGTAAGAAGGGACATAAATGCCCTTTGAACAATATAAATGCAAAGTATGCAATGTCTAAAAATTTTAACAGAGGAAAATAAAGTAAATTTGCTAGAAAAGGCTAGCAGAAATCCCAATCTCAGAATGGATCTAAACAATTAGAATTGTTGGGTAAAATTGATTTCATCAAGACACAAAAACCACCAATACAATGCTAGGGTTACCTAAGAGATTTCCCTTACCATGAAAAGACAAAACAAGTAGCAAATGTTCAACATGCATCTACGGTAGAAGATATGGTGAGAAGTTTTCTCAGAATCAATGTTGCCTCGAGGACCAACAATCCAAGCATCAATCCACAATGATCGAATTTGAAGGTAAAGTCTGCAATCATGTTGTATCAATTTTAATAGACCTAGGGGTAAGTTTAAGATAGATTAGCCCCAAGGTAATACAATTATGTCGATTACAGGTTAGTAAATTCAAGTATACATGGGTGGTTAAGCTAGCCACTCGAACCAAAAGGAATAACAACAAAAGTTGAGAAGTGTCTAATAGAACTAGGAGGACAACCAAAAGAGACAAATATAAACGTTTTACCCTTAGGATCTTATGACATTTTGATCGATATAGTCTAGCTGATAAAAATGGTCCATTATAATTTTTAAACACAAAATTATCATTTATGTTAAGGACGAAAGTTTTAGGCATGAAATTCAAGGGATAGCAAGACCTGTAATGTTAAGACAAATTTTAGCCTCACAATTGAAGAAATGTATTAGGAAGGGTTGTCAAATTTTTGTAGTTCAAGTAGGGTACTCTAACTCTAATGAAAAGACAACAACTTTGGAAAATCTGCCTATTATCCATAATTTTGCAAGATGTATTTCATGAGGAGATCCCCAGACTTTGCCCTAAACGATATATTGACTTTAAAATTGAACTAATTCTAGGGGCCACACTAGTTTCTAAGACACCCTATCACATGAATATCCTAGAATTAACCGAGTTGAAAATAGACTACAAGAGATGTTATACAAAAATTACATCTTCTGTAATGTATCACCATTGGGATCTCCTGTGCTTTTTCTAAAAAAGAAAGATAGAACCATGGGGCTCTGTATTCATTATCGACAATTGAATAAGTTAACAATCAAGAAAAAGTACCAACTACCTCGAATCGATGAATTGTTCGATCAAGTTAAGGGTGTTACTATATTCTGTAAAATTGATTTATGCTCAGGATACCATCAAATAAAATTCAGAGAGGAATACATTTGTAAAATTTCATTTAGGACACATTATGAATACTGTGATTTTATGGTCCTTTATTTTTGGCTTATTAATGCCTCGACCACATTTATGTGCTTGATGAATAACATAATTCACCCATATCTAGACAAGTTCATATTGATATCTATTGATGATATCTTACTTTATTCAAAGAATATGGAGGAGCATAAAATACATTTGTAAATAATATTGCAGATTCTATGATAACATCAATTATATGCTAAATATAGTAAATGTGAGTTCTTTAAAGATCAAATGCAATATTTCACGCATCTGATCACCAAAAAAGGGGTAGCCATGGATCCAGACAAGATAAAGAAAATTATGGAATGACATGTTTCTAAGAATGTTGCATATATTAGGTCCTTTATGGGACTATCAAGCTACTACCATTGCTTTATAGTCGGGTTTTCAAAAGTAGCCTACCCAATAACCTCACTATAGAAGAAAGGGAAAAAATTTAATTGACCTCGGAATGCCAAAATAGTTTTGATAAACTAAAGCACCTGTTGACTACAACCCCTATTTTGAAAATTGCAAATCTTGAGAAGGAATTTGTTGTTTGTACATATCCATACCAGGAAGGAGTAGGGGGAGTGTTAATGTAAGAAGGTTGGTGGTAGCCTATGAGTCCCAAAAGTTGAAAGAACATGAGCAAAGGTACTCAACTTATGACATAAATTTAACAATAATGGTTCATATTTTGAAGGTATGGAGACACTATCTTTTAAGGAAGAAATTTTTTTTGAATGACTCATAATAGTAGCTTGAATAACTTTTTCAAGCAACCCACGCTTAACGCCCGACAAGCATGGTGGACCGCTTTCTTGAGCAAGTTTGATTCTGATATAAAACACTTGAAAGGTAAAGAAAACCAAGTGGCAGATGCTCTAAGTAGAAGACCAAATTTTATTTATGAAATTTTTTTTAATCAAGTGAAATCTAATTTTTCAGATCAGATTAAAATTGCAGCCTTAAAAGACCAAGAGTATCAATTCTTACAACAAAAAATTAAACAACAAAACAACAATGAAGAAAAACTCGGGTATAGTAACAACAATGATGACTTTCTTATTTATAAAAATCAGATTTGTGTTCATAACCATCAATATGATAAACAACTGATTTTGGATAAATATCTAAAGAGTCCTTACGCTTCCCACCCTAGATATAAAAAATTAATTATTGCCTTAAGGAAGGATTAGTTTTGTCCTGACATGAAAAGGGAAGTAACAGAATCCCTGACAAAGTGTCTAGAGTGCCAACTGGTGAAAGATTAACACCAACATCCTTAGTGGAAATGGGAAACTATCACCCTAGATTTCATCACTAGTTTACCCAAATAAAAAAGGAAAAAAGGACTCAATAATGGTTGTGGTAGATAAGTTAAGTAAGACAACACATTTTATTCCTATACAATCTACCTATAAAGCAGTCAAGATTGTTGATATATTTATGAGGGAAATCTTTCGCTTACATGGCATACCTAAGACAGTTATCTCTAATCGAGATGTAAAATTTATATCTTCCTTTTGGAACACTTTATTTACCAGATTAGGTACTTAGGTACAATTTCGCACTACCTACCATCTATAGACATATGGAAAAAAAAGAGAGGGTAAATCAAGTATTATAGGACATGTTGAGGATATATGTCATGCAACAACCTACTAGGTGGGAAGAATATCTCCACCTAGTAGAATTTTCATATAATAACAACTATCATGCCTCTTTAAGAATGATTCCTTTCGAAGTGTTGTATGGATGAAGGTGCATAACAACTCTTAATTGGAGTTATCCTGAAGATAGGTTGGTATTGGGGACAAATATATTGAAATAAATGGAACAGACTGTCAAAAAGGTGAGGGGAAACTTGAAAGTTGCCCAAGACTTGCATAAAATTTATGCAAAAATAGACAAACCTACATATAATTTGAGGTAGGTGAACATGTGTATGTAAAGGTTAAACTAAAAAATAGCACTTTAACATGGGGAACATGTGTGCAACTAACTCCATGATTCTGTGGCCCCTCTGAAATACTCACTAGAATTGGACCTGTGGCCTATCAAGTGGCTTTACCTAGTCATATACACATATAAAATGTATTTCATGTTTCTTTGTTAAGGAAATACATACATGATCCTAAGAATATTATTGATTGGCATAATGTTCAGATAAATAATGAAGTTTGGAATGATTATAAATGTTTTATTAAATGACAATTAATAGAAGCTAATGGTTGTCATAATGAGTGTGGATGTAGGTCGAACCGGTTGAAAAGTTTCGAGTTGAGCCTCTGTGCATACTAGATCCGAAAGAAACTATGCTACGAAAGCGAGTAATCACCCAAGTTAAAGTGGAGTGGAAGCACTTCAACCTATAAGATGCTACCTGGGAAGGTGAAACTTTTATGCGGAAGGCATACCATAGTCTGTTCTAAGGGCCAAGAAAATAATGAGGACGATGTTCTGTTTGGGGCGGGGGGAGATGTAATACCCCCAATAGTTTGTAAATATTTTATTTACTTTCTTATTTAATTTACTTTTATAAACTATGGGCCCATGCTAAGGGTCAGGTATGAATAGATGATGTATATAAATGTTCTTTCTATTTTATAGTAATAATAAAAAAAATGTTGCATATGGTCAGCCATGTAAATTATGTTGGGAAAAGATGCTAAAGGTAATTTCACATTCCAAATAGTTATAAGACAATTAGGAAAGACCCAATAAGGGCTATGGGTAGAGGCAATTGTCAACCTAGATTACTTTCACTAGAGATAGATGATCTCATTAAGGGGAAAAGGTTGGAAAAGAGGGTGAGGGGGGGAAATCTTGAGGTAACCTTATTGTTTTGGAGCTTGGTTGGAGGAGGACCAAAAAAAGATAGCTACTGAGCTTCAACTTACTCAGAATAGGACGTTGTCCGAGGAAGGAAGGACTCTTCCAAGAGGAATCTTGTGCTAGACTAGGGGTGGTCTCTGTTAAGAAATTGTTTTAGATGTGAAATTGGCTCGGGGGGGTTTTTGGTAGAGGGACCCAGTTCTCATTGGTTGGGAGGAGCATTCTTTTTCCCACTCATTTTTGTGGTAGTCCGAATTGGTTGAAGTAGATAAGTGATGTGTTTAAGTGATTTTTTATGCATTTCTATTTTTGTTATGTTTTGTATTTTCTTTTTTCATGATTTGAGATTGTAATGTTACAAGATTTACTGTTAAAGTTTAGTTAGGGTAGTTACTAGGTCTTAATGGACTATATATATATATATATATATATAGTTACAGTCCTGAACTCCAAAAAGTAAGTTTGGAAAAGGAAGGCAAGCCTCAGAATAGGCCCTACCCATACTTAAAAACTAGGTTTATAACATGAATACTAAATACATACATTCAGAATAAATAAAAAAATATGAAAATAACTTAACATTAATCTATACATCATTCATAATACCAGAGGTTGTAATATATAAAATAAACCACGTCACTGTACGCAGAAAGGGGAGAAATTTTATGCATTTCAGGGAGAAATCCACTGTAACTCTCTACACACAAAAAAAAAATATTTTGTACCACGTAAATTCATTGAAAAGAAAACTATTATAATAAGTGTAATGCCTCTTATCGAAAAGACCGAAATTTTTAATTTTTATTCCATAACAGACAAATAGAAAGAAGCAAGAAAGAAGTTCAAATATAATGGTAAGAGAGAAATTACATTACAAGCATTTAACTATAGAAGGAGCATCAAACATAATTGGAAAAGAGAATTGTATTATAAGCATTTAACCATACATGCAATCATTGGTGGAATTTAGACTACCGTGGAATAACCCTTGTAACTTTCTTATAAATAAACAATGTTTAGAATAAGCATATGTAACCGTGAATAATCAAATCAACCCTCCCTGTAATGTAACATAATTCACAGCTGGGACAAGTTATTTATATTCAGAATGGAACCTCGATATCAAGTCACGCTGGCAACAAAGAAAACCTTACAAGGCCGCAAGACCATAAACATAGCTTCATTAAAGTGTTGGTCGAAGAGTAACATTGTTTAGCCCTAACTCAAAAGGTACTAGTAACTGCATACGCCCTCTTGGCATAAACCCAGAGAACATAAAAGTAAGAAAATCTAGTAAGAACCTGAGCCATGCCGCCGACTTGTAAAAGGCTCATCGATAATTATGACTTTAAGACGACTGCCATTCCAGCGAAAAGAAGAAAACTAAACCTATTAAAATACCAAACAGAAAGGAAACCCATTAAGTTTGTAGTACCATTGAATAGTGATATCATTATTAGTCCCTATCATCTGGCAATGGCAAGGGACTATAGTAATCGATTTCGATGAGTTAACATTAGTTCGCCCAAAATATTTAGTAAGTTTTTAGGCATCGATGTGCTATGTCGTCCACAGACCATATTCTAATTTTTTTCGTGGTCTTATTTAGCCTCTTCCCGAGGCAGAGGGGTGATAATCTTATGTTATTTTCGGTTTGTGTTTTTCATATTTCGAAATTGTTTCAAACTGTAGACTAATGCTAGCATTAGTCTAGCAATATTAAATGCTAGCCCAGTTTGGAAAGCCCAGTTTGGAAATGCCAGGGAAGATAAAGTTTCCATAAGCCATTTCTTAATCGTTGAATTTGTGACGTGTTCGTGCGGTGTGGCTGAAGTTGCCACATGTTAATGTGCGGTGTGGCTGAAGTTGCCACATGTTAATGTGGTGTCATCTACAGAACGGGAGCTATCTTCACATTATCCAAGGTACTTGCCTGCAGAGCCTTCCTTCTTAACCAGTAACCCAGGTTCCAGGGCAGAAGAGAGTTATGAAGTAGAAGCAGCACAATAGGGAGAGCTATGAAGCAACTGGAGCTATCTTTACATTATCCAGGGTACTTGCCTACACAGCCTTCCTTCTTAGAGCCTTCCTTCTTAACTAGTAACCCAGGTTCCAGGGCAGAAGAGAGCTATGAAGCAGAAGCAGCACAATAGGGAGAGCTATGAAGCAACACAATAAACTGTGTCGACAATTGCTACAAACTACAAACAACTAAGCCTACCTTGCTATCAATTATAATCTGGACCTATGATTTTGGAAGGAAACTCAAGAAACTCACCCACCATTTTCGGGTTGCCAGAGGACGAAAGGGTCTTTCTGATGGGCCAACAACTCTTTGATATGAATCTTCAGATATCTTCTTCTTTCCAACTTGTCGATAGCTTGGTCTCCATCTTGTCTCGAGTCTGCTTGGCGTTAACACATCCCTAGTCTTCTTCATGATTGAACCGGGCTCTGAGTCGGAAGTTGCTTGGACTTAACACATCTCTGGTCTTCTTTATGACTGTACTGCGACCCAAAGTCTTGGGCTCTGAATCGGAAGTTGCAGCAGAGAACTTGGTGGGCGGTGTGGAATTGGGAGGTAGGCAGATCTAGTTTCTATGGCAAGGTCTACTAGTTAGCGATCCAAAGAGTTGGCCTATCTATATACCGAGTAGGGGTAACGGCACGGCTATTAGGTTGCCTGCTCTCTGGAATTTATATTGTGAAATTGTTTTTGTCCATACTTCTTCGACAAGACTTTGATTGGAATAGCAACTTCTTTGGAGTGATAAGATCTAAGGAACTTCTACTGCTGGGTAAGGAACTGCTTAACCATTTCAAGGGGCTTCAATGGCGGGATCTTTTTCCACCCGCATAGGCATAGCCCTACGCTTCCAGGACACTTCTATTTCGGGTAAAGCCTAGAATGGTCACATAAGAAACTATTGTTCGAGGTATGTACTCAAAATGAGTCTGCACCTATAGCCTATTCAAGTTGATATAATAGCATTTCTATATTCTGATCTTACCTTAGTTATATTCAAGTAGCAGCTCCTGTTTGTGTTTGTGTGGATTGACTGGAAGTATCCTACCCAGACTGACCAAGCCTGCTCTGGTGAAACAGCTAGTCGCTGCATCTCCCATTCACATGGTAAGAATTTCAGTGGGAAGTCTCTCAGCCATTTTATTGCTTGAGGCATTTGTGCAAAGTCTCCCTCAATGAGAGCTCCATCCCTTTTTTGTTCCCTGCACAGAGAAGAATTCATACAATTTCATTAGCATGAATCAGCAAGTACAACTTTTCCATTATCTTCATTGTTCTCGCTGACTTTTGAATGCTCTGGTGCTCCACACATGCTTTCTGTAAATTGATATATTAAGAAATACAGTCCCAAGACCTACATAAAGCACAAAATGTTGTCAGGATGCCAATTTTAAGATTTCACAATTATGTTTTCAAAGTAATCTTATACTAGAGTCTAGACAATAGTATAACAGATTCACAGAACTGAATGTGAGAATTAATAAAACATAACCTAGCTATGGGGAGGGAGTTCATTGACTGGAATGCTAGATAACATAACCGAGGAATTCTGTGTTAATCCAGCTACAGAGGGTGGGGTCCCCAGCCAGTTATACATGAAGTTTACTTGACCTAACCAGTTGTATGAATCCACCTTAAGGAAATTGATAATAAGATTTTCAAACCATAAACCAATCCATTCACTTGCATATTGCACTTACTTTTGACTTAAAATAGCCAACCCATTGAGCCCACACTGGAACTCTCTCGGTTTGAGAAATCAGCCCCCAAAGGGGGGAAAGTGCATTAAACCAAGATACTTTAACATTTGAAGTCAATATATCCAGCATTAGAAACATCAATCGAAAGAAAAAAAACTCAACCGTCAGAAGTGCCTAATATTCGTTCACAGTAATCACAAGAGGGTTCAGATTCACGAAACCATAAAAAAGATTTAAAATTCCTTGGCTGGGAGAGAGTGGCAATCTCATACCAAATAATCAAAGCTTAACAGAAATCCAGGCAATCTATTTTCCAGGCATTCTATTAACAAATTCAATTAAACTTTAACAGCTCACAAGCGTAAACATTAAACTGCATTCCCTGCTACATTACACGTAAAACTTATATTTATAGTTTCCAGTCACTGGACCTACCCTCTTCAATTCTACGCAAAAGACTAAAAAGTTTTAACTGGACATAGAAAGGCCATCAAGATCACCTGCCTCACTTTTATGATCCGGAGCAGCATCCAATGCATGCAAGGAGAAAAGCAACAGAGAGTGCAAGCAACAGTCAGACCTCATGGCTACATAACTGCAACTACGCTCTAGCCTATAGAAAAAACTTTTTCCCAATCTCAGAAGGTATAACTCCAGTTAACTTGTTACTGCTAACATCAATTTTTATCAACTGTGAAGCTTGCCCAATTTCTGCTGGCAAGTTTCCAGAGAACCCATTTCTTTGCAGATATAGCTCAGACAAATTCTTCGCATTCCCAATTTCTGGAGCGATCTCCCCTTCAAAAGAGTTGAAGCTGAGATCTAGGATCGAAACATCTGGGAACTCCGAAATTCCCCTGGGAATTCTCCCTTTCAGTTTATTATTATTCACATGAAAATGCAACATACTCTTACAGTTCCCATACGATTTAGGGATTTTGCCTGTAAATTCGTTATCAAGAACAATAATATACTGAAGCTTGCCTCCACTGCACAAATTTGAGGGAAGCGGGCCGCTGAGCATGGTCCAATATTATATGCAAGAAATTGGTAAAGAACTTCACTACAATCTGTTCAATCTTCGCCAACTCTGCACTTTGAACCTTGACGACTATGGGCCTAGACTATGCACTACTCTCTGCAAAATTTCATGTTTTCTGCCTTCACACTGATCTGGTTGTCACATTATTTGGTATGCATTCAGGTTGGCGTTCATCGAACCTGACAGAGAAGGCTCCCAGATCTGGACATTTGGTATGCATGCACCCCAGATCCAGAATAAGGCATATCCAGAATAATATGCATGCAGGTTCGCGTTCATGGCATGAGAGATACGTGGCTGTGTGGAGGTTTGCTTATAAAACAGGTGTATTAGTGACCGTTTCATGTCGTTGTTTCACTGGACTAGTGATATTTCTTATCAATCAGAGCTCTAATATGGCCATACTTATATTAATTCATGAAAGCTCTCGTGGGTAATAATTCAAGGTGTATTACGCAGCCGCCTGGTATTTTCCCTTGATATAATGTTGCTTAGATATAACATGGCTTAGACTATGTGTAATCCGATACTCGTCACTAGTCATTGTAGTTTATTAGAGTGTATTACGAGCCTTAATACTAACCATATCGAAATCACCTAAGTGGCTTAATTTACATGAATTGCTATACTTTTAGTTCATTCTTGAGCTGGACAACAGGTGCACGGTGTAAGTCAATGGCAGCTTAAAGAGAAATGTTAGGAATCAACGTCGTGCTTTCTTGGTGTACATGACTAAGCCAAACTAAGTACCAGAATAATACACGTGGGTCTGAGCAGGTATGCTCCATCTGGGTTCTATCAACAGTCACTCCCAGCAATAACAAGTCTTTCATGGCAGGCATTAACAAGTCTTTCGTGGCAGGGACTTGCTGCCTCTGCAGCCAATCTTGTTTAAATTAATGACATAATCTTACCTGTTATGAAAAATGCTCATTACAAAATATATATATAAAAGAGAAACCTGAATCCAAAACTATTGTATGTCAAATCATTAGTGATGTTTCTATAAATAACCTAAAGACCATCCATGCAAGAGTTTAGGTATTAAAATGTAATAGTAATTATAATGTCACAAGTAATTACCATATATATATTTGTTTGGGAAAGATATGTTATAATTAGATAAATATTTATTAATATTTTTAATAATTAAAATATATATATATATATATATATATATATATATATATATATATATTAAAGTTAATTTCATAAGGAGTAGTTTAATTTATAGATGCAATGGTTTCTTTAAGTATTTTTTTGGTTAATTTTAATTAAAATCTGGCAGAGATTTTTAAAAAGTTCAGTTTAAGTTTTTAATCTGTAGAATTCCAATGTCTTGGAGTTTTCAGGGTGTCGAATCCATTTACACATTCAAAAATGCATTTTAAATAACAAAAGAACACAATCTTGCTTAAGATTTTTGTCTATAAATTAAACCAAATCATTTTACAGAAATAGTATGAAAGGGAATAAAAATAAGAAATTATAGTATATGGTACGAAAGCATGATGAAAGAGATAAAATTCATACAAAAAAAAAAACCCTTCCGTGTGACGTAATGGTATGTTTATTTAAAATTCACGTGTTTACATTATATTTAATCATGATAATTAGGGTTAATTATAATATGTTATGATTTGATTAATTTTTTCATGTATGTTGGATGTTCATTAATTTTTTTATATAAGTATGAGGAATAAATCTTTATTTATTTATTATGAGAAATAAATTTATTTATCAATTATTGATGACTAAATTAAATTTTAAAATTTTATTTCAAAACTTTAATAACTAATTACAATTAAAGAATTAATTAAAAAAATAGTAACTTCTTTCCTTGGTTATGAATAAATATATTATTTGTAAAGTTATTATAGCCATTCTTATTGATTGGAAAAAATATTCAAAAATCATATTAAAATTCAATATTTTAAAAATGGTAATCGTAGAGGGAATCAAACACTGCTTCATTGCCCGTAGACAATAGCCAGTCGTATTTTGAGCTGGTATGAAGATTGTACATGGAAAGTGAGTTGCTCACTAATTCTGACACATTCATAGTGGTCAAAGTTATAAGAGCTTTTATAGGATTCGTAGTAGATCTTGTTCCTTCGTCTCTCTTTCAACCACAATTCTTTCTCTCATATATCAGGAGAAGAATTTGGTGGTTGATTGATCTAGGTGGATATTGGTGGTCACACACCAAGTCCACTTGGACCCCCACCATTGTTTCTTTTAGTTTTTCAGTTTCCTTAATTATAGCACAATTTACTATTTTTAGTAGTTTTTCGGGTCCTGAACTTCTAGAGCTGTTTTGAGGCCCTAAACGATGTTTTTTGGGAAAACTGGGAGACTCACATTCGTCTTCCCAAAATTGTAGTTCTCAGATAGATCTTTCTAAAGAGATATTGTACGTGTCAAACGGAGATCATATGCCAAAGTTACGACCCCGGGAAGTTGATGTACCAATTTACCCAAACGGGGCCCAAAGTTTGGCGTTTCATCTTCTAGGGTTAGGTTTTTGGATGTTTAGAGCTTTCCCATGTTTCTCAACAATAAATAGGCCTTTGAGACTCATTGTAACACAGTTTAGAGGCATGTAGCCGCCACATCTCTTCTTAGAGATAAGCTACCATCGCCCTAGCTGGTTTTTTTCCATTGTTGTTTGTAAACATATTTTAGTATTTTACATTAATGAAATGAAGTATCATTTCCACTGCATCTTTGTGTTTATGGTTATCTCTGTAATTTATTGCGTTCCTATTTAAATCCGGCTCATTGATGCACTGTCTAAGTGTGGTGTCATGATGTCTCTTGGCTATGTCGACTATAGACATTGGCCTCTGGATGTTCATCAGTCTGGGCATTTCTCTTTTTTGGACTGATTCCAACTCTCTTTTTTGTTTCTCTTAGATTTATGCATCATTGTTTCGAACTGTAGCTTGTTTTCCATGTTTTTTCTCTGTTGCTCCATGTCGTGGCTTTTTCCATGTTTTTTCTCCGTTGCTCCATGTCGTGGCTTTTTCCATGTTTTTTATCTTTTGCCCCATGTGGTGGCTTTTTCTTGGGCATCTAGCGATAATCTCCCTAGGATATACTCTGTTTTTTTTGGTGGAATACTGTTCTGAGGATCCAGGCAACATGTAATAACCTATTTTCAATAAAAGTTTGTTTGTTTTTTTCTAATGAAAGAAAGAAGGATTCGTAGCAGACAAATTCATGTCGCGAAAGCTAGTCAAGTATGTGTCGAGGTTTGTCAATGCTGCGTTGAGCCAAGTCAGGATATCATTCTCCTCTTAATCCCTAATAAAGCAAACATTGATATGCTCTACTCTGGTTTCAAAGTGCTCTACACCAGTCTCACCACTCAGCCACAATGTTCAATTTGAGTTTTGTAATATACACAATCATAATATTCAATTTGTTTGAAAAAATTAAAAACATTCAAAAACACATTTCAAACAATAAAAAATCACAATCCTACCTTTTTTATCTATCACATTTGAAAATAAAATTAAAAACATCTAATAATTATACTCCTCCAATGAGATTATGAAATTCACAATAAGGAAAGTTGAGCCATGCATCATCGCGCAAACATCATGGTCAATCATTTATGATATAAAAAATTTTGAGGTCAATCATGATATATGATATAGAGTATCCTACAATTCAGCCAGCGCTCCTCCATATAAACAAAGACAAACATCAAACTGTAGACTATGTAACATAGAATCACTAATGCCATCGACCTTTATCTTGAAGTTATAACAATTAAAACATTGAAAACCTCGCAAGACTCGCATGACTTAGATCACATATGACCGATGGTTCGGAAGTGTTAATGGCTTAATGAATGTGACAGACAAATTGCAACAAATATGTGGAAAATTTCAATAGAGTCCAACATCTTAACAATAATGGTAAGCACAAGATGTCGTGTATGAGATATGATAACCCAGAGTGGCCTTGCAATCCATTGGTGAGCGTAAGCATGTCTTGGATGACATGGCAGTCATGATAATTCATGGTTGCTTGTTTAGAATACAATTTATTTATTGGGTTTTTTATTTGATTGCACTTGCAAAGCTGTTCTTGTTATACTTTTTATTAAGATTTGAGCGATGCCAGGGTTTGGACATTATTCAAACTATTGAAGATGCTAACCAACTAAGATTTCCATCCCTATACACTTCAAAGAATTTTTGAGTCTATTTATATGGATATTCCCTACATAGAACAAAAGGATATAAGATTTTGAAGGGACTAAAAGTGTGATGAACATGTGAACTAAGAATAAGGATATGCTTTTATTAGTCCCTGCTGTCTCGGCATGGACTATAGTAATCGAAACGAAGGAAGATAGCATTATTTGAGCTGTTTTTAGTTTGGGCTCATTAGCTATAACCAAAATTTTTAGAGACATATTAATTCATCATGTTATTTGGCCTCTTCCCGAGGACCAAAGCTGAACCGAACCTAAAACAATAGGTTATATTTTTATTAGTCCTGATATTTTCAAACTTGTAAATTGTACAACCTAAACTAATGTTAGCATTATTAGAGGACATTATATGTTAAGTCAGCGAAACATATAAACATATAACCATCCACAGGTTAATGGATGCAGGTCGCTGGATGCACCTGGCTACACCACATGGCGATTTCACCCCACATCTATTTTGCATGTTTGTGCTGTGGCTCAGGTAGGTTACAGTGTGATGGTGGGCTGCTATTTCTGTAAACCCCACAGTGCAATTCGGCTTCTGCTGCCTTCAAATCCACATACGAGTATCTCAAGAATACAAACAGCACAGGCAGTAGCAGCAGTTACCTGGCCAGCGCACTGTTATTGTTGTGCTCAGGCAGAGTCACTATGGAGTCGGTTCTGTTGAAGGAGCTGGGTTTCTTTGAATGGCTTTCTGGAGTACAGAGGTTACCACAGACTCTGCCTCTAGATAGCTATTTCTGTTTCTGCGTCCCTGGGATTCTTAACCTTTCCCTCCGCCCTCTGCACAACCTAGTTCGTTCAGCTCAACCCATCTTGCCTGTATCTATCTGCTCATCCGGGAGTGTTGGCAACCTGTGGATGCAGGTTGCTGGATGCACCTGGCTACACCACATGGCGATTTCACCCCATATCTATTTTGCATGCCCATCTTGCCTGTATCTATCTGCTCATTTGGGAGTGTTGGAAACCTGCGGATGTAGGTTGCTGGATGCACCTGGCTACACCACATGGCGATTTCACCCCATATCTATTTTGCATGTTTGTCTCGTGGCCTAGGCAGGTTACAGTGTGACGGTGGGCTGGTCTATGTTTCAAAAAAACCTCTGCCTCTAGACAGCTATTTCTGTAAACCCCACAGTGCAGTTCGGCTTCTGCTGCCTTCAAATCCAGATACGAGGATCTTAAAAATACAAATAGCACAGGCAGCAACAGCAGTTACCTGGCCAGCGCACTTTCATTGTTGTCATTACTGTGCTCAGGCAGAGTCGTTATGGAGTTGGTTCTGTTGAAGGAGCACAATGAGAAGCTTATATAGTACCAGCAGCATCATCAGTCGATACAGTTGATTCATTCCTAGAATACCTAACTTCCCATTAACTATACAGAGGATATACAGAGGATAGCTGTACAGAGGTTACTTTGAATGGCTTTCTGGAGTACAGAGGTTACCACAGGCTCTGCCTCTGGATAGCTGTTTCTGTTTCTGCGTCCCTGGGATTCTTAACCTTTCCCTCCGCCCTCTGCACAACCTAGTTCGTTCAGCTCAGCCCATCTTGCCTATATGTATCTGCTCATCCGGGAGTGTTGGTAGCTGGATGAGACAAAGCGCAGAAGGCCATGAAGTTGAAACTGGTGCACGTGCAGTGGGCAGTTGGATTATCCTTCTACCTCCTGTATTGACATATGACCATGATACAATGTTAAGTGGCATGGTTTAGGCCCTGCATGCTATGCCATGGAGAAGGAGGTGAGGCATGTGGCACTCATGGGAGGGCCCACATGGAGGTGTTTTTATTTTTAGTTTTTTAAGAGCTTTGTTTCCTTTTAATGCTAAATTACATTACTAATATACTTGGGATTGGTAGCTGTAGACTTTGGCAAGTAGGATCTAATTCGGGATAATGGAGCATAAACAATCAAGAGCTTATTATTATGAAGCCATGGCAGAGCTTCACAATGGCACTGGTACCTATTTGCTGAAATACTCGACGCCCTCAAAAGGATGGGAACCACTTTGGCTGAAATTCTCGATTGCCTGAATAGGATCGGAACAAAAATGGCGGCTTCCGCAGCCAAGATATGCAGCCCTCGAAAGGCCACATCAAATGCCGATGCGATTGATTTCTTGCGGGCACTGAGGCCATGAAGGTTTTTCCTGTGGATTATCCTTCTGCCTCCTGTATTGACATATGACCATGATACAATGTTAAGTGGCATGGTTTAGGCCCTGCATGCTATGCCATGGAGAAGGAGGTGAGGCATGTGGCGCTCATGGGAGGGCCCACATGGAGGTGTTTTTATTTTTAGTTTTTTAAGAGCTTTGTTTCCTTTTAATGCTAAATTACATTACTAATATACCTGGGATTGGTAGCTGCAGAGTTTGGCAAGCAGGATCTGATTCGGGATAATGGAGCGTAAACAATCGAGAGCTTATTATGAAGCCATGGCAGAGCTTCACAATGTCACTGGTACCTATTTGCTGAAATACTCGATGCCCTCAAAAGGATGGGAACCACTTTGGCTGAAATTCTTGATTGCCTGAATAGGATCAGAACAAAAATGGCGGCTTCCGCAGCCAAGATATGCAGCCCTCGAAAGGCCACATCAAACGCCGCTGCGATTGATTTCTTGCAGGCGCTGAGGCCATGAAGGTTTTTCTTGTAAATATGTACAGTTTTTTTTAAGGGGGCAGAGCTCTTTGCTGAGTCATTGTCGAATGCTAGTTGTAATTAGATGTTATTAGAGTTCAATAATCTCCCATATGGGCAGGACTATTATACAGATTTGTCTATTGGCTTTTTAAATGTAGAAGCCTGGTGCAAAATATATGACACGGTTAGATTATGCTATTCTTTTACTGTGCTTGATTATTATTAGTGTTGTGAACTTTCATCCAAACTTCAGAGCATTTTGAGTTTATATGTCCTGTTATGAGAAGGTTAGATTATGCTATTATTTTACTGTGTTTGATTGTTATTAGTGCTTCAACTGATGATGGCGGGATTGTTGAAGGTGCTTCTTTTTCTCTTCCATCCATCTTTGCTTCTGCAAGCTCGGAGGCTAGGAAAGAATCTGGAACGGGCCATGCCCTTTTTCTCTGCACCTGCCTTTGCAGAATCAACTTTCATTCAGTATATTGACACATGATCTATATCTCCCAACTATTGGGACTGGTTCTCTCACTTGAACTGGGACTGGTGACTAAGCAACTGGATCAATGGATTCTGGGTCAACAACTGGTTCAACGGATGCAACTCTTAGGTAAACTTCAATGGTGTTTCAACGGGTGCTACTTCAATTGCTTTAGGTCATTGAATTTGAAGTAATTTAAGTATTTTTTTTTAGGGAACTGAATTTATACATATATATTTGTCTTTTCATGTCCTGAATACATGTAGATTCAATATTTGTGTTTTTTGCTTTAGGTCATTGAATTTGAAGTAATTCAACTATTTTCTTTTTCAGGGAACTGAATTTATAGAAATATATCTGTCTTTTCATGTCCTGAATATATAGAAATGTAGATTCAATATTTGTTTTTTCAGGGTATAGAAATATATGATTCAATATTTATAAATTCAAAGTTTTTCAAAGCAATTTATATAGATTCAATATTTGTACAAAAATCATGTGCCTCAAATTGATTTGTCCTATATTTAATTTCATAACTAGAAAGATCGTAGGCAATGAGATAGGTATTATGACTCACTACTAAAAAAATCATGTACCCTGAATAAGATAAACTGTGATAATGAAAAATCATGCCCCTCATAGTATGTTGTACTACTAAGAAATTATTGTTCTAAGAAATCCAGTGCCTAAAGTAGTTCTCTTTTTGCTATCATATTCAGAAAGCATCACAGGCAGCAAATACAATATGCCGTGTTACTGTAAAATCAGATGTCTCAGATAGCATGTTGTGTATTGTTGACAAATCAGGTGTCCAATACAGTGCTCTTTCCATCTTGAACAAAAGATGAAAAAGAAACACATCATCAAACTCTGCACTACGAGATCCTGGACATAGATCGTGAGTATTTTCTCAATTGATATGGATTTTGATTATGGTTAACTCATGAAATGAAATAATTACCCATTCCTTAACATCACGCATTAATAACACCCCCAGCTGTGATGAGCATCGACACATGCTGAATCAGTTCCCTTGAGGTATTTAAATTATTTGTCGAAGATCAAATCTGGTAAAACACAATCCAATTCCAATAAAATCGTGGAGTTCTTGTAACAACTTACTATTCTTGTGAAATCTATATAATTTTGGTAATCCATATAAATTTTCTTTGTATTTGCTCAATGAGGAAGTATTGTTTCCGGTTATTCTTATGGTTAGAGGAGCCAAGGAGATTTCTGTAAATCGTATTATGAAGTCATAGTTAGAATTTGATCATATATAAATCAGCGTCTGAAACAAAGAATGTCATTTGAAACAGAGGCTTATTATTTGTAATCATCTGAAGGTTTAGAACTGCAAACAAAGAATGTCATTTGAAACAGAGGCTTATTATTTGTAAAGCTAGCATATTGTGATGCAGGTGTGTTCATAGAGCGAACAGATAGAATGAACAGAAAAATAGAAGAGTGTTGTGTCTGTTAGCCTATAGCTTATTCGAATTAAGTTGGACATACAACTGTTATACAAGAAGACAGAGCTTTCATCGATCTGAAGCTTTGATTGAAATTTCAAAGTTCTGCATTAATTCTAAACGGCTAAAACATTTCTAGTTGTCTCTCTTGGGTTTAGTTTTATTAGGATTGGGATTAAGTTTCCTGGTGGGTGGATATGGTTCTGAACATTATATCCTTAGCTCCTAAATCCCCTGTCCTCCCTGCTACCTCTTTGAGCAGTAGTTCTTTCTGGGTTTAGTTTTATTCGAATTGGGATTAAGTTTCTTGGTGGGTGTATATGGTTCTGAACATTATATCCTTAGCTCCTAAATCCTCTGCCCTCCCTGCTACCTCTTTGAGCAGTAGTTCTTTCTGGGTTTAGTTTTATTAGAATTGGGATTAAGTTTCTTGGTTTCTAGTTGTCTCTCCTGGGTTTAGTTTTATTAGGATTGGGATTAAGTTTCCTGGTGGGTGGATATGGTTCTGAACATTATATCCTTAGCTCCTAAATCCCCTGGCCTCCCTGCTACCTCTTTGAGCAGTAGTTCTTTCTGGGTTTAGTTTTATTAGAATTGAGATTAAGTTTCTTGGTGGGTGTATATGGATCTGAACATTATATCCTTAGCTCCTAAATCTCCTGCCCTCCCTGCTACCTCTTTGAGCACCTTCTCTCTCGTAACTGTGGTCATGCTGGGGTCTCAAGTGATGAATAGCTCAATCTCCCCTTGCCTGCTCCAGAGTCCAATGTTAGGCTGAGGGCTCTGCTGCTGTATATGTGCAATCCACAGTGCACACCTCCTCTCCTGAAATCAGGGGAGAGATTTAAAAGGCTGAAACGGAAGCCAGGATAGAAAAAAAGGTTTATTATTGATGTTGAAGTGGATGAGGAGGTTGGAGGCTAGGTCTTTTGATACTGGCAATACCAAGACTCAGCATACCAGAGACTTGTAGACAAAAGATATTTATTGGTAACTAAAAACCATTATGGTCAAAGACCTAGTGGAACGCTCAAAAACTCAGTAAGAGATACCACTATGTATCTATGAGATGCAAAAACAGACTAGGAAGCTTAAGGACAGGTCAACATTTTGGCCAAAACACTTGCCGACCTAGATTTCACAATTTCTAAAGAAAATGATGTTTATCTTGGTACCATTCAGGTCGACTCACCATCCAAATAGATAGCTTTTCTGAATATTTTTGTTTTATCTAAAACTAGTAGCAAAACTGCATATATCTATGTCATGTTTTGGTCTCTGTCTGGTTTGTTTATGTCCATGTATGGAAGTGCTTCCCTTGTGGGCTAGTTAGACTATCAAAGCAAGACCGTCTGTATCCAAGTCCTTGTCTTCTGAAATATTTGTTTATATGCTTGTATCTAGGTTTATTGCTTACAAGTTTACCATTTCTCTGAAAATATTGACTGGACTGTTATGATTTCAGCTCTAGCTGTTGATTTATTCCCAGGGATAATGTTATCTATGTATGTGTAATTGTACTAGTAATTCTATTAGCATAGAATTGTTAAAGAAAACATGCATTGTCAATGCGCAGGTTACTGTATTAAGGCTCTACACTTATTATTATTTTGCATATTAAGATCTATGGTGGTGAATTGTTTGGGCCATAAGACTAAGACTTTGATTATGGAGTAGAGTTTCAAGAAATTGAGATCTGGGTAATAAAACCAAGGCTTAGTTCTAAATTTTTCCTTGGGAGACCTAATATAAGGTTCAGCCCTTGAACCCCTTCTTTTCTTCAAGTCAGCTCATGGCAGGGACTTGCTGCCATGCAACTTTCCTTGTTTTAAATGTATCAATTTGTGTTTCAAGAACCTTGCTTCTAGTATACTTAATCTTCTTGGATAGTTTTAAAGGTAAAAGCTTCAATGCAAGAGTGTGGATGATGAATAGAGGTTGTTAGTGATATAAGATGATTTTTGAACTTATATTATTTTCAATAGTAAATATTATTAGTGAAAATATTTTAAACAATATTTTAAGTATAAAAAAATAGAATGAAAGATCAAAATATTTTTACATGAAATAATGTATAATGATTTAAAGATAGTATTTTTTATATGTAGCACTTGTAACATCTCTAACCCTTGTGGGTGACCCTTCATAACTTAACCAAAACATATCACTATGTGCATAGTAAATCCATTATAACAAAAATAACATAGTTGAACAGCAAAATACATGCCAAGATAATCCATGAAACAAACACATATCAAGTTTTGAGCACTAACCATTCCTTCAGCCATAGACCATGTGGCTCCATTTTTCTTATCAGTTGGTCACCCTCGAGTTGAGGTCATGATTCCACTTAGTGTCAAATTCTCGAGCAGATAAATTCACCCACATATCAAGGCCAAGATACCAAAACCAATAGCCTCCAACCAAGTATTCTCACATACCCCATCAACTCCTATCTCAACTAGCCAAGGATGTCCAGAGTCCTTGAGCTCTAGGAGTTCCTGCTAACCTCACAAGTCTCTAGGTAACCTCCAAACCCTTACAAAACTAAAGTGCCAAACATGAAAGCTTCCAACCAATGAGCTCACATCCTCCATAAGCCCTTGTCTCAGCCAACTAGGGATGTTTAGAGTTGTGTGGCTTTAAGAGTTCCTGCTACCCTCATAGGTTTCTAGGAACCCTCTAAGCTTTCCCTTAGATATGTTTTTCCTTTCATTGATTGATTAACTAAATGGGGGAAAGCCATTATTTTTAGACATTGTGACACCTTTACTTTATGTATTATAATATTATAATATACCTTCATATCATGATACCCCCCTTTTATTGTGGAGTGTCAACATTCCATACTTCTTATGTCTCTTGATTCACAACAATTAATGTGTCTCCTAGGCTCACTGGCCTTTTACCACATAGGCTCTCTGGTCCGAATTCCCCAGGCACTTTGGCCTTAAATTCATAAGCACGCTAGCCCGCTGACCTAATATATCATACATACATATGAACACATACCTCAATGGAACTCGGCTCACCAACCTAATAATGTAGTTCCTTTGACGCAAATACACATGCATGCATGCCTTAAAGCATATCTATACAAATAGGGGTATACAGACCCCAATAGAATCCTACTCACTAGCCTAATCAATTTGTTCATGTATATTACAATTCAAGATATAGGTAAGAGGTATTACATTCCCATCCCCTTTATTTATGCATTTTAGTTAACTCATTTAGATACATGTTTAGTTAAAATGTAACAATAACTACAATTATTTCTATTTTCTAGCATCTTGAGGCTCCTACTGGAAACTTCATGATCATAATAGTGTCAATGGAGTTATGTCAAATTGATTGTTATGTCCTAAAACACCATAATCCTCCTGTCCACCATGATTTACCAATAGGATCTGAAACGTTCTACATGTTCTGTCTTTATATCAATTCCATCTCGCATGGCCATCATCAGCATACTTGTATTAGTACATGTCATCATTATACTCATGCATAATCTCATAAATAGAAATAATACAAGAATGCATCTTCCATCGAATAAAATATCTCAATATGGAACACTGGGCCTTTCCATAATAATTTGCAAAATATCTCCATTTACAAATTTTCTTAGCATTGATTTTTTGAGATGTTAAATTTCCAAATTTTTCTATGTTATATCAATTACTTTAGCTCAAATCAATACTTCAATTAGTAATCTTTCCAATTACAATTAGTATTTCCATTTATCAACTTTAGTTGAATATTTAACAACAAATGAAATGAACGAGACACTCAAAACATTAATAAGAGACACCAGATTTGGTCAAAGACCAAGGAAAAACCCCACAAGGGGGAAAATCCTTTGAAATTATTCTTCCATTAGATTGTCATAAAATGTTCAGGCATAAGTTTCCAACATCAGAATATATCAAAGACAACTTTTCCCATCTATGGTCAATTACGGTCAACTTCGATCAACGATCAATTTCACTCAAAATTCCAGGTCACATGCATGAGGAGCTGTGTGAGAGATTGGAAGCTTCCAGTCACACACTTGATTCCTTTAAGCCAACTATTATGGTCAAATTTTTCCTATGACATGCTTGCGACTATTATCCCAAAACCCTAAAATAGATGTGAGCCTGAGACCCTGTAATTTCAGACTTTTACAAATTTCTATTGTTGTCCCTGCCTCAAACCTCTGCAAGCCAAGAAGAGAAGAAGAAGATGCTTGGTGATCTACAAATGAGCTTGAGGTCAATTTTATTTATAAGCTTCTATAGGTGATCGATTTTCTTTAGGGTTGACATGTCCAAATGTGCATATGTGGGATTTTCTTCAAAAGTACGCTTTCCCTTGTCCAAAATTGATGATGTTTAGTTTGATTTTGGTCTTCTCAAAAAAAGGAATTAAATGGAATGATAATTTCCATAAAATGAGTTTTCCAAAGTGGAATGTGACTGTAGTTGCATAATTTAACGTCATTCCCTCTCAACTAGGGAGAATTCCCCCTGTCAATATCTAACCATTGATCAATATGTCATGTATATCCTATCATCATATCATATCCCATCTCTACTCATATCTATCTGTTGAAAGATTCTTGAATATAAAGAAGAAGAATCATTGGCCAGCTAATGCTACCACCCTCAACATCATCAGAGAGCATATCTCAATTCAAAACCACATCGGGGAGTACATCTCAACCCGGAATCTCATGGGGGAGTTAAATATCTCCAACCCCATATCGAGCAATAGGTGATATAGGCGAGCACATCTCAACCGATCCTATTTCCTACCAATATTCCCAACAATGACCCTCAAGTGTCATGTGGTTGAATACCTACATCATAATTTAAGCTTGGGCAAGATACCCAACTTACCAAAAGGTAAGGATCACATGCCCCCAAGGCTCCTCAACTCGTTGGCCAAACAAGGAGGGAGAATCCCAACAGGCCCAACTTGTGGGTATGATTCTAATTGGGTTATACTCTACAAATACCAAGATATTGGAGAAACATCTCCAACCCTATGGGTAACAGATAGGGTTGATACCCTATTGTCCAAAGATCCGTCAACCTTAAGAGTCCTCTATCTCAATTCCACACCTTCAGAGCTCAAACAGGGGGGAAGAGTTGGCTTAGTGTCCTCGATCAATGATGCCCTTTATCAGGATGGGTCACATCCATCATTCCAAGCTGCTCTATGAAGACCAAGAGCTTCCCTTTTGGAAAATCCTACGTAAGAACATATGAAATATACTCATCTATCGATATGTGATGGAGTCTAACTTCTCCTCTCTACACCATGTCTCAAATGAAGTGATATTGAATCGCTATGTTCTTGGACTTGTCATGAAATAAATGATTCTCTGCCAAATGAATCCCACTCTTGTCATCTTAATATATCATTGTAGTATCTAGGACCTAGTCTAATATCTCTCCAAAGAGCTTCCAAACTGCTTCACAGCTAGCCATGATAACGACAATATACTCTGCTTCGGTGGTACTCAATACTATGAACTTCTACTTCCTGCTCATCTAAGATATCATGGAAAATCCAAGGCTAAAATAACATCCATACTTACTCTTCCTGTTGACAACGTTTCCTGCCCATTAAGCATTAGTTTATCTATGAAGTCGAACATCTCCACTAGAATATCTTAAACCAAGTGTGATCGTCCCATGCAAATAGCTCAAAATGTGTTTGGCAGTGATCCAGTGTGCATGGAGAGGCACAATCATGAATTGACTCAATGTATTCACTACATAGCATATGGCTGGATGGGTTTTCACTAGGAATATCATAAACCTAATCAACTGTCTATACTTGGATGGATTCACCAAATTAGGTCATGCATCTTCTCTACATAACTTCATGAAGATCATTTCCATTGGTGTGGATAGTGACATGCATTATGTCATTCCAAATCTTTCTAGTAGCTTCACAATATATTTTCCTTGTGAAAGGAAAATATCACCAAGCCTTTGCCACACCTCAAGGCCTAGAAAGTAATGCATGAGTCCAAGGTCCTTCATGTCAAATTCAAAGGCTAGCTCCCTCTTACACTCGATCATCAAGGGTTCACTACCTATCAAGAATAGATCGTCAACATATAAAACCAAAATAAATGGCATACCTTGGACTACCTTGAAGAATATGTTGGGATCGACATTCCTTCTTGGGAATCCCATCTTCACCAAATAACTATCTATGTGGGTGTACCATGCTATAGGGTATTTCTCCATGCCATACAATGCCTTCTTCAACCTACAAACATGTGTCTTTAGATCCTCTACTTCAAATCCTTGTGGTTGTTCATGATATGATTTAGAATATTAGTTTGTAGTGCTAAGATATTCCTTAGATTATAAACAAAATGCTTTCATTATGCTTCAGGATTCATCAATTTTTGCAAGTAAAATGAAGAGTTTTTATGTTAATTTTGTGAGCGATTTAACATAAACTAGAAACTGAATAGCAACATAAACATATACAGAACATCACCAAAAACACATTACATCAAGAACATGATAAAGGAGTTCAGCCCCCCTGGGCTACGTCTCCTTGGTCCAACTTCCAATGGCTTGGGCCTCTCTATTATGTGTTTACAATACTCAAATGCTTCTAAAACTTGCTCCAATTAGTTCAAAATACTAAAAAATGGCCATCTAGCCTCTTTTTTCCACCAATTTGGTGGAAAACTGAAGAAGTTATGACTTCTCCTAGTTTTCCCACTATTCACTGCACAAATTGCCCCATTACTGGCATGATCCTACAAATTAGCCCCAAAAACGCGCTAGCTGGGTGAAACTTTCGCCATGCGGTAGCCCATAATCTGTCGGCAAAGTCTTATCGCAAATCACGATCGGCAAGGACCGGCAGGCTTAAGTTTTGTGTACGCAGCAAGTGATATTTCAAGAGTGATATGGCAGACCCGACAGAATTATAAACTGAAGTTGATGAACATCTCACATCCGGGAACTTTATCGCACATCACAGTTTGATGGTGCCTTGATGGGTAATCATAATGTGGGACATGCACCGTTGCGATTTTCCATTGCAATATCGCATCACAACCCAAAACTTGTTGGGGGTTGATTTTGTAACACTGACCCTTCACTGATCTGTGATTGTGATCCATCGCATCGCACCTCCGGCCATTTTCTTGCTAACCATCCTTCTTGCCTTATCGCATCGCACCCTTCCCTGCACAGGGACCAATTTCTAATGTTGCCTACCCACAATTTGTGATTTTCGATATGCAGGGGCCAATTGAGGCTTGCCACTTGGTGCCTCCTCATTCACTGAAGGGCCTTGTCACATCATCCAATCCTGTCATGTGTCCAAGTCAAACCTGAATTTGACTTGCTCTAACCTCTGCATACGAGCTGAGATTTGAGTGGCGTTCACACCATTGGATACAAACTGATGAGATGCTCGACTTGAAACTAAGTTTATCAATATTCTAACACTTTTATTTTTGAGCCTAATTTGAGCACCTGATCAGCTCAATGTACACTTCTTGTTGTAACATGCCATGAAGGAATGTAGCCTTCACGTCCATTTGATGAAGGGTCCATCCTTGACTTGCAATAAGGGAAAATATTGAATGAATGGGTTTATATCAAGCCATAGTTGCAAATATATCATCATAATATTCTCCCTCCTTCTAGGAGAATCCTCAAGCCATGAACCTTGCCTTGTATTTCTCAATGCTACCATCAACTCCATGCTTGATATTGAATAGCCACTTTGAAGTCACTATATATTTCCCCTTCGGTCTTGGAACAACATCATACATCATTCTTCATAATCGATTAATATTCTTCGGCCATAACATATTTCCAAACTTGTTGTTTCACAATTTCTTCAAATGTGGGACATTCGACTTAAATAATAGTTCTCATGGCTACAACATATCCCTGGTACCTGCATGGCTTCTTCCTTTCTCGAAATGATCTTCGAATGAGACCTCGTCTCTCATCATCTTCTAATGTGTCTCAAAGCCAAAGTGGACTCTTCCTAGTGGGAGGATCACATGAAGGAGGATCGAAGGGATCCATAGGCTCCATGGCATCATCAACAATATCAGTCTCAGATTTGGTCATGAAAGGACCATCTAAAATATCCATATAATCATTCTTCTTAGGAGGAGGAGGCAGAGGAAGGTCCTTTGCTTTTCCAAGGGTTACAGCTTCATCGAATGTAACATCCCTATTAATTTCAACCTTCCTTTGACTAGGAATTAATATTATAAATGCTTTATATTTTTCACAATATCCAATAAATGTACCTTTTCTTCCTAAGGCTTCTAACTTGTTCCTTTTCTCTTTCAACACATGAAAGTATATGGGGAATCCAAAGATACGGAGATGACCAACATTAGGCTTGACAACTGTGGATACTTCTTTGGGGGTCTTTTTGTCCAATTCTTGATGATGTACCCTATTTTGAACATATACGATGACATTTGTTGATTCTACCCAAAGGAACTTCGACAACTTTTGATCATGGAGCATGGCATGGGCGACGTCTATAATGGACTTGTTCTTTCTTTCAGCCACTCCATTTTGTTCAGGATTATAGGGCACAATTTTTTCTTTCTTGATTCATTATTTCTTTCAAAAATAAATGAACTCCTTTGATGTGTAATCTCCACCATTGTTGGGCTTGAATATTTTGATTTTATTCCCTATTTGATTTTCGATCAAAGTTTTGAACTCCTTGAACATTTTGAGGGATTCATCCTTGTGCTTCAAATAATATATCCATGTATTTCTTGAGAATTCATCAATGAAGTTGATATATTAGAGATGGCCACCAATAAAATGTATGGGCATTGGACCACATATACCAGAATGAATGAGATGGAAGATGGAATTTGTCTTATTCTCGCTAGAGGGGAATGGTACCAATGTATTCTTTCCGTAGGCACAACCTGGACATACTCCATCATGATGGGATTGAACCTTGGGAATCCCTAAGACAAATTTCTCTAATTTCGGAAGAGCATCATAATGTAGATAGGCCAATTTTTGGCGCCATAGCTCGCTTAGATGATTAGTATCATGGACCAATGCTAGAAGTGGTCTTCTAGTAACCCTATAGAGTCCTTCATATCTTGATCCTAATGTGAATGCATCTCTCATTGGTGAACTAACTATCCAAGTAAGAACCTTTCCCTTGATGAAGGAAACCCTCATCCCTTTGTCTTCCAAAAAAAATATTGATACCAAATTCTTCTTCAACCCTGGCGCATGCATCACATCATGAAGTAAAATAGATTCTCTTGAATTCAAATGAAATTAGAAAGACTCGAAACCTTTAATAAGATGAGTGGAGTTGTATCTAAGAATGATTTTCAAATTCAACTCCCTCTCTACCAAATTAGAGATAACTTCCTTATAACTAGAGAAGTGATGAGAGGCCCCATTATCAACCAACCAAACATCCCATGAATCTAAAGGAGATGAACTAGTAAGGGAAGAAATAAGAATATATTCAGATTAATTCGCAACATTTCTTTCATACCTAGAGACTTTTGACTTCTTTTGTGGACGACGATCTTCTTCATGATCCCTTGGAGCATCTCTTCCTATTCTTTAGTCTCTTCCATTGCGGTCATTCCTTTGGTCATCTATCCTTCTTTGATCATTAAACCTAGTTATTGCTTCTAGTGTTGTAGCATGGTCCATTGTTCTTATGGTGGCAATCTCTAGCATAGTGGCCTTTCTTATGACAATTGTAGCATTCAATGTCGAAAAATTCCTTCTTTATATTTGGATTTCAAGGAGGATGCTTTCTTGAATTTGATGGAACTCCTTTCTCGTTCTTCTTCTTGTTGTCATGAGTGATGAATGCATCAGGCTCTCCTTCTTCATCCTTTTGAATCCTTCCTCTTAATATCATCCTTGATTATTCTTGAGTGAGCTTTCCAACAATTTCATCGAATGATGGGAGGACATTGTTGTTTTTTATAGTAGTAATAAAGGTTTCCCAATTAGGAGGGAGACCTATTAGAGTCATAATTACCAATTCCCTGTCAAGCGCATATTCCCAAACTCTTTGCAATTAATCTTTAAGATGAGCTATCCTCATTATGTAGGATTTCATGAACTCTCCTTTATTCATCTTTGTGTCTTTGAGTTTATATTTCAGGGAGATGGTTTCATTCAAATTGTTGACTTCATACATTCCATCTACCTTATCATACACGTCCTTAGACCTTCTCAAGTTTCCAACATATGCAAGTAAATTTTGTAAACCACCAACTATTACTTTCTTTGCTTTTAACTCACCTTTCTTATGCTTGTTCTTGAAAATAGTAGAATCATTCTCTAAAGGCTCAGGTACTTTTCCTTGAATGTATTCCAAAACATCATTGTTATTAGCTATGATCTCCAATCTGACTTTCCATGCAGCAAAATTGGACATGAGTCACCCAATTTCTCATTTTCTTTGAAGATGAAGTCAACTTGACTTGGATAGATTGACTCTTTCAACTTTCCAAATATTATTTCTTCAATGCTTGTTTCCTTTTGGGCTTGTCCTTCACTTGAGCTCTGATACCATGTTAAATTTTCAGATTGTTTTATGTTGTACCAATTACTTTAGCCCAAATCAATACTCTAATTAGAATTGTTTCCAATTACAATTAGTATTTCCGTTTATAAGCAATAATTGAAGATATAACAATAAGTGCAATGAAAAAGGAGACAAATCAACACATCAACAAGAGATGCCAAGTTTGGTAAAAGACCTGGGGAAAACTCCACAAGGGGGAAAACCCTTTGAGATTCTTCTTCTATTAGATTGTCAGAAAATGTTCAACAAAGAGTACAATGATCCAAATATAATATCATCAACAAAATAACCCAATAACATTTAGAAATAAGTTTCCAGCATCATAATATATCAAAGACAACTTTTCTCGTCTGCGGCCAACTTCGGTCAATGGTCAATTTCAGTTAAACTTCATAACCGCATGCATGAGGACTTGTGCGAGAGACTGGAGGCTTCCAATCGCACCATTAATGCCTGCAATCTAGTAACTATGGTTGAATTTTCCCTGTGACGTGCCTGCGACTATAATCCAAAAATCCTCAAGTAGATGCAAGCCTCAGATCCTGTAATTTCATACTTTTACGAACTTCTGTTGTCGTCCTTACCTCGGACCTGTGAAAGCCAAAAAGAGAAGAAGAATATGCTTGCCGATCTACAAATTAGCTTGAGGTCACTTGTATTTATAGGCTTCCATGGGTGACCAATTTGCTTCAAGGTCAACCTGTCCCAATGTGGGCATTTCTTCATAATTACACTTTCCATTGTCCAAATTTGATGATATTTAGGTCAATTTTGGTCCTCTCGAAAAGAGGAATTCAATTCAATCATAATATACACCAAAGGAGTTGTCCAAAGCAAATTTGACCATAGTTTCATAATGTAGCATGAGAAGGATCTCTAGTTTCAACATCATACCATGAATACAATCATGAAGATCATAACCTAAGTAATGAAATAAATCACATCATAAAGAATAAATGAAAGCATGATCTACAAGGATTTTGAAATAAACTAGGTTCTTCAAATCTTTTGAGAATATTTATTTTGACAAATAATGTAAAAGCATGGTACCACCATGTTACAAGATTGTATTTACCCCTTCCATACTTACCTTGGAAACATGGTGATTATGGGACGATAAGAAGGTACAAGATATCTACTAGTTGGAGTGAATCACAAGTTGCAGTCATGATACCACTTTATTCTCACATGCTTTTAATATTGGATACAATTTGTGGTAAAAGGGTGTATATTTCTCTCTTCAATGTTTTTCTCTCATGATTTAATTGTACCTTAAATGTCACTACTAAACAACACACTTTGATTTTACATTTGCCAAGGAATCATTATTTCCAACTACTCTAAATTCACACATATATTAAGGCATTTCAAATAGTCTTGATCATTGTTGCAAACACTATTAAAATCATTGTTGATAGCATGTTTAAAATGTGGTTCTCTATTACAATCCAATGAATGTTGGAAAGTGCACCTTGAACATCAATATTTAGTCTTGGTTCTGTTGACATTTAGACTCCTATTTCTAAGACAATATACTAAAGATCAATGTGGATTGGTGTCACTCTGATATATCTCTGCAACAAAATTTGTTTTTATCTTTTTTTGTGGCAACAATAGTATTATTCTTTAATTTATACTCACAAAATATGATGATTGGAATCCTAACCTTCTAATGAAAATGAATGAATTGTAGTTGTAAGCATGACGGTTATGTTGTCATTGACATATAGGTTTTGAAGTTTCACTGCGTGGTTTGAACATTTGAGATATATGATTGATTGGTTTATCAAGACTCATGTTATTTCCAACCATCCTTTAAATGAGAATTTCTTATCAAAGTTAATTACATTAAATCCGTTTTTTGCAACTCGTAATGTTACTTCAAGCTTTCAAGGCCCTTAAGTTATTTGTCATCCATATGTAGTTGGACTCCAATAAAGTTCAAATTAATGGGGTGGATATTGTGATCTAACTCATACATCATTGTTACAAATTCAACATGTACAATTCTCCAAGTGTGGGAAAGTGGGAGACAATGGTGATGAATTTCTAACATTGAATTTGCACATCCCTTCAACACTAGTAGATTGTTCCATTCTGATTCCAAAAATATAGGTCAAAGGCATATTCTTCTTTACATTGTTAATGGGATTCTCATATTACCTCCAATTCGACTATATAGGGCTATAGGATGGGCATTCCAGTTTTTAAGAGGCATCCTCAAATCCTCAAATCATGCCATAACATTTCCTCAACAATGCCAAATGTGTATACAACCCTAACTAAAATATATTTCCTACACATGCAAACATGTCAGCGTAAATATTCATCATTTTAGTGCCTAAGGATTAGCTATATATATATATATATATATATATATATATATATATATATAGTTCATTAATCTGGGCACCTTTTGTGTCATCTTATTCTATGATTATGTGTTGTTCCTAGAATTATGTTTAATTAGGATATATATCATAAATTTTCCTCATTTTTACACTGGAAATTTTCTATTAGAGATGGGCTCAAGTGTAGGGAACAAATTTCTACACAACAGATGTCCACCTATCACAATAGTTAGGGTGTCTGATGTTTCACCTCCACACTTGTTTCATATCAATGATTTTCCTCTTACTATTACCACATAGGAAATTAGACATTTGACCCCATTCTACATATTGCTTTATGGATTTAAAGGACAGTTTCATATTTTTTTGACATCTCATGTGGCATGATCTCCTTAAACCATCATAACCACATTTTTGTAGTCTAGTGAAAAGTATCCATTATTTCCTGATAGAGTAGAACATCGGGTGAGCTAAAAGAGTAATATACATCATATGGAAGAGAGAAAGAGGTACAAAAGTAGTATAGAACCAACAAAATCCCACTTGGATTAGATATATCTCAGTGAGTCATCAACCAAACACATGGAATATAGTACATACATATTTATATCCTTCTAAACAATTACAACAATTTAACCGTCTTAATGGACTTATCCTAACTGACTTGGTCGTCCAACTAGATAGAGTTGTCGACTGACTTATAAAACATCTTTATTGTGTTGACTTGAATGATCTCCTCCACACTCAATGCCTTCTTTGTACCAAAAAAGGGAGAGTTTTGGAGATATACGAAATTTTAGTGTGAAATTTAAAAAGACATAGAATGAGAGAATAAGATAATAAGAACAAGCATGTTGAATTATTTCCATATTAATCATTTTGGAGTAACTCGTGATGAAGATGACTGTGCTTCAATATTCCTTGGATTCAGTTGTTCAAGGTTGGTAAGATAATTCATGTGGTTGAACATCAAATGAATCGAAATACCATTAAGGGAAATTTGAGGTAAAAAAATGGGTCTCAAAACAAAAATTCTACTAACAAAATTAACTTTAAAAAAACCAATAGGATTCAAGATGATGACGTCATCCATAAGGGAAAATACTTTGGAGAGAAAAAAAAGAAAACTTTTTCTTAATTATATTTTTGGCATATTTCCTTCAAATGTAAAGTATAGATACCGTTTAGATGTGGAATACAATTCCACATCCAACAAGTAGCCACTCTACATACTTCTGAGTAGACCCACATGAAAGAAAATTGAAAATACATGAAAAAATTATTGACTTCATGCCTATTGACTTCATTTTTCACCTTTTAAAACTATTGACTTAATAGACATATGAAATCTATAAAATGAAGCCCATAGACATATATCAACCACTTTATCAATGTGGTTGTTCTAGTTGATGGACCTGCCTTGGTAGACCATGGTTCCCTATGGTTGAGCTTTGCTTATTATGGTTAAATATGGTAAGTTATGGTTAACACTAGTAGATTATTGTCAACAAATTAAAGTTGTTTATGATAAATTATAATTGACGTTGGCTAACTATGGTTGACCATGTTTCCTATGGTTGATTAAGGTCAACCATGGTTTACAATGTTAAGCATGGGTGAAAATAATTGACCATGGTATAACTATGTTTTCCAATAGTGAACTATGGTTGGGCATGTTGATTATGGTTGGATATGTTGGGCATGGTTGAACATGTTGATGATGGTTGACCATGGTTTAATCAATTTTACCATGGTCCGCCTTCATTGACTATGGTTAGATATGGTCAACTTATGGCTGACCATGATTGTCATTATTTAACTCTAGTTAACTATGATTGATATGATAGACTATGGTTGACCATGTTGACCATGTGCGAAGATATTGATTAGAAAAACCATGGTTAACCTTGGTTTGACTATGTTTGATATCAATTGAACATAGGTGACCATGGTAGTCAATGGTTTCCATGTTTTCAATATGTTGACCATGGTGAACCCTGTATAACCATGGTTTCACATGTTGTTCATGGTTAACTATGGTTAAGGTCAATCATGGTTGCCTTTGGTTGGCCATGCATGAACACGATAGAACATAAGTGGACAATATTAACCATGGTTAAACTCGGAGACCATATTTAACCATAGTTGATCTTGTTAGACCATGTTTGACCATGGTTGAGCATGTTCGACTATGACTGGATATGGCCAAAAAATGGTTGGCTATAGTTAAATATCGTGAGTAATGGTTGACCATGGTTGTAATCATTCAACTATAGTTTAATATGATTTATTTTGGTTGAGTGTGGTTGACCATGTTGACCATACTTGATGATGTTTGACCATGAAAATCATCGTTCACCTTGGTTTGAACAGGTTTGACCTTGGTTTGCATAAGTGATAATGATAGTCCATGGTTTGAAGATGTTGACGATGTTTTCCATGGGAGACTATGGTTGACTTTGGTTTAATATGATTAAACATGGTAAATCTATGGTTGACATTGTTGGATTATGATCAATGAATGGTTAACTATGGGTGTTCATGGTTGTCCATGTTAAACTAAAGTTGTCTATGATAGATTATAATTAAATATGGTTGAACATGGTTGTTCATTTTTCCTATGGTTAATTATGGTCAGCGATGTGAACATTGGTTTAACCATTTTTCCCATTGTTCACCTTTGTTGACTATCACTAAATATGGCTAAGTTATGATTAACCATTCTTGTAATTGTTTAACTATAACTAATTATAATTGATTATGTTTGATAGTGGTTGAAGATGGTTGACCATGAAAACCATGGTTGGGCTTAGTCTGAACATATTTGATATTGGTTGATCATAGATGACGATGTTAGTCCATGCTGATCATATTTTTCCATGGTCAACCATGGTTGACCATGTTGTGCATGGTTGACTATGGTAAGTAGTTGATGATCATTGATAAACATGGTAGACCATGACCGAGCATGTTTGACTAAAGGTGAACAAGGTTGAACATGGTTGAACTTGGTGACCATGTTAAACTATGTTTGAGTTTGTTTGACCATATTTAATAGTGGTTGACCTTGTTCACACATGGTTAACCATGATCAATATATAGTTAACTATGGTTAAATATGATAAGTTATTGTTGATAATGGTTGTGATTGTTTAACTGTAGTTGACTATGATTAATTATAGTTGAGTGTGGTTGACCATATTTGAGCACATCGACCATGCTTGGCAATGTTTAATAATGGAGACCATGGTTGACCTTTGTTTGGCCATGTTTGACCTTAGTTAACTATATGTGACCATGGTAGTCCATATTTACTATGGTATTCCATGTGGATTATGGTTGATCATGGGTTACTATGATTATTCAGGTTTTATAATGGGTATCCATGTTAACCATGGTTTTCCATGGTTTGATCACATTGACCATGGATGAACATGATGACGATGGTTGATTTTTTTTTTAATGATTGAACAAGTTTGACCATATTTCAACTTGGTGACCATGTTGGACCAAAGTTGATCTTATACAAGCATGGTTAACTATGGTGAATATATGGTTGACCCTGGATGAACATGGTAGACCAAGGTTATCATTGTTTACCTATAGATGATTATGGTCAACCATGGTTGACCATGATGCCCATGTTGACCACAATTGGCTATCTTGACCATGTTTACCATGGTTAACCACAAATAACTATAGTAAACCATGTATACAATTATCAACATGGTTTTACTTGGGATGACCATGGTTGGCCATCTTGACCATGGTTGAAGATGGTGTCTATAAAGAACAATAGAATAAAAGAATACACAATAAAGACACTGGGATTTAGGTTAGAGTCTAGGGAAAAGCCACACAAGGGGGAAAAATTAACCAAACTCTTATTCTATTATATATTCATCAAAGTTAAACAAAGATACAAAGTACATCCATAAAGAGATACATCAAACATAATAGGCCTCCTAGGGACCAACCAAGTCGGTTCAAAACTTCATTTGTGAACTTAATGAAACAAGTACAAGTGAGATTCTTTCGTATCACTGTGATATATTCCCACCAATAATTGTTATGTTTGACTAAAGGTGAACAAGGTTGAACATGGTGAACTTGGTGACCATGTTCGACTATGTTTGAGTTTGTTTGACCATATTTAATTGTGGTTGACCTTGTTCACATATGGTTGACTATGTTCAACATATAGTTAACTATGGTTAAATATGGTAAGTTATGGTTGATAATGGTTGTGATTTTTTAACATAGTTGACTATGATTAATTATAGTTGAGTGTGGTTGACCATATTTGAGCACGTCGACCATGCTTGGCAATGTTTAATAATGGAGACCATGGTTGACCTTTGTTTGGCCATGTCTGACCTTAGTTAACTATATGTGACCATGGTAGTCCATATTTACTATGGTATTCCATGTTGACTATGGTTGATCATGAGTTACTATGATTTTTCAGGTTTTATATGGGTACATTCATGTTAACCATGGTTTTCCATGGTTTGATCATGTTGACCATGGATGAACATGGTGACCATGGTTGATTTTTTTTAATGATTGAACAAGTTTGACCATATTTCAACTTGGTCACCATGTTGGACCAAGGCTGATCATATACAACCATGGTTAACTATGGTGAATATATGGGACCCTAGATGAACATGGTAGACCAAGGTTATCATTTTTTACCTATAGATGATTATGGTCAACCACGGTTGACCATGATGCCCATGTTGACCATAATTGGCTATCTTGACCATCTTTACCATGGTTAACCACAAATAACCATAGTAAACCATGTATACAATTATCAACATGGTTTTACTTGGGTTGACCATGGTTGGCCATCTTGACCATGGTTGAAGATGGTGTCTATAAAGAACAATAAATAAAAATAGAATAAAAGCATACACAATAAAGACACTGGGATTTAGGTCAGAGTCTAGGGAAAAACCACACAAGGGGGAAAACCCAACCAGATTCTTATTCTATTAGATATTCATCAAAGTTCAACTAATATACAATAAAGAACAATAGAATAAGAAAAATAAAGAACAATAGAATAAAAGCATACACAATAGAGACACTAGTAATTAGGTTAATGACTAGGGAAAAGCCACACAAGGGGGAAAAATTAACCAAACTCTTATTCTATTATATATTCATCAAAGTTAAACTAAGATACAAAGTACATCCATAAGGAGATACATCAATAATAATAGGCCTCATAGGGCCCAACCAAGTCGGTTCAAAACTTCATTTGTGAACATAACGAAATAAGTACAAGCGAGGTTCTTTCGTATCACTATGATATATGTGATGAGCCCCAGAAATGGGTAACTATATGGGCTCATTTTGCATATTGTTTCCATTTAATCCACCATTCTCCATAGTTTTGTGCATGTTTTTGAGTATATTTATGTTAATTGAGTGAATGGGGATAGTCACTTTGCCACGAAGTCTAATGAGTGTTTATTGCAGATTTTTAGACATTTTTGGACCAAGACCAGGCATTTATGAGCAGATTGACAGCCAAAACTCAAAGAAACCAAGCTGAGGATTTATAGGAAGGGTGTCTCCTACATTAATGACCCCTTCCTCGAGTTCTCCACTAGCAGCGCGGAGTTCAAATGCTACCACATCGATAATCACAAGGGCAGTCGAGCAGGTCTAGTGAAGTTGTTGTTATCTACAAGTTTTGGCAGCCGAGTTCCTAAAGTTTATGAGGACTGTTGGGAGTCCTCAATTTGTATAAATAAGAAGGCCTCAGAACTCAGTAGTTTAGCTATTGAATAGTATATTTTCACACTTTAGTGCAGCTCTGCATTCAACTCATTTTCGAGCTCTTTCTGTAGACAATTTTGTGATATGACTATTATTTTTTGATCAATGAAGATGAATTCAGCCTTGAACCAGCACTGATCTTTCTAAGGGGGCTGTAGCTCTTGGGGTTGGGCCCAACCCAAGTGCCCAGTACCTCCTTCTTGTATTTATATGTGTTTTTCTTGCATTCATGAAATAATTTCTGTTGTTTAGATTAAATCTTGCTTTATTACTTAGGTTGTTTTTAATGATTAGAATAGTTGTTCTTGCTTCAGGTTGATTAGTTAGTTTGCTGCAATAATAGAAAAAGATCCACAAAAAGGCTACCAAGTAGGCTTTGATCTCCTTTCTCCCTCTTTGGGACCATGAATTGAGACCAAAGCACTCTTGCTGCCACCAAAACATTGTTTTTGCTTTCCAATGCAATTGCTAGTGTGTGAATTCGAGTTGGAGAAGTTGATATCAGTTGTATTTACATGCTTGGATTTTTCCTTGTTCAGTTTTCATAGCTTTCTTGCATCATTTCCTATCCATAAAATTTTGTTCAGCACTTTTCTGGTTTTTAGGGCAGAATTAGGTTAAAATAGGTAAAACTCTGTTTTTTTAATTCTCCTTGAATCAATTTTTAGAAGCAGGTGTGCAGCTCACTTGAATACCATCCCAGCTTATCATCCTCTCATCACCCAACCTGCTCCAGTCCATTTCTCAAGGTTTTCTCCACTCATTCGCCACACTTTCCCAAACAGCCCTAATTTCTACGTTTTTGTGCAAAATCGCTTTCTTATCCTTTGAACCAATCCAACCATCACCTTCATGTTTGATCTTCATTGACAGAGTCCTAGACCCTCTAACACCCTCATCCAACCTTAATTTTCCTTTTCCCACCATTTTTCCTCCTCCAAACCTTCAAAAATCACTTTCGGCCTGCTCCTGTAGAACTTCCTATAGATCCCTTGCAGACTTCCTGTAGAAGTTCATGCGAGCGATTTTTCGAAATCTGATCGCAATGGAATTCTCCAGAAGGGTGCTAGGGACTCCTTAGGTCCTCTCCACACCTTCCTCATCATCTGCAACAACCAACTCCATCTCCTTTCACCACCAAACCTCTGCACAGTCACAAATAGTTAAAACACAAACACAATAATTCTGCATAAAATTGCTCAAAAGTACAAAAAGATGGTTCTTCCACATTTTCCTTCAGAAGTAGCTTAAGTACATGCATTTTACCATGGCATCCATTTCAGTAGTTTCATCTCTTTTTCTTGCAAAAGTAGGGTTAGTGGGTAAAACTAGGGTTTGCTAGGGTTTGCATTTCCTTTCAGCTTTCATCCTCTTTCTGCAAGTAGAATAGCCTCTTTTGAGTTAGCTTTCTTCCATCACAATTAAAAGCTTCTTCTGAGAACTCATAGAAGTTGGCTTGAGTTCCTAGCAAACTTATGCCAGCTGATTAAGTGACAGCCTATAGTAAGAGCTAGTACTTGTGCATACAACACCGTCACTTCCAAGTTTGTTACGAACTACCGGGTTGATAAAAGTAAAGAAGGGAGTCCCAGGAGTTGCAACATCATTGCTGCAATAATGGAGCCCACCATCTTTTTGGCGTCATTGCCAGGGAAGCATCAGAGTATTTGTGATTACTACTTTTCTTCTATTTTCTACTGCAACATTCTGCTAAGTAGTTTATTTCAGCAAGAGTAGAGTAGTTGTTTCATTTCCATTCTGCAATTTCATTTCTGCAAAAGTAGATTAGACATTTCCTGCTTTCATTTCATTTCAGCAAGCGTAGATTAGACATTTCCTGCTTTCATTTCAATTCTGCAATTTCATTTCAGCAAGCGTAAATTAGTCATTTCCTGCTTTCATTTCAATTCTGCAATTTCATTTCAGCAACATAGATTAGTCATTTCCTGCTTTCATTTCAATTCTGCAATTTTCATTTCAGCAAGGTTTATTTTAGTTAGCTGCAATTCGTTGTTCAATCCATTTCAGGTTTTTGCAGGTACAAGCAAAAAAAAAAAAAAAAATCCAAAAAAAAGAGATTCTCTTTCATGCCTCGTAGAAACAGAGACAATTCAGGAAAATTCCTACCCAACACCCCCAACACATCACTAAGTCACCCTTCTCTCTTCTTTGGTGGCAGTGATCCAGAAGAACCTATAGGTGAACCTCCAGAGATATACGAAGATCCTATAATAGAAGAAGAGCAAGAAAACATTCCACTTGAGACCATGGCTGAAAACAAAAACAGTATAGGAAATGGGGAGAGAATAGAAGGCACCTTTTCCATCCGAGAAACTAATGGGGACACAAAGATGAAAAACAGAAGTCCCTCAACCTTACCTCACTTCCATGGATTGACCACTGAAGACCCTGATACCTTCTTGTTTGAGTTTGTTGTCCTTTGTCGAACCTATGACTATGCAGAAGACGAGCAAAAGTTGAAACTCTTTCCCTCTACCCTCAAGGATGTAGCACTATGCTAGTTCTTGGGGTTACCTGGAAACAGCGTCACAACTTGGGCTTAGATGCAGCAAGCCTTTAACAACAAATATCGGGATTACTGTAGGTCAAAGGAAACAAAGGAAGAAATCTTCTGGATGACCATGGGAAGTGATGAATCTTTAGAAGACTATGAAGAAAGATTTCAACTAAGTTATAAAAGGGCCAGGTGCACACTTGACCCCGAATCTCTGAAGTTGGTTCTGATCCAAGGAGTCCCTAAAGACCTTCTAGATACCCTCCATTTGGTGGCTGGGGGAGACATCTACCAACTACCTTATGATGACATAAAGACTGTGTCTAGAAACCATTCTAGGGCAGCCAGAAAAAGAGGTAGGGGAAGTCAACTTTTAGCTAGTGCCCCCTTATCCAAAAACGAATTTGCAAATCAGATGGAAGATTTCAAAAGCGAGATGAGACAGACCATTTCCATGCAAATGGATACCTTGCGAATCCAAAAGACGCAAGAGGAAGCTGAGAGGGCTTTAGCCATCTTCTGTCAGAGATGTACTAGAAAGCATCCTAGGAATGAGTGTCCATTGCACTCCATTGAAGTGTGTTTTGTCTGTGAAGAAGGCCATCCTACCAATCAGTGTCCGTCCTTACCCAGATTTAAATCTATGTACCAAGGGGCTGAAGGAGCCACTGAACCACTCTAGTTCATGAACCAAAGGAGGCCACATGGACCCAAACCATACCAGCAGGGAATGCAAGGGAACTCCCAAACTTATTACCACCCCAATCAATCCACTCACATACCTTCTTGGGGTCCCCCGCTCATCCTTCCTGGTCCACACCCCCTCCTTGGTCGTATCCATCTCAATACCATACTCAACCTAATGCTCATTCTTTTCATTCTCACGTTTAGCCACAACCTCAGTGGAATGCACCTCATCAGGGGTGGAGGCCCCAATACAACTCTCCTCCCGCTCTTTTGCCTCCACCACCTGCTCAACCACAACCATAACATCTTGCTCCTCCAGGACAACCCCAAATACCTGCTCAACCGAACCCGAACCCCATTAACAAATAGGCCCAGCAGGTATATACTAGAGAAACAACATGCCCTACCTATGCTGTGGAGATTCAGGAGATCAACCTATGATCTGGGAAGGGCCTCCCAGATAGACAACCACCTCCTAAGGAGGATGAAGAAGAGAAACAGGAAAGTAAACCAAAAGCCATTCCACCCTTTCCTGAGAGACTAACTGGAACCACACAACCGACCCCAGAAGAAACTGAACTTCTGGGAGAACTGAAACAGTTATGTGTAAAAATACCCCTTCTCCAAGCCATAAAGGATGTGCCCATATACAACAAGATGATCAAGGAGAAGTGCTTTAAACACCCAGGCAGGCGAAGGAGAGATGCCCCAACTATCAATGTCATAGGACAACTGTCCGATCTGATGTTGGGGCAGGTAATTTGTCCGAAATATCTAGACCTTGGGAGTCCAGTAGTCAATGTCCACATCAATGGCACCATAATCCCCCATACCTTGATTGATCTAGGGGCTACCATTAATGTGATGACCAGGGACACTATGCTCAAACTCAACCTTCAGGGTTCCCTAAGAAAGACCTCAACAATACTGCAGTTAGCAGACTGCTCCACCATGACCCCCGAGGGGATTGTGGAAGATGTCGTGGTCTCTATTGATTCCTGAGAGTACCCTACTGATTTCTTGGTTCTCCAACCAAAGGAAAAGCTCACTAGGTATCCTCTCATCCTGGGAAGACCTTGGTTGGCTACTGCAGATGCCTACATCAGCTGCCGAGCTGGGAACATGACAATCAAGAATGGGCATATGTCCAAGCAGCTAGTCCTCTATCCTCCTGCCCAACCTCTACTGGAACATGATTTACCCCTCTGGTTGGAGGAGGAAGATGAGGATGAAGTCTACTCCGCACCATTGTGTACAGTAGAAACTACCATGGGGGGTCCACAAACCGAGGATGATCTTATTGAAAACTTGATCCAGAATCCACCCCCCAGTGAATTGCCATTAGAAGAGTTGGTGGAAGAAACCCAAGCCAATGCTTCAGTTGATCTCTATGTGGCTGATCCAACCTCTCTTCAAGTTAAGAATGTGGAATTTGGCCTAGAAAGAACCTTGAGGATCAACTCAGCCCTATCCACCTCTCAGGAGAAAGAGCTATGTAGCTTATTGAAGAATCACTTGGATGCTTTTGCTTGGAGTTATAAGGAGATGAAGGGAGTCCACCCTTCTGTCTGTACTCATCACATTTACATCAAGGAAGATTGTAAGCCAGTTAGGCAGCCTTAAAGGAGGATGAATCCAACCCTCAAGGACATTGTCAAAGAAGAACTGCAAAAGTTGCTGGATGCAGGATTCATCTACCCCATCTCTGACAGCGAATGGGTTTCTCCTTTGGTGCTAGTGCCAAAGAAAAATGGGAAGTGGAGAATCTGTGTAGATTATCAGGAACTAAACAAAGCCACCAAGAAGGACCATTTCCCTTTGCCTTTCATAGATCAAGTGTTAGATGGCCTGGCAGGGAAGAAGTTTTTCTCTTTCTTAGATGGGTTTAGCGGGTACAACTAGATCCAAATCAGCCCGGAAGACCAAGATAAGACCACTTTCACTTGTCCATGGGGTACCTTTGCCTACCGGGTCCTTCCCTTTGGGTTGTGCAATGCTCCTGCCACTTTCCAGAGAGAAGTACTGAGCATATTTGCTGAGCTGGTTCATGATTCAGTGGAAATCTATATGGATGACTTTACCCCTTATGGTTCCAACTTCCAAGAAGCATTGACTAACCTGGGAAAAGTTTTAGCCAAGTGTATTGAAATGAACCTGTCCCTCAGTCCTGAAAAATGTGAATTCCTAATGACTGAAGGGACCGTGCTAGGTCATACAATTTCTCAGCAAGGATTACAGGTGGATCCCAACAAGATTGCTATTATCCAAAGGGTCCCACCTCCTCAAAAGGTAAGAGATGTTCGGAGTTTTCTAGGCTTAGCAGGGTATTATAGAAGATTCATCAAGGATTTTAGCAAGCTAGCCTCTCCATTGTTTGGTCTTTTGGGGAAAGATGTTGAGTTTATATGGACTGACAACTGTCAAGAGGCTCTGGATGCCTTGAAAGGTAAGTTGGTAACTACCCCAATCTTGAGAAGTCCAAATTGGGCCCTACCTTTCCACATTCACACAGATGCCTCGAATAAAGCTATAGGAGCAGCCCTAGGACAAGTTGAAGAGAAGCTACCATATGCCATATACTTTGTCAGTAAAAACCTGTCCAAGGCAGAATTAAACTACACGGTAACCAAAAAGAGCTCCTAGCTGTAGTCCATTCCCTAAACAAGTTCAAACACTACATCACTGGTTATCAAACATTCGTACACACTGACCATGCTGCAATTAAGTATTTGATGAATAAACCAGATGTAAACGCTCGTATCATTAGATGGTTACTTTTGTTGCAGCAATTTGATTTGACTATTGTTGATAAGCCTAGTAAGGAAAATGTTGTTGCTGATTTTCTGTCTAGACTAGATCTGCCTGCAGGTGAAGAAGGAATGGTGGATGATCAAATGCCAGATGAACACTTATTTACTATTTTAGTACTCTCTCTATGGTTTGCCGACATAGAAAATTACTTGGTTTCAGTACAGTTTCCGCCACACCTGTCCTCAAAAGAGAAGAGCAAGATCGTGAGGAAAAGTGCCCCATTCACTTAGATTGGGGGCAACCTGTTCAAACTTGGCCCAGATCATATTTTGAGGCGATTTGTCAGGGAGGAGGAAGTCTTTGACATCCTCTTAACCTATCATGATGGACCTTGTGAGGGCCACTTTGCAGCAAAGAGGACTGCTTTCAAGATTTTGCAGGCAGGTTACTATTGGCCCACTCTCCATCAAAATTTCAGGAGATACATCAGCCAATGTGACTGATGTCAAAGGATGGGAAAACCGACTCCATGGGATGAAATTCCCCTGCAACCTCAAGTGACTTTCGAGCCATTTGAGATGTGGGGCATGGACTTTGTGGGTCCTATCAACCCTCGTTCAAAACAAAAGTCTTACATCATTGTGTGCACGGACTACTTGACCAAGTGGGCAGAAACAAAGGCAATCAAAGCAGCAACAGAGGAAAAAGTAGCTGAGTTTTTAAGGGAAAATATCTTCCACAAGTTTGGCTACCCAAGAGAGTTAGTTACAGATCAAGGGAGTCAGTTTACCTCCAATTTAGTTGAAGACCTGCTCACACACCACAAGATTAAGCATAGAACTTCCACCCCTTATCACCCCTAAGCAAATGGACAGGTGGAAGTCACTAACAGAGCTCTGGAAGAGATTTTGACTAAGGTGGTGAGCAACAGTAGAAAAGATTGGGCAGATCGATTGGTTGAGGCCACCTGGGCCTGTTAACACTCAAGTTGTTCCCTTTGACTCCTAAGGGAATACGGCCGAGGTAACCACAAACCCATCTTTGGACTGCAGGTCCTAGCCTACCTGCAGTCAGAGAGGGCTCTCTCTTTAGGATTTAGCTTTGTTTAAGGGATGATTTTAGGCTAGATATGATGCACATGGGTTTTGTTTGAGTTTGATGGGATGGTTGATCTATTCAAGCAGAGTTGGCATGCAAAGTGTAAGAAGTTCAAACCATTGGGCATGGAGTCTATGAATGTGAACTTGATGGATTTGTTTTCCTTGGCAGAAGAGGGGAATATGGAGCAGGATAGCTACACATGGCACAATGATTAATGCTGGAACAAGGATAAAATGGAGGTCAGGGGATGAGAGGCAGTTAGGGATCTCTCATCCAGCCAAAGAGGGAAAGTGAATGAAGACTATGTAGGAGCAATGAAGGATTCCTAAACAGCATTCAGAAATGATAGAACTAGCTTAAACATGATCAATAAAGTATTCATATCCATCACCAATTCAGAGGAAAACACAGAAAAGTTACAAGAATTGAGGACAGAGGGCATGAAAACTAGTTCTGAAATATTCCTTCTTCCTGCAACTTAGATTATGATATATAGATGATACAGATACATATAAACTGATAAACAGAGGGAGGAAAGACTTATTGAACCATGAGCAAGCACGTGAATTCCACATCAAGCTCTTCAGCCATTGAAAGCACAACCAGCCAGTTCAGATGCAAATATTCCAGCAATCTTTGATTACAGAAGCTCTCAACATATACAGCGCAAGTCTAGAATGAGAAATACAACCAACCAACCGTTTTCTCAATACAAAGGGTGGTATAAATAGAGAAAATATCTAAAAATATGTACAACAGTAGATCTGAGACAGATCTGAAGAAATGAATGCTTCTAACCTAACATTTATTGAAATAAATGCTAAAAATATCTCTATGAGCTGCGCTGGAAGCAACAGCTATAAGAATGAATTAATAAGGGTCCTTTGCTCCGATGCGCTGGAATTTTAGCCATAACTGTGCTTTGGGACTTGCAGCACCGCTCATATGTGTCTTCATACACAGTTTCTGCAAAATCTGGGCCTGGTTCACTTGAACTGCCTCTTTTAGGCGGTTCTGCTGCTGCTAAGTGGCTTTAAAGCCCATAACTGAGATCTGGCGGGCTTTGATGGCTCTGAGCTGCTTTTTTGACTTTGTTTGGGGCCTTTACTGCCATCTGCTTCGCATTCAAAGTCCTCCGCTGATATTTTTCACCTGATACACTTTTCGGCACTCTGATACTCTTTAAACTAAATCGGGCCACTTTTCTCCCACTGATACTCTTTGCCGCTACGAAATCACCCCTTTATGGCCTTTTATGGCAAGATTTGACTATTGCTGTACCTTCCATGGCTCTCTATGGGCTTTTGGGAGAGTTTCGGCACCTGGCCGATTGAAATCTGATCAAAAAGGAAGAATTGTTGCCAAAATGGAGGAGGACTAGACGTTGGATGCCTGGTGAGGCTAAAACCCTGCATTTGGAAGTATTTCGGGCCTGGAGCGATCTCTTATAACTGAGGAATGCCTTGCTTCTTTTGCAGCTGTGGTGGGCACGGGCACCACACGATTAAATCTTTGAAAAGGCCTATTTCATAAAACAGGCGGAAAAGCCTTAAAAACTGCAAAATTGATGAATTTTTGGTCCTGCCGCAACACTATTCATTTCTTTAAATCGTGGCCGTTGGATCCGGCGCGGGCCGATCCAACGGCTCAGATTCCATCGCTGTATCGGCATCGGCGATCCATCGGGGTAGTCAACATAACACATATTTGGAACTGCCAATGGGCTGATCGCCGATATCGCATCGGCGATCGCCCATCGAGCAAACAAAGGCATAACAATATATATATGAGTGATGGCGGGGACGCGCGACGAGATCTGGACCGTCAGATCTGGGGCCCGATCCAACGGCCCTGGATCTGTCAGCGGATCGGCAGTCGGAAGGACCCGGGGGTGGCCTTAACAATGGAGCGATGCGATAACACAACATATATGTGATATATAAAACAAATGCGATATGAAAACATTTGCGATACAACATAAATGTCGCATCGGTGGATGGGGCGGGGTGTAACATATATGATATGCGATGTATGGCGAAACGCCGATCCGCCGATATGTGATCGGCGATAAACCTTTCGGCGCTGAACCCATCGGTACTATGAAACAAAGCCATCACTTATTACTGCCCGACCTCCGACAGCGATATCGCGTCGGAGGGAGGGCCATGCATTCGGAGGAGTCTAAAAAACATATGTTTTCCCCCTCCCGATAGCGATATCGCATTGGAGGGGGCCCAAATGAAGCCCATTACCAATCGGACCGTGATTTTTGGAAAAAAGGTAAGTTTTGTGAAGTCGGAGGGGTTTCCTTTAGTGCTTTGAATGGTTTATAAGGCATCGGAAGGGGTCCGATAGCCCAAAAAGGAGGAATTTTCATGCATTTGAGGGATTTTCATGCCTTGGAAGGAATCCAAAGGCACTTAAGAGGAATTTTATGCGGTTTGAGAAAGGTTTTTAAGGCCAAACAAGGGGTTTATGCCTTAGAAAAGGCAAAACAAGGCAAAAAGATGGTTTTTTATACATATGAAGGGAATTTTATGCTTTGTGAAGGAGTCAAAAAGCATTTGGGCGGTTTATGGAGTGATGAAGGGTTTTATGCATTGGAAGGAGTCCAAAATGCATGAGAAGATGGTTTGAGGGGGGAAATGAGGGCTCTTTCTAAGTTTCAGGTAAACTTAGAAATTCCCAAGCACACTTATAGTTATTTTTCAACCAGGGGGAGGGGATAAGTATATAGGGGAGTTATTAACATTGTTTTAGTAGGGGGGAGGGGAGATAGATAGGGAGTTACATAGTAAAGTTAGTAGTTAACATGATAATGATAAGAAAAAGCGCTAAGTATGAGATCTTAGGCTATTAAGGGGGAAAATGACTCATAGAGGAAGTATAGACATTCCTTGAGTAAAGCAGATCTTTACCAAGGCAACTGATATGAAAATGATGAGACTAAGAGATGTCAAGCAGATCTTGACCTCTTTAGGGGAAGTTTGTGAGTGATTTGGGGAAGAGGAAGAAGGGGAAGTTAGACATCCCTCGCTTGAGCTCCTTCAAATGGAAAACTACCTCATGCTTGTGATCTGAAGTAGAATATCACTTTGAAATACAAAATTGATCACAAATCAACATTCTGCAACCTCAAAACTACCTACCCGGCCTACTCACCTAGCATTTTCACTTCTTTTTGGTTTGGGTGCACTTGAACTAGCATACCCAACTTTTCAACTTTTCTTTCAACTATCCTCCTATCTAAATCTACCCTTATTGCATCCAGGGGGTCAGATTAAGTTGTTGAGCACCCTTGTTTCTCTACCTATCTACAAATCTGCCAAGATTAAGCTGTTTGGACAGATATTCATTCTCTATATTCTACAACAAGAAATTGAAACCTAGGGAAGCCAAGATTAGGCTATTTGGCCTTCCTTTAACTGAAAACTTATCAAAAATGGATTAACACATCAAAAATGGAACACAACAGTGGCACTTAGACTAGCACACTCTCATGGCCTCTTCTTTGGCCTCTGTAGCAAATATGGAACATTGCAGCATGCAAAGTATGACATATTTGGCATGTAAAAATGTCGCTCATGAAAGATGAATACCTGATGCAGCAGGAGGCTAACAGGGCCTATAACACTACTTGGAAAACTACTACAGGATTCACACCCTATGAGCTGGTCTATGGGAAGAAGGCTTTGTTGTCCATAGAATTTGAATATAACACATTAAGGTTGGCAGCTCAGCTGGACCTAGACCTCAGCCATGCACAAAAAGAAATATTGCTTCAGCTAAATGGATTAGATGAACAGAGAATGCAGGCCCTTCTCCACTCAGAGGTAGTCCAGCTTCAAAGAAAAATCTGGCATGACCGACACCTCAGAGAGAAACAATTTCAGCCGAGAGATTGGGCACTACTGTATGACTCAAGGTACAAAGATTTCAAGGGCAAGTTGAGAACCAGATGGCTGGGACCATATACAGTGGAAAAATGCAATGACAATGGTTCAGTCCTTATCTGGACCATTGATGAAGAAGCCATCCCCATGCTCGTCAATGGGCATCGATTGAAAATCTACAGGAAGCCCCTTTCTAAGCAGGAGTTCATTGAAACTCTGGGTAAATCAGTGCTGGTAGTGGAGTAGGTCCCTGTCTCCACTCCACCCACACCCTGAGCAGCCAAAAAAAAAAACAAAAAACAAAAAACAAAAAAAAAAGAAAGAAAAAGAAAAAGAAAAAAACTAACTTCTTTTGAATAAATTGCAGGTTGCAGGAAGGTCGTTGCAGGAGGGTTGCACAAGAGGAAAAGACATGACAGGCTGCATGCACCCTTTACAGTCCATCACCCCATCACTGCTATCCTTTCCCAAGTTTTTGGCCTCATTTGTTCTGAAATTCCGCATCCTATAGGAAACTCTGTGTTTTCTACAAGAAGATCCTGTAGAAATTATGGGAAGGCCAAAATCCATTCTAAAACAGAACACGAGGGTTGGAAATTCATCTAGAAGCCCTGTGAACCTCTTTACCACCACCCATCTTCCCATTTCGCCATTCCATCCCTGTACACCTACCTCTCCACTCATTTTTGCCCTTGCACAGCCACATACAGATATTCTGATTCTGTCATCCTGCATACACACAGCAAAAATAAAAAATGACAAATCAAGGTAGCAGCAGTTTCACTCATCCCTACCTGATACCCTCTAGCTGTGATTTCTTCTCAGTCAAGACCTTCTTCAGCATTTTTAGCCCTGCTCACATATTAGCTTGAATTTCAAGAGGAGAAGCAGCTACAGGAAATCCTACAGGATTCCTGTAGCAGCTGATCCCTTTGAAAAACATACTGCAGAGACAGGGTCAGCGCAGTAGGACATATGAAGAGCAATGTTTGAACAGGAGATCATCGAAAAAACCAAGGCTGAGCATGCAGAGTGCAAGCAGCAACAGCAACGAGGAAACGAAGTGCCAAAATCTGAAATATGCATAACACACCAGTGACTGAGCAGGTAAGTGCCTAAACCTATTCCTCGATTGCATGAATAATATTTCAAAACTGCATGAACTGTGGGAATGGTCAATTACGTGGAATCGGTGGCCAGCTAACTGGCCACCCTCGTTCAGTTCACACCCCTTCGCAGAATTCAGTTGAGCCACGTCCAAATTCAAACTACTGATTAGATACACAGCCAGCACATGCGGCATGTCAAGTCGGGAAGAAGGAATTTGAAACTGGTAGTGGTGGTAGCGAATAATGGGAGTAAGGGAGGTGATGGCAATCAAGTGGCATGAGGAACTATAATGACACTAGCATCAGACCAACGGTCCAGATGGGGATAACGCACCCATCCAGCCACCTCATATCCTCACTATGGGTTACGCCAACAGTTAAGTACAATGCACTCCAAGCCTCCACCACCCTTTTGGTTCATTTGCATGTTACGAAGCTCTCGACTGCAGCGTTCGTCTACCACCTTCAGAGCAGCAAACCAGTCGTCCTCCGCCAGTTTTCTGTCAGTTTTTTGAAACCCTCTTGCCTATCGGGCTCTACAGGAGCCCTGCTGCATTCTACAGGAAGCCGGATAATTTCTACAGGAAAGTCAGAGAACAACGAGCAGAAGGAAAACCCGAGATTTTTACTAGAATTCAAGCTCAAAATGAGGTAGGCTCAGGAAACCTCCCTGCATAGGACTTATTTGTACCAGGTGGTGGATTAAAAACAATGGATTGGATTGAAAAAAAGGAGAACGAAGTTTGAAAGTCCGTCTGCATATTTCCCCTGAGTTCTACATAGTTCTCTATTTTCTTCTCTGCATTCGAAGTCTGTATTCTTCTTTTTCATATTCTGCTGTAAAGAAAACACTTGCAATCGTAGAAACCAGCCTGTGTGGAAAAAAGAAAAACCGAAATTGCATATCTGTCTATTCTCTGAAAAAACCTGTGTTATTTATCCTCTGTTCTGTCAAAAAATATATTTTCTCTCCACAAGCAGAAAATCAAATTTGGGGTAAGAGCAGTTTGAAACAAGGGAAATATTGCAATTTGGTGTTGTGAGAAGGAGCACACTGAAATTCCTCCTACAATTCAGAAAAAAGAAACAAAACTCAGTTGTCCCTCTGTCTCTGATTTTCTTTGAAATTGTTGTTTTTCTCCTCACTTAAGCACGTCAAAAACTACTCAGCACCATGCCAGGAGGGTTTATGAGGAAGGAGCCTTTGAACTCCAACCAACTACATGAGCATCCTGAGGTGGTGGCCCTCTTCACTAGGGCTAATTGGATGATTTTCTTTGAAAGAATACATGGATATGATGATGAGGTAATTGAAGAATTTCTGATGGCCTTAAGACCCCATTCGAAAACACATGCCACAGTCACTTTTAGGGGTCTGTCCCTAGAACTCACCCCTGATTTTATCAGTTGAATTACAGGCCTTCCACCTGGGCTCCCTTGGAGCAAGGAGGAAAAAGCATTGGGACAGGTGGCCAAGAAGACATTTTTTCAACCTGGGGAGGATCTTGTTGTTATAGACATTTTTGTGCCTTACATCTATAAGCATGAAATGTCCATAATCTAAGGGATCCAAGGTCCCTAAACATGTTGTTCCTACCCCTAGAGGAACAAGGCTAACAAACCACAGCAATTCACAGAAGTTCTCCACCAGAAACTGCTCAAAAACAAGTCAATTCAGGATCAGTTCAGAGGCTCCACTAGCTGTCTGCGCTGAAATGCAAACTCTGAACTGGCTACCTGCACTGCAACGCAGGTAGAAACACTACCCAGGTGCGCTGAATGAGAGTTGACAAGTGGCAAGTTCATTCAACAAGGTGTCAAGACCCAGGAAGCTTCTAGAATCTTCCTCAATGACACTTGCCTCAGTGAATTTGACTAGTGATGAGTAAGAGGTTCTCAATCTCCAAGTGGAAGCAAGAACCTCCAAGTGGATACAAGAACTGACAGAGGGAGAGGACACTAGTCAGATCTCAAGCTGACTCATCCTCTCTCCAAACATCTATATATGGATCTCTCCTCCATGAGATCTAGAGGCTGGAATTTTGTTATTGCAAAGAATTGTTGTTGGTTTGAGATCAGAATCATTGGGTGCTTAATGCTTTGAAGGGAGGTGAAGATAGGAATTCCATTCGCTGGGAAGGAGATGCTGGATTGGAGCCTTCTTGGTTGTATCTCTTCCTGAACCTTGTTATTCATCAATAAAGCTATCTTGGTTTCTCCTATATACTGATGTATCTTTTATGTATGATTGCATTAGTATGTTTAGTTTATTTCTAATCCTGAACTAGTTATGAATATGAATCCATGTCTTGTGTAGTGTTCTCTTCTTGTGATCTTGCAGAGACCTGTTGAAGCTGGGCGAGCGAGAAGGCAAGTAGCTGAGAACTCTCAAAGAGAAGAGAAACTGGATCGAGGGACAAAAGGAAGACACCGGTTAGTCCATCCATCTCTCTTCATTCTAATTCATAAAGGAAGAATACTAGAATAGCTGCCTTTGTTTGTTTCTAAGGCACTGTCACACCTTAGGTGGATAGGATTGTCCTGCATAGGCATTTTTCCCCACAACAAATTGGCGACTCCGCTGGGGAGATCTGTTTAGTCATTTTGTTTGTGTCTCTATCATTGTTTATTTCATAGACTCAACAACAACAATCGAACTGCATCTGCTATTCTCAGATGCAAAGTAGACAGTTGCTGCTTTGATCCAATCACTGGATTTGTCTATGATCTGAACAATGGACTCACAAATGATTTGATGATCCTTTGTGATAGTCTTAGTACTCCCTCAAAGCAGCCCTTTGATTGTACCTTGCTTGTTGCTTTTATTTGGCCTGAAACCGTAGATTAATCAGCAAACTGTGACCCAGAACCCAGTGAGAAACTCTCGTTTCTCCTTCAGCGCGAACCCTGTGAAGAGGTTCTGCATTTCAACGCAGGTCCTGTGAAGGCCACCTGCGCTGAATGTCAAAACCCCTGTGTTGAGGTTGCGCTGATCCAGTTAGGCCTTGTGCAGCTGGGGTTCTCTGCTCTGTTTTGCCTTGTTTTGATCTCTGATTTTTGCAGCCTGTAACCAGCATAGGTACCAGTCTGATAACTCCTTTTCTCTGCTTAAATTCCACCTCCTTTTGTACAAAAAGACTGTGAGTGTTTTTATGTGTTTGTGGCGCAGGGAAAATTTTAAGAACCCCCCTTAAATTTATAAATATAATAAATGGGCGAATCTCCATGGTATATAGGAAAAATGGAAGGTGATTTTATCAATAATATAATATGTATATATAATTTTTTGGCGAATCTCTCACCAGGCATGGCGAATATTTCACTCAATTATAAAATCTTGTAAGATCTTGGCGAGTCTTTCACTAAATAATAAAACTTTGTAAAGTCCTAGTGAATCTTAGCATAGGCTACATGCTAGTTTAATTCCCCCATTTAAATAGGCTACATTCCAGGTGAATACCATGGGTCAATACCATGTGCCGTTTTGGTGAATACCATGGGTCAATACCATGTGCCATTTTTATTTTTATTAATTCTAATATTAGGGTTAATAATGGTTTTTTTCATGGTATTAATAACAATCTAGTCCATGGTATTTGTCCCATAGTATTTTGGCCATAGGTTTCACCTAAATATAACCCATTTTTTGAGTGTTCATAAATATAAGGTGAATTATGGAGTAAATATAAAAAAATGTTTTATTTGTTTACCATACCTCTCGTTTATTTATATTTTTATTAATTTACCATACCTCTTTTACAAATATGGTATTTGGCCCATAGGATTCACTTAAATAAAACCTCTTTCTTGAGCCTTCATAAATAGAACGAGGGTTATGGACTAAATATAAAAAGACGTTTTATTTATTTACCATACCTCCACTTTACTTATATTTTTATTTGTTTACACCGTTACATGTATATAAGGTCACTTATGGAGTAAATATAAAAAATGTTTTATTTATTTACCATACCTCTCATTTATTTATATTTTTATTAATTTACCATACCTCTTTCATAAATATGGTATTTGGCCCATAGGATTCACTTAAATAAAACCTATTCTTGAAAATGGGCGAATGGATTCATTTAAATAAAACATATTCTTAAAAATGGGCGAATGGAAGGTTGTAAGTCCTAATTTCAAGGGCTAAATTTACCTTTTTTACCCTCTCCCTTAAAATAAGGTGGGCTATTTGAGGTGATTTGTAAAAATGTACTATGATACAAAATATTCGCCCACTAAAAATTTAAAACCCCTTAATTTCGCCAAAGGGCGAACATTCGCCCCTAAAATTATCCTTGTTGTGGCGTCATTTACAGCTTTCCTTTGCATGAGTGAAATAATCATCCTGTAGCCCTTGATTCAGATCTGTTGATTGTGATCTTAGGAGAGAGTTCATTGGCTGTTTACAGTTGATTATACATTTGCTTTTGCTTTCGGTTTGAGTTTGTCTCTTTTAAGTGTCGAAACAAGTGTTCATTTCGAAAGTCGTAAAGTGTTGTATTCTCTTCTACTCTTTCTGATTTCGAAAAAGTAAACTTGTTTGTACTTGTCATTTAAAAGCAAATTCAAAGTTGTACAAAAAGTTTTCTTTGTAGGCATCAATACTAAGAAAGCAGAAAACAAACACCTGCATTGTGCATTTGCATTTTGATAGTTTGCATGCTTGATTTAGGAAAAGTGCATTAGAGTGTGCAGATTGCTCTTTGAGAAAAGATGGTGTCTTTCTTTTCCCTTTGTAGCTAGGATTTTCATAGTTGAAAAGATATAAAGCTTGCTTATCATTTTTAGACTGCATTTAGGAATTGTACCATACATCTCGTGGTGATCCAGAAAGGCAAACTTCTAAAAAAGATCAACCTAAAATAAACTGAATGAACTTAACAACGCTTTGCAACATAACGCACAACATAGAGGTCTAAGCTAGAGACGTGTTCCGGCGTCGTAAAGCCTGGTGACTGTCGATCTCATTGAAGGTGGGTGATTCCTCCTGAGGGACGATAGCGCCAGTACGGATTGTGCTCCCACGTACCGTCGCATATATATTGGGAGACCCCTATAGGAATAAAACCTTTATCCTTAGGAAGCCGTGTCGGCCGCCCTACTGATCGCAATGCACTGAACACAGCATTCAGGAAGATCGACCACCCGTACCTTAAAAAGTATTCTGCGGTTTTGCGAAAAGTTTGGCACACCCTCTGCCTAGAACTCCAGAGAAGTTTCTTTTGGCCTTTTTCAGACTCTATAACAGAAAAAGTCCATCCGAGCATTTGTCACTTCGGGCTCGTTAAAACATCGAAGGAGACTAGAGTCATCTTTAGCTTTTTCTCGACTCTCTAAAATTGAAAAAGCAAGTTGTGTCTAAGCGTCGTTAAAAATTTATTTTAAACGAAACAATCACCCTTTATTCCTGCATTGATCTTTAGGTTGAAAAAATGGAACCCACCAACCAAGGAATTCCCCTTGGTGGAAATCCTAGTCCCTTCTCCTCTTGGGGAGATGTTGGTGCGCCCCATATGGCCACATTGTCGCTTCCAGGACTGACAATTGGCCTGCCGGTCTGGCTCTTTTCAACCAATGTCGTTCAGAACACCACTATTCCTGAACAGTCGAGTCAACAGTTAGACCAGACCAGAGTCGCCCACCAGCCTTCTACTTCATCTAAGTCTTCCTCTCCTCCTTCCTCTTCGCTTGACGGAACTGGTAAAACAAAAAACCGAGTTCCTAAGGAGAAGAAGGAAAAGAAGAAAAAAGAGAAGAAGAAGAAGGAGCCAAAAGCGACTAGGGGCAAACAAGTGTCGTCTGACAAAAATCCACACACAGCACTGGCAAGGCCTAAATCGCCATGCGTCATATGCAAGGGAGACCACTTCCACAGAGATTGTCCCTGCATCCCTCGGATACTAAGGGACTGGTCTCCCCGTTTGCACAATTCGGTGGCGTCAACCTCTGATAGCCATGTTGACAGCACACCGTCAACTAGTGAAAGTGAAGCCACAAGACAGAGAGGGAAAGCCAGATTTCCCTGCAAACTGTGTGAAGGCAACCATGCCATCCACCGGTGTCCCTTCTTAGACGAGGCTAAAAGAGTTTTGGAAGATCGCCCGTTTTTACGAGCGCAACTTCCTCCTGGATATCAAAAACTCCTGCCAAGTCCTTCACTAGTTGAGAACCTGGCTGGCCCGCTCAAGTGGTCAGCCGAAGCACCTATCATTGAAGATGAACCGTCTGAATCCATACCTAACGAAAGTCAAAAGGTTGAGGTGGCAGTTGACCTGGTTTTGCCTTCAGAGGCTCTATCTTCGAATGATACCATCACAGAGGAGAATAAAGACGTCACCGTCCAAATTCTCTTCATCAACACAGACTCCGACGAACACGGGGGCAATGCACCCATTCCTTTATCACAGGAAGGAAGTTCGTCAGAGCGATATCCGGCCGTCTATTCAGTCCCACCACCAAGCAACCTGGTTGTGTCCTTCGACTGGAACCAACTAGGCAGACCCCGCTTGCCAGCCAGCATACCATTCAGAATTATCGTTCAAATATATAGAATGGTAATGGCTAGCACCATCATTGATGAGGGGGCATTTGTGAGTATCCTTTCCTCTATTGCTTGGAAAGCGCTTGGTTCGCCAGCGCTTTTGCCTGAAATGAGAAATCTATTAGGCTTTGATAAAGGAACCAGTCGACCTTTAGGGATCCTCCCCAATGTGCCCATAACATTGAAAGGGAAGACCGTTCAAATGAACGTGATGGTCGTTCAAGGACCCTTGGATTATAACCTACTCCTTGGACACGACTATATATATTGCATGGGAGCCGTCGTCTCCTCACTCTTTAGAGTAATGTGTTTTCCGCACGAAGGAAGAGTGGTCAAGCTCGTGGACCAACTTTCATTTCCCGGATCACGCGTCGCAAATAGTCATGTACCATCCCTAAATGGTCTCTTCACGCAAGAAGTGTCTCAACCCACGGTCCCTCCTCCTGATGAGCGCGAGTAATCCGTGAGGATATGACTGGAACCCAAGGGGCATGCGTCCTGGTCTGCTTCGGCAGGGAAACTTTGGGTATAGGGTAGGTTTCCGTGGGAGAATATGACTAGTCTGTACCCCGTCCGTCTAGGAAGAGGGGTTATTCTAGAATAAGATTCTTTTGTCAAAGTTATGTGAGTTGGCGGGCTTCGTCGCTCACCTTTGTTTATCTCGGTAGACATTGCCGAAGAAGTGTTTTATTCGTGGCCGCGAATGGAGCAATCTTTGGGTGACCTGAAAGAGGTAAGCCTCTCCCGGTGAAACAAATGTTTTGGCAGAAGAGAAGTAGAGGTAACCTTGAAATCGTACTTTATACCTGGAGGCATGCAAACCTTTTGGAGTGCAAGCAAAGAGCGGTTATTTATCTATTTTTTGGGTTAGCCGTTTCCTAACTTGCATAAAGAAAGGATGCGGAGCAAAGCTTAGTGAGATGAAGCTCCATAAAAAATAGAATCTTGATGAGACACTCTTATCATATCACTGGATAATCGAGCAGTTTTAGCACACAGTTCATGCTCGTTAAAAAATAAACGCAAGATCCGAGCAGTTTTAGCACATAGTTCATGCTCGTTAAAAAATAAACATAAGATCGAGCAAGTGTTTCAATCCGCGTTTAAGCTCGTTAAAAAATGAACTACCCGGTAAATAACCACTGTGAATGTAACATTATCAGCCATTAAAGCCTTGGTCGTGTTTGCACCGTCACCTCCACTTTTCCATTGGCTGATCGTTCACCTCCATATGATTGTTTACCCATTTTGAGGAACAGCTGCGAAGAGTGATTTCACCCAGCCATCCTTGTGACACTGCCGTGATTGGAAAATTCCAACCTGTACCTGGAATCAGCTGCTAACCTGCTTCATCACTCGTTCCTCAAAAGACGAGTCTTCTTTAAGCTCTTTTCATCTGACTCGTAAAAAATGAAAAGATTGTCGAGTCCTTGGCCTTCCAGCTCGTTAAAGGGACAGGAAGTACTGTCCCTCCTCTAGATTTTAATCTTTTTGGACCTGAGGGATTATTGCACAAAAAGATCGAGCGCTTGTTTTGTTCAGCTCGTTAAAACTATCGAAAACTCATCCCTTCTGTATTGTTTTATACTTTTTCGGACTTAAGGGATTAGATGACGAAAAAGGAACTTTGGAGTTATCTTTACGTACCTTTTTAGACTCTCTAAAAATGAAAAGGACCGAGTTATCTTTGTCGTTAGACTCGTTAAAATCATTAAATAGCGACAAACTTGTCTTTAGACGAGAACAAGTTTCACTATCGCTAGGCTCGTTAAAACATAGCGATGGGCTTGCCCGAAGGGTAAGTTATAGAACAAGCATATGTTATCCTCCTCAAGCTTGACAAAAATAAAGAGGTACTGGTCAGCAATGACTGGGGAAAAATTGGGAGAAACTCAAGAAAACTTTGATGGTAGCAAGTCACTCTTGAACATGACACTTTTCCTCCGTACCACAATCGGGTTGGGTTATTTCATTCACCGGTCACATCACCATGGTCTCGCCATACCATCCATATTTGGGGTAATGCTACCGATCCATCGCATCAGTGTCACCATATGTTCAAGAGAAGTCATTCAGAGAATTCAACTGTGTCCCATCCACTGCCGTACATTATCCTTCATCCTTTCATGACCGCCACCCTGAATCATATGTCACAGATCGTTTTCACCTCCATCAAAATCATTAGCTCCGTTCCGTGTCATTGATGTGGGATTCATTAAGGCCCTCCTTTGACAGATCGCTTCTTGTCGACATCAGCTCATTATCCAAGAAGTTGATCTAGGAATAACCCCTTCAGTACTTTGAAGCTTGCATGCCTCAATGGCAAGTTTCTCACTTCCGGCGACAGGTATACATCAATGACCTTCGACCGAAAGATTTTGCGTGGTGTTCGACGCCAAGTCCTTTATTCACACCACGTGAATTGTACTGCAGTACCTTGAGGGTCATTGTCATTATCGGTGATTCCTCTCGCACTTGTTAACGGTTTACCTCATTGACCGGTAATCAAGCGATGTCTTTCCATGTTCGACTTCAGAACATTTCTCACATGGATCGAATTGTACTTAGAGTGAAGATCGAACGAGTTTGAAGACCCCGGATCTAGTTTCATCCATCCGGGCTGCGATATATATTCAGGAAAGATAAAGACATTGACATGTACATCCTTGCAGCAGATAATCATCCTACCAGAAAGGATGATGATTTCATCAAAATCATCAGTCTACCATCAGACGATTGTCTGTTCTATGTACAGAAAAATGAATTTATAAAGCTGAGCATGGGAATGCCCGCCTCAGCTAGATCATGAAAGCAGTATGAAAAATAATGTATTGTATTGTATCTTATTACAGGTCTCCTCCCAGCATTGGATGAACTTCGGATCCTCCTGATAAAGCATTTCACCCGATAAACGACCTCATAATTTAGGGGGCAACTGTTATAGACATTTTTGTGCCTTACAGCTATAAGCATGAAATGTCCATAATCTAAGGGATCCAAAGTCCCTAAACATGTTGTTCCTACCCCTAGAGGAACAAGGCTAACAAACCACAGCAATTCACAGAAGTTCTCCACCAGAAACTGCTCAAAAACAAGTCAAGTCAGGATCAGTTCAGAGGCTCCACTAGCTGTCTGCGCTGAAATGCAAACTCTGAACTGGCTACCTGCACTGCAACGCAGGTAGAAACACTACCCAGGTGCGCTGAACGAGAGTTGACAAGTGGCAAGTTCATTCAACAAGGTGTCAAGACCCAGGAAGCTTCTAGAATCTTGCTCAATGACACTTGCCTCAGTGAATTCGACTAGTGATGAGTAAGAGGTTCTCAATCTCCAAGTGGAAGCAAGAACCTCCAAGTGGATACAAGAACTGACAGAGGGAGAGGACACTAGTCAGATCTCAAGCTGACTCATCCTCTCTCCAAACATCTATATATGGATCTCTCCTCCATGAGATCTAGAGGCTGGAATTTTGTTATTGCAAAGAATTGTTGTTGGTTTGAGATCAGAATCATTGGGTGCTTAATGCTTGGAAGGGAGGTGAAGATAGGAATTCCATTCGTTGGGAAGGAGATGCTGGATTGGAGCCTTCTTGGTTGTATCTCTTCCTGAACCTTGTTATTCATCAATAAAGCTATCTTGGTTTCTCCTATATACTGATGTATCTTTGATGTATGATTGCATTAGTATGTTTAGTTTATTTCTAATCCTGAACTAGTTATGAATATGAATCCATGTCTTGTGTAGTGTTCTCTTCTTGTGATCTTGCAGAGACCTGTTGAAGTTGGGCGAGCGAGAAGGCAAGTAGCTGAGAACTCTCAAAGAGAAGAGAAACTGGATCGAGGGACAAACGGAAGACACCGGTTAGTCCATCCATCTCTCTTCATTCTAATTCATAAAGGAAGAATACTAGAATAGTTGTCTCTGTTTGTTGCTAAGGCACTGTCACACCTTAGGTGGATAGGATCGTCCTGCATAGGCATTTTTCCCCACAACACTTGTAGAGGATAAAAATGGGGTTAGAAGGACAAGCTTACCTCCTCCATGGAATGAAGTCAGCTACCAAATAATGAAATATATCACTTGTGAAGGAAGGTTCAACATTGTTTATGGTTATCACTTTAGGTTACTACATGAATTGAGGTATGGGATGGACCTGACTCCGGTTAAAAAGCTGAGTCTCCCATATTTCCTCCTCCAGTCTTTAATAGAATGTAGTACCAAGCTAAATGCAGGAGTCCCAGATTGGCTGGCCCACCATGGGCTCATCAAACTGTTGGAAGCAGATTCCTTACATACATATACCATCCCCATATCTTGGGACATTTTCATAAATATGTCTAGAGATGATGATATCAAAACTTTGGCTAAGGATATCAGCCCATCTGGCAGTAAGGAAGAGGAAGAGGAAATTGAGGAAGAAGTGCATGAGGAGACACCACCTATTCAGACAGAGGAAGAGCAGGAAACAGAGGAGGAACAGGAAGCAGAAGAGAAACTTGAAAAACCCACAGCAGAAAAGAAGACCACCCCAAAGACAGAGAAAAGGAAAAGAACAGAAAGTGAGAAGAAAAAGCCTAAGAAAGTCCAAAAGAGGACTGCCACAAGCAAGACAGGAACCCGACAAGAAAAAGAGAAGCCATTGTCAGAAATAGCAGAAACAAAAGCAGAGATAGTAGGCACGGAAAAAACAACAGAAGATGAAGGGGAGAAGCAGCAGGAAGAAACATCCCCTGAGACATTGGCAAAAGAAGCAACAGTTGTGCTAGCTGCCTTAAGCACTCCAACAAAACAAAAAGGAAAAAGAGAAAAAGCAACATCCATGTACTTTAAAGCTAGAAGGAGCACCAAGATAAAGGTGGGCAAGCCCCAGCCACCATCAAAAGAACCTATAATAATTGAAGATGCCCCTACTGAGAAAAAGGAGGAATCCCCCTCCAAAATATCTATCACTTATGAGAGAGGAAGTCCCAAAACTTCCACCTGGAAGGAAAGAATCAGACTGATGGACACCAACACAGTTCTACAGGAAGCTAAGACCTCTCTACAGGAAATGTTGTCCAAGCTAAAGGAGACTGAAAAAATGGAAGAGGAGGCAGCGAAATAGTCACATGAGGAAGACAAGACCGAGGAGATACCTGAACCAAGCCCTCAGCCTAATTTGGGCTCATATTACAACTTGCTAGATGGTGGGAAGATCATCCCACAGAAATTCGCTATACCCCTTTTCTTTGAATTAGAACAAGAAAGAATTAGAACACACACTTGGATGAAAATTGCTAAATCCAAGGGAGTTGCAGATATAGGCCACATGGAAGAACAGCTGAAAGAATTAAGAAGGGAGTTGGCAATGGTGAGACACACTGAAAGCATTAAAAAAGCCCAGCTACAGGAGGAAAATGCACTGCTGAAAAAGCAATTACAGCAACAACAAACTCAAAGGGCAGACATAACACAAATTTCTGAAGAGCAACAACTACAGGAAGGTCCCCTAGCAAGATAGGAAACAGCAGAGGAACAACAGCCAAGGGAAGAGACACAGCCTGATGTTGAAATGAGGATAAAGCAGCAGCAAGAGAGGGAGTCTCAGGTAGCAGCTGAAATATTGATGCTGAAACAGCAGTTGCAGGAGAGAGAAGCCCAGATGGCCTGCATGGCCAGCTGGGCAATGGAAGCCTTGCAATGTAGACAACTGGCCAGATCTTATGCATTGTATCTTAAAGACCAATGGCTCCAGTTCCAAATCAAAACATTGGCCCAAAGGGGCACAATCCCTTTCCAACATTATGGTCAATTTATGCATCTGTGTGCCACTAGTTCGGCTGAGGACAAGGCCAAATTAGCAGAGTTTTACTTACATAATATGGCACTCCCTGATATGAACTTTTGGGACCCCAATGCTGCATTAGGAGATGTATAGCTCATGGCTATGGCTTCCTAGATGAGCCATGGGAAAAAACGAGCAGTGGAAGTTCAACAGATCATGGCCAAAGAACTGAATGAGCCCCTGCTAATCAGGGCAGAACCAGAAGACCCCTCAACTCTAATATATGCTCATCAACACCTTGCCAACAACCCTCAAGTTCTCCTGGATTATGTCAAAAGGCAAGCACAAGCCATCACCCATTTTGAGGATATGGAAAGATTATTTGGTGATGATTGCCTTCATGCTTGTATGAGGAGATGGAATACACTATCCTACAACTTAAAGATCAGGGAGTATCACTCCCCAACCAGAATGAGGGAGGCTTTGGCAAGAGTGCCCCTTTACAAACAATCAATGCAAAACTTGAAAGCCAACTAGATTGGCCTCAAGTTCAGTCCTCCACTACTCTTAGGACTACTGGAAGGGGTTAAAGAAGAAGAACAACCACAACAGTGGGAGGAAGTAGACAGAAAGACAGGTTTTCATGACAGGGAAGAAGACATCACCTCAAAAGCATGGGATGTCAGGGAAGCTATTAAGGCCATCAAGGATGAAGAACTGGATTAGTTGCTCAAAGGATGAGCAACCCATTCAGCAGGGGGTGATGATGAGCCCCAGAAATGGGTAACTATATGGGCTCATTTTGCCTATTGTTTCCATTCAATCCACCATTCTCCATAGTTTTGTGCATGTTTTTAAGTATATTTATGTTAATTGAGTGAATGGGGATAGTCACTTTGCCGCGAAGTCTAATGAGTGTTTATTGCAGATTTTTGGACATTTTTGGACCAAGACCAAGCATTTATGAGCAGATTGACAGCCAAAACTCGAAGAAACCAAGCTGAAGATTTATAGGAAGGGTGTATCCTACATTAATGACCCCTTCCTCGAGTTCTCCACCAGCAACTCGGAGTTCAAAGGCCACCACATCGATAATCACAAGGGCAGTCGAGCAGGTCTAGTGAAGTTGTTGTTATCTGCAAGTTTTGGCAGCCGAGTTCCTAACATTTAGGAGGACTGTTGGGAGTCCTCAATTTGTATAAATAAGAAGTCCTCACGCCTCAGTAGGTTAGCTATTGAACAGTCTATTTTCGCACCTTAGTGGAGCTCTGCATTCAGCTCATTTTTGAGCTCTTTCTGTAGACAGTTTTGTGATATGACTAGTATTTTTTGATCAATGAAGATGAATTCAGCCTTGAACCAGCACTGATATTTCTAAGGGGGTTGTAGCTCTTGGGGTTGGGCCCAACCCAAGTTCCCAGTACCTCCTTCTTGTATTTATATGTGTTTTTCTTGCATTCATGAAATAATTTATGTTGTTTAGATTAAATCTTGCTTTATTACTTAGGTTGTTTTTAATGATTAGAATAGTTGCTCTTGTTGGGTGTGGAGCCTGATTTTCTTCTGTATTCAAAGGTATTGCCACATTGGACCCCAGTTTGGAATGGGGCGGCAACGTCGCTCGTAAAATATTCGCTGCAGGGGGGGTCCAGGGGGGGCGGGTGCGACCTTTGGGGAGCACCCCCCTGGCGAGGGGGTTTCGAGGGCAGCGCCCTTGAAGCTAAAAACAGATGTAAAATTGCCTTGTAAAAGTATAGTAATTTCTAGTCAATCTGGGCCATTCATTAGGCAAATGATCTGACGGTAGAACTTATGTTTAGTTTAGGGTTTTTTGCCCTAGAAGGCAACCCCTGTCTTTGTATGAGGGCATCGTATTGAGTCTGTGTAATATATGTGTATTCTCCGAGTGAGAAGCAGAGAGGTGAGACTGTGAGAGAAAACAGAGGATATTACAGTGGATCTGCTGTAGGTTGTGTCTCTCCATTTTGCTAGATAAAAGGAGTCCCAGGAGTTGCGACATCATTGCTGCAATACTGGAGCCCACCAATATGCCCACCAATAATTGTTATGAATACACTAATCAAACTGAATGAAACAAGTTCAAGAGAGATTCTTTCGTATCACTATCATATACTACCACCAATAATTAGTATGAATACACTGATACCAAAGTCCATAGCGCTGTCAAGGTTGTTGTGACTATTAATATCATTGTCATATAGGGTGTTGTCATATCTATGTCATTATCAATCCAACAAAGTCAATGTTAGTCATAAATAATGGTTACCTTCATAGTCGTCCATATTAGATCATTGCGATATCATAGGACCCTATTATGAGGATCATCATAAATTAGAGAGTCATTCCTAGTCTCAACCATCCACAAAGTATCTCCATCTAGGTCATTAAGGTCAATGCCAACAGAGTCATTGTTATTAAGTATCATTTCACTACCATGCCAACTCAAGTAACATTAGTACTGCAAACAAGGTCACCGTTATCATGTAACTATGTCACTATCATATGAACAAGGGAATGTATCATAGTTACTTCCATATGAGGTCACAACCATATCACAGTTACTATCATGTCAACATTATTGTTATGTCAGGATATTTTTCATTCACATCCTAAAGACTGGAGTTACTTCCCATTACAAGTATTTGAATAGAGAATAGGATTTCATATTGCAGAGGTTAGGAACTTATCAGAAAAAGTCATTGCACATCATAGAATAAGGTCACTTCCTTCTTAATAGAGATGAATAACAAAGCTATTTTTCAACACAAATATTGTAAAAATAATGAGAACCGTAAAACAATACTAGACACTGTAATTATAGCTACTACAATGATTCCATCGCAATGATGCACTGCAACTCTAATAAATTGAATTAATCGAATCAAATTGAACCAGTGTGGGAAATAGGAATTCGAGTTAGGTGATGAGAGAAAGCCATAAAAAAATAGAGTGCATGCTAATGCAAACTGCGACCCAATATCACTTCATATTATGTAAGAATGAGAGTCATTGTGCGATCCACGTTATGATACAATGATTCCACCTCAGATAAAAAACGATGCTTCAATTGACATGTAATGTCATTAAATATTCACATGATGTCGCGACCATGTGGTGGCATTATATAATCAAGCAATTCCATAGGGATAAATACCAAATCGTGAAAACAATAATCCCACAAGAAAGTCATCGAAGCAATAAAGAATGCATGCCTCATATTAATATAAACCATATGAACCAAAAAGTACAAGGATGAGAGCCCTTCTTATCTATATCAAGGAAGTCACAAATATTCACTTTATATATAATTCGATGGAGATTCATTTGATGTAAACCTTTCTGAGGCTAAATTTGTAATTCAGAGGGTGAATTATATAAATTTGAATTTTTGCTCAAAGTAGTATTAAATATTTTCCACTTTAATAATTTCTTGCCCATATATTATTTTCCATATTAATAATAATAACCAATAGGAGTGCTCCAAATATTTTAATAATATTTTTCCTTTATGATTGCTTTCCCAACTTGTGCCTCAGCAAATAATAATATTTTCCTTCAACCAATTTAATTTTTTCTTATGGGCAAGGTGGGCTTCTGATGGGGTAGTTGGGTTTCCCTTTTGAGAAATTCATCCTAAAGCTACCCAAATTTCAACACTCCCTCTCAGCTAAGGAATCCTTTCCACCTACATCATAAATTTAATCTCAGATGTACAAGTCTGCTTCCTCATGTCTCATCTCATCTCATCTTGTCACATAGAAGAATAATAATCCATAACTAATGGTAGGGGAGATCGATTAGATCCTCCAAACCCTACAAATCTATAGGTATTGTTTCATGACCTTTATCTCAGTTGCATAAACAATTCATTCATCTCATCACTTCTCGACTTAAATTGTTTCCTTTTATCATCAACTAAGAAATGATGTCTCTATCTAAATAAGAAGAATCATCATAGGGGAGATTCATCTGCCACCCTCTATCCAAGGATAATAGGTCAAGAGATTAATCTGCTACCCTATATATCCGATCGAAAATAGGCAAGATACAACTCAATAGGCAAGGATCACAATCATCCTGTTGTCTAATGAAAATAAGCGAAGTACCACTTTCCATGAGAGGTAAGGATCACACCCATCCTATCGTCTAATGACATTAGGAGAGATTCAACTTACCGGGAGAGGTAAGGATCAAATCCATCCCAATGTTCACTAATATTCCCATATTGACCCTCAAGAGTCAGTGGTTGAACACTTTCATCCCATCATTTGAGCAATATACCACTTACCATAAATGGTAAGGATCACACTCTATCTCAAGTCTCCTCACCCATTGGCCAAATAGGTGGCAACCCCAATAAGACCAGTTTGTGGGTAGGATGCATACTCGGGTATACTTTGTTATATCCTAGACTTGATGGTAGGGGGAGATAACCACTTGTCATAAATGACAAGGATCACACGCATGCCCTACAGTGACAATAGGCATGATACTACTTACAATGGAAGGCAAGGATCAAATTTTATGTTATTATTTGAAAATAGGAAGGGTACAACTTACCATGGAAGTTACGGATCATATTATATCCTATTTTCCAAATTTCCCTCAACCCCAAGATCTCTCTGAATCCATTCCTCTCCCTAGGGGTTCAAACAAGGGGGAATAACATATCTCAACGTTCTCGATCAATCATGACCCCCTTCCTCTCATCAATGCCTTCACTAGGCAGTACAACTGTTAGTCCTAGCCATAGTGCATGATACCTAGAGAATATTTGGTCAATGGCAAGCCTACATGATGCAACACAAAGATTCAATTGGTTTCCTGCTCATCAATCAAAATGTGATGGAGTCTCATTACTTCTTTCTCCACCATATTTTGGATATAGTGATATCTGATCTCAATATGCTTGGACAGATCATAAAACATGAGATTCTTTGAAAGATAAATCCCATTCATATCATTTCAATATATCATAATCATATCCAAAACATGCTCAACTAGCTCCCCAAGGAGCTTTCTCAATCACACTGCCTCAGAGCTAGTCATGCTAGCAATGATTTGCTCTGCCTTAGCCATACTTAAATCAACAAAATTTTGTTTATGGCTCATCTAGGAAATTATAGAAGATCCCGAGCTACAACAACATCCAAATGTGATTCTCCTATCAACAACATTTCCAGTCTCAACCAATCATTAGTGAATCCATCAAGTTTTTAATAGTGTGTATTAGTCCATGATTAATAGCTTCATTTAGATATCCCAATACATTTTCAATAACAACCTAATATACATATCCAATATCTATCTGGCTTAATGATCATGTTGAAAGGTAAGTATCCATCAAATTTGACTCTTAAGAGGAGCCTCTCTCAACTGCTTCAGTGTAATTCATCACGCCAGGTCTCTGAAAACATACTTCCCTTAACAAGGAAGTTCTCATCACCAATCTCAAGATGTTGATCATCTGGTCTAAAATGCTATCTCCCTCTGGCACTAAATACTAATATGATTTGATCCTAGCAAAAATAAATCATTAGCATGTAAAATCAAATATCAAAAACATACCTTAAACCTTAAAGAGAGGTAGGGGTTTGCACCAAGTGTCCATCAATCCTGGCATGCCAACAACAAATACCTTGCTCGATCCCATATGGGACTTTCTTCTATCTGTAATCATGAATATTTATCTCATGTGCCTCAAAGGCTTGAGTTATCTTCAAGTATGCTTCTTCGTTATATACATCTTGGAGGAAAACAACTTCACATACATTTGATTAATGCATCAAGAAACATGAGCTATAATCCTCTCCCTTTGAGTGCATATTTATTATCACTTATGAATTTAATATTGTAGAAGCATATAACACTATTGTATTTCATCATATATAATGGTCCTTGCATGAAGGAAATATAGCTCTTCTTATCTTATTATACTTTTGCATTCAACCTAACAATCTACTTCCTCTTAATAGGAAGCTTCTTCAATCATAGTTATTAATTTGAGGGATGAGATCCTTCTTTTAAGGTTTGAGATCTTATCCACCATCATAACATCTATTCTAATCAAGGGATTTTCTGCATCCTTCTCAATCTTGATATTGAGAACTAGGTCCTTACATCCATCCGCTATACTCGATAACCCCAGGGAAAGAATAAGAGAAATAATAATCAAAATAAATAAATATAATGAAGGTGCACCTAGTGATGAGGTAGGACTATCATCCTTTTCTAGTTATAAGAGTGGCTCCTTAATTATCCTACACTATCTCCCTATTCGGAGTTTACTCTTCCTGTACCAGCTCCCTCTTAGAGTTTATTCTTCTTGCATTAAAATGCATCTTAATGATTCTCAGGTCCTACTTTCCTTAATTACATCTTTATCCGGGAAGTTAGTGAGAGAATCATTCTAATATTCATGCATGAAGAATGAACCGTAATCTAAAACAATAAATCTAAACGAGAGTAGTGACATAAAGAAATAATATAAAACTTGAAGGTACTTATCTTTAATGGGGATTGTAGGAAGCTATTAGCTCCCTTCTAATCCAACCTCTAACATTTTCCACTGTCCATCTACCATATGTCAATACCGTCTTCAACAAAAGTACTTCCTCTTGAATACCACCCGAATCCTTCATTTCTTTCATCAATGGCTAAGTCCAACCATCAATGCATGTATTGACCAATGAATCTGCAGCATACCCTTCTCATAGGCTTTCTCTGAGTCTATGATAGGTACTTGAAGAACTCAAAGAATTTTCATTGACTAAGAAGATTCAGTTTCACACTAGGGTTTCAATGTTATAGAAGCCAGGCCATATCTAAGGTCACTTCAAGGGTTTCTCCTAAACCCTAACCTTCTCTTGTAAGCAATTTTTTTTTCCTAGGGTTTCCTTCAAACCCTAGGATTTTTGTAGGTCTTTTTCATATTCATCCCTTTCATTATGATTTCTCCATCATAGGTGTCTACAAGGGTGATCTAAATGGATTTTATTTAGCACAACTTTGGTACCATGTTAATTTTTAGGGATATATTATTCTCTTTTGTAGATGATTGCATTTATGAACATTTTCATCATTCACACTACCTTTTTCCATATAAAATTCACCCCATATCATATCATCATTATAAATTATGTAGATAGAACAATAAACATTAAAAATGAAGCATAAAATAAAGCACAGTAGAAGAAAAGTAGACACAATAGCGACACTGCGATTTAGGTTAGAGACTAGGGCAAAACCACAAGGGGGAAAACCCAGCCAGATTCTTCTTCTATTATATTTTCATCAAAGTTCAGCTACAATACAAATTAAATCCATAAAGAGATACATCAATCATAATAAGCCTCCTAGGGCCCACCCATTTTAGTTTAGAATTTTTTTTTTGAATTGAATGAAACAAGTCCAAGAGAGTTGGTTTCATATCACTGTCATATACAACCACCAATCACTGTTATGAATACAGTGATTAAACTGAATGAAACAAGTTCAAGAGAGCTACTTTCATATCACTGTCATATACTACCACCAATCATTGTTATTAATACACTGATGCCAAAGTCCATAGCAATGTCAAGGTTGTTGTCACTATCAATACCACTGTCATATAGGGTGTTTCCATATCTATGTCATTGTCAATACAAAAAGGTCACTCTCAGTCATCAATAATGGTTACTAGCATAGTCTGCCATATTAGATCATTGCCATATCATAGTCTGCCATATTAGATCATTGCCATTTCATAGGACCCTGTTATGAGAATCATCATACATCAAAGATGCATTTCTAGTCTCAACGATCCATAAGGTCTCTCCATCTAGGTCATCAAGGTTAATGCCAACAAAGTCACTGCCATCAAGTATCATTTTACTACCATGCCAACTCGAGTAACACTATTACTGCAAACAAGGTCACTGTTATCATGTAACTTTGTCATTGTCATATGAACAAGGGCATGTATCACAGTTACGGCCATATGAGGTCAATGCCATATCAAAATTACTATCATGTCAGTATTATTTCTATGTTGAGAGCATTGTCATTTGCATCGTAAAGACTGGAATTACTTCACATTACAAATATTAGAATAGAGAATATGATTTCATATTGCAGAGGTTGGGAACTTCTCGCATAAGGTCATTGTACATCACATAATAAGGTCACTACCTTCTTAATAAGTCACTACCTTCTTAACAAAGATTTAAGACAAAGAGATTTGTCGTCACAGAGATTGTACAAAGAATGAGAACCATAAAATAATAAGAGCGACTGTAATTATAACTACTATGAAGATGCCAATCTGATGGTACACTGCAACTGTAATAAATTGAATTAAGAAATCATATTGAACCAGTGTGAGAAATAAGTATGCAAGTTAGGCGATGAGTGAAATACATACAAAAATAGTGTGCGCTAATGAAAAGTGAGAACCAGTATCATTTTAAATTATGTAAGAACGAGAGTCATTGTGCAAGCCACGATATGATACAATGATTCCACCTCAAGGAGAAAGCGATGCTGCAATCATGTGATTCCATTGAATATTTACATGATGCCACAGTCATGCGGTGTCATTGTATAATCAAGTGATTTCATAGGATAAATACCGAATCATGAAAACAATGATCTCAGAAGAATGTCATTGAACCAATAAAGAATTCAGGCCTCACATTAATATAAACCATATTTACGATAGAGTATAAGGCTGTGAGCCCTTTTTGTCTATATCAAGGAAGTCACAAATATTATATTTATATATAATTCGATGGAGAGTCATTTGATGTAACCCTTGTTGATGTCGACTTTGTAATTTGGAGGGAGAATTAGATAAATTTGAATTTTTTCTCAAAGTAATATTAAATTTTTTTCATTTTAATAATTTTTTTGCCCACATATAATTTGCTATATTAATAATAATAACCCATAGGAGTACCCAAAATATTTTAATAATATTTTTCCTTTATGATTGCTTGCTTAATTTGTGCCTCAACAAAATAATAATATTTTCTTTCATCCATTTTAATTTCTTCTTGGGGGTAAGGTGGGATTCAGATGGGGTGGTTGGGTTTCTTTTTGGAGAAATTCATCCCGAAGCTGCCCAATTTTCAACACTTATGACATTGATTTTGTATGTCAACATTTACCTATAAATGATTATGGTTGACCATGATTTACCATGATGCTCATTGACCATTGCACCCGTGTTGAATATAGTTGACTTTGATGACCATGTTGACTACAGTTGAACATGATTCCAATGTTGACCATGTTGACTATAGTTGAACATGATTCCAATGTTGACCATGGCTGACTATGATTGACAATGTTGACAATGCATCATAATTTTGTTCTTCACGCATTATGAAGTTGTTTGTTATTCATCACATTGTGAGATCGTTTATTGTTCATCACATTATAATGACGATTTTGTTTGTGAGATTGTGACATCAATTTTTTGTTTATCAATGATTGTATTAATGTCTAAATGACTATATTAATATATAAATGATTGCATTAATTTATAAATTTATAGATTAATGTATTGGTATATTGTTATCAAATTGTTAATATGTATATTAATCTATTAATGTATAGATATTGATGTATTACTGTTTGTTGATCATCACTTTGTTATGTTGATTTTGTTTGTGACATTGTGGTGTTGATTTGTTTTGTCAGCATTTACTTATAGATGATTGTGGTCTACAATGGTTGACCATGGCACCCATGTTGGCCACGGTTGAGTATGATGTTCATGTTTGGTAAGGCAGAACATAATGCCCATGTTGACTATGGTTGGTAATTTAGACTATGCAAGATTGTGTTTTTTCCTATTGTAACACTATTTTTTGTTTATGTTGTTGTGACGTTGTTTGTTGTTCATCACATTGTAGCGTTGTTTGTTGTTCATCGCATTGTGAAATCATTTTCTATTCACCACATTGAAACATCACAATGTGATATCACTTTTTCTTCATCACACTATAATGACGATTTTTTTTTCACATTCTAATGCCAAATTTTTGTTTATTAATAATTTTATAAATGTCTACTAATGTTGATAAACTAGCTAATGTTGATAAATTAACTGATGCATATGAATTAATAAATGTTTACACATTAGTGTATAGTTATGTCTATGTATAATTATCTTATGTATAGTGATATAATTGTAAATGTATTAATATTTTTTTACTAGTGTGTTAATGTATAGATTAATCTATGAGTGAGATTAATCATTAGGAATATGTGTTTCATCCTACAAGTCATAGGTTCAAATCCAAAAGGAGTAGAGTATATTTACCTTAATAGAATTTAACAAAAAAAATCACTTAAATAAAGTAAGCATAGTTATCATTATGATTATTAATATGTAGTTATTAATATATCAATTTAAAATATATTAACAAATAATCAAAATAATATAACAAATTTAATTGAAAATATATATATATATATATATATATATATATATATATATATATATATATATATATATATATTATTCCCATACACATTTTTATTTTGGAATAGGGTTTTTGGAAGCTAATTTAATTATTAATAATTAATAAGTGAATGGTATGGATTTAACCTCAAACAATAGTGATGGTTAAAGGGTTGAGATTTATCTCAGAGATAATTATGCCCTTTTTGCTTTTAAATTTAATTAAAAGAATATATATATATATATATATATATATATATGGCATGTGGTATCAATAAGCTACGGTATTCTAATAAAACTACTTACAAGATAATAATATCAATGGTAAAGTGGAGATAAATTTCTATTGTTAAAAATTTTGTTAGATGTGTTTTTAAATATATATATATATATATATATGTTTGACTCATATATTAATTCTTTCTAAAATTAATAACAATAACAATAATTTCAAATAAATTTATAGTTTTGTTAATTTTTATTATACCTTTTTATCTCGACAATATGAGAGATTATCATGAGGTGTCTTTATGTCTATTGTAGATTGATACCTATAAATATTTTTCTATCAATTTAATTTATATGATTGCCATTTATTTTGTATAGCTATGCTAGTTATTGAACAAACAAATGAATTAAAAATCCTAATTTAATCAAAAGTAAAAGTTTATCACTGATAAAAAGTAATCATTTAAATGTAAAATAAACACTAAAACTTAAATTTAAGACTAAAATATTATTTTTAGTAAAATATTTGCTAATATTCACCATCATCTAAATTAAATAATGACAATCAAAACTTTTAATTTCCATTGTATATTTATAACCAGTCTAGATCTATCTTAACTCTAGATCTACCCAGAGCATCAAATCTTTCTTTTTACTCTAAAATATGTTTGCATCTCATGGATCTAGGCTGGTTTATTTTCCTTCTTTAAATAGGCTATATTCCACATGAATACCATGGGTTCTCATAAACGTGGAGCTCAAAAATGACCAATAACTTGACCAATAAATTATTTTTGTTTAAAATTACTTTTATCTTTTTTCGTAAGTTAGAATATTTTATTAACTGTAAAATAAAATATTTACAAGGTTATTACTAAAAGGTTAGTGAGTCTCACGTAAAATAAAATATTTACAAGGTTATTACTAAAAGGTTAGTGAGTCTCACCCGACCAGGTTTATTGACCATTTCCATAAGTCCAAAATAAATAGTCCAAAAAATACATAAAGCAACGGACCATAACTCTAAGGACAAGATATGCCAAAAGATTGAAAAAAATGAACAGAACACCCAAAGGCGTACTCATTCATTAGAGTTGATAGAAGTTGGGTTGTGTAGACCCATCCTAGGTGGAGGAGCGGGATGAAACTAGTAGCTGACTTATTGCTATGGAGCCAACCAAGCCTCCAACTGCTCTAGCTTGTCCCGAATGCACTAGAAATATTGACCGCCTCATGCTCCTCCCAATGAATTTTCTCATAGACTTCCAACTACATTTTCACACACTAACTGATTGACCTTTGGTGGCACAAAAGAGATTGTTTCTCTTATCTTAACATAGAGTTATTTTTATTTTATTTTGGTTAAGTAAAAAGATTTAATATAAAGTTATTTTTATTTTTATTTTATTTTAACTAAGTAAAAATACTTAATTTGAGATTATTTATTTATTTATTATTCTGACAAGTAATTTTTTTAATAAATATTACTTTAAGTTACAACATCTTTACTACACTGAGCTAAAATGTATCTCTTAAAATAATAAAAAATTTAAAATTTAAATTATTATTACTATTATTTAAATATTTATTAATATTCACTATTGTAAATTAAATAATAAAAACCAAATCCTTTCGATGTAGATAATACATTTCTATATTTAACGAGACCAAACTAGTTTAGATTCTAGTGTTCCACCGTTCTTCCTTAAATGGGTCATATTCATAATAAATACTGAAGTTTCCTTAAATGGGTCATATATAATAATAAACACTGAAGTTTCCTTAAATGGATCATATTAATAATAAATAGTAAAGTTGTGACAATATTGTGTTAATACAGGACAATATCAAAATAATAATATTAATTGTGTTAATACAGGAAAATATCAAAATAATAATATTAATTGTTAATACAGGACAATATCAAAATAATAATATTAATTCACCGTAGGCGTCTCTATATTAATCCTAGATGGATGTACCGGCGTTGTCTTATATTTTAAACATAAATTTTTTTAGTTATGGACAACTGCGATTAAGCCTTCAGTGAATATGCTTCGTCTAAGTATCATATCGACGGCTGGAAGGCTTGCTGTCCTCTAAAAATAATATTTTTTTGTTGTTTGTATATCATAATAAAAATTTTACATGGACAAATTTACAAAAAAGGAACTGGTATGGACCAGCCATATGCATACTCTGTCTATCCAATACAGAAGATAACATACACATTTTTCTAAAATGTCCACTAACTCAAAGATTATGGAAGCAAATGGCCTCTTATTTTGGTTTTCCTGTAACATCACATCCCTCCATAACAGATGCATATGAATGTTGGGGTTCATAGAAAATAATTTGGCGTCCCATTCCACTAATTGTTTTTTGGTTCATATGGAAGTGGAGAAACAAAAGGATTTTTCAAAACAGCAAGGAGGAATTTGGGCATATATTTGATAAGGTTATCCCCTTCTATTTTTTGATACTCCCTCACATTCCACAACAGATGAAGCACCAAACTACAATCTCAGACTCACAGCAGCTTTTCTTCCCAAGGGCACACTTTGACAGAGCAGCAAAAGATGGCAAATGTGCATGTGGAGTTTATATAGATATATCAAGTGATCTTCAATACTTCATGTTTTGGAACGGTGGCAATAGAACCAATAACAACGCTGAGGCCATGGCTCTACATGGTCTGCTACTGTTTTCAACATTCATGGACATCAGCCCTATCAATATCTATGGTGACTCCAAAATTATCATAGAACATGTGAAGGAGAATCAAACTATAAAAAATGACAGCCTTACTGGATGGCTGGGCAGGGTTACATCTCTATGGAAGCCTACACTATTCCCTATCACACATATAAAGCTTGTGCAAAATGAGCAAGCGGATGAACTATCAAAGAAGGGTATGCAGTCTCCATATGGTAAGTGGCAACTGAGTATCTCTGTAGAATCCTGTACATACGTCATTCAGCCTTTCTCTATGCCGGGTATATAAAGTCGACTAAAATCTGGTATGTTTCATGCTCCTGCTTACTGGAAAACAATGGTGTTTCCATATTGTTGAAGTTTTTGAATATTTCTAAGATGATATGATCTCTATACAGACCTCATACTTGACTATGATAAAAAAAAAATGTATATCTTGAAAATACTTTCAGTTTAGGATACCATGTCCGGGATAAAGTCACTCTACTATCTGTATATACAGGTCTACTTTCAATATAATATAAATACTATACAGTTTTTTCTTCTGAAAAAAAAAGAGTATCATATCGACGGCTGGGCAGGTGGAGAGGGTGAAGAGTTACAGCAGAAAACATGGGTAGAGAAATCGTTTTCAAGGGAAATTATTTGACCACCGAACTAAAGTAGTGATGCATTTCAGCTACGGGAATCTGTAAAGCATGTCCACGGGAATAAACATTGATAAAATGTTTATAAAACATTAGGGATTATTATGTAAACATTAAATATTAAACATTGATAAAACATTAAAAATAATTAAATATTAAAATTTAAACATTAATAAAATATAAAAAATTAAACATGGAACATTATTAAACATTAAAATTCGTAAAACATTGCCTATAAGAATATTGCTAATATTTAAATATTATAATATTAATAAAAACAAAAAAAAATTAAATATTATAAATTTAATAAAAACAAAAGAATTATAAATTTTGAATAGATAAATATAAATATAAGATTTAAACATATTTGAATATGCAATTACAAACACTGACATATAAGATAATAATAAAAAATATAGATTAAAATATGGAATTTTAAAATAAATTATTAAAGAAAATAAAATAATATATATATTTCGAAAAATTTTAACTTAAAAAAAAATATCAAAATTTATGAATATGAGAAATATTGGAAATATTACTAAAAACAAATATTGGGAGAAAAATATATTTAAAGTTTTAATTTTTTTTTTTTTTTATTGATCTACGGTGGTATTGTACTCGCGTTACACGAGGTTGAATCCCACCGACTGCCACTATAACCTCTAGGAGGAACCGTCCAGCCCACAAAAATAGCCCTCGGTTAAGACAAAACTCGAATTCGTGACCTGCACAGCGGCGCGGACGACTTAGCAGATTGTCCGCTGGCCATAAGACCAAACCCCTGCGGGCTATATTTGAAGTTTAATAATTAAAATAAATTACAATAAATTATTAATTATTAATTATATTTGAAAATTAATTTATAATAAATTATAAATTATTATAATTTATAATATAATTATTATAAATTATGTTTAGAAAATATTATTATTCTATATTGATAAATATATTAATTATTATTAACTAGTCTATTAAAGATAATGATTAGTCTTCTACCTAACTTATCTTTATCTTGAATAAATCAACCATAACTTATGATATTATATTAATTAATTAATCTTAGATCATATTATTATTTAATATTTAATTGGATAAATAAGTTACAAATTCAATATTAAATATTTAATTAACACACAACAATTATTCTCTAACTTAATAATTTTAATTCACCAATGGCTAGTTTTGAACAACTTACTCTAAACCTTGATGCATCCCTACTATTTATTCTCTCAAATCATGTGGCTTCTCACCTTGCCCTGAGGATGAACCACATTAGTTGGTTCGAAATGTCGACCCAATCCTTACTATGTGATTAATCCGAAAGACTGCTCTCTATTTTATAAATAATCAACTCGAAAACATTCAGGTCAAACAAAGATTAAACCTCAAATCTAAGGACTTTGACAAACCCCATTCATACAATAATCAACTCGAAAACATTTAGGTAAAAGGCTCCAAGGCTCAATGGGAACTTTAATATATGGGAAGCAAGAATGAGGAATTTCTTACAGACTCAAGGGATTGAAATCTGGAAATCAGTGATTGATGATAGCAGGATGGATAGAGAATCCAAGGAGTACAATGCAAAAGCAGCAAAGGCAATCTTGAATGGGCTACCTGATTCTGTAAAGAACAATCTAGGAAAATATTCATCAGCAAAGGATATATGGGACAAACTTCATGACCTTCACTCAAAAGGAGCACTGACCATGACCATCAATCAAGAAGGAGATCCTGAACCCGTCATAGAAGCTGAAAATGAGAATGATGACATCAAGGCTAAAACAGACTTAGAAGATGAAGAGAATGAAAAAGATTTTGTAGAAGAACTCCTCGCTAGACTTATGATTGCATTGGAAGAAATTAACAATTTGAAAGAGGAAAATGAGGAACTTAAGAAGAGAGCACTAGTTGGTAACCAAGATCAAACAAGGAAGAAAGTTGACCTCATCAAGCTTCAAGTACAAGAAAGGGATGAAGAGCTTGCCAAGCTTAAGAAGGAATATCATCAAAGCAAAAGAAAGCATCATGAAGAAGTCATATCCATGACAAATCAACTGGATAAAGAAAAGAAGCAGGAATATATCTTGTCAAGCCAACTTGAACAAAGGCACAAGAGCTTGAACAAACTTGAAGAAGAGATTGGTCAGTACAAGGTAGAGGTCTCCTCCCTTAAGTCTCAACTACAAGAAGCCAAGAAACAGGCACAAGGAGCTGAGAAGAAAATGGAGAGCAGTCAAGCAAAGAATGAAGAAATCTTCAAAGTGAAGTCAGATATCATCTCCCTTAAAATAGAAGTAGATGAAGCTACTCGTATCAAGGAAGAAACTGAGGAAAAACTTGCTAAGAAGAATAATGAGTGTGAAAGATTGGAAGAAGAGATTATCTTCCTCAGAACAAAGGTTGAAAGGATGAACAAAACCTTGAAGAGCTCTCAAGCCTTGGATGACATGCTCAGCTATCACAGATGTCCATCTGATAAATCAGGTCTCGGATATGTAGGTGAATCCTCAAACAAGAATGAAAATGCTTTAAACAAAAGAGATGTGAAGAAGCCAGAAAGAAGTGGTGATGCTCCCAGCTCCAGCAAAGGCAAGGAGAAAAATCAAGGCTGCAATAGAACAAATCCTCCTCCAAGAAGAAAACCAGCTCCAAGAAGAAATGTAGATGATGTCAAAGATGCGAGAGGCAATGGTTATCATCAAAGGATATCAAGGCAGAAAGGCTTTAGAAGTACATCAAGGAAATCCCCATCTCCCAGGTACCAAAGTTCATTTTTTGGTTATTGTTATCCTTGTACAAACTTTGGTCACATGGCAAAAGACTGTAAAGCATATCATAGAGATAGATGTTGTAGTCTCCGACAACCTCCAAGAAACAATTTTGCAGGAAGAAATCATGAATTCTTATTCATGAACAATGTAGAATGCTTCAAGTGTCATAACATTGGTCATATGGCACGTGATTGTATGGAGAAGGAAGGAAATAGAGTCCAAAAGTCCCTTGAGCTCTCCAGCCAATCTAAGCATTTTATGAGAAGACTCTGCCAAAAGAGATGATGCATATAGTTAGGGGGAGCCTGTGATTCTTGATCATTATTGTTGAAGCTATTAGTGAAAGGGTCCTGATGAAATCCTTGCTGAACTATATTAACAATCATTCTTTGATAAAGATCATTTTTCAGGGGTACTCCATTGAAGAATATGATCCTGTAACCATTCTTTGGACTGTTGTTAAAGAAATAGGGCAAACAACCATGGTGTTGTTATCATAGAAGTTTATGTATTAACTCAGGAATTAAATTTGAGAACAGATAAATTCTGGACACCAATAGAGGCAGTCTTCAAACAAACGGATACATCTAGAATGGAGTCTGAAGTAAGAGCAGCTGGCAGCATATAACAAACTGAAGCATTGCAAAAGATGCAGATCAGCAATTGTATTTAAAAGACAGTCAGAGATTGGATATCTGAATCTGCAGAAGATATGTACAAGAACACAAGGAAAAGATGGCTCATAGGAAGGAGAATGCTGTGCAGTCAAGCATAACTTAAGCTAATACAGATCACTTAAGAAATATAGCAACAGTAAGGCACAACCCCTCACATTTTTGTCCAAATGCAATGATAATTGAATACTAGATGGCAGTAACTTAAGAAGAAGCACAGAGACACAAAGGAACTCAAATCTGAAGAAAGATATTAAGAAAGACAATCTCAGGGGCATTTTCTCTTGATTCGGACTATGAAAGGATAGCAATATTACCTGTGGAGACATCAATATGGATTGAAGCATGAAAGCCTGGACTTGGACACTTGGTGTATGGTCATTTGCAATCTAAATGAAAGCATTAAAGTAGAGCATCCTTAAGCACTGTTGAAGCCATGATAAAGCAGTTCTGAAACATGAAGAGGGAATAATGTGCAAATTGATGATAAAATATCAATTCCTCTATCTTGAGTAAAAAGAAGAAGAGCATTATGACAGGGGGAGTCACAGACCCGTGAAGATCTACCATTCATGAAGAACAGAAGTAGGTTGATAGGGGGAGTCCCAGAGCACTCCTTTGCCATTGATGTCAAAGGGGGAGAGAAGAAGAATATTGCCATCAATAACAAAGGGGGAGATTGTTGACCTAGGTTGTCATTGATGTCAATATGGCAATATTCTGGATACTAAAGGATGACATGAAGCCAAGGGGAAGCAGAACAGATTCATGAAGAGACAGAGCAAGAGAGGCATTCATATATGCAAGGAGGTCTTTGAAAGACACTTCCAAGCCATAGGAGCCACATTGGACTAAGAGGAGTTGCAGGAGGAACCATATAACAAGGAGGCATATCAGAGTCATCAGGAGCCATCGGAGGAGCAATGGATGTGTTTAACAACAAAAAAAGGACGCAGAGAGCCATTAGAGCAAACAGGAGCAGACAGAGCCACCAGAGGAGCAGATGGAGACGAGAGGAGCTAACAGAGCATGAAGCACCACCATCGGAGCCATAGAGGAAGCAGACAGAGTTAGAGGAGCCAAGAGGAGCACACAAGAGGAGCCAAGTGGAGCACACAGAGTGTTGTAACACTATCCACGGCATAAACATGCATATGGCGACAAAGACCTGTATATGCATTTAACGCAAACAGAGCTATCGAAGGCGGAAGACTTAGACTCATATGCAAATACACTGACGGAGTGAAAAAGGCAGAGTTTATATTGTATGAGCAGGTTACGTTATCGGGCTTGTAAAACCCATGTATGCATGCTTTAATAGCTGTTGAACACTGTTGAAACACTTGGAGAAAAGTTGCTGAAACACCAATTTCTCCATTGCTGAAACACCAACCTTTTCCGCAGCTGTTGAACACTTGTGAAAAATTTGCTGTTACACCAATTTCGGCGTTGCTGAAACACCGATTGCGGCGTTGCTGAAACACCAATTTCTCCACGACGACATTATATTTTCAGCACATCAATCGAAGGTAAACATGAGGAAGCTAAAGCGAATGGAGGAGGGAAGCCAGAAGGTCGAGCGAGTATTGAGGAAGTCGAAGCTCAAGCGAGCGAGGAGGAAGCCAAAGAGCCATTGAGTAAGCGGAAACGAATGGACAAAGGCATGAGAATGTATAAAATAGTAAAAACAGAGAATTGTTGTTGCTGTTGGTGTTGTGAAGAACCAGAATGTATGGTAGCAGATGCAGTAGAGGTGGTTAAGCGTTGTATGAAGTTGCTGGTGAAGGTTGTTGCAGCTGTTGAACGTTGTTGAAATACGCTGGAGGAAATAGAGGCCGTGTGAGGGTCCAACAGAACAGAAAGAGGGTGCAGCAGAACAGAAAGAGGGATGAAGGACCAACAGGACAGTAGGCAGTCGAAGGGGAGAAACAACCAGCAGAGAAACAGTCATGCTGAAGCATTCACTGTGACAATGAGAACATAAGCTTGAACAGAAAGTTGTTCTTTATACAGAGTTTAGTGCAGCTAACAGTAGACTGACTAAAGCTGTGTGAAGACATTATCAGAGAGCACAAAGACTATTGGAGACTCTGTGTGGACAGTATGGAGAGTTGTAAAGACTTCTCCATAAGAAGATTGGTTGTCATTGATGCTGTAGCATGGAGACTACAGTGAAGCTGTAAACAGATAGAACTCAGTAGAGAAGAGTTCTGAGAGCAGAATATTATTACCAAAAGTGTCTTGACAAGATTGGATTGGAGTCCTTGGGGCTGGTGCCTCAGAAGTGAGAAGGATTGGAGTTCTTGGGCTGGTGCCTCAGAAGTAAGTAGGATTGGAGTCCTTAGGGTTGATGCCTCAGAAATAGGAAGGATTGAAGTCCTTGGGAGTTTGTTCTCCTAAGTCCAAGATTGGGGTCTTAGCGAAATAGAGTTGGTGCTCTAAAGGTTGGAGCCTCACCAAAGTCCAAGTTGGAACTTGGCAACTGATTGCAACCATCTATATATTGTATCTATTTTACTGCACAGTTTATATTAATAAAAGCATTTATTCTTGTTGTTCATCTTGTGTTCTGAATATATATGTTTTAGCTCGTAAAACAATAGTGGGAAAAAGAAATACTGATTCACCCCCCCTCTTAGTATTTCCAACAACCCTTTGGAATCACTCTGCGACCTGAAAAGAAAGAAACAAAGGCTCGGAGACCAGCACAACAGCGATTATAAACATTGTACATTTAGAAATTTAAAACTTGCAAAGAATGGTTATAAACCCAATTTGTTGAGATGTGTATTGTTTGTTAGAAATCATTAATTCCAACCACCTACATTAAATGCACAATCTAGTTCTTTCTGGAGAATTCAGGAGGAAGTTTCGAGAGTTAGATAGCTTCCTAAAGAAGCCACCGTCACCGACTCCAGAAACTTCTCCACTATGTATAAAAACCCTCTTTGGCAATCGAATGAGCAAGTTTCTGAGTGTTTGTGTTCAGTTCTGGTTTTGTGTCTGCGTTCTCTAATTTGGTATCAGAGCCTCGTTGTGTTGAGAGGGTGAGGTGTGAGGTCTCTGTGTGACTTTTGTAAGAGACCGTGTGTTTAATGTCTCAAATTTTGCTGCTGAGGAGTGCTACAAGTTTGAGTGCTGAGAACATAAGGTCCTATGCGATCAATGTGAGAGATCTGTGAGGGTGTGATAGAAGATAAGTCGGTGTGTTGCATTTGAGGGACTGTTGTGTTGCAGAGAGGGTTGAGAATTTTTCTGTGTGAGTAATTTTATTTCTAGAATTAAGGATCTAAAGGATAAATTTGGTGACATTGGTAAATCAATATCTAGTACAGACTTGGTTATTGTGACATTAAATGGAATGCTTGATGAATATAAAATGTTTATCACCAGTCTTTTAGCTAGAGAAAAGGCTCCTACTTTTGATGAGTTGGCAGGTATACTTATGCAGGAAGAAGAGCGGAGAAGAAGTCTTAAACAAAAATCTCCCAGTTCATATTTAGCATTGATGGCTAAAGGGAAGAAATGCTTCAAGGGAAAATAGTGGGAGGAAAATAAAGGGAGAAAGCCACAGGTAAAATCATTTCAAGGTACACATTTACCAAGGACAAATGTAAAATCAAGTAGAGATGATGTGTGTTATTATTGTGGAAAACCTAGTCATTTTGCTAAGAATTACATGAAAAGAAGGTCTGATAAATTTAAACAAAGAAGGCATTTTGGTAATTATGTTGATAGAGATGAAGCAATTAGTCATGACTTTAGCAATCTTAAATTGTTTGTGTCCAATGTTGCTTTATCAGCAGAAACTGATGATGATAATGCTTGGTTTATAGATTCTAGTGCATCAATACGTATGTCATGCAAAAGAGATTGGTTTGATACTTATCATGAGATTAATAATGGTGGACACATCTATTTAGGAGATAATAGATCACATGAAATTAAAGGATATGGTGATATAAGTGTTATGATGCCTAATGGACAAGAAAAACAAATTCAAAATGTGGTGTATGTTCCAAGATTAAATAAGAACTTAATTTCAGTCTCTACTATTACAGATCAACATTTAAAAGTTGAATTTGTGAAATCACATTGTTTGGTAAAGGATGTGCAGGACAACTACAAAGTTGTTGCAAAAGGAATGAGAGTTGGAGGATTATACAAGTTGGATGTAATGAAGAATGGACATCAAGCTTTGGCATCAATAGGCATGTCAAATATAGAGCTTTGGCATCAAAGGTATGGACACTTAAATCATAATGACCTAATGTTACTACAAAAGAAATTGATGGTAGAAGGCCTTCCAAATATTAAGGGTGAACACTTTGAATGTGAAGGTTGTGCACTAGGAAAACAACATAGGGAAGAATTTCTTGTGCATGAAAATAGAAGAAAACGTAATGTATGTGGTCCAATGAAAACTAAGTCACTTGGTGGAGCATATTACTTTCTTATATTTATTGATGATAGCACTAGATACACCTAGGTGTACTTTATAAGAAACAAAAGTGATGTGTTTGAATACTTTAAATAATTCAAGAGTATGGTTGAAAAGCAAACAGGAAAGAGCATTAAAATTCTTCGATTAGATAAAGGTGGTGAGTACACTTCAGGAGCTTTTATCAAATATTGCAAACAAAATGGAATTATGCAACAATTTACAGTACCACATACACCTGAGAAAAATGGAGTAGCTAAGAGAAAGAATAGAAAATTAGTTGAATGTGCTCGTAGTATGTTAAAAAGTAGAGGACTTTCTAATAGTTTTTGGGCTGAAGCCATTAATAAAACTGTATCTCTTAAAAATAGAAGCCCTACTAAGTATCTTGAACAGAAAACACCATTTGAAGTATTTTATGGTTTTAAACTTAAAGTTATTCATTTAAGGATATTTGGATGCAAGGCCTTTGCTCATATTCCTAAAGAGGATAGGAGAAAGTTAGATGCCAAAGACATCAAATGTATTCTTATTAGATATTGTATTGATAAAAAAGCATATAAAATGTATGATCCAAGTACTCACAAGGTCTTTGCAAGTAGAGATGTTATATTTCATGAGCATGCAGATAAACAAATAAAAGAAGATGAACATAATGTATGGCAACCTCCTTATGAAATCTTTAAGGAAGAAGAAGAAGTTGTGGAATCAACTCAAGTTCAAGAACACATGGACATTCCAGAAGACATATCAAGGAGTCAAAGTCCACAAAGAAGTGATGAAGGCACTCCACAGAGAAGAAGAAGAGGAGAAGGTACTCCACAATGTAATGAACCTCTAAGAAGGTCAACACGACATATTCAAACCCCTATCAGGTATAAAGATAATGATTTAATGTCTCAAGTAATGATTGTTTTTGAGCCCTCAAATTATGAACAAACTAAAAATCATAAAGAATGGATGGAAGCTATGAAAGAAGAATATGACTCTATAATGAAAAATGAAACTTGGGAATTAACATAATTACCTGAAAATAAAGTTCCCATAGGATCAAAATGGTTGTACAAGACAAAATTTTATGCATATGGTAGCATAGACAAGTATAAGGCAAGATTGGTTGCAAAAGGTTATTCACAGAAAGAAGGTATAGATTATGAAGATACATTTTCCCCGGTTGCAAAAATGAATACAATAAGAGTAATGATAGCATTGGCAACTAAATATGATTGGAAGCTACATCAATTAGATGTGAATTCAACTTTTCTAAATGGTGACTTAAAAGAAGAGATTTATCTTGTTCCACCAGAAGGATTTGTAAAGAAGGGACAAGAACATCTTGTATGCAAGTTAAAAGAGGCCTTATATGGACTAAAGCAGGCATCAAGATCTTGGTATGAGAAAATCGAAAAATTCTTCTTTTAACAAAAGAAAAAATGATCATAATTTGTATGTCAAGGTAGATATAAATGGGGATATAGTATTACTCTCTATATGTGTTGATGATCTAATAATAGTAGGGAGTGCTGATAAATTGATTAAAGATATAAAAATGAAGAATTTGAGATGAAGGATCTTGGTCAGATGCACTATTGTCTACGTCTTGAAGTATGGAGAGATGATGGAAGGACCTTAATCACACAAAGTAAATATACAAATGAAGTACTAAAGAGATTTCATATGAATGGATGTAAAGCAACAAGTACTTCATTGGAACAAAATATCAAATTGAGAAGTGAAGATGAAAAAAACGAGGTGAATGAAACATTGTATTGACAATTAGTGGGAAGTCTGAATTATCTCACCACCACTAGGCCAGACATTGCTTATGCAGTAAGCATACTTAGTCAATTCATGGCTAAGCCTCATGAAAGCCATTGGATAGCTGCAAAAAGGGTCCTTCGATATTTAAAAGGAACTATCAATTTTTGTATTGAATATACTAATGCTTGTAATGTTGAATTGACAGGTCATTTTGATTCTGATTGGGCTGGAAATCCAGATGAAAGGAAATCCACCACTGGTTATGTCTTCAATATAGGATCAGGATTTATATCATGGAGCAGTAAGAAACAAGCAACAATTTCCTTGTCATCAACTGAAGCAGAGTATAAAGAATTATGTAGTGCCACCTGTGAAGCTATATGGCTCAGAAGAATACTTGAAGATGTTGGTGAAGGTCAACAAGAACCTACAGTGATCAGATGTGATAATCAAAGCACCATCAAATTGGGGAACAATCTTGTATGTCATGCAAGGTCAAAGCATATAGACACTCAATATCATTTTGTAAGAGAAAAGGTTCAATCACAAGAAATTTCCCTAATATACTGTAATACAAATGAGAATGTAGCTGACATATTCACTAAGTCTCTTGGGAAGGCAAAATTTGAGTTTTGTAGAAGTAAGTTATGTGCTGTAGAAAATCCAGATTAAGTTGTAACCCTAGCTGAGACTTAGACCAGCAAGCATGACAATTAAGAGTATGTTTACAGTGTCTTATGTATTGTGCTATAGTATATTTTTCATATGGTTGGAATTAAGGGGGAGTGTTAGAAACCATTAATTCCAACCACCTGCATTAAATGCACAATCTAGTTCTTTCTGGAGAATTCAGGAGGAAGTTTCGAGAGTCAGATAGCTTCCTGAAGAAGCCACCGTCACCAACTCCAGAAACTTCTCCACTGTGTATAAAAACCCTCTTTGGCAATCGAATGAGCAAGTTTCTGAGTGTTTGTGTTTAGTTCTGGTTTTGTGTCTGCATTCTCTGATTTTGTTACCTGTCGAAAATTGAAGTTTGTGTAGTCTCCACATGGCCTTAAGGTTTTTCCATATCTCTGGAGCTCCGCCATGGTGTCGTGTCGACGGTTAAGTCTGTGGCATAGTGGAAGCATTGAGCACTACGATGAAACGACTGATAGTCATGATGAAACCAACATTAACGATTGATATCTAAGGTGAAATGACATTAACGACTGATAGCCATGGTGAAATGAGCGCAGTGTTCCCTGTATGCGCTCGGGCCTTGGGTATATCAACAAAGATGATAGAGTGTGGGTTGTGGTAAAACTCAGTGTGACTGAGAAGTTGGAGGCGGATGGGTTAGGGTTGAGAAATGAGGATTGTGCTGCTTGTATGTCGTCGAGCCTCACCTGTATCACCAGAGATGACAAAGCATGGACTCTTGGAAAACATGGTGGGAATGAGAAATTGGAGCGACGGATGGTGTAGGGTTGAGTAACCCTAACTGTTGTAGGTTTTTTGATATCCATTCGATCCGTAAACCTACGATCAATGGTCAAGACTACGCTGGTTGTCATTTCATTCTGACTAGCAACTGTGGGGGGGAACCGGGAACCTTCTGTGTGTTGTAGCATCTGGTTGTGACAGAGAGGTGCGGGTGGGGGTTCATGAACCTTCGACATTTGGCATGAACCTTCGTATAGATTTATCATGCAATATTTTCGCTAAAATGAGTATTAGAAAGGATGAGACTAGGCAATTATGATGCTTTCAGAAAAACTTATGGAACATTAATATTGTGTAAACCCAAAAATTTATTATATGCATAATTTTCATAGTTTTTAGTTAGATTTCAAACAAAATTTACTTAAAAAATCACAGACCGATTATCGTGATCCATGGAGCATTTAGTATATATTCTCTACCAAGGGAAATGGGGCATTTATTCCATAAGTTGATACAATGAAACATTCTCTATTACATATATTAAATACCATTCATATTTATTCGTTGACATTATAGATTCATTTGTTATGGTATTCATAGCCACTCTATTACAATGGAAGGTTATATATTCATTTCTTATACTATTAATAGCATAGTCTATTGCAATGGGAAGTGAAAAGTGCAACACATAGGAAACACCTATCCCTACTCCATTACAATGGAAAGTGCAAAGAGAAAAGTATAGAAGATCTCTACCAATTAATACAATAGTGTTTGAAGTGATTAATTCTTTACTTTTTTAGGAAAATGATTAAGTGATTTTCTACTTTAGTTTCCTCGCAAAACGGTGATATGATTAATGTTTTGTCAATATAAGTTCTCTTTTTTGTGAGTTGCATTAGTTGTGCTTTGGATTCTAGTGGAAGTACATCTACCTCTTTCTTTCCCTTTTTCACATGGTTTATTATTCCTTTGTTTCCCTTTCTGCGTCGATGATACATTCCTTTCTTTATCAATTATGGTTTCACAAATTACTTTTTCTTTACAGACATATTTGTTGTTACTAATTGCAATGTATTGGAAGTTTGTTAAACATTTCTCTGTCCATATTTGTTCTTGATTGATACTTTTTCTTTGCAATGTATTAGAAGTTTGATAATACTTTTCTATGTGGAGATGCTTCTTTATACTCATTACACTAAGCATAGTGTACTTCATTTTGCTACAATTTACAAATATGTTGTCAATCGGGAAAATGGCATATTAAATTGAGATATAATTAAGAAATTGAGATATTAATTTTCTTTGCATTTATAAATCCTTGGGTTAAAAGTGTTAATATTTTGGGTTTTTATTCCCTCTGTTTATAATAGTTTAAAATGGAGAATGTCTGGTTGTGGGAAGAATTTATGATGTGGTTTACTTTGTCTGCCTAGTGTCTTCATTGAAAGTTTTGTAAATGTGGTCTTGTGGAAAATATTGCTAGATTTTTTTAAGATGTTTCAATGTTATATATTATGTGCAATTTGTTGACATTTTTTCGTTTTGAAATTACATAAAATTTGTAGTGTCTTGTTTCCTTTCAACACAGTTCTTTCTGCAGCCATGGATACCACTATTTGGGAGTTTTTAGCATTTGAAATTATTGCACTTGTTTTTCGTTGGCTTCCTTTGTTCGTGTTGATGAAATTTACGCTGGTTTGCAAACAATGGTGCCTTTTGTTGGAGGACCCTATGTTTCTTGTTAGTTGTGATCATAATTCTTCCAGAGAGTTTGGATTTATTGGTTTAGTGGTTCGTATGGGGCTTACTTGTTTCATTGGGTCTTACCTTAGTGACAAGGGAGTAATATCTTCCACATTTTTCTGTTTTCTTGAATCTGGATACAAAATTGAAAGCGTTGTTCGATTAATGATTCTATTTATTTCACATCCAAATTGTTTAGGTTTACAAAGTTTCTTTGTTGTGAACCCTTTTAAAAATACGTTTAGGAACATTAGTTTTCTTCATCTTGGGGAGAAAGGATTATTCTCTATTTTTCAAAAATGTTGCCCTTGGAAAGATGTATGGGTTGTGTCGAAACATGTGTCTTCTGGGATGGATCCACATTTTTTACTCTGTAGTAGTGGTGACATGGTTTGGAAGAGAAAAATACTTCCTTATGGTGGTGTGTCACTGTCGAAGGAGGCTATCTTCTATAAAGGAATTTTTTGTTGTTGTATTTGGACAAAAATTATGATGATTATCCTACATATGGGTACATAATATATTGGCTAGAGCTAGAAAGGAATAGTTGGGGTTTTACGTTTATGCCTATTTCATAGATACAATGTATGGAAATAGGGCTCTACAACGATCAACTTCTTTGTTTTGTGAATAATGGTGCAAAGTATATTTGGTGATTAGAAGAAATAGATAATTTTGAAATTGGGAAGCCTTTGAATGAACGAAGTGTTGAATATTTTGAAGATGATTGGGAGTTTTGTTGGAAATTGCTTGATGATATGTTTGTGGATATAAACAATAAATGCCCAGGGCACCTTCCTTTTTATATTGTCTAGGAAAAAGTGCTGCTTTTGGGTTGCATGGAAGTGCAGTTATAGGTTTATGATTTGGTCAGTGGGATATGTACAAAATCAATTGCCGATGGTCAGTCCATGTTGGAAACATCATCATTCCATGTTCCATTTGTTGACGGTTTCAATAATTACATCGAAAATGGAAATGTTTTCTCACTTGCTCCAAATTTTGATTCTATTGTAGACATACCACCAGTAAGTGCGGGTGTTGTTATATAGTGATCCACGTTATCTTTTGTTTATAGATGCATGAAAGGAATTACATAAATAGTTTGTAGCTTAACCAAAGAGAAACTTAAACAGAAGTAGAAGAAGAAACACATAAGCATGACAAGAAGACAAGAAGCTTGATAATGGAGTTCGTCCCTCTTAGACTACGTCTCCGGGCCCTGCTCTATCAATGGGGAGGCCTTCATTCATTAAAAATGGCATCAAAAGAAGTTACATTCATCAAATTACAAAATGGAGCATTATACCTCCATGCTGAAAAATGCCCAAAAATTGGAGAGCTCTCTTGCAGAAACTGACACTGCCAATGGATTCCCGTCGCCGAGAAGTGCAAAATCCATATAAAACTTGCCCAATTCTGAGTCTGGACCAAAATCACCCTCCTGCAAAAATTCTGCTCAGGGAAGGTTCCACCAGTGTTTCTGAGTGCTCAAGGGTCCACCACCTTGTCTCGAAATTCATGCCGGTGAGCGCCTCCCTTGGCAACTGGTAAAAAATCAGTTTATATAAAATTTGGGTGGATTAAACCATAATATGGTTTATTGGTTATTTTTATGAAACCCATATTAATCCCAACCGTATCCCAAAATATAAAAAATATTATATGTTTTTTTTTACCATTGATGGGGGGCGGGCCCGTACCTTACGGGACCACACCCACCCCTTCCCAACCGATATGCATTAAATGGGCGACAGTTTGATTTTATGGCGTGGGCAGTTTGTTGTTTACAGTGGTATACATGGTGGGCAAGGGCTAACCAACCTGCCATAGGGCATTAAATGCCCGGTTACCTGCATGCTCTATAACAAAATAACAGACCGCACGTATTTTTTATTTATCTAGCCACAACGCGCGTATGTTATTTTGTTATAGAGTATGCAGAGAACCAGGCATTTAATGCCCTATGACAGGCTGGTTAGCCCTTGCCTAATGACTTTGGGTGGTGGGACCACATACGTGGCCACCTTACCCAAGCCCCACCGCTGTGGTCAACATTCCGTAAACTCATATCCCAGCCAAACTTATACCATATGCATGGTTTGTTGGATCCACGGTTGGGTGGATTAATATATTTAGGTGGACTTAACCGTTGGTTCCATACTTCCCAACTCATACCAAACGGTTTTCATACGTTGTTTTATATAACCATTTCATACGTTCTAGACCTTGCCACATAGTTGTCATACGTTGGTTTCTTTTTTATGGCATAGTTGTTATATGGTATCTAGACCTTGCCACATAGTTGTCATACGTTGGTTTCTTTTTTATGGCATAGTTGTTATATGGTATTTAACCTTTATATGGGTGTAACCATATTTTATATGTTTTTTTTTTTTTTTTATAAATTTTGGGTTTTGACTTATATATATAGTTATTTTAATAACTATAAAACAAATTTTTGTTATATAGTTATTTAATAACCTTAAATGATTTTTTCTTTCTTTTGTGCAGGTCTAGAAGGTTACTTGGAGGGATGTCAAGTGTCAAGCTTCCATGTGGGTCCCACGTGCTCACTAGGATGCCATGTGGTGCACTATGGGCCCCATTTTTCCTCTGCCATACCAATCTTTGAGGGGCTCTATCTTTTGCATACGAGCTCAGATTGACGAACTATTCGCGCCATCGCGATCAGGAATATGAGCCCTTTCAACTGATGCCATCAACTACTCCTTTCTACCATTTTGAATTTCGAGCCTTTATCCATCCCCTTGGTGTCTCGAGATCCTCTTGGATCAATCCTCCCCACTGAAGAGCTTTTGGTACATTAGCATACTGTCAATTTCCTGCATACGAAAATGGTACATTCTTACAATCATGCACACCACACATGAATCAACAACCCCTCCTTGCCAAGAGTTCATAGCACACACTCATTGGCCAAGGATTACATAAAAAGTAATTAATGCCTCAAATACTAATAAGGAAAGGCCAAACTATCATCGTTGCGTCTTGAAGTGATGGGAAACATGCCATCATTTTTACATTGCAAGTATGTTTTACAATGGTGGCCATAACAAGATACTACTCCTAAAAAAACCATCTTAACAAAGCAAACCATCGGGCTGGTGCAGATTCATCTATGGATCATGTTCATCCTTCAGCTCCTCTGGCGATGTTTCTGGAACATGGAGCATCGGGCATGTGGTTTGTTGGTGTCCCTCTTTGTTGCGATGGCTACAATGATTCTTTCTCCTTCAAACTTTTGGGGCTGCCTTGGGGCGCTTCCCCTTGGTGTTTCTTTGAAAGGTGTTCATGGAGCCTTCACTATCGCTGGATTGTGAGGAAGGAATTTCATCATCTGTCGTTGGCTGGTTATTGGCCATATCAGATTTTTTCGCCATCTCCTTTCGGACGTACCTGAGTCCTGCATAACGCGGCAACTCCTTTACCTTGATGGGGTTTATGATGCCTTGGCCTTGGGTGTCGAGGCCCTTTCCTTGATATCCCATTTTCTTCATTAGCTTGGATCCAATCCCTGTAGTATGGTTTTCAAAAGCAGCAAACTCATCATCATGAAAATCATATGAAATTGGAGAATCGCTTTTTACCTCGCGACAACTATGCTGCGGCTTTTCCAAGACCTCATCCTTGGCTTGCAACTGGCGTAGTAATCTTTTGTTTTCGTTCCTTGCCTCCTGTAGAAGCCTCCTTAGCTCAACATTCTCTGCTTGATTGCAGTGGTTAATTTCTTCAAGTTCTTAGCGTCCTGCTGAGGGAAGTGTCCTAGTTGAAATCCTTGATTCATGACCAGAATCAAACCCCAAATCTATGGGTCCTCTTGTCACGACCCCCAGGGTTGCAAACTTCATCTCATCATCGAAGTCAGACCCCAAGTCAACGAGCCTACCTCGTGCAAATCCTATAGCTGTGACTTTCTCATCTTCCTCTGACTCGGAATCTTGGCTTTGTTGTACAGTGGGGACGGCCTTTTGTTTCCCATTTCTGTCATTCCTTTCAGGTCTCAACTCAGGGTGTAGCTTCCAGCAATTCGCTTCATCATGCCCCTCTTTCCCACAGTGGGTACAAGAGGGCTTTGCTCCCCTTCTCTTGACTGCTGTCGTTCTCTTTGATTGGTCATCTTTTTCATATTTGCCCCTGTTCTCAATGTGAATGGCCTTTACACTGGCCGCATCAATGGTGGTTGGTTCAAACAATAACAATGAATGCCTAATATAACTATGTAATGATCCAATGTATTTAGTTACAATTTCAGGTGTATCAAGTGCAATACCCAAATTAAGTGCTTGCTTCCTAAATTCTTCTGTAAAACTCTGAACATCCTGACCTTTGCCTTGCCTTAAATACTACCAGTTCATTAAAGCTTTTTGCATGTAACCCAACGGATAAAATTGTGCTTTTAATGTAGAAATGAAATTAGGCCAAGAGGAATAAAGATTACCCACATCCTTACTGCTTTGTACTTTGCTCTCCCACCAAACGAGAGCGGTGCTGGTTAATCGCAAAGAGGCCAACTGAATCTTTGCTTCATCCTCCACAATCTGCTGAATCCTGCAGTAGATCTCAATCTGCCTAATCCAATTATTAAGCTTTTCTGCATTGCTTTCACCATTGTACATGGGGAGATCAAATTTAACATCTAATTTAAAAAAGGGCTTTTTAGATGCATCTTTGGAATTTCGATTATTATGATGGTGAGAAGAAGAAGAACTTTCACTTGTAGAAGGAGAAGGAGGTGGATCTCCCCCATCACCTCCATGTACTGAACCTTGTCCTTCTGGAGCTTTCCCCTCTGCATTTTCCTGCTTTTCGAGCTTTGAGAACAACTTCTCAACACGATCTGCCATCATATAGAAGGTCTTGCGAAAATTGAGCTCCTCCTCATACTAAGCCTCTTCATCTGCCATGTTTCTCCTTCGATGTGCACGCCCCACCTCGGGATCGAAATGTTGTAATTCTCCCTCGCCTCTTTGGAGCCTGTGTCTCATTAGCATACAAACATGCAATTCACATCTAAAAACACTCGCTCTGATACCACTTGATCCAGGTTATCTTTTGTTTATAAATGCATGAAAAGAATTACATAAACAGTTTGTAGCTTAACCAAAGAGAAACTTAAATGTGCACATGTGAGAAGAAGAAGAAGAAGAAACACATAAGCATGACAAGAAGACAAGAAGCTTGATAATGGAGTTCGTCCTTCTTAGACTACGTCTCTAGGCCCTGCTCGATCAATGGGGACGCCTTCATTCATTAAAAATGGCATCAAAAGAAGTTACATTCATCAATTTACAAAATGGAGCATTATACCTCCATGCTGAAAAGTGCCCGATAATTGGAGAGCTCTGTTGCAAAAACTGACACTGCCAATGGATTCCTATTGCCGAGAGGTGCAAAATCCAAATAAAACTTGCCAAATTCTAAGTCTGGACCAAAATCACCCTCCTGCAAAAATTCTACTCAGGCAAGGTTCCACTAGTGGTTTCTAAGTGCTCAAAGTTCCACCACCTTATCTCGAAATTCGTGTCACTGATCTCCTCCCTTGGCAAATGGTAAAAAATCAGTTTATATAAAATTTAGGCAAATTAAACATAATATAGTTTATTGGTTATTTTTATCAAACCCATATTAATCCCAACCGTATCCCAAAATATAACATATATTATATATTTTTAGGTTCCACTAGTGATTTCTAAGTGCTCAAAGTTCCACCACCTTATCTCGAAATTCGTGTCACTGATCTCCTCCCTTGACAAATGGTAAAAAATCAGTTTATATAAAATTTAGGCGAATTAAACCATAATATGGTTTATTGGTTATTTTTATCAAACCCATATTAATCCCAACCGTATCCCAAAATATAACATATATTATATATTTTTTTACCATGGAGGGGGGGGGGCCGTACCTTACGGGATCACACCCACCCGGGTGGCAGTTTGATTTTATGGCGTAGGCAGTTTGTTGTTTACGGTGGTATACGTGGTGGCTTTGGGTGGCGGGACCACATACGTGGCCGCCTTACCCAAGCCCCACCGCTGTGGTCAACATTCCGTAGACTCATATCCTAGCCAAACTTATACCATATGCACGGTTTTTTGGATCCAAGGTTGGGTGGATTAATATATTTGGGCGGACTTAACCGTTGGTTCCATACTTCCCAACTTATACCAAACGGTTTTCATACGTTGTTTTATATAACCATTTCATACGTTCTAGACCTTGCCACGTAGTTGTCATACGTTGGTTTCTTTTTTATGGCATAGTTGTTATATGGTATTTAACCTTTATATGGGTGTAACCATATTTTATAGGTTTTTTTTATAAATTTTGGGTTTTGACTTATATATATAGTTATTTTAATAACTATAAAACAAATTTTGTTATATAGTTATTTAATAACCTTAAATTATTTTTTGTTTCTCTTGTAGGTCTATAAGGCCACTTGGAGGGATGCCAAGTGTCAAGCTGCCATGTGGGTCTCACGTGCTGACTGGGATGTAATGTGGCGCACTGTGGGCCCCGTTTTTCCTCTGTCATACCAATCTTTGAGGGGCTCTATCTTTTGCATATGAGCTCAGATTGACAAACCGTTCGTGCCATCGCGATTAGGAAGATGAGCCCTTTCAACTGATTCCATCAACTACTCCTTTTTGCCATTTTGAATTTCAAGCCTTTATCCATCCCTTGGTGTCTCGAGATCCTCCTAGATCATATAGCGTTTGAGCATTGGAGATGTTTCTTATTAGACATCGTTGAAAATTCAGAGTTTTGTTGAATAATTTCAATTGCGAATTTGTATCCCTTGTGTTTTAAATTGTGATCTTTTAACTATAAGATATTTATGTAGACATTGAATGTTAGTTTTAATAGAAAAATATTAGTTTCTATGTTCTTTTTGATATTTTTACAGTTACTCTCAAAGATTTTGTGCGAAAATAATATTTTGGGAAGCACGTGTTTGGAAAGAAAATCCTACAATTTATTTTCCCCAAATTTTTTATATATGGTTTGTTTTGCGCCATTTCTTCCATATTTTAGTGGTTGTATTTGTTGTGTTTTTAAAAAGTGTTGGTTTAATTTATAGATTTGTGATGGGAAAATATTTGGGGGTTCATTATGTGTTGAATATGGGTATATTTACCATTATTGGGGATTCTAAAAAAGAATGTGAGCTTCAAGAGTTTTAATTTGTTGTAGAAATTTCGAGCGAGAGAACGAGTCAACGTAGTGGTAAAAGAGCTCGCCCCCCTTCCTCTCATGAAAAAACAAATGAATATCAACGACAATGGTATCAGTAGAACAAGGAAGTTATAAATGCTCGAAGAAGGGTTTCTTGCCATCGATGGAAAATAATTTCAGTAAATCATCGGGATGGTGGGGTTGACAATCGTGAGTATCACAACAGTAAATTTGTTTGAATGTTTCATTTATTGATCATTATTGTGGAAAATAATTTGTCTCTAAAGTTTTCTAAAATTTCACTTGTTTATGCGCCTTTCTGTTCTGAAAGAGAGCGTAAATATGATGAACAACCAAGAGTCATTTGAACAGAATGGAGGAAATGAAACGTTTGGAGATGACCAGGCAAATGGAAATGGATAATTAATGGGATCTAGTTTGTTTGTTGATAGCGACATGGCTTCTCGCATGTTTGACAATTTGGAGCGATCTATTGGAAATGTGGGTTCTGGTGTTCCAAGTAGTAGCGATATAGTCAACTTTGTGACTCCTCCTGAATCTTTTCGTAGTGTATCTATTGGAGCGATACATGTAGTTGAATATTTTTCCTTTCTGCCTAGTTTTTGGTTTTGATGGTACCTTATTTATTATGGATTTGTTTGGTTATCTCTTGTCTTGGTTATAGCAGGATGTTTTAGCGACAAATGTTGGTGTTCACTCATGTACATAGGTGGGGTAGCCAACATCCTTAGTTAGATTTGAACCTCGTGCCTTGAGCTGTGAAATTGGAGGAAATGGTGAGGTTGTTGTTGTTGATCACTGTGAGTATGGAAGCTTAGGTGTTTTTTGCCACCAAGACTATTTTTAAATATTATTTTTGGTGCATGGTTTGTTGCACAAAGTTTTGTCCACTTTTGAGAGGTTTTTCTCACATTTTGTGTTGTTCTCGATGTATTGTCTTCACAAAGGCCATGTTGAAAGATTTCAGAATTGTGGGAAGTCTAGAAATGATGGTAGAGTTGCTATGATGGAAGGTGGCCGAAATGAAGAGATTTAAGAATTGGTTGGCTCTGATTTTTTTTTTTTTTCTGATAGTAGCATGCTTGTGTTGACGGTGCTGGACTTGCCAACATGTCAAGGGGATCTCCCTAGTAAGAAGTCCCAATTAGACCTCATATCATTTGGTGTAGGAGTCCCAACAGTGGATCGTAAGGTAATGCCTTGACCGCGATGTCGTATAGAGGCAAGTAAGATAACTCTATCAGTAGCAAGGGTGTGTTATGAAACCAGCTCAAGAAAAGGATAGAAAAGATAGATCCACGCCTTAGAATTCAGCCTCTTCAAGGGGGCAACCTCCTTTACATTACATAAATGAACAATTCTTCGATGATACAAATGAAAAGACCTCCTTTCTATATATATGAGTCTAAGGGATCATAATATAATTAGAGCCGTCATAACAATAGTAATGTAAGGGCACAATAATAACAATAGTGGGCTTCTATGGGGCACAATAGTAACAATATGGGCACTACATGGGTACATCAATATAATAAGGGGGTTGTACTAATAACAATAAGGGCTTACACTAGTAGTATAGGGGCCTAACATGCCCCTCTCCTTCAAAAAGTGTTGTCCTCAATGCTTGAGTAGTTTTTGATGCTTCTGTATAAAATTCTTGTCCTTCCATGTGGAATCTTCAGTGGGTAAGTTCTTCCACTTGATGAGGTACTCTGAAATTGATCGATTTCGTAGTTTTCGGGTTCTTGTTTCTGTGACTGCTACAGGTTCCAATATGATTTTTCCTTCCTCTTCAATTTCTGGCAATATTGTTTGAATTGGGATCTTTTGCAACTTTTGAATAAGTGGCCATACTTCTTTGTCCTTCTTCCATTCATCCCCTGCTTCGTTTATCCAATCTAGTTGGATAATAGAAATAACACAAAACAATGCTTCCACATCCTCATCCTTTCTTGAGAGTGCATCTGCAACAAAATTTTGCTTCCCTTTTCTATAGATGATGTCAAAGTCATAAACCAACATATTTGTGACCCATTTTTTTTGTTCTTCTAAAGATAATAGTTGTTCTAAAAAGTATTTAAGACTATCATGATCCATTTTTACCTTGAAGTGTCTTCCCATTCGGTAAGGTCGCCATTTCTTAAGTGCATGTAGTATTGCCAACATTTCCTTCTCATAAATAGCTTGCTTGAGATGTAGCAGTAAAAATACCCAATCACCTACATCAAAAAAAATTTCACTATGATGTTGATCTACCTGTTGTTTCATTCGATTTTGCACCAAAGTGGCGTTATCCTTTAAAAGTTGGAGAACTTGTTGTTGATGCTCGATGTGATCTTTCACTGCTTGAACCTTTTTCTTCTTGATATGTCCTTCTATTTTTAGAGTTTGAGGAGTGGTAATTTCTTCCAATACTTTACAAGATATGGTCGGATTCATTTCTTGATGCTCGATGTGATCTTTCACTTCTTGAACATTTTTCTTCTTGATATGTCCTTCCATCTTGGTAGTTTGAGGAGTGGTAATTCTTGCCAATGCTTTACAAGATATGGTCTGATTCATTTCTTCTTTCTCTGGGATTGGGTCCTGGCGTATATCCTCTTCTTTTGATGTTTCTTGATCCTTTTCTTCCTCCTCTTCATACTCTATGTAAAATAATTTCTTCTTAGCACACTTATGACCTTTAGTGCATTTGCTATCACAATTGTAACAAAGCCCTTTTTCTCTTTTTTCTTCCAATTGTTGTGGTGTAACCCTTGTAGGTTGTGGAAGGCTAGAAGCAACAACACTTCCATCTTTATAGTTGTGAGGGGTAGACTTGCTTGTTGCCATAATTTTACTTTCCACTATATAAAAAAGCCCTTTTACTCTTTCCAATTGTTGTGGTGTTGCTCTAAAGAAGGTGTTGCTCTTTGTATCCTCATAATGTGCTATCATTTCCTCCATGAAAATTGACCACGTAACAAGTTGTTTACGAGAACAAAGCCCTTTATACCATAAAAATTGATCTGGTTCTAAATATGAAGATGCAATACATACCTTTTGTAATAGTGGTACACCATGTAGATCAAAATATTGCTCCATCTGACATATCCAATTTACTGGATCCTTGCCATCAAACTTCTTCATCTTGCTTTTTCTTGATTTTAGGAGCTCAATCTTGAAATGACTGTAACTCTGTACTTTCGGATATTTAAGTTCTGAAATTGTGACCTGCAGTAGCCCTCTACGTCCTCTTTCCAATGCCACTAGTCTGATCCAAATTGGATTCTCCAAGGAGGAGTTATGCCAAATCTCCCACAGTGACCTAATTATAGACTAGTTCAGTAGAGCGAACTTGTACAACGTGCCACGTGTCACTTTTTCAACCTTTGGCTCTGAAAAATATATACAAGAAACTACAGTCTGTCCTCTTTCTGTAACTTCTTACGAAATTTCAATCCGATGCTCAAAGAGAAAGTTATGATGATTTTCCCCAGGTCACCTGTTTGGAATGTAATTCAAGAGTCTGCAAAAAGACCAACTTCCTCAGATCTCATCTCTGTAAATATAGCGCTAAAAGCTCTAAAATTCGGACCCGAGCTTTATTACGATTTCGTATCAAATGGGTTTTTTTTTTTTGCTTCTGAAACGTCGCAGAAAAAAAGTTATAGCGAAAATGCCACGATGACCTATTTGGAGCAGCGAAACCCTAGAATCCAAAGCTCTGATACCAAATGTTATGAAACCAGCTCAAGAAAAAGATAGAAGAGATAGATCGACGCCTTAGAATTCAGCCTCTTCAAGGGGGCAACCTCCTTTACATTACATAAATGAACAATTTTCGATGATACAAATGAAAAGACCTCCTTTCTATATATAGGAGTCTAAGGGATCATAATATAATTAGAGCCGACATAACAGTAATAATGTAAGGGCACAATAATAACAATAGTGGGCTTCTATGGGGCACAATAGTAACAATATGGGCACTAGATGGGTACATCAATATAATAATGGGGTTGTACTAATAACAATAAGGGCTTACACTAGTAGTATAGGGGTCTAACATGGTGTGACTGATGCAGTGAGTCAAGGAAGGTGTATGAGAGGTTCTAACACTTCGAAGGGAGAAGAAGGTGAAGGTGAGTTCCAGGTTGAAAGGGATCAGTCCCAACTCACCTAGGAACACATAACATGAAAGGACATGCACAAATTCCAGTGGAGCAGTCCACTCAGATGCGGTAGTCACATCATACAAGGTAAGATAACATGTACAACACTCACAGATTAGTCCCAGAAGAGTGCGACAGTTGTTACAACAAGGCTCATGTGAAAGGTCTGTCTGATGTCCGACAGAGTAGTCGACATGGACGGTGACAACATTAACAACATATAAAACACATTAACAATAGGATTCATATAATTTCTTGTGAATCCGTTCATACACAAGTACGTAAGTTAAACAACATATATCATTAAGGCAACCGAAGAAGTCCAACTACAATAACAACATATGCATGAAAATGTGTTGGCTCTTATTATATAAAGAAGTGTAAGTCTCAATCATACAATATGTCCATGTAAACCTGCTAACCCCAACAGTGGAACATTATAGCCACATCTCCCTGCTCCTCCAAAGAGATGCACTAGCTTCGTGCAATGGAGAAGCCAAGGAGCGTTACAATACTGTCCAAGCCTTCTTCAAGATAGTCTTAGCAGAAGCTTGGCTGACCAAAAGCCTACACAATGAGTTATGAGGGACTATTTATAGCAAAGGGTGGGGTGACCCTTGACATTCCCCTTTGTGACCATTCAACTACCCTCATGACTCTTCACCTACTCTGCGACTGTTACATCCATTATTGAGGCTCAACTTACACATGACATGACTCAACATTACAATGCACATGTACCCATGCGAACAATTGCTTGAACAATCCAAACTAGACATCATTCAGACTTAGACAACCATAGAAGTCCAACTGCTCGACATCCTCATACTGATTAACAGTGACATATTGATGCTAAGATTGGTAGTCCTTGATAGTGTCTGTGTGTTCTGCTGTGACATCCGTCTCAAACCTAAACCTTGCCTCCATAGCATCTGGGTACATTACTCGGGCTCCTCTGTCAAACTTGTCTGAGAGCATGCGCATCAATGTCTTCAATGTGGCCACACCAGCAACGTACTTGCACATGATGTGTGCACTGATAGGCAAGTTTGGGCTGGTGGTGGTGCGCATCAACCCGTCGAGGTATGAGTCAAGCTCCTATCAAACCTGCTTCTTTTTCTTCGCCTGGGTGAGAGTCCCAAGTGATGGGATCGTGTGGGTGTGCACTATAACATCCATGTTCTTAAATACTCATGCATGGGAAGCTTGTATGTTAGTGATGAGTTGCGGTAGGTCTTCATAGTTCCGTATCTGACTCTGGATATGTGCTTGCAACTCAACCACATTGGCCCTCATCATCATTGGCAAGTGAAGCGAGGATCCCTTGTACTTCATCATCCATGCTTGTATGTTATCAGCAACAGCATGTATGTTCTTCAAGATGCATGCTCTTCTCGCACATTGCTACTGCCATTCATGGAAATGGACGACTACTTGGTGCATGGTACTAAACTTGGAGAACAATTATCGCATAATTGTATCCAGGGACAATACTTCATCTAGTATTGCCTTCTTCAATTTGGCTCAAGCGGACATTGTCACCAAGTCCCCTCCTTACTTGGCCACTTGTAGTTCCTTTGCCATTCGCTCATTCTTAGCTATGAGGAAACAAACACTTGAGCTAGTGGCTTCGGCATACACTCTAGTTGCATTAGGCAAAGTAGCTGGATGATTGTGCACATCAGTCACGATCACTTCTTCTTCAACTTGTGAAGGGGATGTTTCGTCCTCCAAAGTCGGTACTCTTTGAGACTGCACAACTTTGTGATGAGATTCGTCAAAGGATATGTTGTGCATCTCTACTTCCGACTGACCACCAAGGATCTTAGTGCACCCTTGGTCATTTGAGACTTGCTCATCATTAGGATGCAATGAAGTGGGTGAGTTGACCTCTTTATTGTGAGGCATGAGGTCGGTATCCTGTTCCAACTCCTGTTGCTCCATGTCTTCATCCAACTGTTCGAGCGCCTATTATATCTCATGAGAAAAGTCTTTCCCCTGTGATGGTTCACCCTATTTTCCTAATGCCAGCTGTTCAGATGAATGAACTACGTGTTCGGGTGTTGCTTTGTATATCTAAACGTGATGTGCCCCTTGCTGAATTTTGTTGTGGGGAAAAGTATCCGACTCGGAATGACCCTATCCCGACTCTAAGGGTGACAGTTCCTTAGCAACAACTGAAAGAAAAGCTTTGATATTTTCCTTTATGAAAGTACAGAGAAGGAAGAAAAGATTAACCAACCGGTGTCTTTCGCTTTTGTCGATCCTGTCCTCTCTCTTTGTCTCTTGTTCCCAGCTCCTTGCTCTCTTTGCAGGCCCAGCTACACACAGATCCTGCACAAACAAGAGAGGGAAACTACAAGAAACATGTACTCATAACTGATGCATGGATTAGAGTGAATCAGATATACAAGTAAATACAATACATCAATGCAATACAAGTATATAGGAGAACATTCAAAGCTTTATTGATAGAAGTAAAAGGGTTCTGAGAAGGTTACAACCATCAATGGCTCCAATCCAGCAGCACCTCCCCAGCAGCAAGAAATCTCCTCTTCACCTCTATAAAAGCAATCACCCAATAGCTCTAACTGTAAACCAACAGCACTTCCTTGCTTTGCACAAAATTCCAGCCTCCCTAGACCTCATAGAAGAGCTCTATATATAGGAGATTTGGAGAAAGGATGAGTCAGCTTGAGGTTGGCATAAAGCTGACTAGTGTCCTCTCCCACTTTAGTTAAACTTTAGTTCTTGAGTCCACTTGGAGATCCTTGCTTACACATGGAGATCAAGTACCTCTTACTCATCACAGGGCGAATTCCTTGAACCAAGTGTCAGTTTGGAAGCTTCCTGGGCAGTTGACACCTTGCAGAATGACTGTGCCACTTGGCCAATCTCGCCCAGCGCAGGTAGCCTTCATTGGTTTTGACTTTCAGCGCAGGTACAAGGAGGAGCAGTTGACATTCAGCGCAGTTGCTCAGTGGAGCAGCTGACATGATCCAAAAATAGCCTGTTTTGAGTGTTTTTCAAGTGGAGAACTGATGGGAAGTGCTGTGGTTTGCTGACCTTGTTCTTCTAGGGGTAAGAACAACATGTTTAGGGACTGAGGATCCCTGTAATTATTGACATTTCATGCTCCATGCTGCGAGGCACAAAAATGTCTATAACAAATTTGCTGTTGCTGCGCTTCCTTCTCCTGTTGGTGCAACTCTTGTTATTTCTGAAGTTTCTCCCTCAGCTCATGTAAATCCTTCTCTGCTTCTTCCATTCTCTTCTTATCCCTCCGCCTTCACATGATTTGCTTGTCGTGCTGCTGCCTCTTTCCCTGAATAGCTATAGCTGCTTCTTCCACAAGTGGATATGCTCAAAACTTGCAGCTTTTCTCTTCCTCCATGCGGTCGTCAATCTTCCTCTTCCCTTTGTTGCGCACATGTATGCTTGGCTTTGCTGGCTCTACTGCTGCTACTACTACTTCTACTGTTGCTACACTTCATGATGTTGCTTCATGTTGCTTTGCTAACCACTGAATGGAAAATCCAACTTGTTCATTGGGTCCAGGGGAATTATAGAAATACCTCCATGAGTCTTCCTCGGCCCAATGAAATGCCCCATGGATACAGTTGAATTGAAATCTCATGTAGTGATCCTTCACAATGCAATGTGGGTCATACAAGCTGAAGCTTCAGAGGTTGAACGGGTACTTCTTCATATGTTCTGCTTCGACATTCGCTTGCTTGATACTCCAGATCTCCTATAACCCAATTCACAATGGAAGAGTGGGCCTGGGCACCTTCTTCTTCCACTGCATTCTAGCTGTCAATCCTGCTAAGATATGGTATGCTACTTCCTGTATGACATGTACGTCTAAGGAAAACTTTGGCAGAACATGTGTAGGCTTATTTGCACTAAACATTTGGATGAAAGTGCCAGATGGTGAGGCATACCAATCTGTAATGCCTAAAAATGCCTCCATTGCTTCCTTTGACATGCAGGGTGAATCCTGTTCGAATATCAACCTGCACACTCGGGTGAAAAAATGGTCGGACAACCGTATGATTACTCCCCTAAAGCTGCATTTGGAAAACAACTTGAAATATGTATTCACAACAGTCTTCACCGGTGACATGCCCACTCCAAGCCTGGGAACTCATGTCAAGCACAAACTACATCTAGGATGTAAGCGGACATATAATCTTTGCATGCATACCCTTAGGTGACTGTCAAGCCTTCATGACTTTTTCCTTCAGCTGGTGAGCCAGTATGCCAGACCAGTTGCATGGTCTTCCTTCTCTAGTTAGTTGGTCCAATGTGATCACCCAACTCTGATGATCCAGGAGAATCTCATCAGATCAGTTGCACAAGTGTTCAGTGTCATCGTCAATTCAGTTCAGTTTCAACAGTTCGACAGTGTTGGTTATGGATCAGGGTGTTTAGGTAATATGGTTTTTCATGGCGTTTAGTTGAGATGGTTTAGCACCTGGTTTTCGACATGAGTTTGTCATCAGTTCCACCAGGATTGGTCTACATGTCTTTGTCGTTTGCTTCACAGGATTTGGGGTTTTGTCATCCACTCGCAGGTTGATCATCGACATGGGTTGTGTCGTCCGTTGCAGAAGTTTGATAAGGTTCATCGTCAGGAATTGTCGTCACAAATGTCGCTTGTGTCGATGATATGCATGTGGTTTATTGTTGCATTGTGACAAATGTGATATAAAAACCTACACTATATATTATGAAACCTAAACCTAGAACTTGAATGCAACATTCAAAATGTAATCCAAATGCATAAATACCTGACACTATGTACTAAAGCCTAAGTCATAAAACCTAATTCTAAGAAAAACTAAGTCTAAAAAACCCTTTTTAGCTCTCAGGCTATGTTGTTGTAAATACATTATAAAACATTATAATACACAGTTCAGTCCTAACCGCATCGGAGGTCTTAACCGAAACCGTCAACATGTGATCACAGTGTGTATGAGAGCCGTCAGAGTATTACATCGTCGAGTTAACCGCAGTCAGTTAACCATAGGTTTGGAGTTGACCGCGCGGGGTTTCCAAATTGCAACAAGCCACATGTGAACATGATAGATAGACTGCCAGTCCGAAACTGTAAGCAGAACCGCTAGCACCCAAAACACGAGTTCAGTCACTGCTCACATGAGTTGTCCAACCTCCACCCAGTTAACCTGACCGCAATGGTTATGTAGTTATCATAATGTTTATTTTCGGGTTTTTAAATGGTTTTTTTGTTGGAACTAATTCAATGACCATGCCAACCTGCCTAGGTGTCATGAAACAACCAGACCAAATTCCAAAACCATCCAGAAGCAATCAAAATTCACCTCAAACTTAGCCAAGGTGGTTTTAATGTACCTACGGGCCTTTAGAAGGTAGTTTCTCTTCATTGATTAGGGGGAGAGTGTAGAATTCCTGCAGAAACTCCGATAGATCTAGAATTCTAGTCAAATTAAACACAAGTAATTTGCTGATATTCAAGAGAGGAGAGAAAGAATTTGCTCCATAAAATCAATGTATTAAATTAATGAACAATAGTAATACATGGGCAACCAAATCTCTATTCCCAAAGGGAGGTGGTTATATAGATATTTCCAAATCTATAAAACTAGGAAAAAACTAGTAAAAAACTAGAAAAGGCTAAGAAAAGCTAAAGGGAGGCCTAAAATAGCAACAATGACTCAAGACAACCTATGCCAACTATCAGCCATGAGGAAAGCATGAGGAGGGGTGCATTTCCCAAGGAAGGCAACTTTAAAACATGCTAAAATGGTCCGGGGGACAAAATCTCTTGATTTAAGGGGGAATCTTCATGTGGGGCGCCAATCCTCAAATAACTCAAGTGGATGAGGTGTGGTTAGGTGTGAACATGAACTTAGATGTCTAAATGGTTTAGAAAAGTGGTTGGACCAATATTTCCATAATATTAAGCCTTTAAAGGCAAAAAACAAGGGAAAGTTGGTCCACCGAGCTAGTTTACCAAAAACCAGGTGTGAACATGATTTTTAGTGCATGTGGCTAAGTCAAGGATACTTAAGCTAAAAAATAAATGTAGATGTTAGGATTATATTCAAACACCCCCCGTTCATCCTAACTCACTTATCTAAACTAAGTCCTGGCCAAGATTCCATGTTAGGTACTCAAGTACAATAAATAAAAGATCCTCATAAAATGAAGAAAGAGGGAAAACCTCGTGGGAACACACCTAACCCCCCACCCCCCCACCCCACCAAAAAAAAAAAAAAGAGGAACAAAGGGCTAAGTGGCCAAAAGGGCCTACTCAGCTATCTCCACCACTCCAAACATAGCTCCCAGTTCTGAAAATTTCTTTTCAGTGAAAGACTTGGTGAAGATGTCTGCAACCTGCTGCTTAGTGGGGCAGTACTATAGTGATATGACTCAGTCACAGATCAACTTGCGTATGTAATTCATGTGAATCTTGATGTCATTGGTCCTCTGCCTTTGAACTTGATCAATTGATATCTGAATGGACCCATGATTGTCACAAAATATGATAGTCGAAAGTGGATACTGAATACCAAACTCGGAGAGAAGCCCCTACAACCAAACAGTCTGTGTAGCTGCATTCACTGCACCTCTATACTATGCCTCAGTTGTAGATAAAACAATCATGGATTGCTTCTTGCTAGACTAGAAAAAAGGCCCTGAACCAAATTTGAAAACATAACCAGAGGTGGACTTGTGGTCTGTACCATCGCCAACCCAATCAGAATCTGTGTACCCAATCGGTGAAAGTGGGCAATCTACAACATAAAAGATACCAAAACTGAAGTACCTTTCACATATCTAAGGATTCTCTTTGCAGCTTTCCAATGAAGCTCATGGGGCTCCTGCATATATCTAGAACAAACTCCTACTGCAAAAGATATATCAAGTTGGGTGTCAGTAAGATACAAAAAACTCCCAATGAACTGTCGATACAGTGTACTGTCCACCGAAGGTGTAGTACCCGCATCCTCAAATCTGATCCCCGAAAGAAAGGGAGATGTTGTTGGCTTGCATTCTATCATCTAAAAGCAGACAAGTAGATATGATGCATACTTAGATTGTGCCATCTTGATCCCTAAAGGAGACTGAGAAACTTCAAGACCAAGAAAGTAGTGCAACAGTCCGAATTCTGTCATGGAAAACCAATTGTGCAATGCTGATTTTGCCGAATCAATAGCTGAGGTAAGGTTCCCTGTCATCAGTAAATAATATACATAAAGTACTATCAGCAAAATGGAATCATCATGTTGCAGCAAATAAACATTTGGATCAGATTTTCATCGAATGAATCCAATGGAAAGTAGGAAAGAATCCATCTTTGCATACCAGGCTTTGGGAGCCTGTTTTAGGTCATACAAATATTTATTTAATCTGAAAACGAGGGAAGAGTTCTGAATGTATCCCTGTGGCTACTCCATATATATCTCCTCCTTGAGATCTCCATGAAGAAATTCACTCTTCACATCCATGTGATGAACTTCCCATCTGCGAGAAGCAGTAATGGCTAAAACTAGTCGAATGGAGTCCATTTTTGCAATAGGTGCAAATGTCTTTGTGTATCCTATGCTATGTACCCATGAGTATCCTTTTGTAACAAGTTGAGCTTTCTCCTTTCTGATCTCACCATTTGTAACAATATTTGTTCGATAGATCCATCGGCATTGAACAAGCTTTCTTCGTTTCGAAAGTGGAACCAAGTCCCATGTGTTGTTTTCCATGAGAGCAAAGTACTCTTTATCCATGGAAGCCTCCCAAAGTGGGTTTCCAATAGCCTCAGAGTGTGACTGTGGATCTGAACCAAGTATCATATAGCAATGTATGGGAAGCAATGGTTTGGTGGCATCTAGGGCTTGAGGAGCCCCAAAAAACTATGACCTAGTCCTTCTCACATCCACAGGATCACCGAATAGTTCACCCGCATCTGGTAGGGTTTTCTCTGCCCAAGTTGGCAGCTGAGTTGGAGCAGCCATGACCTACTCCTCATCCTCTGAATCAGACCCAAGAGGCTTCTCTGATGGCTACTCTAAAGTGCTCGAAGAAGTTTCGAACTCCTCCTCATCAGTGGCAACAAGCGGTTCCTCGGCAGGGTCTGCTGAAAAATCATGTAGTGATTCTTCTTCAAACTTCACACTTCGAGCTACAAGGAAATTTTCAGTGTGAGATTCTAGCAATCTATATCCTTTGACACTATCAAGATATCCAACAAAGATACATTCAACACTTTGAGGCTCCAAAGCCTTCCTCTGTTGGAATGTGAGCCCATACTCATGAACCAAAAATGCGAAAGTGTGACACTTTCGGTTTCTTACCGGTCCAACATTCAAATGGAGTGGTGCCTTTGAGTGCTTTGTGAGGAATGTAGTTCTGAATATATGCTACACAATTAATATATTTAGCCCATAGCTTAGGAGCTAATGATTTGGACTATAGCATACAATTGGCCATCTCTTTTAATGATCAGTTTTCCTTCTCCGCGACACCATTCTGCTGTGGTGTATATGGCACTGTGTGTTGTAGCTGTATACTTGCATCAATACAAAGTTGTTGCACATATTTGTTGTATACGCCCCCCCATTATCAGTATGGAGTATCTTAATCTTACACCCAGACTCATTCTCAGCAAGTGCTTTAAATTCTATAAGGCATTCAAATACTTCCAATTTTAATTTCAAAAAAAATACCCAAGTAAAGTGAGAGAAATCATCTATGAAGGTGAGTACATATCGAGCCTTACTGATTGAAGGTTGCAGGAATGGGCCTGTGATGTCACTTTGAGTCATACCAAGAGGTGAAGAAGCTCTTTGTGCCTTCCCCTTTTCAAAATTTTTCTCCGGGTGCTTGCCAAGAATGCATCCTTGACATACACCACTTGTGAATTTAATAGTGGTCAATCCTTCTACCATTTTTTCCTTGCTGAGTTGATGCAAGTACTTATAGTTTAGATGGCCAAATATTTCATGGCATAACCTAATGATATCATTATATTGTGATAGAAATACAATGCTAATATATTTAGGAACAAAGTGGGAGAATAAATACAAACAAGAACCGTGATCTGCAATTCCATGTGCAAGCTGCTAGCCCGTGAAAATTTCGGTTATCACTGCGGAGTCCGGAGTGAACTCCACCTCCCTTCTAGAGCCGGAATGAGTGATCTGATATATCGAGAGAATATCTACGGATAGTGAGGTAACATGAAGCACATTTGTGAAGCATCCCCTTCAAGGTCTACAATTCCTTCTCCGCACACCTTTGCAGGTGTGGCATCTCCCAAGTAAATTGGGGATCTGGTGCTTTCTTCGATGGAGGAAAATTCATCTTTTGATGCAGCCATATGGTTCGATGCACCCGAATCAAGGATCCATGCTGATGGAGTGGATGTGACAGCCATTAAAGCATGACCATCTCGTGCTCTCCCTCTCCCATATCCCATTCTGTTATCATCCTTCTTCTTTGCATTCTCAGACACGGTGAGATTGTGCTGCTGCAATTTCTTAGCCATCTCATCATTTGTTTTCCTCATGCAATTTTCTTCAAGATGAAAACCTTTGGAACAGTAGCTGAAAAGTGTTCTTTCCTTATTCTTCTTACCCTTAGGCAAAGAAGAGCTCTCTAAAGATTGTACGGGTCTCTCCTTTGATTCATTAAATTTACCCTTCCCTTTTTGCTTGTCTCTTCCATTGCTCTTTGGAGTATCAGTAGCCACAAGTGCTTGGTTCTTTGAATGCTTGATGGCACCCATTTGGACTAACTTAGCTTGCTCTTGAGTCAATTCTACAATGAAGTCATTCAATGGAGGCATTTTCCATTTTTCCTGAGTCAATTTAGATGCTTGAAAAGACGATACAAATACGGAATATTCAGGGCCTAATTTCGAGAGAATTGAAAGGATGAGTTGATCTTCCTCTTTCTTGACTCCACATGCATGAAGTTCAACGAGAGGGATTTAAACTTGGTGAATTATTCTTGTAGGTTGCTGAAATGAGTTGGACTAAGGGATATGAGTTCATTCTCCAGTTGATGCACTCTCATTTCATCTTGCTTGCCGAATAGTCCTTCCAATGTGGTCCAGACCACATCGAGAGTAGTGGCTCCGCTAACATGAAAGAGGAGTTCTCTGGAAATTGATAGGCATATCAACCCATTTGCTTCATCCAATTTATTGAAATACTTGATCTTCTCAGCTAAAGAAGTCAGTTCAGTCTCCGTTCCCATTGTTACCCTGTAAAGCCCTTTGCTTTGGAGGAGAGGAGTGATCTCTGTCTTCCATTCGAAGTATTTGAAAGGATTTAGAACAAGTTTTGTGGGCTGAGAGAGATGATCCATTGCTGCTTGCTGTGCTTCCTGATGATCTATACCTGCAAATAAAATCTTGTACAATCCACTAGATTCGAACTAGCTCTGATACCATGCAAAATTCTTGCAGAAACTCCGATAGATCTAGAATTCTAGTTAAATTAAACACAAGTAATTTGCTAATATTCAAGAGAGGACAGAAAGAATTTGCTCCATAAAATCAATATATTAAATTAATGAACAATAGTAATACATGAGAAACCAAACCTCTAATCCCAAAGGGAGGTGGTTATATAGAAATTGTTGAATCTAGAAAACTAGGAAAAAACTAGTAAAAAACTAGAAAAGGCTAAGAAAAGCTAAAGGGAGGCCTAAAATAGCAACAATGACTCAAGAAAACCTATGACAACTATCAGCCATGAGGAAAGCATGAGGGGCGCATTTCCCAAGGAAGGAAACTTTAAAACATGCTAAAATGGTCCCAGGGACCAAATCCCTTGATTTAAGGGGGAATCTTCATGTGGGGCGCCAATCCTCAAATAACTCAAGTGGATGAGGTGTGCTTAGGTGTGAACATGAAATTAGATGTCTAAATGGTTTAGGAAAGTGGTTGGACCAATATTTCCATAATATTAAGCCTTTAAAGGCAAAAAACAAGGGAAAGTTCATCCACCGAGCTAGTTTACCAAAAACGAAGTGTGAACATGATTTTTAGTGCATGTGGCTAAGTCAAGGATACTTAGGCTAAAAAATAAATGTAGATGTTAGGACTATATTCCAATAGAGAGTGATTTTGATTTTGTTTGCAGATTTTGGAGGTCATAGGCAGTTTTGTTTTCAGTGTAACAGGAGCATCCAGAGTCAGAATTGGGAACCGTGACAAGCGTTAGAAAGCTGGTTCAAAGAGATTCCTTTTGACAGTGACCAAAAGTGATTGAGTGCACATTCAGTCTGATAAAATATCGGTGTAATCGACCTCTGCTGTTTCAATCCTAATAAAGTGATCGCCCAACTTGAAAGCAGTCCCGGAGACGTAGTCCATCAGGGACGAACTCTGTAATCAACTTTGCTGTCTAGTATCGTTGTGTTTTTACTATTTTCACTTCTGTTATGCATCTTTCTTATGTTTAATCAGCTGTCGTAAAGTCTTCTTCTCAAGCATTTTTCCTCGATTTCCGCACTTTCAGCTAAAATTCAATTCATTAATGGCTATTCAATTCTACATCAATTTTTAATTTCGATCTTTTCAGATCATATAATTTGGTTTCAGAGTAGGTTGTGTTTGTAGAATTTGCCATTGAATGTTAACTAGGTCAAAGTCACAATGAGGATAAAGAATCCTTGAGAAGATAGATCCAAAAATTGGAAAGCGACGAGTCGTTCATAAGTCGACCATGTCAGGATCTGATGCGGGTGAAAACACTGAAACTAAGACGAGTGATGAATAGTTTCAGCAAGCATTCTTGACTATGTGGCAGGTGTTGGGAGAATTGTATGAAGAAAAGAAGGCGAGAGATGCAACTTCTTCTTCAAAGACATCGTGGAAGGAAAAAGGTAAAGGCAAGACTGATAAACCTCCTTCACCTCAATCATCTCCACCATCATCTTCTTCTTCTTCTTCTTCCAGTGCAGAATCTAAAATAGATAAGAAACCTAAGAAAACATCTCTTTTGAAACTTGATGTAAAATTTGAGTTACATGTTTATGATGGCGAACTGAATCCAGAAAAGCTAGATAATTGGATTAAGCAGTTAGAAGTGTATTGTCGCATTCAAAACATTTCTAGCGATAAAACTAAAATTTAGTTAGATACACTTAGAATGGGGGGAACAACTTTAATCTGTTGGGAAAGTAAAACTGTAAAACTCAAATATATGTAAAGAATAAAGGAAAAGTCATCTCTTCATGGTCTAAGTTTTTAAAAGCTCTTAGGAAACAATTTTATCCTTTAGGATACATGCAACAAGTTGTTATTGATTGGCAGCATTTGAGGCAAGGTAAAGGGCAAAGTGTTCAAGAGTTTACTCAGGAGTTCAGAAAGAAAGCATTGGTGCTTGGTATTTCATTGGATACACGTGAAACTTTGTTAAAATACATCGGCAATTTACATTCATATTTGCAGCATACTTTATTGATGTTTAATCTTGATGATTTTGATGAAGTGTGTGTTCAGGCCATACATATTGAATCAGGTGGTAGACCATTCAATTTTTCATCATAGTCATCCAAAGAGTTGGAAACCAAAGATTCCAATGACAGTAAGGGGAAGAACATTTCGAAGAGAAAGAAATCAACGATAGCTCAGAAGGAAAGACCTACTTGTTCTCATTTCCAGAGAATTGGTCATGATGAATCTACGTGTTGGAAACTTCATCTATAACTTATTCCCAAAAAGTTCCTTAAGGAGAAGGATGAAAAGAAGGCCATTGTAGTAGTCCAGCAAGATCTAGGTTCAGATTCAGGTGATGAAAGGAGGATAATTGCTATGGTTACGACAGGTAAAAATTCTGACACTGGTTCAAGTTCGAAAACTATTGCATCTTTATCAGACATAAATCATTCAAAAGAGGATAAAAGAGTTGAATTGTTTACCATAAGGATAACTTCTAAGCATACAAAGATAGATACAATGTTTGACAGTGGATCACAGGCCAATCTAATATTTGAATATTTAGTTAATAGTTTTGGTTTGGAAACACGGAATCATCCAAGACCTTACCCATTAGGATGGCTAAATAAATCAACTCAGATAAAAGTCACCAAACAGTGTTGATTAAGATTTGCCATAACAACTAATTACATTGATGAAGTGGAATTAGATGTGGTTCCAGTATACATATGTGGATTTGTCTTAGGAAGTCCTTATCTTTATGATCGCGATGCAGTATTTTATAGGAGAGAACATAAATATCACCTTAAGAAAGATGGGGTTTAAATTATTGTCAGGGCACATCAAAGTAAAAATCACTTGAATTTAAGTAATGCTAATCCGAGGAAGCGATTAATAAGTTCAAACAAGAGATTTTTAATCATGTGTGTAAAGGAACAACATAACAATCGACATGATGTTTGTTTAAGTTATGAGACTTAGCTTAAAGATGGTTTGATTAAAGAGATAGAAACTATTCCAGTTCTATGTAAAACCAAACATCTTACTCATAAGCAGGGAATACAACATGAATTACAGTTTGTGCCTAAAGCTCCTCTTCCTAATGTCAGAATGAATCAATTCAGTTCAAGTTTGGAAATTAACAGATACAGGGATACAGGTCAATATTGGGGAAAGTTAGTGTTCAATTTCTCTTGTATTGTGTCGCCATTTCATGTTTCGAACAGTTTGGAAACCTCTTTTCAAGTGGAGAGGAAACCTATTTGTTTTCATATCAAAGCCTTTTCTAAAGCATTATCAAAGTATCCAATACATTTAAGGGAAACTTATGCATCAAGGGAAAGTACTAATCAATGGAAACATCATTTAATGAATGAAGAAAAAGTGATTCAAACAAATCAACAGCTAATTCAATACTTTCAAAGACAAACTAAGTTGCAACAAATTTCACCTTACAGTTTGATGGGTTTATGGCAGCAAATTCACTTAGTAATCAGGAAGCAGGAAAGTATGTTAAATCAAGTAGCTGGTTTGATGTCAAGAATATCTTTGATTGTCTCTGTCATTCCGAAAAATAGATTATTTATACATGTTGATGGTATTAAACAATGTCCAGTAGAGACTATTTTCAAAGATGATTATGAATCACTAACTCATGGTTCTTCATGGAAAGAATTCAATTGCCATGTTCATAATAGGTTGTTTGCCCATCATCGCAAGTTGTTCATACTATAGATGGATGGAACAGGTCACCGACTCAAAATGTGCCATGGTCAGCATCATCAGGATCATCACTTACATTGATTGAATGTATTGGTACATCATGAGGTCAAGATGGAAAGAGAGGGAGTTCTACCCTCATCGACTATTTTTTTAGTCAAACTTTTGTGGTACAAAAGCTTTCAAGTGGAGAGGATTGATCCAGGAGGATCTCGTTAGATCAGTTGCACAGCTGTTAAGTGTCGTCGTCAATTCAGTGCAGTTTCAATAGTTCGACAATGTTGGTTATGGATCAAGTTGTTTAGGTAATATAGTTTTTCATGGCATTCAATTGAGATGGTTTAGTACCTAGTTGTTGACATGAGTTTGTCGTCAGTTCTTCCAAGATTGGTCGACATGTCTTTGTCGTTTGCCTTGCAGGATTTGGGGTTTTTTCATCCACTCGCAGGTTGATCATCAACATGGGTTGTTTCGTATGTTGCAGAAGTTCGATAAAGTTTGTCGTCAGGAATTACTGTCACAAATGTTGCTTGTGTCGATGATATGCATGTGGTTTATTGTCGCATTGTGACAAATGTGATATAAAAACCTACACTATGTATTATGAAACCTAAACGTAGAACCTAAATGCAACATTCAAAATGTAATCCAAATGCATAAATACCTAACACTTTGTGCTAAAGACTAAGTCATAAAACCTAATGCTAAGAAAACCCAAGTCTAAAAAACCCTTTTTAGCTCTTGGGCTATGTTGTTGTAAATACATTATAAAACATTATAATACATAGTTCAGTCCTAACCACATCGAAGGTCTTAACCACAACTTTTAGCATGTGATCACAGTGTGTATAAGAACCATTAGAGTATTACACCATCGAGTTAACTGCAGTCAGTTAACCGCGGGTTTAGAGTTGACCACGCGGGGTTTCCAAATTGCAACAAGCCACATGTGAACGTGATGGATAGACCGCCAGTTTGAAACTGTCAACGAAACCACCAGCACCCAAACCGTGGGTTTGGTCACTGCTCACATGAGCTGTCCAACCTCCACCCAGTTAACCTGACCGCAGTGGTTATGTAGTTATCATAATGTTTGTTTTTGGGTATTTAAATGGTTTTTTTGTTGGAACTAATTTGATGACCATGCCAACCTGCCTAGGTGTCATGAAACAACCAGACCGAATTCCAAAACCATCTAGAAGCAATCCAAATTCACTTCGAACTTAGCCAAGGTGGTTTTAATGTACCTACAGGCCTTTAAAAGTTAGTTTCTCTTCACTGATTAGGGGGGAGTGGTTTTGATTTTGTTTGCAGATTTTGGAGGTCATAGGCAGTTTTGTTTTCAATGTAACAGGAGCATCTAGAGTCGAAATTGGGAACCGTGAAAGGCATTTGAAAGCTAGTTTAGAGAGCTTCCTTTTGACAGTGATAAGAAGTTCCTGTGTGCACATTCAATTTGATCAAATCTCTGTGTAATCGACCTCTATTGTTTCAATCCTAATAAAGCGGTTGCCCATCTTGAAAGCAGACCCGGAGACGTAGTCCATCAGGGACAAACTCCGTAATCAACTTTGTTGTCTAGTATCATTGTGTTCTTACAATTTTCACTTTTGTTATGCATATTTCTTATGTTTAATCAGCTATCGTTAAGTCTTCTTCTCAAGCAATTTTCCTCGATTTCCACACTTTCAACTAACATTCAATTCATTAATGGCTATTCAATTCTAAATCAGTTTTTAATAAATGATCATTTCAGATCATTTGAGGAAAGGTTTCAATGCTTTCTTGACCACTCAGTCGACATGTGAATATGACCAAGTATTAGTATGCCTTCCTCAATATCTTTGTCTTGTAGATCTGGTTGGGTGTCATCCTGAAACCCATTGGCTCCTTTACCCAATCCTTCAGAATGTCTCTAGAGTTACCTCTGCTACTGGGTAAGCTGAGTGGAGGACTCATAATAGTAGCGGGCTCTGACATCTAACACATCTCATCATAATCTTATTCCCAAAAGGTTGCAAGCTTTGGCTCACTAACACTGCTCAAGGTCATCGTCTCGGGGTCAGTGTGAGAGACGATCCAGTGAATCATGTCTGTGCATGGTAACGTGGGGTATTTGCATGCAATCCGGTACCAGTCAGACTTGTGTATGTTCACGTACGCTTGACGGTCTTCGAGGCCTTCCCCAAAAGTGCCTGCGAATGCTTCATTAACCTCTTTTCCACTTCAGTTTGATGTCCTTGTCTAGATACAGCTTCATATCTTCGTAGATCGGCAGACCAGAAGACACTTGTTCAGCTATTGCTCTAGCTGCAATACCATCAGTGTCTTGAGATCATGTTCTCTTGGAAGCCATTGAGACATATGACCACCTGAAAGGTCTGGAAAAAGCCAGCATGCATGGCAAGAAATATGTCAGTGGAAACAAAGCGAATACGGGAAATGACACAACACATACCTCAGAAATTGATGAGAAAGATTGCGCAAATTTTACTGGGAGGCTGGGTGACTGGAAACCAGAACTGTGCAAAAGGTAGCATGGGCTGTCTAGGAGGCAAGAATGGCTACTGGATCAAAGAAATGTGCAATCCAGTCAGGAATCTGGCTACTAGGATTGTGCAATGCGTAATTCCAGCTAGGAAGGACTGCTGGCCCAAGGACAGATTTGTGCAATTTCTTGTGCCAAGTAACCACTGTCCTCCATAATTGCAAAAAATAGTCCTAGAGGCTAGTACTGGGCAAGAATTCACATTTCTAGAGAGGAAGGTGAGCCTTCCTTCCCCAGATTACATAATGCAGCCTTGGTGAAGGCAGAGCCCGAGCCAAAGTTTTCCCAACTCGCCGACGGGCAATTGAAAGAAACTAAGACAGTAAAATGCGTGGCAAAACTAAGAGATAGCAGAAGTAATTGAGAGTGCTTACAAACCATAAATGAAAGATTCAACAAACAGATCAACATGCATATGGGTGAGGCTGTTTGCTAGTCAGGCGAACGTCTGTGCAAAACATTTTCATGCATGCGACAGCAGTGAGATAACAACGAAAACTGAAATGGAGCTAGGACAAGATAGAATACATGTAAATGACAACAAGCATGCAAATAAATCAAGAAAACAACACTCACACAAGCGAATACACAAAAAGCGACAAAAATATTGAAAAGACAAGTTGAGGCCACTTACCCGTGAATAGTTGAGTTAGATGTGTCGAGGAGTCCTGGATGTGCTGTGGGATGTCAGAGCTCCAATATCGATGTGAATGAATGAGCTCTGGTGTGTCGAATAAATAATTTTTGTCTCATGACGTGCATGCCACAAATCTAGGAAAAATCGACACTTGGAGGGAAACTTCTAAAACAGCTTTGCATGTAACCCCCAGCTGCTAAAAATATCTCCCTGAATCATGGGATTCATTTTGTATGTTTTCTCTTGCTATTCTGGGAATACCAAGTCATGCATGCATGCAAGTGAAGTTTCATCAGTCTTGGGTGGAATTGGTCAACCTGACTGTACATGCATGCAAGTGCTCAATTGTTGGGAAAAATGTGCATTCCTAGCTGGGAGATGGGCTAACTGCCCAGGAGGTTTGCACAATTTTTGGGCAGAGCAGCTGACTGCTGCCCAGATTTGTACAAATCCTAGGCTAAACAGCCTGTTTCTAGGAAAATTTGTGCAAATCCTATTGGAGGGTTAGCTGGCAAGATTGCGCAATCCTGGAGCCCAGCAAGCTATCAGGGAGGATTGCGCAATTTCTGGTGGGAAGGTTGGTTTCCCTCCAGAAATGTGCAATTTTCAAGGGGAAGTTGCTCAGCCTGCATCTGGACCAAGTTTGGGTGAGCAGCCTGTGAGGGAATGGATCAACTGTGATCGACAAACTGCCTTTAAGCGAGGAAAACACTCAAGCTTGAGTACTTGACGAAGCAAGACAAAGTGTTGTGTAAGGTTGGTAGGGAGGCTACAAAAGAGGCTAAGGAAAAATTTTGGAGGGTGTTTGTAGCCGCTACAACAACTTCCAAGGATGGTTGATAATTTTCCATAATCTGTTAGGGCTGTTGGACCAAGTGTCTCTTGATGTTACTTTGTTGCAGCTGTTGTTCCCCATAGACAGAGGCTGCACACTTCTCCTTTCTGAAATATGTAGGTGCTTTTCCTAAAGTGAATTTCATACATTTTGAACTTTTGAATAAAGAATTTGGTTTGTTCAGTTCATTCAATATTATATGTCGTTTATAGCAAAGTTAAACTGAATATTGGACTATATCCATATTCATAGGTAGTGCAACCTCTATCGGTTCCTCGGCTTCTAGTTGGAGGAAGTAGTAACCATCAAAATTTATGTTCTCTCTTTTTAGATGATCTGATAATCACCTTGTGAGTGACCTCAGTTAAAGATTTATTAAATGAAGGTAATACAGACTCATATGTTGGTGTGTGTCTATGTTGTTTAAGAAACGGATCGATCAAATTGAAAATAAACATACACTTGAAATAGAAAACAACAGAGAAACACAGTAAGCAAATACAAGAACACAAGAATTTAATAAGGAGTTCACCCTATCCTCCAGGGCTACATCTCCGGTCCAGCTCTTAGTGGTGGCCTTATTTTATTATGTCTTGAAGTAGAGAATTACAATGAAGGAGCTCAATATGAGTCTCCCAAAACATATTGGCTTGGCAGGGTGGTTCTTGGATTCCCCAAGCCACTTGAGTACATAGACTCTTTTCCTTACCAACTCTGTGATCTTCTGGTCTATAATGGAGAGAGCCCAATGTGGTGCTCAGTCTAGACAGATCCTCTCTGGGATGGCTTGAATCCCTCAAGCTCTCTGGTGCTCGATGTTGCCTTCAGTCAGCTCAGCCCTCTGTCTTCCGTTCTGCTGTTGCTTCACTGTCTTTCTTCTCTCTGTTCTTCCTTTCTATGTTCCGTCCTCCTCTCGGGGTTCTGGTGTCTTTCTGCTTTTCTTGTGCATGGCTTTAAGGCCATTCGTACCCATGGCTGTTCGATTCCTCTTCCACTTCCCATCGGATCGCCTGCTACAGCTTCGCTTGGAGTTCCCTGTTCGGCATCATCATCAGGCTCACAGGGAGTGGCCACATGTCCTCCTATAGCTACGCCAATTCTCTTCGTTGGTTCGGTTTTTCCATTACGTCGTGGAATGAGTCTTCTGCCACCTTGGCAGTCAAATCGGACATCAAATCTTTACAAACTGCGGCTTAATCCCCCGTCGATTCTACTTTCCCATCGGGTGCGATCTCAGCCGTTAGATCTGGGGCCTCCAGATTCGACGCCATATGCACATTTCACGCGGTTGACTTGCTCGACCATTAGCGCATGATCAGCGACGGTTTTCTCCCTCCTCTGCTTGCCACACGTCGACTTCTGAGTGGGATCGCTCCATTTTCACCAATTACACTTACCGTTTGAGGGTGCCCCTGATCAATACCGCCAGTTTTCGGAGCGCGGGTCCCGCCTTTAGCACTTAGCTTTTTTATCCCACAATTTTCCGGTTCCCACACGACCGAGTGCTCAAGGCTTCCCCATTTTAAGGGTTTTCTCCTAGCGATGCGCGATTATGCTAATCACACATCAAAAACTGCCTCTGTTTCCCGATCCGGGCCTCCCAGGGGCTAATTTTGCCTCCCGCGCAGTCTCCATGGGCCTCAGTTAGCATGCTTTGACAGAGGTCCTCGTTGTTCCACGCTGGTTTCCATTGCCACTGATTTAGAGGGGTTCTTGATCACTGTTTTAAATCCTTTGAAGTCTGTCCCAACCTGGTACAACCATGGCTCTGTTTATCATTCTTTATGGATCCAATTCGGATCACGGCCTTCCCACTAAAAAGCTTTTCGACCACCAAAAGTTGGTTTTCTTTCAACAATCAACTAAGTGAGGGTACTTCTGTCTCACGTGCCCAATCTCAATCCACTTTGCACTGCTCGGCTTCGAACACTTGAGTCCAATTCTGAGGTACTCAACATCTCCTCTATGCGTCGTCCTCACCTTCCTGTCCAAGACTGTGTCTTCCTGCAATTCATTCAGATATTCAGGTAGTAGGTCACCAATAGCAGGCATTTGACTTTGCTCTTTAGGATCCTCAATCATTGAAGGTTCAAACAATCTCAAGCAATCTGCATTTACGACTGAGTAGATGTGCATGTAAGCTGGTAGATCAAGGTGAAAAGCATTTTCACCAATCTTCTCAAGTATCCTAAAAGGTCCATACCTGATAGGCTTTAGCTTTTTACCTTCACCTTGCATCCTATCCTTGCTGATATACAGCCAGACCTGGTCTCCAACTTGAAAACTATGCTCCATCCGATGCTTGTCATGCCTTGCCTTGTATTTGGCTTGGCTCTTTTCCAGTTGTTCCTGTACTGCCTGGTGGATCTCCTGGATCTGTTCAATGAACCTAGTTGCCTTGTCCACATCACTGTGTCCATCAACTGTGGTATCTTTACCAAAGACAAAATCCAAAGGAGACCTTGGTATGAAACCAAAACAGGTCTCAAAAGGAGATCTCTATGTAGAAGAGTGTTTTTCTCTGTTGTAATCATGCTGCACATAACACAAATGTTCATCCAAAAGCTTAGGATGTTTTCTGCAATATCCTTTGAGTAACTAGATCACTGTCCTGTTAACTTCTTCTGTCTGGAAATATTCTTTTCTTCAGTTGGGTGTCCATCAGCTCCCACAGACTTGACCAAAACTTCCCCACAAATTGGGTGTCTTGATCATATACAATAGAAGTGGGTAATCCAAAATGAACCCATACATGTTCAAAGAATAGTTTTGTACTTTGTTCAGCTGTAATCTATTTGTTATAAGGTATAAAAATACACATTTTACTGAACCTATCCACAACCACATATAGATAATCATGACCTCTCCTAGATTTAGGCAGTCCTCCAACAAAATCCATGGAAACACTTTCCCAAGGGTGAGAAGGAACTGGTAATGGAGTGTACAAGCCTAGATTTATATTGCTAGGCTTGCTTTTAGCACACATAGTACACCCTCTTACGTATATAGAAACTGTCTCATTCATTTTCGGCCAATAGTAAAATCTTTGCAGCTATTTTACTTACTCCAAAGTGACCTGATATCAGAGAAGTGTGTGCTTCTCTAACTATCTTTACTCTCTTAGTTTGTGGAATGCAGAGTTTCCCACAATGATACAAGAGTCGGTCCTTCATATGATAATCCAATTCTTCTACCTTTTTGCCTTAACTCAAAGTTGCATATACATCTTTAAAATCTATATCCTGAGCATATTGTTCAATGTAGCTTTCATGTAGTACAGAATTATGCTTAAGTACAGTAGATGCATTTATAATGGGTCTAGATAACATGTCTGCAACTTTGTTATGTATGCCATTTTTATATCTAATGACTAAATGAAACTGTTGTAGAAACCCATCCATCTGTAGTGTCTTGATTGTTGCAACTTAGTTTGGGAGTGTAGATATTGAAGTGGTTGATGATCATTATGTATTACTGTCTCTTTGCCCATTAAATAATGCTTCCACTTTTTCACACTCTGAACTAATGCATACAATTCTTTATCATATGTAGGATAGTTAACTACTGCAGGATTAAAAGTCTCAGAATGATAACATATGGGTTTACCGTGTTGTGTCAACACTGCTCCCATTGCATAGTCACTGGCATCTGTTTGGATCTCAAATGGTCTTTGTAGATCAGGCAGTGCTAGTACATGTGCTGTACTAATCTTTTCTTTCAAGGTGTCGAAGGCTTTCTGATGTTTGCCTCGCCATTGAAACACCTTGTTCAATCCTATCAAAGCATGTAAGGGAGCTGCAATTGAGGAAAATTAGAAATGAACTTCCTCCAATATTCTGCTACTCCAAAGAAGCTTCTTACTTTTGTAGAAGACTTGGGTTTAGGCCAGTTTACAATGACTGCCACTTTAGAGGGATCTATTTTCAATTCACCACCCCCTACTATATGACCCAAATAATTTAGAGATGTTCTGCCAAATTCACATTTTGAGAGTTTAACATAAAGTCTTTCTCTTCTCAAAATATCTAATGTCTGCTTAACATGCTTTAAGTGTTCTTCCCACGTTTTACTAAAAATCAGAATGTCATCCAGATACACAATAAAAAATCATCAAGAAAAGGCCTGAGTACATCATTCATTAATCTCATGAAAGTAGCAGGGGCATTGGTCAAGCCAAAAGGCATAACCAGCCACTCATACAATCCCTACTTTGTCTTGAAAGAAGTCTTCCATGCATCTTGCTTTGCAACTTTGACCTAATGGTATCCACTGTGCAAATCTAGCTTGGTGAAATAAACAGCTTCCTTCAATTGATCTAAAAGATCATCTATGTGAGGAATGGGATAACAATTTTTGATTGTTATCTTATTCAGTGCTCGATAGTCAATGCACATTCTCCACGAGCCATCTTTCTTTCTCACCAAAACGATTGGTGACCCACATGATGATGTGCTAGGCCTGATGAACCCCTTCTCGAGCAACTCCTGCACTTGCTTCTTGATTTCAACATTCTCTAAAGCAGACAACCTGTACATTCCATTGTTAGGCAATGGAACATCTTGCTGCAAAATAATATCATGTACTATTTCCTTTTTGGGTGGTAGACCTTTAGGTTCCTGAAACAGGACATCATACTCTGAAACAATCTTTTCTATATTAGCTTGCTGCTTAGCATTACAACCCTCAATACATTGGTTTTATCAGGTTTATTTTCCTTTACAACCATTAGTAAGAATTGTAAGCATGAATTTATCATTCTTTTCATCCGCCCTGAATTTATGAGAGTATAATTATTCTTAAGCTTGTGAGCTCTTACAAAGTATTTGATTCCATATTTAACAAGTAGATACTTGCTCTCAACTCTATCATACAAGTAAGGACTTCCTAAAACAATTCCACATATATCCAAAGGAATTATGTCTAACTCAACCTCATCTACAAATGCTAACCCAAAAGAAAACTTGAGTTTGCACTGTCTAGTCACTTGTAGTTGTGCTTTATCATTCAACCATCCTAATGGGTATGGTTTTTTGTGAGGTGTAGTTGCTAATCCCAATTTCTTTACAATTGCTTCAGAAATCAAATTTACTTGTGAGCCACTATCAAACAAAGTATCAATCTTTTGATGTTTGGAAATAACTCGAATATGGAAAAGCTCATGTCTTTTTCTCTCATGTTCTTCATCAATAATAGTTTGAGCAGAATTACTAGTAGATGCTTCAAAATTCTTACCTTTTATACCTGTGGCTACAATGATTGTTTCATCTCTTGAGTCTGACCCCAAATCTTTCTGAATAGCTGCAGCAGTCTTCTTCTTCTTGCCCTCGAACTTCTTAGGTCTCAGCTCTAGATGCAGAATCCAACAGTGCTCATCATCATGCCTATCCTTTTACAGTGAGTGCATGAAGCTTTGCTTTTCTGTGCAGTATTAGCCTTCCTTGCTTTCCACTTCTACTTTCTTTTCTCCTTGCTCTTGCTTGCAGTGGGTTGGGATGGGTCCCCAACTTCTGGATTTCCATTCTTTCCTCTAGCTTCTAGATGAGTAGCTTGTACAGATACCTCATCTATACTAGTGGGATTAAACATGAGGATGGTATGCCTCATGTAGCTGTGTAGACCACCAATGTACTTCAAAAGAGTCTCTAGTGAGTCTAATGATATCCCTAGAATCAATGCTCTCTTTCTAAATTCTTGAGTGTACCCTTGCACACTTTGCCCTTTCAACTGCTGAAGAGTTTTCCAACTCATCATGGCCTGTTGCATGTAGGCCAATGGATAGAATTGCTTCTTGATGGCAGAAAGAAAGTCACTCCAGACAGAGATAGTCTTACCATGTCTTTTCATGTCAGCTTGGGTTCTACCTTCCCACCAAACCAAGGCAGTGCCTCCTAGGCGTAGGCTTGCCAGCTGAATTTTTCTCTTGTCTAAGTCGATGTTTTGCACTCTGCAATACACATCAATTTGTCTAATCCAATTGTCCAACTTTTCAGCATTTAGCTCTCCATCATATATAGGCAAGTCAAATTTAACATATAGCTTGATCAAAGATGCTTTCTTATTATGCACAAGGCTATTAGTAAGTGTGAGAAAGCTTTCCTCTTTCCCTTTTCCTTTTGAGTGGTCATGGGAATGAGACTCATCTTCTTCTTTATCTTGTTTAGAACCTGATGAATCTTCATCCTTATGCTTTCTAAAGTCCCTATACATTTCTTCTACCATAGACTTTATAGCTAGGAAACTCTCTATGAATTGAGGGTCTAGCCCCATAGAACCTTCCTCTAACATTGTCTTCCGAGGATAGACTCTCCCAATTTCAGGATTAGTTTCGACCAACTCTCCTTCTCTTAATTTGAGCTTTGATCTAGTGAGCATTCAACAGCTAAACCAACACAAGCTTGCCTAACCTTACAAACTAGAGCTCTGATACCACTTGATCTGATAATCACCCTATGAGTGACCTTAGTTAAAGATTTATTAAATGAAGGTATTACAGACTCATATGTTGGTGTGTGTCTATGTTGTTTAAGCAACGGATCGATCAGATTGCAAATACACAGACACTTGAAATAGAAAACAGTAGAGAAACACAGTAAGCAAATACAAGAACACAAGAATTTAATAAGGAGTTCACCTTATCCTCCAGGGCTACATCTCTGGTCCAGCTCTCAGTGGTTGCCTTATTTTATTGTGTCTTGAAGTAGAAAATTACAATGAAGGAGCTCAATATGAGTCTCCCGAAACAGATTGGCTTGGAAAGGTGGTTCTTGGATTCCCCAAGCCACTGGAGTACACAAACTCTTTTCCTTACCAGCTCTGTGACCTTCTAGTCTATAATGGAGAGAGCCCAACATGGTGCTCAGTCCGGACAGATCCTCTCTTGTATGGCTTGAATCCCTCAAGCTCTCTGGTGCTTGATGCTACCTTTGGTCAGCTCAATCCTCTGTCTTCCGTTCTGATGTTGCTTCACTATCTTTCTTCTCTATGTTCTTCCCTTCTGTGTTCCATCCTCCTCTTGGGGTTTTGGTATCTTTTTGCTTTTCCTGTGCATGCCTTTAAGGCCATTCATACCCATGGCTGTTCGATTCCTCTTCCACTTCCCATCGGATCACTTGCTACAGCTTCACTTGGAGTTCCCTGTTCGACGTCATCATCAGGCTCACAGGGAGTGGCCACATGTCCTCCTGCAGCTGCACCAATTCACTTCGTCGGTTTGGTTTTTCTGTTACGTCGTGGAATGAGTCTTCTGCCACCTTGGCAGTCAAATCGGACATCAAATTTTTACAAACTGCGGCTTAATCCCCCATCGATTTGGCTTTCCCATTGGACGCGATCTTAGCAGTTAGATCTGGGGCTTCCAAATCCGACGCCATACACACGTTTCGCGTGGTTGACTTTCTCGACTGTTAGCGCATGATCAACGGTGGTTTTCTCCCTCCTCCACTTGCCATGCGTCGACCACTCAGTGGGATCGCTCCATTTTTTCCAATTCCGCTTACCGTTTGAGGGTGCCCCCGATTAATGCTGCTGGTTTTCAGAGCGCGGGTCCCGCCTTTAGCGCTTAGCTTTTTTATCCCACAGTTTTCTAGCTCCTACGTGACTGAGTTCTCAGGGCTTTCCCATTTTGAGGGTTTTTGCCCAGCGATGTGCGATTACGCTAATCACGCATCAAAAATTGCCTCTGTTTCCCGATCCGGGCCTCCCAGGGGCTAATTTTGCCTCCCGCGCAGTCTCCATGGGCCTCGGTCAGCGTGCTTTGACCAAGGTCCTCGTCATTCCACGTTGGCTGCCATTGCCACTGGTTTAGAGGTGTTCTTGATCGTTGTTTTAAATCCTTTGAAGTCTGTCCTGACCTAGTACAACCATGGCTCTGTTTATCATTCTTTATGGATCCAATTCGGATCACGGCCTTCCCACTGAAAAGCTTTTGGACCACCAAAAGTTGGTTTTCTTTCAAGCATCGACTAAGTGAGGGTACTTCTGTCTCACTTGCCCAATCTTAATCCACTTTGCACTGCTTGACTTCGAACCCTTGAGTCCAATTCTGAGGTACTCAACATCTCCTCTGCGCATCGTCCTCACCTTCCTATCCAAGACCGTGTCTTCCTGCAATTCATTCAGATATTCAGGTAGCAGGTCATCAATAGAAGGCATTTGACTTTGCTCTTCAGTATCCTCAATCATTGAAGGTTCAAACAATCTCAACCAATCTGCATTTATGACTGAATAGATGTGCATGTAAGCCAGTAGATCAAGGCGAAAAGCATTTTCACCAATCTTCTCAAGTATCCTAAAAGGTCCATACCTGATAGGCTTTAGCTTTTTACCTTCACCTTGCATCCTATCCTTGCTGATATATAGCCAGACCTAGTCTCCAACTTGAAAACTATGCTCCATCCGATGCTTGTCATGCCTTGCCTTGTATTTGGCTTGGCTCTTTTCCAGCTGTTCCTGTACTGCCTGGTGGATCTCCTGGATCTGTTCAATGAAACTAGTTTCCTTGTCCACATCACTGTGTCCATCAACGGTGGTATCTTTACCAAAGACAAAATCCAAAAGAGACCTTGGTATGAAACCAAAACAGGTCTCAAAAGGAGATCTCTGTGTAGAAAAGTGTTTTGCTCTGTTGTAAGCATGCTGCACATAACATAAATATTCATCCCAAAGCTTAGGATGTTTGCTGCAATATCCTCTGAGTAACTGGATCATTGTCCTGTTAACTACTTCTGTCTGGCCATCGATTTGTGGATGAAAAGTTGTGCTTTTCTTCAGTTGCGTGTCCATCAGCTCCCACAGACTTGACCAAAACTTCCCCACAAATCGGGTGTCTTGATCAGATACAATAGAAGTGGGTAATCCAAAATGAACCCCTACATGTTCAAAGAATAGTTTTGCAGTTTGTTCAGCTATAATCTGTTTATTACAAGGTATCAAAATACACATTTTGCTGAACCTATCCACAACCACATATAGATAATCATGACCTCTCCTAGATTTAGGTAGTCCTCCAACAAAATACATGGAAACACTTTCCCAAGGGTGAGAAGGAACTGGTAATGGAGTGTACAAGCCTAGTTTTCTATTGCTGGGCTTGCTTTTAGCACACATAGTACACCCTTTTATGTATCTACAAACTGTCTCATTCATTTTCAGCCAATAGCAAAATCTTTGCATCTGTGCAACTGTTTTACTTACTCCAAAGTGACCTGATATTAGAGAAGTGTGTGCTTCTCTAACTATCTTTACTCTCTCAGTTTGTGGAATGTAGAGTTTCCCACAATGATACAAGAGTCGGTCCTTCATATGATAATCCAATTCTTCTACCTTTTTTCCTTGACTCAAAGTTGCATATACATATTTAAAATCTATATCCTGAGCATATTGTTCAATGTAGCTTTCATGTAGTACAAAATTATGCTTAAGTATAGTAGATGCATTAAATATAATGGGTCTAGATAACATGTTTGCAACATTTTTATGTATGTCCTTTTTATATCTGATGACTAAATGAAACTGTTGTAGAAAACACATCCATCTGTAGTGTCTTGATTGCTGCAACTTAGTTTGGGAGTGTAGATATTGAAGTGGTTGATGATCAATATGTATTACTATCTCTTTGCCCATTAAATAATGCTTCCACTTTTTCACACTCTGAACTAATGCATACAATTCTTTATCATATGTAGGATAGTTAACTACTGCAGGATTAAAAGTCTCAGAATGATAACATATGGGTTTACCGTGCTGTGTCAACACTGCTCCCATGGCATAGTCACTGGCATCTGTTTGGATCTCAAATGGTATTTGTAGATCAAGCAGTGCTAGTACAGGTTTTGTACTAATCTTTTCTTTCAAGGTGTCGAAGGATTTCTGATGTTTGCCTCCCCACTGAAACACCTTGTTCAATCCTATCAAAGCATGTAATGGAGCTGCAATTGAGGAAAAATTAGAAATGAACTTCCTCCAATATTCTGTTGCTCCTAAGAAGCTTCTTACTTCTATAGCAAACTTGGGTTTAGGCCAGTTCACAATGACTGCCACTTTAGAGGGATTTATTTTCAATTCACCACCCCCTACTATATGACCCAAATAATTTAGAGATGTTCTACCAAATTCACATTTTGAGAGTTTAACATAAAGTCTTTCTCTTCTCAAAACATCTAATGTCTGCTTAACATGCTTTAAGTGTTCTTCCCACGTTTTACTAAAAAATAGAATGTCATCCAGATACACAATAACAAAATCATCAAGAAAAGGCCAGAGTACATCATTCATTAATCTCATGAAAGTAGCAGGGGAATTGGTCAAGCCAAAAGGCATAACCAGCCACTCATACAATCCCTGCTTTGTCTTGAAAGAAGTCTTCCATGCATCTTGCTTTGCAACTCTGACCTGATGGTATCCACTGTGCAAATCTAGCTTGGTGAAATAAATAGCTTCCTTCAATTGATCTAAAAGGTCATATATGCAAGGAAGGGGATAACGATTTTTGATTGTTATCTTATTCAGTGCTCGGTAGTCAATGCACATTATCCACAAGCCATCTTTCTTTATAACAAAACGATTGGTGACCCACATGGTGATGAGCTAGGCTTGATGAACCCCTTCTCGAGCAACTCCTGCACCTGCTTCTTGATTTCAGCATTCTGTAAAGTATACAACCTATACATTCCAATGTTAGGCAATGGAACATCTTGCTGCAAAATAATATCGTGTACTATTTCCTTTTTGGGTGGCAAACCTTTAGGTTCCTGAAATAGGACATCATACTCTGAAACAATATTTTCTATATCAGCTTGCTGCTTAGCATTATAGCCCTCAAATACATTGGTTTTATCAGGTTTCTTTTCCTTTACAACCATTAGTAAGAATTGTAAGCATGAATTTATCATTCTTTTCATCTGCCCTGAATTTATGAGAGTATAATTATTCTTAAGCTTGTGAGCTCTTACAAAGTATTCGATTCCATCTTTAACAAGTAGATACTTGTTCTCAGCTCTATAGAAAATAGCTTTTCTATCACACAAGTAAGGACTTCCTAAGACAATTCGACATATATCCAAAAGAATTATGTCTAACTCAACCTCATCTACAAATGTTGATCCAAAAGAAAACTTGAGTTTGCACTGTCTAGTCACTTGTAGCTGTGCTTTATCATTCAACCATCCTAATGGGTATGGTTTCTTGTGAGGTGCAGTTGCTAATCCCAATTTATTTACAATTACTTCAGAAATCAAATTTACTTGTGAGCCACTATCAAAAAAAGTATCAATCTTTTGATGTTTGGAATTATCATTCAACCATCCTAATGGGTATGGTTTCTTGTGAGGTGCAGTTGCTAATCCCAATTTATTTACAATTACTTCAGAAATCAAATTTACTTGTGAGCCACTATCAAAAAAAGTATCAATCTTTTGATGTTTGGAAATAACTCGAATATGGAAAAGCTCATGTCTTTTTCTCTCATGTTCTTCATCAATAATAGTTTGAGCAGAATTACTAGTAGATGCTTCAAAATTCCTACCTTTTATACCTGTGGCTACAATGATTGTTTCATCTCCTGAGTTTGACCCCAAATCTTTCTGAATAGCTACAACAGTCTTCTTCTTCTTGCCCTCAGACTTCTTAGGTCTCAGCTCTAGATGTAGAATCCAAGAATGCTCATCATCATGCCCATCCTTTTTACAGTGAGTGCATGAAGCTTTTCTTTTCTGTGCAGTATTAGCCTTCATTGCTTTCCACTATTGTTTTCTTTTCTCCTTGCTCTTGCTTGCAGTGGGTTGGGATGGTCCCCCAACTTCTGGATTTCCATTCTTTCCTCTAGCTTCTAGATGAGTAGCTTGTACATATACCTCATCTATAAACATGAGGATGGTATGCCTCATGTAGCTGTGTAGGCCACCAATGTACTTCAAAAGAGTCTCTAGTGAGTCTAATAAGATCCCTAGAATCAATGATCTCTTTCTAAATTCTTGAGTGTACCCTTGCACACTTTGCCCTTTCAACTGCCGAAGAGTTTGCCAACTGATCATGGCTTGTTGCATGTAGGCCAATGGATAGAATTGCTTCTTGATAGTAGAAACAAAGTCACTCCAGACAGAGATAGTCTTACCATGTCTTTTCATGTCAGCTTGGGTTCTGCCTTCCTACCAAACCAAGGTAGTGCCTCCTAGGCATAGGCTTGCCAGCTGAATTTTTCTCTTGTCTGAGTCGATGTTTTGCACTTTGCAATACACATCAATTTGTCTAATCCAATTGTCCAACTTTTCAACATTTAGCTCTCCATCATATATAGGCAAGTCAAATTTAACATCTAGCTTGATCAAAGATGCTTTCTTATTATGCACAGGGATATTAGGAGGTGTGAGAAAGCTTTCCTTTTTCCCTTTTCCTTTTGAGTGGTCATGGGAATGAGACTCATCTTCTTCTTTATCTTGTTTAGAACCTGATGAATCTTCATCCTTATGCTTTCTAAAGTCCCTATACATTTCTTCTACCATAGACTTTATAGCTGGGAAACTCTCTATGAATTAAGGGCTTGGCCCCATAGAACCTTCCTCTGACATTGTCTTTCGAGGATAGACTCTCCCAATTTCAGGATTAGTTTCGAACAACTCTCCTTCTCCTAATTTGAACTTTGATCTAGTGAGCATTCAACAGCTAAACCAACACAAGCTTATCTAACCTTACAGCCTAGAGCTCTGATACCACTTGATATGATAATCACCCTATGAGTGACCTCAGTTAAAGATTTATTAAATGAATGTATTATAGACTCATATGTTGGTGTGTGTCTATGTTGTTTAAGCAATGGATCGATCAAATTGCAAATACATAGACACTTGAAACAGAAAACAGTAGAGAAACACAGTAAGCAAATACAAGAACACAAGAATTTAATAAGGAGTTCACCTTATCCTCCAAGGCTACATCTCCAGTCCAGCTCTCAGTGGTGGCCTTATTTTATTGTGTCTTGAAGCAGAGAATTACAATGAGGGAGCTCAATATGAGTCTCCTGAAACAGATTGGCTTAGCAGGGTCTTTCTTGGATTCCCCAAGCCACTGGAGTATTCAGACTCTTTTCCTTACCAGCTCTGTGACCTTCTGGTCTATAATGGAGAGAGCCCAATGTGGTGCTCAGTTCGGATAGATCCTCTCTGGGATGGCTTGAATCCCTCAAGCTCTCTAGTGCTCAATGCTGACTTCGGTTAGCTCGGCCCTCTGTCTTCCGTTCTACTGTTGCTTCATTGTCTTTCTTCTCTCTGTTCTTCCCTTCTATGTTCCATCCTCCTGTCGAGGTTCTGGTGTCTTTCTGCTTTTCCTGTGCATGGCTATTCAAGTCCTCTTGCACTTCCGGTTGGATTGCCTGCTACAGCTGCGCTTGGAGTTCCCTGTGTGGCGTCATCATTAGGCTCATAGGGAGTGGCCACATGTCCTCCTGCAGCTGCACCAATTCACTTCGTCGGTTTGGTTTTTCCATTATGTCATGGAATGAGTCTTCTGCCACCTTGGCAGTCAAATTGGACATCAAATTTTTAAAAACTACAGCTTAATCCCCCGTCGATTCCACTTTCCCATCGGGTGTGATCTTAGTCGTTAGATCTGGGGCCTCCAGATTTGACACCATACGAATGTTTCGTGTGGTTGACTTGCTCGACCATTAGCACGTGGTCAACGGTGGTTTTCTCCCTCCTCCGCTTGCCACGCGTCGACCGTTGAGTGGGATCACTCCAATTTTTGCTAATTCCGCTTACCGTTTGAGGGTGCCCCCGATCAATACCATCGGTTTTCGGAGCGCAGGTCCCACCTTTAGCACTTAGCTTTTTTATCCCACAGTTTTCCGGCTCCCACGTGACCGAGTGCTCGAGGCTTCCCGATTTTGAGGTTTTTCACCCAGCAATGCGCAATTAGTGCTAAGTGCTAATCACGCATCAAAAACTGCCTCTATTTCCCGATCCGGGCCTCCCAGGGGCTAATTTTGCCTCTCGCGCAGTCTCCATGGGCCTCGGTCAGTGCGCTTTGACTGAGGTCCTCATCTTTCCACACTGGCTGCCATTGCCACTGGTTTAGAGGGGTTCTTGATCATTGTTTTAAATCCTTTGAAGTCTGTCCAGACCTGGTACAGCCATGGCTATGTTTATCATTATTTATGGATCCAATTCGGATCATTAGATATGGTTGGCCACTTGGAAAATTTGAGTTTTCTTTGTTGAAGTTTTTTCTTTTTATATAATGGTTTTTATGTTTTGGTGTGAAGAATGAACCTATTTGTCATATGTGGAAATAAATGGCATAGCTTGCGCTACAACAACCCTCATTGTTTATGATCATCGCCAGGTTCAGTGGGGTTTTTGTGGGGGGAATGGCACTCATTCTTTTTTTTTTTGGCAACGGCATGCTTGAAGCACATAGAAAATTTTGTTCCAAGCTTGATGATCTGTCTGTTGTGCAAATGTGCCAAGTGTGTTATGAATGCTATCCTAGTATACAAGTTGCAATATGGCATGAAGGCCCCATTTGTAAAAGGTGTAGGGGGGAGAAAGGCTCACATAATTTTTCTCATTTTAACAACATGGATCCAGGTGAACAATCAGAATTTCTAAGAGTTTTGACACAAGTGGAAGAAATTCTAATAGCAAGGGTTAATCCAATATTACAAGTGTCACATGCTCGTGGTGGCCAATATAAATATAGTGGTCATATAATAAGTTTTCCCCAAGATATTTCTATGATTGCAAAGAAACTTCCTCAACGTGTTGAACAACTTGATTATGTTATTGTGAGAAGACATGGTGTTGAATCGAGATATTATGAATGTTATGTGAAGAGACAACGTGTCATGGATGCCATGATTTACAAAATCAAAATGGAAAAATATTACAGGGATGTCAAAATTGATATGGATTCAGTTCCAGCTCTCACAAAAATACATAATGATGTGTCCAATATGCCACAACATGTCGATAACAATCTAGAGGAACCAAGTATGGTTGAAGAGGACATAGAAAGAGAGGGCGGTAATTCTTTGTGATTCCATCCATCATCATTTCTATCATGTTTGTTGAATGATTGCAATGAAGTTGATTGAATAAGAAGATTTATTGAAAATGTAGAATCTAAAGATGCATAGGCATTAGAGTGGTCAGATATTGGAACGTCTCCTGCAAATGAATAAAATACGAAAGGGTTACTAGAAACAACTTTCCCAACTTTGTTCCTCACTAGAGATGTTGATTCGTTGCATCCACATATTTGCAACATTGAAATGCATGAATATGGTTTGCACTTTCTTAGATATTATGATAAAAGATTTGGAAGCCATCCTAGATTTCGATACTTTCTTTAAAATATGAATATGTGGCATCATAGTCAGGGAACAACAACTTTTCTTTTGATGAAGTGCTTACATGAGAATGCACCTTCTACTATTCAAGAATTGCGTGAACAACTTCGTGATTTGCCTAACAATAAATTGGCTGAAAAATTGATGCATTTTGGTTCATCTCTTAGGGATACAAGGGCTTATTGGACAAAGTGTTGGTTTGAGCTCACTGACATGATCAACTATTTGGGTTGCCCTAATTTAATTTTTACATTGACTGCAGCTGACACAAAGTGGCCTGACTTGCATAATGTAATGCCTTTGAATAGCCAATGCAACCATCAAAATGAGCATGCGAGAAAAGTTTCTAATGTTATTCAGTATCCACATATTTTTTCTAATTATATGCATCAAATATTTAGTATTTTTTGTGAGGTTGTTCTTTAGAAATATCTTGGGGCGACATATTTTTGGTACATGTTTGTTCTTGTTCCTTTTATGTTATGTCGTTCAAAATATTTAATAGAATGTTTGGAATTGTTTTATGTTTATATTTCTTTATTGCATGTGTGTTTTTGTCAGATATAAACATAGAGGCTCTGCACATATCCATGGGTTCCTTTGGTTTCTTGGAGCTCCTGACGTGGAGAGAATGGATTGGTCAAACCCTTTGAGTGTCGATGAAGCCAAGTAGTTTTTTGACAAGTATGTCACAGGTTGGAATCCATGCTATATACATCGTCAAAATGTGATGATCCCTAGAAGTGCTAATGATGATCCACGCCTCTTAAACATGCAGATTGTTTTTGCCTATAGCATTCAAGAATATTATGATAATTTGGTCAATCAAGTGGAGAGACACATGAAATGCAATGTAGATTCGTGTTTGAGGATGAATGGGTCAATCCTTTCCTATCAGTATGACGTTGCATGGGAGTTTCGTACAGAGTCAAGATTGTATTTTGATGAGAAAAGGAAAAAAAATATGAACCAACTCAAAATGATGATTGTTTAAATGTTCACAATGCAGATCTTTTGATTATGTGGTGAGCAAATCTTGATTGTTAGCCAGTTGTCTCTCGACATGTTGTGTTTAAATATATTGCAAAATATGATTCAAAGGCAGAAAGAGGATATGAAATTTAACATTATATGTTGACAAGAGTTGCTTCTGGAAGTCCATGTAATGCTCCTGCGTTGTTTTCATATAGAACGTTCCTTGCTGAAATAATTGTTGAGCGTGAAAATGGAGCACAAGAGAGTTGTCATATGTTGTTAAAGCTTCCTCTTGTTTTTTGTGGTTGTAGATTATTCCCATTGAACATTGGGATTTTTTTTACCAGAGGCTTATAGTACAATCTAATGATATTTCCTTTGGGAGAAATTTTGTTGAGATGTATTAAATGTGGCCCCACATTTTGGACCATTTTTGTCTTCTTGAAACAATAAGATCATGGAATTTTCATGCCAGGCATAGACAATAGCAATGGAAACTATGAGAAGTCCATGTTGTTGTTCACGTGTGGCCACTTTTTTATGTTGTTCCTGATGAAGAGTCTGAAGAGTTTGAAACATTTTGTTGTGCAGAGTTGTTGTTGTTGTACAAGCCAGTTCACGACATTGCTTTGGATATTGGAGTCACAAGAGAAAAAACCATTGAGAACTGGAGGAATTTCAGATATAATGCGTGGCATGTTGATCAAAATCCTTTGCAAAATGAAAATAATGAAGAAGATGTTGAACCCATTGCACATGAGGAAAATGTTGATCGGGATTTGGAAGAGTGGCAATTTTTTTCTCGAATAGTTCCCCCTAACAATGTGGAGATTTCAGATCTCCAAATTCTTGGTAGAAGGGACTTTGATACTCACCATAATTGGAAAGAAACATTGTTTTTAGATGAAATTATTGAACAAGAAATCCATTTTATAGAAGATGCAAAGTCTTTTGGTGTTATTAATATGAATTCTATTGGGGAGACAATTTTCTTGCCTTCATATTTATCAGAGAAACAACGTGCTGCATTTGAAATTGTGTTTCACCACTTTGTTGATGCTCGGGATGATGATCCATTGTTAATGATTATTCAAGGAACTGCTGGAATGGGAAAATATGCTCTTATTCATTGTATTTGTCATGCTCTTTCAACTTCAACAATGGGTGAAAAAAGTCCAATATTATTGCTTGCTCCAACTGGTTTAGCTGCTTTTAATATACATGGCAAAAAAATACATTTTTCTTTGAAAATACCTATTAAAGATATGAAACCACTAAATGGTCAAGCTCTAACAATTTTCCAGGAAGAAATGAGGCACGTTCATTATATTTTAATTGATGAAATGAAATTTGTTGGGCCAAGGTTGTTTATGCAAATAGATTCATGTTTGCGAGAAGACTTTCTAGAAAAGAAAGATTGTCCTTTTGGCGGTAGGTCCATGATTCTTGTGGGTGATCTTGGCCAACTTCCTCTAGTTAAGGATAAACCTTGTATGTGATCAAGTGATCAATTTTAAGCTCAAAAATGAAAGTACCTAGAACTCCTTGAAATCAGTGCCAAATCGAAGAGCTCACAGATCTGAATCCAACGCAACTTGAATTGCTCAAAACTGATATTGTATGCTCCCAATATCGTGTTCTGATCATTTTCCCAAACATGGAAACATTTTGTAGGTACACTGATTGTGTAGCCCATACGCTGACTAGGCAGAGTGAGTGGACATGTTGACTAGATTTCTCAGACCAATGGAGGGCTGCCACTTGTCCTCTCCAGATTGATTCTAATTTCCTGTGTTTTGATTGGTGGTTTTTGTGGGCCAATAACTAAGAGCCACGTGGGCTAATAGGTGGCTACCACGTGGCCTCCCCAAAATGGACTAAATTTTTTATGGTCCACACTGCCCCCCCCATAGGGATCGAACACAGGACTGATTGAGTAGCAGTGTCACACCTTACTGTTAGGGCGCGTGGTGGTTCTTGTTATACATATGCCACCATACCTATTTAAAATTTATGGTATTCACATTTGGGGGAAGGGGTAGGGCTAGCCCCATCCGCTGACCACCCCACGCCCACGAGGCCGTAGGCAGGGGAGCCAAGGGCTAGGACTTCGCCCCTGTTCGAGGTTCTCGCGCCCGCAAGGACATAATCCATGGGACCATATGTCATCACACAGTGCCGAGGAACAAAGTTTAAGGAGCCCCAACCCCAAGGTCACATAACCACCGAGATATAACCATTGTGGAACGAAGATTTGGGGGCTCGACACAAAGGTGTTCCGACAGGGGGCCAACCCCATGGTCTTATGACCCTGATGTGACCACAGGTGTAGGTTTTGGGAGCGCTCGATAGAGGCGCCAAGGAAGGGGGCCAACCCCAGGTCCAGTGGACCATAACGTGACCATCGCACATGATTTTGGAGCTTCGATGGGTAGGGTGGCCGTTAAGGCCCAGCCCTCGGACCCGTGGCACCATATACTCGTATCACCAAAGTTTAAGGGCTTTACTGGCGGGGTTGGGCTTTAAGGCCCAACCCACAGACTTATGTGGCCATGCGACCTAGTTTTTTGGTCTCAAGGGGTTAGAGGAGGTACTAAGCATCCAACAAAATGCATCAGCGAAGGGCTAAATTTCCACTCCGTTAGCGAATTTCGAGGTGGATTCGTAGGATAGTTATCCAGAAGCACAAATTTGTAGGATCGTTAACAATCAAGTTCATAGATGAGCTTAGATATCATAAAATTTTGGAGTTTTTATCCAAATTGATCTCAGAAAGAGGCTACTTAGGGGTTTTTAGATGTTTTGAATCCATTGGTAACCTCTAATTTCTGATTTGAGCGCATTTACATAGTATTTTTGCAGGTTTGGGACTAAATTTGTATGGATAATTCAGGGTTTGGAAGCAGTTTTGTGAGGTATTTGGGCATGGGGAAGACCTTGTAGGGGTATGATCACTTCTAAAAGGCTACTGTAGCAGCTGTAACTAGCAGGGCTTAACTTAGGTTCAAATTCCCTTAGCATGATTTTTTGATTATATGCTTCAATGTGGAATTGAAGGGTTCACATGATGTTATTAGCTCATTTCAGTAGAAGTATATCATCTTTGTAGGAGATGTTTTGAGTTTTTGTTGTTGTGATAGTTCTTTGTAGGAGAACATTACCTTGTAGGGGTAATAGCCACATATTTACCTACAACAAATGTTTATGTACTTCATTTTGATAATGAATATATGAGTGGTCTAGTCATGTTGAAAGACCTTGAGATGTAGCATAGGAGGGGTGAACTCCATCAACAAACCTTTGTCTTACTTTTCATTATGCCTTCATGGATTATGTGTGTTATTTTCATTATGTTCAATTACACATGAATAAGAATTCATGTTTGAAGAGACATTGAATAAACTTGTTGTTTTAATACCCATTTTTTACCTTGCAAAGCATTGACACAGTCCTAAATTTTGTTTTATTTGATTTTGGAAAAGAGGAAGAAATCACCTAATCTAGCTTCAGATAAGTATTCAGGAAGAACAATCAGGAAAGTGTTGAGGGAAGATTCAACATTGTTTTCACTTTGGATAAAATTTATAGGCAACAAGGAGATGATCCTAGGCATACATATTTTCACAATCTTTTAATGAATATAATAAATGTAGAGCGTTATTTGGAAGAATGAGATATTATTATGATGTGTGTGAATAGTTTCTTGGATCGTCAAGAAAAGGTTTTATTTTATTCTTCAGTTCACTTGTTTGCAACGAATGATCTTGTTAATTTGCACAATCACAAAATGATCAAATCCTTGAATTGCCTAGTTGCAAGATGTGTTGCAGAATGTGGTAGGAGATAGGAGATTGTTGACAGTGATGATGATGTGTTGGATCATGAGGTCTTGTTGTGTCATGGTCAGCGTGTCATGCTTACGTGTAATTTGTGGGTGGAAGTCAGGTTTGTCAATGGTGTTGTTGGTTTTGTAGAAGATATCTTTTATTCACATGGTACACAACTGCCTCAACTTCCACAATTTTCTACATTTATTTTCGAGAAGTACATTGGCATTCCATTTGACAATAATTGTCCTCATGTTGTGCCCATAAGACATTTTTTCAGAGGGAACCTTAGACATATGCCTTTAAAAATGGCATGGGGCTTAACTATACACAAGTCACAAAGGATGACTTTGCAATGAGCCACTGTAGATATTGGAGATAGAGAGAGATAGGGTTTCACATTTACATTGATAACGGCAGTGAGATCGATTGATGTTTTATGGATTTCACCACCTTTTTCTTATCAACTTTATGCAAAAATGCAACACAATGTTTATGTTACACTGAGGAGAAAATAGGTGGAGAGATTGAAGTCTATGTCATCTTGAGGTTTTTAATCCGGAACTTAGTTCATTGGTGTGGCATAGTGGTTGATAATGTTATTGATGGTTTATGTTTTTTCCTATGATGATTTAGTTCTTAGTTTTGGTTTTTTCTTGTTAAAGTTCTCATATTGAATGCTTGGAAAAAATTCACGTGCGTGTTAGGGTTCATACACCTTGGGTTTGTAATATTTCTCCCTTAGGTTTATAATGCCTTGGGTTTTTAGTATTGATCCCTTTGGTTTATTATTTCTTAGCATTTGTAATATTTATTGTGTTATCACTCAGGTTGTTCCCAACAGTTGTAAGAAAGAGAATACGGCCGAGGTAACCACAGACCAATCTTTTAGATACAGTTTCTAGCCAATCTGCATCCAGAGAGGGCTCTCTCTTTATGATTTAGCTTTGTTTTTTAAGGTGTTAGGCTAGTTATGAAGTACAAGGGTTTTGTTTTGAGTTTGGGTGGTGAGATTCAATAGAACAGTGAGGTAAAACAGAACAGTTCAGTCCATTGGGCATGATGGAGTCAAAAGAAACAGGCTTTCTGGATTCGGTTTCTAACAGAGGATGGCATCACAGAGCAAGGTAGTCAAACAGGGAACAAATAAAGGCTGAAATCAGAGGGAATGGGCTCAAATGGGTGAAGGGCAGTTAAGAATCCTTCAACATATTGAAAGAGGGAAAATGGAGGATTACCTATAAGGAGCAGTTAAGAATTCCTTAGCAAATATTCAACATGAGAGAATCAAGAAACATGAGCAATTAAGAATTCACTGTTTATACTAATTCTGAAGAAAACACAGAGAATAATAAAGACTGAAAACAGAGTGCAGTTAAGCAAATTCTGAATTAATCTTTTTCTTTATCATTCAGATTATGAAACACAGATGATATAACAGACAAGAAACTATAAAACACAAGGTAGAAAGTACTCATTGATCCATGGGTTGATTCAAGAATTCTGTGACAAGTCCTCTGCATCAATTCTTCTTCCAGTAAGCCAGACAACAGTTTGATTCCAACAGCTTTTTATTCCAAAGTTCAATATTACAGCAAAGTCTAAGAAATCTACACACACCCAACCTCTTCAAAACTCTAATGAAGGGGGTATTTATACAACAAAATATGTACAACAGATATCTCATAAAAGCTCTGAGATAATATCTAAGTTTAACCTAAAGTAATTTACAAGTAAAGTAGAAACAACTAACTTAAGTTGTGCTGGAGGCAGGTCCTTTAGGGTTTGACTTGCAGGTGTTCTTTGTAGCTATGTGCCGACTGTTTGTATTAACTGTTCTTTAAATTCTGATATGCTTCTCTTAGTTGGCTCCGATATTCTTTAATTCTGATTTGATTTGCCTTTAATTCTGCACTGATACTCTTTAATGTTGATCTGATACTCTTTGACTTGTTGCATACCCTATTTTCTTTGTTCATATCTGTCCAGTGTTTAGCCCAAAATATCTCTGTGTATGTTGGTTTCTCTCTTCTGCAAGCTTTGGAAATCCCTCTGTTTGCTTTAAACTGAATTTAAAGAGGAAGAAAATTGTAATATGGCGGGTTGGCTGAGGCCGAGCTCGTCGATGGAGCTTTTTCCTGGTCGGAGGCAGTCGAAAACCTAAAAATGCGACCTTGGTCCCTTTTACGCCTGGAGCGCGCGGGGGCGCTGAATGAAAAAACATAACAAAATGACCTTTTCATCCTTTATTTGACAAAAAGAATTTTTGGCGGGAAATTTTGGTTTCAAGGATGGATGATGTCAGCATGACGTACAGGACAGATGACGTGGTAGGTGACATGGAAGTACGGATGGTGACATGGCAGGTGACGTCAGCGAGGGTCAGCGGGAGGGTGGTAAGCTGTTTTGCCCACACCGCTTTTGGGCTTGGGCGGTTTCGGGCGGAGGGGTAGCGAACAAAGCGGGCGGTCAACACGTGTCCACAGTACGGGGCCAAAACCACCGTTCCCCCACAGCTTAACATTCGGCGGCAAGGGGGGTCACGAAATGGCTAATAGCTGTCGGATGGTGAGGTCCAGATAGGATGGTGGGCGCTTAGCGGAGATGGCGGATGGTTAATGCGCAAGACTGACATTTAAATCAAATGTTTTTTAATGGTTTCGCGGTGATTTTTCATTGGTTCGGCGTTTGGTTATAACTAACCCGGGTGGTTAATTATCCCACGATTTGCGCGGCAGAGGCTATTAACAAGTTCCAAATGAACCTATTAATCCCTGATTAATCAGTGCTATGGTCGTAATCGACCGGGGTGGGGAATATTAATACATGGGGCTTTTTATTATATACATACATTAATACGGGGAAGGGTATATCTGCATGGGATTTATATACTAAGAGTTAGAAATTAATATGATTGTTGACATGAAAGCGCTAAGCCAAATGTTAAAAACTTAGGCAAAAAGGGGAAAAAAGGGGTTTTGAGAGATATGGCTACTTTTCTAAGTAAAACAGGGTTTTTACTTAGGCAGTGGATGAAATGGAAGGAGTGGTTTTTTGGGGATATTAAGCAGATCTTAATATCTCTGGGGGAAATTAGTAAGTGATTGGGGAGAAGTGTGAAAGGGAGTTAGTCATGCCTCGCTTGAGCTGCTCCAAAATATCTGCCTTGCACTTGTGATAGAGGTGTAAGTTTAACACACATTTTGAGAAACAGAATCCATCACAAGTCTCATTCTACAACAGCAATCTACTTACCTAGCCTACTTTGCCTAACATTTTTTCTTCTTTTCTTTGGGTGTACTTAGACTGGAAAACCCTTTTCAATCTTCTTTTCTTTTCATTGTAAGCCTACCTAAGTCTGCACTTATTACTTCCAAGGGCTCAAATTAAACTGTTGAGCTCCTTTGCTTCTCTACCTATCTACTTATCTGCCAAGATTAAATAGTTTGGACAGATTTTTATTCTCTATCTCTAAAACATGAAATTCAAACATGAACTGGCTAAGATTAAGCTGTTTGGCCATTCATCAATTGTGGCAAAAAGTTCAACAAGATGTACATGAAGCTTTATTTACAGAAAATGAAATAGTAGTGGCATTTGGACTTGCACACTTTCCTAGTCTTTTTTTTTATTTGGGGTTCATTACTTCTCATTTTTTCTTTTTTCTTTTTTTTGACCATTTTATTCTTTTTACCCTTTGATTTTTCTTTTAGGGTATACCCTCTTTACATTTTTTAAGTTTTTGATTTTTGATAATATGGAAAACTTTACAGCAAGGAAATGATGAACATATTACAGAGCTCAACCAGTCAATCATGAAATATGACACCTATTATTATAGGAGTATAACATATTGTACGGTTTATATTATCACTTTGTTGGGTTTATTAATTTTACAGTTCATATTTGGAGGGTATAATATTGTTCGAATTGTTCGGTGTATTTGCATGCCTTTGAGAAAAAGATGAATAGTTCTATATAATTTTTGTTGTTTCTTGCAATTTTTTGTATGCAGATTGATAATTTCTTTGTCCTGCTTTTTCATCATTTGAATAGATTTGTTGATTGATAAAGTTAGTAAATTGAGCATTTAGAAGATATTGCATGGGTATTTCATTTGTTGGTGTTGTTGTTGTTGTTTGATTGGTTAAATTAAACTTGTTTATGCTATTACATTTATAACCACTAATTTGTTTTTGGTTTTTAAAGAAAATATAAAAGGGTTTATATACCTTGGTTTTATAATTATATTTGCTTGGGTTTATAATACCTAGGGCTTCTATAATTAAACACAAGGGTTGTACTATTAATAATAGTAGTAATATCTTTGCTAGATATTTTCCTTTTGATTATAATAGTAATAGTAGTAATATCTTTACTAGATATTTTCCTTTTCATATTTTTACTAGATATTTTACTAGATATAGTAGTAATGTCGTTTTTTCTTTCTTCTCTCCTTATTTTGAATGGTATTAGATTTATGTTCAATAATATTTTTTTTTGTCTATAAAAGAAAATATAAAAACAAAAAACTCTAACTATTATGTGTTTGTATATATTTGTTTGTTTCTTTGTTTATGTACTAATTTTTATTGTATCTTTCTGTCATTGAAATGTAGATATGGACAACCATGATGGCATCTATTACATTAAAGCGATCAAATCTATTGCTGCAACCATAAGTTTTGTTTTGTATATTCGCAAAAGGCTAGATAAGAAACATGGTTTCCATCCTTGTTTTATTGATGAGCATATTCGTGTGTTGGATGTAATGAAATCAGATGTGGAAACCTTGTATCATTTGCACCAAAGAGAAGCTAGGAGGAAAACAAGAAGGGATTGGTTGGAAAGCGTTAAGTATCATGAACATTATCCTATGGATTTGAATTGGTGTTGCTTTTTTCACCATTCTAGGTGTGTTTTGGAAGAGGTTTGCATGAAATAGTTGTGTTATGGTTGAGTATTTCAATTTCATTTTCGTTGTACAATTTGTAGATGTTAAGAGACGTGAAATAAATCTCTAAATAATAAATGTCAATAAAATCTTTCTTTTTTGGGTTTAAATGTCAGGAAATTCGATTTCCTTGTCATTGTTGTTGTCATGTGTTAAATTGTTTGTCAATTTTCTTTGATTTTGTTTTTTTTGCATAGTGTTTAATATTGTTCCATTGTATTGAATATTTTTTTCATGCGTTTGTGAAACATTCAGCTTTCTTGTTAGTATTGTTCGATGTGTTTTTGGTTTATAATATATGACGGTTTTCTTTATTTTTTTAGTCTGTATACTCCCATGAGTTTAATATTTTTCCCTTTTGTTTATAATTAATTGGTGTTATTCTGGTAATTGCTTCACTTTAATTTTGTTTGGGTTGATCAATGTAATTGTTTCGCTTTATTCACTTAGGTTTATAATCCCTTCGCTTTTTCGTATGATTCCTTGGCTTTATTAATTCTTTTGGATTACAATATTTATTTAAGGCTTTATATACCTTGGTTTTATAATATTAATTCCTTGGGTTCCCTCGATTGGGGTGTGATTGGGGAGGGGATCCAGAAGTGGATCATTGACATGGGAGAAGGACAAATGGACAGGGTACATGGGCGGCCCATCCAAGGACCCCACACGAGCGCGACAGGAGGTACCATGAGAGATAGGTAGGTGGAGGCAGCCTCAGGAAAACAAAAGGTTAGGTGGGTAAGTTTTCAAGGCAGAAAGGTGGTGAGGGAGGTTAGTGCATGCATGCAAGGCTGGAGGAGGAAACAGGTGGCAGGCGACGAGACTAGAAGCCGAGAGGAGAACCAGGCCTGCGGGAGAAGGGATTGTCCTCTGCACCTGGAATTCACCTTCAATGACTTGGAAGGAGACTGGTATGTAATTCAAGCCTACCTAAGTCTAGATATGGAATCAATGTTGCAAGAATGGAGGCTGGTCTGGAATCAAATGGTGGTGATTTCAAATGTTTCAAGAGAATTCTAGTTCAGTCTTCTACTATTGATGTCTGGTTTTTTATTTGCTGCATTATATGGAAGGCTGTGATAATTCTGGTTCAGTCTTTTGTTCTTAATGTCTGTTTTTTTATTTGCAGCAATTTCTGGAAGGTTGTGGGGGGAAGAGGGGATCTATGGAGGGTTACGAGGGACTCTCAGATCTTGGGGAATTAAATTGGTAATGGCCAGTGCAAAAACCGCATATTGGGATATAGAAGGGTTCGAGGCTCCATTGAGAGCCTGCAGCGATCTGGTAGTCTCCAAAACTAGTGAGGGGTGTGAGGGGGGTATGGGAAGTGGAAGATATGCTCAATCTGGTTAGTCTAGTTAGTGGGAGACATGCAAACCCAAGGGGGTAGGAAAGGGGTGTTGGGGAACCTTAATTGTGGTAAGCTCGACCAATTAGTCTCAGCATGGATCCCAGGTAATCTGGAGAAGTAGCATGGCATCTATAGGGAGGTGGGGGACTGGAACCCCAGTGCGATTGGTAATTCCACCATGGAAAATAAAATCTGTTGGAAATTACGATATAGTTGGGTAGATGCCCATAAGTCCAACCGAAGGGGAGCTCTGAGTATGCTCTTAACATCTCTCTCTATCATTCTAGTTCAAGGCGGATTGCAGGGTCGCGTCAAAATCCTTAGGGGTAGGAGGGAGGAGTCGGGGCATCACGACTCTAGTGGGCTTGCAATTTTAGCTAGAACCGAGCCAAACTCCTGCATTTCTTGTTTTGGTCACCCCAAACCTTGCCTATCAGCAACCCCGGGTGTCATTGGACCTCAGCCTAGAACCCAGTTGGCCGACTCCAAGGGGGGAATCAAGCAGTGGAGGGAAGAGAATCTCTTACTGTTGCGCACAGTAAGGATGAAGGAAAGATGGGAAGGGACTGGGGGGTACCTGGGTCATCTCCTGCAAATTCGAATTCGTTATTCTGTAAAGGTGATTTACATGGAAAGGCTAAAGGCCACGAATGAAATATGGACTAGTTATAATGCTTGTACTTATGCTACCTTTACATGTTTATTTAACTCTTCTGTGACTCTGACTCTGGCGCTCCGATACCAGGAGCAGGAAATAATGAGAGAGGGGTGGGGGCTGGAAGAATTTCAGAAGGAAAATAAAATGGTGAAGGCGGAAGCGAGGCAGGGAAGAAAAGGGGGTTGTCGAGCCAGCAAACAGACAAAAAAGAACATGAAGGAGCTGGTGGCTTCGGCGAGCAAGACCCAATGAAAGTGGGGTAGGAAAACGGGAGAAGAAAGCATGTAGAACCTAATGCATGCATACTATGGAGGAACTCTAGCTCAGGTAAAAGCCATAATTTCAACATGGGAGGTAGAGCTAAATGCCAAGGCTGTGACAGAAACGCTTCCAATAGAGGAATGGGATCCCTTGCTCATGGATCTGGGGCACACCAGAGGTCAGCAAACACTGTTTAGAAATACAGTCCAACTATACTAGGTCATGAATAACCTACTGTCTAGGGCCATGACAACACATAGGGACAAGGAAGAACCAATGCAAGCTTGTCAACAGGAACCATGCTTAAAGGACATCCAAAAGGGTATTCGAGTGGTGCAGGTACAACAATATTATCAGAACCTCTGTTTTGGTCGAATTAATAAACAAATTCAAACCTTACTACAGAATGAAGTGCCCGAATCAAGTGCAAAGGACCTGATCCCTATTGAGTCATCTAATGATTGACGTAGAGTAGCAAAAATAATCTTTTTGGTTTTATGTCGAATATCATTTACTTTAAAAGTCAAAGGATTAAAAATACATTAGATACAATAGTATATTTATCATGGATGGATTTTATCAAACTGTTTAAATTTTGGATGGCATATGATGTTGGTCAGTGGTCAACAAACCTGGTTTCCCTTGGGCAGGTTGAGGCCACCAGACATATTTTTTGTTACCCGCCTATATATAATTAATAGAAAAAGGAATTATTTCCAATATTACACAAAAAATATTATTCCCTTGGGTTTACGATACACACGAGTTGTAGATTTAATCACTTGGGTTTAAAATAATAATATTTATTATTATTACTAGCTATACCATTACTTGATATTTACTAACCCAATGGATTGATATTGTAAATACAAGGGGTTTTTATCAACCCCTTGGGTTTATAATTGTTTGGGTTTTTAGTATTAAAATGCCAAAAGATTATAAACCCAACTTTTTTTGTTGTGAGAAGGATTGTCTCTTTGTACAACCTGACATTCTCAACCATGGTCAACCATGATTTAATGTCGCATAATGACAAAGATTGTCTCAGTAGCAAAATCAACCAATGTCTGATGTCACATTGTGACAAAGCTTGTTACTGGATATTTACTAACCCAATGGATTGATATTGTAAAGCCAAGGGGTTTTTATCAACCCCTTGGGTTTATATTTCCCTTTCGATTATAATCCCTTGGGTTTATAATTCCTTGGGTTTTTAGTATTAAAATGCCAAAGGATTATAAACCCAACTTTTGTTATTATGAGAAGGATTGTCTCTTTGTACAACTTGACATTCTCAACCATGGTTAACCATGGTTCAATGTCACATAATGACAAAGATTGTCTCAATAGAAAAATCAACCATGGTCAACCATTGTCTGATGTCGCATTGTGACAAAGCTTGTCCCAAAGGTAGCCAACCATTGTCAACCATAGCCCAACTTTGCATTGTAAAAAGGATTTTGTAGTCCAAAATCTACCGTGGTGAACTCTGGTCAAACATGTTTATTTAAGGGTTTTAATATTTATGTCTTGGGTTTATAATATTTATCCCTTGGGTTTTGTTATCACCCCAAGAAACTCTCCTAGGGTGTATATCAGAGATGCTCGGGAACATTACAAACTCAACAAAAATGTTGGAAAATGGTGGATGAATGAAACAAATGTTGCATATTCAAGCCAGATAACCACTCCTACTATGCTTAACGCCAGACATGGGTGAACACCCCCAGACTACAAGGCTTTTAACCACCAATTACTCACAATTTTAGAGACAATGTGATGATGGAGAACACTGATCACACCAGCAAGTGCATAGGACCCTGTGATGGCCAGATGCAACCAGTTTAAAGGTCTTTAAATTTGTTTTCTAATAGACAGACAGGATGACAACTCTCTGGCATTCGAACAACAGAAACCTACAAACAAATTCAATGATGCATGATAAATCCTAACACAGAGGTGGGATGACAGCCCCTCTAATGCTAAAATTAACAGCACATGAAATAATGTGAAACATGCACAGTCTTGAACAAAGAAAAAGAAGTGGAAAGTGAGAAATCAACAACAAAAGAAGCTTGCATTAGCTGGAAATGAAGACCAGAAGCTGCAGGTCTCATAATAGTTACAGTCTCTAGAAGTTGAAGTTTACACCAGAATTACATCCATCAACCTGATTACATCGTTTTTCTGGGTATATATAGGATTTGTTTACAAAATTACTCTGCTAGGCTATGCGTGAAGGTGTCTTAATTGACCACCAAATGTATTTACAGTTAGATATGGGTCTCTAATAATAGTTTGATTGTTTTTAATGAACAAAATGGCTCCTTCTGTACTCTGATGTCCTTTCTGAGCATATGGAATGTAATGTGTACAAGGTTCCATGACTGATTTATATCTGGATTTGCTTGAAGCCATCCTTCTTGTCCTTTACCGTGGTGTCTTTGAATGCAGGTAGCTGAGGAATTAATGTGCACACTGCTATATTATCACTCCCTTCTTTGCGTGCATGAGCCGAGCCAAAAACACTGAAAAACGCCTTGAAAATGGACGAAGAGCCATGAATGAATGATGGCTGTTGTATCATTCAGATGGATGGCATGGATCTAATAGCGGGAGGCAATGGAAGACACAGAGGCAGATTAAACAGCGGAACAAATCCCAGCCGTCAGATGATAAAACGAACGACGGAGATTGTGCGGGAGGAGCTATCGGGAGATGACAAAGGAGATGCAATAAGGGCCATCGGATCATGCGAATGAAGGGTGCAGATGAGATTATGGAAGCCATCGGAAGGAATTCGGAACGGAGGATCGTGGACCGTCGGATCATGATTGGGGAGATCCAACGGCTGACAGGTGGCGGAGATGCGAGCGCGTTAATGAGCGGGGGACAAGCGGTTTCGCGGGCAGGCGGTATTCCCCGCACCGCTTATGGGCCATGGCAGTAATCGTATAGGGAGGGTGCAATACGAGTCAGCGAGTGCCGCGTGTCTGATTTGACAGGCGCGAAACCGCTTTCCCTGGGAGTTATCGCATGCGCAGGTTGACGGAGCGGGGGAAGCGTCTATCGTCAGATGATGAAGCGGGTGCGATCAGACGGTTGGGGTAATGAACATGTGCTCTGGGGTTGATGTGACAGGCACGTGACAGGTAAGGGGCCCGTCGGGTTATGTTTTATTATATCCGTGCATTATAATGGGTTAGGGACTTAGTGCTGGGATTTTAATAAAAATTGATTAATACAGGATTTTATAAGGTTAACGGGGGTTTATAAAATTGTTGGGGTTTTATAAAGGGTTATGGGGGTTTATAATATTTACACACAAAATACCCAAAAGCCCTTTAAATAAAGTTTATGTGGTTAAAACAAAATATCCCCGGGGTTGGTAAAGAAAAGGTTTAGGCGGGGATTTGTAACCAAAACAAGGATAAAGGGGTTTAAAGAGAATACGGATGATTTAAGGGGAAGGAGGAAATGGAGGTGACAGGAGCTATAAGGGAATAATGCAAATGAAGGGGAAGGCTAAAATAACCAACTGCAAACCCTCTGCAACCCAAACCAACACTGTTTAACCTGATTCAACACATCAAATGTTGCAAACTGTAGCAGAGCTAACACTGGCTCCTTCTGGGGATGAGATCCTCCCTGTGAGGTCTCAAGAACCTGCAGATCATTGCCTTTCCAGCTGAAAACCAATTAACCAAAATTCCTAGTGTTCCATTGGGCATGGAGTCTATTTTGCCTGCACAAAACTGATAAACACAAAATATTTACAGCCTTTAAGGCCCAAAGACCTTAAACAACATAAACTTTCAAAAACTGCCCGTTAACTGTGCCATCAAAGACTGTCTCTCCTCCCATACTTTTCAGTATGAAGGTGTTGTTCCCTTGAACCTGTGAAATGATGAAAGGCCCTATCCAGAAAGCATCAAATTTCCCATGATTGCCTTTCTTCTCTTTTAGTGCATCCCATTTCAAAACCAAGTCACCAACCTAAAAATTATTTGATTTTGCCTTCTTGTCAAAGGCTTCCTTGACCTTTCTCTGATGTGTTGTAGCTTTTTCAACTAGCTGTTCTCTAATCTGATGTATTTCTACTAAGTCAGTGATCCTCTTTGCCATGTCTTCTTCCTCATCCTGTTCTGTTTGAAGAAATTTTGCCACAGGGAGAGTTAGCTGAATAGGGAATACAACATCAGTGCCATATACCAACTTGAGAGGAGAGTGCCCTGTGGATTTTTTAATGGTCACTCTATTAGCCCATAGTGCATACTTGAGCTTTGAATCCCAATTTTTTAATGTCCTCTAACAGTTTTTTAATTATCCTGATCAGACTTTTATTAGAGGATTCTGCTAGACCATTTCCTTGAGGGTAATATGAGGTGGAATGAACAAGTTTAATGCCCATTGAATCACACATTTCCACCAGCTCTTTTGCCCTGAAGGCTGCTGCATTATCTGTGATTAATTTATGTGGACAACCAAATCTGGTGAAGATATTCTCTGTTAAAAACTTGATGACCACATTATGATCAGCCTTCCTGGTAGGGATTGCTTCAATCCACTTAGTAAAGTAATCAGTGGCTACTAATATCCATCTGTGCTGGCCACTGGAATGTGGATTGATTTCTCCAATAAAATCCAAGCCCCATTGTTGAAAAGGTCCCTTTGCAATTATTGGTTTTAGGGGCAGGGATTTCAACTGCTGTTTTCCTTCAAATCTTTGGCACCTGTCACAAGATTTAACAAAAGCAAACACATCAGAAAATAAAGTGGACCAATAGTACCCAGCTCTGAGAATTTTATGGGCTATAGTTTTCTAGTAATGGTGCCCTCCACACATGCTGTTATGAAACTGCTGCATAACTTCTTTTGATTGTTCTTTGTCCAGACACCTTAAAAATATTCCAGTTGGATCCCTCCAGTAGAGCAGATTTTCATTGATACAATATTTTGCTGCTCTAAGTTTTAAAGTTCTAGCTTGACTTGTGCTTAAGCCTGAAGGGATTTCTAGCTTCAACAAGAAATTAATTATTGCAGAATACCAACCACACGAAGCTAGATTCTCGGCCACTGACTGTTCTTTCACTGTTTCAGCTGTTTCCTCTTCTTCTGCCTGACCATTTTCTACCATCGTGCATAGGAAATCAATGTCTAAAGACCTGCAATTTTCTTCAGCTAATAGTTTGGCAAGACCCTGACCTCTGACCAGTTTTGTGGGCTTCAGTTCTATATTGAATTCAATCAATTTTGCAATCCATTTTGCCCTTCTTCCATCAACATCAGGTTGGGTTAAGACATCTTTAATTGCAGTAGAAGGCACATATGCAATTATTTTTGAATGCAAGATATAAACTCTGAAAGCCTTTAATGATTTAATAAGAGCATATGCCTGCTTTTCTATAATATCATACCTTAGTTCAGCATCCCTCAAATTCTTGCTGAAAAATGCCACTGGATGCTCTGAACCTTCTTCATCTTGCTGCAATAAAACAACTGCAATGGTGTCTTTAGAGGAAAATGAGAAAATATGAAACTCCTTGCTGTAATCTGGACTTATTAATGTAGGAGCCTCCATAATAGCTTTCTTAATTGACTCAAATGATTTCCTTGCTGTATCAGTCCATCTTACCTCTGCTCCTTTCTTCAACATGGAGGTAACATGCTTAACTAGTTCTACAAAATTTGGAATAAACCTCCTGACAAAATTAATTTTGCCCAAAAAGGACTGGATATCCTTCTTTGATCTAGGGACAGACAAAGTTTGTATTGCTTTGACTCTTTCTGGGTCAATCTGAACACCTGCAACAGACACAATATGTCCTAATAGCTTGCCTTCATGCAAAGAAAATTGTGATTTTTTGGGATTGACTGAGATTCCAAACCTCCTGCACTTCAGAAACACTTTTCTTAAATGCTGCAAATGATTTTGATGGCTGCTGGAGTAAACTGTTATATCATCAAGGTAGATAAGCACAAATTTGTCCTTCTCTCCCACAAACGCTATGTCCATAGCTCTCTAAAAGGTGGCTCCAACATTCATCAATCCAAATGGAATTTTGGCATACATAAAAGTGCCCCAAGGAGTGGTAAATGTAGTCTTTTCTTGATCATTTGGGTGCACAACAATCTGATTAAAGCCTGAAAAACCATCCAAGAATGACATCACTTTAGCTCCTGAGACCTTTTGCAACAAGTGCTCCATCTTTGGTAGGGGATAGTTGTCTTTCTTGGAGCATTTGTTCAAATTTCTGAAATCAACACACAGTCTGATTTTACCATTTTTCTTCCTCACCACCACTAGATTAGCTACCCATTTTGAATATCTGAGAGGTACTATGATCTTGGCAGCCAACAACTTTTTGATTTCTTTTTCAATCAGTGGAAGAAGCATAGGGTTTATTGGTCTCAGCTTCTGTTTGAAAGGAACAATGTCTTTCTCCAGAGGGATTTTATGCTGAATTATGTTCTTGTCATATGTTTTCAGATCACTATACTCCCAGGCAAACACATCAGCAAATTGCCTCATTAAATTGCAGTACTCAGCACTTTGATCAGCAGACAAATGAGTGGACAAATTCACATACCTAGGCTGACCTGGACTTCCTATATCATGCTTACAGACTGTAGATTGGTCTTCTTTTTGGGCAGCTTTGTAAGGCACATCATTTTGGTCAAACAACCTTTCAAGAGGAATTAGGCCCTTAGGGATATGGTTACTAGGAAGTTGGACAATGCTGTCTTTACCAATTTTATTTCTAAACTGGGACTGGTGACTTTCTAACAAGGCATCATTCTCTTGGTCAATTTGCATTTCAGAAAACTCATCAATGACTTGAAGGAACCTATTTATCTCATCATCATCATCAAAAACTTTCCAATGGTGGACATTGTCAGGCAAGGATGGTCTGTATTTCACTTGAACTTCATACACTAGTTTGGGAGGCAAAGGAGGTATAAATAGACTAGCAGAAACAGCAAGGGAATCAGCAAGTTGATTTTGGGCTCTAGGAATGTATGAAATACAAAAAAAATCAAAGGAATCTCTAATTCTCCATACCTCATCTCTATATGCTTTCAGCCTTGGGTGCTTTGCTTGAAATGTTTTATTTACTTGTTGAATGATTAGATCAGCATCTCCAAACACCTTAATATTCTTGATTCCTCTGTCTTTTGCTACATTAAGGCCCAACAACAATGCTTCATATTCTTCTATATTGTTTGTCACTTGAAAAACCAGCTTAAAAGACAGTTGAATGCTTTCTTTCTTTGGAGACACTAGCACCACCCCTACTCCTGCAGTCTCCCTGGAACATGCTCCATCAAAGAACAACTCCCAAATCTGACTTCCTTTCTCTTTCTCGGCCTGGACTGTTGGTTTCCTGATTTGCAATGAGGCCTTCTGAGATTCTTCTATTTGGAGAATACATGCTCCAAAATCAGTGTCCACTGCATAAATGGGATGATTTGTAGGATTCTTCTCATCACTGATAATGTATGCCAACTGTGCTTCTCTATATAACCTCCTTCTTTCTCCTCCAAACACTGGGACAGTTGCATAAGATAGATCATTTTGTAATGTCCCACCTAGTCTCTTAATCCACCCTCTGGACAGCAACATGCCAAACTTAGGAGGGACATCTGCTACCACAATATCCATCACCATACTCTTCATGGGTAGATGAGTTAAGGTAATAGCCAGATCTTTAATCAATCCAAGACATTTCACCTTCCTTGAATCAAAAGAAAATAAATCATGATAGGGTTTGGTGATATCAAGGCCTAACTCTTCCATGACAGCTTTAGGCATCAAATTGTGGCTGGCCCCTGTATCTAGCAGGCAGTTGTGGAGGACTTTATCATGAATGGTCAATGAGACATAAAAAGATGGAGAATTATTATCAGCAGGTTCAATCATAGGGCTGAGCACAATGGCAGGCTTGTCATCTTGTAAATTAACAGAGTCAGTGGAGGTTTGTTTGGTTTCTAGCTCTTGGGCTTCAAGGATAGGCTTCCTAAATACTTCACTCTTTACCAACTCAACCAGAGGTACATATATTTTCAATTTCTGAACTTCTGACTCAAAGCTGAAAGACGAAGATGATTTATCAAAACTTTTTACCTCTTGAACTGGAGCTTTGAGGATGACTAGATCAGCTGCTGGTCTTCTTTGCTTGATATTCTGTGGTTCTGATTGGACAACAACTCTTTGTGCAGGATTCTCTTTGACATTCTTTGCACTTGACCTTAGGTTATATCTCTGCTGCTGTTCAGTTTGTAGAACAGCTTCTCTGTCCCATTCTTAATTGTCTTGTTGTTGCAGCAATGATTGTTCATACTCAGCCAATGTCAAAAATGTAGCGCTACCTTTGTCTTCCATGCAATGAATTTCATCCTCATCTTCTTCAAATTGTTCCTCCTCCATGACTACATTTTGGAAAGGAGCCTTTATTTTCTGTTCCTCTTTTGTTTCTTCACCCCTCTGCATAATTTGTAACTGCTCATTTGCTCTTTTGAATGGATTCTGATTTCTTGGAGCAAATGTGTTTTGCTGCCTTGTTTTTCCTGAATTCTGCTCAACCTCCAGCTTAGATATCTTAGCAGCCAATGACTCTATCATTTTAGTCATTTTATCAAATTTGGGGTCAGAAGATGATGCAGAAGAAGTAGATGCCTGATTTCTCTGCCTCCTTCTGTCAGCTTGACCTTTTAGTTTCTCTGCAGCCATGATATTAGATTCTACTTCTAAGGCTGCATCCTACATGTCTGCCAGGGTAGCACATCTTCTTTCTCTCAATAACAGGTAGAAATCAGAGTCAAAAGCATTGGGATAAGTGAGTTTGGCAGAGGTAGGAGTAGGATTTACCTCAGCTGGTAGGCAAAGATTCGCCATTTTCCCTCTTCAAATTACCAAACTTAGTATGATAATACAGTGAGTCATTTTTATCTCCCCATTGCTTCAAAAACGCATCATCTAATGCTTCAATATCTGTTATTGATCTCTGGGGTAATTCTCTAAACCAATTCCTAGCCTCTTCATCAAGGCTCTGGACAAAAACTCTCATCCACACATCATTTTCACTTATATCTAAATTATCAGCATAACTGTAAAAAGCTTCTAGGTGTTCTTCTGCTGTTACTCCATCTGTGCCAGTGAATTTAGGCATATATTTTTTATATTCTCCCACAGGCATAGGATTCAAAGGGACAGGCAAGACCAAAGGTCCATATCTAGCAGCAACAATTCTCTCTATCTTCGTAGGTTCTTGTTGTCATGCCATGATTGGAATATGTGAAGGATCACTAACAGATTGTATGATAGGAAGTAATGTGATGGATGGCAGAGACAAAGGGATGTTTTGGACTGAATGAGAAGCTTTCTTTGGACTGAGATTCAAAGGGGAACCAACTAAACAAGGGGCTGTAGTAATCTCTGCAGATTTTTATTCACTGGCAGCACTAGGCTCTAAGTCTTCAAATTGTGTATTTTCAACTAAAAACTCCTCATGCAGAGACAAATAAGATTTCTTGGGTTACCTGATCCCAATGCCCCTTTCTGTGATGCTTTCTTCGATTTAACAATCCTCTCAGGTTCAGGCACTAGTTTAGCTGGTGATTTCTGAGGATTTCTTCAAGTATGTCTCACAAACTGAGCCAGAACTTCAATGTGGAGTCGCCAAAGGATGGTCTTCCTCCAATGGAGTTGCTAGATAGATGATTACAACCAAAATATGTGTTAAAACCTTGTCTATCATCAAAGTTTGAAGTTGTGTCATTCTCCCAGGGAAGTTGAGCTTCGATTCTCCTCTCCCCGACAACGACGCCAATTAATGTTATCACCCCAAGAAACTCTCCTAGGTTGTATATCAGAGATGCTCGCGAACATTACAAAAACAACAAAAATGTTGGAAAATGGTGGATGAATGAAACAAATGCTGCATATTCAAGCCAGATAACCACTCCTACTATGCTTAACCCCAGACATGGGTGAACACCCCCAGACTACAAGGCTTTTAACCACCAATTACTCACAGTTTTAGAGACAATGTGATGATGGAGAACACTGATCACACCAGTAGATGCACAGGACCCTATGATGGCCAGCTGCAACCAGTTTAAAGGTCTGTAAATCTGTTTTCTAATACACAGACAGGATGACAACTCTCTAGCATTAAAACAACAAAAACCTGCAAACAAATTCAATGATGCATGCTAAATCCTAACACAGAGGTGGGATGACAACCCCTCTAATGCTAAAATTAACAGCACATGAAATAATGCAAAACAGGCACAGCCTGGAACAAAGAAAAAGAAGTGGAAAGTGAGCAATCAACAACAAAAGAAGCTTGTATTAGCTGGAAATGAAGATCAGAAGCTGCAGGTCTCATAATAGTTACAGTCTCCAGAAGTTGAAGTTTACACCAAAATTACATTCATCAACCTGATTACATCGTTTATCTGGGTATATACAGGATTTGTTTACAAAATTACTCTGCTAAGCTATGCGTGAAGGTGTCTTAATTGACCACCAAATGCATTTATAGTTAGATATGGGTCTCTGATAACAGTTTGATTGTTTTTAATGAACAAAATGGCTCCTTATGTACTCTGATGTCCTTTTTGAGCATATGGAATGTAATGTGTACAAGGCTCCATGACTGATTTATATCTAGATTTGCTCAAAGTCGTCTTTCTTTTCCTTGACCGTGGTGTCTTTGAATGTAGGTAGCTAAGTAATTAATGTGCACATTGCTGTATTATCACTCCCTTCTTTGCGTGCATGAGCTGAGCCAAAAACACTAAAAAACGCCTTGAAATGGACGAAGAGCTGTGAATGAATGATGGCCGTTGGATCATTCAGATGGATGGCCTAGATCTGATAGCGGGAGGCAATGGAAGACACAGAGGCAGATTAAACAGCGGGACAAATCCCAGCCGTCAGATGATAAAACGAACGGCGGAGATTGTGCGAGAGGAGCTATCGGGAGATGACAAAGGAGATGCGAATGAACGGTGCAGATGAGATTATGGAAGCCATCGGAAGGAATTCGGAACGGAGGATCGTGGACCGTCGGATCATGATCGGGGAGATCCGACGGCTTACGGGTGGCGGAGATGCGAGTGCGTTAATGAGTGGGGGATGAGCGGTTTCGCGGGCGGGCGATATTCCCTGCACCGCTTATGGGCCATGGAGGTAATCGTACAGGGAGGGTGCGATACGAGTCAGTGAGTGCTGCGTGTCTGATTTTACAGGTGCGAAACCGCTTTCCTCGGGAGTTATCGCATGCGCAGGTTGACGGAGCGGGGGAAGCGTCTATCGTCGGATGATGAAGCGGGCGCGATCGGACGGTTGGGGTAATGAACATGTGCTCCGGGGTTGATGTGACAGGCATGTGATAGGTAAGGGTCCCGCCGAGTTATGTTTTACTATATCCGCACATTATAATGGGTTAGGGCCTTAGTGTCGGGATTTAAATAAAAATTGGTTAATACAGGATTTTATAAGGTTAACGGGGGTTTATAAAATTGTCGAGGTTTTATAAAGGGTTATGGGGGTTTATAATATTTACACACAAAATGCCCAAAAGCCCTTTAAATAAAGTTTATGCGGTTAAAACAAAATATCCCCGGGGTTGGTAAAGAAAAGGTTTAGGCAGGGATTTGTAACCAAAACAAGGATAAAGGGGTTTAAAGAGAATAAGGATGATTTAAGGGGAAGGAGGAAACGAAGGTGACGGGAGCTATAAGGGAATAATGCAAATGAAGGGGAAGGCTAAAATAACCAACTGCAAACCATCTGCAACCCAAACCAGCACTGTTTGACCTGATTCAACCCATCAAATGTTGCAAACTGTAGCAGAACTAACAGGTTTATTGTTCATTTGGGTTTATAATCCCTTGAGTTTTTGGTTTTGATTCCTTGAATTTGTTATTTTATTAGGTTTATAATATTTATCCAAGGGTTTATATAGCTTGGTTTTATAATATTAATTCATTGGGTTTACAAAACGTGTGGGTTGTAAAATTAATCACTTCGGTTAATAATATTTATTAATAATAATAGTAACCGAATGGATTGATATTCTAAATGAAGGGGGTTATTATTAACCCCTTCGGTTTATTAACCCCAAGGTATTATAAAGCCAACATTTGTTATTCTGTGAAGGATTGTGCGAATATTTAAGGGTTTACATGTTCATTTAAGGGTTTATAATATTTATCTTGGGGTTTATATACCTTGGGTTTATATAACTTGGAATATAAACTGAAGGAATTATAAACTCAAGGGAATAATGTTAAACCCTACTTTACATTCCTATATCAATGACATTGTTAAATTTATTGTGTTTTTGTAGTGCATTAATGCAACTTGTCATTGTTGTTGTCATGTGTAAACATTACTATACACTAGTGTCTTTTAATTAATATACATTTGTGTGCATAACAATAATCTATATGTAATTAAGTGCATTAATATACACATTAATGTATATATAATTAACTATATACATGAATATATATTTCAATACATTTATATATATTGTATATAATTAAGTTCATATAAATGTATATGTTCATATAAAATATATGGACAATATTGTATATTGATGTGTATTTATAAATATGATTGATATAAGCGTATCAACATTTATCAACCACTTTTATTAATATAACTGTGCTAATTATATTGATGGTGATAATGGTGGTGGTTAACGTCCATTGAGACCAAATTAGTCTATCGGACCTATAATTTTCCTAGTTCTTAATTGTCTAACTTCTCGTCTTTCTTGGTGACATACTAATATCTAGTAAAAATCTATTTACAAGTAAAGCAATATTTATTTATTTAATTATTAAAAATAAATATAAAAATTTTGCTTGAGCCATTATAACAGCAAAGGTTTCCATGCACGCAATCACATAATTTGTTTTAACTTTTAACCTTTTGTTTCATCTCAAGAGTCTACTTTTTACAATTCCATCGTGTTAATGTATAAAATTATATCCCTTGTGAAAGTGATCGATGAAATAATCTATTGTAACCTAAACAAATTTAATATAAAATTATAGAAAGGTGGTGGTATATTACTTAATGCTTCCACGATAAATACCGGAGCAACGACTATCTAAACAATGGGCAAGTTGATTGGGTGACACTAGTGCTCCATACTAGTGCTATGAGATAGCACTATGGTAAATAGCTTTTGTGTGATTTGATAATTTCGTACAAGGTATTGCTATCCCAATGTTTCTCTTTACCAATAAGTTTATTCTCCCCGAAAAAAAATGATATCTTTATTGATTATTAACTCTTTTTTATAATGATTGCATAATTTGTATGTTTTATGATTGCCATAAAAATATTTTTCTCACACTCTCATAGCTTTTATGTCTTTTCTTCCTTTGTGTACATTTGCAATTTTTGGATCCATACTTTTAGTAAAATCATGTTATGAACATTTTCATGGGAAATCTATTCAAAAATAAATTGCAAACAGCAAAGTTGACGTCATGTCGGTTACCAAAGATTTGCTGCTGCATTTTTTCACTGCGCGTTCATACACATCAGCGTGCACATTGTGGAAGGGCTCCACATATTCAAGCCAATTCAGAGCCCTAAAACAACTAGAATTATAGAACTCAACTGAATTAAAATTGCCGATATTTTTTCCAGAACTCGGATTAGAGCAGAGATTGCTACGTCCAATGCAGACGACGCGGGCAACCGGTTCTCACAGAGCATGATGAATGAATGGGCTTGCCACGAAATGCTCTTATAGAATTTGAACTCCGTCGCCTAAAAAAAATCCGGTAAAACTCTAATTCTTTTTTGTTCCATTACTCATGAATATCAATACTAAGTAGTCATTGTTTAATTAATATTATCATATTAAGTAGTCATTATTTAATTAATATGATAAAATAATTAATATTATCATATTAAGTAGTCATTATTTAATTAATATGATATTACATTGAGTAACAAACAACTAACTACATAATATGTGTTATTAAAAGAAAATGACCTTGTTACTAGCCCCTAAGTAACTCAAATTAAGGATATTAGGATAAGAATGTAGCATGCCCTCCCCCTTCATGTGTAACATAATCCTCAAGGTTGGAGGTATGAGGTATGGAAACTATTTTGAAGTCATTGCTAGTTCTTAGGTGGTGTTTTCGGGTTACATATCTTTCCATTGAATTATGGGATGATGCAATTAACATTCTCTTGTGGCCAACACAACCTCCATTTATAACTGGATGAAATCTTTTTCATCAAATTCTATAAAGTGAGGTTGAACTTGGTAATTTGGTGCAACAACCTTCTTCAAATAGGACATATGAATATTGGATGAATCTTGGAGTGGTTGGAAGATCCAATTATTATGCATCTACTCTAATGTGTGAGAATAACTTGGTAATTTGGTGCCACAACCTTCTTCAAATATAACATATGAATATTGGGAGAATTTTGGAGTGGTCGGAAGAGCCAATTATTATGCATCTACTCTAATGAGAATATCTACTGGTATCCATAGTAATTTTGTGCTAGAATCTAGGAGTTCTTGCCCTTGAGACAGGATTACTTATAGGGTTCGATATGAAGGAACACATGGCCCCCTTCTTGAAAAGAACATTCATAGCAATGTTGGTTAGCATGTTGTTGTAATAAATTTCAAGCCAAAAATATATCATTATTAAATGCATAGAGAATATTTATTTTGGTGCTAAGTGTGTGCTCTACTTCCTAAACTTTGGATGCTCCTGGTAGATAAGAAGTCACAAAAGGTAGATGTTGGCCATAGATAACTTCAAAAAATGACAGTTTTATGACATTACAAAAAGTGGTGTTGCAACACAATTTAACAAGTGGTAGCTATTGAACCCATTGTTTCTCTTAATCCATTGTAACACAACATAAGTCAGTTTTCAATAATTTATTAGCCACCTCAGTTTGACCATTGACATTAGGCTAATAAGTTGTCCTCGTGTTCAAGTTGGTGCTTCATAGATTAAAAAATTTTACCAAAATTTGCTAATATAGGTGGAGTTATGATCTGACACAATGGATAAGGGAATGCCATGTAATGTAAAAATCTACTCCATGAAGACTTGAGCCATGACGGGGAGCACAAATGGATGTTGTAAGGCACAAATTCAACATCTTTGGGAAGGTTTTCAATCACCATCATGATGATCAATTTTTTGTTGGTTTTGAGAAGGCCCAAAATAAAATCCATTAAAGTGTTATTCCATGTATGGGAAAGGATTAAATATGGTTGCAAGGCATTGGGATTTGATGACCTAATTTGGTATGAGTAAGGGACAAAGGAAAGAGAGATCCTTCCTCCTCATATTTCCAAGACAATGCATCAACCACCACATTCTTTTTTCCCTTCTTGTACATGATCTCATCATCATATCTTAGAATCTTAATGCCCATATGTGTTTCTTTTTGGGAAATAAACCTCATTTCAAAATATACTTCAAGCTATGATTGTCCATGTTGATATGTAGGAACCTCTTAATGAGATACAAATGCCAAGTATTGACAGCATGAAACATGACCATCAAAAATTTTGCATATGTGAAATTTCTCAAATTTCTTTAATACAATTGTTTAATTGTAAATGTTAGTCATTGTCCCTTTTGCATCAACATTATGTTAACACCTTTTCTTAAGGAATAAAATTGCAAGACAAAGGGCTTACTAAAATTGATTTTTGCTAAAATAGGATTAGTACACATGGTTTCCTTTAAATATGAAAGATTCTTTGAGATGACATCATTCCAAATAAGGACGCACATTTTTTTTATCAAGATAGTTAATGGGGTTGAAATTTACTCGTATTTCTTCACAAACTATCTATAATGATCCATGATCCCTAAAAAACATTGTAAGATTTTCAAAGTCATCCATTGGAGTCAACTATGCATAAATATTCTTCATATCCATGCACAACCCATCTTTATTGATTGTTAGACCTAAACATTCCACTTTGCAGGTGCCAAAACAACATTTGAAATGTTTGAGGAACAACTGGTTATCTTAGTGCAATAAGAGGGACTTATCAACATAACCTCCATGTACTTCCCATGTTTTAATATAAATCAAGACACCAACACAAAATTACACAACAAGGGCTTACTAAGTTTGTTCATGAGGCTGCAAAAGATGGATGGGGCATTACAAGGCCTAAAAGGAATCACTGCAAAATCCTAATGTCTTTCATGTGTGAGGAAAGTCATGTTAGGAATTTCCACCTCCTCCATTTAGATTTAGTGGAACCTTGGGTAAATATTGAGTTTAATGAAGAAAATAGGCACCATGAAACTCTTCTAATAGATCATCAATAACTAAGATGGGAAATTTGTCTTTAATAGTCAACTTATTGAGGGCAAGGAATTCACGTAACAGACCAATTTCCTTCCTTTTTAATGCCATGAATATGAGGGGGACATAAGGGATAGTATTTGGACTCATGACACCAACTTCTAATACTTCTTCAATAATCCTTTCAATTTCATCATTTTTTGCAAAAGGGTTCCTATAAGTAGGCATAATGAGTGGTTGAATAGATATAAATATCAAAATGCCATGATGTTTATGTTCACTTCACAAGGAGTGTAAATCATGGGTTACTTGAAATATCTATTAATGATGAATAAGGATCCACCATAAATATAAGCAGATTGATTGTGGGGCCAAAACTTCAATGATGTTGAATTGGGAAATAATCCCAAAGTGGCCTTTCTTCAATACCATTTCCATATAATGAGGGTTGATCATTTCCAAGAGTTGGACTTGAGCCCATTGAGGTAGTGTTGATGCTCCATATCATGCACAATTCCTTCAAATACATAGTAAACATGCCCAATATTTCCAACAATTAAATTCAAGCATGAAAACACGACCACCCATTTTATTAATTGAAATTTGGGATTTGAACTAATAGTTCCTCATTTGGCGTTCCACATTCTCATATTTTCCCATCAAATTTCATCATAATACTATCAATGGACATAATTTAAAACTTATGCACCAAATGAACTTAAAAACAAAGGGATTATACTACTAACTAATGAAGAAAATTAGAGTTTTTAACACTATGAATTATGAAAATCACCTTTTGATTCTTAATATATCCAATGGACATCAAGGTTCATGGATCTAAAATTATTAACAAAGCATGAAGGGAAATTCATGGTTCCTCTTGAGGAGGCTATAGGGTGGATTCATCTTGATGAGGATTTATGGCCTATTGATTCTATCTTAGGGTGGTGTCCTTGAAAATTTCCCAAGGGTGTTGAAATTAGGACACATCAACTTGAAATAATTTTCTTCCTTATATCTATACCATTTGAAATATGTTCCATCTCAATCATAGAAAATTTTGAGGCTTTGCCATTCAATTCCTTCTTCCCAAATTAAATTATGAACTTGCAGGGACTAAGAGGATGAGAGGGTTGTAGTTAGTGTTATAGGGAACCACAGTTGAGGAATAGAATATTTGCCACTATTTGTGCCATGTTCAAATATCTTCTTTCACCACTAATAAAACATTATTTAAAAAAAAGAATAAGGAATTCCCTCTACTTGGATTTCCAATTGCTCAAAGACTACTATAAAATTTTCAATTGTGCATATCTGGTGCAAATTGGCCAACCTTCCCCAATAATATGTATATGTTTCAAACCATCCATAAGTTACGTTCAAAAACTCATTATAATAAATGTATCTCCCATATGACTTTGTATGACATGAACAACATAACCAATGATCATGATCCAAGCATAACACATCACCTCTAGGTTTTTTCATGTCATTAGTAATTCCTTGGAGACATAATATTGTTACTTTTGAGTAACCCAATAAATTAGAACTAAAATAACTCATTTTTAGGTTCACTTTGGGAAATATATGCTACACTTTTTGCTGGTTATCCTAAAAAAGTGACCATATGCAATACCCTTACCCCATTGGAAGAACACCCCTTACCTCCAAATCCAAGTGAATATATTTGGACTTAATAATCATAGTAAGCTGGGATGGATGTCATGAAACTTAGTTATGAGTTCATCAAACTCAAAATCAATCTTATATTTGACAAAGATGAACTTGGTGTCTAGGTCGCCATGTTTTTGCACAATTGTGGGTAGTTTCCTTATGGTAGTTTCCATATTATTGGTATTTCTATCCATGGTAGAGTTCCTATAGGATTGCATCATCCTTAGGGTCGAAAAAAAGGATTATTTGAGAAATATATCAGTGCAATCAATGCATTGCAAGGGAATTGTTGAGATATATCACCCATATTAGTATGTCAAATCCATAAAAAAAGGATTACTTGTGAGTTATAACATTGTAATAAGTGTCACATAAAGAGTCATTTGATATATGTATCCACAATGATGTGGGAAGACATGTGTTATGCAACTAGATCACAAAACAGAAGAAACGATAGATCAACGACTTGAAAATTAGCCTCTTCGAGGTGTAAACCTCCTTTACATCATATAAATGAACAATTCTTGGATCAAACAAATGACAAGGCCTCCTTGGTATATATAGGAGTCTAAGGGGTCACAATATAATCAGAGCCTACATAACAATAATAATTTAAGGGCACAACAATAATAATAGTGGGCTTCTATCGGGCATAATAATTACAATATGGGGGCTACATGGGAAAAACAATAACAATAAGGGGGTTCCACTAACAATAACAATAAGGAGGATACACTAGTATTATAGGGACCTAAGATGCCCCTCTCCTATTCATCGCAATGTCATTTGTTATTCATCACACTCCAATGAGGTTTATTGTTTGTCGCATCCTGATGTTATTTTTTTCTCATCACATTGCAACTTTTCTTATTGTTTGTCACTTTGGAATGGCATTTGTTGTTTTTCATATTTGAATATTTTTTTATTTTTCATCACATTATGATGTTTCTTGTCATTCATCACACTAAAACATCATTTGTTGATTGTCACATTTAAACATCATTTGTTGTTTGTCACATTTCAACATCATTTCTTGTTCATTACATTACAACATTTGTCACATTTCTTTTCCAATTGCAACATCACTTGTTGTTTGTCACATTGCAATATATTTTGTTGTTCATCACATTGCGACATCACAATATAACATCTTTTGTTGTTCATCACATTTTAATGTCAATTTTGATTTCCACATTACAACATTGATATTTTTGGTCAACATCTACCTATAGATGATTACGGTTGACCATGATTTACCATGATGCACTTGTGACTATGGTTGACCATTTCACCCTTGTTAACTATGGTTGAATTTGATGGCCATGTTGACTATGGTTGAACATGATTCCCATATTGAACATGGTTTACTATGATTGACCATGTTGAGTATGCGACATCATTTATTTTTCATCACACTATGATGACAATTTTGTTTGTTAGATTGTGACAGATTCAATTTTTTATTTATAAATGATTATATTAATATATAGCTATATAGATTAATGTATTAGCATATTGTTATAAATACATTAATATGTATATTAGTCTATTAATGTATACATATTAATGTATTATTTTCTATTGATCATCACACCGTGATATCAATTTTTTTTTTTGCATTGTGGTGTTCATTTTTTGTTTGGCATTTACCCATATATGATTTTTGTCAACCATGGTTGACTATGATTCTCATGCTTACTAAGGTTGAGCATGATTCCCATGTTGATTATGGTTGTTGATATAGACAATGCAACACTATTTTTATTGCTATTGAGACATTGTTTGTTGTTTTTTCTTGTCATGAAATTGTTTTGTGTTCCTCACATTGCAACGTTGTTTGTTATTCTTCACATTGTGAAATCACTTTTTATTCACCACATTGCAACATCATAATGTGACACCATTTGTTGTTCACCACTCTACGATGACATATTTTTTTTCACATTCTAATTTCAACTTTTTGTTTATTAATGATTGTATTAATGTCTACTAATGTTGATAAATAAATAATGCTTATAAATTCATAAATATCCATACATTATTGTATAGTTAGGTCTATGTATAATTATTTTATGTATAGTTATTTCTATGTATAATTATCTTTATATATAGTTATGTAATAATATTTTGTTATTAATGTGTTAATGTATAGGTTATTGTATGATTGAGATCAACCATTTAGAACATGTGTTTCATCCTTAGAATCATAGTTCAAATCTAAAAGGAGTAGAGTATGTATACCTTAATAGAATTTAGCAATAAAATCACTTCAAGGAAATGGTATTATTATTATTATTGATGTATATTTATTAATATATTAATAATAAAAATAAAATAATAAATTTAATTGCAAAATCTATATTTTTGCCCATGGGCATGTCTATTTTGGAATATGTTTCGAGAACCCTAATTAAATATTAATAATTAATGAGTGGATGGTAAACATTTAACCTTAGATAATATCCATGAAATAATTTTAGTAATAATGACATAGAGAGGGTTGAGATTTATCTCAAAGGTAGTTGTGTACTTTTTTATTTTCAAAATTTTCCATATCCTATTATTTTTATAAATAATTTTTCTCTAGTAAATTCCTAATTATTTATGGTTCCATCAGTAATGAAAACCAACACTAAGAAGTATTTATTTAATTAATATGAATATTGCATTTAGTAACAAACAATTAACTACATAATATGTATTATTCAAAGAAAATGTCCATATTACTGGCCCCTAAACAACTCAAATTAAGGATACAAAGATAAGATTGTAACATGCCCTACCCTTCATGTCTAACATTATCCTCAAGACGAGAGGTTTGGAAACTATTTTGAGGTCATTACTAGTTCCTACATGGTAATTTTTGGCTATATATCCTTCCATTGAATTGTGGGATGATGCAACCAACATTCTCTTATGGCCAACACGACCTCCATTTATAACCAGACAAAACCTTTTTCATCATGTTCTATAAGGTGAGGATGAACTTGGCAATTTGTTGCCACAACCTTCTTTAATTAGGACACATGAATACTGGGTGAATCTTGGAGTGGTTGAAAGAGCCAAATATTATGCATCTACTTTAATGTGTGAGAATATCTACTGGTATCCATAGTAATTTTGTGCTAAAATCTAGGAGTTTTTTCCCTTGAGAGAGGACTACTTATAGGGTTTGATATGAAGGAACACATTATCCCCTTCTTCAAAAGAGCATTCATAGCAAGGTTGGTTAGCATGTTGTTTTAATAAATTTGAAGCCAAAAGTAGATAATTATTAACTGTATAGAGAATATTTTTTTTGGTGCTAAGTTTGTGATCTACATCCTAAACCTTGGATGCTCCTGTGGATAATAAGTGAAAAAAAGTAATTTTTGGCCATAAATAAATTCATAATAATACATTTTTGTGACATTATGAAAAGTGACCCGTTGCACCACCATTTAATAAGTGGTATCCATTGAGCCATTGGTTTCTCTTAATCCATTGTAACACAACATAAGTAGGTTTTCAAGAATTTATTAACCACCTTAGTTTGACCATTGACATTGGGGTAATAAGTTGTCCACATGTTTAAGTTGTTGCTTCATAGATTAAAAATTCTTACCAAAATTTGCTAATATAAGTGGAGTTATGATCTAACACAATGGATAAGGGAATGCCATGTAACTTAAAAATCTAATCCATGAATACTTGGTTTGTCACAGGGAGCATAAATGGATGTTGTAAGCCACAAAGTAAACATCTTTGGAAAGGTTGTCAGGCACAATCATGATGATCAATTTTTCATTGGATTTCAGAAAGACCAAAATAAAATCCATTAAAGTGTTATTGCATCTACGGGAAAGGATTAAATATGGTTCCAAAGCATTGAGTGTCTAATCAATTCACTCTTCTTCCATTAACAATTGTCAAATTCAACAATAAAACTAAGAATGTCATTTTTCATGATTATCCAAAAGAAAGAGCACTTATCTCATTCGTAGGATTTCTAAAAGTTAAAGAAACTTATTGTAGTAGATGAATGTAACTCCTATAACACTCAATGTGTGAAAAAAATATGTAATAGAAAAAATGACCTTTATATTGAAGATATCCTAGTTCTACGTATATCTCTTAGGGGACATAGGGTCATTCAAAGGTTTGTGTATGGTTCAAACTACTATTGTATTTACTAACAATTATTGTTGGGATTTTATGACCTAATTTGGTATGAGTAAGGAAAAAGAAAAGAGAGGTCCTTCCTCCTCATATTTTCAAGCTAAAACATCAACCACCACATTCTCTTTTCCCTTCTTGTATATGATTTCATCATCATATCTAAAATTCTTAGTGCCCATATGTGTTGTTTTTTGGGATAAAAACCTCATTCCAAAAAATCCTTCAATTTATGATTTTCCATGTTGATATTCAAGCACCTCTTAATGAGATACAAATTCTAAGAACTGATAGCATGAAACATGAACATCATAAATTTTTCATATGTGAAATTTGTCAAATTTCCTTAATACAATTGTTGACTTGTAAATGTTAGTATTGTAACAATGTTACCGACTTAATGAGAAGTGTAACCCCAAAATAAGAAATATAGCAAACAAACATGAAAAAATAGCCCAAAAACAAAAAGTGTTGATGTTAGAACATTTTTTTTTGGATAAATTTTCAACAATTTTTAAAAATTGTAGTAAAAACCAATTCTTTTAGCGCAAACAACATGAAAAAACACCTTGAAATGAAAAGTGCTAATGAAACTTGAAGCTCCATCAACACTTCTTTTTTTGGGTTAATTTTTTTTTTTTTAAACAATGGCATTAAAAATTAAAATCTTGGTGCAATAAACATGAAAAAACACCCCGAAATAAAAAAAGTGTTGATGTTGAAACAATGTTATTTTCTGCTAAAATTCCAACATGGCATTGAAAGTAAAGTATCATGACTCCAAAAATGATTAAAATTCCAATAATTTTCAACAATATGTTAAAGATAAAATATCATGACTGCAAAAAACCTAAAAATTCTAACAATTTTCATCCATATCGTTGAACATAAATATCATGACTTTGAAAAAACCTTAATTTTTTTTGCATTTTTCAACGAGGGCGTTAAAGATAAAATATCATGATTTCGAAAAACATTAAAATTTCATCCTTTTTCAACCATGGAATTAAAAACAAATGTCATGACAATAAAAGCCTTATATTTCCAACATCATCTGAGATCAAATATCATGACTAAAAAAAACCTTAAAAATAAATACCTAAATCAAAAAGTCATTATACCAAATGCTAAAAATGTAGTTCTTTTAAAATCTTAGCCTAAGACAACTTGACACGTTCCAATGGAAACTTAAAAATAAACCATCAAATTGAAATGTTGTGGGGGCATGCCTGACAAATTGCAATGAAAATCTAAAAGTCAACTATCAATTTAACACATAGTGGAGGCAAACTTGATTCATTATAACAAAAACCTAAAAATCAACTATCAAATTAACACATTTAAGGCTCAGATTTCTAGTCAAACATGAACACAACCCCTAAAAATAATAATAATAATAATAAAAATAAATTAAATAAATTAAATTAAATTATAAACAAAATATAAATATAATAATAAGTAAAAAATTAAATTAAATTAAAACACTCAAAAGAAAAATTTAAAATTAAAAGTGACAAAAATAAATCAATTTAAAATTAAAAGTGAAAAAAAAAAAAAAAAATCAAAACATAAAAAATTTCATAGTCCACGCAGAATGCTGGTGCTTTGAATTATTGGTCAATATAAAACACAAGTTGATGCAATGAGCGGTGGAGGTCTTCAAGGAGGAGATACGAGCACTTTATGAAGCCTTGGATGTGCGTGTAGCCAAGTTGGAACAACCACAAGAGCTTGTGATGTAGCCACCTGTGGAACTATTGGAAGTGACCCTCACGAAGGGCATGGAAATGTTGGTCCTTAGTTTTCTTTTAATTGTTGATGTTATGTAAATATGTATGCATAGACGATAGTTTTTGGTTGTGCCAGAAGCAACCAGTGCACACTAGATTTCTACTTAGGAGGTTTACGACTTTAGTTAGAAACTATCCACTCCATTTTGCCTTTCTAGAGTGTAATTTTGGATTGGAAGCAGTGTTAAATGTAAAGGACCTGACCTTGCAACCAATTTTTGCATTTTTTAATACCAAGCTATCTATTCTCTTTTATAAAAGAAAACATTAAAAAAATCCTAAACAAATAAATAAAAATAAAAAACATATACATAGCACAAACTTTTATATATATATATATATATATATATATATATATATATAATTTTTTTTTAAACATAAAAAGGGGCCACTTTGAAGGCACACTCGCGTGGGAACCACATTTTATTTTATTAAAAATATATTTTGTAATATATATTTTTTATTATATTCCTAAATTATTATTTTTAGTTTTTTATTATTATTATTTTTAAAATCTGTATTTTGATTAATTTTTTTATAATTCTTATTTTTATAAATTTTAGATGATTTTTTAAATATTTTTAGATTTTATTATTACTATTTTATTTTATTTTATTATATATATATATATATATATATATTTTCAAATTTGTTTTTTTCCAATTAAATTATATATATATATATATATATATATATTTTCAAATTTGTTTTTTTCCAATTAAATTATGTTTTTTTTAATGTTTTAGTTTTATTTTTTTTTTCAAATAGATGAAATAATTTTTTTTTATTACTTCTTAATAAAAAAAAAATTTCAAACGTTGATTTTTATTGAATTATATTTAACCATAATTAAATTTGGAGACTATATTTAACCATAGTTGAAATTACTAGACCATGGTTGAGCATGTTCGACTATAATTGGTTATGGTCAACAAATGGCTTACTATAGTTAAATATGATGAGTAATGATTGACCATGGTTGTAATCATTCAACAATAGTTTACTATGATTTATTACTGTTGAGTGTGGTTGACCATGTTGACTATGCTTGATGGCATTTGACTAAACAAACCACGGTTGACCACGTTATCCATGGTAGACTATGGTTGACCTTAGTTTTCTATGATTAAATATGGTAAAGCTATGGTTGACATGAGTGGATTATGATTAATGAATGGTTAATTATGGGTGTTCATGGTTGTCCAAGCTAAACTAAAGTTGTCTATGATAGATTATAATTGACTATGTTTGACCATGGTTGATCATATTACCTATTGTTAATTATGGTTGACCATGCTTCAACATGTTGAGCATAGATGAAAATGGTTGACTATGGTAGACTATAGTCAACCATATGAACAATGGTTTAACCATCTTTCACATTGTTTGCCTTTGTTCACTATGTTCGACCATGGTTGACCATGATGCCCATGTTAACTATTGTTGGCTACCTTAACCATGTTTACCATGGTTAACCACAAATAATCATAGTAAGTCATGTAGACAATTAAGAAGATGGTTCGACTTGGGTTTACCATGGTTGTCCATCTTGACTATTTTGACCATGGTTGAAGATGGTGTATATGGTTAAATACTCTTAACTATGGATAACATTGGTTGATCATGTTTGACCACATCCTATTAAGGGTCAATCATGATTGTCCATGGACAACAATGATTTTGTTTATCACATTGTGGGGATCATTTTTTCTCAATTGTGATGATGTTTGTTGTTTGTCACATTCTAATGTCATTTGTTATTTGTCACACTCCAAAGATGTTTACTTTTTTGTTGCATTTTGATGTTTTTTTTGTTCATCACATTATAATATTGTTTGCTATTAATCACACTACAAACATCACATGTGGTTCATAACATTTCAACGTTATTTGTTGTTCATAACATTTCAACATCATTTCTTGTTCATTACATTAAAACATCATTTCTTACCACATCTTTTTCCAATTGCAACATCGTTTGTTATTTGTCACATTGCAATTCTTTTGTTGTTCATCACATTTTGATGTAAAATTTGTTTATCACATTACAACATTGATTTTGTTTGTCAACGTTTACCTATAAATGATTGTGGTCGACCATGATTTTCCATGGTGCCTATTGACCATTTCACCCATGTTGACTATATTTGACTTTGATGACCATGTTGACTATGGTTGAACATGAAGCCCATGTTGACTATGAGACATCATTTTATTTTTCACCACATTGTGGCATCATTTTTTGTTCATCACATTGCAACATCGTTTATTTTTCATAAATCTACAATGACGATTTTGTTTGTGAGATTGTGACATCAGTTTTTTGTTTATCAATGACTGTATTAATGTCTAAATGACTATGTTCATGTATAAATGATTGTATTAATGTATAAATGTATAGATTATATATTAACATATTGCTATCAAATTATTAAGATGTAGATTAATCTATTAATGTATAAATATTAATGTATTAATGTTTCTTGGTCATCACATTGTGATGTTGATTTTGCTTGTGATGTTGTCGTGTTGATTTTTTTGTGAGCATTTACTTATAGATGATTGTGGTCAACCATGGCTGACCATGATTCCCATGGTGACTATGATTGACCATTGCACCCACATTGGGCATGGTTGACTATGATGCTCATGTTGACTATGGTTGATGATTTAGACTATGCAACATTGATTTTCTTCCTATTGTGATGTCATTTGTTTTTTATCCTATTGTGATGTTGTTTGTTATTCATCACACTGTGAAATCATTTTTTATTCACCACATTGCAACATCACAATGTGACATCATTTTTTGTTCATCACATTACGATGACAATTTTATTTTTCACATTCTAATGTCAACCTTTTGTTTATTAATGATTTTATAAATGTTTACCGATGCCAATAAACTAGCTAATGTCGATTAATTAACTAATTCCTATAAATTAATAAATGTTTATACATCAGTGTACAGTTATGTCTATGTATAATTATCTTTATGTATAGTTATATAATTATTAATGTTTTAATATTTAGTTAATAATGTGTCAATGTATAAATTAATGTAGGACTGAGTGTCAGGCCAGGCAATAACTCCATAAGGCAAAAATGATTCGTGTGTCTTATTCCATCAGGTAGGTCTTCATTATATACATGAGGGAGAGATTGTTCAGTTCATCTCCCGATGACTGTTCATATTTCAAATTTATCTACTTACATAAATTCACCCAATCACAAGGATTAGGTGTCAACATTCACCCCCTTAATTTGAAGGGATGTTGGTGAGTCCAAGCATCATTTTGAATCGTTCAAGCTTTTCTCTTCCAAGCGCTTTGGTGAAGATGGCTGCAATTTGCTCATTTGTGGAACAATGACGGAGATGGATTGTTTTGGCCTCAACACGATGTCGAATTAGATGATATTTAGTATTGATGTGATTCGTTCAATCATGGAACTTTGGGTTCTTGGCCAACTTTATTGCAGAGGTATGTCAATCATGAGTGGAGTTGATTGTACTTGTTTTACCTGCAAATCTTCAAGAATTTTCCTGAGCCACACAATTTCTTTTGTTGCTTTAGCTGCTGCCACGTATTCTGCTTCTGTTGTGGAATCTGCTGGAAATGATTATTTGCGTGATCTCCAGGAGACAGCTCCTGATCCAAGACTCATAGCATATCCTGAAGTTGATACCCCAGTTCCTTTGTCTCCATCGAAGTCTGAATCAGAGTATCCAATCAAGCTGAAGTCGTCCACCTGTGTATACTTGATTCCAAAGTCTTGAGTTCCCTTCAAGTACCTTAGAACTCTTTTTGTAGCAGACCAATGTCCCTCACAAGGCTTTTGCATAAACCTGGAGAGGATTCCAACAGCAAACGAAATGTCTGGTCTGGTAGTAGTTAGGTAGTTGAGACTTCCTACAAGCTGTCTATACTTTATTGCATCCTCCAATTCTTTTCCTTCAATAGATGTGAGCTTTAAGTTTTGTTCCATTGGAGTAGTAAGAGGATTTCACTCTGTCATGCCAAACCTATTCAACAGATCTCCAATGTATTTCTTTTGAGAAAGAAATATGGACTTCGAATGTTGGGTTACTTCAATGCCAAGATAGTAATGAACATAGCCCAAATCAGTCATTTCAAAACTTTTCCCCAATTCCTTCTTTATGGATGCAATGTAGCTTTCATTGTTCCCTATCATCAAAAGATCATCTACATATACCACAAGATATACAACTGTTTTGCCAACTTTCTTGACAAATAAAGTTGCATCATCAAGATCATAATGTTTGAAATTGAGTTTCAGAAGATGCTTAGTTAGTTTTTCATACCAGGCTCGTGATGCTTATTTGAGGCCATACAAGGACTTCACCAGTTTGCATACTTTATGTTCATGTCCTTTTATAGAAAATCCTTCAGGCTGGGACATAAAAACATTCTCTTTTAGATCTCCATTTAAGAAAGCAGTTTTTACATCCATTTGGTGGATTTTCCAACCGTTCTGAGCTGCTAGTGCAAAAGTGTCCGGATGGTAGCCCATTTTGCTGTGGGGGCAAAAGTTTCTTCATAATCGACCCCTTCCTTCTGTGCAAAACCTTTTGCCACAAGCCTAGCTTTGTGCTTGTCAAGTGAGCCATCAGCTTTATACTTGTTCTTGTAGACCCACTTACAGCCAATTGGTTTGGTTCGTAATGGGGGATCAACCAACTTCCAAGTGCCATTCTTTATGAGGGCATCATACTCCTTTTGCATTGCTTCTTTCCATTCATCATGAAGTAGCTTCTTTGAAGGAAGTTGGTTCAAAATCTGTAGGCAAGTTCAATTCACAATCATAAGAAACATCCATATCAATAGGTGAATTAGAGTCATCTACATCACCTCCATTTTGTCGGTTTGAATTTCTAGTTCATGTCTTTCCAACCTCATCAGGATGAACACTTTCAAGTGTCTTTGTCAGCCACTTTGGGGGACCTTTTTCAGATGGTCCAGGCTACTCCGTTGATTGAGTTGGGATTGAATCAAGAATGTGTCTCCCAATTCTATCAATCACATCACTTAAAGCATCATCCGTTGTTGGAGTTTCATGCGGGGGAGAGTGTTCTTCAGAAGAAGATTCCACATGTTGATCTAGTATAGGAATCCCCCCTTCAAGATGTGGAATCTGATTATCAAATTCTTGAAATGATTTTTCTTTTGCGAATCTATCCAAGTGATCAAATTGCCACTCAACAACATTGTCAGTTTTGGATGATTCAAGAAAAATTACATCTCTAGATACAACAAACTTGTTATTTACTTCATCATAGAGGTGGTATGCTTTGGAGGTGTTTGAATACCCCAGAAAGATACACTTACGACTTCTAACACCAAGTTTGTTTCTATATACCTTTGGTATCAAGGGATAACAGGTGGAACCAAAGATCCTGAGATGCTTTACCAAAGGAATATGTCCATACCACATTTCATATGGAGTCTTGTTTCTTATAGCATTAGATGGACATCTATTCTTTATATATGCAACACATAGAACAACATTAGCCCAAAACATTATCTTTATATTTTTGAAGAAGAGCATGGATCATACCATATTTAAGATTGTCCTATTCATTCTTTCAGCTACACCATTCTGTTGGGGATTATAAGGCACAATTGTTTAATGTTTGATCCCATGTTAGCGAAGATAGTTTTCAAATTCATTTGATGTGTATTCTTTTTCATTATCAGTGTGAATAGACCCAATATGATATTGTGCATCATTTTCAATCCATTTATGAAAATTCTTGAATGTTTGAAAAGCATCAAATTTTTTCTTCAATAAATAAACCCAACACATTCTAGTGTAGTCATCAATAAATGTCATTATATATATGTTTCCATTTGTAGGAGGAAGAGGCATTGGACCACATAAATCTGAATGAATGAGTTCAAGTTTTCTATGTGCTCTTGAATGTGAATCATGAAAAGATTGTTTGCTATGCTTTCCTAGAATGCAAACATCACATTGCTTAAGTTTCCTAGGAATTGTAGGCAAACCAACAACACCATTTTTCTTCAACAAGCAGAGGTTGTCATAGTTCAAATGTCCAAATCTAGCATGCCATAATAAACTTGATGGAAGTGTACCTTCTTCATGATGAGAATTGTATGAGAAATGTTGTGCATGAGCAGAGGTTCCCTGCAGCTTGAGAAGCCTTTCTTCTTCTATTCCCCTCATGACAAGTGAGTGGCCAGATGCTTTTCTTACCTCAAGCTTACCATCAAACATATGAATGGAGTGACCTTGCTGGCGGATGTGGACCAAGGACAACAAGTTTCTCTTTAGCTGTGGGAGATATAGAACATGATGCAGAAGAAAGTCTGGAAGACCACGCAGTTTAAGCCTGATTGTGCCAAGCCATGATGGCTTGATTTTTGATTGGTCTACGGAGTATACTGCTCCACCAACATTGTAGTGAAATCTTCAAAAAAATCTTTTCCATGAGTCATGTGGCAGGTTGCTCCTGAATCAAGCAACCAATCATTTTTCCAAGAAGCAAGTGAAGCATTAAATAAATCTTCATTTACTCCAATGTTACATTGTGCCACAACATAGTGAGTGGATTCAGGTGCTTTACCTTTGTCTGTATCATCATTTTTACCTTTCTGTTGGTTTCTTTTCTGCTCAATTTTGTCCCATGGTAGCTTGCATGTAGAGGCATCATGTGATCCATTTCTTTTGCAGCGTATGCAGTGCAAATCTGCCTTTTCTCCTTGAGAATGTCTGCCCCCCTGCCTCTGAAATATCTTCCTCTTCCTCTTCGACCACCTCTTCCTCTTGTAGAATCTTGAGCAGGATGCTTTTCTTTATGAGCAAGGCACACAGCCTCTTCAGAAGATTCAGGGGCTGTCTTCTTTCCAAAAGCTTTCTCTCTTTCAGCAAAATTTTTCACAAGAAAGTCAAAGGTTATATCTTTGAGATTTCCATTTGCTTGCAATGACTCAAGATAATTGGAGTAAGCAGGATAAAGTGCCTTAAGAAAAGCAATAAGAGGAATATCCAATTCAACCTTAGTGGATTTGATATCATGAATTATAGACTTTACTTCAGATGCAAGAGCAAGAGGATCATTATTTTGCAGTTCAAGAGTGAAGAGTTTACTCATGAGTTGAGAAACTTCAAGTGCAGAATGTGAGTCATAGAGTTCTTTCAGCTTTTGTAAGGCTTCAAAGGTAGTTGAATATGACGAAATATAGCGACTCACCTCTTCATTTACAGATGTTGCGATTAACGCATAAGCTTTGTTGTTCTTGTTTTCCCAAATGACAAGTTCTTTGTCTGAGGTAGGTTGTACTAGTTCATTGTCTCCGTCTCCGACACACACCCCTTTCCACAACTCATTGAAAATGAGTGTGTGTTTTATCATCCGGGACCATTCAGGATAGTTCTCCTCGCCAGTGAGAACTATTCCCACCATGGATATGATTGAATGCATTCTGTAAAAAAAAGCTTCTTCTGATAGAAAAAATACTTCTGCCAATATACAGTAAAATTGTACTTCTAGTGGTAATTTTTTTTTTACATTTTAACAGGGAATTTTCTCCATGTAAAGTCTTTGTCTTTAATGAAATATAAAACATAGATCAGCTATGCATTCTCAGAAAATTTTCAAATTTCATCCTCATCATTTTTCTGCAACGTTCTCGAATTGTTTTACATGAAAAGGCAATAGAAAAAGGTGGAAGATTGCAGCTACCATATGGACCCTTTAAAAATATTCAATGCACAATATATATCGAATATGTTTGGCTGCAATATATATCGAATACCATACAACATACCCACTTCACTCACAGAACGACCTTCAAGAAAGAAAGGCACACGATGACCATGTATAAAAGGATTGCAACTATCATATGACTTTCAAGAATTCATGCAGCATATCATTTAAAATTTCCAGCATAACATTAATGCAGGATTCACACAGCGATTTGAACAAACCGTATCATTTCAAAGAAGAAGCATTCCATCATACGTTGCTCTCTTCAGCACATACGAACCAAAGCAAGAGTTTTGACCAACATTCATTCAATAAAATAAAATGATCTTCACCCCCATGACTGTGCACGATTGTTATGGCAGCTTCAACTCATTCCTCAGGGCAACAATCGACTTCATACATTTCAACAATTTTCTTTCAAAGAATTAACACAGAGTTTCCAGAGTTTACAGGAGAAGGTTCATCAGACATCAATGGAAAAAAGGTGGAAGATGTCGTGACAGAGAAAAATGATAGAGAAATCAAAATCGTCTCAGCATTAGAACTAAAATTGGTTTTGGAATATTTAGCAGAGGAACCTGATAACCTGCGTGGAGCAGCATTTTGGTGACGGTGGTAGCAGCGTTCAGGTGACTGCATGGAGTAGGCTACCAACATTTATGAACAGGCAGCGTTTTTGAATGGAGAGACAACGCTTTGTATGGAAGGCTATTTTGAATGGACAGCAGAGGAGCAGAATAGGGAGTTACAAAGGGCATAAAAGCTAAAAAAAGGAGCTAGCTCTGATACCATGTCAGGCCAGGCAGTAACTCCAAAAATGATTCGTGTATCTTATTCCATCAGGTAGGTCTTCATTATATATATGAGGGAGAGACTGCTCAATTCATCTCCCGATGATTGTTCATATTTCTAATTTATCTATTTACATAAATTCACCCAATCACAAGGATTAGGTGTCAACACTCAGATTAACCATTAAGAACATGTATTTCATCCTAAGAGTTATAGGTTCAAATCTAAAAAGAGTAGACTATATTTACCTTAATAAAATTTAGCAATAAAATCACTTCAAGAAAATGAATATAATTATTATTATGATTATTAATGTGTAGATAATATACAATGTAAAAATATTATTAAATAATTAAAATACAATAATAAACTTAATTGCAAAATATATATTATTCCCATAAGCATGCCTATTTTGGAAATAGGGTTTTGGTAAGTCTAATTTAATTATTAATAATTAATAAGTAAATGGTATAATAATAGTGATGGATAAAGGGTTGAGATTTAAGTTTTTACCTCAAAGATGGTTATACCCTATTTTCTTTTCAATCTAATTAAAATAATGTTATAAAATAAAATAAAAATTATATATATATATATATATATATATATATATATATATATATATATATATAAAGGGAGAGAGTATCAATAAGGCATGGTATTGTAACAAATCCTATTTACAAGGCATGGTATTGTAACAAATCCTATTTACAAGATAAGAATTTTGATCATAAAGTGAGGCTAAATTGACCTATATATTATTTTTTTAATTAGTAACAATAATAATGATTTAAAATAAATTTATAATTTTGTTAATTTTTATTATATGTTTTTATATTGTGAATGTAAAATGTATCAATATTTGTTAATATTTACACAATCAAAACTTTTTAATTTCCATTGTATATTTTTAACCCTTCTAGGTCCATTTTAACTCTGGACCTATCCATCTCATGGATCTAAATTGGTTTAATTTCCTCCTTTAAATAGGTTATATTCCACATGAATACCATTGATCAATATCATAAATGATCATAAACTTAGAGCTCAAAAACGACTAGGAATTTGTCCAAATCAAATATACCTAAGTATTTTAGTTTAAAATTATCTTTATTTTAAGATAAAATTATTTTTATTATACCATTGGCATATAGTTTTGACGAGGAAGTATTATTCAGAACCATACAAAAAATTTAAAAGAATTTTTTGTGTTTGTCCAATATTAACATTAGCATTTTTTTATTTCTGACACGTTGAAATCATAGTGCTGGGCAAGAGCTAACAGGCATACTATAAGGCATTAAATGCCCAGCTACATGCGTCCCGTTAGCTCTTTAACACGCGCGTATTTTTTATTTATCTATCACCCAGCCGGCGCGTTAAAGAGCTAAAGGGGACGCATGTAGCCGAGCATTTAATCCCCTACATTATGCCAGTTAGCTCTTGCCATCGTGCTGCCGGATGCATGGAGGATTCTCCGAGGGCTGATGTAGGTTATATGAGCAACACTACGGTCGTTCGGTTTCCACGTACATTCTCTGTATTCACGTACATTCTCTGCATTCACGTGCTGTTCTTTAAATAGTTATCCTCCGAGTTGCAACCTTCTAATCACATGACCTAACGCACAGGAGAGAGGTTTAATGGAGGGAATCCAATGAGCTAGGATTGCGTTGGGATTAACATTAATAATGTATGCAAATTGCTTTAAAGATCCGAACTATAATGTGGGGAATCGGGATCGACTATATAAGGAGAAAATAAAAGGTTGTATATTATATTATTGGATCCACGTATTACTATCAGTGTTTTATATTTATTAGATTATTTAATTTAAATATTATATTATTACTGCGGATGCCAGTAATTATTTTTAATTTTAAAAAAGCAAAAAATTCCTCCTTGAAGCTTGAAATTAAAATATCAATTGACGTTTTTAATATTTTATTTGGTTAGATTTTATTTTCCAACCAAATTATTAACATAGTTCGTCACCATGGCGTCAATCACATTAGAATTAATGCGGGTGTGACAGAGAAACAAGGATTAAAGCACAACAAACGATTGGTTTGTTACCACATCCATTGATGTTGCCCATTAAATTTCAATGAAATACGTGCACTATAAATTGGCCACTTACATTTAATATATGAATCAATTGTTTCGTCTATCTCTATTTTTGCAATTTAATACCAACATGATATCAATGACCGCATGTATTGGTAGGAACTACCGAGTAATTTCTCTGAATTGGATGGCGCTAGATGTGGTTGCGTATCGAAATCGGTGTTGTCCATGAATGAAGAGTGCAATAGGGTGCCTATGAAAGGTAATATCCGGGCTGTTTGGTTAGACTTTTCATGCGAGGCTGGTATTTTACTAATGGTTTTTGGGGTGATTTTTTAGATATTTTGGTGGCAGAATTTACCGGAAAAAAACATCAAGATAAAATCTTAATTTGTGTTATTTAAACTAATTTTTTATTATATATGAATTCAACACCTTAAAAATAACAACGAAGATTATTTTGATTTGTGGTGTATGAGTGCAAGCTCACGTCCATCAAACCTTGGTATTTATTGGTGCGACGAGTGCATTTTTCTTCGTTCATACTCACATGTGTTTTGAGTAGTCTTGAGGTATGTAGATGATCTGAATTCGAGCCACATGAAGACAATTGGCTATTGGCGCAGGGTTTAGCACATGAATGGTTTGAAGGTTCAAAGTTATAAATGAGGAAAGAGATTAGACTATTGGCGTGTAGGGCTCATTCGATCCCCAAGGTAATATTTACATTGATATTATGGCATGGTGTTTAGCACATGAATGGTTTGAAGCTTCGAAGTTATAAATGAGAAAAGAGATTAGATTATTGGCGTCTAGGGCTCATGCGATCACCAAGGTAATCTTTATATTGATAGTATGGTAGGATGACTTTTATTTAATTTTTTTCATTTTAATTTTTATTTAAATTTATTTTGATTTATTTTGATTTTAAATTTATTAAGTTTTAGGAGGGATTTAATCTTTTAATATAATTTTTTTACGTAGTTAAGATGAATCTATGTTGGTTATTAAAATATAATTAGAGAAATCACATGAAAGGATGTTTCGTATAAAGATGTCAGTGACCTAAAATCCTTCATAAATTTATTTAGAACAATATGTTATTTTTTAACCACATGAACAACACAAAAAATAAAATAAAAATCTACACTAAAACCATGAAAAAAAAAAACAAAAAAACAAAAAAAGTTCAACACTAAGACCATGAAATTACTATAGGAAATAAATAAATAGGGGAAATAAAACAATGAACAATAGTCTCGTTATTAAACACAAATAGTATTAGGCATTTTATGATTGTTTTATGCACAAAACTATATGACGGCTGTTGTTTTATTTGCACTGAGTAAAAATGTTTAAAGTAAGGTTATTGTTATTTTTATTTTATTTTGACCAATTAAAAATGTTAACTTAGAGTTATTTTTTTATCTCTTTTTTAATTTTTTTATTTTGGCTAAATAATTTACAAAACAATACATTACATTACAACATCTCTAAATTACACTAAAGGAATTCAACACAACAACCATACATCCAATTCATTAGATAGGTTTTTGGGAGGACTAACATATTTGATTATTTAGGTTTTTCAAACAGTAGACAACAAAAATATTTATGTTGATTTTAGTGAATTTTAGATTCTAGCATTCCATCGTTCTTTCTTAAATGACTCATATTAATAATAAATACTAAAATTGTATATTGTATGCCAATATTTTATTAATACAAGACAATATCAAACCAGAGTAACGTGGGATGTGGGTTAGCTGCCATTATGAATTTGAGGAAATAACCATTTTTTTATATCATTAAATGAAATTTTAAATATTAACTATCTTGTATTTTTAAAAATAAAACAACCATAAAATTATCAAATAAAAAATAACATTATATAAAAAATAACAAATAAATAAAAATTTAGAACCAATCATATTATTTTTATTAATTTTAAATAGTATAATAAAAAGAAAAATCAATTAAACTTTAGTTTAGTTTCAATCAAACGTTTGGTTTATTTAATATATATTTTTATCTATTTTTAACTTGCAAAATTTAGATGGTGTAAAATACAATTTAAATCTATTTTAAATTCGAAAAAAAAATTATATTATCAAATTTAAACGTGAAAATCCAAAATATTTATGAATTAATATTAATTAAAATGTGTCTTTAAAAACAAATAAAAGACCACCACCCTATAGTCTTTTATTAGTTCAAAAATCAAAACCAATTTCTTCAATCTCATCTAAAGTGTATTTTTGTTTCCTATGATAATAATTATTGGACTCGGTAAATATTGCGTTATCAGAACTAGTACATCGTTAACGAATCACTCTTCTCCATTAGTTAATTCATTCTCGTTTACCGTCCTAAATTATGGTATCTTTATACCATAATATAAAGCCTTCAAACATTTATTCCTATAGGTTTGATGAGAAGTTCAAATAAACCAAATCAAGGATATTCGGCCTTAGCTCCGGAAGCAATTCAGACATTATCGAAGTTTCACTAGTCTGTGAAATTGTCAAAGTTGCTAATGTCCTCGTTTTCATGGTGTTGCTCCTCCTCCCAAATTGATGGCAATCTCTCCATATTCCACGCAAGGCAAGCACACTCTCCCACGACACCAACTCTTGTTCTTCCTAATGCCGGTTGTCGCTCAACAATGCTATGTCTTCAACAGAAGTTGGGCTTGATGGTGATGCAGAGTCCTTATTTCTATTCTTGTTATTGGCATTAGCATTCTCATCGTTATCATGCCCAATAAGAGAAATGGAAGGTGTTCTCTCCAAGGTAGCATGTTTGGTAGCAACGATCTTAATTTGGTGACAGATAAAGAAGAGGCAGAGGGAATAGAGGGAACTAATTCCAGAAAGTTGAATATGGCTTTGGGCCTCCTAAGGAAATACACTACTACATCGAAGGCACGGGCGGCCTATTGCCTAGTTGTGTACGATCCCATCTATAACTTCTGTATATAATAAATGCTTTGCCCCTGTGGATTGAGGTTTAAAATGTGAGTCAGTACAAAATTCAGGCAAAGCGGACTAAACAAGACAGTTGACGTATGCTTTTGACCTTTGTAGCTGTGGTAGAAGCAGTGGTGGAACATCAACAAAAAAATATTAGTATGAAACCCTTTAACCCTAAACTGGACTTTGTAAAAGGTTAAAAAAAATATTAGCATAAAAGCCTTTAACCCTAAACTGGACTTTGTAAAAGGTTAAAAAAAAATATTAGTATGAAACCCTTTAATCCTAAATTGAACTTTTACAAAGTAAAAAAAAGTTCGAAATTTTTATTGTAAGGATAAACTAATGTTGTAGCACGATAACTAGTGAGAGATCTCAATATAGCATGTTCTTCATCCAGTCTCTATTAATCTTATGTTTGGGATACCTATCGATGAGGGAGAATAATTTGTACATTTCTGGGATTGATGGCTTTTTGCAGTCTGGTGGAATAGGATTTTGAAATCTTGAAGATGGAATGAGACTGTCTAGTCTTTCAAGATATCCCAAGCCATATTTCGGCATCCCAAGTGGTCTCATCTTGCTAAACATTTCAATGAGATGGGAGTCTTCATTCTCCAGAGTGGGTAATTCGTGAATCATTAAGATAGTGTCATGAGGAAATGGAATGTCAGAGCATCTTGGATTTGGACATGAATTTGTAGTAACGGTAGAAGGGGCTTCTCCAGTCCTGGGATTATGATTTTTGTGGAGAACAAGATCTGCGAGAGATTGTAAGAAAACTATTGTTTGGCAAACAAGAAATTTTACTTCGAGAGTGGAGAAATGTAATAACTGAGTGAGTTCAAATAAATCAACATGTCAGCAGCTTATAGATGGAGTATTTACAGATGTGGAAGTAGATGGATGACATGAAATGTGATCTGATTTTATATGGTATTTTGTGGCTTGACAGGCTTCTTGTATTCTTCTGCAATCCAAAGTAGATCTTCTAGGGAAGGACAAAGTAGCTTTAGGTGGTCCATGTATCTGAGCAATCGTGATACTTTGAACTTTGGGTGACTAAGGTAGATCTATTACCCAATTTTCAAGAAAGCTGAGATCTTTCCATTTGATGATCTGATGCTCAATTTTTTGTTTGTGAGCATCAATGATTCCCGCGGTGCTGGATTTTGACTCTTGACTAGGTGTATGCAGAATGGCTAGATATAATGTGTTGGTGTGCCTGAAACACCCTCTAGTATGAATTGCAATGTTTGTCGTTTTTCTTTTCATATCAAAACCACTAGTTTTGATTTGCAATTGGAAAATGTCCTTAATGTGTTCATCATAAACATATACTAAGAAATTTGGGTGGCACTCAAACCATACAGGACCATTTGATAAAGTAGCCACGATACCACCAATTAGTGAATCAATATATCTGTTATGCGTGAAATCTTTGATAGTAGCCAAAACATATGTAACACCCCAAGTTGCATAAAAATGATTGAGACTACTAAGTTGATATTTACTAAATATTATTTTATGTTTTATTACATTTTGATTATAAATATTAATTGACTGAGGCTGGGTTACCAAGAAACATACATTGAGATTACCTAAATTATTGGTAGTACTACTTTAACAAGAATAAAAACTGTTTTGTTTAATTAAAAGAAACGGTTGCCAAGAAACAATTACCCTCTGCCTGAGAAGGGAAATATAGAGAGGGGAAGAGGAGCAAAAGGCTATCCTAGAGCTGGGTGGAACAAACCAGTGGGAAAGTTGCTCAACACAGTCAATAAGAGAGTACAGAGATTGAGGTTGGACGAGAGTCCTAAGGCCCATAGTACTGACTGTAACTAGACAAAATCCAGTGTGAAAGATAGAAGGTGCTCAAGGTAGAGTCTCGACATGATTGCCAGACTCGTGGCTAGGAGGAGATACCTTCCGAATACATTTCCATTGCAAGTTAAAAAATGAAGTAAGGTAGAAAGCTTCTAAAGATTTATTACTATACTGTAAATATGATTACTTGACTTAAACGATTAGCAGATGATTAGTGTAAAGATTTTATGCTGGATTGTAGATATTATTATGTGAATTGTAGGTAAACAATCAAGTAGCATATAAGGCTTACTATTGAACTAATAGCCATGGAGTTTTATTAAATGCTCAATAAATAATGGATAAACTAAACGATTACAGCCAGATTATCTATTCACAAAATAGGAAAATAAGATAAATTATAGAGCAGTATCACTGACAATATATTGATATAGATCCTAGAATACATTCATGTGAATATAACTTATCAATAAATCAAAGGAAAGCATAAATAGCTTTTCGGATGATATGTACAGTAATCCTAAAGTCTAGTGGAACAAAAATATTAACATTCATCCAAATATGAAACGATTTCCTAATCTGAGTTAAGAAAACAGTTAACACAGAATGGCAGCGAAACGCTTATCATTACAGGTCTTTACAATGAATAAAAGTTTTATAACAAACTATAGGTAATGCTACAAGAACCTTTAATAATAAATCATCACTTTTAAATAAATACAGTGCCTCTATCAACCATGTTGCAGAACACCAATGTACAGGAAAGGTGAGAATGATGTAAAAATTCATACAACACGATTAAACTGAAAAAGCGTGTATTGCTAATCAAATATAGAAACTATGAAGCAGTTGATGCCATCGGTACAGTCAATTGGAGGCATGCTCGGCCTCTTCTGAAATTAATTGACAAAGTTATTACAACACATCCCATAAAGCAAAACGGAAACAGACTCTTAGAAACCCATTGTTGGCAACCACCGAGCATAGTTATTCATTCCTCAAAACTTACATTTCAAAAGTAAATTTTCGACAGCCGGAGTTTTTCGAAAATCCAAAAATAAAATTTAAAGAACCCGAGCTTATAATTAATAACCTAAATTCACTTATAAGGGAAAAACCCTCCACATAAAACCCTTAAACGATTAAAGTCAAAATCAGTAATCAAAAGAATCAGCTCCAACCTGGAAATCAACCGAAATTCGGTAAGCTCTTATGAGTTTAATGGCCACAGTCCTCATCAATAGACCTCCTGAAAAGTTTCTTACCTGTAAACAGAGGTCGAGAGTATCTTAAAGCTATTGGAGGTAAAACCCTTGTTCATTTATATAAAGGAAAGAATAACGAAGAGTCTTACCTGAATCAAAATCATGGCCTCTGTGAGTCGCCTACCTATAAAGCAAGATGAGACTCAGTTACGAAATGAGAGGTTAACTCAAGAAAAAAGACTAGAAGGAAAACCCTTTAGGAGTCAGAGATCGATATGGGTCTATCGCCCTGAATTTCTCACTGTGGAAGTATACTTGGTTCTAGTGATTCTTGCTTCTTTTTGCCTTCTGCCATCTCTGAAGCGTCATGGGTCATTGCTGCATAATGACAAAAGACCATTAGAATAGGTTTAAAGTGGAAACCCAATCAAGAACAGACTTTCAAGCCCGAGCAATGGAAGTTCAACATTTTCTCCACTGTAAGGCATACCTATTCCTTGGGGTTCAACAACCTCCATTGTTTCAACCATTGGAGCATATTGTAACCAGTTGGTAACTTCGCATCACAGAACAACATGAGACAAAGGAGAAACTACAACAATGAGACCTCCAAGGTTCGGGCACGAAGAATCGGTTAGAGTGATAAACCCTACCCATCCCTCGTCGTCAGATCGAGGACTTAAGATCAACGGTGGAAAGTCAGAATAGATGGCATGATCGAACGAGAGTTCTAACCCAAAGAACAGTTGCCCGCCGCGTGTTGCTAAGGACGAGTGTCGATAAAAAATAGTACACCATGAATCAATGTGCATAATAAACCGAGAGGATCCCCAGTCGGATCTCCTCACTTCTCCATTAAATTAACATTTATTCATATTCGAAAAATGTGTATGGTATTTATGTCATCCGTATTTCACCATGGATCAATACATATTGATATATATATATATACCGCCAAATGGTTAGGTGCCAATGGTTTTGATATAAGAATTTTTTTTGTGTATTTCTTTCTAAGATTTATATAGAGTTTGTAATTTAGCTGTTACAAATGGTATCATTGCTCAAGTTCGTACACTAAGACTCTTTGGGAACAGATATGTATTGTAAACATGTGCTTCTATTTTTTTTAACTAAATTAACTTATGTGTGAACACAGATAAATAGATAAAGATCACACCAACAAAAGAAAATAAAGTCAAAATGAAACTTCAGGAACTTCAGGAACTTTTAGATAAAAAGTACATCCGTCCCAGTGTGTCCCCTTGGGGAGCCCCTGTATTATTCATACAGGAAAAGGGTGGGATCCTAAGATTATGCATCGATTATCAACAATTAAAAAAACTAACCATCAAGAATAAGTATCATTTACCACGTATCAATGATATATTCGATCAGATGCAGGGAGCTAAGGTATTCTCAAAATTGATCTAAGATTCGGTTACCATCAGATAAGAATAAAAGACGAAGATATTTACAAAACATGATTCCATACTCGCTATGGTCATTACGAGTTTGTGGTATTGCCGTTTAGCCTCACAAATTCCCCAGCCAAATTTATGAGTCTTATGCATGGTGTTTTCCAGCCCTACCTGGATAAATTTGTGCTGATTTTCATAGATGATATTTTAATATACTCTAGGAACTAGGAGGAGCATAAAGAACATCTAAAAATAGTATTGCAAACATTAAGGGAAAATTAGTTGTATGCTAAATTCAACAAGTGTGACTTTTTCAAAGATCAAATCCAGTACTTGGGTCACGTTATATCAGCAGATGGCATTGCAGTAGACCCGGAAAAGATCAAAACAATCATGGAATGGACAGCCCCAAAGAATGTCACTGATATTAGATCATTCTTGGGATTAGCTAGATACTATCGTAGATTCATTGAGGGATTTTCAAGGATCGCCTTTCCAATGACCTCCTTACAGAAAAAGGGGCGCGCTTTCCAATGGATAGCCGAGTGTCAACAAAGTTTTGAAAAACTAAAGCATCTGCTCACCACCGCACCAGTGTTAAAAGTAGCAGATCTGGAAAAGTCTTTCGTGGTTTGCACAGATGCAAGAAAAGAGGGTGTTGGTGGAGTGCTGACGCAAGAAGTAAAAGTGATTACTTATGAATCTCGAAAGTTGAAGGAGTATGAACAACAATATTTAGCTTATGACCTCGAATTGATAGCAGTAGTGCATGCACTTAAAATGTGGCGACATTACCTACTGGGAAAGAAAATTTTGCTGCTAACAAATCATAGTATTCTTACAAACTTCTTCAACCAGTCTAGCTGAAACGCTCAACGGACCAAACGGAAAACCTTCTTAAGTGAATTTGAATTTGAGATGAAAGATTTAAAAGGAAAAGAAAACCACATGGCCGATGCACTGAGCAGAAAGTTACATTGTATCTATGAGGTCCAAATGAGCCAAGTGAGTTCAAATATTCTTGAAATCATAAAGGAAGCAGTAAGCAGAGACCCGGAATATACTTTCCTTTGGAAACATACAAAAGAAGCTCTGTTGAAAAAGGAAAAATGAGAATTTGAAATAAATTCTAATAACCTCCTTACTTTTGAGGACACAATTTACATTCCTAACCAAGATTCGGTTAAACTATTAATATTGGATGAGTTTCATAGGAAACCTTGTGCTGGCCACCTAGGTTACTAGGAAAATGTTTTCAATCATCAAAAAAGTGTACTTTTGGCCCAGATTGAGGAAGGATATTGGAGAATATTTGTCCAAATGTTTTGAGTGTCAACTAGTGAAGGCTAAACACCAACATTCCATTGGATTTTTACAACCATTGCCCATTCCAGAATGAAAATGGGAGAACATATCTTTAGACTTCATCACTATTTTACCCCGTACAAGGAAGCAACATGACTCAATTATGGTGGAAGTAGACAAATTGAGTAAAACATCTCACTTCATACTTGTGAAATCCACATACAAAACTGTCGAAATCGCAGAAATATTTATGGATATTTTTCATTTACATTGGATACCCAAAATGGTGATTTCAAATAATGACGTGAAATTTACATCCACCTTCTGGAAAACTCTTTTTGCAGGATTAGGTACTTAGATCCAGTTTAGTACTACCTACCACCCCCAAACAGATGGACAGACCAAACAGGTAAATAAGGTGTTGGAAGACATGCTACACACGTTTGTGATGCAGCAACCACACAAGTGGGAGGATTACCTCCATCTAGTGCAATTTTCATATAATAATGGATATCACAAATCGCTAGGCATGAGCCTTCGAGGTGTTGTATGGGAGAAGGTGCAGAGTACCCATAGATTGGAAAAATTCGGTTAATAAGTTAACAATGGGTCCTAATATGCTAGCAAAAATGGAGGAGGCTGTCAAGAAAGTTCGACAAAATTTAAGAGTGGCCCAAGATAGACAAAAGGTGTATGTAGATAAAAAGAGGACATATGGGGAATTTCAACTAGGCAATCACATTTATCTAAGAGTGAAGCCCCGCAAAAGTTCCTTACAGTGGCAGGGTTGTGCTAAATTAGTGCCCTGATACTGCGGGCCCTTTCAAGTCTTGGAACGAGTTGGACCGGTGGCCTATAGTCTTGCGCTACCAAGCCACATTCAGGTTCACAATGTATTTCGCATATCTTTACTAAAGAAATATGTGTATAACCCTCAACACATTATTGATTGGGAAAATATTCAGGTAAATGGTTTAGTGGATATAAGACTGGATATATTGTCTTTTTTTTAAGGAAGTAATTGAGAGTTGTTTCTATGGTGCAAGTTGAAATAGAAGGAGAGTTCTTGGGAGAACCTCTTCGTATTCTCGATCAATGGGAAACCAACTTGCGGAAGCAAGCCATCACCCAGGTTAAACTGCAATGGAAGCACTTTGTCCTAGAAGAGGCCACTTGGGAAGAGGAGGAATTTACGTGGAAAGCTTATCTAGCATTGTTTTCTAAAAATAGAGAGAACACCAAGGATGATGTTCCTCATATCGGGGGGAGGAAGATGTAACACCCCAAGTTGCATAAAAATTACTCAGACTACTTAATTGATTTTTACTAAATATTATTTTAAGTTTTATTACATTTTGATGTTAAATATTAACTGACTGAGGCTAGGTTACCAAGAAACATACAATGAGATTACCTAAATTATTATTAGTATTGCTTTAAAAAAGAATAAAAACTATTGTGTTTAATTAAAAGAAATGAATTCCAAGAAACAGTTACCCTCTGCCTAAGAAGGGAAATATGGAGAACAGAAGAGGAGAAAAATACTATCCTAAAGCTGGGTGGAACAAACCAGTGGGAAGGTTGCTCAACACAGTCAATAAGAGAGTACAAATATTGAGGCTAGATGGGAGTCCTGAGGCCCATAGTACTAACTGTAATTGGACAAAATCCAGTGTGAAAGACAAAACATGCTCGGGGGAGAGTCTGGACGTCATTGCTAGACTCGTGGCTGGGAGGAGATACCTTCCAAATACATTTCCATTATAGGTTAACAAATGAATTAAGTTAGAAAGGTTCTAAAGATTTATTACTATATTGCAAATATGATTACTTGACTTACATGATTAACAGATGATTAGTGTAAAGATTTTATGCTAGACTGTAGATATTATTATGTGAATTGCAAGTAAAAAAATAAGTAACATAGAAGGCTTACTACTAAACTAATAGCCATGGATTTTATTAAATGCTCAATAAATAATGGATAAACTAAACGATTAAAACCGAATTATTTGTTTACAGAATAGGAAAATAAGATAAATTCTAAAGCAGTATCACCAATGATATACTGATATAGATCCTAGAATACATTCCTATGAATATAACTTATCAATAAAACAAAGGAAAGCATAAATAGCTTTTTGGACGATATGTACAGTAATCATACAGTCTAGTGGAATAGAAAGATTAACATTTGTCCAAATATGAAACGATTTTCCAATCTGAGTTAAGCAAACAGTTAACACAAAATGGCAGTGAAACACTTATCATTGCAGGTCTTTACAATGAATAAAAGCTATATAACAAACTGTAGGTAACACTACAAGAACCTTTAATAAGAAATTATCACTTTTAAGTAAATACAATGCCTCTATCAACCATGTTGCAGAACATCGATGTGCAGGAAAGGTGAGAATGATGTAAACATTCATATTACACGATTAAAATGAAAAAGCATGTATTGCTAATCAAATATAGAAACTATGAAGAATTTGATGCCATCAGTATAGTTGATTGGAGGCATGCTTGGCCTCTCCTTAAATTAATTGAGAAAGTTATTACAACACATACCACAAAGCAAAATGGAAATAGATTCTTAGAAACCCACTGCTAGCAATCGCTGAGCGTAGTTATTCATTCCTCAAAACTTACATTTCAAAAGGGAATTTTTGATAGCCAAAGCTTGTCGAATATCTAGAAATAAAATTTAAAGAACCTATTCTTATAATTAATAACCTAAATTCGCTTATAAGGGGAAAAGCCTCAACATAAAACCCTTAAACGATTTAAGTCCAGAACAATAATCAAAAGAATTAGCTCCAACCTAGAAATCAACCAGAATTCGGTAAGCTCTTATTAGTTTAATGGCTGTAGTCATGATCAATATACCTCCTGAAAAGTTTCTTATCTGTAAACAGAGGTTGCGAGTATGTTAAAGCTAGTGGAGGTAAAACCCTTGTTCATTTATATAAATGGAATAATAACCAAGGAAGAGTCTTACCTAAATCAAAGTCATGGACTCGGTGAGTTTCCTACCTGTAAAGAAAGATGAGACTCAGTTACAAAATGAGAGATTAATGCAAGAAAAAAGACTAGAAGGAAAACCCTTTATGAGTTAGAGACGGAGATAGGACTGTCGCCCTGAATTTATCACTGTGGACATATACCTGGTTCTGATGACCCTTGCTGCTTTTTTCCTTCCGCCATATTCGAAGCTTCATGGGCCATTCCTGCATAATGGCGAAAGACCATTAGAATAGGTTTAAAGCTGCAACCCAATCAAGAATAGACCTTCAAGCCCGAGTAATGGAAGTTCAACATTTTCTCCACTGTAAGGCATACCTATTCTGTGGGTTCAACAACCTCCATTGTTTCAACCATTGGAGCATACTATAACTGGTTGGTTACTTCTCATCGCAAAGCAGCACGAGACAAAGGAGAAACTACAACAATGATATCTCCAAGATTTGGGCGTGAAGAATCGGTTAGAGGGATAAACCCTACCTATGCCTCACCGTCAGATCGAGGACTTAAGATAAATGGTGGAAAGTCGGAGCACATGGCATAATCAAACGAGAGTACTGACCCAAAGAACAGTTTCTCGCTGTGTGTTTCTAAGGACAAGTGCTTATATAGCATAGTACACCATGAATCAATGTGCATAATAAACTCAGAAGATCCCCAGCCGGATCTCCTCACTTGTCCATTAAATTAACACTTATTCGTATTCAAAAAATGTGTATGGTATTTATGTCATCTGTATTTCACCGTTGATCGATATATATATATATATATATATATATATATATATATATATATATATATAGATATATATATATATATATATCGCTGAATGGTTAGGTGCCAATGGTTTTGATATACGATTTCTTTTTTTTGTGTATTTCTTTTAAAGATTTATATAGAGTTTGTAGTTTAGTTGTTATGCATATGTATTAAACCCTCTGTGGGTTAAATAATTTTCCCACCCAGATACAACCAATATGTAGATAAGAAGTACCATGTCTTCGAGCTTCTTCCTGAAGATTTTTAGGATCTAAAAGGGAAATGGTTTGAATGGATTCGGCATTTTCTTGGATCTGAGAGACACATTCTTTAACAATGACTCTAGTTATAGCTTTCAAATGAAACATAGATAAATCACCATAAAGTTTTGATGGGCTTATGGAAGGTAGAGCCCATCGGGTTGATGGCTAACTTTCTATTAACTTTATTTCTGCAGAGTTAATCATTGAAGATGACGCACTATGAAACAAATTTCCATATCGGAATTATTTTCTCGTGTTTCTTATTTCTCAAGTTCTCTGAATGAAACAAATATTCTTCTAGGTTCCATGTTATCTTTTGAGAGAGTTTAAAAGATAAATACCCATATGAACCAAACGTTACTGGCTCTGATACCAATTTGTAGCAGGGGCTTCCTTCGAAGCTTGTTGTGCAATTTTGATGTCTTCTGTGATGAATACATGAACTCTTACATGAACTCGTACATGAACCTCTGGATCTTCACGCAATAATTCTCTTCAACGACCTCTTGCCAACATGAGAAAAACGTCCCTCAATCCTCGGTGAACCTCCGGCGAACCTCAGATGAACCTCTCCTCTCACATAATTAAAATAGCATAACAGAACATAAACTCATGTGGAACATTTTGAAAAAACTTCTCTCTTTTATTGATTTCAAAATATGAATTACAATGCCGAAAGATTTAGAGAAAATTCAATTTGAGATAGATTGCTCGGGCATTTACCGAATGTTATACCTTAAATTAAGATGCACTCTAAAGGCTACCTAGCCCTTTGCAGACTCTATCCTTGAACTTTTTGAAACAAACACAAAATCAAACTTAATGAGTTCTGCCACTTTAGGTTCTTACCAGGGTTGTTAGGCCCTTATACGCAGGCTTTTCAAACTCGACTCTAAGAGAGACTTTCTTCGTGAGGCAAGCAGATCAAAGACAAATGTTCATAGATGTAGAACATGAATATTATCTCAGACTTCAAACAACAACTCTCACTCTCAGACTCTCCAACCCCGAATTTCCCAATGAGCCTTACTTCTCTCTTTTTATAGGATGAGAAGGGGACAAACATCAGACAATCGTACTGAGATTCTAAGATATGTATCAAATCACACTAGAAGACAATTGTACTGAGATTCCGAGATGTGGACCAAATCACACCAAAAGTTGGAGAAGTGCTCAGAGTCAAAAAATCATAATTTTTACAAAGTAGAGATTATTCCAAATCCTATGGAAAAGATATTTGCAATGTGGTGATTTTTGTCATAAAATCCCACAAAAATCGGTTGCTATCAAAGTCAAGTGACAAGACATTATTGTACATTGTGGATTATTTTCAAGAGAAGCCCACGAGAACCCTTGGAGTCTTTTAAGTTATGTTCCCAATGGATTTGTATCAAGGAATCGACCATTATTATGATGGTATGCTCCACTAGTCTCCCATGCTTTTGTATAAATCCTTTGGACAATCATTGGTTTCCTGAAGATAATATGATGGTTCACTTTGGTTAAGACTAACCAATGATGATGTCCTCTTATGAAGTAGCCTAAAATGTGCTCATTAGTAAAAAAATTTAGATCCGCAATAGTCTTACAGGGAAGGTGAAAACACTCCATGCCATTCCACTCCATGCACTCCTGGGAATCACTTTGAAAGTCTCTTTCAAAGTACCTTGTATCCATAACAGTCTTATTTATGCCATACCATCTCCACCATTCCTGTAACCAAGTTGGTTGTAACAGTAACTCTGTAATGAAGATAGGTCCAAACTTTAATAATGTATAATGTATTTTTTATCTTTCTTCTTTACATAAGAGATCCCACCAGAGATCTTTATAGCCCTAGAAATTATAGACAGTGTTAGGAAATACAAAGCTTGGCTCCTTTTATGGCCACATTATTCTTGCAGGATGTTCAGGATATCTGGTTCTATTGATAGTATAATATTTATGAAAATTTTTGGTTCTATTGCTTCCCTCATTCCATATCAGACTGGTATCATGAAAGCTTTGCCTTAATGATTCACCTGCAAGATCAAAATGCATCATTGAATTCTTATACACCATATCATGTATCCAAGTTCTGGACTTAGGGTAAATATTTCTTTCTGGCACAAGGTGTTGTAAGTCCTAATGAGGCTGTAGATTTGCATCCATAACTTTGGTGTTTCTTAATTGCCAAGTGGGTTTCCATTTTTTAGCATAGATTGGCCATGAGGTGTTGTTTGGGATATTTCTAAGTTCTTCTTGTTGTGTTTTAGGGTCCCATTTAGTGAAAATAACCATTAGATGATTTTCTTTTTTCAGATACTCCCTACTCAAAAAATCTAGTAGAAAATTTCTTTCTCCCTTTATATGCTCGACATCAAAATCAAAATTTGCAAACAAATCTTGCCATCTAGAAAACTTGGATTCTCTAGGCTTTTTGATGTCTTTTGCTAACACTTTGCTTAAATAAGAAGCATCAATCTTGAGAAGAAACATTTTATGTGTGAGGTTGATGTCAAATTTGTCTATACAATTCCATGCAACTTTTACCTCTTTTACAATCGTAGAATAGTTTTGTTCTGCTTGGTTCCACGTGCCTAAAGAAAAATGTATAACTTGTTCTTCTCCTTCTTTAGTTTTCTTGAGAATACCTCCCCATCCAATTTTGTTGGCGTCACTTTCTGCAAATTTTGGCAAATCCTCATTTGCAAGGTAGAGAATAGGTAAAGTTTTTATCTTAGATTTTATTTTTCTAATGGCATTAGTATGCTCTGAAGTCCAAGGCGTTGGATCTTTTTTCAATATTTGATTTAACGATTCTCTTTCATGGGAACATTCTTCACAGAAATTGTTGACGTAGTTCAAACAGCCTAGGAATCTCTGCAAATGTTTTTTATTTGTGACCATATCTGGAAATTTATCAGCAAATTCAAGTGCATGCTTTTGTAATGTAATTTGGCCATCCTCAATAGTATGTCCTAGGAATTTGATCTTTGTCTCAAACAATTCCATTTTCTGCTTACTTAGTATAAGCCCACTTCTCTTAACTTCCTGTGAAAAAATTTATACATGTTTGAAATGTTCTTCTATAGATTTAGAGAAGATTAACACATCATCAATATATACAATGAGCCAATCAAAGTATGGCTTGAAAACTTGGTCCATAACCTTTTGAAATTTGGATGGTGCAAGTTTTAGGACAAAGGGCATAACATTCCACTCATAATGACCAATAGGAATGTTGAAGGTAGTTTTGAATCTATCTTCTTCTTTTACCGCAACCTGCCAAAACCCATATTTCATATCAAATTTGGAGAAAACTTTAGCTCATGCTATTCGGCTTATTAGGCTTCCTTTGTGGGGAATAGGATATCTATCATCTGCTAGTACAAAATTTAGAGTTTTGTAATTTATGACTAATCTGGGAACACCTCTAATATGTTTTGAGTGTTTATTTACATAGAACCCATAGTAGTTCCAAGGACTGCTAGATTCTCTGATCAATCCTCTTTTTAAGAGATATGAGATTTCCTTTTGGCACAAATTTCTATACTCATTGTTCATAGGTATGGCTTGGCTCTTGCATGATTTTCCATCATATTCTTGTTTGAATGGAAATGAAACTCTGTGTTGCTTTCTATGCCAAAAATCATTTGGGTTTTCAGAACAACAATATTTTTCTAATTGCTCTCTGAGTTCTGAGATTTTTTGTTGTACCTTTGGGGACTGTAGCTGTTCTTTTATTCTGAGAGAGGACTTGTAGCCTTTTAATTCTCCTAGTTTTCTTTCTTTTAAATTAACTTCTTGCATAGTCTGAACCATGATGGATATTCTTGGTGTTGAAATATAAGGCAATGTGATGGTTTGTAAGAAACCTTTGTTATCAAGAACAGATATAAAATAAATATCTTTTCCATCCTGTAATCTAGTAGATCCATGGGGTTCAAGAGCAACAAGAAAAATATTGCCTAAAATACAGTCAATTGGAATATTTCCGACTGCAAACTTCATTTTCATACAATATCTTGAAAAACAAAGAGTTGCACTAGAGACTTCATATTGAAAATCCTGTGTACCTAGCTCAGTGACTTACCTATATGCAGGTGTCCAGTGTTTCACTGGGATCACTTTTTTGTTTAAAACATTTATGTCTGCACCCGAATCTATTAATGTTCTGAGAGTGAAGTTTTCTCCATGTATATTAACATTTAATAGTACATGGTGTTGCTGATATTGAATGGTCATGATATTTATATTGCCAAACCCTATGCCACTATTTTTCATATCTTCAAAAATCTCAACATTAGGGGTTTCTGTGAGTTCTTGCCATTTTCTCTTTTCTATCCGAGAGATTTTTGCTTTTAGCTCAACTATTTCCTTTTTTAAATGATGAATCTCATGACCGAATTCTCCTAGAGTTAAAGACCTTGGTTTTGTATGTTGTTGGTTTCTTTGAAACGATTTTGTGTTTTTCTCATAAGAAGCATCAACAAATAGTTCTTTAGAAATATTACCGGTTGAGGTATTGCCAAGATCTCTATGTCTGATCTACAAAAAAGTTTCTAGAAGTTTTTCTTTCATTTCTCCTTCTATAGGCATCTTGATGCCTGCTAGAACTTTTGATTCATCATCATCAATAGTGTGTGCCATACACACTTTCTCTTTGGATGGTACCTTTTATGTTTCTATTTTTGAGCTAAAGTCTGAGTCTGTCTCAGAAGGGTTGTAGCTACACTCATCAATATATGTGCAATTGCACTGTGAACATTCACATGTTCTTCACTATGTTCAGACTCAAATAAACTCGAATAAGATGATTCTGATGAACTGCAACAATTTTTCTTCATCAGGTATACTTCTTCCTTGAAGTGGATTCTAGGTCACCTAGAGGAATATTCTTGTGTATTTTTGCCTCTATTTTCTCTTGACTCTCTTCCTTGAGGACATTTGTTTGGAGTATGTCCAATATATCCTCATAATCAATAGATAATCATATTTTTTCTTTGATACTTAAGATGGATATCTTTGGGATCATAGTAGTGTGTTCTGGGCACTATTTTATATGATCCTTTCTTGTGCCTATTTGACTTATGAGGATGACTTTTAGTCGACTGTTTATGACATTTCTTCTGGGATTTCTTAGGTTTTCTTCTTTACACAATTGGATCATCAATAATCAATCCATATTTACTATAGATGGATTTTTTGTTAGGTAGCCTGGACATCTTTTTTAACGGCTTATTGACTTTAATGTTGGTGCAAAGTCCTACCAAGGATTTTGTTATGTTGCAGTATATCTCTCCCCATGTATAGTTTTCAAAAGAAGTTTGGAACACTTGTTGTTGTTTGATGTATTCAAAAAATTTGGAGGGTAATGCTGCTAAATATACTTGTTTCCACAGGTCATTCTGACTTTCTTTTACTTCATAAATTCTCTATGTCCAATCTATGTGGAAATCTTCACATTGGGACATTTTCTTACATTTGATATTCATCACCATCATCTCATGTTTATTTTCAATTTCTATTGTTCCTCCACATCAATGTTCTAGGATGAAGGAGGTTAATGATCCAATCATATTATTTTGGGGGTCACCATTTTCATTGTGGATAACATCTCCAGCTTCATCCTTAGCAAATTTTTCTTCCATTTTTGCAAGTAATTTAGGGGAATATTCTACTTCCCACCATCTCTGTAGGGTACCTATAAAGCACTGGATGAGAGTTTTGCAGGATTCAATTTTAGATTTTCCTCTCGTGTTGCTTGCACATGATCGTTTGGGGAAGGTTGCTTGTCTCAGATCTGTTGTTTAGGATGCTTTGACTCTAATTTAAAGTATGTTCGAATGCTCCACTGCTTCTTATTATCTGAAAGTCTCATATGATTTATCTCTATTAAACGGTCACCCTCTCTTGGTACCAGAGCCACACCCCTTCCTTGAGCGAAATACATTCTATAGACAAAATCTGAAGAAAGCCAGGAAGCCTTCAAAAAGCATCTTTGTTTTACATTGTGCTGAGTAGATAAAAGCTCCTTCAGTCGACTTCTGGAATAGAATTGTATCAGTTCAACATGGCCAATTTCTTGAGATCCTTTTCTACCATTGATAAGAAGTTTGTATCTGAAGTAGAAAATAGATCCCTTGAGATAGAAATAGAAGAACATGAAAAGATAGAAGACCCTGAGAACTGGAATCCTCCTCCATTGAATACCAAAGAAATTTATCCAGTTCCGACATTGTTCAAACTGTCAAAGAAGGCCTATTTTAAAGAAGTTGAACTAAAAGTCAGAATTAAAGGTCCATCTGTACAAATTATAGGTTTAAATATGTTTTCTGAAGATGAAATAAGAAAGTTCAGAAAGTATCATGCTGAAAAGAAGTTCTTTTATTTGCACTTTGGGGGGATTAGAATCGGTTTAGCCCCATTGTTTCGCCATGGTTTAAATACTCCATGTATAGCAGAACTCTTTGATACAAGGCACAATATATATGACCATGCCCGTATAGGAACCATTCATGGAAATCTTTCTTCGGGATGTCAACATGGAACAATCTACCCTGATTATGCAATCAGTCTAACTGATGTCCATCTTAAAGATTGTTGGAAAGCCTTGATTGGAGTGCAAGGTCTAAATATGGTTGATGATAGTGAATACTTGTCTGTGATAGTCCAGACCTCTTTTCATTTAACTAATACAGTACATCCTAAGTTAAAGCAGCCGATGTTAAAGGATTGTGTTGCAGTAGGAGTAGGAAATGCACAGATTGAAGGTGTGCATTATGACAAAGAAGCCCTACCAAATGACTGGTACATTCAATATAAGTCTCTGGCCTCAGAAAGTCCAAACAATAAACTAAATAGAATGGTTGTATCAGATGGTTGTGTTAAAATCATTCCTAGCCAACCCAGAATACCAAGGCCAATAATCTTGCCAGAAAAACATGTGTTACCAGCCGAAAATGAACCAATCCAGAATAGTGGGAGAAGATCATTTTATCGTCATATTCCCTTACCAGAAGAACCTAGTTCTTCCATCAGTACACCATTGGCTACAAACTAGTTGTATATACCAGAGGAGAAACCCTTTTTTGCTGTAAATAAGATGTTTAGAACTTATGTAAATACTTATCCGCTAGTTGAATAATTTCAGTATGCAAATCATAGATTTGTTAAAGGAGGAAAGTGGCCACCCAAAACAAAGTTTTGTACTTCTTCATCCAATACTAGACAGCCAGCCACAAGAGCTGACTGTGCCCCATTGTTAGAACATAATTCTCAGAATCCAAATGATTTGGACCAAGTATATCAGATAGGAACTATCTAACCACTTGGTGTGCTCATGTCGAAGATGTTCTAGATGATATAGGACAACAAGCTGATCTGATCAATTCCAATCTCAAATTGCTTTATGAATAACAGCAATCAGAGAAGCGAGAAAAAGAGGAAAGGAGAAGAAGGAGACAAAAGAAAAAGGCCAAAGAAGTTCCAAAATTTAATATAGATATGTCTGCTCCCATTTATTGGGATTTAGAGGAAGAAGAAGAGGAAGCTAAAGGAGAAACAACTGCAAACAGTGCAGGAGAAGGTACTTCCAAAGACACTAGAAAATTAACCAGTGAATCCAGAACATTTAAAGCTGATAAACCTTTTGAGTCTAAAAAGGAAGTAATGACATTAGAGAAAGCTGCCTCTAAATTTCCATCTTTTATTTTGCCATCCATAAACAATCAGAACAAAGCACATGTTCTGAAAGAAGTAAATAAATATCCAAGAGTAGAAGAAGACCTGTATGCAGCCAATACTAGTGGCTATATTCTAGATCTTGATAATTCTTCAAACCCTGGAGAATCAATCAGAATCTGGATAGGAGCATTATATCAGATGCAGGTTACTACAAGATTGGATAATGTGTCCATCATGGTCCTTGCAGAAAAAGGAATGACTGGAATAGTCTATGATTGGTGGATGGGACCATCTGAAGAAGAAAGAAGAGCCGTCATGGAAGCTGGACTGATTACACTATAAATATTGTTAAAAACACAGTTTGTACCAGAACCAGTTGATGAGAAGAAGCAAATCATAACTGATCTTAGCCGTATGGAATTAAAAGATTTGAAGTATCTCGATCAATTTAGCAAAGACTTCATGGCTAAGGTATTTAAAGCTAGTCTCTCCAATGATGTAGCTCAGAAAATTTCATTTTTATCAAAATTACCAGGCATCCTAGGAGACCTCGTCATGAAAGATCTAGATGTACAGAGTAAAAAGGTTGATCTTCTATTTAGAGTTACAGAAAAGGTTAAATACTTATGTTGGCAGAAGAAAGCACATGACATCACACCCAGTTCTGATGTCTGTAAAATCATGCTACCATGGACACCGTTTAGAAAGAAGAAGAAAACAAAAAGGTATGGTAGATTCAAGCCCAAAAGAGTCTCTAATCCTAGAAAGCCTTTTAGAAGATATAAATTCTTGAAGAAAAGAACAAAACCAAGAAACAACAACTGTTGTTTCATCTGTAAAAAAGAAGGACACTTTGCAAGAAAATGCCCACAGAACTCATCCAGTAAGCTAAAAGCATGTATAGATATAGAAGAATTTCAGGATGATTGGTCAGTTGTAGATTCAGAAGATGATGTTTCAGATGTATATATTTTAACTGAAATATCAGATGTAGAAGAAATAGAAGAAAATGTACAAAAAATGAATTTTTGTCCATCATGTTCTGAAGATGATTTCTCAGAAGAAAAGCATTACAGTGATGAAGAGAGTGAAAGTGATTTTGATGTCACAAGTGAAACATCAGAAGACTCAGATGATGAATCTGTAAGTGCAGTATTAGTGTCAGTCAGCCAAGCTAAGCAACCCATGCTACCTTTTCCAGAAATTAATGTTTTTTGTCCATTTGAAAAAAAAGATCACAACCTCATCTAGTTTTCCACTACTAGAGATTAAAAGGACATAAGAGAATACATTTTTGAAAAAGATAGTCAAAACAAATAGCCTCATATACATCCCGATACAAGTACAGGTAGGAAAATAATGGATATCTGTAGATGCATTTGTTGATACCGGTGGTTCAAACGATTTGGCTAGACCATCTTTATTCAAATCTTTGTGGAAACCACTGAAGAATATTCTTGTTTCAGAAACAATTGGAGTATCTGTTAGCTTGACACATTATGTAGACAACATTCCTTTAAAAGTTGGGGGGAGTATTGTAAAAAATTCTGCAATTCAGCATTTTGATCCCTTAGCCAGTTTAATGTTGGGAATGCCATTTATAAATTTTATGCTTCCAGTTACAATCAGCCAAGATAAGCTGATTATAAATTTGAAAAAGAAAGCTATCTCTGTTCCTAGATTATTTATTGCAAATTCAGAAGCAAGGCATGAGAATAGTCAGAAAAGAGTTGGAGCCAGAAAGCCACAGAAGGATTCTGATGACTGGGAAGAAGTCCTGCAATTTTATGAAAAAAGAGCAGAATCTAAGACAAAGAAATTGGCTTGCATTGATCCCAACTGGTCTACAGAACAAGGTGATATCTATCAAAGACTTCTAAAGAGTTGCTCGGACAACCCACAACAGTTTTGGGAAACAGAGAGTCCGATGCAAGAGATCATAACCTTGCATGACAATGGAGTCAAAGGTAAGATGATTCCCTGCACCCTAGCAGATGAGTAGGAAATAAAGAATCAGACAAAAGAACTGTTACAAATGCAGCTCATCGAGCTGAGCGAGTCCCATTATTCTTTCTCAGCTTTCCTTGTGAGGAATCACTTTGAGATAGTCAGGGGTAAGCCAAGAATGGTAATAAATTATAAGCCCCTTAATGCCACTACCTAGAGCTTCAATTATCCATTGCCAAGACCTGAAACAATCATGCAAAAAGCCCAGCACAACAAGGTGTTTAGTAAGTTTGATATGAAGTCAGGATATTATCAGATTCAGATCCAGCCAGAAGACCGGCATAAAACTGCCTTTATTTGCCTAGCCGGATTTTACCAATGGAAGGTTGTTCCGTTTGGATTGAAAAATGCCCCTGCATTCTTCCAGCGAAGAATGGATTTTATTTTTGCAAAATATGATTTCATTGTAACATACATAGATGATATTCTTATTCATAGTCCAGATGTACATACTCATCTAAAGCATTTAGAAATATTTTTGAAGGAAGTTCAACAACACGGGATAGTCCTATCAGAAAGAAAAATGTCTCTTTTTCAGGATAGTGTTGATTTTTTAGCAATTAATGTTGTCAATGGTGCAATCCAAATGCAACCTCATGTCTTGACAAAATTAACACAGTTTCTTGATGAATTGAAGGACACCAAGACCATTCAGAGATTTTTGGGAGTTCTGAATTATCTTCACAAATATATTCCAAATTTGAAAGAAAAGACAACGCCAATTAGAAGACATCTCAAACAGGGATGGTCACAAGAAGCAATAGAAGTTGTTAAACAATTGAAAGAAGAATGTCATCACCTGCAAAGCTTCATCCTCCAGGTGATGGTTTACTCATTCTGCAAACTGACGCTTCTTTAGATTTTTGGGCAATTGTTCTATTAGAACAAAGAAAAGATAGTGAAGGTAAAAGTGAAGAAAAACTTTGTGCATATGCTTCTAGAGAATTCACACCAAGCCAGAAAAATTATTTCATAACCGAAAAGGAAACTTTGGCTATCTTTAACAGGATTCAGCGATTTGAGGTATATCTTACTCCCGTAAAGTTTCTAATCAGAACAGACTCCAGAAATTTCAAGTATTTTTTATCTGCCAAAATATCAAGGCAAATTGCTAAGGGAAGAATTCTAGCCTGGCAGATCTGGTTCCAACAATTCAAATTTGAAGTTGAGTGGATTCTAGGGATTCTAATTTCTTTGATAGACTCATTAACCAGAGACATGAATAAAGCATTAATAACTTGTACAGGTTCATTTTTTGATATTCCAGGCAAAAGTCCCAGGAAGACAGTTTTGCTACTTTTGTAGATAGATTCAGAATTTTTGAAAGTCATGAGTCTCATCTTGCATATCAAATTAAAAAAGTAGTCAAAATGAGGTTAAGAAGAAATACTTGGATAAGAAAATGCCAAGCATGGCAGTCCAAGAATTTGGGTGTTTCTCTGGGCCTAGATGACACTTTGGTAAAAGTCTTTCCTTTGCCAAATATGAAGGTGAAACTCTTTTTCAGGAGTTTATCTGACTTATTGTCTAGTGTATACATTGATGAAATGATCTGGACATTAAAAATTTTAAATTATTATCAGATCATTGGAGGAATTGATTTTGCCCTCAGTATCTATACAAGAGCAAAATTAATGGATCTTGAAGAGATTCCGATCAAAAAGGAATTGGAAAATTTTATTGTGTCTCTAAAGATCCCTGATATTTTTGAAGAATTAGAAGCCTCGTTCTTGCAGAGATATGATGAAAATTATGCAGTAGGTGACACTTTCCCTCAGTACGAGATATTCGAAGGATTTGCTGATTGGGAAATTAAAGGAGGTTTCTGCAGAAAAAAGCCGACTACCACAGTATCCCAGTGCATTCAAAGAACATTGTAGTATCTTAGAACTTTCACTTTCCCATGGGATTTTCATAGTTTGAGATTAAGAGAAAGCATTGATCCAAATCCATTCACCCAAGTATTCAGCCATGAAAGAATTGGAGAAATAGAAACCAGCAATAATCAGGAGATGATCAAGCAACATGTAGATTGGTTTCCTGAGTTTGGTAACTTGAAGTTAGTAGAAAAACTCCATATTATTAATAAAATGAATGACTTACAAGGAGAACCTAAAGCTTTAAAATTTGTTATTAATCAAAAGGCTTTAGTCACTATAATTGCTAGATCTCCTAACTAGAATAATAATGTCATTCATATTATCAGTCTGATGATATCTAAAAGAATCTGCACGTCAATCATCTTTGAGCAAGGATGGCAACATAAAGATTTCATGAGCAATAATTGCAGATCATGGGTTCAACATGCTATAGAGGGCTCCACAAATATGTTCCAGATCTTTAAGTGGGAACTATTGGATGGCATTGAGCTGGCAGTTCAGAGATCGCCTGCAGTCCGGAATGTATATAAAGATTCTTTTCTTGACATAGAAGTAAGTGCTTTACATTTTCTAAACAAGTGGGAAAAATAGGAAGCCATGTTTACACCTCAGCAACCGGGTATCCACTAGATAAAGACGAACAAGGAAAATGGAGAATCATCCAAAGCAGCATCTCAAAGGACAATAATAGACGCCAAAGGAAAAGATGAACTGACAGATGCCCACGACCCAGAAGCAGATATCGACGAAGAATACAATCGACTAATAGACCGCCACTATCAAAGGATTCTTGATGAGTACAAGCCATCTCCGGAATCATCAGAAGAAGACGTTTGTGATAGGAGTCTGATGGGACCCTGGTAGAATCTTTGCTAGCAATGTGATAATGTGGTCACATCTTGTAGCAGGAATCTTTGTACTGGAAAAGATTGAGTAGACACCGTCGGTGAAGGAAATACCGACAAGACCCTCAATAATTTCCACTTTTACATCATTGCTTAAATAGACTTAGGTTAGTTAGTAGGTTATTTAAGAAAGAGTCCGCAGATTTTCAAGGCATCGCTTGACAGAGCATTGCTTGAGAGAACTCTGAGATCTTTGTAATCAGTTGTGTGTATTCTGCTTGTTTTATTAATATTGAAGCCTATTGGGCCGCCTGTCTGAGGACAATTTCGCTATCCAAAAGTACCTTGAGCTGTAAGGCGCTGGAGTTTTGAAGACCTGTGGAGAGAGGTCATGTTGCTCGCGCATGATCGGTTGAGGAAGGTTGCTTGTTTCAGATCTGTTGTTTAGAAAGCTTCGACTTTAATTTAAAGTAAGTTCGAATGCTCCACTACTTCTTATTATCTGAAAGTCTCATATGATTTGTCTCTGTTAAATGGTCACCCTCTCTTGCTCATACACATAAGCTTATATGCAGTGTACATTTGGTCAATCATTTGTCTGATTTGACCAGCACTCAAGCCATCAATATTCCATTCTTTATAAGATCTAGACTGGAAGGTATGAGCTTTTGGCATCTTTCCCTTGCCATCGAGGTTAGGAGCTAGATATCTAGTGAATTGACTTCAAAGGTTCATATATAGGCAAAATATGTTGTCCTGAGGATCCTTGCTCTTCTTCTTTGGTCATGGTCACTGTGAAAAGACAATAAGATTCACTAAAAGATTCTTTGGTGCCAGTTTGTTGCTTTTGTTTTTCTTGAGGAAATAGAAATGAAAACCTTTCTACAGGTTTTATGGCATGGTGAATGGGTACATGGTGGCTAAACAACATGGAGGTAGGGATATCATTTTCTTTGGGAGATATTGCAAGTTGCTCAATTTTTTAGATAGTTTACCCATAAGAGTCTGAGTAGATTCGAACTCATAATATACATTTCACTCCATGATTTCAATTTTTGTTGTTGATTCTCTGACAAAACCTTTTAACACAGAAACTGAAAGGTTGACATCATTCAAAGTTTTATTTACACTATGTACAACGACTGGTAGTGAGTCAAAACATTTCTTTTGTTCAAAAGTTTTTACCATAGTCATCTCTAGCCCTTTAATTGTTGTATTTGTCCAGTTTATTTGTCCACTGGTATTTTGGATCCTTCCATCTATTCCTAGGGCTAAATCATCTTTTAATACTAAAGGAATGGTTTTGGCTGAGTTTCTAGTTTCTCCTAGCATGATTCCCTTGTATGGAGGGAATGTGGTATTTGTTTCTAACTTGCTTCCATCATAAGTTTTCCATAAATGTTTTTGTGTAGATGAAGTTTCTGCATCTGCCACATGTACTTCTGGTTGTGCCTTTAATTTCTTCCAGAACTAAAAAGAAATACATGAGTTTGATTCTTCCATATACTTTTTCCATTAGAGAGAAAGAGAATATTTTTCATCAACAGATGTGCTGAGACTAATTATTTGGATTCAAGATGTGTATAGAGATCCCAATTTAGCATGTTCTTCATCCAATCTCTATTAATATTATGTTTGTGACACCCATCCATGAGGGAGAAGAATTTGTACATTTCTGGAATTGATGGCTTTTTGGAGTGTAGTGGAATAGGATTTTGAAATCTTGAAGATGGAATGAGACTGTCTAGTCTATGAAGATATCCCAAGCCATATTTTGGCATCCCGGTGGTCTCATATTGCTAAACATTTCAGTGAGATGGGGGTCTTCATTCTTTAGAGTGGGTAATTCATGAATCATTAGGACAATGTCATGAGGAAATGGAATGTCAGAGAATTTTGGATTTGGACGTAAATTTGTAGTAATAGTAGAAGGGGTCTCTCCAATCCTGAGATTATGATTTTTGTGGAGAACACGATCTGTGAGAGATTGTAAGAAAACTATTGTTTGGAAATCAGGGCATTTTACTTCGAGAGTGGAAAAATGTAATAACTGAGCAAGTTCAAATAAATCAAAATGTGAGAAGCTTACAGATGGAATATTTACATATGTCGAAGTAAATGGATGACATGAAATATGATCTGAGCTTATATGGTATTTTTTGGCTTGAAAAGCTTCTTTTATTCTTTTGCAATCCAAAGTATATCTTCTAGGGAAGGACAAAGTAGCTTTAGCTAATCCTTCTTGTATTTGAGTAGTCGTGATACTTTGAACTTTGGGTAACCGTGGTAGACCTACTACCCAATTTTTAGGAATTTCCATTTGATGGTCTCATGCTCAATTTTTTTATTGTGAGAATTAGTGATTACGAGGGTACTGGATTTTGACTCTTGACTGGGTGTATGCAGAATGACTAGATATAATGTGTTGGTGTGCCTAAAACACCCTCTAGTATGAACTGCAATCTTTTTCCTTTTTCTTTTCATATAAAAACCAATAGTTTTGATTTGCAATTGGAGGATGTCCTTAATGTGTTCTTCATACACATATACTAAGAAATTTGGGTGGCAATCAAACCATACATGACCATTTGATAAAGGAGTCACAATACCACCAATTAATGAATCAATATATCTGTTATGCGTGAGATCTCTGATAGTAGCCAACACATATGTATTAAGCCCTCTATGGGTTAAAGAAATTATTTAATTATTGAGGATCGATGTAATAGTTTTGCTTGGGCCATTGTAGCAGCAAAGGTTGCCATGCACGCAATCACATAATTTGTTTTAACCATACGCTTCATCGCAATTCCCAAAAAGGCACCACATTTTGCAACGCAATGTCATCCTATTAATGTATAAAATTATATACCTTGTAAAATAGTGATTGATGACTATCTAAACAATGACCCAAAGTTGATTGGGTGACACTTGTGCTCCACATTGAATGCCAATGCTATGCGATATTGTTGACACCTAATCCTTGTGATTGGGTGAATTTATGTAAATAGATAAATAGGAAATATGAACAGTCATCGGGAGACGAACTGAACAGTCTCTCCCTCATGTATATAATGAAGACCTACCTGATGGAATAGAATAGTCGAATCATTTTTGCCTTATGGAGTTACTGTCTGGCCTGACATGGTATCAGAGCCAACTCCTTTTTTTAGCTCTTATGTCCCTTGTAACTCCCTAGTCTTCTCTCCATATAGCTGAACTGCTCCTCCATATGATTAGCTGTTCCTGACATGGTAGCTGCCCCCTCCACTGTCGCTGCCAGGTCTAAACGCTGCTTTAAAAATTTCATAAAAGGTACTGTCCACCGCTGTCCATATTATCCATACTACCCCACTGTCCAGCGCAGTCCATGCTGTCCATACTGTCCATGTGCGTTAATTTTTTTTTTGAAGGGCCTGCAATTTTGTTTCTCCATTTTCCTTGTTGTGGCAATCTGCACTGATTCACATCAAGCATTTCAAAACCCATTCAGACCACATCCTTTCATTGCCTCTCGGTCCTATCTCCCAGTTGCCTCATCAATTCCGATTTTTGACAGCTCTATGCTGTAGAGAAAGTATTGTTTTCTGTTGGGTATCTGTTAAATTTAGAATTTTTGGATAAAACCGCGCATTCAGAGTAGAGTTATGTGAAAAGATCATATCAATTGAGGTGCAGGAATGGAGCCGGTGAGTTCTATCAAGGAAGAAGTGATTGATGAATGCTTCCTTTGGCCCAAAAACATATGAAGCTCGACCCCTCGCGTGACCGCCAAGAGCATTCTATCAGCGGCGACGACCCCTCGTAATAGGCCGATATTGAAGGAACCGGCCACTGAAAGCGGCCTTCTGCCATGGTGATGAGCTAAGGTTAGAAGGGTGAAGATCACTTCTTGTTGGTAGCTGTATTTGAAGTCCTCTTTGAAATCCCTATGAAGTCTGATTTTACATCTTTGTATCTTAATTTAAGAAGTCCGAATTGTTTTATGTATGCAAAACAAGTGATACAAGCCCTTTCTTGAAGTCTAAGTTTCGGAATATTCATTGTCTTCATATGAGATACTGTGATACACTTGATTCTCATACACAATAACTAAGATCTAGGACTCTTCTGCTTCAAAATCCGAAGTTCATTTGAAAGGTATGATTAAAACATAAACGCGAGTCTCCCTTGAAAGTTGAGATATAATACAAGACTTAAGTTCTGGGGAAATCTGAGATGTATGATTTGATACAAACAAAGGTGTGACAATCCGAGATATTGAACAGTAATTCAGTTACTCCTGGACTATGATGCAAGGTTCTTCTTGGTACGAATGTAATTCAATTACTCCTGGACTATGATGTGTCAGGCCTTTTAGTGGACGCAGTGCTTTATGCTGTTGAGGGTATTTTTTTTGGACTTAGTATACTGCCATATTCTATACTTTAACGTTGTGCAGATGAATGTGAATTGACATTTGAGTTTGTTGTCTAGTCACATCAGAACTATATTTTTTTTCCCATTAAGAGTAAAAGTTTTGTAGCAGAAGTTTTTTTTTGCTGCAGTATGCATTTAATCATATCCCTGGTGGGAATAGTTCTCACTAGCAAGGAGAACTATCCTGAATGGTCTCGGATGATAAAACACACCCTCATTTTCAATGATTTGTGGAAAGGAGTGTGTGTCGGAGACAGAGACAATGAACCAGTACAACCTACTGATGAGCCCAGGAATTGGGTAACTTATTGGGCTCATTTTTCCTAATTGTTCTTCGTCAATCCACCATTTTTCATAGTTTATGCATGTTTTTTGAGTATATTTATGTTAGTTGAACGAATGATAATATTCACTTGACCAAGAAGGCTAAGACGTGGTTATTGCAGATTTTTGGACAAATTTTGGACCAAGGCCAAGCAATTATGAGCCAGATGACAACCAAGCATGAAGGAACAAGGGTGAGGATTTGTAGGAAGGGTGTCTCCTGCATAAAATGGCCCCTTCCTCGAATTCCCCACCCTCAGCTCGGAGTTTAGCAGGCCACCAAAAAGGATTCCCAAGGGCAGTCGAGCAGTTTTGTGTAAAGTGACTGATCACTGGCAGTTTGAGCAGCTGAACCCCTTGAGTTAAGGAGGGCTATTGGAGACCCTCGTAGTGCATAAATAGGAAGGCTTCCAGCCTTCGTAGGTTACTTTTTGAACAGTTGTATTTTGCACTATAGTGTTGTTAGTTTTTCAGCTCATTTTGTAGTTTCTGCTGTACAACTTTCTTTGTGACATGGTTATTTTTGAGTAATGGAAAGCAGTTTCATTTGGCATCAGTTCTGAGATTTTTCTTAGGAGCCTATAGCTCTTGGGGTTGGGCCCAACCCAAGTGCCAAGGCTTCCTTCATGTACTGTTATTTGTTTTTAATGTCTTTGCAAAATAATTTATGTTAAGTAGGTTAAAATCTTGCTTAGTTACCTAGGTCATTGTTGATGATTAAAAAGGTTTTTCATGTTCAGATTGATTTGATAAGTTAATAACAGAGAATATCTTTAGAAAAAAGCTATCAAGCACCCCTGATCTCACCTCTCCCTCCGTGGGACCATGAGCTGGGACCAAGGTGTCCTTGCCGCCACCAAAAACACTGGCTTTGCTTCATCATGCAATTATTAGTATTAGATTCTCATTCACAAAAGTTGATACCAGTTGTGGTTACATTCTCAGGCTCATGATTGCTTAGTTGCATGGCTATTTCACACGATTTAGTTGCAAATAAACTTTTGTTCATTTTCTTTGATGTTATTTAGGTCATATTAGGTTAAAGTAGCTAGGTCCTTGATTTTCCGAGTTTTTGTATGTTCAGTTTGAGAAATAACTTATAGAGCACCTGTAATACCTCTCTATCTACCCGTACTCCATCAATCCCACCTGCGCCATCCTCTAACTCAGATTCTTGCTTTACATTTGCCACATTCTCTCGCTTCGCCCTAATTTCCATATTTTTGTGCAACATTGTTCTACCCCTCCTTGAATAAATACAACCATCCTCACCACTCCTCAGCTCCATCCACCAAGTCCTAGACCTCCTCACACACTTATCTCACCTCCACACCCACTTCTTCACCTTTCTTCTTCCATCAACCCTCAAAAATCCCCTTTCGGAACATCCTGTAGAAATTACAGAACATCATGTAGAACCCCTGCAGACTTCTTGTAGAAGCTCACAAAAATGGTTTCTTGACATCTGAACTCTGTGAAACTCTCTGGAAGGGTGCTAGGGACCCCTTAGGCCCTCTTCTCACCTTCCCAACCTCCTACAAGCACCTCGCCAGTTCCATTCCTCACCTTGCCTCTGCACAGTCAACAACAGTCGAACACATGCAAGATAATTCCACAAATATGATTCAAAAATACAAAAAGATGTTTTTTCAGATTTTACTGTAGAAGTAGCTTAGTCACATGCATTTTACCTTCCTAGAAGTCAATGAAATCTCTTTCAATAGCTTTCATCATCTTTCTTGCATCAGTAGGGCTAGCTGGTAAAATTAGGGTTTGTTAGGGTTTGCATTTCATTTCAGCTTTTCAATTTCTTTCTGCAAGTAGATTAGCCTCCTATGAGTTAGCTTTCATCCATCAATTAAAAAGCTCCTTCTAAGAACTCATAGAAGTTGGCTTAAGCTTCTAGCAGACTTGTGCCAGCTAACCAAGTGACAGCTGCGACAAGAGCTAGTACTTGTGCATACAACACCATCGCTTCCAAGTTTGTTACGAACTACTGGGTTGATAAAAGTAAAGAAGGGAGTCCCAGGAGTTGCAACATTATTGCTACAATACTGGAGCCCACAATATTTTTGGCGTCATTGTTGAGGAAGCGTCATAGTATTGGTGATTGCTTCTTTTCTTCTATTTTCTACTACAACCTTCTACTAAGTAGTTTATTTCAGCAAGCGTAGAGTAGATTGTTTCATTTCCATTCTGCAATTTCATTTCCGCAAAAGTAGATTAGACATTTCCTGCTTTCATTCCAATTCCGCATTTTCATTTCAACAAAATAGATTATTCCTTTCCTGCTTTCATTCCAATTCCGCATCTTCATTTCAACAAGATAGATTTTAGTTAGTTGCAGTTTAATCTATTTCAGTTTTGCAGGTACAAGCATAAAAAAAGAAGAAGAAAAAATCAACCAAAAATCTTTCATTTCATGCCTTGTAGGAACAGAGACATTACTGGAAAATTCTTACCCAACACCCCCACCACATCACTGAGTCACCCTTCTTTCTTCTTTGGTGGCAGTGATCCAGAAGAACCTATAGGTGAACCTCCTGAGATATACGAAGATCCTATAATAGAAGAAGAGCAAGAGAACATCCCTCTTGAGACCATGGCTAAACACAGAAATGGTATAGGATATGAGGAGAGAATAGAAGGTGCCTTTCCCATCCGAGAGACCAACAAGGATATGAAAATGAATAACATAAGTCCCTCAGCCTTACCTCACTTCCATGGGTTGACCACTGAAGACCCTGATACCTTCCTGTTTAAATTTGTTGTCCTTTGTCGAACTTATGACTATGCCAAGGATGAGCAAAAGTTGAAACTCTTTCCTTCTACCCTTAATGATGTAGCACTACGCTGGTTCATGGGGTTACCTGGAAACAGTATCACAACTTGGGCTCAGATGCAACAAGCCTTTAACAACAAATACCAAGACTACTGTAGGTCAAAGGAAACGAAGGGAGAGATCTTTCGGATGACCATGGGAAGTGATGAGTCTTTAGAAGACTACGAGGAAAGGTTCCAACTTAGTTATAAACGGGCCAGGTGCACACTTGACCCTGAATCTCTGAAGCTGGTTCTGCTCCGAGGAGTCCCTTAAGACCTTCTAGATACCCTCCATTTGCTAGCTGGAGGAGACATCTACCAACTACATTATGAGGACATAAAGATTGTGTTTAGAAACCATTCTAGGGCAGCCCAGAAAAAAGGTAGGGGGAATCCACTTTCAGCTAGTGCCACCTTCTCTAAGCATGAGTTTTCTAATCAGATGGAAGACCTCAAAAGTGAGATGAGATAGACCATTTCCATGCAACTTGATACTTTCCGAATCCAACAAATGAAAGAGGAAGCTGAGAGGGCTTTGGCCATTTTCTGTCCCAAATGTACATGGAAGCACCCTAAGAATGAGTGTCCATTGCACTTGGTAGAGGTATGTTTCGTTTGTGACGAAGACCACCCCACAAACCAATGCCCAACCTTACCTAGATTTAAAGCCATGTAACAGGGGACTGAGGCAGCCACTGAACCACTCTACTTCCTCAACCAAAGGAGGCCGCATGGGCCCAGACCTTACCAGCAAGGGATGCAAGGGACATCCTAAGCTTATTATAGCCCTAACCAATCCGCTCATATACCTTCTTGGGGTCCCCCTGCTCATCCTCCCTAGTTCGCACCTCCTCCGTGGTCTTATCCATCTCAATACCATACTCAACCTACTGCTCACTCATTTCACTCACATGTCCAGCCACAACCTCAGTGGAATGCACCTCAGCCAGGGTGGAGGCCCCAATACAACTCTCTTCCCGCCATTCTGCCTCCACCACTTGCTCAACCACAACCATTACCTCCTGCTCCTCCAAGACAACCCCAGATGCCTGCTCAACCGAACCCGAACCCCAACAACGGACAAGCCCAACAAGTATACACTAGGGAGACAACATGCCCTACCTATGTTGTGGAGATCCAGGAGATCAACCTGTGATCTGGGAAGGTCCTTCAAGACCACCAACCTCCTCCCCCGGAGGATGAGGAAGAGAAACAGGAAAGTGAACCCAAAGCCATTCCACCCTTTACTGAGCGACTAACAGTAACCACACAACCAAATCTAGAGGAGACTGAACTTCTGAGAGAACTTAAGCAATTGTGTGTGAAAATACCACTTCTCCAGGCCATAAAAGATGTACCAATATACAACAAATTGATCAAGGAGAAGTGTTTCACGCACCAAGGCAGGCGCAAGAGAGATGCCCCTACTATCAATGTTATAGGACAACTATCCGATCTAATGTTGGGGCAAGTAATCTGTCCAAAATATTTGGACCCTCGGAGTCCTATAGTTGATGTCCACATCAATGGCACCATAATCCCCCACACCTTGATTGATCTAGGGGATGCCATTAATGTGATGACCAGGGACACTATGCTTAAACTCAACCTGCAGAGTTCCTTAAGAAAGACCTTAACAGTAATGCAGTTAGCAGACGCTCCACCGTGACTCCCGAAGGGATTGTGGAAGATGTCCTGGTCTCTGTTCACTCTTGGGAGTACCCTGCAGACTTCTTGGTCCTTCAGCCAAAGGCAAAACTCACTGGATACCCCCTCATTTTGGGAAGGCCTTGGTTAGCTATTGTGGATGCTTACATCAGTTGTCGAGCTAGGAGCATGACCATCAAGAATGGTCCTATGTCCAAGCAGCTAGTCCTATACCCTCCTGTCCAACCTCTACTAGAACATGACTTACCACTCTGGTTGGAAGAGGGAGATTAGGATGAGGTCTACTCTACACCATTGTGCACAGTAGAAGCCACCAGGGGAGGCCCTCAAACCAAGGATGACTTGATTGAGAATTTGATTCAAAATCCACCTCCCGGTGCACTGTCATTAGAGGAGTTGATGGAAGGTACCCAAGCTAGCACCTTAGTGGACCTCTGTGTGGCTGATCCGACCTCTCCCAGAGTTAAGAATGTGGAATTTGGCCTCGGAAGAACCTTAAAGATTAGCTCATCCCTATCTCCCTCCCAGGAGAAGGAGCTGTGTAGCTTATTGAACCATCATTTGGATGCTTTCGCTTGGAGCTATAAGGAGATGAAAGAAGTCCACCCTTCGGTCTGCACCCATCACATTTACATTAAAGAGGATTGTAAACTAGTCAAGCAGCCTCAAAGGAGAATGAATCCAGCCCTTAAAGACATTGTCAAAGAAGAATTACAAAAGTTGTTGGATGCAGGATTCATCTACCCCATCTCTGACAGTGAGTGGGTCTCACCTCTGGTGCTTGTACCCAAGAAAAATGGGAAGTGGAGAATCTGTGTGGATTACCGAGAACTTAACAAAGCCACCAAGAAGGACCATTTCCCTTTTCCTTTCATAGATCAAGTGTTGGATGGACTGTCAGGGAAGAATTTCTTCTCTTTCCTAGATGGGTTCAACGGGTATAATCAGATCCAAATTAGCCCGGAGGACCAAGATAAGACCACCTTCACTTGTCCATGGGGTACCTTTGCCTACTGGGTCCTTCCCTTTGGGCTATGCAATGCTCTTACCACTTTCCAGAGAGCAGTATTGAGCATATTTGCTAAACTGGTTCGCGACTCGGTGGGAATCTATATGGATGACTTTACTCCTTATGGGTCCAACTTCCAAGAAGCATTGACTAACCTGGGAAAAGTTTTAACCAAGTGTATTGAGATGAACCTGTCCCTCAGTCCCGAAAAATGTGAATTCCTGATGACTGAAGGGACCATGCTAGGTCATACAAATTCTCAGCAAGGGTTATAGGTGGATCCTAACAAGATTGCTATCATCCAAAAGGTTCCACCTCCTCAGAAGGTAAGAGATGTGCGGAGTTTTCTAGGCTTAGCAGGATATTATGGAAGATTCATTAAAGATTTAAGTAAGCTAGCCTCGCCAATAAATGGCCTCTTAGGGAAAGATGTTGAGTTTAAATGGACTGACGACTGTCAAGGGGCTCTAGATGAGTTGAAGGATAAGCTGGTGTCCGCCCCGATCTTGAGAGGTCCAAATTGGGCCCTACCTTTCCACATCCACATCGATGCCTCGAACAAAGCCATAGGGGCAGCCTTACGACAAGTTGAGGAGAAACTACCTTATGCCATATACTTTGTCAGCAAAAACCTGTCCAAGGCAGAAATGAACTATACTGTGACCGAGAAATAGTTCCTGGTTGTAGTCCATTCCCTAAACAAGTTCAGACACTACATCAATGGTTATCAAACATTCGTACACACTAATCATGCTGCGATTAGATATTTAATGAATAAGCCTAATGTAAATGCTCGTATCATTAGATGGTTACTTTTGTTGTAGCAATTTAATTTGACCATTGTCGAAAAGCCAGGTAAGGAAAATGTTGTTGCTGATTTCCTGTCTAGATTAGATTTGCCTGCAGGTGAAGAAGGGACGGTGGATGACTAGATGCCAGATGAAAACCGGTTTGTTGTCTCAGTACTCTCTCCATGGTTTGCTGATATAGCAAATTACTTGGTCTCAACACAGTTCCCTCCACATCTATCCTCAAAGGAGAAGATCAGAATTGTGAGGAAGAGTGCCCCATTCACTTGGATCGGGGGCAACCTATTTAAACTTGGCCCGGACCAGATCTTGAGGCGTTGTGTTAGGGAGGAGGAATTTTTCTACATCCTCCTAACCTGTCACGATGGGACCTGTGGAGGCCACTTTGTAGCAAAAAGGACTGCCTTCAAAATTATACAGGCAGGCTACTATTGGCCTACTCTTCATCAAGATTTCAGAAGATACATCAACCAGTGTGACCGATGTCAGAGGATGGGGAAACCAACTCAAAGGGATGAAATGCCCCTCCAACCTCAAGTGACCTTCAAGCCATTTGAGAAGTGGGGCATGGATTTTGTGGGTCCTATCAACCCTCCTTCAAAGCAAAGGTCTTACATCATTGTGTGCACCGACTACCTGACAAAGTGGGCAGAAACAAAGTCAATCAAGGCAACGACAGAAGAAAAAGTGGCTGAGTTTTTAAGGGAAAATATCTTCTACAAGTTTGGCTACCCAAGAGAGTTAGTCACCGATCAAGGCAGCCAGTTCACCTCTAACCTGATTGAAGACTTGCTCACTCATCACAAGATCAAGCACAAAACTTCCACCCCGTATCACCCACAAGCAAATGGGCAGGTGGAAGTCACTAATAGAGCGTTGGAAGAGATTTTGACTAAGGTGGTGAGAAGCAACAGAAAGGATTGGGCAGATCGCCTGGTTGAGGCCACGTGGGCCTACAACACCACTTGGAAAACTACAACAGGTTTCACACCTTATGAGCTGCTCTACAGGAAGAAAGCTTTGTTGTCCATAGAGTTCGAGTACAGCACATTGAGGGTGGCAGCTCAGCTGGACCTAGATCTTAGCCATGCACAACGGGAAAGATTACTGTAGCTGAATGGATTAGATGAACAGAGAATGCAGGCCCTCCTCCACTCAGAAGTAGTTCAACTCCAGAGGAAGATATGGCATGACCAACACCTTAATGAAAAGCAATTCCAGCCAGGCGATTGGGCGCTACTGTATGACTCAAGATATAAGGATTTCAAAGGGAAGCTGAGGACAAGATGGTTAGGACCATATACAATGGAAAGATGCAATGACAATGGTTCAGTCCTTATCAGGACCATTGATGAAGAAGCCATCCCCATGCTTGTCAATGGGCATTGATTGAAAATCTATAGGAAACCCCTTTTGAGGCAGGAGTTCATTGAAACTTTGGACAAATTAGTGCTAGTAGTGGAGCAGGGTCGTGTCTCTATTCCACCCACACCTTGATCATCAAAAAAAAATGGAATAAAAAGATCCTTTGGTGAAAACCTCTTAGAGGCGCTCGGGGCAGACAATGAGGGTGAAAACCTCATGGAGGCGCCCCAGCTGCCTCTCTCAAAAAAAAAAAACAGGTCTAATCTTTGTGGAATAATTGTAGGTTGCAAGGAATACATCGTAGGTTAGGAAGGTCACGCAAAATGAGGACAGGGGTCCGCACCAGGCTACAGGACACCCTAACAGACATTTCCTCCATGACCACTTGCCTCTCCTAAGATTTGATCACATTCTGGGGCATATTTCACCTTCTACAGGAAGTTTTGCCTCTTCTACAGGAAGTCTATGTCTTCTACAGGAAACATCCTGTAGAACCTTCGAGCAAGCCAAAATCGATTTGGAGGGGAATTTGAAGGTTGGAATTTGTTTGTTAGGCCTGCAACCACCCCTGTTTCTACCCATCACCATATGGCACCCTGTTCCATCTCTTTACACCTCCGTCACCCACCTGGTTATGTGTTCCTGCAAATTCATACAAAAAACCCTGTTTTCCTCAGATTGACAGCAAGAATTTTTAGTGACAAATCAAATAACAAAGTCGCGCTCACCCTACTTGTCCAAGCTCCATCTAGACTCTACATCAACAAATCCCTCGTCAGCAATATAGCCTTGCTCGTTTAGCCTGCATCCCAGGAGGAGAAGCAGCTACAAGACATCGTACAGGAATCCTGTAGCAGCTGATCCCTCTAGAAGACATACTTTGGAGGCAGGGACAGTCGAAATCAACAAAGGGAACATGCAAAAGGCTCCTCTTAGACGTGAAAACATCCTCGGCAGCCAAAACCAACAGAACCTGTGCATGCAGTGTTGACAACCGAAGGATCATGTTCCAAAACCCATGCATACAACGTCAACAAATGAAGGAATGGGTTCTAACACCCGTGCACGAGGCAACAGCAAGCAAAGCAGTGGTTCCAAGACCCGGACGCTACATAACGCATCCACGGCCACGCAAGTAAGTGTCTAAACTCATTCATCAATTTCATAAACTATATTTCGAAAACTGCATGTCTGTGAAAATGGTTTGGATTGACTGGCCACCCTCAGCCAGTTACATAGCTTCGTGGGATCCGAACAAGCTCAGTTACGTTCAAAATTGCCAACGAGACGTGCAGCCGACACATGTGGACTATCTAGTCAGGGAAAATCGTCGGGACTAGCAGTGGTGGCGACAGTTAATGGTAGAGGGGAGGTGATGGCGGTGAGGGACATGCAGAGAAATGATGGTCGTGACATTGGATCAACGGTTCAGTCCAGCCACCTCATCCCCTCAACACAGATTGCGCCACAGTTAAAAGATGCTCGGCTGAAGACTCTCACCACCCACTGTTCATTTGCACTTGCAACGTCCTCGGCCGAAGTACGCATCCTCTGCTTCCAATATCTGTTAACCCGTCGTCCTCCACCAAGATTTTGGGCTTGTTTCAAAAATCTCCCACGTACCGGGCTCGTTCAGAGGCGCAATCACATCCTACAGAATCTAACAAGAGTTCTACAGGAAGAAGCTCTATAGGAAGTACGGAAAAACTTTCCGGAGCACGGAAGCATGGAATTTTCTTCATCGAATTTGGAGTTCCAAGAGAGGTAGGCTTGAAAACACTCTTCCATGCATGGTATGTTTCAAAAAGGTGGTGAATTGAACTGTCTTGAATTGGATAGTTAGAGACAAGTCTGCCTGTGAGTTGGAAATAGTAGTTTGCCTGTGTGTTGCATGGAATTACTAAGTCAGTTCTGCGTCAAAATTCTCCTCCACAGTTCCTGTTAAAAAACTTCTCCTGTAGGAAAGATACGCAACTGTGAGGGCTAGCCTGTGTATGAAGAATTTGAATTTACATGGTTTTATGTATGCTGGGGATAAAAATTGAGCTCTGTACTCTGTCTGTGGAAACCCAAATTTTCCTTTCATAAGTGGACAACCGAGTTTTGGGTAGAAACAGCCTTAAAACCAGGGAATCGGTGTTAAATAAAATTTGAACACCCGAGAGATCCCTTCTTGAAGTTCAAGGGGGGAAACCATAAACTGCATTCCATTTTCTGATCAAGAGCATAAAACAGAGCACTCTCGCCATGCCAGGGGGGTTTATCAAGAAAGAACCCTCGGATCCCAGTAAGTTGCGCGAGCATCCTGAGGTGGTGAACCTCTTCACCCGTGCCAATTGGATGTCCTTTTGTGACAAAATTCAGGGTCATGACGATGAGATAACGGAGAAATTTTTAATGTCCCTGTAACTTGAATCAAAGACATAGGACACAGTGAATTTCAGAGGGTTGACCCTACAGCTTACCCCTGAGCTCATTTGTCGAGTTACTGGTCTGCCATTAGGGATACCTTGGAGCAAAGAAGAGAGGTCATTGGGCCAAGTAGCCAAGAAAGAATTCTTTATGCCCGAGGAACATCCTGCAGAAGACAAGAATCGGGTCCGGAGAGCCAGCTTACCTCCTCTTTGGAGCGAAGTCAGTTTCCAAATCATGAAATACATTACCTATGAAGGGAGGTTCAACATTGTCTACGGCTATCATTTCAGGTTGCTGAGTGAACTAAGACATGGAATGGATTTACCTCCAGAAAAGAAGTTGAGCATCCCCTATTTTCTTTTGCAATCATTAATTGAATGTGGCACAAAATTGAAGGAAGGGACACCGGAATAGTTAGCCCATCATGGGCTCATCAAAATTTTAGTGGAAGATGGCCTCCACACCTACACTGTCCCCCTCTCTTGGGAGATTTTTCGGAACATGTCCAGAGATGACAATATTCAAATTCTAGCCGAGGAACTCACCTCATCCAGCAGTGAAGAAGGGGAACACACTGAAGTAGGAGAGAAAGCTAGTGGTAAAGAAACACAGGGCAAACAAACACAAAAAGGACAGAAAAAGGAATGGGGAAAGGGCCAAATTGCTGAGCCTGAAACTATGGGGGGAACAACGGCACAAACACCCAGGGAAAAATGGTTGCAAGGTAGGGTAGAGAGGGCTGAAAAAGTCCAACTAAAGAGTGTCACAGCAAAAGAAACCACACAGAAGCAAAAGGAAAAGACACCCCCAGCCAAGCAGACCGAAACAGTTAACACAGGACTTTCTACAGGAAGCATGAAACCAGAATAGCAAGAGGAGAAGCGACAAAGGGAGCCCTCCATGTACTTTAAGGTAAGAAGGAGCACATGGATCAAAGCTGGTAGACCCCAACCACAGTCAAAGGAGCCAATTACGATTGAGTACACCACAGCTAAACAAAAGGAAAAGTCTCCTTCAAAGGCATCCATCACCTATGAACGGGGAAGCCTGAAAATGTCCACTTGGAGAGAAAGGATTAAAATGATGGGCACAAAGACATCTCTACAAGAAGATGAGACAATTCTACAGGAAACACTTGCTAAGCTAGAGGAGACTAAGGAATTGGAAGAAAAGGCGGCTAAATCATCACAGGAGGAAGAGAAGGCTGAGAACATCTTGGAACCAAGCCCCCAGCCTAGCTTGGGCTCCTACTATAACCTGTTAGAGGCCGGAAAGATAATTCCCCAAAAATTCGCGGTGCCACTTTTCTTTGCACTAGAAGAAGAGAGAGTGAGGACCCACACTTGGATGAAGATTGCCAAGTCCAAGGGTGTGGCATACATAGGTCCCTTGGAAGAACAACTCAAGGAGGCAAGAAAGGAATTGGCTATGGTAGGGCATGTGGAAAGCAGACATCGGGCCAAGCTACAGGAAGAAAACGAGCTGCTAAAACAGCAGCTATAGCTACAGGGACACTATAAGGAAGATAGGCCCCACATCTTGGGACAACAGCGGCAACAGGAAAAGCCCACAGTAGGCAAAGAAACCCCTGATGAACAACAAAGAAGAGATGGGATGCAAGCTGAAATTGAGGCACTAACTAGATAGCTACAGGAGAAGGAATTGCAAGCAGCATAGGAGATACAGTATTTAAGGCAACAGGTACAAGAGAAGGAAGCCCAACTGGCCTCCATGGCTAGCTGGGCAGTAGAGGCCATGCAGTGTAGGCAACCTGCCCAATCATATGCCTTATACCTTAAGGATCAATGGTTGCAGTTCTAGATTAACACCTTGGCCCAAAGGGGCACCACTCCATTTCAAAACTATCATCAATTCATGGCTTTATGTTGCAGTAGTTCATCAGAGGACAAGGCCAAATTATCAGAGTTCTAGTTACACAACTTGGCCTTTCCCAACATAAATCTATGGGACCCCAATGCTATGGTAGGAGACGTGCAACTGATGGCCATGGCCTCTTGGCTAAATCATGAAGAAAAGAGAGCAGAAGAGGTTCGAAATGTTATGGACAGGGAACTAAAGGAACCACTAATGATCAGAGTAGAGCCGGAGGATCCCTCAGCATTAATATACGCCCACCAGCACTTGGCCAATGACTCTCAGGCCCTACCAGATTACATTGAAGGACAAGCTCAAGCCATAGCCCATTTTGAGGACATGGAAAGACTGTTGGGATAACTGCATTCATGCTTGCATACGGAGGTGGAACACATGGTCCCACGGCCTAAAAATAAGAGAATGCCACTCCCCAACAAGGATGAGGGAGGCCTTAGCAAGAGTACCCCTCTACAAACAGTCCATGCAGAATCTTCAGGCCAACTGGAGCGGCCTAAAGTTCAGTCCTCCCTTGCTTTTAGGGCTGCTGGAAGGAGTCAAAGAAGAGGAGGAACACAGGCAGTGGGAAGAAGTGGAAGGAAAAGCAAGATTTCATGACCGTGATGAAGATATCACCTCAGAGGCCTGGGATGTGAGAGAGGTGGTCAAGGAAATCAAAGACGATGAGCTGGATTAGTTGCTCAGAGGATGAGCAACCCATTTAGTAGGGGGGTGATGATGAGCCCAGGAATTGGATAACTTATTGGGCTCATTTTGCCTAACAGTTCTTCGTCAATCCACCATTTTTCATAGTTTATGCGTGTTTTTTGAGTATATTTATGTTAGTTGAACGAATGAGAATAGTCACTTGATCAACAAGGCTAACACGTGGTTATTGCAGATTTTTGGACAAATTTTGGACCAAGGCCAAGCAATTATGAGCCAGATGACAGCCAAGCATGAAGGAACAAGGGTGAGGATTCATAGGAAAGGTGTCTCCTGCATTAAATGGCCCCTTCCATGAATTCTCCACCCTCATCTCAGAGTTCAGCAGGCCACCGAAAAGGATTCCCAAGGGCAGCCAAGCAGTTTTGTGTAAAGTGACTGATCACTGGAAGTTTGAGCAGCCGAACCCCTTGAGTTAAGGAGGGTTGTTGGAGACCCTCATAGTGCATAAATAGGAAGGCTTCCAACCTTCGTAGGTTACTTTTTGAATAGTTGTATTTTTCACTATAGTGCTATTAGTTTTTTAGCTCATTTTGTAGTTTCTGTTGTACAACTTTCTTTGTGACATGGTTATTTTTGAGTAATGGAAAGTAGTTTCATTTGGCATCAATTTTGAGCTTTTTATTAGGAGCCTATAGCTCTTAGGGTTGGGCCCAACCCAAGTGCCAAGGCTTCCTTTGTGTACTGTTATTTGTTTTTAATGTCTTTGCAAAATAATTTCTTTTAAGTAGATTAAAATCTTGCTTGGTTACCTAGGCCATTGTTGATGATTAAAAAGGCTTTTCATGTTCAGATTGATTTGATAGGTTAATAACAGAGAATATCTTCAGAAAAATGCTATCAAGCACACCTGATCTCACCTCTCCCTCTGTGGGACCATGAGCTGGGACCGAGTTGTCCTTTCCACCACCAAAAACATTGTCTTTGCTTCATCATGCAATTATTAGTGTTAGATTCTGATTCGCAGAAGTTGATACCAGTTGTGGTTACATGCTCAAGTTCATGATTGCTTAGTTTGCATAGCTATTTCACATGATTTAGTTGCAAATAAGCTTCTGTTCATTTTCTTTGCTGTTATTTAGGTGAGATTAGGTTAAAGTAGCTAGGTCCTTGATTTTCTGAGTCTTTGTTTGTTCAGTTTGAGAAATAACTTGCAGAGCACCTGTAATACCTCTCTATCTACCCATACTCCATCAATCCCACCTGCGCCATCCTCTAACCCGGATTCTTGCCTTACATTTGCTACATTCTCTCGCTTCGCCCTAATTTCTATATTTTTGTGCAACATTGCTCTACCCTTCCTTCAACAAATCCAACCATCCTTACCACTCCTCAGCTCCATCCACCAATTCCTGGACCTCCTCACACACTTATCTCACCTCCACACCCACTTCTTCACCTTTCTTCCTCCATCAACCCTCCAAAATCCCCTTTCGGAACATCCTGTAGAAATTACAGAACATCCTGTAGAACCCCTGCAGACTTCCTGTAGAAGCTCACGAAAGCAGTTTCTTGATATCCAAACTCTGTGAAACTCTTTGGAAGGTTGCTAGGTACCCCTTAGGCCCTCTTCTCACCTTCCCAACCTCCTACAAGCGCCTCGCCAATTCCATTCCTCACCTCGCCTCTGCACAGTCAACAACAGTCAAACACATGCAAGATAATTCCACAAATATGATTCCAAAATACAAAAAGATGTTTTCTTTAGATTTTACTGTAGAAATAGCTTAGTCACATGCATTTTACCTTCCTAGAAGTCAATGACATCTCTTTCAGTAGCTTTCATCCTCTTTCTTGCATCAGTAGGGCTAGCTGGTAAAATTAGGGTTTGCTAGGGTTTGCATTTCCTTTCAGATTTTCAGTTTCTTTCTGCAAGTAGATTAGCCTCCTTTGAGTTAGCTTTCATCCATCAATTGAAAAGCTCCTTCTAAGAATTCATAGAAGTTGGCTTAAGCTCCTAGCAGACTTGTGCCAGCTGACCAAGTGACAACCACGGCAAGAACTAGTACTTGTGCATACAGCACCATCGCTTCCAAGTTTGTTACGAACTACTGGATTGATAAAAGTAAAGAAGGGAGTCCCAGGAGTTGCAGCATTATTGCTGCAATACTGGAGCCCACCACCTACCTCAGACAAAGAGCTCATCATTTGGGAGAACAAGAACAACAAAGATTATGCATTAATCGCAACATCTATAAATGAAGAGGTGAGTCACCATATTTCGTCATATTCAACTACCTTTGAAGCCATACAAAAGCTGAAAGAACTCTATGACTCACATTCTACAGTTGAAGTTGTTCAACTCATGATTAAACTCTTCACTCTTGAACTGGAAAATAATGATCCTCTTGCTCTTGCATCTGAAGTGAATTCTATAATGCATGATATCAAATCCACTAAGGTTGAATTGGATATTCCTCTTATCGCTTTTCTCAAGGCACTTTATCCTACTTACTCCAATTATCTTGAGTCATTGCAAGCAAATGGAAATCTCAAAGATATAACCTTTGACTCTCTTGTGAAAAAGTTTGCTGAAAGAGAGAAAGCTTTTGGAAAGAAGACGGCCCTTGAATCTTCTGAAGAGGCTGTGTGCCTTGCTCATAAAGAAAAGCATCCTGCTGAAGATTCTACAAGAGGAAGAGGTGGTCGAAGAGGAAGAGGAAGATATTTCAGAGGCAGGGGGGGAGACATTCTCAAGGAGAAAAGTAAGATTTACACAGCATTCACTACAAAAGAAATGGATCACATGATGCCTCTACATGCAAGCTACCATGGGACAAAATTGAGCAGAACAGAAACCAACAGAAAGGTAAAACTGATGATACAGACAAAGGTAAAGCACCTGATTCTGCTTACTATGTTGTGGCACAATGTAACATTGGAGTAAATGAAGATTTATTTAATACTTCACTTGCTTCTTGGTAAAATGATTGGTTGCTTGATTCAGGAGCAACCTGCCACATGACTCATAGAAAAGATTTTTTTGAAGATTTCACTGACAATGTTGATGGAGCAGTATACTTTGCAGATCAATCAAAAATCAAGCCATGAGGGCTTGACACAATCAGGATTAAACTGCCTAGTCTTCTAGACTTTATTCTGCATCATGTTCTATATCTCCCACAGCTCAAGAGAAACTTGCTGTCCTTGGTCCACATCCACCAGCAAGGTCACTCCATTCATATTTTTGATGGCAAGCTTGAGGTAAGAAAAACATCTGACCACTCACTTGTCATGAGGGGAATAGAAGAAGAAAGGCTTCTCAAACTGCAAGAAACCTCTGCTCATGCACAACATTTCTCATACAATTCTCATCATGATGAAGAAGGTACACTTCCATAAAGTTTCTTATGGCATGCTAGATTTGGACATTTGAACTATGACAGTCTCCTCTTGTTGAAGAAAAATGGTGTTGCTGGTTTCCCTAGCAATGTGATGCTTGCATTCTAGGAAACATAGCAAACAGTATTTTCATGATTCACATTCAAGAACACATAGAAAACTTAAACACATTCATTTAGATTTATGTGGTCAAATGCCTGTTCCTTCTGCAAATGGAAATAAATATATCATGACATTTATTGATGACTACACCAGAATGTGTTGGGTTTATTTATTGAAGAAAAAATCTTATGCTTTTCAAACATTCAAAAATTTTCATAAATGGATTGGAAATGATGCACAATCTCATATTGGGGCTATTTGCGCTGATAATGGAAAAGAATACACATCAAATGAATTTGAAAACTATCTTGACAACCATGGAGTGATCAAAGAGTCGGCCATCGCTAGAGCAAACGGAAGGTTCGATCGACAACAGCGCGATCACTGCAAACAGTAAACTTGAGGTAATATCGGTTACCAAAAATTTGGTGCTGCATTTTTTCTTTTCGCGTTCATACACGTCAGCGTGCACATTGTTGTAAGGGCTCGACATCTTCAAGCCAATTCAGAACTCAACTGCAAAATTGCCGATAATTTTTACAGAGCAGAGATTGCTACATCCAAGGCAGACAGAGCATAATGAATGAAATGGCTTGCCACGAAATTCTCTTATAGAATTTGAACTCCATCACCTACCGATCAATCCGGATGTACTAGAGGTTTGAAATCAGTAAGCCGTCCGCAGGAAATTCTTGTTTTGTTTATCGTTGTCCGGATCCACCAACTTTGTCAAATAATTGTTTCAGCGGTTAGGACAGAGGAATGTTGTTGGTATTGAGCTCTGAAGATCTTATCATCACTAATTTTAGCGAGATCATGATGGAGACCTTGCAAATTGAAAATTCAAATAAGATGCTTCCTAATCTTTTTGTGAGCCAATAAGTTCATGAAATAAAGAATTTGAGAATAGTACAAGATTCTGGAAATAGTACGGCCGTAGTAAGTGAAGCCGTATCTACGAACTTAGTCAAGTATTTGCTTCACCAATTCACACAGAAGAAAGTCGTCGGTATTGGGCGTTAAGTTCTTATTATAACTGGTTTTAATGAGATCAAACCAGCGCACCCTTGACTAAAATTGGAGATGTTGCAAATTGAAAATTCAAATTAGACGGTTCCTATTCATATAAGTTCATGACATAAATAATTGGAGAATGCCATTAACGGTTACAAACTCTTGATAAGGTATCTCACTGCGTAAATCCATCACTCCGCACACACACCGCAACAGGATCCATGCATTTTAATGAATACATAAAGACTCTGTAAATACTACGGCACAGGATCCTTGCATTTTAATGAATAAATAAAGATTCTGTAAATTCGACGGTAGTAAATGATGCAGAGATGGACATTTTTTTTTTTTTTTTTTTTTTTTTTTTTTTTTTTTCCGAAGGTGGCAAAACCTATCAAACTCAGGTGTCAAACCAACAGTGAGGACAGCCATCTCTGGCTGCTATCCACGAATGTCGGTTTGACTCATCACCGTTATCAAGGAAAACCACGCCACCTGTAGTAACCCGCTGGTGGTCCGTAAGGGAGCAGGCTTTCACTCCTGCCAGATGCCTCTGGGTCTTGGGCCGTTAACCTGTTTCCTTACGTTCGAGGAAGACGAGCTCTTAGCCAAGCAGAAGCAGTTTTACGGCATACTCCAGGCCGTGATGCAGAGATGGACATTTAGTGAGATAGGCTTGGTTTATTAAGGAATAGGCATAATAGATTAGATTTTATTTTATTTTTTAAATTTGGGAATAGTTTTCATGTGTAGTTTTTATATATATAAGTTTAATATTTTTTCGATTAATAAATTAAATCATATATATTTTTATTTAGTATATATCAGGTAAAAAATAAACTTCTATGGTTACAATTTTTTGAGTGGTCTTACTATTTTACAGTTTGGTTTTCTATATTTTATATAGCATTCAAAATCACAATTTAAACAATACAAATTACACATTATATTTTACACTCTAAAGGAATTTATATGTGAAGAAATTTGATGTCTTAGCAGTGATTAAAATGTATCTATACTGATACATAAATTAAATGATTAATACATTAAATGACACATAAATGTTTTGATGATGATATACTTTTATCAACCATTTTATTTATATAATCTTGCTAGCAACTAATAAATATGTGTTATTCTTTGAAGGTATAGTTTAATTTATTTTTTAAATGTATACTTTAATTTTTTTTTATATTTTGATTTTGTTTGTTTTTATTTTTTAGTTAATTTTATGTGAAACCTAGTAAGAATTTATTAAATTATAAGCCGGATATCTGAAATCTAGTAAGAATTTGTAAGTTCCAATTGTGTAATATACTTAATCCAGACACTTCATAAATTATTGAAAATAGTTAATTTATTTAGACATTCAAAAACACATTTTAAATAACAAAACATACAATATCTTCCCAAAAAATTCAAAAACAAATAAATATTAATACCATTTTTTTTTATACCATTAAAATTTATCATACATCACAAAAACAAAAATAAAAATAAAAACATGTACTTTTACCCCCCAAAGATGGTTCAACTGTCATTAAAAAATAATAAAAATATTAATTTTTTATATATTCTTTTACCCTTACTGTAACTTCCCAATTTTCCACACTTAAAGACCTTCAAATTCTATATTCGAAAAGCCACATGTCTTTCTTCTTCCCATCTCAAGATATGAGTACATTCCTAACCTGTTGACCTGACCAAGCCATAACCATGGTCACTATTGTTATCGAGACGCAAATTAAAATGAAAATTAAAGTTAAATGTTGGAAAATGTTCAAAACACTGACATTACGCATTCACATTTCTTGACAAATAATTTGCGTCAATGAACGTGATAGAGTCGCTTGCAAGGTTTGCTTTGTCTATTTTGAATTTTCAACTCCACTCGCCGTAGTAATGTGTATTTATTCATATTTATAAATGCTCGGGTTTTGAAAGAATATATGTTTTTTCAAGTGTGAAAGATGCTAAGCCACCACGCATTTCACTCAATAGAAATCACAGATTTATTTAGGGAAGCATAGAATCTTTAGGCCGATTATTCATATTCTTATAAAATTAATACCCAACTTTCTTGGTAGGGTAGGGTTCTTGAACGCGTTTAATAAAAAAATCAATGAATAAGGAATCATTATCCTTTAAGGTCGTAGTTATAGTTGGTATAAAAAACTATTGGATAATTATTTTAAAAATAGAAATTTAAAAAAGAGAATGAGAAAAACAATAATATGTAACTTAATGGTTTAGAATTTATAATATATAATTTTAATTTTAAAAAAAGGCAAAGCAATGTTGATATATCATTTTCATGACTTAATATTTTTAATGTTTTCGAAGAAAGTTCCAATATAATGATAATAGTTCGCAAAGTATATTATTTTTTAAATAATTTTTCTCCAATAAAAACTTAATTATTTTTTGTTATATTAGTCATGAATATCTCAATACTAAGTAGTTATTATTTAATTAATATGAATATTACATCGAATAACAAACAACTAATTACATAATATGTGTTTAAAAAAGAAATTACCTTATTACTAGCCTATAAGGAACGTAAATTAAGGATACTAAGATAAGGATGTAACATGCCCTCCCTCTTCATGTGTAACATAATCCTCAAGGCTCGAGGTCTGGAAACTATTTTGAAGTCATTGCTAGCTCTTACGTGGTGTTTTCTGGTTATGTATCCTTCCATTGAATTGTGGGATGATGAAACCAACATTCTTTTGTGGCTAACACTCCCTCCATTTATAACCAAAATGAATCCTTTTTCATCAAATTCTATAAGGTGAGGTTAAAATTGGGAATTTGGTGCAACAACCTTCTTCAAATAGGACATATGAATATTGGGTGAATCTTGGAATGGGTATGATGAGTAGTTTGTGAATCCTATGGGAGACATTCAGGGTGATGAGTCACCAGTGATGATTCAAGATGGAGAGCACATAGAGGAGCATGAGTCAGTTGAGGAGGATGTTATACACAATATGCATGATGAGCCTGTTGTAGAGATCCAGTTGGAGTGATAGAGGAGGATAAACAACCATCTTTTGGGCCAACCATTGATGAGGAGCAGATAAATGCACAAGCAACCAACAGAATTATTAATTTATTACACTTTCAGTTAGTAGCTACTAAAAGAAGATTAAGTATTTCAAGAAAAATCTTATGGAATTGAAGCAAAAGATCCAGATAGTATGAGCCACCATCTCATAGTAGCATAATAAAATTGAGGAGCTTATAAAGGTGTGTGTCGAGTCAGAGACAAGTTGTCTAATATTGAGGGGTGATTGAGGGTCCTAGCAAGGCAACAAGAGGAGTACACTTGCGAGTTTCAGAGCAACCCTCTCTAGGAGTACCTAGATAGTGCATGCAGCACAGTTTGGCCACCTGTAACCATTGTAGGGAAATAGGCAGGTTTTTCTCATTAGATATTATTGGTTGATTAGACAAAGCAACCCAAGTTGAACCTGGACCAATATCAACATAACATACTTGTTACTTACACCTGTATCCATACCTTAGATTGGCGAGAGATCATGAGTTGGTATCTTATTGATGGAGTATCATTCTTATTCAAGGCCACAGTTTAGCAGGAGCCCTTAGGTGAGAGGGTTACTACATGTTTAAGTGGGTAGTGGAATGTGGCCCGATAGTTCATCAATATTCCAATAGCACTAGCCCAACATTAGCAGAGTGGGATCAACCTTGCTTATGCCAAAGGTTGTATTGGAGAGAGGTGATGAGTTGGTATTCTACTAGTGGTGCACCATCTATGGTCAGAGAAAAAGCACAAATCAAACCATGGGGCATGGATGAGGATGATTGGTTATGCTAGTTTTGGGATCCAGATGGATCCATGGATGGCAGATTGAGTCAACAGTTTGTAAGGGATTCGAGGATTGAGAGATTCATTCATGTTTGGATTGCATGGAGGCATGATATTGTCCAGTGGTTCATATGGGATCCTGGTATTAGTGTGCAAATTCCTCTACAGAGGACATGTATGGATTGCTTGAGGGCAAGCAATCTTGGGGCAGGAGGATTTTACATGTCCCCTCTTTTATAGCAAGGGTGAATTTCCAAGGCATGAGATGATCACGTCATGGGAGTAGGTTTATGTCATCATGGGTTCCGGGGATTTTTGAGGAGTTTTTATGGTGTCCGATGACATTCACTTGGCATATTCATCATCATGAGAAATTTCGTACATCTTGTTTTTGCTTCCATGGCTTTTTGATAATTCTCGTAAAACAGGGTTAGTATTGGGCATAACTTAATTAAGTATACTCATGGTGGCATTTCGAGAGCAATATTTGCGAGAACACCTTAGTGTAATAGCTCGTTGGAACCAGAATGAGAAGATCTACATGATGGGATGTTGAGAAGTGATTTACAATGGCTAGAGAAAGTATGGTGGGTGATTTACCATTTTCCTTGATTAAAAATTGGCTTAATTAGTTATTTAATTAGGGAAAAATAATTAATTGGAGGGAAAAGGCCAAAAGTGACTTAAGTAAATAAAACTAAATTAAAATGTCACTTAAGATAAATTCAATGGATGAGATTCTATACTAATAAAATAAGATGCTTCTAGAGGCTTTGGGATCTATCTATGGAGATCTATAAAAGAGGTGGAGGGGATCATTTGGAGACAACTTGGAGTTAAGTATTTTGTTTCTTGTGGATAGGTTTGAAGAACTTGGAGTTCCCATATTCAACAGTATCCCCAAGACGAAAACCCTCAGGTGATTCAGTGAGAGTGGGCAAGCACCCAACTCTCCCCTTGGTTGATTCATTCAAAATCCACAAGAGTAGTGATTAATTTCTTGTTTCAGTTTGGAGGCCGGCATCAACATTATATCATATCTTTGAGGGTCATTTCTAGATATTATATTGGCATATATTTCTATATAATAAAGCTGGATTTTGTTATTGTTGCTGCATTTCTCATTGTTCCTGATGTTGTGATATTTTAATCAAATTATCGTGCAATTTCTGGGTTTATTGTTTCTATCAAATTTCGCTGTTTTGGTTGTGTTTCATGGTGGAATTATGCAAAGTTAAAACCCTCATGAAATTTTAATGAAAATTCTAATTTTGGATATTACAAAGGGTGGGTATGATTAATGAGATAGGAAATAGAAAAATTTAAGACATTAGAAAATAAAATGAACAGCACGTCGGGGAAGCTTATAAAATGATTTGTGTAGGTTCTTAGTGCGGGAGATGGAGGCGTGGGATAGAAAGACTACAATGAACTAACAAGAATTTGTCTTGAATAATTGGAAATATTTCGAAAGGAATCACATTGGAATTGTATTGCTGACGGGTTTCGAACCCTCTAGTATGGTTCATCATCGGGGCAAGATGAAGAACTAGATCTTGGCATAAGTTAAATAGATGAAGAGAAAATATTGTTTAGTTTTTATTATATAATTATTATATATTTTTTTTCTCTGTAAAAACTAATTCTATTAAAAGGAAAGAAAAATATAGTTACAATGAGGCTGCAGCCTCAACCGAGAAAATCTAAGTTTCTTCTAGTTATCAAAATTGTCCCATGTTTGGGAAAACCAGTTACACTTTGCAAAAACCATGCAGAAGATCGGGAGTATAACAGTAAAACCAATATGAGAGCTTGAGACAACAGATTGCTACACAAGTCAGCAATAGAACCACAAACGCTAGGACCAAAAAACTACAAACAGTACCACAAAAACCACTAACAATAGAACCTAACCAGTCAGCGACAAAAATCTTGGTTGGCACGTGGGAGTCCATGTGGCATCACATAGGGAAGTCTGGGTCCAGTGGCTCCTCGATGACGGGGCAAGCGTTCCCATACTATATCTCGCCATCCTTTGCCATACTGCCCTCCGCCCCGACACCTGGAGGTTTTGAAGCCTGAAGGGTGCCGCTCGAGTTGCTAGCAATGGCCATTGAAATTGTGGCGTTGTGAGAGCTGCCACCTGGTTGCCGAGTGTCGCCTGCAGTATCACCTTCCTCATTTTGTCTGCCACACCTTGCCGCTCTGCCTTCACCAGCCGAGAGCTGCTTTGAGCCATGACTACCAACAATTCTGCGGCTGTCCCAAGGTTGCTTGGCCGGGTTTCGCTCCGGAGCCCTGTGCGGTTCTTCTTCTTCAGAGAATATGATGGTTATATTAGCAGTGATAATGGGCCGGTTCAGGTTGCTCTAGAATTTGAAGTGAGTCGACTGGAAGGCATTGTGCAGATAGGTTCTGTGGGGCGGGCTAGGAGGGGGAGAATTAGCTTGAGATGAAGGCAGAGAGGTAGGTGGTGATGGTTGATCCACACTTTGCGCTGTCTAAGAGCAAGCGTGGCCCCCTCGTCTACCTCCATGGCGGCTCCCCATGCGGTGACAAACCATGGTAATGCAGCGGAGGAGAAGTGCAGGAAAATTGGGTGCTTGGATGGGAAGCAGAGAGTGCGTAGAGGGATACTGAAGAGGGTTCAGAGGGCAGAGATGGGAATGGAAATAATAAAACCCATTTCCAAAGTTAAGACAACAAAGAATCTAACATCGATTGCCTGTAACAGTTCTGCTACAGGGATTTTGTACTTGGGGCGGGCATATGTTGAAGGAGGGAGGACAAACAATGGAGTTGATGGGCATATGCGCCATGTTTAATCTAACCACCTCCTTATCTTGACCGGGGCGTTCATTTAAGATGTCCTGTAGGCAGACCTGCTCTCGCCTTAGGTGAGTCTGCAGGTGCCAGAACTGGGCATGGAGATTAGCGCTGGCCTGTACCTGGCTGGGCCGAGCACCATCGTTCCTCTGAAGCACCATTAATAGCCTTGAATATCACCCACATCCGGGTGCTCTTCTTCTCCCTGTTTCATTTCATTCTTCACCAGATTTTGGTATTCCATTGATTGGATTTCAGTGGTCAGCATAGAGAGTGAACCAGTATGTAGATCCATGCCACTTTCTACTCCGATATTAGCCAGTAGATCAGCTACTTTATTTCCTTCCCGACGTATGTGCTTGAAAGTGATCGCTCTGTGAGAAGAGAGCCAGATTTCAATGAGTTCAAGCCGCTTCGCCATTCTCCAGCTGTTGCTCACTTTGCTTGAAGGTGTGCCTTGCATAATTTTGTTGACCATATTTATTAGGATCTGAGAGTCTCCTTCTATAATAAGTGGAAAGTATCCCTTTTTTTGAGCTAGAATAAGACCTTGCCATAGTCCTTCTAATTCGACCAAGTTGTTGGTGTCCCATCCATTTGAACCCAAGAAAGTAAAAAGGGGATTGCCCTTATGATCTCTGAATATCCCTCAGAATCCTACTTTGCCTCGATTTCCTTTCGAGGACCCATCAAAGTTTAGCTGGACCATATGTTTGGGAGGAGGAAGCCACTTTTTAGGAGTTCTTCCCTTTGGTGTAGTTGTTCTTTTGATTATTAATTCTTGATTCCACTGAAGGTTCCAGTTTGCCCAAATATTTTGTTCCTGGGGGAGAGAAGGAAAGTCCTCCTCATGCCAGGTTTGGAGAAGTAAGGTTTCCTTGATATTTTGACAGATCATGTTCCATAGATTTTCCAGGGGCGAGGAGTGATCCTTGAAGATTCTCCTATTTCTCTCCTTCCATATTGTCCACATGAGAAAGCCCAAAATAAGCTTCCATAAAAAATTTAAAATCTTGCTTTGAAATGGGTTCCGATCCCAATTGCGAATAGTGGCTATGATGTCTCCTTGGATCCGTCCTTCCTTTTGGCATCGAAAACTGACTTTTTCCCAAAGCTTGCGAGCCAGTTGACAGGAGTGCATAAGATGCTTAGTTGTTTCCTCTTCTTGCCTGCAGTTAGGGAACAGGGAGGGCCCGTGATAGTTTCTTTTCTTGAGATTGTCCCATGTGAGGATTTTGTTTTGACATAAAAGCCATAGAAAGGTTGAGACTTTCGGCCAAATTGTTGGGTCCCAGACTTTGTTCCAGATAGGATCTTTGACCATTTGTTCTTTGATAATGATATTATAAGCCTCCCGAGTAGTGAAGGTACCTTTTTCTTCGTAGCCCCATCTAAGTATATCCCTTTCATCTGAATGCTGTATTTTCCTCTTCATTAGTTCTGTATCAAGAATCTATTGATCTTGTACCGTTCTGTGTCTTAAGATGTGTTCTGCACTAAGCCATTGCCTGGTTCCCTATGTTGTAGAAGGATTCCAGAAAAGCTTGACTTTGTCATGAGTCTGCACATCCTGCTCCGGAAGTTGAAGAGGTGAGATTATGTCCTTTAATTTGGGCTACTGCTGCCAGGAGTCTTCCCAGAACCAAGCTGTATTTCCATCCTTAACTTCCCAGAAACTGTGCTGCTGAATTAGGCTTCTGTGTTGCTTGGCCACATTCAAGATTAGAGAGCCCAGCTTAGCTTCCGTCATTCGTATTAATTCCTCTGTTGGACAATTACTGGCATATTTTGTTATCCATAGGGTTTCCAAGGGGGTGAATGGCGCAGTAAGCCATTTCCACCAGATGCAAGCTCCCATGACCTCATTTCTGTGAGAAGGATCCCTTATTCCAGTTCCACCAACACATTTTGGAAGGCACACTATGTCCCATTTGATGAAAGCCCATTTGCGAGTTTGACCTGAATTGCCTCATAAGAAAGATCACAAGATATGTTTTATTTCTTTGAGAACCCATTTAGGAGCTGCCAGGATCGAAAAAAGGTACAGCGGCATTGATTGAAGGACTGCTTTTATTAAGACTAGACGACTAGCCATATTGAGGGCCCTATGAGTCCAAGAGGTTAGGCGAGCCTCTAGATTTTCTAAAAGGATCTTCCAAGAAGAATACTTCAAGGTCGTGTCAGTCATGGGTGCTCCTAGATATTTGGAAGGGAGGACAGAGATAATGAATCCAATAATGTGGGCTATGGAAGCTTGCGTACTAGCAAGGGTATGAAAAAAGAAGATTTGGGATTTGTCTTTATTGATACTAGCTCCTGAAGCATCCGAAAAATCTGTCAGTAAAGTTTTGAGCTGACGAGCTTCCTGGACTGAAGGATGACCAAAAAGCATGTTGTCATCTACAAACTACTGGTGGGTGAAAGTGGTGGTGTTATGGAATGACAATCCTCTTAGCTATTGAGATTGCTGAGCTTTTTTAATGCTGCGGCCCAGACCTTCTGCCATAATAACGAAGAGGAAGGGGGAAAGAGGGTCTCCCTGTCTAATTCCTTGGGAAGGATGAAAGGGGGAAGAGGGAATACCATTGATCAGAACAGAAAAGAAGGAGGAAATGAGACTCATGACCCACCTTACCCAGGGGAGAGCGAAACCAAAAGCAATTAGAGTTTTTTGAATATATTGCCAGCTTAAGCTATCAAATGCTTTTGAAATATCTATTTTAAGTAGCATACTTGACTTTTTGGAGTGCTTCAGGGAGTGGATGATTTCATGAGTAAGGATGATGCCATCCATAATCTGACTTCCTTCAACATATCCATATTGCTCAGGTGATATGAGAAGAGGGAGCAACGATTTTAGTCTAGAAGCAATGATTTTGGAGACAATCTTGTAGATGACATTGCACAAAGCAATAGGCCTATATTTTTCAGGGGTATTGGGTTGAGCTTCCTTGGGTATAAGTGCAATGAATGTAGCATTCATGGCTAGAAGCATCCATCTCATGGTTTTCGATTCCTCAACTACCTTCCAGACTTCCATTTTAATCAGCTCCCAGAAATTGTGGAAAAAATTTGATGTGAAACCATCAGGGCCAGGTGCCTTCCCATCTTTCAATTGACGAACTGCAGTTTCCACCTCCTGTATGTCAATAGGTCTGAGGAGGAGTTGGTTGTGCTCCTCTGTAATAACTTTTGGAATGTTCCTGGTGATTTTTTCTATGGCTCGCATCCTGTCTATTTCTGGCTCAGGATGAGCCTACTTGAAGTAATTTAGAAGTTCACTTTCGATTTCTTCATGTGTTTCCACCTTTACCCCTTGCTCATTTTGAATATGAGTGATGTTGTTATTCATTCTTCGTTGGATGGTAGTCCTGTGAAAAAAATTTGTGTTTTTTTCTCCTTCCTTAAGCCATCTTATTCTTGATTTTTGTCTCCAGAGTGTTTCTTCCTGTTTTTCCCTCTCTGAAATTTGAGACTCAAGATGCTTTTCCTATTCTAACAGGTCATCTGATCTGCCTTCTGTAATAATCCGCTGCTGCAGTCATTTCATATCTTGATCGAGGGCAATTTGAGCCTGAAAAATATTGCCAAAAGAAGAATGATTCCATTGTTTGATCTTACTCTTGAGGTGTTTAAGTTTCTACTGAAATTGAAACATTTTTGTGCCATTTGGAGGGGAGAAATTGTTCCATTCTGAGCTTACTAGGTTTTTGAAATCTAGATGTGACATCCAAAAGGCCTCAAAGCAAAATGGATTTTGGGTTGTATTTCGAGGATGAGACCATTGAAGAGAGATTGGCCAATGATCTGACCCTGAGATTAGTAGAATTGAAGCTGAGAAGTATCCTCCTAAATGGATTGCGTTGTCTGATAGTAAGAATCTATCCAGACGAGAGGCAATCTGATGCAGACCTACTCTTTTATTGTTCCAGGTATAAAGACCATTATTGAATGGCATGTCGATGAGCCAGTTGTTTTGAATGAATTCTTTTAGATTATTACCTTCCTTTTCCAGTTTGTTCCTACCTCCCCTTTTTTCTTCCAAGTTGGTAATCATATTGAAGTCGCCTCCAGTGATCCATAGTGGATGCGCTCTTTCAGTATTAACTGCCGAAAGGGTATTCAAAATTTCTATCTTGTGCATGGCCTCCTAGGAAAAATACACATTGGTTAGATGACCATGTATATCGGTCCCTGTGATGTGAAAAGTGGCTTGAGTAAAATGCTTATTTGCATGGATTTTATTAGGCCTAATGGTACGAGCGTCCCAAATGATTGCTAGGCCTCCTGAGGCTCCAGAGGCATCCACTATAGCTGTGAGACATCCTGGCCAAGCTTTTGCTGCAATTATTTCCAGAGAGGTTGAATTGCATTTGGTTTCTTGCAAGAATAGGATTTGTGGCCTCTCTTGCAGTATCATATTTTTAATCAGTCTTCCTTTCCCAGGGCCATTGAGCCCTCTGATATTCCATGAAATTAACTTCATTGAGTAACGTTGGGGAGGGAGTTGTAGTACTTTGTAAGCTTGGAGTATCTGCCTGACTCCACTAGCATTTCCCCGATGCGGATTGTTCGTTGGAGATTTGTTTTCCTTCCACGCTTTTTGTTATCTTTGGTTATATGTCTCCCATCCCAGAGGCCGCCAGTCTGAATGCCTAGAGATTTTTGCCTTTGTGCTCGTGAGAGGATCACTTCCAGATTCTCTAATTGTCTTTCAGGGATTTTGTCATAATTTTTTGTTTTGCATGCCTGTTCAAGGCCTAGAATGTCTAGGTCCCCAATATCTATGCTTTCTGGTTCCTCTTCCATGTGCTGAGATTCATTTAATCCTTCCATTGTTTCTGTTGCTATTCTGGAATCAGGCTGCAAGTTGTCTACCTCCATTCCTTGGGTATTCCAAGCTGAGACTTTGTGCTAGGCAGAGGGGACATGTTAAGCTATGGTATGTTCTATGGTTATAAGAGTTTACTTCTTTTTCTTATTATATTCCACCGAATAGCAATCACATGTACATAAAGTAAAGTGGAGATAGAACATTAAACGATCGACAGAAAACAAGCCAAGACAAGAGACACAAGATGTGGCGGCTAGCCAGGGACAAACCCCACAATGTGTGGGGAAACCCTTTGATCAAATCTTCTTTTATCTTCAATAATTCAGCAGAGAGAAATAGTACAATAAATCTGATTCATATCAGCAGTAGCAAACCCTAGATCAGTAGCATCAACATTAGCGGCTTCATTATCAAACTAAGGTAGACCATATCTCACAAACTGACAGTCGGATTGACTTCATTCCACCACCAAAAGTTTCGGCTTCCAGAGGAGGTTCAGATGAACCTACAGCGCAGTTCAGATGAGGAGATCTTCTAGGCCACGCAAGTCAATCTTTACTTTTGTAGTTGCAGCTTCAGTTTCAGCAGTTTCCGGCTTCAAACTAGGGCAGTCGATATCTTGCAAAGCGTTCGTCGGATTGACTTCATTCCACCACCAAAAGTTGCGGCTTTAAAAGGAGGTTCAGATGAACCTACAACATAGTTCCAAAGAGGAGATCTTCTAGGCCACGCAAGTCAATCTTTACTTCTGCAGTTGCAGCTTCAAATTCAACAGCTTCCGGCTTCACATGTGTGAGAGAGAGAGACCCATTTCAGCGCAGTAAAGAAGAGACTCATATCTATGTAGTAGAGAGAGAGAGATGTGATGAGATGAGTGAGTCCAAATGAGGAAAAGTTCTCTTATATTTATACACAACGTTGGTGGGTGAATAGATGCGACTGTTGGGCTTCTGAGCCTACATGAGTTGTAGGTCGGCTTGATAATAATTCCATAATCAAAATAAATTCATATCTCCATGAATACTTATCGAAATTGGATGATCTTTATATTAATCCTACACCTCTCGACGAGAGGAATCTAATAAAAATATTATTAGCTATGAATAAGATGACCCACATGAAGTTTTGCCCTGGTTTCCAATTTTAACACTTCCTCTCAACCATGGAGAACTTCATCTGCAATCTGTCTATCGGTCGTTACTATTCATCCATCAAATGCACTGCCTTGTACAGCCTGACCCTTACCTGCTCTGCTCTATTTTGCCTGTTCTGCTTTGTCTTGTTCTACCCTGCACTGATGTGTACTGTTTTGTTCTGTTCTGCTCTGCTCTTGCATTGTTCTATTCTACTCTGCTTTTGTCGGAATTATGAAGAAGAAGAAATAATCGAGGATGTATCATACTGACTCAAAGTCAGTCTCAGAGTATGTACCACTGGTCCCAGACCAATCTCAACCAACCCAAAGTCAGCGTCATAGTGATTACAACTCCAATGGTCCCAGACCAATATCATCCTCCACTGACTCAAAGTCAGTCTCAGAGTATGTACCACTAATCCCAGACCAGTCTCAACCGACCCGAAGTCAGCGTCATAGTATGGTACAACTCCTACCACTGGTCCCAGACCAATATCATTGATCCCAGATCAATGGAGGTCATCCTAGCGTAGGGAGTATGGTAGTTACAATGATGCGTCCATCGGTATTACTGTGGTCCCTAACTTCATTTCCCTGCTCATTGATCAGATGAGAGGTACTTCCCATGAGTCCCAGACTGCATGGGTAGGATGCCTCGACAGGGGAACTAATCAATCCTGTCCTCACAGGAGAACACATCAATCCTGCAACAATTGCCATGGAGAACACAACAATCCAGGCCTCACAGGAGAACACATCAATCCTGCTACAATTGCCATGGAGAACACATCAATCCAGGCTGCCATGGAGAACACATCAATACAGGCCTCACAGGAGAACTAATCATCTTGCTACACAGGAGAGCAAATCATCCTATTCCACAAGAGAGCGAATCATCTTGTCCCACAAGAGAGCGAATCATCTTGTTCCATTGTGCACCACCAGGGGAGGGTGAGTCACCCTGTGGTCATATGTTGCTCTAGTAGGAACTGCAAGCCCTCAGAGCTCCCAGAGCTCAATGTATGAAACATGCAGGACCCTTGTACAAAGGTTTCTTGCCGACTCCAAGTCGTTTGGGAAAATCACAGATTAGATCTTTCCTCGGGGCTTTGACAAGGTGTATCAACCTGTACATCATCTTAATGTGATGGAGCTTCCTTGCTCATAAACTTACCATATCCCAGATGATGTCTATCTGCTGGAGCAATTGACGAATACGGGATTCCTCAATAATCGAATCCCACCTCTGGTTGTTACAGAGAATCACAGTGGTATCCAATGTAAATCCAAATAGCTCACTGAAGAGCTTTCGTAACCAGAGTGCCTCACACGAGGTTATGCTAGCAACAATATATCCTGCTTCGGCAGTGCTCAAAGCCACCGAATTCTGCTTCTTGCTCATCCAGGATATCGAAGCAGAACCCAAGGTGAAATGGTACCCAGAAGTGCTCTTACGGTCCACCACACTGCCTGCCCAATCAACATCAGTATATCCAAGTAGTCTCACATCTCTGGCAGTGTATCTTAATCCATGAGAGATTGTGTCCTGAAGACATCTCAGAAGATTCCTGGCATCAATCCAGTGAGGCTCAAACAAATATGAGCTCACAATGCTAACTGCAAAACATATGTTCGGATGGAGGTTCACCAAGAACATCAAGGCAAATGAGTTTTTTGAAACTCAGAGGCATTTCCAAGTCTGGTCCGACATCACTACCATATAACTTCTAAGAGTTAAGATCCTCGAGGTAGTCACAGGCTTGCAGTCCATCATACCGAATCTTTCCAATATATTTACCACATATTTTCCTTGAGATAGGAAAATTTCCCTTGGCTTCTACCACACTTCAAGTCTTTGGTCCTTCATTTCAAATTCAGAAGCCATCTCCCTCTTACATTTGTGAATGAGAGGGTCTGCACCTGTTAGAAAGAGGTCATCCACATACAATACCAGTATGAGAGGCTTGTCATCTTCAACCTTAAAGTAAAGGTTAGGATCGGCTTCACTCCTAGTGAATCCCAGCTTCATCAAGTAGCTATCGATCCTCTCATACGATGCTCGGGGTGCTTGCTTCAGCCCATAGAGAGCTTGCATACATGAGATTTTCAATCATAAATCTCAAATCCTTTAGGTTGCTCCACATAGACCTCTTCTTTGATCGAGCCATGCAAGAACACAGTCTTGACATCCATCTGATGTAGGTTCCATCCTTGTGAAGCGGCAAGGGCTATGATCGAGTGGATGGTTGTATATCTGGCAACATGTGCAAATATCTCATCATAGTCTATACCTTCCTTTTGGGAGAAACCTCGAGCAACAAAACGAGCCTTATACTTCTCCGTGCTTCCATCTGCTGCATGCTTTATCTTGTAAAGCCATTTGGAAGTAACAACAGTCTTGTCCTGGGGTCTGGGAACTACTTCCCAAACATCATTCTTTATGATAGACTCATATTCTTCGGTCATAGCATCCTTCCATACTTGATGCTTGACGACATCTGAGAATGACAAAGGCTCATTTTGTATGATCGTGCTCATGATGGTCAGGTATCCTTGATACCTATAGGTTTCTTACTTTCACGAAAAGTTCCTCGAGGTGCAGCATGTCCTTCAGCATCATCAAGTAACCCCTTAAGCCATGAAGGCCTCTTCCTAGAAGAGGAAGGCTCATATGGAGGAGGATCAATCGGATCCATGGGTTCTTCTACATTAGGCATTGATTCATCATCGTTTTCTCTCGGTTCCCTGGTGTCGGCTTCTTGAGAGCTACTCAAAGTCGGAAGATTGATCACCTTGCTGAGAGCCATAACTTCGTCAAAGGTGACACCATGACTAATTATGACTTCCCTTTGACCGGCTACATAGATTCTATAGCCTTTAGTATTTTCACCATAGCCCACGAAAATTCCCTTCTTTCCAGATGCTCCCAATTTATTTCTTTTCTCTTTTGGCACATGAAAGTATACAGGGCTTCCAAAAATTTTAAAATGAGAAACATCAGGTTTCTTACTGGTGAATTTTTCTTCAGGAGTCTTGGAACCCAATGCTTGATGAGGGCATCGATTTTGTACATATACGACAGTGTTTGCGGCTTCAGCCCATAGAAACTTAGGAAGACTTTGATCATGTAGCATGGCCCAGACAGCTTCCATCATCATGCGGTTCTTCCTTCCCACCACACCATTCTGCTCAGGAGTATGTGGTGTAGTAGTCTCCCTCTTAATGCCAACCTCAGGTATGCCTGAGTGAACCAATTGTAATATATCGGAGGTCTTGCTTTGGCTTGAGGGGAATGGTCCCCTTTTGAGCTTTCCTTCGGCACATCCTGGACATACACCTTCTTTCTCTACTCAAAATTCGGGCATCCCTGTCACCATTTGTCTTACACCGAGTATAGCTTTATAATGAAGGGGGGCAAACTTCTAATGCCAAAGTTCGAACTGAAGAGATGTGTCATAAGACATGACACCTAGCAGACTTCCATCAACCTGATATAATGAATCAACACTAAACCCAAGAGTAAAGGCATCTTTAACATTATTTTTCCATATACATACCTTGCCATTGCTGAAGGTTACCTTGTAGCCTTTGTCTTCCATTGCCGAGATGGACGCTAGGTTCTTTTTGAGGTCATGTGCATTTAATACATCCTGGACTTTCTAGCCTTCTTGAATGGTTGTCCTCTTCCTCAATCCCCAGCTCTCCTCTTACCTTTGTTGTTGAATTTGTCATTCCTTTGATTTGCCATCAGAGGGATTTTGATCATCATCCCAGTGTGAGTCCTTTCTATCAGGGCATTCCCTTGCATAGTGACTTGCTTTATTGCAAATGAAACATTGTCCTTTTCTTCCACCCTTAAATCCAGCCTTTCTTTTCGATTTAGACCCAGAATTATTTCTTTTCTTAGCATGAGAAGAAAAAGCAGCAAGAGGACCTTTAGGCAAGGGCATTTCCTACTCTTCTACCCTTGTTTGTTCTTGAATGCATCTAGCCATTAATTCCTAGAAACTAGGAATTACATTATTGTTCAGAAGAGTAGTCTTGAACACATACCATTCAGATGGTAATCCTCCGAGAGTTGTGAGTGCCATTTCTCTGTCAGTAATGGTTTCCCCAATAGATAGGAGATTGTTCTTGATCTCGGTGATTCTTAAGAAGTATGCTTGCATACTTTCATCTTCACCCTTCTTGATTTCCCTCAACTTATTTCTAAGAAACCGAACTTGATTTGCATCATTAACTTTAAATAAACTCACTAGTCTGTTGTAGATTTCCTTGGAGGTGTCTAGATCAGAGATGTAGGCCACCAAGCGCTTGTCGATAGAGTCCCGGATGATCTTCTTTGTTTTGACTTCTCCATTTTTCCATTTGTTCCAGGCAGCAGCAGATGCATTTGATGAAGGCTCAACAATATTTCCTCTTACATGGTCCAGCACTCCTTGATCTTCAAGGGTTAGATCGATAGACATCTTCCATCCGTGATAGTCAGCTTTCTCACGGAGCTTGTCTTCGGCAGGAAAGAGTGTTGAGGACCCCATAGTTCTTTTAGGATAGCCTTGCCAATTTTCTCTTCAATGATTGCTCTTGCTCTTTCTCGGGCTTTGTCTTCACCTCAGCTCCGATACCATGTTAAGTTATGGTATGTTCTATGCTTATAACAATTTACTTCTTTTTCTTATTATATTCCACCGAATAGCAATCACATGTACATAAAGTAAAGTGCAGATAGAACATTAAACGATCGACAGAAAACAAGCCAAGACAAGAGACACAAGATGTGGCGGCTAGCCAAGGACAAAGTCCACAATGTGTGGGGAAACCTTTTGATCAAATCTTCTTTTATCTTCAATAATTCAGTAGAGAGAAATAGTACAATAAATCTGATTCATATCAGCAGTAGCAAACCCTAGATCAGTAGCATAAGCATTAGCGGCTTCATTATCAAACTAGGGCAGACCATATCTCACAAACCAACAGTCGGATTGACTTCATTCCACCACCAAACGTTTCTGCTCCCAGAGGAGGTTCAGATGAACCTACAGCGCAGTTCTGATGAGGAGATATTCTAGGCCACGCAAGTCAATCTTTACTTCTGCAGTTGCAGCTTCAGTTTCAGCGGTTTCCGGCTTCAAACTAGGGCAGTCGATATCTTGCAAAGCGTTCGTCGGATTGACTTCATTCCACCACCAAAAGTTGCAGCTTTCAAAGGAGGTTCAGATGAACCTACAACGCAGTTCCAAAGAGGAGATATTCTAGGCCAAGCAAGTCAATCTTTACTTCTGCAGTTGCAGCTTCAAATTCAACAGTTTCCGGCTTCACATGTGTGAGAGAGAGAGACCCATTTCAGCACAGTAGAGAAGAGACTCATATCTGCGCAGTAGAGAGAGAGATATGTGATGAGATGAGTGAGTCCAAATGAGGAAAATTCCTCTTATATTTATACACAACGTTGGTGGGTGAATAGATGCGACTGTTGGGCCTCTGAGGCTGCATGAGTTGTAGGTCAGCTTGATAATAATTCCATGATCAAAATAAATTCATATCTCCATGAATACTTATCGGAATTGGATGATCTTTGTGTCAATCCTACACCTCTCGACGAGAGGAATCTAATAAAAATATTATTAGCCATGAATAAGATGACCCACATGAAGTTTTGCCCTGGTTGCCAATTTTAACAGGAAAGGATCTTTAATCATGGGATCTTCATGGCTTTTCTTGGAGTCTACAAGGGTAGATTGTTTGTCCTTCTCTAGCCCCCTCTTTGAGGAAGTGGGGTTTTCGGAGTTAAGATCCTCTTGTTGGGCCAATGCTTCAAAGCTGTTGCTCGTAGAGGGCTTGGAAGAGCTGGGCTGAGGCATCTTAGGATTTGAGGCTGCTTTCTTATGGCCTTTCCTATGATTGGCTACTTTAGAGAAGCCTTCTGAATCAGGCTTATCGGGTGCAGATGGATTTGAGGGTTTCTGATTTAAAGGATAGTCCCTAAATAAGTGGCCCGGGCATGGCATCTTCTACATCTAAACGAACATGTTGATAGTCAATTAACTGAACCCATTCAACATCGTCATGGTATAGACTTACCACATCCGCAAGTGTCTTGCTGAGGTGCATATAGACACAAATTCTGGCATAGGAGGTGTATCTTCAGAGTTTTGTTTCCTCTGCAACTTTGATAAATTCTCCAAGACCATTCCCAATTTCTTGTAGAGAAGATTTGTCCCAGTATTCCAAGGGGAGAGAGTAGAGATGTATCCAAATTGGAGCCCAGCTGAGGTCTTCTTTATCAGGGTTGAAACGATCGACCCAGTCCCTGAGATATAGGCCAGCTGCGTTGAAAAAATATGGCCCTCCATCTATGACCCTGTTCTGATCCTCTAAGCAGTTAAAGATGGCCGTGAAGAACCCTTTAGGTCCCAGTTGAAGGGTGATGTGTCCCTTCGGTTTCCATTTAGCTGCTATCCAGCCTCACAACGCTTTCTCTGTTGGCCATAGTCCTATAAACTTGCCTATCAGTGCATGGTCCCTCATATACTGTATTTGAGCATTGATTCGGTGACTTGGGAGTTCTATCTTCGGATGTTCAGCCGCTACTGGCTTGCAGGTGGTCGAAGTGACTTTGGGTTGTTCTTTGTCATCTGTTTTGGCTTGTTGTGAGTTCATATCCGTGCCTTCCTCATTTTGTTCCTCTGGTTTGGCATCTTCCTCATTCGTTTGCTGATTTTCATTTTCATTGGGGGGAGGCTCTGCGTCCTCCCCCTGGGGGGATTCATGCTACTCGTGACTTTCCTATCGTATATGGATGATCGTATTGCTATCCTTGCAGGAAGGATTGCAGAGGTCTGTGTAAATCTGCCGTTGCAGACGTTGTAGAAACCCTAGAACCCTGTTCCGCCTCTCCCGAACTCCAATAGTATTTCGATCTATAATTATTATATTTGACTAAATAAATATTATTAAATAATATTTTAATATAAGAAAATAATTGTCAGAATATAGTTGTTAATATTGAATTAAGGAAAACAATTATTCAAAAGGAAATTTTTTAGTAAAAAGAATATTTAAAATAAAAATAATTTAAGGTCAAACATAATGAAACAAAATAATAAACAAACAATAAAAATAATATTAGGGTCAAAATCTAAATAATCTAAACAACTAGTTCTAAAAACTTAAACATTATAAGAAAATGTCAAACTAAATAAAAATATAATCAAAGCACTAAAACAATTAATATTTGAGTCAACATAGACAATGAAAACAATTAATTCTAAAAGCCCAAATAAATGGTCAATAGTAATAAACAATGAATAAATGAATACTAAAATATTCAAATAAATAAATTAATTTGAAGGATACCTCAACGTTAAGATCCAAACAAATGACTAACATGAAAAATTAATAATAATAAACTAAATAAAAATAATTATTATAATTAAAATGAATCATATTAAGTAAAGGGACCAAAATTTGTAAGGAATAAGAATAACCATAGGAAAAGAAAATAAAAATAAATAAATAAATAAAATCAGAGAAATAAAAATAAAAGGAGGAGGGGGCTAAATAATAAAAATAAAAGAGAAAAATAAAATAAAATAAATAAATAAATAAACTCAAGAAGAAAAGGTAGGGACCCAACAACTGCTAATTTTCCAGCCTCCATCCCTATTCAAATTGGTTGGCCTCATTTCAATCTCTATAACTTCCCTAAGCTTACGGCGATGGCAATGCTCTATCCTTGTCTCTCATGCTGCGAGACTTGAGTAAAGACATGTATAAATTGTAACAACCCTAGTTAAAAATCCATGTAAGAAAATTTAAGACTAAGGTCATGGGACACATATCCCAAACTGAATGGTGGGAAAAGACATCCTAGTGGGTGTTTATTTAAGTTTATTATGGTTAAGGAAATTGGCAAAGACATTGGAAAAGACTTTGGAAAGACATGAGACATTAATTAGCATTTTATTTATGAAAATAATAGAAATTGGGAGAAAAGGAAAGTGGAAGGTCATAGGTTTCATGTGAGGAGAAAATTGAAGGAAAATAATGGAAAATGAAGAAAATAGAGGCCTCAATAATAAAAAGGCTTCTGAGGATTAGTTGGTAGCTCTTTCTTAGACTTTTGTGAGTTCACTTATGGCTCTCATTCTATTCTCTCTCTCATACTCTTGGCCAATTAGAGTTTTCTTGGAGCACTCTTGGAGGAGTGTGGCATATATTGGATTAGGAGAAAGAAGGCAAAGGAAAGTAGGAAAGCACAAGGAGAAAATGGGATCATCAGCAACAACTGGATTTCGTTGTAGGTGTCGAATTGCATGTATGGTTTCCTTGTTAGTTTTGGCATAAATGGCACATGCATGTGGTTTCTTGGTTATGAGTTGTCATTGGCATGGAGGATTGCCTAGATTGATAGAGATTTTTCCTAGCCTTTTCATTTCCTGGATAGCCATGGTGTTGTGGGTTTCTTTCCTTTTTCTTCTGGTTGGTTTTCATGTTCCTTTGGTTATCGGTTGAGTTACTAGTTCTTGGAAGCCTTGGTTGGACAAACGCTTTGGAAGCCCTATAACAACTTGGGTTGAGTTATAAGTTCATAGAAGCCTTCGTTGGAGAAACACTTTGGAAGCACTTGGTGGGTTAAGTTACTATTCCCGGAAGCCCTTGCTGGACAAACGCTCTCGAAGGCCGACAACAATTGTGGGTTTAGTTACTAGTCTTGGAAAACCTGGTTTGAACAAATGCTTTAGAGTCGTGGACAACTTGCGTAGAGACCGATATAGTGATAGTTAGTGATGTTCGACCATGAGGTGGAATAATTGCTTGAGATTTGAGGTGATTTGCATCTGGAAGCTCTGGTTTGGTTATGCTTGATGTGTTTCATGAGATCCCACATTCATGCTTGGAATATGGCACAAGGGTGACTAACTGGAAAAAATATTTGGTTCAACCTAGTCATTAGGGGAATTTTGAGGTCTAAAATGGGCGTCCTAAGAAAAATGTACAACAAAAATAAACTTTATAAGAACCAATAGGATTCAATATAATGATGTCAACCATGGGGGATGATTCACCATTTTAGACTAAAAAAATAAAAATAATAAAAAACAATAAAATAATAAAACTAGTTTTTGTAATTGTATTCTCAACTTATCTCCCTAATGTTTTACTCAAATTTCAAGTGAGAGTACTTGTTGGATGCAAAATTTAATTTCTCATCAAAAGAGTACCCATGTTGCATACTTTTGATGGACCCTGCTACATGAAAAGTGAGAAATACATGAAAAATTGTTATTGCAATCACCTTTTTTTTTTTAATATATTTCTCATTTTTCATGTATCAGGGTCTATCAAAAGTATACAACATGGGTACTCATTGGATGAAGAATCAAATTATGCATCCAATGAGTGTTCCCACTCAAAATTTGAGTAAACCCATAGGGAGATAAGTTGAAAATATGAGTTGAAAAAGTAGTTTTTTCCTTTCTTCCCTCTAAAATTAGATGATGTAATCTAATCTTATTTTAGTATTTCCACTATTATTTTATAATTTCATTAGGAGCCCCATTTTAGAACTCAAAATTTCCCTAATGCTATGGTCGGGTGGTACGTAGAAGTCTCTGACCTAGTTGGACTTGCATATGTTAATAAGAGCTCTTTTTCCCTTGGTATTTTCATGAGTAAAGCTACTTGATGTTATGTGGCTTTAATGGTTATTTCCTCATTGATATATATCTAGTTATTTTTTGGTTATAAGAATGTTTTATGATAGTTCTGATGTATGACTCTCATCATGTTTTGATTAGTATGTGAAACAATAATGAATGAATGACCTAATAGATGAAAATGAAAATAATATGAGAATGCATCAATCCTTCTTGACGATTCTCAGATAAGTATGAGACCCCTATGCTCAGATCTGTTGTTGAATTATTTTTGATATGTTTGACAAAATGACTTCATGGTTGGGCTTGGTTAGGTCCAAGTCCTTTATCAACTTTTGTGTTAGAGGAATAAGATAACTCGGGCAATGGTAGCTTATCTATGAGAAGAGATGTGGCGTCTACATGCCAACTGAACTATGTTACAATGAGTCTCAAGGGCCTACTTATTATTGAAAATCATGAGAAAAATAAACAACCAAAACCATAACCCTAGGAGATGTAACACCAAGAGTTTGTGGGCCCCATTAGGCAGCCAACTTCCCGGGGTCGTAACTTGGTCATATTATCTCCATTTGGCGTGTATGATACCTTGTTGGAATGGTCTCTCCGAGTACTATAGTTTTCACTGCAAGCCCTAGCCTATGGCTATGGGCTTGCAAAAAACCTCAAAAAACACCGTTTAGGGGGTGAAAAATGCTCCGGAAGTTCAGGACATGAAAAACTGCTAAAAATAGTAAATTCTTAAATAAACAAGGGAACATATGAGACTAACTAGAGGGTCTAGGTGGAATAGGTGGGTGGCCACCAATACCCACCTAGATCATTCCTCCACCCTTAGGAAGAAATGGTCCCCATTGCATGCAGATCCTCCATGAGGTGAAGAAATTTATGTTGAACCTGGTCCCTGGTGAACCACTTGCCCTCGTGAAGAAGTTGGCCTGCTTTGATAACTCGATATAGTTGTATCCTCTATTGGTGAGTGTTCTTGATCTGTGTGTCCGTGATCTGATTAGTTGTGGCTTGTTCCATGTAGTTTGGTTTGAGCTCTGTCGTTGTGAGTTGTTCTGCGATGTCAGATGTGTCCAACAATGGTGGAAAGTAGGATCGAAGGTGGTATACGTAGATCACTAGTTGCAGACCAAGGAATGGTGGGATGCTGAGCTCGAAGGCATTGTCACCGACAACCTTGGTGATGGTGTATGGTCCATATCAGAGTGGGTGAATCTTATGGTGGGGTCCAACAAGGTGCTTCTTCTGCAAATGTAACCAAACTTTGTCGCTTACTTGGAACTTGTGTGACATTTGATGTTGATCATGTTCTTGCTTGTACTTATCATTGGCTATGTACAATATTTCATGGACCTGCTGGTAGATGTGTTGAATCCGCACAATGAATTCATTAGCCATTTCGGCTTCAGACTGGATGTGAGTTGAATTTGCCTGAGTGGATGCAAATGGTATGACCACATCAATGGGATATAATAGTTGAAATCTCATCCCTACTTGAAAGGGGCTATGGCCTGTTGAGTTGTGGAGAGCTCTGTTGTAGTTGTGTTGAACATAAGGGAGATTTTCATCCCATGTGTGTGGATGCTTCGAGTTGTAAATGCGCAAAATGTGTATGATCATCATGTTGACAAACTCTGTTTTTCCATCATTTTGGGTATGGAAATTTGTGGATTTAGTAAGTTTTGTATCTAGCATCAACCAGAGACTGAACCAAAATTCACTCAGGAATTTGTTGTCCCGATCTAAGATAATGGACTGTGGGATCCCAAAGTGTACCCACACTTGCTCAAAGAAGACCTTAGCAGTGGCCTCTATTGTGATAATCTTCTTGTAGGCTGCCATGATGGTCATCTCGGAGAATCTGCCAACGACCACGAAAACACAATCATTGCCTTTCTTAGTAGAAGGAAGGCCCGACATGTAATCCATCGAGACAGATTCCCAATTCCAACTAGAAGTAGGTAGAGGAGTATACAAGCCTTGCTTCTTCATGGTTGGTTTGGAAATGACGCAGAAGGTGCAGGATCTAATGTACTTCCCAACATCCTCACAAAGTTTCGACCAATAAAACTAATTCTTCAATACCGCCATTGTTTTCTCTACTACGAAATGTTCAGTGACTCAACTGTAGTGCGCCTGCAAAATAATCTTGGCATGCTCACTTGAAGGAACAAAAATGTGTCCTAGGTAGCATAACACTACATATTGAAGGTGAAAATTTGGAAATTTCTGATAAGCCTTGGTATTGCAACAAGAATGCTGCAACTCCCAAGGCTACCGACTTTAATTATCAACTTGGGGTTCGTACAAACTTAAGAGGTATCAACACTATATGGGCAGAATACAATGTGTCCTTCCTTTGCTATCATGATTTGATGGGTGCATGTACTAAAATCAAAGCCTAAACTAATTGCAGAAAATGATTTGAAATGGAAATCCTAATCTATTGCAAGAAATAAAGTACAAGGAAAGAAACATATTCTAATTGCATAAAGATCATGAACTAAATGTAAAATAAACCTAACTTAACCCTATTTATCACATCTGATGATCTAAACTAACTGAGCCTGGAATTTGATCTAGAGAGTGCTAATTCTTGTGTGCATGAATAAATATAAAATAACCTTTTTCCTTTTTATGTTTTTGTTTGAAAAATGTAAATGTTAATCTTGCTTGGTTCTTTGGTAGGGGAGACAGGTGTGGAGGAAAAGGAGTACAATGGTTGACATGGCTTGGAAGGAAAGTAGGGGCCTAATCCTGGCTTTTAGTGATGATTTTTCTCAATTCAGGCTCAAAACATGCCACTACAGGTTTTCCTATAGGATGTCTACACGAAATACTAGCTCCTACAAGTTGTTACAAGATCCCCTGTTTTATTACAAAAAGCAAGCCAAAAGCTTAGGAAGTGGTATAGAAGGTGGAATAGAGCTTGGGAAGGGTGGTTAATGGAATAATAAGGCATGAAGGTGGTGCAAATTACCCAAAAATCAGGCAAAGGCTTCAATATGGGTAGATTTTCTCAATGGAAATGTCAATTTTTGCTCATAAAACAAGAATTCAGATTGAGAATTTAGTGGATTTTGGCGACATGGGTGGATGAGACTTGGATGAGGAAAATGGGATGATGTATCCCTGTAATGTAGAAGCTCCTGCAACACACATTATTATCTGCATCTATCCTTGAATTCATCTATATATGGGAAAGATTTATTAAATTACTAGAAAAATCAGAAATTCGAGAGCTAGTGAGCTAGTAGATCTATCAAATGCCTAACCTAATCAAATGAAAATGCAATGGGATAAATTTTGTTATTAAATAGAATGTCTTTGTGATCTAATGAAAGTGGAACCAACTTGATTGAAGCTCATTAGCATGCTCTAAAAAATAGCAGAAATTTACTCTTCTTTGCCACAAAGGAGTTCTAGAAATCTAGATTTGAGAATAAGAAAGCTAATCCAAGTAGCTCAATGATTACTATGACATTTCAAAGCTTTTCCAAGGATTAAATGATTTGTTTGATCCTGCAAAAGAACTTACATCAACCATTTAACCCAATCATACAACAAGAAATCATTAATACTAAATGCAAAAATAGAAAGAAATAAAAACAAGAGATGTATGTGAATAAGAAGTGAAAAGAAGGAAATAAAATGATACAAAAGGGATCTGAGGCTCCTAGGATGGCCAAGCCCAAGGAAACTCAGAGACCTATGGTGGAGAACAAGATTTAGAAGCTGAACATGACACCAATATTAATTATTTTCATCAATACAATTACATCCCTACAAGAAAGTACAGTGGAGCTGCAGAAATATGAGTTCTCTCCACAAGAACACCAATGAAAATCTCTCCCTAGAGGAAAATTTCACTTGGTACTTATAGAAAATGATAATGAATCATTCCCCATGAAATTAGGAAGCTTTCCCCACCAAAATACCTTGATTAGTTCCCATTACTAGGAACTTGCATTAAATGATAAGGAACACATTCCTATATTTTCTCAATCATTGGAGTTCCGCAATCTTTGTCATAATTCCATAATATCTTGTTGATTTATTATTTAATATTGATCATCCTATAGTAGGGAGCAAGTGCCTAAATTATCTCCTCCTCCAAATCTTCACAATCTACCCAATATTCTCATAATATTCCGCAAAAATAAATAATATTAGGTACAAATATGAAATTATTCATAAACCTTCCTAATGAATATATTAAAGTTAAAAATACATTATATAATGCAAAAAGAGAGGTTTAAAATGCTGAAGGATGCTTAGATGGGCCTTAATTTATGTTTAATTTAGAGGCATGGGCCTTAATTTATGTCTACTTTAGAGGCCCATCATACCCCCTACTGAAAGTGTTGCTTATCCTCTTAGAAACTTAGTGACCTCATTGTGCTTCATTCATAGCCCTGGTGGCCTCTCTCTTATACATTAAGAAATTTGGTTGTAAATTCTGCAAGGACAAGCCAAAAAACATATTTGTGCAAATAAAAATCCCTGTTTCTTGAGACCAGTAGCTTTCCTTCTTCCCCTTATTCAAGATGGTTCTTAAATATTTTTCAGTTTGGTAAGGTATTCCACATCCTTATCAACCTTCTTCTACCTTGCTACACCATTTGGACACCTCTGAAACCTTCAAAAATATAGGAGACCCTGTCAAAACTACAAGAAACCTGTTTTGAGCATAAATGATTGTCTGAGCCTAGGGTAGGCTCTCAACTTCACTTCCATGCCTTTCTCCCATTTCTATAACATCTTTTAGACCTTGGACAAAAGCTAGAAAGAGATTAGAGACCTTTTGGAAAGCCTTTTTTCATCACTGTAGTTTGAGTTCTGTTTTGATGGTGAATGCCTTACTTCCCTTTGTTGTATTCTTCTTCTCTTTTGTGGCCTAGACAATTTCCTAATGGCCTTTGAGTTTTCTGTTTTGATTAGGTCTCTCTCAGACAATGCTTTTTTCTTTTTGGTTTTAGCACCATTTGTTCCTTTCTTCCTTCTTGTAGCAACATTCTATCTTCCTGTAGCAGCCATTCCTTCTCTTTTAGAGTCTTTTAACTGTATGGGAGTGATGAGAAATGATGTAGAGGGTTTGGAGGATGATGCTAGGGCTCAGAGGGAGTAGTGTAGGTTTGTGAAAATGGAGAGGATGCTCTGTTTGTTTTTTCAAGAAATTTTCAGGGTGAGATAGAGTGTAGGGTTTGTTCTTGAAATTATGAAATGGGATGGATGAATGATGGATAGATGGTGAATATGAAGTGGATAAAGGGTTTGGAGTGTTGTGGTGACTTGGCCTTTGCAAAATAATATTCTTTTAACTGCTGACCTCATTCCTTGAAATCATCACCCTTCATAATTTGACTTTTCAACATTGCACGAGCAAAGGAGTGAGAGTATTAGCAAATCAAACACTTTTTCATTTTCATACTTTGATTCATATATGCTACTTCAGTTAAGGAAACCCATGTGTATACGCAACTTTGTTTAATGCAACTAGCGTATATCCAATAAACTTATGATTCAGTTAGTTGATCCTTAGTGAGTGCATCAGAACATTGTTAACCATATGAATAGTAAATAGGAGTAGTAGAACGGAACAGATCATCACACATAAGTAACACACATGAACACCATGATATTAGGTGGAAACCCAATGTGGGTGAAAACCACCTGCTGCAACTCGTCTCTTTCTTCCTTTAATAAGAAACTTCTTTTTACAATATTTATGTACTGGTGCAATCTTATACCAGTACGCAGGCTTCTACCTGCAGAAGGCTACAACCTTCTCTCATTCTCCAGACTCTCCTGGAAGGGAGATGCAACCCCCTTAGCTCTTGTACTAGCTGAAGTACTAGTACATAGGTGCTGGCCTACAGAAGGCTACAACCTTCTCTTTTCTCCCAGGGACCACGTTTCACAAATTTTCAGTGTGGATCCATAAATACAAAAAAATTACCACTGCAATACAATCATCAACTTATACCTGCATCATCAATCTCTGAATCACCCAATACTAAATTACTGAAACCATGTCATCAAAATACAGTTACATGAACACAGACCAGAGCCCAAAACACTGCAACAACCACTAGAGCCAACAAGAACTTGAAACATCAAATCTCATCATGTATACGCTACTTGATTGTGTCAAAACCGCGTGTACATGCGCTTTCACTAGAGAGAACCCGTGTACAGATCTAAAGATAATTACTTATACCTTCGCTACGATTTCCAACTTGATTAAGATCGAGCCAAGCATTAAAACCCATAACCAGCATATTAGATCTTCTCCCTTCATCAAACATTCATTACTTACACTTTTTCACCTCTTTGGCCTAATGATCTTATCCTTATATAGGTTTAGGCCTCTTTCAATACCATGGTCCGAAACCACTTAGAACCAATACCTTGGACCCAATACCATGGACCAATTACCATGGACTAAAACTTAGTTTTCCGACATGTACGCGTCTTTCCTTCTGTGAACCTGCGTGTGTACGTATATAGGCCTTTTGTTCTTCTAACCCATGTGTATATGCACTTTCATCAAGATTAACCTGTGTATATCTCTCTCTTGACCTGTTGTACTAAGATTTGTCCTCTGATTGAGTTGCCACCTGGACAACACCTGTATCATACCTCTGAGTGAGTTTCCATCAAGGACAACACCTGTATCATAATGCCAACAATCTCCGCCTTTGGACTTGATGGCAACCACCACATCAAGTCACTCTCTGCCTTTGACATCAAGGGTGAAGGGCAGACCAAGAAGTTCTCTCCCTTGGTATACCTTTTGCTCTCCATACTCCCCCTAAGTACCTGCTGAAATCTCTAATTGAGCTCCCCTTTTGTATATGCCAAGATGTACCAATCTGTCCATGCTCTCCCTGAGCACATGCAAGGTCTGCAAGAGCATAACATGACTCTATACATACATCAATATCCCAATCAAGTGGGAATACACAAATGTTTATACATTACTCAACAAAAAGAACCATTACATCATCCATCCCATGCATAGTGGGGTAACAAAATACATCATATGACTCACAAAGACCAAGGACCTGAACATGACCATGATAGTTATCAACAACTATCATACACCATATGATCTACACCATAAGCATCTTAACCCACAATCCATTCTCTTGGTCAATCAATAATCAGTAGCAAGATGTGTCAATAAGCATCATCACCAAAGACTTCTAACAATAATACCAACAATGCATTATTTGAAGCATATGCTCCCCCTGAACTTGTGCCAACCATCATATACTACGAAAAAACCATTTCCTGAGTCTGTTATGCTACTTTTCTTCATAGCTCTATATGCGACTGTGCAGTGCCTAATTCGTGTATATACGTGACTTGTCTTCATGATACCTACGTATGAGATTTAGAACACTGATGTTCCACACTTTCAGCTTCCTCTGAGTCTGTTATGTCTGTGTACTCTGCTATGCCACATCTTTCTAGCTGTACTTCCTTTTTCTTCCATATCTTCAACTGTGATGATGTTTTCTCCTTTTGGTATGGTGCCCAAAATCTTCTCCTGCATTCCTTTGCTATGTGTCCAAGCTTGTCACATGCATAACATCTTACATGTTTCATATTCCTTCTGTAGCAATCAATAGCTTTGTGACCAAACATATTGCAAGAAAAACAATATCCCTTAAAGTATCTAGAACGTGATGATCTTTCTGAGTGATGGTATTGAACCATTCTACTTCTACATCTGGTTGCAGCATGTCTAAGATTATGACATACATAACATTCAAAATTATTCATCAGAGGAAATAATCGTCTATCACTTCCACAGTTAGGAGCAAAAGATATTCTTTGAGGAATTTATTTCCTTGGCTATTGATGGGTTGTATTCTCATCTCCTTATTGAGCATTTCAGATTTCTCATTAGAGTTCCTTGCCTCACCTTGTGATCTATATTCACCTTCAACAGACTCATAAAAACCAAGACCAGTTTTGATAGCAGGCGACCTTTGACTATTAAGAATATCATCCAAAATCTTAGTACTGTCTTGAAATTGTAATAGTGTATCCTTTTCTTCTATGGCAGAAACTTTGGAATCAAATTTAGCAGACAGGGATCTTAAAACATTTTCAACTAAGACAACCTCCTTAAATTCTTCACCTAGATTCCTCATACAATTGACAATATCATCTACTATGCTTTCATTACTATGCATTTTAAGATTTTCATACCGTATTTGAGAGTTTGAAGTTTTGCTCGTTTTACCTGTTCATCTCCTTCATAGCTTAGAATGATTTTGTCCCATATTTCTTTGGCTGATTTGAACTGCATGACCTTAACAGATTCAGATTGTGACAAACTTCCTAATAAGACAGTAACCGCTTTGGCATTGAGTTCATATTGCTTTCTCTGTGCTATATTTGTAGAATTGTTGATGGATATGAGTATCCTCCTTCCACGATTCCCCAAACATCTGTTCCAAGCAATTGTAGATATGTTGTGGTTCTTATCTTCCAGTGGATAAAGTTGCTCCCATCAAATATTGGTGGCCTGATGGATGCTTCTCTTTCTTGATTAGCCATTCTGCAGAAAATCACTATGTCGCAGCTTCACAGAATCTTAACTGCTTTTGAGATGAGAAAAGGAGGACCATCATATATGAGAGAAGTTGCATTCGAAGTGTCAGCAAATGAATCAGGATACATTTCAGAAGGGGAAGATGAGGTAAATTTTGTCAAGAATCTTGAATGGGGATCTGGAAGGTTCAAAGGTAAGCTACCTTTCAAATGCTTTTCATGTGGTAGAGTTGGTCACTACACTGGTAGATGCCCTCATAACAAAGGAAAGATGTCTGATAGAAGTTATTATGTTTATGATAAAAGTAATGACACATCCAATAATGATGAAGACATTAGACTTCTCATGGCATATGAAAATAAGAACAGAGAACTAGAAGAAGTTTCTAGATTAAAAGAACAGTTGGAATCAGAGCCAGGTCCTTTGGTAGAAGCTTGGTTGCTTGATGGAGATCCCTAGAACAATGGGAAAGAAAGCGCGTCAAAAGAAGAAGACAGCTCAAAGGAACAATGATAGCCTGCCATTGAGTGGAAGCAAGTATTCAGATCCTGAATCACCTCAGATTGAAGATGGACAAGCAAATGAAGCATCAGATAAAATCATAGATCAACAAGATCTACCTAGCAAAAGGGAGAGTGCCCTCAAAGAAGAAATTATCAGCTTAAAAGCTCAGCTGGAATGTGCCTTCAGAGTTCGTCAAATGCTGCAGGAGCTGAATGAAGAACAAGAAAAGGAGATTCTCAAACTAAGGCAACAAATGGAAGAAGGAAGAAAGTCTGAGGAAATTTTGAAGAAGCAATGTCTGGAAAAGGAAGAACAACATCAGGTTGAGGTAAATATCTTGAAAAGTAAATTAGAGGAAAAGGATTGAATATCTGATGAAGTGTGACATCTAGTATGCTGGTTATGGGTTTGCGATGCTTAGCTTTATCTGAATCAAGGATGCACCTATGCGGTTGATGATGGATGATGGATCGGGATCTTAAGGCTTGGAATGTTTATCATTATATGTTTTGATTATGGATAGACTAGATCTGAATTATTGACACATGTTTTATTGTATGAATGTTATGAACTAGGTATGACTGATGTCTCGAATAGCTGCAAAGTTATGAGTGAATATTTGCAGATCTGTATGCGGGTTGGATTTGGTGAAAGCGCGTATGTACGCTGGTTTGGTTCTTCATAGTAGCGTATACATTATGAGATATGATATTTGAAGTTGCAGTTGGATCTAGTTATTGTTGCAAAGTTCTGTTGTCTGTTCTGTGTTCTGGTGACTGTGTTGTTGACAGGGTTTCAGTGTTTTAGTATTGGGTGATTCAGAGATTAATGATGTAGGTGTAGTTGATGGGTGTATTGCAGTGATGATTAATTTTGTGCTTCAATGTTGTTGATGGGTCTAGTATGAAAATTGGATGAAACACGGCCTTTAGATTATGGTGTTATGATTTAGGAGTATCTAGTATGAAAATTTATGAAACGTGGTCCTTGGAGGAAGAAAGAAGATCGTAGAGTTCTGTAGGCCAGCGCCTACATACTGGTAAACATATTGGCTAGTACAAGAGCGAGGGGGTTGTAGCTCCCTTCCAGGAGCAGCTGGAAAACGAGTGAAGGTTGGAGCCTTCAGTAGGTTGGTGCCTACGTACTAGTAAATGGATTGGCTAGTACAAGAGCTAAGGGGGTTGTAGCTCCCTATAGGTAGAAGCCTGCGTACTGGTATAAGACTGCACCAGTACATAAATATTGTAAACAAAAGTTTCTTATTAAAGGAAGATATAGACGAATTGCAGCAGGTGGTTTTCACCCACATTGGGTTTCCACCTTATATCTTGGTGTTCATGTGTGCTCCATGATCTGTTCTGTTTTACTGTACCTATTTACTATTTATATGGTTAATAATTTTCTGATGTACTCATTAAGGATCAACTAACTAAATCATAAGTTTACTGGATATATGCTTGTTGCAATACACATAGTTGCGTATACACACGGTTTGCCTTAACTAAAGTAGCATATATGAATTTGAATATGGAAATGAGAAAGTTATATTGATTTGATAATACTAATTCACCCCCCCCTCTCGGTATTATTTCCAACATTTCTAACTATAATATGCTCAAGAGAAGAGGTCAAGAATATTTCATACTTGTACTTACCTGATGGTTGTTGGAGAGACATGTATGCTGCTCCTGAGTTGATGTTGATGTGCAGGTGTTGGGGGACCTATATCAACCTTCCCCAAAGAATACCTAACCCATTTTGCCATGATATTGCCTCTTGTAGCGTCTTCTTGGCCTTCCTGTAGAGATCCTGTAGTAATTTAGAACTTCCTGTAGAGATCTTGTAGTAATCAAGAAAACCTCTTGTAGTAGACTTGTTTTGTCCATATCTCCCAAATGGTACAATGGATTGACCTAAAATTTTCTGAGCATGTTGCTATCATTATTATGCACCTCCCCATAAACAAATATTGACCAATGAATGCTTGAATCTCGAGAAATATTGAAAATGGATGAAGGTTATGGAGACCAATTTATTGGAAACCATGCACTAGAATTTGATGAAATTTCTTGGGCATGTTACCATCATCCATATGAATATCCCTATGAAACATATTTTTAAAGGGATGCATGAATATCAAAAAAATTCAAAAATGGTTGTAGGTGATGGAGGTCGATTTCTTGGAAACTGTGTACTAGAATTTTCTGAAATTTCTTGGGCATGTTACCATCATCCATATGAATCTCCCCATGAAACAACTTTTTAAATGGATGGATGGTTTTCAAGTTATGGCAAAAATAAGTTTTTGCTCTATGTCTTTTTGTTTCCTGTAGGAAAATAGAGCCTTCATGTAGTTTTTTAGGACATCAAGAACACTAAATGGTAAAAGCTTGAGAACGATGAGTGGATGGTGGAAATAAATGAGGGTGATGGATTGACATGGCCTTGGCCTTGTTGGAGCATTTGAGCAAAGGAGGAGAAAGTCAAAATTTGACTTCTTTTGACTAGGTTTGACCTATTTTTTCTTTCTTTAGTGGAAACTTGTTTTTGTTATTTGTAGATGTTGGAGTGCACCTACATTCATCAAAGAGATACATGGAGCAAGGATTTTTTTATTTTTCCTTTTTTCTTCTTCTAGGCCCACTGGCCCCCTCAAGGAGGTTTTCAACTAGTAGGTCTGCATAGGTGCCTCAAAGGAGGTTTTCACCTGAGATTTTACTTTTTTTCTCTTATTTTTCATTTTTTTTCTACCCTACTCTACTTGAAAAAAAAATCACTTTCAAGTATAAGAATACTTCAAATGGAGAGATGTGCACATCAAGATGACAAACAAACTTATGTGTAGGCTTGCAATATATGATTTGACATGTACCTAGATTTCAGAGAATAAATCATTTGACTTTGGTGATATCAAGCACAATTGAAGAAGAGAGTGTTGCTGCAACTTAGTGACTGTCTAGAACCAAATCTCAATATAACTTTTATAACCTTGGTTTGATTTCTTATCTGGATCATTCTTCATGTCTTCTTCCACAATCACCTTCAAATCTGCCTCTTTTTTCTGATTTTTCTCTTGAATACATGGATGATTTGATGGTAACCATGAGGGAGCTTTCTCGATCTTTGATTTTGTTGTCTACTCTTTATCAAATGAAACCCATGATATTTTGGTATTCTCATTTGAATATTCTTCTTCTGGATGTGGTCCTTCAATGTTATCAAGAGAATCTCTTTTTTGCAATACTCTTCTTTAGCTATGATGAGTACCATTTAGCTCAAGAGGAGATTTTTGGAAGTGTTGTACCTCAGCATTGGAAGGGGGCTGAGCTACTTCAATGTGTGGGTTTGGAAATGGTGGTACAGGTAGTTGAGTGGTAGTGGATATTTGAGATGGATGTGATTGGGGTTTTGGTTGCGGTGGAGGTGAATGGTAGGGATAACATGGAGTTGGGTATGGAGGATATTGAGGAGAATATTGAGGATATTGTGGATGACTCCCATAAGTTCCTTGCCAACCCTGTTGCCAAGATTGGTTTTAGGGTTGAGATGGCCAATGTTGCCAAGGAAAGGGTGTGTTCCAATTACTTTAAGATGGATGTGCATAAGATTGAAATTATGAATTAGGTTCTTGCATCATACTAGGTTGAATAGGCCGCCATGCTCCTCTTGGAGCTACATACCATAGCTACATTGGCAATTGAATTGCTCCATTGTCCTCTTGGTGAAATTCCTTCAACCTTGGTAATGAGGAGAAAAATATAACATCATATGATTCTGCATGGACAACAAAAATATTAGCATATTATTTTTGCTCATTTGTTATTCTTAACATTTCTACTTGTTCGGTTAGATTGCTAAGGATTTCTATTTTAAAGTCATCAAATTTTTTTTGAAGTTTAGCTTGAATTACCGATCATGATGTTGATTGACTTACTCTTGCCCTTGTTCTTGATGAGTGTTTGCATGTTTCACAAATTTCTTCAAATGATAATTGGCATACATCACCTCTACTCATGAGATCAAGGAGATCAATCCACTCATCCCTAATTGTTCTAAGAGAGAGTTTTTAGTGTGTCAGATCCTAAATAATGTAGGTTTTCCCTCTTAACATTATACATAAACCACTCTATTAGATCCTCAAGGCTCTCATCTTCTCTTTGATTCATTCTAAATATTTCTTCCTTAAGATCATGATATTTATATTTTTCTAGAAATATCTTTTGCATCTCACTCTATGATCTTATTGAATTAATCCCTAAACTCGTGAACCATTTAAGAGATCTATCCTTCAATGTTGCTGGAAACAATCTAATTTTTTCAGTTTTAGATCAGAGGATCTACAAATAATTTCAAATTCGAAGAGAAAGGTTTCCAGATCCTTTGACCTTAGCATGAAATTTTGGAAGAAAATATGGAGGTATGTTCTTCATGTGCACACTACCATCAGTATCTTGAATGGAAAACGTGAGAGGATATTTCTCATTTTCATCATCTCCATCCATTTCTTCTACATTCTTTGCCATCTCTTCTATTACTACCTACAAAAGTGGATGGTGATATGGCTCTTACTGCACCATGTGATCAAATGGGGGGGTTAATTGGTGTTGGAGAATTTTTGTTTTTATTTTTATGATTGAATAAAAACACTAATGCAATGCACTTTTCTATTTTTGAAATGAAATATGCCTAATGCAATTTTTTTTGTTTTTTTTTGTTTTTGCAAAAAGTAAAAACAAATGAATCAATTAGGGAAGAAAACAATGCATACTTTGACACCTCCCAGAAAATGGTGCCAAAAAGTGATGAGCCTCGGTATTGCAACAAGAATGTTGCAACTCCCAAGGCTACCGACTTTAATTATCAACCGGGGTTCATACAAACTTAAGAGGTATCGGCACTATATGTGCAGCATACAATGTGTCCTTCCTTTGCTGTCATGATATAATGGGGTGTATGACTTAAATCAAACCCTAAAATAATTGCAAAAAATGAATTGAAATGGAAACCCTAACCTATTGCAATAAATAAAGTACAAGGAAAAAAACATATTCTAATTGCATAAAAGATCTAATCCATTATAATTAAAATAATTAGAATAAATATAAACAAATAAGATAATTAATAAATAAATTAAAATAATTATAATTATAACAATTAAAATAAATAATTAATTAAAATAAATATAATCAAATTGAATATAATTAAAATAATTAAAATTAAATAATTAATTAAAATAAATATAATTAAAACAATTATAAAATTAATCAAAATAAATATAATTAAAATACGAAATGATTAATACAAATTTAATTAATATAACCATAACCCTAATGAAAATAATTAACATAACCAACCTAGAATAAACATTAAAACGATTACAATAAAACATAAAAATTTATTCTAATTAATATTCAACATGATTAAAATTAATATAAAGACAAAGTAAAAACAATTACAATAAAACATATTAATGAAAACAAGAATAAGAAAAATGGATTAGGGACAACAAATAATTAGAATAAATATAATTAATAAATTAATTAAAATAAATCAAATTAGAACAATTAAAATAATTAAAATAAATAAATAATTAAAATTAAAATAATCAAAATAATCAAAATAGATAAATAAAATAATTAAAATAATTACAAAATTAATCAAAATGAATATGATTAAAATACGAAATGATTAATACAAATACAATTAATATAACCATAACCCAATAAAAATAATAATTCTATAATCATTTTTTAAAAGAACAATTAAATTAATTCTGTCACATTTTTGAACCCTAAATTTCACAAATACAATTAAGTTAACAAAATATAATAAAACAATTAAAATTATAGTTAAAAAATCCTAATACCTGTCAGCTAAACATCTCATACATCTCTATATATTTGGAAAAATAAGACCAGTCTTTCAACAATCTTTGACATCCTGAAGATGAACCATCCTTGCTAGTTCGAAATGTCGATTAAAAAGAAACCTAATGCGATGTATCTGGAAGATAATCTACATAATGCATAAAGATCGTGAACTAAATGTAAAATAAACCTAACTTAACCCTATTTATCACATGTGATGATCTAAAATAACTGAGCATGGAATCTAATTTAGAGAGTGCTAACTGTTGTGTGCATGAATAAATATAAAATAACTTTTTCCTTTTCTGTCTTTCTGTTTGAAAAATGTAAATGCTAATCTTGCTTGGTTCTTTGGCAAGGGAGATAGGTGTGGAGGAAAAGGATTACAACGATTCAGATGGCTTGGAGGGAAAGTAAGGGCCTAATCCTGGCTTCTAGTGATGATTTTTCTCAATTTTGGCTCAAAACAGGCCACTACAGGTTTTCGTACAGGATGTCTACAGGAAGTACTAGTTCTTACAAGATGTCTACAGGATCCCCTGTTTTATTACAAAAAGCAAGCCGAAAGCTTAGAAAGTGGTCTAGAAGGTGGAATGGAGATTCAGAAGGGTGGATAATGGAATAATAAGGCAGGGAGGTGATGGAAACTACCTAGAACTCAAGCAAGGGCTTCAAGATGGGTAGATTTGCTCGATGGAAATGTCAATTTTTGCTCATAAAACAAGAATTCAGATTGAGACTTTAGTGGATTTTGGCGACATGGTTGGATGAGTTTTGGATGAGGCAAATGGGATGAGGTCTCCCTATAATGTAGAATCCCTTGAAATACACATTATTGTTTGCATCTATCCTCAAATTCATCTATACATGGGAAAGATTTATTAAATTGCTAAAAAAATAAAAAAATTCGAGAACTAGTGAGCTAGTAAATCTATCAAATGCCTAACCTAATCAAGTGTAAATGCAATGGGGTAAGATTTTTTTATTAAATAATTTTTTTTGTGATCTAATGCAAGTGGAACCAAATCGATTGAAGCTCATTAGAATGCTCTAAAAAATAGCAGAAATTTACTTTTCTTTGCCACAAAGGAGTTCCAGAAATCTAGATTTGGGATTAAGAAAGTTAATCCAAGTAGCTAAATGATTACTATGACCTTCCAAAGCTTTTCCAAGCATCAAATTATGTTTTTCATCTTGCAAAAGAACTTACATCAACCATTTAACCCAATCCTACAACAAGAAATCATCAATACTAAATGAAGAAATAGAAAAAAATAAAAACAAGAGATGCATTTGAATAAGAAGTGAAAAGAAGGAAATAAAATGATACAAAATGGCTCTAAGGCTCCTAGGATGGCCAAGCCCAAAGAAGCTTAGAGACCTGTGGAGGAGAACAAGATTTAGAAGCTAAATATGACACCAATATTCATTATTTTCATTAATACAATTACATCCCTGCAAGAAAATACAATGGACTTGCAGAAATACGAGTTACCTCGATAAGAACACTAATGAAAATCTCTCCCTAGAGGAAAATTCCACTTGGTACTTATAAAAAATGATTAGGAATCATTCCCCATGAAAGGAGGAAGCTTTCCCCACCAAAATCCCTTGATTAGTGGATTTGGTTCGCGATACTAGGAATCTACATTAAATAGCAAGGAACACATCCTAGATTTCTCAATCATTGGAGTTCCACAATCTGTGCCATAATTCCATAATATCTTGTTGATTTATTATTTTATATTGATCCTCCTGTAGTAGGGAGCAAGTCCCTAAATTATCTCCTCTTCCAAATCTTCATAATCTGCCCAATATTTTCATAATATTCCACAAAAATAAATAATATTAAGCACAAATATGAAATTACTCATAAACCTTCCTAATGAATATATTAAAGTTAAAAACACATTATCTAATGCAAAAAGAGAGGTTTAATATGCTGAAGGATGGTTAAATGGACCTTAATTTATGTTTAATTTAGAGGCATGGGCCTTAATTTACATCTAATTTAGAGGCCCATCACTTGCTTCCCTTCCAGGAGTGTCTGGTATGTGCTACCGAATTCTGGATTGCTCTTGTAAAGATGTGGCCACTCGGAAGTCTCGTGCTCACATGAGTCAAGCACAGTGATCAGCACCATGATCGGTGGTCGGCTGAGGCAATCAACAACATTATTGGTGTTTCCCTTCTTATACTCAACATTCAAATGGAACTGTTGCAGGTAGGTGGACCATTTCTTATGGAGATCATTTTGCAACCTCCTTTGTGTCTGTATGAAGTACAGGGGTCGGTGGTCTATGTGGCTAATTATTTCCTTCCCTAGAATGTAATGCTTCCATTGACGACAGGCTTGTGCAATGGAATACATTTATTTGGATTTAATTGGGATACTTTTGGACTGTGTCTAAAAGTGTCTCATTGAGGTAAGCCACTGGATGCCCATGCTGAGTAAGAACCATACCAATAACATAGTCGAAGGCATCTGTCTCAATCTAAAATGATTGTTGTAGGTCTGGTAATGTGAGCACTGGTGCAGATCAAAGGTGATGCTTCAACTTAGAAATGTTTGTTGTTGGATTTCAGACAAAAAAAACTTTTCTTTCACTCTTCCCTTGGTGACTTAACTTAAAGTCCAAGTGATATGAGAGAACTCCAACACGAACCCGTTGTAGAAATTGGCAGGACCCAAAAAGCTATGGAGCACTGTTAGAGTTGTTGGGGCCAGCCAATCCCAAATGACTTGTATCCTGGTTGGGTCCACAGGTACACCATGCTCATCAATGATGTACCCCAAATATTGAACCTGGGTTAGGCCAAAAGTGCATTTCTCTAAGTTAGCACACAACTTGTGTTGTTGGAGGGTTTGAAGGACCTATTGAATATGGTGGAGGTGCTCTTCCCAACTTTGCCTAAAGATGTTGCAAGATGTTGTCCATCAGTCTCATGAAGGTTGCAGGGGCATTCGTCAATCCGAATGACATGACCAACCATTCGAAAAGGCTGTCCTTGGATTTGAAGGTAGTCTCCCACACATTAAAGGGTTTGATATACACCTAGCGATAACCTGACTTCAAGTCAATATTGCTGAAATATTTGGCCCCCTTTATCTAGTTCAGAAGGTCATCAATCTGCGAGATTAGGTACCTATTTTGGACAGTGATCTTGTTCAACGTCCAATAGTCAATACGAAGTCTCTAGGTCCCATCCTTCTTCTATACCAATACAATAATTCTCCCATAGGTGATGAACTTGGCCTAATGTGACCTTTCTACAATAGTTCCTAAATCTTCCTCTTGATCTCATCGTTCTCTAAAACAAAGCATAATAGATCGGTCCATTGGGCAGCGACACGCCCAGGGTTAGATCAATGGAGTGCTTGAATTGAAAGTGCATAGGTACACCTATAGGTGAGGCAAAAATATCCCTGTACTCCTCTATTGCTGTTGTGAAGAGGAGCCCTACTTGGAAGACGTGGCCACAACCTTCTTCCTTCCCTAAGGATGAATCATAAGGAAAACAAATCTCCTTGTTTGGGAAATGATCTTACTACATTTCTTTGCAGTGATCAAAGAGATGGCAGTAGGTGGGGCTACCTATGGTATCCTATACAACTTTTTGGCCAAAGTAATAATCAAAGAGAGAGGTCTAGACTCATATATAGCATGTTGCTTCCACAAGTATGGTTGTCGTAACAATACATCACAAACTTCAAGGGGATAAACATCACACAATAACTCATCCGTGAAGGGCTTAATGTTGTAGGGAAGGTGGAACTACTCGCTGACTCGAAGATCTCATCCTTGTTGAAGCCACTTGATGGTGTATGACTATGGATGTGTTGTAGTCTTTAATCCCAACTAATTTACGATCTCTACTGAAATGAGGTTCTTTTGGCTCCCACTGTCAATAATGAACTATAGCGGAGAACCCTTCACCCACATCTGTGAGTGGAAGAGGCGTTCCCCCTCCTCTGGATATTCAGGCTCAATATTTTGGATCTTGGTGGTGGCCACAGTGGCACTAGGCTCTGCATCAATGATCTATTGCCCTTTTTCATTCCCCTTATTGAGTTTTGATTCAAAGTTGGAACATGCATCTGATTTGGAGGCCTTCAACTCGACCATCAATGACTTCTTGGCCCGACGTTTACTTGTGTTGTGAGTGGAGATCTTATGGAACTCACACTATTTTCTCATGTCCTTCGTTCTTCGTGTTATTGTTCATTGCTTGCGACTTTGGTGGGCTGTACTAGGTAGCCTCACCTTGGTTCTATCCTTTGCTCTATGGTTTGGGGGCACCTTTTCCTTGCCTTGGATTCGCAGGTCCAAAGTCCCACTTCTTCTATTTAAACTTCTACAAAATAATGACAGCGTATCGGCACGTCGTGCCAAGCGAGGAAATGTACAGGAACTCCATCTCGTCCTGGATGTACTAATGTATATAGCCATGATAATTGAGTACCAAATGCTACTCCATATCCTTGATACCTAACTTCGTGTCAAGGGTATGAAAATATTTATGAACTCTCACACATCTTGGTCCCTTCCCTACTGTAGCATGGTCCACTTTATGTATTTATATTCATAGCTACTAACAGGGTAATATTGTCCCTTGATGGTGTCTCAAAAAGAATCCTAAGTGGGTGTGGCTGAAAACAACAAGGGTTCAGTCTTGTCCTTTTTCTCATAGTAAGTTTCCAACCAGTCCTTGACGTGTGGGACAACTTTGAGAAGTGAAAAAGTAATATTTTCCCGATTGGAAAAGTCATGAACTAAAAAATATCCTTCCAACAAATTTAACTATTTATTTATGGCGTTTGCATTTATCAAGCCTCAAATATGGGAATATCGAAGTTAACTTGTACCTTAAACGGAGTGGCACTTCAAGAGTGACTTCTGGATGAAGATGCATCACCTATGGGTAGTTGTCGAAGGATATGGGAAAAGTTATCCATCATTGTGTTCTTGTGTTTCTCGAGAGCTTCGTCGAGAAACATTTCGAAGGGATCTCCTACCCTCTCATCTTTATTTTCTTATGCCACGGGAGGTATTTAAGGATTTCGAGGATGATCTTGCAACAATTGGACCAGACCAAGCCCTAACTCGTTATACCCTAACCTCATTGGGGACATGCAAAAGAAAGTAGAGAAACAGTAGATTGCATTGATACCATTGATCGAACTTAAACAGGAATGCAACAAATTATAGATATAATCATAAATACAGAGATGCAGCAGAAAAACAGAGAAAGAGCAGACTGCTCTAATACCACTGATTTGAAATTAAACAAGAATGCAACAAATTATAGAAATAATCATAAATACAGAGATGTGGGAGAAAAACACTTCATTTCATTAATAGAAAAATATTTAACTATGCCTACAAATAGAATGGGAATAAGATTGCTCGGGCGATGGTAGTTTATCTCTTATAAGAGATTTGGTTGCTACATGCCAATTGAACTGTGTTACAATGAGGTTCAAGGGCCTTTTTATTACTTAAAAACATGAGAAAACCCTAAACAACCAAAAACCTAACCTGAGGAGATGAAACACCAAGAGTTTGTGGGCCCCATTTGGGTTAGTTTGGCATTCAATTTCCCAGGGTCGTAACTTGGTCATATTATCTCCATTTGGTGCGTAGGATACCTTGTTGGAAATGTCTCTCCGAGTACTATAGGTTTCACCACAAGCCCATTCCTACAGAAATTGGCTTGTAGCGGACCTAAAAAAAACTCTGCTTAACGGGTCAAAACTGCTCTGAAAGTTCAGGACCCGAAAAACTGCAAAAATAGCAAATGTTGAAATAAACAAGGAAACATATGAAATTGACTAGAGGGTCTAGGTGGAATAGGCAGGTGGCCACCAATATCCACTTGGATCAACTTCATTAACTGAAGTTAGTGATTTTAATCATATCATAGTAACTCTTTGTCACGTGTTTACCCCGGTGGATCTGTTAGCTTAGGTAAATGTGGGAGGAGGGTCTTACAAAGTGGTATCAAAGCATGGTTCACCCCTTAGACTGGATGGGCAATGTGTGTTGATCGTACATTCATGTTGATTTCATATGTGTTCCTTATTCTTGTGGTGTATGTTCTTATTTCATATGCATGGCATTGGTCATATTTGTAGTGGTGTCACCATGTGAAAGTTGATGGTGTTGTTGATTAGATGTGGTCATCATGGGTGTATGTTGGTTATGAATTTGTTATGAATTTCAGTGTCTATAGGTTCTTTTGGATGCATTGTTATGGTTATGGTTATACATACATAATATTTTAGATATGCATTGTGTGTTCATTGTATATAGTTATGTCATCATGATGTTGTTGATAAGATATGATGTTGATATGTTGGCTAAAATAGAGCAGGAGATGCATACTATTAGAGTGAGGTTGCAACACTAGAATTTGGGGTAAGATCAGATCATCATATAGGTATTGTATGTTTGGCATGAAGGTATGTTAGTTAATGGAATTTTATATGAATTAGGGTTATATACATTTTTGTCATTTTATTGTTGTTGTGGTTACATGCATGGTAGTTGCTAGTGAATCAGTGTGGTCATATGCATGTGTCGAATAGTCATGAATGATTGTAACTTGTCATTATATGCATTGTTGTTGTTGTTTTATGTTAGTTAACTTGATGATTATGTTATATGTTGTTAATAAGTATGTTATATGTTAACTTGTTGATTGTTATATGATAGTTAACTTGATGATTATGTTATATGTTGTTTATAAATATGTTATATGTTAACTTGTTGATTGTTATATGATAGTTAACTTGATGATTATGTTATATGTTATTGAGGAGTATGTTATATGTTAACTTTTTGTTGTTATATGTTAGTTAACTTAATGATTAGGGTTATTGAATTACACTACTCTGTGATTAGTGTCCCTTTTTTCCTCCTTTTTTGCATTTATAGCCCATTTTTTGTGCTATTTGCATCCATTTATAAAATATGGTGCAACAATTGATGCAAAATTTGCATCGAGTTTTGCACCAAGTCTTACACCAAGTTTAGCACTAGGTATTGCAATAGGTTTTTCACCAAGTTTTGCACCAGGTTTTATGCCAAGTTTTGTGCCATCCTTTGCACTAGGTTTTGTTCCAATTTTTGAATCAAGTTTGGCATCTAATTTTGTTTCACCTACTTTTGAATCTTGTATTGTGTCCACTTTTTGTGGCTACATTTGCATCATATTTTTCATCCTTTTTTAAATGAATTTTTTGCATCCCCTTTGCGCCAAGTTTTGCGTTGAGTTTTGTGTCTAGTTTTGCATCTACTTTTGTTGCATCCACTTTTTCATATTGTTTTGAATCAATATTTACATCATCTTTTACATCTATTATTGTGTCCACTATTGCATCTAATTTTATTGTGCCACAATTTGCGCCTAGTTTGGAAGCTCCCTTTGTACCCACTTTTCCTTCTAATTTTGCATCCTCATTTGCGTCTAGGTTTTTATCGACTTTTACATCTATTTTTGCATTCCTTTTTGTATACACTTTTTCATTAATATTTTCATTGGGTTTTGTGTTTTGTTTTGCATCTACTTTTGCATTGCTTTTGTTGCATCCAATTTTTCATCCACAGATGCACCCATGTTTACATCCACTTTTGCATCCCTTTTTTCATCTTCATTTGCATCAAAGTTTTCTTTTTTTTGCATCTATCATTACATCCACTTTTATTGTGCCACAATTTGTACCATGCTTTGCAATTATTGTTGTACCCATGTTTGCTTCCAATTTTACATCTGTGTTCGCATCCTCTTTCGCATCCAATATTTGAATCATATATTGCATCGCCTTTTGCATCCACTTATGCTTCGGGTTTATGTATTGGGTTCCGTGTCTTATTTTGTATCTACGTTTGCATCTACTTCCATTGCATCCAATTTTGTTTCATTTGTTGCACCTATGTTTGTATCCACTTTTACATCCCTTCTTGCATCTTGTTTTGCATCCATGTTTGCATCTCTTTTTGTGTTTTTTATTACATCCACTTTTGCATCCACTTTTGTTGTGCCAAAATGTGTAGCATATCTTGTGCCTACCATTGTAGGCCACATTTACTTCCACTTTTTCATCTGCATTTGCATTCTCTTTTGTGTCTAAGTTTTCGTTGAATATTGTGTATGTTCTTGCATCCCATGTTGCATCCACTTTTATGTCAAGTTTTCCATCTCATTTTGCATCTACGTTTACATCCACTTTTGCATATAATTTTGTGTCCACTATTGCATGCATTCTTGTGTCCACGTTTACATCCATTTTTTCCATCTGATTTTCCATCCAATTTTGCCTCCTTTTTGCATCGAACTTTGTGCCATTTTCTGCGTCTGTTGTTGCATCCACATTTGTATTAACACAATTTTTTCCAAATTTTATGCATACTATTGCAGCCATGTTTTCTTCCACTTTTGCATCTGTGTTTATATACTATCTTGTGTCCAAGTTTGCATTGACTATTACATCTACTTTTTCATATACAAGTCTGATTCTTGGGACAAAATTGAGCCTTCAAATAAGTTGCAAAGAGAATATAAATGGAAGAATAAAAATGACAACTATTTGTATTGTCTAACTGTTCAAGATATCATGTGTCAAAATCTTCAACATTTTCAGTAACAATGGATTAGAGGTGAGCATGTAATTGTACAAAATGTTTGGATGATACATCAAAACATATTTGGTTTTATTGATGTGCTTAGGATCTATTTTGGATAAGAAACCATAGGTTTTGGAAGTATGCAAATAATTAATTTGGTCTACCTTTGATAATCAATGAAATTTTATTTCTTTTTCCTCGCCAAACCAAGAATGATATGATAATAATCCTCATCAGAAAACAACTTGTTGTTGAAGATTTATAAGTGGTTGCAAAAGTTCAACAATTGACTATAGAAGTTTTTAGTTTGTATTAGGGAAACAAGGTCATTATAGGTTTCAATAAACATAGGTCATTCTTGGTATTTTATTCACTTTGATGATGGCCTCTTTTGACAAATATAGAGATTTTGAATTTGTTGATATTTTTGAGATTACCAAGTAGAAAGAGTTGTCTATAGAAACTTTGTGAGACTTGAAGTATTGAAAAATGGTATTTTCATTATCAAGCATGTTTAAGTTAGATTGGGTTGCAAAACTTAAGGAGAGGAAAAACAATTTTTAGTAATTGTGAATTTCTATAGCCATTAAATGATTTTGAACCATGTTCTTGGTGCTACAAGTCTAATTTTCAAGACATAATTAAGATTTTTTATTACTTACAAATATCATATAACATCGCCCCCTCCCCTGTAAAAAAAAAGTCATGAGAATTACTTTCATAGGCGGTTATTAAATGACCACCTCCAAATGTTCAATTATCATGACTTTTAGGGTAGGGGAATATTTTAGTGTATTAAACGAGGCAAGGGAACATAATGATAGCATGGTTGGGTAGAAGTGGGAGTTTCAAACATGGTTTACTGAGATCTATAATCTTAGCATTAGAGAATGAGAAGTGATTTATCACCGAATGACATAGGGGCTAGGGGGCCTAGAGGGGAGGCAATGAAAGAAATTGACAAGGGAACCCCCAATAGTTTTGTTAACAATATTATGGGTCCCATTATCACAAACCATAAGCCCTTAACCCAAAACCACTAAATTCCCTATCCCCTTAACCTCTAAGCCATAATCCCTCAACCCCTACACTCATAATTCTTAACCCATTAGCCCCTTGATCCCTTAAACCCTAAGCCACTAACCCATTAACCCTTAACCCCTAACCTATAATCCCTAAACCGCTAAGCCTTAACCCCTTATCCTCTTAAACCCTAACACTTAACCCTTAACCCCTAACCCCTTAAGCCACTAGCAATTAAATCCCATAACCCTTGATCCTTCAACCCCTAAATCCACTAACTCCTAAGCCTTTGGTTCTTAATTATTATCCCCTAAATCCATTAAATAGAACCTATGGTTTGGGAAAAAGGCTTAGGGATTCTAGGAGTTAAGAGGTTTACAGGTTTAGGAGTCAAGGGTTTAGGGTAAAGGGTAAATTATTAGAGATTAAGGGGTTTAAGGCCAAGGGTTTGAGGTTTAGGGGGTTTAGGGGTTAGTGGTTAATGGCTTAATGCACTAGTACATATGGGTGGAAAATACAACACTATAGTCTGACAGTTTTATTGTATTGTCATATTTTACTTACATTTTTTGTAATTTTTTTAAATCCCTGATTTTCATAAGATATTTGACGAACACAATTATCATTGGATATTCAACGATAATGTTTTTGTTGGATATTAGATGAAAATTAGTAATATTATTAATAATAAAAATATTCAATGTATGTCATAAATAAAATATTTTATTATGCAAGGTTAAATAATATTGACATGTATTTTAAAATATATCAATAAAAGAATGATATTTTAATACAGAAAATGTGATTTATAAATGAAATATGTCAATGTCCATATTAAGTAAAATATTTCAATGTCACCTATGTACATATGTATATATTATATAAAGTATTTAAAAAACATATATTTTTATTGCTAAAAATTGATCCATCTTGGTGGGTTCAAAGTGGGTTTCCTCTTCTCAATAACATCTGCTAGATTTTCCATATACACAAAATAGAGTTATAGGATCACCTCATCTATAGATGCCCCATTTATTATGAGATTCAGGGGATGTTCTATTATCTTTATCAATATTTGGATGGGTTGTTGTCTACATTCTTTCAATACATGTCTAGCCCTTTTTATGAGGGAGGTCCTTTGATTTAGATCTTTATATAAGGCCTTATGTGGTGTTCCCCTTTTGAACTCTTCCAAGGGGGTCACCTCCTTCCATGTTTCCTTGTCTACTTAGAGCCAAAATTGACACGAGTGATTGACACTTAAAACATAACTGCCATGGATCTCATGGACCAAAAATGGAGATCAGACTCTTTGAAGATTAGGAAACATTTTCTCATACTCTACTTAATATATAGGTGGTAGGGCTTCATTGTTTTCCATTTGCTAGGAAATATCACCCAAAAAGTCAACCATTAAAGAATCAATCCTATGTTAAATCACACCTACCTTCTCATTTTTAAGATCTCTATGAGCTTTCACCTATGACTGTTAAATTCAATTCCCTCTAGCACCTCGAATGGTGGAATAGAAGGCATTGCAATAGGAGGTAAACTCCATTCCCCTTCACCTTTGTTAAGACCTCTAGATACACCTACAATATATATTCCTTTTTTGACTCAACATGAAGTTTTGATTTTTTCCATTTCCTTTGCATACCCTCCCTTCAAGGGGATCCTCACAAGAAGAGCTCGTGGTTGAAATATTATGACAACAAAACGAGACACACCATCTCCTTACAAGGTTTCAAGGGAGGGGTATTGAAAAATAACCATCTTATCCCCTATAGCCCTTAAGACCTTCTCAACACATAAATGAAACAACAAACTTATTACATGGATCCAAAGATAGATCTCATTGTTCAAGGCCAAACCCAAATAGAAAGAATCACACTATGGATTAAGCATTCACATTGAGTTTTGGTAAAATCAAGGACCTCCTTTCAAGATTGTGATCTTGTTTTAGAATTCTCAAATGCAAGGTTTAAAACCCACATTAAAAAGGGGATATTTTCACCTTAGCCTTTGTAACCTTTTCCCAAGACGAATCTATCTAATGGACTAGCTTGGATATGTCAGGTCTTGGATTTTGAGTGCCTAATCAATGCTTTTGAGGCCAACTCCCTAGCCCCAACTAAAATTTAGTCCTATTGAAGAGAAAACTTGAACAATCCTCCTAAAAAGAGGCATTTTTCCTTCCTTTTGATTGATTTACAATAAACCTCAATGTCTTTTATTTCTTATCTTCCTCTTCCATTCTAAAAAAATATCATTAATCTTATATCATAAACACTTTATATAAGTAAGAATTGTAATCATTTTCCTCAACTCACGGGGTACCTTTACACCTTAACCCATGTAAGTGGACCTAATTCCATGACAAAACCCATAACACTCTAAGATGCTTCCAATTGTATCTTCAAAACTAGGGCATAAGAGACCTTGTAATGCCAAATGGTTACTTACAAGACCAAATGGTTAAGTCATCTCAAACGTGTGGGTTTTTTTCCTTCATGTAACACATTCTAGCTAGTGCTCATCAGCCACAATGCACTAACACTAGTAAAACACACCAAAAGTCCAAGGTACCCTTACGATGTGGCATGCACCCAACCACTTAGACTACACCTCCATAAAATTCACCTTCCACTTTGTAGGTCCGAAAATAGTAATAATCTAACCCAATAGGGCCTATTTTTTGGAGTTATATAATTTTATCCTTATCAAATCCTTGCATCTCCTTAGCACTCCATGAAAAATCTACTCCAATGGTCACCTTCCAATTTCCAACACCTCCTTTTGTAACATGACATAACCACTTGTATATGTTGCAACAACCTTGCCAACTTATTTAGTGGGTTTCACATCTATTTCATATTTCTTCTTCATATTGCAAAGTGGTAGTGCCAAGGAGAGGGTTTGAACTTCAATCAAGGAATTTTCACTTAGTACCACGATGAAGTTGCCTTCATGCAGCTCATCAAATGTCTTAAGTTTGCTTCACAACTTATCATGGTACTTAACTTACTTATCTACACCTCTAAGTGAGACTACACCCCCCCAACCTCTCTAATTATTCCACCTCTTAAACCCTTGTTAGAGTCTTCTTAGATGTGCATTCATGCCTCAAGAAAAGCCTAACACTAGCATCACAAATGTGCATGCTCGTTCCATCTTTTAATGCCTCATTGAAACCACATTATCACAATACTTAAAATGAAATGTTCACATCTTAAGGAAAAAAACCTACTTTACTTATGACAACCTAAAATATGTGAGTGACTAGCAGAGAACTCCATTTTGTCGAGATGAAAACATAGGGTCTTTCAACCTCATTCACATAACAATTTGAATATATTTAACCTAAAGAAGGATACATACCCTACTTCTTCGAAAATTGTCACATGAATTTTAAGAAACTAACACTTGTTTTTAACTATTAAATCCACTTACTATATACTCTCTTTTGTTTGCACCCACCTAATATGCAAGAACACTTAAATGTTTTCAATACAACCAAGTTAAGAGCACTTGTTTCCCTCAAGATCTACCTCCATAAACTTTAAGAGAAAAATCATTGCATAGAAACCATAACCTTAAAATTAGATTATTATAAATACCACCTAATATGTGAACAAAAACATGTAAAAACCCTTAGTTTCTCAAATACAACAAAAATTTGATGTAAGTGAAAATCAAATATTGTCTCTATTATTTTTTCACGAAAGGAAATTTCAACGTTTTTGAAAAAGTTGAGTGTTAATTTTTCTTTACAAAACCCCTCCCAACCCAACTTCATTTACGTTATCTGTTCACTTTTTACAATACATTATCTATTTACTTTTCACAAATAAGGATGAGAAAATGAGATTGCAAAGAGTTGCGAATTGGGGTTTTACCATTAGCAGACCCAATATTGAACCTCACCATGGGATATTCATTCCATTGGTAGCACCAAAGTATTCCATTTTTAACTTCAATAAATTTCCACCCCACATTCACATTCAATCTTCCATAGAGAGAGTACATGTGATTTTGGTCTCTCGCTCAAAATCCATTTTTTTTTTTGCAACCACACTTGAATATTTAAGCTTTAATCTCTGTGTTGCATTCTTTCACTATTTGTAGGTATGGCATTGGAATTTGATGAGTTCGGGAGGTCATTTAACATAGTAAAGGAGAAGGAACAAAAGACCCGAGTAAGAGGCTTAGATTCTTAGAAGGCCAACTTTGCAGCCACTAGGGCCATTGCAAGAATCCTCCACACCTCACTCAACCCTAAGGGAATGGAAAAGATGCTCAAGAGCATTGATGATGATGTCACAATTAGTAAGATCATGTTCCATTAATTCATTCACTATTTCATGATCAGTGAAACCCCTTAAAAATTATGAAAATAAGTAGAATTTACTTTAAAAATGTTCAATTCATAAGTAGAAATTACTTTAAAAAATTTGTAGATATTCTGCAAGGAGTGAAATAAGAAAGTACTATGTGAGCTACTCACTCTTTCTCACAAACTACGATGCCCACTGAGCTATATGATCTACATACGTCGTTTCCTACCTACAAAAGTTCTTGAAATTGTTGAATGTGTTGAGATGTTACTAACATTGAGACATAGATTCTTTCCAGGGATCTACTTGGTGTAGAGGTACTTTTCGAAGGGATTGGTCCCTTCAAACCATACCAATTTTTACACTTTCACAAGTCAGCCTTGTTCATATCAGTTTAATATTTTGTATTGAAAAACTAGTCCTACTTTACTTGTTCATTAACTTCAAGAACAATTATAGGTTAGCTCTAGAAAAATCAAAATGTCAACAAATTTGTGGGTTAGGTTGGCCTTGCTCCAAATACTATCACACATGTATATATAATCACATATTTTCCTTTTTAGATCTTGATCCACTAAACAAAGAGGTCCATTTCCTACATAATTTTGTCCCAGACCTCCATATCAACACTTATAGACAATAATCTTCTTAATTCATCAGTTGTGTGCGCCTTAGGGTCCCTATTGGTTTTTATATTTTGATGGAGCAACCTTTGACAACACACCTTTTACCATAGAGATGTTGATGTTGGATAGCAATCTCCATGAATGTCTTACACCAGACATATAAATGGCTATCATATATCACAACAAGAAGAAATAACATATGAAGATGTGGCAGACCATAAACTCTATGTGTTGAATCCATTGATTTTTATTTCATGGTAGGATTCAACCAAGGGTCAAACATGAACACATCAATGGTAGCAATTAGTTCCATCCTTACTCCTATAGCTTCAAAATTTTCCAAGAGGAAAGTGTTGGAAAATTGATTAGGGAAACATGTTTAACTTTACATTTTCCTTTCTTGACATTTATCTGTGATTATTAGGTTCTTCTTAACTTGATTATGCTTATGTTCTTCTCATCAAATAAATCCCAAAACAACGAAGATCAAATGAACACAAGATATAGGCTCCACGCCAGGGAAAAACCCCACAACTTGGGGAAAACCCGAACAATATCCTTCTTTTAGAATCAAATCAAAATGAGACCTCTAAGACCCAAATGCCAAAGCCCAACCTCCTCCAAGCTTCAATTCTTTCTTTCAAGAGTCAAAGTCCAAATCAAGAAGTCTCTCTTCTACACTTTCAGGGTCTCGACCCTTTGAACATATCCTCCCACTTAGATCTATATACATGACTTCGACTTTGATATTATATGAGTGACTCTAACTTGGATCATCCTACAACTTCAATCTTGAACGAGTGACTTCAACAGAAAAAATAGTGAACTGTCCAAGGTTTCTTCTTTCACATGTTTCTCGTTGTCCTTATGCTCTTATTCACCTCATATTGAACCACACATTTATTTTTCAAATGAGTCAAGCTCTTCATCAATATATACACTTCTTTGAAGGTCAAATGCTTCATCTTCAAGGCCGACTTGAGCAAGGTAAGGCCGACTCAAGCTTGGAGGGGTATAATGGCTTATACATTAGTTACATGATTACAATTTTCCAAATAAGTTATTTACATTGACACTTAGACTCATGATGATCCTAGAAGAATTTTAATTAATGCTTGACCTAATGACAAAATGTAATAAGCATGAAACCCATGCCAAAAATAAATTTTCTTTCTTCTTTACATCATATGAAAATAATGAAGACTGAACCTAGTTACTTTTCTAACACTCCCTCTTAACCAGGGAGGTATTCATAATGACTCAACAAGTCCATCTCAAATTGAAATATTCTCATAATAAGGGATCCAGATTGATAAGCATCACTCATCATAGCCAACATTGTCACATTACCCAAGGCTTTAACAGGTACATTCTATCTCTCAAAATATCAGAGCACGATGGCGGGAGGAATTTCATAGGACACCATACCACCTCATCATGGTACACACTCCACCTAGGATACCTGGAGTAATCCTCCCACTGGACCATTCTTATCCAAGTCCATGTGACTTAGTATCTTTATCCTAATCCATCACATTAAATGACCTTAGGAATCTGCTACAAAGGCCTTCTACTTTTTCTCACAAAACATAGTCACTTCCATTGCTCTCATGATCTTTCGTATTGATTCCAAGATGCCAAAGCCAATGTTTGACTTCCAATGATCTTTAGAATGCCAAGAAAGATTACTTTTTCAAGAGACTATTTTCTGCTCTTCCACTAAGTCTAGTTAGAGTTATCCTATAGGTGTTTCGACATTTCTTCAAAATATACTCCAAGTATAACTTATTTCTTGAAACAAACCTTGAGTTATATATGTCAATATTCCCCTATTGTTGATGATAGGAATGAAGCTTATTATGCAATGTTGGCCCTCTAGTGCTTACCATGATTACTGTAAAAGAAATCTCATCCTGGTATCTTCTAACTTTTAATAAGTTGCCTTCAAATATTTGATTCCACAAGAAATGAGGTCTTAGTATAGGACTATGGTCTTTCCATAGAGATTTTATATGTAATAAATCCAACTCTTCTAGGCAGACTTTTCTCTATTACATGGGGTATACCTTTCTCCATTTTGCACACAACCACTGTACCACCTCTACAACTTTTGGACTTCTAAAACTTCTCTTCTACAATTTCATATTTCTGAAATACTATTGTCCCTTTGACCTACTTGTACAAAGAAATATACTTTAAAACCAAGCTCTAATTTGGTTCAAATTTTGCCTTCAATCATAGTTAGGGATCCAAACTTAGCCTACAAGATAGAGAATTTTCTTCACCAAATTTGTACAGAACTTATCTCCTTGACCTGCAATCTCTCAAGCTTGTGCCCATAATTCTTCTAGCTAGCTTTGCTAGCCTCCTCCTTAATTTAGCCTTTAAGAGAGAATCCTATTGGCTTATTTAAGTTAAGTATGCTCAGATTCTTTCTTTAGTGCTTGGGTGCTTCAAACCAAATCAAGAAATTATCTTTTCTTCTCCTTCTTGATGTAGAATTTCCATGAAATTATGATCTGCTGATAAGAACAATCTGAAAAACACTTTCTTTTCTTATAAACACATAATTTCTCTACTCAATTTGCAGCGGAATTAGGAACAAAAATAAAAACATGATCACACAGATGAACAACACAATTTTTACAGGGAACCCAATTGGGAAAACCCTCTGCTTTATTATTGAGAATTTATTGAAGAAAATTGAGCAATAGATCTCTTACAATACAACTGTTTCAATCTAAAAACAACCTTGTTTTCCCTACTTAAACTAAGCTTGAAACCTTGTGCAAGAATTCTGATCTCTTCTTCCTTACTCAAGGAATTCATCCTTCTCCAATTCCCACAAGCCTTTCCTAGGCTTGTACTCCTCTCATAAGCTCCACGCACAACCTTGTGCTTCCTATTTCTTGTTCTCACCAACTCGTGCTCACCAAAACAATGATTAAACTTGTAACTTTGTTTCTTCTTTTAAAGAAATTTGAATGGCTAAAATTATTGATTTTGTTAATTAAGGAAAGTGGCTTTGTGATCGATGAGTTAGCATGAGTTAACTACTCATGCAACTCATCCTATTTCAAGTCAACCACTTGAAACTCAATCACTCATGCTTTTCCTCAATCAACTCACACTAAAAGACCAACAACATGACCTTCAATTTCAACACATTAGTTAACTGCTACCTAACTCGTCTAAATTTTAGGGACTGATTCCTAAATTATAGGAACTTGTCCTAATTTATACAGAATCTACTAATTTTAGGAACTCGAGTCATGCACAAGAAGGAACTCGTTCTGGTTCCTATGATTAAAGAAAAAACCAAGGAACCCTTTTCTCGCTAATATTTTCAACACTTGATCTGCTTGGTCATCTGGGGCATGTGAAGTATTTTGGTTTTCTTGAAGCCCTATTCTTCAAGGAGACTCAATCAATAGAGATCTTCCAACTTCCTATCACTTTGACCTTAGCTCTGATACCATGTTGGAAAATTGATTAGGGCAGCATGTTTAACTTTACATTTTCCTTTCTTGACATTTATCTATGATTATTAGGTTCTTCTTAACTTGATTATGCTTATGTTCTTCTCATCAAATAAATGCCAAAACAATGAAGATTAAATGAACACAAGATATATGCTCCACGCAGTGCAAAACCCCACAACTTGGGAAAACCCGAACAATCTTCTTCTTTTATAATCAAATCAAAATGAGACCTCTAAGACCCAAATGCCAAAGCCCAACCACCTCCAAGCTTCAAGTCTTTCTTTCAAGATTCAAAGTCCAAATCAAGAAGTCTCTCTTCTACACTTTCAGGGTTGTAACCCTCGGAACATATCCTCCCACTTCGGTCTATATGGGTGACTGCCACTTTGGTCTTATATGAGTGATTGTAACTTGGATCATCCTACAACTTTTATATTGAATGGGTGACTTGAATAGAAAAATAGTGAATTGTCCAAGGCTCCTTATTTCATATGTTTCTCGTTGTCCTTATGATCATTTTCACCTTAGATTGAACCACACATTTATTTTTAAAATGAGCTGAGCTATTCATCAATGTATACACTTATTTGAAGGTAAAATGATTCATCTTCAAGCCCAACTTGAGCAAGGTAAGGAAAACTCAAGCTTGGAGGGGTATAATGGCTTATACATCAATTACATGATTACAATTTTCCAAATAAGTTCTTTATATTGAAACTTAGACTCATGATGATCCTAGAGGCATTTTAATTAATTATTACCCTATTGAAAAAATGCAATAAGCATGAAACCCATGCCAAAAATAAATTTGTATGTATTCATTACATCATATGACAATAATGATGACCGAACCTAGTTACTTTTCCAACAAAATTTGGGTTGTTTGGCTTACTTGGCATGAATGTTGTAGTGGATGCATCTAGCTTCTTTGGAGGCATATACCCATCCACTACAATTCTTATATTGATCCAAACTAAGATTATATGTTGCACCCTCTAATAGTCTTTGAAATGCTTCCCTGAAACTTCAGATTTGGGCCAATAATACTCTAAACATAAGAGTAATGCGAAGCCTAACACCCCCACAATTGAGTGTTACACTCAGTGTAGAATCTTATAGTTCCTGGAAAACCTTGTTTTTAACAATAACTACCTTCTTTCTATTTTTTTTCTCAAGAGATATAGTGAGGAAAATTAGAGCCTAAACAGTGCCTAGTGTAACCCTCACTCAAGAGTTCTAGGTCAATCTCTTACCACTATCATCTGCAAAGTGTAACATATCATGGAGAGTTCCATTTTTGAGATATTCATAAACAAGAAGGGGCTTCCCATGCTCTACAAAGTTACTATATTTCCCATACTACAACTTTGCTATATGGATTAATAAGAAAGCTCTGTGTCTTCAACCTTTGAGTTAAATAACATGAAAGGTGTCCAATTCTAAATCACTCCATTGTTCCACTGTTCTATGACTGTCTCTTTTCATCCATATTGATCAATCAATATTACAATCACTTGTCGCATTGACATGCTTTTCCTTGGAAAAATTGAGTCAGTGGAGTGTTCCAAAGTGCCCCCGGTTTCAACCTCCATAAGTGATTGAAGGGGTGGAGAGGAAAGTGTTTCCCTATTCAGAACAAGGGGTTTTGGTGCACCATCTAGCCTCTAAAGGCTCTTCAGTGCAAACTAAACATCAAATCCTATCCTCTAAAGTGGGCATTGTACTCCAAAGAATCCAAGGCATCACCTGGGAGAAGCTCCAAAGTGGACTTAAAGGGTTGTCCCTTCCTTCAAAAAAGGTAGTAAGTAATCTCAAAGTAGACCAATGGGCTTTGACATCCCAACTCCAACCCCATGTCACCATAGAATTATTCACATTAGTGTTACAAAAAATATTCTAAAGTATTGCATCTTACAACAATTCCTAAGATGGATGCCCAAAGGGTTTTGGAACAAGTTGCTCAATTTTCGTTGCCACATTTAAGACTTTTCAAAGGGATCTATCCCTTCAAACCATACCATTTTTTACACTTTCAAAATTCAGCCATGTTTCTATCAGTTTATATTTTTTTATTGGAAAGCCAATCTGTCTTTACTTGTTCAATAACATGAAGAACAATTATAGGTCAACTCTAGCAAAATGCCAACATTTGTGGGTTAGGTTGGCCTTGATCCAAATAGTGTCACACATGAATCTATAATCACATATTTTCCTTTTTAGATCTTGATCTGCTAAACAAAAGGGTTTGTTGCCTATATAATTGTGTCCCAGACCTCCATATCAACACTCATAGACAATGATCTTCTTAATTCTTCATCTGTGTGCACCTTAGGGTCCTTGTTGGTTGCTATATTTTGATGGAGCAATCCCTGACAACACACCTTTTACCACAGAGATGATGTTGTTGGATAGAAAATTGTCATGCAGTTTTACACCAGACATATAAATGGTTGCTATATCGATACAAGAAGCATTAACATATGAAGATGTGGTAGATGCTAAACTATGTGCATTCAATCCATTGCTTTTGATTTCGTGGTATGATTCAACCAAGGGCCAAACATGAACACATAAAAGGTATTAATTATATTCATCCTTACTTCTGTAGCTTCAAAAATTGTCAAGAGGAAATTTTGGTTATTTGGGTTACTTGACATGAATGTTGTAGTGGATGTAGTCTACTTCTTTGGAGGCATAGTCCGATCCTCTACACTTCCTTTATTGATCCAAACTAAGTTTATATGTGTAGCCTACAATAGTCTTTGAAATGATTTTATAAAACTTTAAATGAGGCCAACAAGACCCTCAATTTAAGAGTAATTCTAAGCTTGACACCTCCATAATTGATTGTTACTCTCAGTGTATAATCTCATAGTTATTTTTTCATCATTGGAGAGAATATGAAATAGGCTTAAGTATGATGGAAATTTGATCACTGCCCAGAAAAAATATGTGTATGCTTTATTTTTTCTTCTATACTTGTTGCATTTATGGAATCACAATTCATTCTATTATCCAGGTGAATGTGGGGGTGGTTCATCAACTCTTCATGTAGCAGTGCATTGAATAGGGACACTAGCCTAGCCCATCTAAATCTTAATCTGACATGCACAAGATATAGGATGCATATATCAAACTTAATATATGCAATCTTGAGGTGCATATCAGTCCCGGGTTATGATGAGTTTGGGCTAATTTGTATGGTACTATTATATATGTACTTCTGTGTGTACAATTAATGAAAATGGAAAAATATTAAGATGTAGGATGATATTAGATCACTAGGCAAAAAAAGTAGAATTACAATTGGGCTCTCATTATGAGTTGGTTATGTAAGCAACTGGTTTAGAACATAAAGTGTTTAACTTATGGAAAAACAAATGTTTAGGTGCTTAGCTCTGGGTTGTTCAGAGCAGTGATTACATTGATAACTCTATTACTCTGAGAAGAATCAAGCTAAACCCTGATGGGAACTTGAGGTTGTATGGCTATCATGAGAGCTCTACATCCTGGCATGTTGGATGGAGTGTGGTAGAAGACCAATGCCTTGTGTATGGATGGTGTGGGAACTTTGGGCTGTAATTTTACAACAACATGGAGCCTTTTTGCATGTGCCCATATGGAATTTTTGTTTTGGTGGAGAGATCCAATGCAAGGATGCAAAAGAGAGAAAGACATTGACATCGGGGAGTGTAGAAACAACTAGAGGATGGTGGAGTTGGAGCATATAGAATTTTTGTCTTATCCTCTAGAGTCTAATGACTTCTATGGAGGGGTTTCAGATTGCTAGCAAAATTGTCTCAAGAGTGAGAGTTGCATTGCAGCCAGTCTTAAATGATGGTTTGCGAATGTGTCGCTTTAAGACAACAAATTTTACTAGTGCGTACCAATCCATAACAATTCCAAGAACATATTATATTAATGTATGTGGTGAGCAACGCTTTTTTTCTTCACCTCCAGTGATGCCAACAACCACATATTCAAGTACAATCAAAGTATCTATCGTTGGAAATGCACTAGCTATTATGGTTTTGCTTTCCCTTGTAATCACTGAGACAGGATTTTGGTGGTATTTCTGTAGAAACAATCCTAGCTTTGGAGGATTGTCAGCTCAGTATACACTTTTAGAGTATGCTTATGGAGCTCCAGTTCAGTTTTCTTACAAAGATCTTCAACAATCAATGAGGAATTTTAAAGAGAAGGTGGGTTCAAGTGGCTTTGGGACAATATACAAGGGTACATTTATAAAATAACAGAATCATTTCCTCCAATTAGGTAATCTATGCAAGAATTCAAAATAAGTTCTCTTGTTAGATCTTAGAGACTTTGACGGGACTACATTGTAGTGAATTAAAAAGGATGGGTCAAAGTAGACATCATGCATCCAACCCATGGTTTATGAACATGTAAATATTTTAATTCCAAGAAAGCAAAGTGACAAGAGTAACCAAAACAAGGACTTATTATGAAGTCACATACTCATAATTTTTTATAACTAAAGTAAAATATAGAGTGATATACTAAATTGATATAATGAGTCACACAATTACATTCATAGTCCTAGGTTATTGTTATATAAAAAAAATGAAATCTAAGTTTGATACCTCTACTATGAAATGATTGTTAGGAGCTACATAATATAAAATACATAAGGTTCCTTAGGTCTCTACTATTATAGAGAATGATGTTGAATTGCAGAGAAGGTGGGTTCAAGTGGCTTTGGGACAATATACAAGCGTGCATTTCCAAAATAACAGAAGAATGTCCTCCAATTAGGTAATATATGCAAGAATTGAAAATAAGTTCTCTTATTAGATTTGAGAGAATTTGATGGGCCTACATTGTAGTGTAAATTAAAAAGGATGGATCAAAATAGACATCATGCATCCAACCCATGGTTTATGATTAGGTAAATATTTTAATTCTAGGAAACTTAAGAAAAGTGACAATAGTAACCAAAATAGGGACTTATTGTGAAGTCACATACTCATAATTTTTTATAATCAAAGGAAAAGATAGAGTGAGATACTAAATTGATCTGATGAGCCACACAATTACATGCATAGTCCTAGGTTATTGTTATCAAAAATTAAATTGAAAACTAAGTTTGTTACCTCTACTATGAAATGATTATTAGGAGCTACATAATATAAAATACATAAGGTTCCTTGGGTCTCTACTATTATATAGAATGATTTTGAACTACAAAGTTATGTTATAAAAGTCCTTTTATAACATGAGTGCACAAAATCTACGAATTACGAAATGCATATATTTTATTACATCTACTATTGGACTACAAAACAAGATTGAATACATCATATCTAGGTTATTTTGGGGAGGTTATTCAACATACATCTCCATAGTTAGGCTGACTGACCCTAGAGTAGGAGGGTGGTGACCTCCTTGTAAGTAGGATTAGTGTGTGCTATGTGGAAAAAAAAAATTTCAAATATAAGCCCATGTTCTTCCTCCATAACTCTAGAAGGAATTATGCTCATTTCTCCTTGTATACAATTCTTTCATTCAGAGCTTGAGTTGGTCGAGAATTTTCATGCTGCAATACGTAACATATACATCCTCAGCCTCATGCATTTGACTTCAAAACTAAAACCATGACTCATTCATAGGTTGGACCCATTTTATTAAGATGTTTTGAGTTAAATAATTCTTGTATTCCTTCATTAAGTAGAGATATCTACTCTTTATTAGGAAGAGATACTTCATTCTAGTGAATAGAAAGAAATCAATTGAAACAAAGTTGAAATTGTGCTCTACCTTAAGAGAATCATATAACATATCTACTTGCATGGGAGAGACTTCATGAATCTGTAAAAATGAGAAGATGGAATAAGTAATTCCAAACCCCTGAGGGTTACTTGTCCATATATTTGTAAAAAACTAGTCAATTGCAAACATGATTATTCAACTTCAAGTCTGTGTAGATAAATCCTAGTAAAGAAGCTACTTGTATACATAAATTCAAACACAGAACCAACATTAAGGGTATTATATATCATTTTTAAATGCTTAATGTTTTTATTAAGCAATAATTCCCAATTAGAAATCACATATTACATTTTGACCAGACAAATTACGCAGTTGTCTTTCTTAGGTTATCTTGTGATGTGATTCCTTTGAAACCTTTTGATATGCATATATTATTGGGGGTTCATATTCATTCCATACATAGCACAATAACTAAAATATATTGTTCCAGCAAGAATATCATGGATACATTAGAAAAATTCACATTCTATTTTAAACCCACAAAGGCACGTCAACAAGATTATGGTTTGGTCATGTTACCTAATGACCTGTGGGTGGAAATATACATCTCACATAGACAGTAGCTGATTTGGTTTAGTTTTCCATCCAAACAAATGTGCTATTGTCCCCTACAAACTTAAAGTTAGAAAGTACGAAATTTGATATTTTTTAGTAGGCAATGTGCTATGAGTAGCAACATACTTCGCATCAGGAAAAAATTTCTAGAAAATGTCAAAATATATAGTTTAATAAAACCATGAGTTCCAAAATCCTTGAAAAAATTCTCAAGACCAAGAGTGAAAATCAGTGCTTGGAAAACATTGCTCAAGACCAAGAGTGAAAATCAATTCCTTTTTGCATTTAATATTATGTATCATGATTAGTCAAACTAAAACTAAGAAAATTGTAGCCCCAAATAAGTGACATTTATTTTTTGCAAGAACTTGTTGCCATGAGCATTGAATCCTCATATCTTCACTTCTCAAGATATGATGATACCGTTTTCGAGGTCAGGATTTGTTCTTTTTGTTTAATATGATTCTATATTGGAATTATTACTAGTTGTTTGGGTGATTGTAATGGATTCGACGTTTGTGATGATGTCTATGATGATGCGCTTGTATGTTAGATGTTTTTCACACATATCCTGATAAACTATGTTATAAGTTGGAGAGCCCTAAAGTATAAGTTTTCTGACAAGGAGTTGCCTTCATATAGTACAAGTAAGTTGTGGAACCAATGTGGCCCTTCTTCAAAGGTTTGGAGGTGTTTCAAGTCTTTCGATCCCTTTGAGAGTGACTTCATTATCATATTGTGTTTTAGATCAATTTCTCAGTGTGGTTGGTGGAGTAGGTCCATATGGAAATAATCCATTTATATTTTGATACCTAAAAAAAAATATACTCTAACATTTGTGAGTCTACCATGGTAGGGTTCCACCTTGTGCACTAGCCCTTCACACTTAATGCTGATGAAGAATCATTCAAAAAACCCAAATACTCAACCTGTTTCTCATCAGGAATGTTCAGTGTGTTATTAGGATCAAGTATAAAATTTACACATTAATTTTTTAAATCTATTTAGCTAAAAATTTGTATGCCTTGGTATCCATTTTGGTGAAGTCACCAAGGGCAAGGTATCTATTTCACCAATGTCACCTAAGACTTGTACATTCACTTGAAATAGTCCACTTGAGTATATTACAATACATTCTAGCTTGCTTTTAAAATTTGAGGAATATCTCTTTAGCTAATTTAGTTATGTCTTAGAATCTATTCCCATTTCAATGATCATCTCCCTAAAGGATTTGAACCTTAGTAAAGGATATTAAATATGCTCACATTACCATCAAACCAAACCTTGTTAACATCAAGGATGATTATTTGGAATGGCATAAGGTTGAATAGGCTTTTATTTTTGTGGAAACGATAATATCATGCCATATATGGGAACATTCCTCCATTTTGTTTTGGTGAGATTGCAACTTTTGGATTATATTTTGATGCCCCCTAAGATAAAAGAAATATACAATGTAGCTCTTTGGGATATGCAAATACGTAGTGCAACTCCTTGGGGGTATGTTTGTAAGAACTTCCAACCAAAATAGAAAAATCTCAACTATGATCCTACTAGAATATTCTGTATTTCAGTTATTATTAAGTTCAATACACTTTTTTTTATCAACTTCATTAGTAAAGGGGTCACTCTAGGGGATGGTAGGATGGTCTAACAGTCTGGGAGAAGGTATCTGGAATGCTGTAAACTTGACTCATCTTTAATTTTCGTTGAAATATTGAGGTTGTGCCACATAATGAGATGCTACACCTAAAACCATTTGATTTGGGAAAGATTGTCATTTTTTGATAAAATATAGTTGCACCTAAGTGAGAGGAAGTATGCAATGTGAATATGTGAGATGTGTTTCTTGAAGAATTTATGTCCAAAAATTCTAAACCTCGACTGAACTAGTCTTCTAGGAATTGGTTATTGTTGAATTCAATGCTATCTTTTCTCTCCCCTTAACTAGGAATAGGTTATTGTTGAATTCAATGCTCTCTTTTCTCTCCCCTTCACTGCAAAAGTTATTTTTTTTTAAATGTGGTTGGAGGATCTGATTGGGAAGAATTATTTGGAATTCCATAAGGTTGATTGATCTTTTTATTTCTACAAATTGGTGATGTCACACTACAAAATGGGGATATTACTCCTTCCAAGTTTTATGTAAGAATGTAATTTATATATTATTGGGGTTACATTATTTTCAACTTAGATGTGTAGGGACTTGCGCATCGAAAAGAAATCCCATAAATGATGTTTCAGTAGTTTGGGGACATGGGGAATCCTCAGAAATTTCCTTGAAAAAATGGGGACTTTATCAAGGACTTGCTGTCCATTTCCATGATGTTTGGGACAAATTACAAGGACGTTTTGGATAGATTTTGGGGATGTTCTTGGTATATTTCAAAGATGTTCTAGGCAGATCCAGGAATATTCCGAGCATGTATCTTCAATTTTGACAATGGACATTGATGATTGGACAATATGAACATTTTTCCCATTGTTTTTTATATTACACTAGATCTAAATTTTCTATACAAGTTGCAGCCCAAAACATTGGTTTTGTATGATGGGATTCAATTTGGGGTTTTGGTGATTTAATTATTCTCTTTTCAGTGACAACATTACAACAAGCAAAGCTTGCATGTCAAAAAACCAGGAAATGCAACATTTCAAAGGGTTGATCCTTTTGGATTTTTCTCTTGTTCTTGTTTTTGGGGTCATCTCAACTTTTACATATTGTGCATGGGTTTTTAGGAGTCATTCAATTCCATTTCTTCCATCATCCCAACCTCAAACGTTGTGAAAACAATCAGATAGTTGTGACTTGGATTGCATATTAAATGTTTGAACAAATTTCCTATTCAATCACCCTTTTAATCTCAAAGATGAATTTAATCTCTTTACAAAACCAAGGTATTTTTTAGTTTTTTTCAAGACAACTGCAAGAACTTGCAAAAACTATCGAGGAGGAAATGCGTTCAATTTTTTAACATAATAACCATTAACAAAAAATATGAGGAAGGAAAACTTCTATAGAGACAGTGCTTTGTCCTATAGACCCTTTTATGGACCTTATTACTAATATAAAAAAGTTACACTTAAGTTTCCTAAAGTTAAACTTCCTTTTTCTCATGTCTAGGGGTCAATAATCGAATGTCACTCAACTCTTTTTTAAATTGTCAAAGCTTTTTAAGAATTGGAAAATGTAAGAGCTATGCATAATACTATACAATATAGCTTGTTATGTTGTCCCCTGAAAATTTTCAGGTGTGCTCTAGCTACCCAAGGAAGCATGACCTTCCCGCACCGTTTCCACATCCCAAAAACTAGTGCAACATAGGTTTTCAATGATCATTTTAAGAAAACATTTGGATTGTTTCAACATTGGGCCAATGAGGATATCTTGGCACAATTATGTATGATTATTTATTGTTCAGTAATGAAATATCATTTTAAATAAAATAATATAGCATTATCTTCAAATGGTTTGTTGTGGTTTAGTTATATGTTTGCATTATCCATGGGAAGGAACCATGGAAATCCCATAAGCAGAGGTATTTGAATACTCCTTGGTTATTCTAAGACCTCTATTTTTTTTGCACACAAATAATCATGGGGAATTAAACTTGCAGCTACTTAGTTAGGTTTGAAAATTTGACAGTCAAGTTTACTTGTTAGCAAGACCTTTTACAATGGTTTTAGCCAAATTTTCACATCAATTGTTTTTTCAACAAAAATCCAAAAATATTATTTATCTTCATATGTTACATTTATCCATATTTCTTCTATGAATTAAAATTTTATGCTTGAGAGTATACATGATTCATACAAGATTCAAAAGCTCTTAAATAAGATTGAAATTCTTGATCTCAGATTATATTTGCCACAAAAATTGGTAAGGATCTGGTATTTTGATGGATAAATTGAACATTATAATTCTTCTACTTTCTCTAATTGTAATATGCCAAGCACTAGGGTGAACTTAATTTTATTCTAGCAGGGATATATATTTTCTTATTTAATCCTTATAATTTGATAAGCTTTTGACCATAGTTATGGGATCTATGTTTTTGCATGTTCAAATCCACTCAAGATATGTTTCAGGTTTGGAAGTGTTGGAGATCCACTCAGGATCTATTTCTAGCCAAAAAGTCCAACGGTTAGATCCTTAATTTTTTTTTTCAAAATTGTGGATAAATTATAAAATAAAATTTAAAAAAGGCTAAGTATGGGGACCTAAAATCCTAATTTTTCCTTATAAAACAACCCTTCCCTCATCCTAAAATAGAAAATCTGAGCCTTTCAATATGCATTGCTAAATTTTGTAGTAGAAATTTGTAGCGAAACATATTTGAAAATGTGAATTTTCTATGTTTTTAATAAGTGTGGACACATGTTTCTAATAACATTTATTGTATCAAGATCTTCACTTAAAAATAATTTTGTTGTACCCATTTGTTGTGTGTACAATTTCTCTTTATCTAGATCTTGAGTTTTAAGAAATATGGTGTATCAGCATCTGCATGTGTATATGTTTCTATGCAATTGAGATTTAGTACTTACGAAACATGGCGGTGATTTAAATAGCTCTAACTTTTTAGATTTCAAGAGAATAGGAATAGTAGATTTCTCTATAATTGTAATTTTTAGCTACTTGTGTGTGCGTTGGAAAGCTTATCATTTTCTTTTTATGTAATTTGGAGAAAAGACAATTACATTTTGGGATTATGCAACAATTTTGAAAGAGTTAAAGCTATCAAAGTTGCTGCGTATAAGATGTTGGTAATAAGAACTCAAATCCACGCACATGTTCTTGAGAGGGAATGTAAGGACCTAGAAACTCAACTCCTGGAAGAAAAGAAAAGACACAACTCTACTTTGGTAGAATTCAAAAACCTTGAAAGGGCAAGGTACATCCTCATATTTGCATGCACTCTCATTTTCTTCTACTCCAGTTATAATGATAAATGTTGTGTTGATATTTTCCTATGGTCTTGTAAGGTAGAGTGAATAATGATTAACTATGTTACTTTTTCTTTTAAGGATGGAATCACTGTTAAGCATATTTCTTCTTCCCTATGCTTTTAAGAAGTTGTAGGTGTGTTATTGATTTCTATAATGCTAAACATAATATTCTATTTATGTTCTTGTTCAACATTTTAATGCTACATTGTGCTTCTTCTCTTATGTGCATGAAACTTGAAGGTATCAACTTTACCCAAACCAATGATTGTAGCAAGGGAAACCAAGGGTTCTATTGTTTCTAATGATGGAAGGAATAGGTTTTATGCCCTGGAGTCATTATTTTGTTCTTCCAAGAAGAGTATGAGTTTCCTCTGCATGTTCATATTTAGAGTTGAATTGGTGTAGGTTGTTTCCATAAAAAGTTTTAGAGTGTTGGAAATGTGGCCCTTAAACTAGGGTCTAGAGAATTTACAACATAGGTTTGATGGGGAGGGTTTTGGGTTGGTTGATGATAGGTAGAGGCTTTGATTTGTGGCATGTCATGCTTTCCCTCTTCCTTGGGCTTTGATTTGTGGCATGCCATGCTTTCCCTCTTCCTTGGCCCTCCTTTCTCAAAAGAGGCAGGTTGAGACATTTTTACCTCAATCTTGAATTATATGCTTACATTTGAAATATAGATGTCCCACACTAAATCTACATGGTTTGGTCTTGGACTATAATTGATCATCAATTTAGCTATTAGTTGTTTGAAAAAGTTTTTTTGTAGAATTATAATAAGCTATTAATGTTTATGCTCATTAGTAGGTGGTCTTCAGTGTAGGTTGCACACAATTGGGTACCATAAAACCTGAAGAAGGGGATCAACATCCTTATGTTGTTTTTAATTGTGAACATGCAAGGTAGAATATATTTCCATACGTTCTGAATATAGAGAAGATACTTCACATGAGGCCTTTCCTGATCAAGAATCTTGAAAATGTTATGCGGATTTTTTTGCAGTCCCTTGAGATTTTTGATCACAATGAAAGGAAAAAACTTGAACTTTTATTACACTCACTTTCTCAAGAATTATTTGGGCTTCCACCAAAAACTGTTTCTCAAAGAAAACCTTGTTTCCAAGGGGATTTTCTTTCATTCATCACAGATTTTTTCAAGGAATATCTGGTTGAAAACAATATTGATGATCTCATAGAATTGCTAAAGTGAGGCAAGATAGAAGATAATATTCTTGATTCATTCCCAATATAGAAACACGCCACTGAATATTTTGTAGAACACTTCAGGTGGGAATACCTTTTTGCTGGAACCAAACTATCTACTTAAAATCACATGTTTTTGCTGTCAATTGTTACTAACATATGTCTTTTTTAAGTTTTGTGTGCACTAAGGAGGGTTTGGAATCTCGTGCCAAATATAATGAAAAGAAAATGTATTATGTGAAATTGAAGGACATGAAGAGTGCATTAAAAAGTATGATTATAGGGAATGTTGATATTTTAGAAGTCATTGAAACTATAAAGCAAGACCATAAAGAGTCAAAATCCCCTGATATTGAAGTAGTGTGTATCTTGTGGAATGCTATTATGGATGTTGTAGTGGTCTAGCAAAAACCAAATTTGGTGTTGCATCAAGTTAGTATTTGATATTTTCTGACCATGTATTATCTTTTGTTTTTACCATGTGTTATGTCTCATCATATCATTAGAAATTTTGTGGATTTTTACTAAATTTTGAAAAGTGATTTCTTCTTGTTAAGTGTGTAATATGTTTAAAAATTTTAGTCAATATTAGAATCTAATGGGAAAATGTGTACATGGATAACTGTTTTAAGGGTCATCCCAACGAGATGCATTTTTCTACTTTTAAGAATCATGTTTTGTTACACAATTTGATCATTTCATTGATGTGCATGAGAAAATAGAAAGTTTCAATTCCATAGCCAACATTTTTTAAAACTAATGCAAATGTGGATACTTTGATGGATATCATATTTTTTCTTCTTGCGCATGTTTGTTTTGTTTTATTGATGTATACACAAATATTTTTATCAAACTATCAATTTAGTAGATATTTTTTTTGGAAGTTGATTAAAAAATGTATACAGATGCAATATTGAATCCTTCAACCTATGTTTCCATGAAGGTTTCATTCAATGTAAAGAGTATGTGTGTATTTTGTTGGCCATAAATTTGGCTACACTAGATTTTCTAACATATGATACATTTTTCAAAATATTTCATTAATGTGTTTTCATTTTATCTCACTTAGAATTCATAAGTCAATAATTTGTTCATGCTTGTGCTAGACTGGATGTTAATTCCATTTTCGATAAAAGGTGCTATAAGGATCAAACTTAACAGTCAGAGCATTCATTTACTAGAAAGAGCTATCTACTTTGGTTTGAGGGAATTATTATCATGAAATTATAAATTATGTATGTAGTATGTGGTGATTAGTTATGCATGCAATGTTTGTATCCATGGCTTTCCATCGAGCATGTAATTTTTCCCCATGGAAAATTTCCTTGGGGAAATCCTTGAGGGGATTCTTGACATTCATGTGAATGGATAGCATGGTAAATGTTGTTGGTGTATATGTTGTACACGTAACCTAGAGGTATTTTGCGAGACTTGAACCCATGACATCTCTGCCTTAAATATGTTCAATTCAAACCAATTGAGCTAACCCATTGGGTTACTAGAATGTACTTATAACCTTATGTGTGCAATATTTCTAATGATGGTTATCCATATGACATGGATTTTTTCCTTTTGCATGTAAAATGTTAACATCTTTTGTTTTTTGGTAAGCATTTGGAATTCATTAGTTTTCTGGTTATTTTATTTCGAGTCTTAAAGATACAGTTATTAGAAGTTTTGTACATGGCTTTTTTGGAAACTGTATGAAAATTACATATTTTACTAAAATGATTATCTACTTTATTTAATTGTCTAGTTAAGAGATGGGAAAAATGCCTTAACAATTTATGTACAATTACAAAACTACAGTTTGAGATAATGTACAAGATTCAAATTCAATGTTACTAGGATGTTATGCTCATGAAATTGCTTCCTGACATTGTGAGGTCTCTCTATGACAAAGAAGTTCTTGCTAAAGATACTATTATGTTGTGGTTTTGCAATGGTAGTAACCCAAACAGCAGGTATTAACAACCTAACATTCTTTTATTCTTTGTTTTTTACCTTTTTGTTACGAGGAAATGCAATTAATTTAGGTTTAGACAAATCTAATTGTGTGATATAGAGAGTTTTAAACTCTATTAAAATGAGACTTGAAATACTTGATTAAACAACTTTTGAGATTTCATAAAGCTAATATTGTTCTTATAGTTTGAGTTTTGTCAGGGTCAAAATAAGATCTAATGTGATTTTGGGCATTTCAAGCAAACATTTGTGAATTCAATGGAGCCTTTTGTGAAATGGTCGGAGGAAGTTGAAGAAGAAGAATAATGTGAACTTATATTAGAAGATTAATTATTATTACAATAGTTGGGGGAGGAGGGAGGTTGGCGAGGGGGAGGAGGGAGGTTGGTTGCAACTTTGATATATTGTATTCAATTGGTATATCAATTGCTTTACATAGATAATAAGTTTTCTATTGACAATTTATGAGATTTTAGTGATATATTAATGGAGTACATGGTGTGCTAGTAGAAATTCTTTAATTAGATTCCATTGGGATTTTCATCATGTATAAATTTATAATTATTGTTTAGTATCTATAGTTTCCCTTGTGATTTGATTATTTTATAGTTAAATTGAAGTTTTAGAATTTAGAATTTATGAAGTTTCAAAGTCTAATTCTTTGAAGGGTGTTATCTTAATGGAAGAGCACCTGCTTTACAAGTAGGTGGTTGGTGGTTCGATTCCATCGTGCCCTAATATTCATGGGGAATGGTGATGATCACTATCCATCCATATATATGTATCAATAATGAGGGTCATTAAAGGGCCATCATCAAAATTCATTTTTTTATATATGAAATGGTGACGATTAATGAATGTAGCCATATATATGCATCAATAGTGAGGGTCATGAAAGGTCCATCATCATAAATCACTGTTGTAAATTTGGGATGCAAACTTGGGCAAAAAAAAGGAAAAAAAAAGATGTAAGAAAAGACATAAAACAAGATGCACAATGGGGCTAAAAAATGGTGAAACTAAGGATGCCATATTGGATGCCAAAAATGATGCATAATCAGACACAAATTTAGACTCAAAACTAGACAAAAAATGAGATGAAAATGTGGACACAAAATGAGGCAGAAATATGATGCAAATTTGGATGATGAAAATGACGGAAAATTATACACCAAAAAGGATGAAAATTTGGATGAAAAAGTTGACGTAAATAATGGTGCAACATTGGACACATAAGTAGACACAAAAAATGGTGCAAAAATGGGCATAAAACTAGCTCAAAATTGGATGCAAATTGAGATGCAATGTTGGATGCAAAAAGTGATGCAAAACTTGGTGCAAAAACAAATGCAAAAGTGGACATAAAAAATGGCTCAAAATTGAATGTAATTATAGACACAAAATGGGATGCAAAGTTGGAAACAACACATGGATTCACATAGGATGCAAATATAGATGAAAATTTGGATGCTCAAAAGGATATAAAATTGGATGCAAGAAATGGTGTTAAAAAAGATGCAAAATTGGCAGTAGCGAATGATGCAAAATATGGTGCAAAATGGGATGCAAAAAAGGGAGACAAATAAAATGCAAAAGTGGATGTAAAAAATGGTCCAAAAAAAGATGCAAAAATGGGCAGAAAAATGGATGAAAAATTTGGTGCTAAATCTAATTCAACACATGGTGCAAAGATAGACACCAAAGTTGGTGCAAAACTAGGTACAAAATTAGACGCAAAAACTAGTGTATGACTACATGCAAAACCTAGCGTAAGTCTAGATGCAAAACTTGACACAAAATGGATGAAAGAAAAGATGCTAAATTGGATGCAAAAGATGGTGTAAACTTGTTGCGAATGATGGCACAAAATGGAAGAAAATAATGACACAAAATGGGAAGCAAAAAATGATGAAAAATAGATGCAAAAAATGACACAAAAGTAGAAGCGAAACTTGTCGTAAAAACAGATGCAAATCTTGGTTCAAAATTTGAAGCAAACAATGGTGCATAATATGGTGTAAAAAAGGATGCAAAATCAGGCACCAAAAAGGATGCTTTAAAAATTGTACAATAGAGTCAGATTTAGTGCCACGTTGCTCATCCAAATTATAAAAAATATGCACTAAAATTTGGCACTAAATTTGGCGCAAATTGCTAGTTTTGTTGTAATGTTAAGATCTTGATGTTATATGTATCATGTTGATCTGGATTTGTCTGTGTAGATGGTTATAGTTATGACATTCAGGCATGATTCGACCTATTTGTGATGATGTTGTGTTATACTAATCTAGACTGAATGTGCAGATGTGATTGTTATGCATGAATGACAACTGCTTATGAGTTTATGATGTGAACATGTTAGCTAGTCACTATTATGGACATCATGACCTTATTTACATTTGAGTTGATATGTTGTGAAGTTATATTGTGCTAATCTAGATTGATTATGCAGACAAGATATCCTCCCCCGAGATACATTAAGATATGAGTTTTCTTATGTTGTCTACTTAGTGCTTGAATGTTTGATTATGTCATCTATTTGGTGTTTGAGTGTTTGGTGTCTATTATGTTGTTTATTTGTTGTCTGAATTTTCGATTAGTTGCATGATATGAGTTTTTATCTATAAGATTTCACAAAGGAATGATATTTTTTTGAGATGGTTTCACTAACACATATGTGCTGAGAACAATTGATATGTGCTTGAGTGTAATTGGGTGTTTGTTGTAGTATGAGGATTAATGACAATGAGTTGATCGTTGATTATGACATGGTTGATAGTCTTGGTAAAGGTTAATTTCAATTACTAGACATGATGTCTCGATCTTTGCAACATGTGGCTAACATGTGTGACCACTTCCAGGGAAACATGCTTGGCATTAGTGTGACAAGGTAATAGTTGATTTGTTTATATAAATAACAGTTGGGTGATGCGAAAATGCATAGTAAGACTCAATTACAACAAGGAAAAGGTAAAACAAAGGAGTTGGGTGAAAATTCCTTTGGCTATGTTTGGAAATCACAATTCCAAACGAATGAGTGCTTTGCATACATGAAGTCTTCTTAACCTTGATTTTGTTTGATATTATGTGGATATGTGTTATATTCCAGAACATGTGTTTGACAAGTATAACAACTAGTTTCCAGTTATGTCTAGATTTGTCAAGGGAATTGGAGTCCCTTGAGAGATGGCATGGATGTGTTCAGTTGCAAGGAAATGTGCTTGGCACATCAAGGTAAGGTAGCCGATATATTGTTATATTTATTTATACACTGACAAATATGTGTTTATGACAGTATGATGCAAGGAATTTCATGGAAAAAGAAACTTCTATGAAATATTGAACAAGTCTTAGGTTGATCTTTCCCTTGGAAGCATTGGGAACCATGGGGATTGAGTCATGGTGTTTGTTGCTAGTTTGATGATTTCAGTCTTTTGTGATTTGTTTGTGCTTATTTTTAGTTTTGTGTACAATTAGTGCATGGCCATTCCACTTTGTTTTTGGTGTCATATTGTTATTAGTTTTCATGGTTTTCTTCTTGTTTCTTTCTTGTTTTCGCATTTTATGTTTTGAGGGTCTTGGGAGTTGGTTTTGGAAAAAGGAAAGTTAATGAAGCTCATGAAGGGTTGAATGCAACTTGCTAGGTAATGTAAGACTTGGATGAATCCTGATACATGTATAAGGGCGGCAGAAGGTAAGAATATGACAACTGGTTGGACTGGTTGGGTCTATTGTCGTAAATGGAAAGTGGAAGTACATACGTGACAAAGATAATTGAAAAGGTAAAGTAAATGGATTTGAGGCGTCAGATGCCCTGGTTATGTTGGGAACTATTTCTTTCAATGTTGTGCATGTCGTGCATGGATAAAGGGTGTTATCTTAACCTTGAACTTATGTTATCTGGTATTATGTTATGATCATGATTATACCGATTTTTATATATCTATACTTGTATGTATGTATGTATGTCATGTCTAACAGGGTCATCATGGATCATGATTGTTTAATGCTAATGTTTATATGTATATATGTGTGTATGTATGTTTTTGTTTGACAAGATCATGATTATTTTATGCTAATTGTTGGTGTCCAAGTAGGGGTGATTATCTACCTGATTCCGACATTAATCTTATCAATACGGGTGCGTATCCTTTCAAGGCAACGCACAAGGTATATGCAGGGGCAGATGCGTGATCCTTCCCAACCAAGGGTTCATGGTTTAAAATTCAAACATAAATGCAAAATTAACCATTTACAGAACTGTAAAAATAATCATAAACAGTAAAGGACTATAACAACAATACAAACTAATAAATCACACACACACAAAGACGCAGCACCTGATCAAAAGAGCAGGCCCAGCTCTCTGATCAGGTTTGCATTAGCCATGAAAAGAATTAGAAAAGCAAAATGAATGATCTTTTATTAATTGGTAACAGAAGTTTACAATGCTGATGGGTGAACCCCCAATTACAGGATCAACCTGTGTTTTATACATAGCGACAGAGATTAACAGTCCTCCTGAAAACATAGCAACTGATGATATAGAGATATACATTGGTTGGAACCGTATCAGCATCATATGCCTGGAATGGCAAGACGGCTCCAAGAATAGTTCAGGGCATCTGTTCTCTGAGTTGTGCGACCTCCTGTTGATCGACCGTTACTAGATATGTTGCAATATGTCGAGTTGAGGGTTCTTGTTCTCATGCTGCGGTCAAACACATCGTTTAGTACCGTAAATAGACAAACTCCATGCGTTTTACTTCATTAATTAAACTATACCAATAGGATAGTAAGGGGGGATTTACCTTGTAAATTTAACATAACAGCATGGGTAAATAAGTGCAAGTATGGCAAAAGGGGTAATGGAAATAGGCAGAAAGATGGCCCAATTTGGTACCCAACATCTCCCCCCAACTAGCCTACTGCATGTCCTCATGCAGTCCTCTTTTTTCGCAAATCTAGGTTCCATAGACTGTATGTTAGATGAAGTTGGGAAATATCATATTCTGCGGCCATTTCTATCCTTGAAACTTTGAATCCGTCCGAGAGGACAACTTCCTTCCACCAATCCATCGGGACATCATAGGTTGGAGTATATTCATCAATAGGCAACCAGAGAATAGGGAACTGGAACCGGAGCCCCATCCACTGGGACCCACATGTCTAGACACATGCCACATACCTGGGCACCCTTTTAAGTACACATGCAAAATTTGGTGCCCTAAAAGGTTCCCTTTCCCAAACAACTGTTGGTGACATCATCCATCTCCTCTGACAGCAACTAAGGGCTTCTTTATGAAATGTGGTGAGTTGATTGACACAAAGATCAAGACACCATTTTTGTGTCCTCACCATTCTATCTCTATTTTCCCCAATCCCCAGAAAGGTCTTGTGCTTATTTAACATTGTGTCTACCCTCTCATGCTCCCCTCTTACTATAAACGGCTTGGTAACTTGATTGGATTCAAAAGTGTTACTATCCTTCTGCAAATGAATCTGGTTAAAAGCATAAGAGGTGAGGGCCATCAAATTAATGTCCCCCAGATACGGGACCAGGTTGAAATCTTTGTCCAGCCATAGTAAATACCCGTGCAAGTACAATTCACAGATCAAATGTTGTGTGGGTACATCATGACTCCTCAAAATCTGGAGGAATTGCACACCGTCCTCCATCTCATAGCTGACCTCATTCTTAATACTTTCCATGCAAAATAAAAGGAAATGTTCATGAAAAAATAAGGAATAACAAGAAGCAGGGGAACGACATGTCATAACCTCTTGCACCAGCTCAAACATTTGCTCCTTGTCGGCATTCAGCTCAGCCGCTTTCTTCTCCAGCTGTTCTATCTTGAGTTGTTGTTTTTCCTTTCATAACCTCATCACATCCATACGCTCCACATACCAAAAAATTGTCGTGGAAGCCTTTTCCTCAGTCCTTCTGATTTCATTTTTATACTGGGTCGCAGTAGACTTCTAGGATTGAATTTCAGCCTTTATGGTATACTCGTGATCTTCAAATAATTGATCGATCAGGTTAGTCTGAGTATCGGCAGAGATCATGACTATTGGGTCCGTTTGGATTTTTGCATCAACCCAGATAGTTTTGGCCTTTCTGGCTTGCCGTTTGTGCTTCCTCAATTGTTTCTACATTTTATTCACCTTTTTCCTCAGCTTCCTCACTTTCAGTTTGAGCCGCATTGTTTCCTTGAACTGCAGCTGGTACTTTCATTTCATTTGGAGTCTTTGCTATTCGCACAGATCTATCCATTCTTGTGTAACCAATATTTCCTCAACCGGAGGCAGATTCCTCGAAACACCTTCTGTTGTGTTGACTGGGGGGTTTTCCTTCCCAGCTTGCTCCTCGTGCTTGCAGCCCTCTCACCTGGTTGTATTATTGGCATAGTCGTCGGGACCATTCCACTTGGTCCCTCCTCTTCACTAACAGTGATCTCCTCTTTGTGCACACGCGCTGCAACCAGTGATGTGCTGGCAAGACATTCTCCCGCTGTTGTTTCTACTGGAATTCCTCTCGGTTCTCTTCTCATTTCCTGCTGTAGGGCACCCACCACCAGAGTGGCTTCCCATCTGTAAGTTTGTGGCCTCTATAACAAATTCAGGGCCACTAGGATTACAAGGTCTTCTTTTTCTCCCCGTCGAGGAGAAAGAGTCACCCTTGCTCCTCTTGGAATCAAGGGAGAGAAAGGGGACTATGGTGCATCTTCTACAATTGGCCCCGAAGTTGACACTGGTTCTTATGGTATAGTGTTAACCTAGCGCCCTAGCTCTTCTGCTGCTTCCTCGGTAGGTCCCATAGTTTTCTCAACTCTGGGCCCTTCTTGCCTTCGTCCTTCCTCTTCTTTGAGTCCCATATTGGTAAGGGATCCCTGAGGTGTTCCGTTAGTTACAATATCAACTATTTCACCCACACTGGTGTGCTGTGGGTCTATTCTCATGACTGTCGTAGCATCCTCATGCTCTACTAGTTCCACTAGTGAAGCTGGTTCTTGTGGTACAACCTCATCTGTGGTACTAGCGGGCCTTTCTGTATCAGCCCCTGTGTCTGCCACTATCTCCATACCTTCTGCTTGGTCCTGTGGAGCTACCTCATCCCCCAATTCCTCTGTCTCCATATCCATCTCCTCTGGTTCTTCCTTATCGACATAGTCATCTTCGACAGGATCCTCCTCCATGGTTTTGGGTTCTTTTTCCCTAGCAGCCATAACAGCTGCTATCTGTTCCTCCATGGAGTCCTGAAACACCTCCCATGGAATCGAAATTTGTCTAATGGAATGCATTATTAGCAGCTATAACAGCACAGATGTGTAATGACCACCAGTACCTATCGAGCCCCCTGAGTCGAATGCGCCATTAGACGAAGGCTCCTCAGCAGGAGGTAGGGCACGTTCATGGAGAATGCCTCTACCTGTGGAAATCGTAGATGGGCTAATATGTGGAGGTGATATCTAAAAATCATGGAGTATCTGCCCTCGCATGTCATATATTTGATGACAAATTTTGCTACTTCTCCCCATGGATATGGTAGTGAATTCCTGTCGTACCCTCTACCTTTCTGCGATATGCTCTCTCCGGCTTGCAGGAAAGCCTCGGGGAATTCCAGAAGGGGAGGTCTCCTTACAAACCATCGTTCCCCAACTTGGGGAAGCCCGATGACTTTCGAAATGATTTCTTCTGTCACAGGAATCGCCACTCCACAAACCCGAGAGCCTTCTTTCCCCAAGTTTCATGCGAATTCCACTGTCAATTCTTCATCAAATCCCCTTAACCTATCAAAATATACATCCCATCCTACATTTTGAAAGACCTTTCATACTTCCCAATTACTCCGAACTGCCCTTGTGCTCTCAGGTTCATGGTGGATTGATCGGACACCCATCATTGCGAAGCGGAAATAGCACATCGATTGCAGTTGGTTGGTAGGGGAAAATGACAGGTCTCCAAATCGTTAGAGGTTGGAATAATGTCATGGCTAGTTTTCGAAAGATGGGACAATCAGTACTGGTACATATGAAAGTGAGGGCAAATATAGTATTGGTACACTTAGAAGTAATGGCGAATCCAGTACTAGTACGTTCGGATATCATGGCAAGTTAGGGCAGTACAGAGGTGTGTTTTAAGAATTAAATGCAGCGTGTGGGGAGGTGACCTATATGACCTAGTGGTACGAGTTCACATCCCAATTTTATTTTTTTTAAATACAATTACAGCGTACCATCATCATCATATCAGTTGAGAGAGATTATGTGCACTAAATGCTTTTCATGGTACAATGTCATTTCTTATGATAGTTTTCCCCCCAACTTTAATGACAGATGTCCTCGGCACATTTATTTGTCCTTTTTTTTTGGAATATTTAATTAAATCCATAAAAAAACAGAGACATACCTGCGGACTTACTTGACGGAGTGACAGCACAGCGTGTAGCAGCACTTGAGTGGCAGCGCAGTGAATAACGACAACAGTGAGTAACAGCTGCTCTGAAGTAACGAAACAATGAGTAGCAGCAACAGTGAGTAACGACAGTTGCAGAGTAACAGTAGTTACAGTGTAACGATAGTTGTGGAGTAATGGCAACTATGGTGTAACAACAGTTGCGGTGTAACGGTAGCTACGGTGTAACAGCTGATAAAATGATAATGATGGTGTTACATTTCTCCTCGCCATATTTCTTCGTTGTTCCTGCAAAAGATAAACAAACAACATATATATATATTTATATATATATATATATATATATATATATATATATATATATATATATACATATATATACATATACATATATATATATATATATACATATATATATATATATATATATATACATATATACGTATATACATATATATATATATATATATATATATATATATATATATATATATATATATATATATATATATATATATATATATATATATATATTTTAGAACAGAGTGAGGTTGTCTTATTTTCCAATGACCATTAAATTAGATGAAGCAAAAAGATTTTTAACAAAAGTGTCTTTAGAGGCTGGATGGTGATCTAATTTAAGATGGTGTCCATTCACCAGGAATGAAGCATGGTTTTCATCTATTGTGCTTAGTCTAACTGTTCCATTGTTGAACACTGCATCCACTTGATATGGACCCATCCAGTGAGTGCAGAGCTTGCCTTTGAAATCTTTAAATCTGGAGTCATATAATAACGCCCAGTCCCCCACCTGAAACACCTTGGTTTTGATGAATTTATCGTGCCATTTCATCCTCTGCTGTTGAATAGTAGTAGTTCTGTAAGCCACTGCTCGAATCTAATCCAATTCGTTCCACTGTTCCAGTTGGTTTTTCTGGGCTTCTAATAAATCTAGGCCTAGTTCCAGAGCTGTTCTGAGTGTGCTAATCTCAAATTCCACCGGAAACAAGGGGGATTTTCCATAGACTAATTCATATGGAGAAAATCCTATTGTATTTCGCCATGTCGTTCTGTATGCCCATAGAGCATCTGGGAGTTTTTTTGCCCAATCCTAGTGATGGCTTGCTACTATCTTTGTCAAGATATTTTCCAATACCTTATTTGTGCTTTCCACTTGTCCATTCGCTTGGGGATGATAGGGGGTTGTCACTCTATGTTTGAACCCATATTTCTGCATTAACTTTTCTATCATATGGGAAGTAAACTGTGATCCCCCGTCTGACACAATCTCTCTTGGAGTCCCATACCTGGCAAAAATTTCTTCAAAAAGGAAGGCTGCCACCACTTGCTCTGTTGCTCTCGTGACTGCCCTGGATTCCACCCATTTAGTTACATAGTCGGTGCAGACCAAGATGTAAGCCTTCTGATGTGAAGGTGGGTTAAAGGGACCAACGAAATCGATGGCCCATTTCTCGAATGGTTCGAGGACTATCTAGGGCTGCAGGGGCATCTCTTCTGCTTTCCCAGGCTATCCCGTCCATTGATAGCTATCACACCTTTACACATAATCCTGAGCATCATGGATGATGGAGGGCCAGTAATACCCCATTTGCAGTACGTTATGGCCTATTTTTTTGTTTGCAAAGTGTCCCCCAGAGGGTCCGCCGTGTGCAGCTTTTAATATCTCGAAAATATCATCTCCTGCTACACAACGCCGAATCTGCTGGTCCACTCCCGTGTGGAAGAGATACCCTGCCATCCATGAATATCTGGTACTGTGGTGAATGATCTTCATTTTCTCCTTATAAGATAGGTGAGGAGGCACTTTACCTATAGCCAAATAGTTAGCAATATCTGCATAGCACGGAGTGTTAGCAGAAACTGCAAAAAGATGCTCATCCGAAAAATCATCTTCAATTGGTGTTTCTTCACCATCACATTCTATCCTAGATAAAAAGTCTGTGAGCACATTATCTTTACCTGGCTTATCTCCTATGGTGATATCAAATTCCTATAACAATAACAACCACCTTGTAATTCGACCAGGGGTAACAGGTTTTTTCATTAAATACCTGATGGCTACATGATTAGTGTGCACAAAAGTATGATACCCGGTAATGTAATGCCGGAACTTGTTGATGGCATAAACAACAGTGAGAATTTCCTTCTCAATCACTGTGTAGTTTAATTTAGTAGGAGCCAAATTTTTACTAACATAGTAGACTGCGTAAGGTACTTTGTCCTCTTGTTGTCCCAGTATTGCACCAATTGCTGTCTGAGAAGCATCCGTATGAATGTGGAACGGTAATGCCCAGTTAGGTCCTCTCAGGATTGGAGAACTGCAAACTAACTCCTTAATTATTGCAAATTCTGCATCACAGTCTTTAGTCCACACAAATTTTGAATCCTTCGTTAGTAATTGAAACAATGGGTGTGCTACTTTTGCGAAATTTTCTATGAAACATCTATAATAACTAGCAGAACCAATGAAACTATGTACCTGTGTGACCATTTTAGGTGTTGGAAAGTGCAGAATTACCTGTATCTTTGTTGGATCCATTCTAATTCCTTCATCTGAGAGTATATTCCCCAGAATGATTTCCTCTTCCATCATCATGTGACATTTCACTGTACTTAGAGAGATGCGTGGTTGTATACACCTTGCAAGAACTTTTTCTAGATTTTCTAGTCCCACTTTGAATGAGTCCCCATATGGAGTAAAGTCATCCATATAGATTTCAGCACTGTCATCTATCAGGTCAGAGAAGATTCCTAGGATTGCCCTCTGGAGTGTTGCAGGAGCATTACATAGGCCAAAAGGAAGGACCCGGTATGTGAATGTCCCCCAGGGGCGTGTGAACGTGGTCTTGTCTTGGTCCTCAGGGGTAATTTGGATCTAGTTATATCCACTAAACTCATCCAGAAAAGAGAAATACTTCTTACCAGCCAGTGTGTCCAACACTTGATTAATAAATAGCAAGGGGAAGTGGTCTTTCTACGTAGCCTTGTTCAATTCTCGATAATCTACGCAGATCCGCTATTTGCCATTCTTTTGGGGGACCATTACCAGTGGTGAGACCCATTGGCTGTCTAAGATTGGGTAGATGAAACCCACATCCAGTAACGTCTGAAGTTCTTCTTTCACTATGTTCTTCAACGTCGGGTTCATCCTCCTCTGAGGCTACCTTATAGGACAACAACCCTCCTTGATGTATATGTGATGGGTGCTTAAGTTAGTCAGGATTCCCTTCATATCTGCATAATCCCAGGCGAAGGCCTCCTTATGTTTCTGCAAAATGTCTATAAGCTACTCCTTTTGAGATTCTGATAGGTTCGGATTAATGTTCAAGGTTTTCCCAGATTCCAACTCTACTTGTATACTTTCATGAGGTGCATCAGCAGGTATCTCCACTAATCCTTCTGCTATTTCCATACCTCCCTGAACCTCACAGCTCAGGATGGATTCCAAGATCTGCCGTTTTGATTCCGAAATGGAATGGGGATCATCTATGAAGGAAGTGATCACATCATCTTCTAATCCTACTTTTAACTGTAGGGCATATCCAATAGTAAGGACAGATCGTACTTCTTCATCTTCCGTTCCATCCTCTACTGCAGATACAACCTTCTTATTATCTGCTGGTTTTGTAGGTGAATTTGGTGTTGCAGGTGGATATAACACTAAATTCTTAGTGTTATACCCGTTAGAAATGACCATATTCCCTAAGCGGCACCCGATGGAAAAATCTGTATTTGGCCAGCCATGGCCTTCCTAGAATTAGGGGATGACTGCACACTGAAGACTATGTATGTAATACCAGGAAGTCTATAGGGTAATGCCACGAGTCTACTGAAATTGTCACATCCTCCAGCTTTCCTATAGGTTTAACTGTAGATCCGTCTGCTAATTCCAGGATTGTAGGTGTATGCTTTAGATTACAAAGTCCTAGAACGTGCATGGTTTTGGTGGCGATGACATTGATGGAAGCTCCTAGGTCTACTAACACATTTGGAATCTCTAATCCATTAATCTGTACTGTCAAGATTGGGTTCCCCGAATCTCCACATTTCACTGGCATTGATTTTCCCATCATAAAATCTGACAACTTTCCCATAACATCTATAGTGAGGGGATCTTTAATTTTCTTAGTAGGTTTCTTGGAACAATATTCCCTAAATGTTTTTGCATAAATTGGCACATCTTTCATAGCTTGCAATAAGGGAATCTTAACAAATAAGTTCTGCAACTCTCCTAATAAATCAAATTTAGATTGAGGACCTGGTTTACTCATGATTAATCTCTGTGGGTAAGGTGGTTCAGAATGACGTTATTTGATAGGAGGCGTCTGGGTTCTATTGGATTGCTTTGGCTCTTCACTGACCGGTTCAGTGTCTCTACCTTCACTGTCAAGCTATTTAATGATGACTAGAGGAGGTTGGAAATTAACTATCCGACCTGATTGCAGGTTGATTTCATATAGCTCTGCAGTGGAGATACTATATGATAGCGGTTTAAGAACATCAGCTTGATGAGCTCCCTTATTGTTAGGGTTAGTGTCATGCTACATTGGGAGCTAAGGACAGGTAGGATGGTTACTAGGAGGCACATCGGATGACAGTTGAACCTACTGCTAGGGCATCTGCTATGGCATCTACGAAGGAAACTGACCAGGAGTGGATCCTCATCAGGTTGGAGCCCACGGGGAGCTCGCACTGTCTTGGTGGTTCCACTGCTGCCAAGGTGGGTACTGGTACTGCAGCCACATGGGAGGATAAGGCATGGTCTGAGGATTCATATTACAATTGTTAAAATACTGATATGGATCCAAGTACATACCTTGATTTCCCATCGGTGTTCGAGGTCGCCATGGCTTCCGAGATCCCATGAGGTACAACTGCTCCGTGTCCTCTCTCGTTCCTTGAAATATTGCTTTCAAGCCTGGCAAGGAAGGGCATGAGCTTGTTGCATGATTAAGCTCACAAATCACACATTCCTCTATGGAATTCAATGGACATTCCCTCTCTAGATGGTTCTTCCTGCATTTCGGACAAAACACTACCATCGTCCTATCCAGCTGTTATAGACATTTTTGGGCACTGCAACCCCAAGCATAAAATGTCCATAAACCAAGGGCTCCTAAGTCCCTAAAGGTGTTGTTCCAACCCCTAAGAGAACAAGGTCAACTGATTACAGCATCTCGCAGAAGTTCTCCATGACAAACTACTCAGAACTGGTCAAAACTAGACCATTTCACCTTCTCCATAGGCAAAGTGTGTTGCATCCCACCTAAATGCACACAGTCGGTGTGTTGCATTTCAAAAAGCCCTTCTATGGGGTGCGATGGGTGAGAAGGGACAAATGGCAGGGTCAATCCGCAAGGTGGAGAAGAATGGAATCTTCCAAAAACTTCTCCTGTGACACTTGCCTATCTGAATTCGACCAGGGATGAGTAAGAGATCATCAATCTCCGAGTGGAATCAAGAACTATCAGAGGGAAGACACTAATCAAATCACAAGCTGACTCATCTCCCTTGCAGGCATCTATATATGGATCCCTCATCCCAGAGATCCGGAGGTTGGAATTTTGCATCTTGTAAGGAATTGTTGTTGGTTTCTTGAGGCAACATCATAGTGTTGGGTGATCTAAGCTTTTCATGAGGTGAAGAAGGGCTTACTTGCTGAGAGGATGATGCTGGGTCAGAACAATTGGTTGTAACTCTCTTGGCTCTTTCTTGATTATCAATAAAGCTATTCAAGTTTTCCTCCATACTCTTGTATGATTTATGTTTTATGCATTTGTATGGTTAATATATATCTGATCCTATATTGCTTATGATAATAGATCTATGTTCTCGTATAGTGTTATGCTACTTTGATTCTACAGGTACTCTATGAAGCTGGGTATACAAGAAAGCAAGTAGCAAAGGACTATCAGAAGGGAGAGGAATCGAGCAAGGAACCAAGCGCAAGACAGAGGTTGGTTTCCTTTATTCTTCTCTCATCTATCTTTCATAAAGGAAAACGAAAGTAGTTTTACTTTGTTTGTTTCTAAGGTAGCTACCTGTTACACTAAAAAATGTCACCATGACTACTTACAGTTAGTATGGCTCAAATCAACAGTCATGCTACCTTCTTAGGCAAGTCTTATGCCTCTGTTATCCATCTCAAACTCAAAGAAGAGAGAAAGTCTTGTAAAAAAATGTGTTTATCTTTGGGGACGCAGGTTCTCTCAAGCCTTAGATGCGGGGACGCTCACAATGTTCACAAAATCTGTGTCTTTGGACGCTCTGTATGTCAAAGGACAGGTGCGTCCTTCTGTAAAAGGCAAAATGTGAAAGTTTCATCTTAAAAAAGTTACTTGTGGTTACTTCTAGAACTTTCTAGAGGTCGGTTTGATGAAATGGATGCGCCTCCAGTTGGTTCATGTATCTCTATTAAGGGGGAACTTATCCCATCAATAAGGGAGCTATCCCACCCAAAGAGGGGGATTATCCCATTGATGGTGGACCTGAATAACCTCTTTACAGCACTATAAATAAAGGCATTGAGCCAGAGGGAGGGGAGGTTGAAGCTATACATTTTCTTTGGGTAAATGCTGCAGGAATTAGGACTCCCATTTAGAACCTTGTGAGGAGAGATTGTCTTTGCTTGATTCTACTTGGAAGTGGGTGAGCTTTGTCAAAGTAGAGGAAAACCCTTGATGGACCCTGGGAGGAACTTGCACAACACCAAGGCCAGGTTGTAAGAGTTTCTTTGTTTCGTTATTAATACAAACTGGTTTATTTTTCTCAATAGCTTGTGTTAATGAGTTATTTCATGTGTTCCTTGGTCTGCATGTTAAATATATGTTTTATTATATGAGATGCAAGTGCTTGGTAATTGTTTGATTGTTTGTGGTTGCAGGAATTGATGTGAAGGAGGAGCTCATCCGGATCGGCAAGGACGGACTATAACAACAGCGTTTTGGAATAAGGTAAGCCTAAACACTTGTAGTTTTCATATTTTAAAAGATGTATTTAGAGAAAGATTGCTCCATTTTGTCTTGTTTGTCGCTAGAGAGTTTAGACTCCTAGGGAGGTCAGTTGTGTCCGCACAAACGACTTTTTCCGCCACGACAAATTGGCGACTCCACTGGGGAATCCATTAATGAGAAAGTCTTTTCCTTTGTGTGAACTTTGCTCTGAGAAAATCATTTTTATTTTCTGGTTTTTGACTGTGAGAATTAGTATTTGGGTGGCTTAGCTTTAGATTTAGTTAGATTTGGTTTTCCTTAACTTTTCCAGAGAGACGCACCCTCTGAGTACTGCACAGTGCGTCTTTGGACGCGCTGTTTCCGTTTGCACAGAGCGGGCCCGCGCCTGTTAAAACGGGTTGCCTGCGTCTTCCTGTAGAATTTATGAAAATTCCATTTTTGCTTTAATTGCTTTTAGATTTTGTTTTTTCTCAGTGTTTTCTGCCCAGATCCTTTAGTACCCTGTCAAAAATTTTCACCTGAACTTGTTTTGTGAGCTTTGAGTGTTTTAGTGGATTTCAACGAAGTTTAGGCCTAGGGTTTGATTTTTGAATAGGTCCTGTAGTGACTTTGACGGTAGAAAGTTGTCCAGCCTTAGATCTCTCTGGTTTGTCAGCCTTCTTAGAAGTCGGGCCTGTCGTAAAGTCTCCTTGTGTGAGCAACTTGCCATTTAAGTTGTCTTTTGGGTCAAATTTCGAATTACTTGTTTATAAAGTGTTGATTTCCATTTTACAAAAGAACAAAAAGATTAGAGTTTTGTTTTGACTAGTTTTTGGTTCTGCAATAAGCTAGTCCTTGATTTGATTGTGATCAAGTAAAACACCTTAGAATAATCATTGTTGGCTTTGCCTCATTAGGATTAATTAGGGTAATTTCCTTTTGATTTGTTTTGTTTTTTGAGTGAATTTTCATAGATTTCATAGTTTGCAATTGATTTTTATTAAAATAGATTTACGTTTTTCGTTAAATAAGAAAAATACAAAAACATCTCCTTTTAAAAGTCTTGTTTCAAGTAGCTTTTTGTTTTTGAAAGAGAAAAAGAGTTTTTTCGTGCAAGTAAAGAGTGGTCATGTTTTTATGCTTGGAAAAGACAAACGAATTGTTTCTTTGATTGTCCTTAATTAAGAAGTTGCTTTTATAAAAATTGCATTCTCTCAACTTTTTAGTTAAGCAATTCATCGAAAAAGTAAAGTAGTGGGTAAATCATCCTAGGTGCATTTTGTAGTGGTTTCGAGTCGAGTCAACACACCACTGGTTTCACTTCCATCACCTTTTGACTTAAGAAACAACCTTAAAAGTAACGCTTAAATTAAAATCAATCTAGTAATTTTTATTTTTCTAGGGCTCTGAAACACCAACATAGCTTAGGCTAGGGTCTTGGAGTAGGTGAGTACTTAACTCTCCAAGACTACAAAACCAAACAGATAGTTTATCTTGAGTAGAATAAATCCAATTGTTTCAATTGCATTCTGGGAAAGCTCCTCTTAAAGGAGAAGCACGAGCTCGTGTCCGAACCAGTGAGGGGATCATTCCCCCCTCGTTGGGAACGACGCCAGACAGTACGTATTACAAACGGTAAACCTCGGATTAACCATTGTCGAGGAGCCAGGGGTCACTTATCGGTAAACCTTGGATTACTGTCAAGGAGCCGGTAAGGGGATTGAGCTTGTTACTCTGCCCTTGCGTGCTGTCGGAGTTTAGACTGTTCCCCCAGGTGTAATTGTTGTGATTGGTAACTTTAGTGACCATAATCTTTAGGGTTCTACCGAGGTGACGGTGGAGGGAAGGTCCCACTGTACCTGGAGCAGACGTCGGTTATACTCACTTGGATTTTCCGGGGGGTTCACTTCACTTCGAGACGGTTAAAGTGGAGGAACTTGTGCCGGTCTATTCATTAAGCAGGTTGCCGGGGTAACTGTTCCACCCGCCATTTCTGTACTGAATCCTGCGAGGTTGGATTTCATCACCAACTAGCGCTTTTGGTCCGGAAGACTACTGTTTGTGTTTGGTTTGACGCTCTAGATTCTTTAGGCGTGTGCTTCAAATTTGTTTGCTTCTTTAGAAGACTTTAGGTGGTTTGATTTGAAATTTTTACTTTTTTTTCGTGTGTTGTAGTTAAAAATCTTTAATTGTGGCGGAATTACCGAGACAGTCCCGTAGACTTCGGGGCCAGTCTCCTGAAGTTGTTTCTGTGGCCGAATTGTTGAGAAGATCCCGTAGACTTAGGGGATCACCTCCTCGAGACGACCCGGGTAATTTAGAAGGTTTAAAGGTCCTTGTAACTCCTCCTAGTGACAGTAGAGTAGGTTCACCTGAAGAAGGAGAATCTTCCTTGGTAGTCCATCCAGATTACCAAAGTTTAGAGACAGGTTATAATCCCGAAGCTGTTTCAGTTTCTGAGCTTGTCGGTAATTTTTCGTCTGCTAGTGATACAGGCGAAGAACCTGAAATATCTGAACCTGTTACTCCAACTTCTAGTGTTCCAGATTCACCAAGAATAGAAAGAATTATCACCGAAAATCTTCCTACTGGTTTGATTGCTATAGAAGAACTTGCTCCAGAGGAGGATATAGGTGTCTCTAACCTTGAAGGTCAACTTACTATTGATCTAAGGGAGCGTGAATCCATCTTTTACAGTCCTCCTAGAAGTACTACTTGGTACCTTTCGTTAACCAATTATTTAGACAACTCAGGGGTAGGTTTTTCTCCACCTCGTACTCCTTTTCCACCTAGAGGTATTTATACTCCTGTAAATATGTCTGGTCAGTCGTCCGTGTTTACTCAAAGTCCTGAATCTTTTTTACACGGCGGTCCTTCTGTTCCCACTGGGTATCAATCTCTTTCTGGTACCTTTGCGGGGGCATCTCCTCAACCCGTTGATCATGGGTTATTAATTGGAAACAGTGGTAATGTACCATTGGGTGTAGGAGACATTTACATGATGTCAGGTTCAGTTCCCGTTTCTCAACCTCAAGGTGGCCAATTACCGCCTGGGGGGCAACCGCAGTTAACGCCTGGGGGGCAACCTCAAGGTACACAAATCGTGTCTGGGGGGCAACCTCAAAGTCAGTATGCACCTATGGTGCAATACGCGCCTCAAGGTCAACCCCAGCCTCAATATGTACCCCAGGGTCAACCTCAGTATCAATATCAACCTCAAGGATGGCAACCTCAAGGATGGCAACCTCAAGGGTATCAACCCCAAAGTTATCAACCTCAAGGGTACCAACCTCAAGGTCAAGGTCAACCCCAGTATCAGTATTTACCTCAAGGTTATCAACCTCAAGGTCAATACTCGAGTCAAGGTTATCAACCGCCTCAAGGTCAGTCATATGTTCCAAGTATGGGAACTGCACCTTACAATTATCAATCCTACCCTCAATCCGGTTATGGATCTCAGTATCCTCAACCTGTTACGGGTCAATACCCTGGAATGTTAGTATGGGATCCATCACAGGGTCAACAGGTGTTGCAGCCAAGTGTACAGATGGTTCCTCAAGCTGGACAACCCGTAGTTTCTGGTCCAACCCAGCAACCGCAACCTGTCCAGCCAAATGTTCAAACTTCTGTAACTTCGGTAGTTACTCAGCCGCCAATTGCACCTAGTACTCCATCTCAAACGGCTGCTGCAACTACCGCTACATCTACCATACTTACTTCTGGAGTATCGACGGCTCCAGTTTCTACTGTCCCTGTTACCACACCTCAGACATCTTTACCGTTGTCTGGATCTACGATTCAAACCACGGTCCAGATGCCTATAGGTCAGCCTGGTATAAGTACGGTTGTTACTACTCAACCTCAATTTGTTCAACCTCCGTACCAGGGACAGTACCAACATGGGCAAGCTGTCCAACAACCGGTTTACCAGTATCAACCGTATCCTGGGTACACTTATCAACAACCTCAACAACCCCAGTACGGTCCGGTTAATCCTGGTTTTCCAGGAGGATATAATATCCCAAATGCGACTCCTGTTCCTAGTTATCCTGGATATCCTCCTCCTGGGGCTGGTATTGTGACCCAGAGTTTTAGAGATCCTAACCGGCAGTTACCGTTTATCGCAACTTTGGATTTACCAGACTTGACGCGCCTAACGAACGATCCAATTCAATATCTTCCGTTCTGGCCGCCAATGCCAAATAAGTTGCCCAGTGATATACCCAAGTTCGAAGGTAAGTCTGGAGAGGATCCGTCCAATCACGTGATGACTTACCACCTCTGGTGTGCTTCAAATTCTATCTCAGATGATTCCATCCGCTTACGTCTTTTTCAGCGTACACTCATTGGTCTCGCGGCCAAGTGGTACATTGAGTTACCACGGGCCTCTTTTTACAACTTTAGCCAGTTAGCTACCTCGTTCTTAACTCACTTTCAGTTGCCGGTCAGATACGATAACGGCACGGAGTTATTAACTTCACTAAAACAATCGACGTCCACGTATATTTCTGATCACATTCATGAGTGGAGACGTCGAAGGAGGTTAGTGAAAGTTTTTATCCCGGACCAAATCTTAGCTGAATGGTTTGTCAAATCATTATTACCGAAGATTACTGAAGATGTAGCTAAGGCCGGAGTAGTTACTGAGGAGCAAGTCATTGCTCAGGCACAATACCTTGACTTAGTTTACACTCAGTCGGGTACATTACACGAGAAGATTCCGGATCTTCCAAAGTCGAATCAAATCGCTGCTGCTCCTTCGGGATCTCATGCCGCTGATGGTATGATTGGTATCGTGACTACGAAGAGCAAGAAGAAGTCTTCCAAGGCTTCAATACTCCAATTATCACTTTGCCTGATTCTCCGACAGGAGAGTCTTCTCCTCCTGAACTTACCGCCGATATTCACGCTGTAGAGTCATCTACGGCCAAATCAAAAAACGGTGGAAAGAAGAAAGGAAAGAAGAAGGCTAAAGCAGACAAGGCTCCGAAGGAGAAAACAGAAAAGTCGGAAACCAATGACGAAAAGCGCAAACCTCGATATCCTTGTCTTATTTGTGAAGAGGATCATTTTACGAGAGATTGCCCTCATCGGGCCGAGGTTGTGAAAATAGTCAAAGGTTCTCCCACTCCTGCTGTGTTAAAAAATCCATTTCCGGAGCAGGAGAATAAGATGATAGGTTCTTCTTCGAATGCCAGTGAAGAACCCATTTTGATGATGTCTCATGTGAGGATTGCGACTCGATCGCAAGATTATGGTAGTAAGAATCCTGTTGATGGTAAGGAAGCAGAATCTTCTCACTCTAACCCATCAACCTCAGCTCCTGGTTCCGATCCACTACAGATCGAAAAACCTAACCCAGACTTAGTGATTAAGCCGCCCGCCAAGGGTGTACTTCGAAGGTCTGCTTTCAATCCACATGCGAGAGCAGCCCAGAATTACAACATTGTTGAGGACTTAGCTGTTTCACCCTCAGCAATGTCGGCGTTAGAAGTGCTGCAATCATGCCCAGCACAACGAAAATTGCTTTTGTCGGCTATCGGAGCTGTTGATGTTCAGGACCCGAATCTAATGATCTTCGATCTAGAAAATAGTACACCGCGTCTCCCCCATCAAATGGCTTTCCAAATTCCAGTGATAGTCAAAAACAGGCCTATTCATCGGACTGTGATTGATGAGGGAGCTTCTACGTGTATTATGTCGATTCAATGTTGGAGATCGCTTGGTTCTCCTTCGTTGAACCAATCCCCCACCATCCTTAAGGCCTTTGATGGCCGTGGGTTCCGTCCGTTTGGTATTCTACAAGAATTGCCTATAGGGGTAGAAGGTAAAACCGTTAGTCTGGATGTGGAAGTGGTTGATGCCCCTCTAGACTACAACCTTCTTTTGGGTCGAAGTTGGTCATATGCTATGACAGCGGTCGTTTCATCGGTCTTCAGAGTAATTAAGTTTCCACATAACGGTAAGATCGTGACTATTGATCAGCTGACATACTTTTCATCCGACCCAGCCTCTTCAGAGAGTATCCAGCATGTCGGTAAGACGACAATCCCTTATAGGGACGTTGGTGTAGGTTTAGTTAAGGATTCCGGTTTACTGGGAACTTTTCCTCTCCCTCCACTCAACGTAGACCCTTCATTTGCAACAATTCATATGATTACATCAGAAAACATTATTTATGATGATCCTTGGATTGTCCCATCTGACTCTGAGATAGACTCATTCGGTGATGCTATGCCTTTGAGTCCATATGAAATTGCTTATGAAGCTGTCATGTCTTTTACCGACTTTCATTCAACCGAAATCGACCAAATGAATGTGGTCAGTGAAGAATCACTTTTCACCTCAACCTTAGAACGGATAGCGTTTCCCGAAGTCGTGTCATCTGACGAACAACTTCGCGAAATCCTAAGTGTAGATGATCTACCATGGGAGGATCTCCATCACAGATCTTCGTTTTTACCTAAGGATGATGCATTTGAAAATGATTTTTCATCTATCTTTACCGCTGAATATGTCAAAGACGCTCAGGATCCAACGAAACATTCTGATTCAGAGCTGAATTTAGGGAATATTTCTCGTACTATTCCCATTGATATTTCAGTGAAGCCCGGAATTGAGGAGAACATTCATATAGGTGCCGCATGTACTGAAGAAGAAATCCAAACTTACAAGGCCCTATTCCAAGAATTCCGCGATGTGTTTGCCTGGTCTTACGAGGAAATGCCGGGAATCGATCCTGCCATTGTTGTTCATGAAATAAAGACCTACCCGGATGCTAAACCCGTCCGGCAACGGTTGCGTCAGATTCACCCTCGAAAAGCGGCTGCGATTAAAGCAGAAGTCGAAAAGCTGTTGAAAGCAGGTTTCATTTATCCGATCCCGTTAACGGATTGGGTATCGAATATTGTTCCAGTCAACAAGAAACAAGGAACAATAAGAATCTGTATCGACTATAGGGATATAAATCGAGCTTGTCCAAAAGACAACTATCCTACGCCTTATATCGATCAAATTATTGATGATTGTGCCGGAAGTGAAATGTTTTCCTTCATGGATGGTTTTTCGGGCTATAATCAAATCAATATTCTACCTGCCGACCAACCAAAAACGGCATTCATTTGTCCATGGGGGACATTTGCTTATTGCAAATTACCTTTTGGGCTTAAGAATGCCGGGGCTACTTTTCAACGGGCGATGTCTTATGCATTTCATGACATCAAGCACATTGTGCAACCCTATCTCGATGATTTGCCTGCTCATTCTTTACATCGAGCTGATCACCTTGTCCACCTACGAGCAATCTTTATGAGGTGTAGGCATTATCGAATTCGGTTGAATCCCCACAAGTGTGTTTTCTGTATAGAAACAGGTCGATTGCTGGGATTTGTTGTTTCAAAAGCCGGCATTCGCGTCGATCCCTCGAAAGTCGAGGCTATCATCAAATTGCCTCCTCCTTCGAGTTTGCGCCAACTCCAAAGTTTGCAAGGGAAAGCGAACTTTTTACGCCGATTCATCCCAAACTACGCCGAGGTCACTAAAGGTTTTACACGGTTGTTGAAACAGAACGCACAATTCTTTTGGGACGAGATTGCCCAACAATCTTTTGATGCACTTAAACACGCGTTGACCCATGCACCGTTGTTGCATCCTCCCAACTACAACCAGGACTACTTCTTATACCTCGCAGCTTCGCATTCCACCATTGGAATGGTGTTAGTTCAAGAAGATGAATTCGGAGCGGAGCATGTGATATATTATCTTAGTAGGACCTTGAATCCCACTGAGCTAAAATATTCGCATGTGGAGAAATTGGCCCTGGCAGCCGTTCAAGCTGTCCAGCGTTTTCGTCACTACATTCTTCTCCGTAAAACTACAGTTATTTCGGATTGCAACCCTATGATTTATATTTTGACAAAACAACTGCTAGGGGGCAAGTACTCTAAATGGATCGTTATCCTGCAAGAGTTCGACTTGGAGTTCGAGAAGTCCAAGTCTAAGAAATCCTTAGTTTTTGCGGAATTGATGTGTGATTTCCCGAGTGCTGACACAGAGACTGTGGCAGAAGAGTCCATTGCGGACGAATCTTTGTTTCTTATCAGTACTGTAGATCCGTGGTACGGGGATATAATCATCTATCTCCAAACCCAAACCTTTCGGCCTGAAGCTTCCAAAGCGGAACGTCGAAAAATTCGGTTTCAATCCCAGCCATACAGAATTATTGGAGATACACTTTATCGCCGGGGGGCAGACTTAGTTTTTCGACGTTGTTTAACTCACGAAGAGGCTGAGAGAGTTTTGAATGATTGTCACTCTGGAGCATGTGGCGGTCATATGTCTGGGTATGCCACAGCTCAGAAGGTGTTGCGCGCTGGCTATTTCTGGCCGTCTATGTTTAAAGATTGTATCATTGCCGTCAGGAAATGCCACAACTGTCAAGTGTTTGATCGCAAGATGCGCGCTCCACCTGCTCCTCTCCACCCTATAATTGCCGCTGGTCCATTCGCCAAATGGGGTATCGACTTTATTACTTGTAACCCTCACTCGGCCGGGGGGCATGCGTATATCATCCTTGCGGTTGATTATTTTACTAAGTGGGCCGAGGCGATGCCTACATTCGACGCAAGCGGCAAAACAGCTGCAGTTTTCGTATTCAATCATATCATAACTAGGTTTGGTGTCCCACAAGCAATCATTACTGACCATGGGAGCCATTTTCGAAACATCATGATGACTGAGCTTACAAGCCAGCTTGGTTTGCGCCACGATAGCTCTACTCCTTATTATCCGCAAGCCAACGGTTTGGTTGAGTCTATCAACAAAGTTCTAGTTATCATGATCCGACGAACCATTGGTGTTCATCGGTCGAATTGGCACAACATGTTATTTTCAGCGCTATGGGCATACCGAACCTCAGTGAAAAATTCAACAGGGTTCACTCCTTTCCAGCTAGTTTATGGCTTGGAAGCTGTGTTACCCATTGAATGCGAAATCCCATCACTTCAAATGGCTGTCGAATTACTTCCAGCTACTTCCGAAGAGGAGAAACGTTTATTATACTTGGCTAAATTAGATGAGACTCGACGTGACGCTACATTGGCAATCGAGACTCACGCGAAACGAATGAAAGCTCAGTATGATAGAAATGTAACCCCTCGAAGTTTTTCGGAAGGAGACCTAGTGCTATTATATGATCAAGCTAACGATAAGCTAGGTGCTGGAAAATTCGTTCCTATGTGGCATGGACCCTACATTGTAAAGCGAAAGCTAGCAAAAGGGGCTTATGAGCTAGTTGATTTTGATGGGGACTCTTTGGGTAAACCCAGAAATGGACTTTACCTAAAGAGGTATTATGCTTAAATGGTGGATGGAGAATTTTTTAGATAGGTTAGATTTTCTTTCTAGCTAGCGTGTTTGTTAGTTTAGTCAGTGTGCTTAGCTTAGAGAGTGTGTTTTTTCGTCGTTATTCTGGCTTATCTTGGTTTTACTCTTGATATTGCAGATGTCGACGCCTCTCCAAACATACATTGGATTTGCTGATGGTGCTTGTCGTAGTACACGGAATATCTCTTCCGCAGCTTGGGTTATCTATTCGCCCTCTGACGAGTTAGTTTCTATGCATGGGGTAAGCCTCGGTCAAACAACGAACAACATTGCAGAATACAGTGCAGTGGTTGAATTATTATCCGAATCTATTTCATTTGGAATTCGACGTTTGATAGTGAGGTTAGATTCTGAACTTGTTGTATTACAGCTTAATAGAGTTTATGCCATTAGAAATCCTGTGTTATTAAGGTTGTTTTTGAGAGTGCGTCTCTTGGAACGTGAATTTGATTACATTGAATATCAGCATATTCCAAGGTCTTTAAATACATTAGCAGATGCAATTGCTTCTCGAATGTTGGACAGACATTTACGATAATCATGCAAGTAAATTTAAAAACATTTCATCACATATGTTAAACAAGATAAGCCGGTAATAGTGATATATATATAGATAGGAGTGTGTCAAAAAATATACATCGTCTTCGATCATAGGTTGAAAAACACCTTATGATCGGCAAAATGATAAGTACAAAAAGTCAAAATGTCACATGTGACTACAAAAGTGACTAGTCAATCACTGGTGGTGCTCTCTGTATGACACCACTGCACGGGCTACCTTACGCAAAAATCTCCTAAACGGTCCAGGGACCGCGACTACGAAGCGCTGAAGCCTGGTAGGAATGTCGTCCATAGTAGTCTCAGGTATATCTGCCGTGAGACGCTCTAGATCATGCTCCAACTCAGCTAGTACTTCTGTGGCCGCATCCTGTGGGGCCGGTACCGGTGCAGCTGGATGTAGTCTATCAAAAGGCCGGAGGTTGGCTGGACGCTGTGGACCAACATCTGCATTTTGAAAATTTTACTATTAGTTTTGAGACGATATATATGAAAAATAAAAAATACATAATTAGAAAACTTGTGAAAATAAAGTACCTCTGTCATCCCATTGTTCTCCCGGTGGAAGAACCATGTCCGGATCACCTCTAAAATCCATTCCGGCATACGGAAAGTCCTGTATCGAAAAAACCTGGTCCTCTAACCAGTGAAAATAACTATCTGAGAATTGAACCACCGCCTTGCCCTCGTCAGGATGCCGGGCCATCACCGCAACCCATCGTATCAGCTTTGGCTCCCGAGGACCCAAGATATCAACAGTGAGTTGCTGAGGGATCAGCATGGGAACTCTCTCCAAGGCAAAGCTCACGACTAGAGGCCCATATCCAAAAGTCTTTAGTCATCCGTTCTTTGCCTTGGTCAGTTGGCTCTTCATATGAGCCGACACAGCTTCACACCAGTTGAAAATGGTGCCTTGGTAACAGTCAATTGCCATCCGCATTTGGGATCCGGAAGCAATGTGTAAAGCGGCCGCGCCGCAAATTCTGGTAACCGTGAACGCTATGACTTTGAGTTCACGCAGAGTGATGTGTTTTATCTCTATGCCTTTCGAATGGTGAGCCCCAGGTGTGCACCACTCGTCGCGGAGACTATCAAGGGATTGGCCACCCGGCCTAGTCCCCGCAAGACTGAGTTGCTCGCCTCTGTTCGGCAAGCCAGTGAGAAAGTATACATCCGAGGGCTCTATCTCGAGCTGGTGCCCTCCTATGTAAAAGCATTGTTCTTGAACGTTCCATCGCTCAACCAGCCATTCCAAGAATCTTACCTGGCCCCTCATGCCCGGTATGGTCCAGTATTTGTATAACCCGCATGCTCTTAGGGCATCCAGGGAAGGTTGATGATTTATTGCAACTTCATCATCCTCTACATGCTCTCTTTCTCTCCAATCTAACATGGTTAATACCCTGCACATCAAAAATAGCAATTAGAAATTGATTTGGGAATTTTTGGTAGTTTTTTGAGGGAGTTGGGGTTTTGAAATGCGCACTTCTCGGAAGACGCACCCCGGCTTTGTAGCACAGGGCGCCCGGACGCGGCTGGCCTGAAGGCGGGCCGCGTCTTCCGACCTTTTTCCCGTATGAGAAAAAGTCGGGGGACGCGGGTCACCCGAAGGGCACCCGCGTCCGCCGAGAGGCGCATTCCAAAACCAAAACCCCCCCAAAAAATGAAACTAAGACCTAAAAATTAATTCTAAACGGATAGAAATGCAGAGTAGGATGTGTAAAATACCTGGATAAGACGGCGTTCAATTCCGACGGTTGGATTTTCTGCAGCGACCACGGAAATTTTCTTGTCAAAAGCTCCTTTTTCAACCTCAACAGTGAAACGGTAAAAATGACATGGTAAAAGGTCTTTTTATAGGTTTTTTGGATGAATTAGTTCATTTTTTACCATGAAAAGATGTTTTTCGATGTATTTTTGCCTATTTTAAACAGGTATGAGTAATGTGTTGCTTTTGTGCAGGACAAAGGGATTTCGAGGGAAATTGTAATTTTTCACAAACAAAAATATCAGAGTCATCTTTTAAGCCCTTTTCTGACTCCTAAAACATGAAAAGATCGCCGAGCGTTTCTTTTACACTCGTTAAAACGGAATTAAAAGACGGTCCCCTTTTAGCTCTTTTCTGACCGCAAAATCAGGAAAAGATTGCCGGGTTTTTGTCGTTTCAAACTCGATAAGGAAATAAAACGACGTGTCCTTGATCGCTTTTTACTTTTCAGGTCAACGACACTATTATGAAAGTACTCCTTGGTCGCAAGATCAAGCGGTTCCCCCAGGTATTATTTTATACTTTTTCGGGCTTGAGGGACACAAATGTACGAAAAAGTTCAACGTGGAGTCTCCTTTAGTTTTTTCAGACTCTCTAAAATTGAAAAACGCCGAGTTTCTCCTATACTGGGCTCGTTAAACTTTTACAGTAGAGGACCTGTTCAATTACAAACAGGAACGAACCACTCCTTCCTAGGGTTCGAATTTAAACTAGGTTGGACTCGTCCGAAGGATGAGCTTATAATCAAGCATATGTTATCCTCCTCAAGCTTGTTAAAAATAAAGAGGTACTTGCCAGAAATGGTGGGGGAAAAGAGAGAAGAATGAACCTGTTTGTTACCTTTTGTCTCGAAAGAAACTTTATTACCGCTCTTGAACACGACACTTTTCATTCACCTGGGTTGGGAAATCTTTTACCTCACAGTTGATCAAACCACTTTGAAAGTCTTTAACCGGGTTCCAGGGATTAACTTTGAGTTATTCGTCACCAAGCCATCTGTCGTGTCGTTATGTGTTCAAGAGGTCTGCAAGCAAAACTTTCATCTGCAAAATACTTGTCATCCATTTGACCATCCTTGAGTCAGTCCTTACAGCAACATTTCTTCAACTTGAACAATGATTTCGTGTTGCGGGCTTGCCTGCAACGGGTCGCTTTCTATCGACATCGACACATTATCTAGAAAGATGACTTAGGAATCGACAGTACCTTGAAGTCTGCATGCATCAATGGCAGGTTTCTCGCCTTTGACGTCAGTTTACATCATTGACTTTCGATCAAAGGATTCCGTGAAGTGTTCGACATCAAAACATCTATTCACATTTCACGGGTTGTGCTTGGTACTTTGAGAACCATTGACATTACTGGTGGTCTCTCTCACGCTTGTTAACAGTTTACATCATCGACTGGTAATCAAGTGGTTTCTAACATGTTCGACATCAAATCATTTAATCACATGGCTAGAATCGTACCAATTCGGGAAGTAGAATTGAAGACCCTGGATCTAGTTTTACCATCCAGGCTGCGAGGAGTTTTGTATTCATTATCTATGTAGACTAATCATAAACAGATGGCTGCGTCCATACTGTGTCTACAAAAGTCTATAAAAATGATGTACTGCAAGATCATTCCTGTATCAGAGTAGTTAGTCCATTAGTTAAAGTTTTGAATCTGAGTATGGGAATGCCTACCTCAGTGATGATATAATCTTATACATGTATTTTGTGTTGAAAATTGCAGGTTCCAACCAGGTTATCCACAAGACAATCCTTGAAATGATAAAGCGCTTCACCCTTCCTAGAATTACAAAACCCTAATCTATTCCAGGCTTCGCACTTTAGGGGGCAATCTGTTACACTAAAAAATGTCACCATGACTACTTACAGTTAGTATGGCTCAAATCAACAGTCATGCTACCCTCTTAGGCAAGTCTTATGCCTCTGTTATCCATCTCAAACTCAAAGAAGAGAGAAAGTCTTGTAAAAAAATGTGTTTATCTCTGGGGACGCAGGTTCTCTCAAGCCTTAGATGTGGGGACGCTCACAATGTTCACAAAATCTGCATCTTTGGACGCTCTGTATGTCAAAGGACAGGTGCGTCCTTCTGTAAAAGGCAAAATGCGAAAGTTTCATCTTAAAAAAGTTACTTGTGGTTACTTCTAGAACTTTCTAGAGGTCGGTTTGATGAAATGGATGTGCCTCCAGTTGGTTCATGTATCTCTATTAAGGGGGAACTTATCCCATCAATAAGGGAGCTATCCCACCCAAAGAGGGGGATTATCCCATTGATGGTGGACCTGAATAACCTCTTTACAGCACTATAAATAAAGGCATTGAGCCAGAGGGAGGGGAGGTTGAAGCTATACATTTTCTTTGGGTAAATGCTGCAGGAATTAGGTCTCCCATTTAGAACCTTGTGAGGAGAGATTGTCTTTGCTTGATTCTACTTGGAAGTGGGTGAGATTTGTCAAAGTAGAGGAAAACCCTTGATGGACCCTGGGAGGAACTTGCACAACACCAAGGCCAGGTTGTAAGAGTTTCTTTGTTTCGTTATTAATACAAACTGGTTTATTTTTCTCAATAGCTTGTGTTAATGAGTTATTTCATGTGTTCCTTGGTCTGCATGTTAAATATATGTTTTATTATATGAGATGCAAGTGCTTGGTAATTGTTTGATTGTTTGTGGTTGCAGGAATTGATGTGAAGGAGGAGCTCATCCGGATCGGCAAGGACGGACTACAACAACAGCGTTTTGGAATAAGGTAAGCCTAAACACTTGTAGTTTTCATATTTTAAAAGATGTATTTAGAGAAAGATTGCTCCATTTTGTCTTGATTGTCGCTAGAGAGTTTAGACTCCTAGGGAGGTCAGTTGTGTCCGCACAAACGACTTTTTCCGCCACGACACTACCAGCCTTAGTGGGATTAGCAGTTCTGAATAGACACTATTCCCAGTAACAAAATGGCGACTCCGCTGGGGAGCAAGTAGATTATTTGTTCATCTACATTTGTTTACTTTATAAACTTAGAGACGGAGCCTGAAGTCAAGCCAGCTAGCCTTCGAACTGCATTTGCTATGCAAGTGCAAAGTAGATCAAAGCTGCTTCAGTCAATCTCCAGGTTTTGTTTATGAATTAAACAATTGATTTACAAACTCTCTAATTTCCCTTGTGGTGGCTCTAGTAACCTCCTTAGATCTACCCCTGTGATTGATTTACTGATTACCACTTGCTCGACCAAAATCCCTGAACTGAACTACAAACTGTGACCCTGAACCCAATCAAAGTCTCTTCCCTGGTCCAGCGCACTGTCTATTATGTGAACCTCAAATTCAGCGCACTTCCTGAGTGTAGTAGGTGCGTTGCATTTCAGTTTCACTATGTTATAGGTGCGCTGATCAGACTAGGCATTGTTCCTAAATTTTGGTTTCTGTGTTCACTCCTTTCAGATCTATTCAAGAGTTTTGATGCTTGTAGTCAGTACACCTCTGTTTGAAACCCCTTTCCTTACCGCTATTCCGCCTCCATTGTGCAAAGAACTGTAAATGTTTTTATGTATTTTTTGAGTCATTTTCAGTTCTCCTTTACAAAGAAGTAACATAATTGTACTGTCGTTTCTTGATGTGAAAGTGTCGCAAGTGTCGTTTTCAGTCATAGAAGAGAGTCTAATTGCTCTTGATAGTTGATTACCCTGTTACTATTGTATTTGATCTCAATTAGTAGTTTTTCTAGTGTCGAAAGAAATTTTTCAATTCCAAATCGCAAAGTGTTTCCATTGTCCTCATTTTGTTTTGAGAAGAAACTTGTTAGTAATTGTCGCTTTGAAAAATAATTCAGATCTGAGCATTAGCTTTCTTTTTTCCATTTACACATTAAGAAGGTTGAAAACAAATACATGCATGTGCATTTGCATTTAGACTGTTTGTTGGTTTGATTTAGGACAGTGACTATAGTGTGTGCTCTTTGCTCTTTGTTGAAAGAACTCCATCTCTCTTTCCTTAGTAGCTAGGATTTTCATTGCACAAAGAAGATAAAACGATTGTTTATCATCCTAGAATGCATTTTAGGAATTGTACATCTACATCATGTGGTGAACCTGAAAGGAAAATTTCTTAAGCAAGATCAACTATAAAATAAATTTAATGAATCTAACAACGCTTTGGAACCTAACGCACAACATCTAGAAGTCTAGGCTAGAGACGTATTCCGGCGTCGTAAAACCTGGTAACTATTGTTCTCACTTTTGGTTGGGTGATTCCTCCACTTTGAGACGATAAGTGCCAGTACGGACTTGTGCTCCCATGTACCATCGAGTATATTTTGGGAGACCAAAATATGTTATGAAACCAGCTGAAGAAAAGATAGAAAAGATAGATCAACGCCTTAGAATTAAACCTCTTCGAGGGGGAAACCTCATTTACATTACATAAATGAAAAATTCTTAGATGATTCAAATGAAAAAACCTCGTTTCTATATAGGAGTCTAAGGAGTCACAAAATGATCCAGCCGACCTAACAATAATAATATAAAGCCACAAAAATAACAATAGAGGGATTCTATGGGGCACAGTAATAACAATATGGGGGCAATAGGGGCACAACAATATTAATAAGGGGTATAAATACAATAGTAATGGGGTAATCACTAGTATTATAGGGACCCAACATGCCCCTCTCCTTCAAAAAAGTGTTGTCCTCAATGCTTGAGTAGTTTTGGATACTTCTGCATAAAATTCTCATCCTCCCATGTGGAATCTTCAGCAGATAAGTTCTTCCACTTGATAAGATACTCTGAAATTGATCGATTTCGTAGCTGTCGAGTTCTTGTTTCTATGACTGCTTCCGGTTCCAATATAATTTTTCCTTCCTCATCAATTTCTGGCAATATTGTTTGAACTGGGAGCTTGTCACCTATAACCTTCTTTAAACATGAAACATGGAAAACTGGGTGCAATCGAGAAGCTGTAGGAAGCTCCAATTTGTATGCCATAGTACCAATCTTTTGCAACACCTTGTACGGACCATAATACTTTGGTGATAATTTATTATCCTTCTTAGCTTGCTTGAGGGACATTTGCTTATATGGTTGTAGCCGTAGGAATACCCAATCACCTACATCAAAACTTCTTTCACTGCGATGTTGATCTGCCTGTTGTTTCATTTATTCTGTGCCAACACGAGGTTATCCTTTAAGAGTTGGAGGACTTGTTGTTGATGTTCGATGTGATGTTCCACTGCCTGAACCTTAGAATTTTCTCTTAAATATGATGTGATGGATGGTGGTTGATACCCATAAAGTGCCATAAATGGGGTCATTTTTGTTGTTGTATGGAAGGAAGTGTTATACCACCATTCAGCCAGAGGCAACCATTTGACCCATTGTGTCTGTTTATCAGATACAAAGCAACGAAGATATCCTTCCAAACATTTGTTTACTATCTCAGTTTTCCCATCAGATTGAGGATGATAAGATGAGCTATGAGCTAACTGAGTACCAAGACAAGAAAATAATTATGTCCAAAAATTTCCAGTGAAAATGGGATCTCTGTCACTTACAATAATCTTTGGGTTTCCATGTAGCTTTTGAATTGTTTCCATAAATGCAGTAGAAACTGTACTGGCTTTAAATGGATGTGATAATGCACAAAAGTGTGCATACTTGGTAAGTCTGTCAACTACCACCATGATGACACTTTTCCCTCAGACTTGGGTAAACCTGTGATAAAATCCATTGAAACCTCCTCCCAACGTTGGCTTGGAATGGATAAAGGTTGTAATAGACCCGGTGTCTTAATTGTTTCAACTTTATTTTGTTGGCAAACCAAACATTCTGCCACAAACTTTTGAATATCTGATTTAAGGCCATCCAAAAAAATTCCTTCTTAACCCTGTGGTAAGTTTTTAAAAATCCTGAGTGCCCTCCTAAGGGAGAAGTGTGCAATTCCATAAGAATCTTTTGTTTTAGCTGGGAATTCTTACAGAGGTATAAGCGATCTTTGTACCATAACGAATCATTTTTCCAGCTAAATGTATCAAATGTACTGGAATCTTGTTGTAGCTTTCGAATAAGTGCCCACACTTCTTCGTCATTCTTCCATTCCTCCCTTGCTTCGTTTATCCAATCTGGTTGGATAATAGAAATGGCGCACAACAATGCTTCCACATCCTCATCCTTTCTTGAGAGTGCATCTGCCACCACATTTTGCTTCCCTTTTTTGTAGATGATTTCAAAGTCATAACCCAACATCTTTGTGACCCACTTTTGTTGCTCTTCAGAGGATAATCTTTGTTCTAAAAAGTATTTAAGGCTATCATGATCCGTTTTTACCTTGAAGTGTCTTCCCATTAGGTAGGGTCGCCATTTCTTAAGTGCATGGAGTATTGCCAACATTTCCTTCTCATAAATAGCTTTTCTTAAAAACTTTCCCTTGATTGGACGACTTTCAAAAGCAATGGGTCTTTCATCTTGCATTAGAACAACACCAATTCCATTTCCTGAAGCATCACATTCCACAATAAAGGTTTTTGTGAAGTCCGGTGTAGCTAAGACCGGTGCTTGGCACATTGCCTCTTTAAGATGTTCAAAGGCCTTTGTTGCTTCCGGAGTCCATGAAAATGCATCTTTCTTCAATAATGTTGTTAGAGGTGCTGCTATTCTCCCATAATTCTTAACAAACTTGCGATAATACCCTGTCAACCCAAGAAATCCTCGCAGATGCTTTATGGATGTGGGGATTTTCCATTCCTTAATGGCTTTAATTTTGCTAGGGTCTACCTTAACTCCTTCATGAGATACAATATGACCCAAATATTCCACCTCCTGGACTCCAAAGAAACATTTGGATCTTTTTGCATATAATTGTTTCTCCTCCAATAGTTGTAGCACCCTGTCAACATGTTCAACATGATCCTTCCAAGACTTGCTGTAGATTAGTATATCATCAAAAAATACTAACACAAATTTTCTAAGGAATGGTTTGAAAATTGAATTCATCAAACCTTGAAATGTTGAAGGTGCATTGGTAAGGCCAAAAGGCATGACCAAAAATTCATAATGACCCTCATGAGTTCTAAATGTTGTTTTCGGAATGTCTTCAATCTTCATTCTGATTTGATGATATCCTGAACGAAGATCCAACTTGGTGAAGTAAATTGATCCATGCAATTCATCCAGTAATTCATCAATGACAGGAATGGGGAACTTATCTTTAATAGTGAGCTTGTTGAGCTCCCTATAATCCGGACACATGCGCCATGATCCATCCTTCTTGTGCACCAATACTACTGGAGCAGAGAAAGAACTTTGACTCGGTTGAATTATACCAGCCTCTAGCATTTCTGCAACCATACGTTCAATTTCACTCTTTTGGACATAGGGATATCTGTACGGCCTGATGTTTGGAGGAACACTTCCTGGAATCAGATGAATAGCATGATCATGATCACGCATAGGTGGGAGACCTTTGGGAGTCTCAAATACCTTGGAATGATTGTCCAAGACTTTTTGGAGATCTGGAGAAATAGATGATTCTGATGTGGAAACATCTAGCGAACATAATTGTGCAATTACACCTCTTTGCTCCTTTTTTAGAAGCTTTGTCATACCATTAGAGCTGATTATCTTTCCTGGTTTCCCTGCAATACCCCTTAATTCAACTTCCTTTCCTTCCGTAGAAAATTTGATGAAAAGTTCTTGAAAATTAAAAGCTATTGTACCCAAGGATTGTAGCCATTGGACTCCTAGTACAACATCAGCACCTCCCATTGGAATGGAAAGCATTGGGCTAGTCAATACATATTCTCCCATGGATAGCTTGATATTATGGCACTTTCCAGAGCAATTTATTGTTCCTCCATTTGCAATCATCACTTGACACTCTGGTGCTGGATATAGGAAGCAATTCAATTCTTTTGCTACCTTACAATGAATAAAATTGTGGGTGCTTCCTGAATCAATCAACACTATTACCTTTTTCTTCTTGATTTGTCCTTCTATCTTGATGGTTTGAGGAGTGGTAATTCCCACCAATGCATTACAAGATATGGTCGGATTTATTTTTTCTTCATCTAGGCTTTGTTCCTGGAGTATATCCTCTTCTTTTGACCTTTCTTGCTCCTTTTCTTCTTCCTCTTCACAATCTATGTAGAATAATTTCTTCTCAGCACACTTATGACCTTTAGTGTATTTGCTATCACAACTGTAACAAAGCCCTTTTGCTCTTTTTTCTTCCAATTGTTGTGGTGTCAACCTTATAGGTTGTGGAAGACTATGGGCAACAACACTTCCATCTTTATAGTTGTGAGTGGTATGCTTCCTGGTTGCCATAATTTTGCTTTCCATTTTTCTTGCTAACCTGAATGCCTTCTCTAATGAATCAGGTTCCCAAAGGCGAACATCATGTTGGATATTATCCTTTAAAGACCCTATGAACACATCAATCCTATGCTCCTCTGGAATATCTTTTACCCTTATGTTCAATTTTTGGAACTCCTCAATGTGCTCCATTATTGAACCCTTTTGTTTGAGACTTATCAATTGGCTAAAAAAAGTGTTGCTTTTTGTATCCTCATAATGTGCTATCAATTCTTCCGTAAAAATTGCCCAAGTGATAAATTGTTTACGAGAGCAAAGCCATTGATACCATACAAACTGATTTGGTTCCAAATATAAAGTTGCCATACGTACCTTTTGTGTGTTTTGCACATTATTGAGATCGAAAAATTGCTCCATCTGTAATATCCATGTTGCGGGATCCTTGCCATCAAACTTTCTCATATCGATTTTTGGAATATGGTGGGTCTTCGATCCAACATTAGAGTCTATGATATCATGATTAACATTTCTTTTGTTCGCATCATGAGTTTCCTTTACTACCATTTCACCATTAGTAAGTATTTCTTGTAGAAAATTTGTCAAATCTGTCTTCATATCTGTCATGCCTGTCTTCAAGTTTGTGTTCAAATATATCTTTAATTCTTCCATGTCTGTCTTAAAATCTATCTTCCAATCATCCATCTTAGCTTCCACGCCCTTTATCTTATATTCCATGCCATTTATCTTAGCTTCTGTTAGCTTTTGTGAGCGTGACATTTGTTGCACTTGTTCTTGTAATTTTGATATATCATGTAGCATTTCTTCCTCTTCTTCATGAGTCATGCTAGAGCTTTCAGGTTCCTTACTAGGTGTTTGCATTTTCTTTCCTCAGGGCATCAGTTACCGATAATAATTCTTTACTATGCCCTTTGAATTCCTTCAAACCCAGCTTACACAAAAGTTTAAAAAAAAAAAAAAAAACTACACACCTTTTTTCACTTTGTAGAAGCCTGATATTGAATCTGATGTATCTCTGTAATTCCAGATCCTCCAATTCTGAAATTACGACCTATAGTAGCCTTCTGCATCCTCTTTCCAATGCCACAAGTCTGACCCAGATTGGATTCTCCAAGGAAGAGTTATGTGAAATCTCACACAGTGACTTGATTATAGACTAGTTCAGTAGAGAGAACTTGTACAACGTACCACGAGTCACTCTTTTGACCTATGGATCTAAAAAATGCATACAAGAAACTAAAGTCCATCCTCTTTCTGTACCTTTTACAAAATTTCAATCCGATCCCCAGAGAGAAAGTTATGACGATTTTCCCCAGGTCACCTGTTTTGAATGTAATTCAGGAGTCTGCAAAAATACCAACTTCCTTAGATCATATCTCCGCAAATATCACGTGAAAAGCTCTGAAATTTGGACCCAAGGTTCAGCGCAATTTCTTCTCAAATGGGTTTTGTTTGCGACTTTTGAAATGTCACAGAAAAAACGTTATAGTGAAAATGCCACGATGACCTATTTGGAGCAGCGAAACCCTAGAATCCAAAGCTCTGATACCAAATGTTATGAAACCAGCTCAAGAAAAGATAGAAAAGATAGATCAATGCCTTATAATTCAGCCTCTTCGAGGGAGCAACCTCCTTTACATTACATAAATGAACAATTCTTGGATGATTCAAATGACAAAACCTCCTTTCTATATATGGGAGTCTAAGGAGTCACAAAATAATCCAGCCGACCTAACAATAATAATATAAAGCCACAAAAATAACAATAGAGGGATTCTATGGGGCACAGTAATAACAATATGGGGGCAATAGGGGCACAACAATATTAATAAGGGGTATAAATACAATATTAATGGGGTAATCACTAGTATTATAGGGACCCAACACAATAGGATTAATCCTTTATCCATAGGAAGCTGTGTCTGCCGCCCTATCGATCGCAATGCACCGAACACAGCATTCGGGAAGATTGACTGCCGTACCGTAAAAAGTATTCTGTAGTTTTGCGCTTGGTTTGGTAATCCCTTTGTCTAGATTTCTAGAGCAGTCCCTTTCATTCCTTTTTAGATTCCTTAATGGAAAAGGTCCATCTGAGCACTTGTCACTTCAGGTTCATTAAAAATAGAAGGCAATTAGAGTCACATTTTGTTTTTTCTCGACTCTTAAAAATTGAAAAAACAAGTTGTGTCAAAGCGTCTAAAATTTATTTTAAATGGAATAATTATCACCTTTCCTACGTTGGTCTTGGGTTGAGGAAAATGGAGTCCACCAACCTAGGAATTCCTCTTGGACGAAAACCTAGTCCCTTCTCCTCTTGGGGAGATGTTGGTGCACCCCACATGGCCACATTGTCACTTTCGGGATTGACGATTGGTTTACCCGTATGGCTCTTCTCAACCTCCGTCGTTCAGAACATCGCGATTCTTGAACAATCAAGTCAGCAACTAAACGATACTGGAGTTACCCCCCAACCCTCTACTTCGTCCAATTCTTCCTCTCCTCCTTCCTCTTTGCTTGATGAAGATGGTAAAGCCAAAAATCAAGTACATGAGAAGAAGAAGGAAAAGAAGAAGAAAGAGAAGAAGAAGAAGGAGCCAGAGGCGAAAACGGGAAACCAAGCGTCGTCTAGCGAAAATCCACACACTACACTGACTAGTCCTAAATCACCATGTGTCATTTGCAAAGGAGACCACTATCATATAGATTGTCCTTGCATCCCTCGGATCCTAAGGGATTGGTATCTGCGTTTGCACAACCCGGTGTCATCAACCTCTTGTGATCATGTTGAAAGTACACCGTCAACTAGTGAAAGTGAAGCCCATGGACAAAAAGGAAAAGGTAAACTTCCTTGTAGACTGTGTGAAGGTGATCATGCCGTTCACCGTTGTCCCTTCTTAGATGAGGTTAAAAGAGTTTTGGACGACCGTCCAGTTTCACCGTTACAGCTCCCTCCTGGGTATAAGAAACTCTTGCCGAGTCCGTCACTAGTTGAAAATCCGGTTGGCACGCCCTTGTTGTCGGCCGAAGCGTCTATCATTGAAGATAAACCATCTGAATCCATACCAGACAAAATTCAAAAGGTCGAGGCAGTAGTTGACCCGGTCTTGCCTTCAGAGGTTCCGTCTTCAGATGATATAGTCACCGAAGAGAACAAAGATGACACCATGCAAATTCTATTTGTAAGCACAGACTCTGATGAACATGGGGGCAGTTTACCCGTTCCTTTACTGCAGGAAGGAATTTTGTCAGAGTAATACCCGGTCGTCTATTCGGTCCCACGTCCAAGTAGCCTGGTCATTTCCTTTGAATGGAACCTACTAGGCAGACCCTGTTTACCAGCTACTATACTATTCCGAATCATCACTCAAGTATATAAAATGGTTATGGCTGGTACCATCATAGATGAAGGGGCTTCTGTGAGTATCCTTCCCTCAACTGCTTGGAAAGCGCTTGGTTCACCATCGCTTTTGCCTGAAATGAGAAATCTAACAGGCTTTGACAAAGGAACCAGTCGACCGTTAGGGATCCTTCCCAGTGTGCCCATTACATTGGGAGGGAAAACCGTTCACATGAACGTAATGGTAGTCCAAGGACCCCTAGATTATAATCTACTCCTTGGATGAGACTATATTTATTGCATGGGAGCCATTGTCTCCTCACTCTTTAGAGTAATGTGTTTTCCGCACGAAGGAAGAGTGGTCAAGCTCGTAGACTAGCTTTCATTCCCCAGTTCACGCATAAAAAATAGTCATATACCATCCCTGAATTGTCTTCTCATCAATCCCCAGTCCGTCTACCTGATGAGCCCGAGTGATTCGGGGGACATGACTGAAACCCAGGGGGCATGCATCCTGGTCTGCTTCGGCAGGAGAACCTTGGGTATAGGATTGATTTCCGCAAGGGATATATGACTAATCTGGAAAACCCATCCTTACAGGAAAATGGGAATAGACTGGAATAAGATACCTTCGTTAAGTTTATGCCGGGTGACACCACTCCTCTTTTCCTATTTCGATAGGCATCGCCGACAAAGAATTTTATCCGCTACACGGATGAAACTTTCTTGGTAACCTGGAAATTTTTCTCTATACCTGGGGGCATGAAAACCTTTTGGCATGCAAGCGAAGAGTGACTATTTGTTTTTTAAATTTGTAGGTCCTCTAACCCTTTAAACTCGTAGGATTAGTCGTTTCCTAACTTGCATAAAGAAAGGATCCAGAGCAAAGCTTTGTAAGGTGCAAGCTCCACAAAAATGGCATCTTAGATGAGACATCCTTATTATACGACTGGATCGAGCAGTTTTATTATGGAATTCAAGCTCGTTAAACAATAAACATAAGCAATGAGCAAGTGTTTCCCCCCGCATTTAAGCTCATTAAAAAATGAACTAATTTCTGGTAAATAACCATAGTGAATGTAGTACTTCAACCTTTAAAGCCTTGGTCGTGTTCTCATCATCACCTCCACTCTGTATTGGCCGATCATTCACCTCCACTTGATTGTTTACCCCTTTTGAGGAACAGCTGCGAAGAGTGATCTTTTTAGCCATCCTTGTGACACTGCCGTGATTGGAAAATTCCAAACCTTACTTGGAACCAGCTGCTACCTGAATTTATCACTCGTTCCTCAAAAACGAGTCTCCTTTAAGCTCTTTTCAACTGACTCATAAAATATGAAAATATTGCTGAGCCATTGGCCGCTCCAGCTCATTAAAGTGACCGGAAGTGTTATCCCTCCTTTAGATTTTAATCTTTTTGGACCTGAGGGATTATTACACAAAAATATCGAGCGCTTGTCTTGTTCGGCTTGTTAAAATTACCGAAAATTCATCCCTTTTGTATTATTTTATACTTTTTCGGACTTAAGGGATTTGATGATGAAAAAGGATATTTGGAGTTTCCTTTACGTTCCTTTTCAGACTCTCTAAAATTGAAAAGGACTGAGTTATCTTTGTCGTTAAACTCGTTAAAACCTAATAGCAAAAAAGTTGTCCATAACAGACAAGAACGAGTTTCACTATCGCTAGGCTCGTTAAAACATAGCGATGGGTTTGCCCGAAGGGAAAATTATAGAACAAACATATGTTATCCTTCTCAAGCTTGAAAAAAATAAAGAGGTACTGGTCAGCAATGACAGGGGAAAAACTGGGAAGAAAACTTGAAGAAACTTTGTTGGTAGCAAGTCGCTCTTGAACATGACACTTTCACTCCGCATCCTAGTCGGGTTGGGTTGTTCCATTCACTGGTCACATCACCATGGTTCCATCACACCATCCACATTTGGGGTTAATGCTACCAATCCATCGTGTCAGTGTCGTCGATATGTTCAAGACAAGTCATTCAGAGAATTCACCTGTGTCTCGCCCACTATAATACATTTTCACTCCATTCTTTCATGACTGCCACCCTGAACCGTATATCACCATATTGTTTTCACCTCCATTAAAATCATTTGCTCCATTCCGTGTCATTGATGTGGGATTCATTAAGGCCCTCCTATGATAGATCACTTCTTGTCGACATCAGCTCATTATCCAATAAGTCGATCTAGGAACAACCCTTTCAGTACTTTGAAGTTTGCATGCCTCAATGGCAAGTTTCTCACTTCCGGCGACAAGTTTACATCAATGGCCTTCGACCGAGAGATTTTACGTGGTGTTCGACTTCAAGTCCCTTATTCACACCACGTGAATTGTATTGCAGTACCTTCAGGATAATTATCATTATCAGTGATTCCTCTCGCGCCTGTTAACAACTTACATCATTGGTTGGTAATCAGGCGATGTCTTTCCATGTTCGACTCCAGAACATCTCTCACATGGATCAACTTTTACTTTGAGTGAAGATTGAACGAGACTGAAGACCTTGGATCTAGTTTCATCCATCTGGGTTGTGATATATATTCAGGAAAATAAAGACATCAAATGTACATCATTGCTACGCAGATAATCATCCTATGTAAGGGATGATGGCTCTACCAGAATCATCAGTCTACACTCAGACGATTGTCTATCTCATGTACATGAAAAATGAATTTATAAAGCTGAGCATGGGAATGCCCACCTCAGCTAGATCATGAAAAAATTATGAAGATAATGTATTGTATTGTATCTTATTACAGGTCTCCTTCCAGCTTGAAAGAACTTCAGATCCTCATGATAAAGCATTTCACCCGACATCAAAAGATTAACGACCTCATGCTTTAGGGGGAAACTTTTATAGACATTTTTGAGCACTGCAACCCAAATCATAAAATGTCCATAAACCAAGGGCTCATGAGTCACTAAAGGTGTTGTTCCAACCCCTAAAAGAACATGGTCAACTGATTATAGCATCTCCCAGAAGTTCCCCATGAAAAACTACTTAGAACTAGTCAAAACTGGACCATTTCACCTGCTCCATAGGCAAAGTGCGTTGCATCCCACTTAAATACACACAGTAGGAGCATTGCACTTCAAAAAGCCCTTCTATGTGGTGCGATGGACGAGAAGGGACAAATGGCAGGGTCAATCCGCAAGGTGGAGAATCATGGAATCTTCCCGAAACTTCTCCTGTGACATTTGCCTATCTGAATTCGACCAGGGATGAGTAAGAGATCATCAATCTCCAAGTGGAACCAAGAACTATCAGAGGGAAGACACTAATCAAATCACAAGCTGACTCATCTCCCTTGCAAGCATCTATATATGGATCCCTCATCCCAGAGATCCGGAGGCTGGAATTTTGCATCTTGTAAGGAATTGCTGTTCGTTTCTTGAGGCAACATCATAGTGTTGGGTGATATAAGCTTTTCATGAGGTGAAGAAGGGCTTACTTGCTGAGAGGAGGATGTTGGGTCAGAACAATTGGTTGTAACTCTCTTGGCTCTTTCTTGATTATCAATAAAGCTATTCAAGTTTTCCTCCATACTCTTGTATGATTTATGTTTTATGCATTTGTATGGTTAATATACATCTAATCCTATATTGCTTATGATAATAGATCTATGTTCTGGTATAGTGTTATGCTGCTTTGATTCTACAGGTACTCTGTGAAGCTGGGTATACAAGAAAGAAAGTAGCAAAGGACTATCAGAAGAGAGAGGAATCGAGCAAGGAACCAAGCGCAAGACGGAGGTTGGTTTCCTTTATTCTTCTCTCATCTATCTTTCATAAAGGAAAACGAAAGTAGTTTTACTTTTTTTGCTTCTAAGGTAGCTACCAGCCTTAGTGGGATTAGCAGTTCTGCATAGACAGTATTCCCGGTAACAAAATGGCGACTCCGCTGGGGAGCGAGTAGATTGTTTGTTCATCTACATTTGTTTACTTTATAAACTTACAGATGGAGCCTGAAGTCAAGCCAGCTAGCCTTCGAACTGCATTTTCTATGAAAGTGCAAAGTAGATCAATGCTACTTCAGTCAATCTCTGGGTTTTGTTTATGAATTAAACAATTGATTTACAAACTCTCTAATTGCCCTTGTGGTGGCTCTAGTAACCTCCTTAGATCTACCCCTGTGATTGATTTACTGATTACCACTTGCTCGGCCAAAATCCTTGAACTGAACTCCAAACTGTGACCCGGAACCCAATCAAAGTCTCATCCCTGGTCCAGCGCACTGTCTGTTCTGTGAACCTCAAATTCAGCGTACTTCCCGAGTGTAGTAGGTGCGTTGCATTTCAGTTTCACTGTGTTACAGGTGCGCTAATCAGACTAGGCATTGTTCCTAAATTTTGGTTTCTATGTTCACTCTTTCAGATCTATTCAAGAGTTTTGCTACCTGTAGTTAGTACACCTCCATTTGAAACCCCTTTCCTCACTGTTATTCCACCTCCATTGTGCAAAGAACTGTAAATGTTTTTATGTATTTTTTGAGTCATTTTCAGTTCTCCTTTACAAAGAAGTAACGTAATTGTACTGTCGTTTCTTGATTTGAAAGTGTCGCAAGTGTCGTTTTCAGCCATAGAAGAGAGTCTAATTGCTCTTGATTGTCGATTACCCTGTTACTATTGTATTTGATCTCAATTAGTAGTTTTTCTAGTGTCGAAAGCAAGTTTTCAATTCCAAATCGCAAAGTGTTTCCATTGTCCTCATTTTGTTTTGAAAAGAAACTTGTTAGTAATTGTCGCTTTGAAAAATAATTCAGATTTGCGCATTAGCTTTGCTTTTCCCATTTACACATTAAGAAAGCAGAAAAAAAGTACATGCATGTGCATTTGCATTTAGACTGTTTGTTGGTTTTATTTAGGACAGTGCATATAGTGTGTGCTCTTTGCTCTTTGTTGAAAGAATGCCATCTCTCTTTCCTTAGTAGCTAGGATTTTCATTGCACAAAGAAGATAAAACGATTGTTTATCATCTTAGATTACATTTTAGGAATTGTACATCTACATCACACGATGAACCTGAAAGGAAAATTTCTTAAGCAAGATCAAATATAAAATAAATTTAATGAATCTAACAATGCTTTGGAACCTAACGCACAACATCTAGAAGTCTAGGCTAGAGACATATTAAGGCATCGTAAAACCTAGTAACTGTTGTTCTCACTGTTGGTTGGGTGATTCCTCCACTTTGAGACGATAAGTGCTAGTACGGACTTGTGCTCCCACGTACTGTCGAGTATATTTAGGGAGACCACAATAGGCTTAATCCTTTATCCGTAGGAAGTTGTGTCTGCCGCCCTATCGATCGCAATGCACTAAACACAGCATTCGGGAAGATTGACTGCCGTACCGTAAAAAGTATTCTGTATTTTTTTGCTTGGTTTGGTAATCCCTCTGTCTAGATTTCCAGAGAAGTCCCTTTCGTTCCTTTTCAGACTCCTTAACGGAAAAGGTCCATCTGAGCATTTGGCACTTCAGGCTCATTAAAAATCGAAGGTGACTAGAGTCATCTTTTGTTTTTTCTCGACTCTTAAAAATTGAAAAAACAAGTTGTGTCAAAGTGTCTAAAATTTATTTTAAACGGAGTAATTATCACCTTTCCTACGTTGGTCTTGGGTTGAGGAAAATGGAGTCCACCAACCTAGGAATTCCTCTTGGAGGAAATCCTAGTCCCTTCTCGTCTTGGGGAGATGTTGGTGCACCCCACATGGCCACATTGTCACTTCCAAGATTGACGATTGGTTTGCCCATATGGCTCTTCTCAACCTCCGTTGTTCAGAACACCGTGATTCCTGAACAATCAAGTCAGCAACTAAATGATACCGGAGTTACCCCCCAACCCTCTACTTCGTCCAATTCTTCCTCTCCTCCTTCCTCTTCGCTTGATGAAGCTGGTAAAGCCAAAAATCAAGTACCTGAGAAGAAGAAGGAAAAGAAGAAGAAAGAGAAGAAGAAGAAGGAGCCAAAGGCGAAAAGGGGCAACCAAGCTTCGTCTAGCGAAAATCCACACACTGCACTGACCAGGCCTAAATCGCCATGTGTCATTTACAGAGGAGACCACTAGCATAGAGATTTTCCTTGCATCCCTCGGATCCTAAGGGACTGGTCTCCTCGTTTGCACAACCCGGTGTCGTCAACCTCTAGTGATCATGTTGAAAATACACCTTCAACTAGTGAAAGTGAAGCCCCTGGACAAAAAGGAAAAGGTAAACTTCCTTGTAGACTGTGTGAAGGCGATCATGCCATTCACCATTGTCCCTTCTTAGATGAGGCTAAAAGAGTTTTGGACAACCGTCCGGTTTCACCATTACGGCTCCCTCCTAGATATAAGAAACTCTTGCCGAGTTCGTCACTAGTTGAAAATCCGGCTGGCACACCATTGTGGTCGGCTGAAGCATCTATCATTGAAGATAAACCATCTGAATCCATACCAGACAAAAGTCAAAAGGTCGAGGCAGCAGTTGACCCGGTCTTGCCTTCAAAGGTTCCGTCTTCAGATGATATAGTCACCGAAGAGAACAAAGATGACACCATCCAAATTCTCTTTGTAAGCACAGACTCTGATGAACATGGGGGTAGTTTACCCGTTCCTTTACTGCAGGAAGGAATTTCGTCAAAGTCATACCCGGCCGTCTATTCGGTCCCACGTCCAAGTAGCCTGGTAGTTTCCTTTGAGTGGAACCTACTAGGCACACCCCGTTTACTGACTAGTATACTATTCTGAATCATCACTCAAGTATATAGAATGGTTATGGCCGGTACCATCATAGATGAAGGGGCTTATGTGAGTATCCTTCCCTCAACTACTTGGAAAGCGCTTTGTTCACCATCGCTTTTGCCTGAAATGAGAAATCTAACAGGCTTTGACAAAGGAACCAGTCGACTGTTAGGGATCCTTCCCAGTGTGCCCATTACATTGACTGGGAAAACCGTTCACATGAACGTAATGGTAGTCCAAGGAACCCTGGATTATAATCTACTCCTTGGACGAGACTATATTTATTGCATGGGAGCCATTGTCTCCTCACTCTTTAGATTAATGTGTTTTCCGCACGAAGGAAGAGTTGTCAAGCTCGTAGACAAGCTTTCATTCCCTGATTCCCGCATAGCAAATAGTCATATACCATCCCTGAATGGTATTTTCATGCAAGGAATGTCTCATCAATCCCTAGTCCGTCCACCTGATGAGCGCAAGTGATTCGGGGAACATGAATGAAACCCAGGGGGCATGCATCCTGGTCTGCTTCAGCAGGAGAACCTTGGGTATAGGGTTGATTTCCGCGAGGGATATATGACTAATATGGTGAACCCGTCCTTACAGGAAAATGGGAACAGACTGGAATAAGATACCTTCGTTAAGGTTATGCCAGGTGACACCACTCCTCTTTGCCTATTTCGATAGGCATCACCGAGAAAGAATTTTATCCGCTACGCGGATGAAACTTTCTTGGTAACCTGGAAATTTTTCTCTATACCTGGGGGCATGCAAACCTTTTGCCGTGCAAGCGAAGAGAAACTATTTATTTTTTAAATTTGTAGGTCCTCTAACCATTTAAACTCGTAGGATTAGTCGTTTCCTAACTTGCATAAAGAAAGGATCCGGAGCAAAGCTTTGTAAGGTGCAAGCTCCACAAAAATGGCATCTTAGATGAGGCATCCTTATTATACGACTAGATCGAGCATTTTTATTGCGGAATTCAAGCTCATTAAAAAATAAACATAAGAAATGAGCAAGTGTTTCCCCCCGCGTTTAAGCTCATTAAAAAATGAACTAATTTCTGGTAAATAACCATCATGAATGTAGTACTTCAGCCTTTAAAGCCTTGGTCGTGTTCTCATCATCGCCTCCACCCTGTATTGGCCGATCATTCACCTCCACTTGATTGTTTACCCCTTTTGAGGAACAGCTGCGAAGAGTGATCTTGTTAGCCATCCTTGTGACACTGCCGTGATTGGAAAATTCAAAACCTTACCTGGAATCAGCTGCTACCCGAATTTATCACTCGTTCCTAAAAAACGAGTCTCCTTTAAGCTCTTTTCAACTGACTCGTAAAATATGAAAAGATTGCCGAGCCATTGGCCTCTCCAGCTCATTAAAGTGACCAGAAGAGCTATCCCTCGTTTAGATTTTAATCTTTTTGGACCTAAGGGATTATTAAACAAAAAGATCGAGTGACCTTCTTGTTCGGCTCATTTAAATTACCGAAAATTCATCCCTTTTGTATTATTTTATACTTTTTCGGACTTAAGGAATTTGATGACGAAAATGGATATTTGGAATTTCCTTTACGTTCCTTTTCAGACTCTCTAAAATTGAAAAGGACCGAGTTATCTTTGTCGTTAAACTCATTAAAACCTAATAGCGACAAACTTGTCCATAACAGACGAGAACGAGTTTCACTATCGCTAGGCTCATTAAAACATAGCGATGGGTTTGCCCGATGGGAAAATTATAGAACAAGCATATGTTATCCTCCTCAAGCTTGAAAAAAATAAAGAGGTACTAGTCAGCAATGACTGGGGAAAAATTGGGAAGAAAACTTGAAGAAACTTTGTTGGTAGCAAGTCGCTCTTGAAAATGAAACTTTCACTCCGCATCCTAGTTGGGTTGGGTTGTTCCATTCACTGGTCATATCACCATGGTTCCATCACACCATCCACATTTGGGGTTAATGCTACCAATCCATCATGTCAGTGTCATCGATATGTTCAAGAGAAGTCATTCAGAGAATTCACTTGTGTCTCGCCCACTATAATACATTTTCGCTCCATTATTTCATGACTGCCACCCTGAATCGTATATCACCAGATTGTTTTCACCTCCATTAAAATCATTTGCTCCGTTCCGTGTCATTGATGTGGGATTCATTAAGGCCCTCCTATGACAGATCGCTTCTTGTTGACATCAGCTCATTATCCAAGAAGTCGATCTGGGAACAACCCTTTTAGTACTTTGAAGCTTGCATGCCTCAATGGCAAGTTTCTCACTTCCGACGACAAGTTTACATCAATGGCCTACGACCGAAAGATTTTACGTGGTGTTCAATGCCAAGTCCCTTATTCACACCACGTGAATTGTACTACAGTACCTTGACGATCATTATCATTATCGGTGATTCCTCTTGCGCCTGTTAAAAACTTACATCATTGGTTGGTAATTAGGCGATGTCTTTCCATGTTCAACTCCAGAACATCTCTCACATGGATCGACTTGTACTTTGAGTGAAGATTGAACGAGACTGAAGACCCCGGATCTAGTTTCATCCATCCGAGCTGCAATATATATTCAGGAAAATAAAGACATCAAATGTACATCATTGCTGCACAGATAATCATCCAATCTAAGGGATGATGTCTCTACCAGAATCATCAGTCTACACTCAGACGATCGTCTGTCTCATGTACATGAAAAATGAATTTATAAAGATGAGCATGGGAATGCCTGCCTCAGCTAGATCATGAAAAAATTATGAAGATAATGTATTGTATTGTATCTTATTACAGGTCTCCTTCTAGCTTGAAAGAACTTTGGATCCTCATGATAAAGAATTTCACCCGACATCAAAAGATTAACGACCTCATGCTTTAGGGGGCAACTGTTATAGACATTTTTGGGCACTGCAACCCCAAGCATAAAATGTCCATAAACCAAGGGCTCCTAAGTCCCTAAAGGTGTTGTTCTAACCCCTAAAAGAGCAAGGTCAACTGATTACAACATCTCCCAGAAGTTCTCCATGAAAAACTACTCAGAACTGGTCAAAACTGGACCATTTCACCTTCTCCATAGGCAAAGTGCATTGCATCCCCCCTAAATACACACAGTAGGTGTGTTGCATTTCAAAAATCCCTTCTATGGGGTGCGATGGGTGAGAAGGGACAAATGGCAGGGTCAATCTGCAAGGTAGAGAAGCATGGAATCTTCCAGAAACTTCTCTTGTGACACTTGCCTATCTGAATTCGACCAGGGATGAGTAAGAGATCATCAATCTCCAAGTGGAATCAAGAACTATCAAAGGGAAGACACTAATCAAATCACAAGCTGACTCATCTCCCTTACAGGCATCTATATATGGATCCCTCATCCCAGAGATCCGGAGGCTGGAATTTTGCATCTTGTAAGGAATTGCTGTTGGTTTCCTTAGGAAACATCATACTGTTGGGTGATCTAAGCTTTTCATGAGGTGAAGAAGGGCTTACTTGCTGAGAGGATGATGCTGGGTCAGAAAAATTGGTTGTAACTCTCTTGGCTCTTTCTTGATTATCAATAAAGCTATTCAAGTTTTCCTCCATACTCTTGTATGATTTATGTTTTATGCATTTGTATGGTTAATATACATCTGATCCTATATTGCTTATGATAATAGATCTATGTTCTCGTATAGTGTTATGCTGCTTTGATTCTACAGGTACTCTGTGAAGCTGGGTATACAAGAAAGAAAGTAGCAAAGGACTATCAGAAGAGAGAGGAATCGAGCAAGGAACCAAGCGCAAGACGAAAGTTGGTTTCCTTTATTCTTCTCTCATCTATCTTTCATAAAGGAAAACGAAAGTAGTTTTACTTTGTTTGTTTCTAAGGTAGCTACCAGCCTTAGTGGGATTAGCAGTTCTGCATAGACACTATTCCCGGTAACAAAATGGCGACTCCACTAGGGAGCGAGTAGATTTTTTGTTCATCTACATTTGTTTACTTTATAAACTTACAGGCGGAGCCTGAAGTCAAGCCAGCTAGCCTTCGAACTGCATTTTATATGAAAGTGCAAAGTAGATCAACGCTACTTCAGTCAATCTCTGGGTTTTGTTTATGAATTAAACAATTGATTTACAAACTCTCTAATTGCCCTTGTGGTGGCTCTAGTAACCTCCTTAGATCTACCCCTGTGATTGATTTACTGATTACCACTTGCTCGGCCAAAATCCCTGAACTGAACTCCAAACTGTGACCTGGAACCCAAACAAAGTCTCATCCTTGGTCCAGCGCACTGTCTATTCTGTGAACCTCAAATTCAGCACACTTTCCAAGTGTAGTAGGTGCGTTGGATTTCAGTTTCACTATGTTACAGGTGGCTGATCAGACTAGGCATTGTTCCTAAATTTTGGTTTCTGTGTTCACTCTTTTCAGATCTATTCAAGAGTTTTGCTGCTTGTAGTCAGTACACCTATGTTTGAAACCCCTTTCCTTACTGTTATTCCGCCTCCATTGTGCAAAGAACTGTAAATGTTTTTTATGTATTTTTTGAGTCATTTTCAGTTCTCCTTTACAAAGAAGTAACGTAATTGTACTGTCGTTTCTTGATTTGAAAGTGTCGTAAGAGTCGTTTTCAGTCATAGAAGAGAGTCTGATTGCTCTTGATAGTCGATTACCCTGTTACTATTGTATTTGATCTCAATTAGTATTTTTTCTAGTGTCGAAAGCAAGTTTTCAATTCCAAATCGCAAAGTGTTTCCATTGTCCTCATTTTGTTTTGAAAAGAAACTTGTTAGTAATTGTCGCTTTGAAAAATAATTCATATTTGCGCATCAACTTTCTTTTTTCCATTTACAGATTAAGAAGGCTGAAAAAAAATACATGCATGTGCATTTGCATTTAGATTGTTTTTTGGTTTGATTTAGGACAATGCATATAGTGTGTGCTCTTTGCTCTTTGTTGAAAGAACGCCATCTCTCTTTCCTTAGTAGCTAGGATTTTCATTGCACAAATAAGATAAAACGATTGTTTATCATCTTAGATTTCATTTTAGGAATTGTACATCTACATCACGTGGTGAACCTGAAAGGAAAATTTCTTAAGCAAGATCAACTATAAAATAAATTTAATGAATCTAACAACGCTTTGGAACCTAACGCACAACATCTAGAAGTCTAGGCTAGAGACATATTCCGGCGTCGTAAAGCCTGGTAACTGTTGTTCTCACTGTTGGTTGGGTGATTCCTCCACTTTGAGACAATAAGTGCAAGTACGGACTTGTGCTCCCACGTATCGTCGAGTATATTTTGGGAGAGCACAATAGGCTTAATCCTTTATCCATAGGAAGCCGTGTCTGCCACCCTATCGATCGCAATGCACTGAACACAACATTCAGGAAGATTGACTATCGTACCGTAAAAAGTATTCTGCAGTTTTGTGCTTGGTTTGGTAATCCCTCTGTCTAGATTTCTAGAGCAATCCCTTTCATTCCTTTTCAAACTCCTTAACAGAAAAGGTCCATATGAGCACTTGTCACTTCAGGCTCGTTAAAAATCGAAGGTGACTAGAGTCATCTTTTATTTTTTCTCGACTCTTAAAAATTGAAAAAACAAGTTGTGTCAAAGTGTCTAAAATTTATTTTAAACGGAATAATTATCACCTTTCCTACGTTGTTCTTGGGTTGAGGAAAATGGAGTCCACCAACCAAGGAATTCCTCTTGGATGAAATCCTAGTCCCTTCTCCTGTTGGGGAGATGTTGGTGAACCCCACATGGCCACATTGTCACTTCCAGGATTGACGATTGGTTTGCCCGTATGGATCTTCTCAACCTCCATCGTTCAGAACACCGCGATTCCTGAACAATCAAGTTAGCAACTAAACGATACCGGAGTTACCCCCCAAGCCTATACTTCATCCAATTCTTCCTCTCCTCCTTCCTCTTCGCTTGATGAAGTTGGTAAAGCCAAAAATCAAGTACCTGAGAAGAAGAAGGAAAAGAAGAAGAAAGAGAAGAAGAAGAAGGAGCCAAAGGTGAAAATGGGCAACCAAGCGTCGTCTAGCAAAAATCCACACACTGCACTGACCAGGCCTAAATCGCCATGTGTCATTTGCAAAGGAGACCACTATCATTGAGATTGTGGTTGCATCCCTCGGATCCTAAGGGACTGGTCTCCTCGTTTGCACAGCCTGGTGTCGTCAACCTCTGGTGATCATGTTGAAAGTACACCGTCAACTAGTGAAAGTGAAGCCCCTGGACAAAAAGGAAAAGGTAAATTTCCTTGTAGACTGTGTGAAGGCGACCATGTCGTTCACCATTGTCCCTTCTTAGATGAGGCTAAAAGGGTTTTGGACGACCGTCCGGTTTCACCGTTACGGCTCCCTCCTGGATATAAGAAACTCTTGCCGAGTCCGTCACTAGTTGAAAATCCGGATGGCATGCACTTGTGGTCGGCCGAAGCGTCTATCATTGAAGATAAACCATCTGAATCCGTACCAGACAAAAGTCAAAAGGTCGAGGCAACAGTTGACCCAGTCTTGCCTTCAGAGGTTCCGTCTTCAGATGATATAGTCACCGAAGAGAACAAAGATGACACCATCCAAATTCTCTTCGTAAGCACAGACTCCGATGAACATGGGGGTAGTTCACTCGTTCCTTTACCGCAGGAAGGAAGTTCGTCAGAGTCATACCTGGCCGTGTATTCGGTCCCACCTCCAAGTAACCTGGTCGTTTCCTTTAACTGGAACCTACTAGGCAAACCCCGTTTACCGGCTAGTATACTATTCCAAATCATCACTCAACTATATAGAATGGTTATGGCCAATACCATCATAGATGAAGGGGCTTCTGTAAGTATCCTTTCCTCAACTACTTGGAAAGCGCTTGGTTTGCCATCGTTTTTGCCTGAAATGAGAAATCTAACAGGCTTTGACAAAGGAACCAGTCGACCGCTAGGGATCCTTCCCAGTGTGCCCATTACATTGAGAGGGAAAACCATTCACATGAACGTAATGGTAGTCCAAGGACCCCTGGATTATAATCTACTCCTTGGATGAGACTATATTTATTGCATGGGAGCCATTGTCTCCTCACTCTTTAGAGTAATGTGTTTTTCGCACGAAGGAAGAGTGGTCAAGCTCATAGACCAGCTTTCATTACCTGGTTCACGCATAGAAAATAGTCATATACCATCCCTCAATGGTCTTTTCATGCAAGGAATGTCTCATCAATCCCCAGTCTATCCACCTAATAAGCGCGAGTGATTCGGGGGACATGACTGAAACCCAGGGGGAATTCATCCTGGTCTGCTTCGGCAGGAGAACCTTGGGTATAGGGTTGATTTCCGCGAGGGATATATGACTAATATGGCGAACCCATCCTTGCAGGAAAATGGGAACGGACTGGAATAAGATACCTTTGTTAAGGTTTTGCCGGGTGACACCACTCCTCTTTGCCTATTTCGATAGGCATTGCCGAGAAAGAATTTTATCTGCTACGCAGATGAAACTTTCTTGGTAACCTGGAAATTTTTCTCTATACCTGGGGGCATGCAAACCTTTTGGCATGCAAGTGAAGAGCGACTATTTATTTTTTAAATTTGTAGGTCCTCTAACCCTTTAAACTCTTAGGAATAGTCGTTTCCTAACTTTCATAAAGAAAGGATCCGGAGCAAAGCTTCGTAAGGTGCAAGCTCCACAAAAATGGCATCTTAGATGAGACATCCTTATTATATGACTGGATCGAGCAGTTTTATTGCGGAATTCAAGCTCGTTAAAAAATAAACATAAGCAATGAGCAAGTGTTTCCCCCCGCATTTAAGCTCATTAAAAAATGAACTAATTTCCGGTAAATAACCATCGTGAATGTAGTACTTCAGCCTTTAAAGCCTTGGTTGTGTTCTCATCATCACCTCCACTCTGTATTGGCCAATCATTCACCTCCACTTGATTGTTTACCCCTTTTGAGGAACAGCGATGAAGAGTGATCTTGTTAGTCATCCTTGTGACACTGTCGTGATTGGAAAATTCCAAACCTTACCTGGAATCAGCTGCTAGCTGAATTTATCACTCGTTCCTCAAAAAGGAGTCTCCTTTAAGCTCTTGTCAACTGACTCGTAAAATATGAAATGATTTCCGAGCCATTGGCCTCTCCAGCTCGTTAAAGTGACCAAAAGTGCTATCCCTCCTTTAGATTTTAATCTTTTGGACCTGAGGGATTATTACACAAAAAAATCGAGCGCTTGTCTTGTTCGACTCGTTAAAATTACCGAAAATTCATCCCTTTTATATTATTTTATACTTTTTTGGACTTAAGGGATTTGATGATGAGAACGGATATTTTGAATTTCCTTTATGTTCCTTTTCAGACTCTCTAAAATTGAAAAGGACCGAGTTATCTTTGTCGTTAAACTCGTTAAAACCTAATAGTGACAAACTTTTCCATAACAGACAAGAACGAGTTTCACTATCTCTAGGCTCGTTAAAACATAGCGATGAGTTTGCCCGAAGGGAAAATTATAGAACAAGCATATGTTATCCTTGTCAAGCTTGACAAAAATAAATAGGTACTGGTCAGCAATGACTGGGGAAAAGTTGGGAAGAAAACTTGAAGAAACTTTGTTGGTAGCTAGTCGCTCTTGAACATGACACTTTCACTCCACATCCTAGTCGAGTTGGGTTGTTTCATTCACTGGTCATATCACCATGGTTCCATCACACCATCTACATTTGGGGTTAATGCTACCAATCCATCATGTCAGTGTCGCCGATATGTTCAAGAGAAGTCATTCAGAGAATTCACTTGTGTCTCGCCCACTATAATACATTTTCGCTCCATTCTTTCATGACCGCCACCTTGAACCGTATACCACCAGATTGTTTTCACCTCCATTAAAATCATTTGCTCCATTCCACGACGGATCGCTTCTTGTCGACATCAGCTCATTATCCAAGAAGGCAATCTAGGAACAACCCTTTCAGTACTTTGAAGCTTGCATGCCTCAATGGTAAGTTTCTCACTTCCGGCGACAGGTTTACATCAATGGCCTTCGACCGAAAGATTTTACGTGGTGTTTGACGCCAAGTCCCTTATTCACACCACGTGAATTGTACTGCAGTACCTTGAGGATCATTATCATTATCGGTGATTCCTCTCACGCCTGTTAACAAATCACATCATTTGTTGGTAATCAGTTGATGTCTTTCCATGTTCGACTCTAGAACATCTCTCACATGGATCGACTTGTACTTTGAGTGAAGATTGAACGAGACTGAAGACCCTGGATCTAGTTTCATCCATCCGGGATGTGATATATATATTCAAGAAAATAAAAACATCAAATGTACATCATTGCTACACAGATAATCATCCAATCTAAGGGATGATGGCTCTACCAGAATCATCAGTCTACACTCAGACGATTGTCTGTCTCATGTACATGAAAGATGGATTTATAAAGATGAGAATGGGAATGCCCGCCTCAGCTAGATCATGAAAAAACTATGAAGATAATGTATTGTATTGTATCTTATTACAGGTCTCCTTCCAGCTTGAAAGAACTTTGGATCCCCATGATAAAGCATTTCACCCGACATCAAAAGATTAACGACCTCATGCTTTAGGGCGCAACTGTTATAGACATTTTTGGGCACTGCAACCCCAAGCATAAAATGTCCATAAACCAAGGGCTCCTAAGTCCCTAAAGGTGTTGTTTCAACCCCTAAAACAACAAGGTCAACTGATTATAGCATCTCCGAGAAGTTCTCCATGAAAAACTACTTAGAACTGGTCAAAACTGGACCATTTCACCTGCTCCATAGGCAAAGTGCGTTGCATCCCACCTAAATACACACAATAGGTGCATTGAATTTCAAAAATCCCTTCTATGGGGTGTGATGGGTGAGAAGGGACAAATGGCAGGGTCAATCCGCAAGGTGGAGAAGCATGGAATCTTCCAGAAACTTCTCTTGTGACACTTGCCTATCTGAATTCGACCAGGGATGAGTAAGAGATCATCAATCTCCAAATGGAATCAAGAACTATCATAGGGAAGACACTAATCAAATCACAAGCTGACTCATCTCCCTTGACTTAGTCGGATTAGCAGTTCTGCATAGACAGTATTTCCGGTAACAAAATGGCGACTCCGCTAGGGAGCGAGTAGATTGTTTGTTCATCAGTACATTTGTTGACTTTATAAACTTACAGACGGAGCCTGAAGTCAAGCCAGCTAGCCTTCGAACTGCATTTGCTATGCAAGTGCAAAGTAGATCAACGCTGCTTCAGTCAATCTCTGGGTTTTGTTTATGAATTAAACAATTGATTTACAAACTCTCTAATTGCCCTTGTGGTGGCTCTAGTAACCTCCTTAGATCTACCCCTGTGATTGATTTACTGATTACCACTTGCTCGGTGAAAATCCCTGAACTGAACTGCAAACTGTGACCCAGAACCCAATCAAAGTCTCATCCCTGGTCTAGCACACTGTCTGTTCTGTGAACCTCAAATTCAACGCACTTCCTGAGTGTAGTAGGTGCGTAGCATTTCAGTTTCACTGTGTTATAGGTGCGCTGATCAGACTAGGCATTGTTCCTAAATTTTGGTTTCTGTGTTCACTCTTTTTAGATCTATTCAAGATTTTTGCTACCTGTAGTCAGTACACCTCTGTTTGAAACCCATTTCCTTACTGTTATTCTGCCTCCATAGTGCAAAGAACTGTAAATGTTTTTATGTATTTTTTGAGTCATTTTCAGTTCTCCTTTACAAAGAAGTAACGTAATTGTACTGTCGTTTCTTGATTCGAAAGTGTCGCAAGTGTCGTTTTCATTCATAGAAGAGAGTCTGATTGCTCTTGATAGTCGATTACCCTGTTACTATTGTATTTGATCTCAATTAGTAGTTTTTCTAGTGTCAAAAGCAAGTTTTCAATTCCAAATCACAAAGTGTTTCCATTGTCCTCATTTTGTTTTGAAAAGAAACTTGTTAGTAATTGTCGCTTTGAAAAATAATTCAGATTTGCGCATTAGCTTTGTTTTTTCCATTTACACATTAAGAAGGCTGAAAAAAATACATGCATTTGCATTTGCATTTAGACTGTTTGTTGGTTTGATTTAGGACAGTGCATATAGTGTGTGCTCTTTGCTCTTTGTTGAAAGAACGCCATCTCTCTTTCCTTAGTAGCTAGGATTTTCATTGCACAAAGAAGATAAAACGTTTGTTTATCATCTTAGATTACATTTTAGGAATTGTACATCTACATCACGTGATGAACCTGAAAGGCAAATTTCTTAATCAAGATCAACTATAAAATAAATTTAATGAATCTAACAACGCTTTGGAACCTAACGCACAACATCTAGAAGTCTAGGCTAGAGACGTATTCCGGCGTCGTAAAACCTGGTAACTGTTGTTCTCACTGTTGGTTGGGTGATTCCTCCACTTTGAGATGATAAGTGCCAGTATGGACTTGTGCTCCCATGTACCGTCGAGTATATTTTGGGAGACCACAATAGGCTTAATCCTTTATCCATAGGAAGCCGTGTATGTCGTCCTATCGATCGCAATGCACTGAACACAGCATTCGGGAAGATTGACTGTCGTACTGTAAAAAGTATTCTACAGTTTTGTGCTTGGTTTGGTAATCCCTCTGTCTATATTTCCAGAGCAGTCCCTTTCATTCCTTTTGAGACTCCTTAACGGAAAAGGTCCATCTGAGCACTTGTCACTTCAGGCTCATTAAAAATCAAAGGCAACTAGAGTCATCTTTTGTTTTTTCTCGACTCTTAAAAATTGAAAAAACAAGTTGTGTCAAAGCGTCTAAAATTTAATTTAAAAGGAATAATTATCACCTTTCCTACAATGGCCTTGGGTTGAGGAAAATGGAGTCCACCAACCAAGGAATTCCTCTTAGAGGAAATCCTAGTCCCTTCTCCTCTTGGGGAGATGTTGGTGCACCCCACATGGCCACATTGTCACTTCTAGGATTGATGATTGGTTTTCCCGTATGGCTCTTCTCAACCTCCATCGTTTAGAACACCGCGATTCCTGAACAATCAAGTCAGCAACTAAACGATACCGAAGTTACCCCCCAACCCTCTACTTCATCCAATTCTTCCTCTCCTCCTTCCTCTTCACTTGATGAAGCTGGTAAAGCCAAAAATCAAGTACCTAAGAAGAAGAAGGAAAAGAAGAAGAAGGAGAAGAAGAAGGAGGAGCCAAAGGCGAAAATAAGCAACCAAGCGTGGTCTAGAGAAAATCCACACACTGCACTGACCAGGCCTAAATTGCCATGTGTCATTTGCAAAGGAGACCACTATCATAGAGATTGTGGTTGCATCCCTCGAATCCTAAGGGACTGGTCTCCTCGTTTGCACAGCCCGGTGTCGTCAACCTCTAGTGATCATGTTGACAGTACACCGTCAACTAGTGAAAGTGAAGCCCCTGGACAAAAAGGAAAAGGTAAACTTCCTTGTAGACCGTGTGAAGGCGATCATGCCGTTAACCGCTGTCCCTTCTTAGATGAGGCTAAAAGAGTTTTTGACGATCATCCAGTTTCACCGTTATGGCTCCCTCCTGGATATAAGAAACTCTTGCCGAGTCCGTCACTAGTTGAAAATCCAGCCGGCATGCCCTTGTTTTCAGCCGAAGCGTCTATCATTGAAGATAAACCATCTGAATCCATACCAGACAAAAGTCAAAAGGTCGAGGCAGTAGTTGACCCGGTGTTGCCTTCAGAGGTTCCGTCTTCAGATGATATAGTCACCGAAGAGAACAAAGATGACACCATCCAAATTCTCTTCGTAAGCACAGACTCCGATGAACATGGGGGCAATTTACCCATTCCTTTACTATAGGAAGGAAGTTCGTCAGAGTCATACCCGGCCGTCTATTCGGTCCCACCTCCAAGTAACCTGGTCGTTTCCTTTTACTGGAACCTACTAGGCAGATCCCGTTTACCAGCTAGTATACTATTCTGAATCATCACTCAAGTATATAGAATGGTTATGGCCGGTACCATCATAGATGAAGGGGCTTCTGTGAGTATCCTTTCCTCAACTACTTGGAAATCGCTTTGTTCACCATCGCTTTTGCCTGAAATGAGAAATCTAATAAGCTTTGACAAAGGAACCAGTCGACCGTTAGGGATTCTTCCCAGTGTGCCCATTACATTGAGAGGGAAAACCATTCACATGAACATAATGGTAGTCCAAGGACCCCTAGATTATAATCTACTCCTTAGACGAGACTATATTTATTGCATGGGAGCCATTTTCTCCTCACTCTTTAGAGTAATGTGTTTTCCGCACGAAGGAAGAGTGGTCAAGCTCGTAGACCAGCTTTCATTCCCTGGTTCATGCATATCAAATAGTCATATACCATCCCTGAATGGTCTTTTCACGCAAGGAATGTCTCATCAATCCCCAGTCCGTCCACCTGATAAGCGCGAGTGATTCGGGGGACATGACTAAAACCCAGGTGGCATGCATCTTGGTCTGCTTCGGTAGGAGAACCTTGCGTATAGGGTTGATTTCCGCGAGGGATATATGACTAATCTGGCGAACCCGTCCTTACAGGAAAATGGGAACATACTGGAATAAGATACCTTCGTTGAGGTTATGTCGGGTGACACCACTCCTCTTTGCCTATTTTGATAGGCATCACCGAGAAAGAATTTTATCCGCTACGCGAATGAAACTTTCTTGGTAACCTGGAAATTTTTCTCTATACCTAGGGGCATGCAAACCTTTTGGCGTGCAAGAAAAGAGCGACTATTTATTTTTTAAATTTGTAGGTCCTCTAACCCTTTAAACTCGTAGAATTAGTCATTTCCTAACTTGCATAAAGAAAGGATCCAGAGCAAAGCTTTGTAAGGTGCAAGCTCCACAGAAAAGGCATCTTAAATGAGACATCCTTATTATACGACTGGATCGAGTAGTTTTATTGCGGAATTCAAGCTCGTTAAAAAATAAACATAAGCAATGAGCAAGTGTTTCCCCCCGCGTTTAAGCTCATTAAAAAATGAACTAATTTCTGGTAAATAACCATCGTGAATGTAGTACTTCAGCCTTTAAAGCCTTGGTCATGTTCTCATCATCACCTCCACTCTGTATTGGCCGATCATTCACCTCCACTTGATTGTTTACCCCTTTAGAGGAACAGCTGCGAAGAGTGATCTTGTTAGCCATCTTGGTGACACTGACGTGATTGGAAAATTCCAAACCTTACCTGGAATAAGTTGCTACCCGAATTTATCCCTCGTTCCTAAAAAACGAGTGTCCTTTAAGCTCTTTTCAACTGACTCGTAAAATATGAAAAGATTGCCGAGCCATTGGCCTCTCCAGCTCGTTAAAGTGACCTGAAATGCTATCCCTCCTTTAGATTTTAATCTTTTTGGAGCTGAGGGATTATTACACAAAAAGATCAAGTGCTTGTCTTGTTCGGCTCATTAAAATTACCGAAAATTCATCCCTTTCATATTATTTTATACTTTTTCGGACTTAAGGGATTTGATGACAAAAAAGAATATTTGGAGTTTCCTTTACGTTCCTTTTTAGACTCTCTAAAATTGAAAAGGACCGAGTTATCTTTGTCGTTAAACTCGTTAAAACTTAATAGCGACAAACTTTCCATAACAGACAAGAACGAGTTTCACTATCGCTAGGCTCGTTAAAACATAGCGACGGGTTTGCCCGAAGGGAAAATTATAGAACAAGCATATGTTATCCTCCTCAATCTTGACAAAAATAAATAGGTACTGGTCAGAAATGACTGGGGAAAAATTGGAGTGCCCCGACCTTTATAAGGTGTAGTTGAATCTCTCCACACAATATTCCATATTTTCATCTTATTTCTATGCGAACTTGAAGAGTTCCTCCTTAATGTTCCAGGATTTACAATAATCCTGCTATTTCTCCAAGAAAGTTGTCTACATATCTTCCCATGTAGAAATGGACTTCCCTCCAAGGCCCATGAACCAGCGCAGAGCCATCCCTTTTAGCATTGAAGGGTAGATCTTCAGCTTTTGGGCATCCGTTGTGTAATCGTACCCCCGGCACACTATATCAAACTCAAATAGAAATGTGTCAGGGTCTTCAGAGATAAGCCCATGGAAGGTTGGTAAAGCTGCCAATGGAATAGGCTTTGTAGGCACACCAGTTCCCAGATTTCCAATAGGGAAATCGAGGGTGGAGTTGGTAGGAGCCATAAATATTTTCCAATAGTCACTGGGGATCGCAACAAGCTCTGCAGAGTGTGGCTGAGGGTTCTTTATTACCGGGATTCGAACTACTTTAGTAGCACTTCCCCAGTCTCTTGGTGATGTAAATATCTCCTTGGTTCTTTCTCCTGTGGCCTGATGGCTTGATCCTTCAGTTGCAACTCCCTTTCCTTTACCAGAATGGTCTGATTCTATCAATGCTCTACTTGCAACTTCCTCCTCTGCTAACACCAGCTCAAGATTCTCTGAATCAGGTCCACTACTAGATGCTTCCTCCATGGTTAGAGGAACCTACTATGTTGAGTCACCATAGAATGCCGCAGCTGATACTGGTTGTTCCAATGATTGTCCTTCTAACTTAACCCTTCTTGCTCCTGGTCTCATAGCTACGCGAGAGGATGCTTTGAATTTAGCTTTTGCTATGATCTCCTGTATATAGGTTTTTCTTCCCAGGTCTAGTCTTCCCCTTCTTGGGGCTCTCCCTCTGCCCCTTTTATTTGGTTCTTTGTTCATACAAAAGTTGGATTGATGGCGGGTTTCTGTATGAACCTACAATGCTTCCGCCTTGGAGTAAGGTGTCAAAGGACCATTCCTTCCCCAGGAAAAAAGAACTCACAAAAAGAAAGGAAGCTATAAAAAAACCTAGGGTTTCAAGCCTAGAGAAAGGCATCAAAAGACTCCTCCCTCCCCAAGAATAAGATCCAAAAACAATCAAACACCACGGGGAACCCTAATATTCCAGATCTGAAACAGGGTAAAAAAACCAGTCCCTCCCTAGGGTAAAACTAGGGTTTTCCACCAAAAAGGAAATGCACACAGGTTAAGAAAGAAAAATAATTCTAGCTCAAGGCCTGGAGCAGGCCGTCAAAGGACTCCTCCCTCCCAGGACAAGAGAATGGCCCAAAATAATCAGAAAACAAAAATGAACAAATAGAAAAATTACCTACGCTCAGGACTTGAAGCAGAGTGAGAAAACTCGTTCTCTCCCCAAGAAAAGAGATTGACCCTCTGGTCAGTCTGGATCATTGTTTGCACCTTGTTAGCCTCCTCAGCAATGGCACCAAAATGTTGGTGTCCAACTAGGGGTGATTATCTACCTGATTTCGACATTAATCTTATCAACCCGGGTGCATATCCTTTCAAGGCAACGCGCAAGGTATATGCAAGGGTAGACGTGTGATCCTTCCCAACCAAGGGTTCATGGTTTAAAATTCAAATATAAATGCAAGATTAACCATTTACAGAACTGCAAAAAATAATCATAAACAGTAAAGGACAATAACAAAAATACAAACTAATAAATCACACACACACAAAGATACAACACCTAATTAGAAGAGCGGGCCCAGCTCTCTGATCAGGGCTGCGTTAGCTGTGAAAAGAATTAGAACAATAAAATGAATGATCTTTTATTAATCGGTAACAGAAGTTTACAATGCTGATGGGTGAACCCCCAATTACAAGATCAACCTGTGTTTTATACACAGCGAGGGAGATTAACAATCCTCCCGGAAACATAGCAACTGTTGATACAAAGACATACATTGGTTGGAAAGGTATCAGCATCAGATGCCTAGAATGGCAGGACGACTCCAAGAATAGTTTAGGGCATCTATTCTCCGAGCTGTGCGACCTCCTGCTGATCGGCTGTTACCAGATTTGTTGCAATATGCCAAGTTGATGGTTCCTATTCTCATGCTGCGGTTAAACACATCGTTTAGTACTGCAAATAGAAAAACTCCATGTGTTTTACTTCATTAATTAGAATATACCAATAGGACAGTAAGGGGGGGATTTACCTTGTAAATTTAACATAACAGCATGGGTAAATAAGTGCAAGTATGGAAAAACGGGTAATGGAAATAGGTAGAAAGATGGCCTGATTTGGTACCCAACACTAATGATTATATATATGTATGTATCTATGTATCTATGTCACTTCCTGATGGGGTTGTTAGGGATCATTCTTGGGGAGGAATGATTTCTTTATGTAGGTGAATGGCTTGAAGAGGTTTCTAGCCTTATGAGGAATTAAGTGGGAAGAGTAGCTCTGACAAATTTATGAGGTAAGTATCATGTGGACATGAGTTGATATTATGTGTTTATAGTATGCCTATGTTTTGGACAGGTAATGCTAAGAGATACATCAATGGAAGGAAAACAACGTGATCCGTGACATCCTAAGATAAGCATGGATGGCAGAGAGACACTAGAAGCAGGTTGCTTGGTAGAGATAGTGTGGTTTTGGATGTGCGGTGCTACTGTTGTGTATATGTTGTGCATATTGTACATTCAATGATTGTACCTATGGTGTTCTGTGCATGTTGTATATGTGATGCTATGTACATATGGTGTTGTGTGCATGATTGTACATGTGGTGTTGTGTGCATGTGTTGCTATGTACATGTTGTACATTTGCTACCATGTGTAGGTGGTGTTGTGTACATGACGTGCATGTGGCATTGTGTACATGTGGTGTCATGTACATGTCATGCATGTGGTGTTGTGTACATGTGGTATTGTGTACACATTGTATAGGTGGTTTGGTGTACATGTGGTACTGGGTACACGTTGTGTGGGTGGTGTTGTGTACATGTGTTGTTCTTCACACATTATGCAAGTGGTGAGTTGTAGAGGTGGTATGGTGTACATGTTGTACATATGGTACTGGGGTACATGTGGTATTGTGTGCATGTCGTGCATGCTGTGTTGTGGGCATGCGATACTATGTAAGTGCATTATGTAGTCATGGTAGTGTGACGTGTATTCGTTGTGTTTACTCTGTGTACGTATATGTATTTTGTTGTACACCAGATGTAGGAGTATGTGTTGTGTTGTACACCAGGTGTAGGTGTATTTGTTATGTTGTGTGTCAGGTGTGGGTGTATTTATTGTGTAGTGTTGTATGCTATGTGTTGTGATCTAAACTGTGTGTATGTGTACATTATTGAAGAGAAGCAAAGGAACTGGGTGCTTGTTGAGTGTGGCAACTGATCCAGTGTGTGTACAGAAAGAAAAAAGGCAGAAGTGAGGACCGATGAAGGATAAGTGTCGATAGTTTATTTTAGTTGTATTATAAATGTGATCTATGATTCTAACTTATGATGGTTAGATGTGATTTATGATTATGGTTTATGATGATTTCATGCGATTCATGATTTTAATTTATGATGGTTGTGTTTTGAGCTAACCGGATATGACATGTTTATACATGATGATTTAATCAAACAACTAATTTGACTTGTTTTGACAGCAAGTGAATAGACTTATAGGTGTACATTATTGACAGGGCACCAATGAGGTATGATCTGAAGTTATTTCAATTTATTTTGAATCTAATGGAAATTATGTGCTTGGTACAGGAAAGCATGCAATGCCCGATTTGGGATGGTTGAAACTGACTACAAGAATTCACAACGTCGGTGAAAGGAATTGGAATAAGAATCAATATGTTGGTAAAGCGCTTCAAGAGCAAGGCCATTATCGGAAACTGGTACCCAATAGTTTCCATTTATTTCCACGAGAGTGCTATGACTTCAATGATGGTTTCCAAGGGAGGGGTCACCCGACAGATTATGTAGTAGAGAAGGGGATGTCTGTTGAACTTGGAAGGTGTATGACTGTATGGAAGGGGGTGGTTGTATTTCCCGAGGGACTGTGTAGCAGAGAAGCGAAGGTTGGGGATAAATTTTTTTTGTCATTAGCATTTCCATATGGAATCAGATGTACATTGCGAATGTTCCTTGGAACAATGAGTCAATAATTGTTCACTGAGAGGACACGTGGTGTAGGATTGTAGCATTGGACATTGGATGTAACTTTGAGTTTGGAAGTGAATTATGGACTTCTTGGGAAGGAGGTGGATCTTGGTATTACTTTGAGGGTGGAGGTGTGAGACTCTGGATTCCCTTGTTGTTGTTACTGGTGTCATATCCTTCTATTTTTTAGTTGATAAAATGTGCATATGTGTATATGTGTATATTATTATAAATATTATATCAAGCTAGATTTATAAAGCTCCCTAGTCAATATGGTTTATGTTGGTTGAAAAAAATGTGTATGAGTGTATATGTGGTTATTATTTTAAATACCATAATGAGTTGTGTTATAAAGCTTCAGTAAATGGTATGATTTTCATATATTCAGTAGTGGTAATTGTAAATACTGTAACGAGATGTGTTATAAAGCTTCATAGGAAGTATGTTTTGTTTTTAGTGGTTTGCTAGTTTAGAGGTGTCCTTGAACAATGAGGACAGTGTCCCCCCAAGGGGGAGGGTTATGTAACAACCCTAGTTAAAATTTCATGTAAAAAAATATAATACCGAGGTCATGGGACATGTATCCCGAGCTAAATGGTGGGAAACTACATCCTAGTGGGTGTCTATTTTGGTTAATATGTCCAAGGAAAATGTCAAAGTCAATGACAAAGGCTTTAAAAGGGCATGACGCATTAATTAGCATTTTATTTATGAAAATAATGGAAATTAGGAGAAAAGGAAGGTGAAAGGTCACAGGTTGCTTGTGACAAGGAAATTGAAGGAAAATAATGGAAAATAAAGAAAATAGAGGCCTAAATAATAAAAAGGCTTATGAGTATTAGTTGGTATCTTTTACTTAGACTTTTGTCAGCTCACTTATGGCTCTCATTCTATTCTCTCTATCATACTTTTGGACACAAAGTTTTCTTGGAGCACTCTTAGAGGAGCGTGGTATACATTGGATTTAGAGAAAGAAGGAAAAGGAAAGCAGGAAAGTGCAAGGGGATGGCTGGATCAAAAACTACAATTGAATTACTTTGCAAGTATCGAGTTTCATGTATGGTTTCCTTACTTGTTTTTTCATGGATTGACAGAGGTTTTACCTAGCCTTTCCATTTCTTGGATAGCCATGATGTTGTGGGTTTCTTTCCTTTTATTTTTGCTTGGTTCTCATGTTAATTTGGCTATGGGTTGAGTTACTAGTTCTTGGAAGCCTTGGTTGGAAAAACGCTCAGGAAGCCCTGTAACAACTTGGGTTGAGTTATTAGTTCCTGGAAGCCTTGGTTGTTAAAACTCACTTGAAGCCCTTTGTGGGTTGAGGTACTAGTTGTATAAACGCTTTGGAAGTGCAAAAAAAACTGTGGGTTGATTTACTAGTCTTCGAAATCCCTGGTTGGAAGACATGCTCTGGAGCCCTAGATATATTAGGTAGAGATCGATCAAGTGATGTTTAGTTATGTTTGACGACTGTGAGGTGGAATCACTGGTTTAGGGTTTAGGTCGTTTTCCTCTAGAATCCCTGGTTTGGTTGTCCTTTATGTGTTTCATGATATCCCACATTCATGCTTGGAATATGGCATGTGGGTGTCTGGCTGAAAGAAAGATTTGGTTCAACCTAGTCTATGGTCAGTTAGTGTGTCAAATTCCCTGACTCTGTTGGACTTGCATATGTTAATAAGAGTTGTTTTTCGCTTGATATTTTCATGAGTAAAGGTACTTGATGTTATGTGCCTTTAATTGTTATTTCCTCATTGATATATCTCTGGTTATTTGCTGGTTATAAGCATGTTTTATGACAGTTATGATGTATGTCTCTCATCATGTTTTGATTAGTATGTGAAACAATAAAAAATGAATGACCTAATAATGATAATTCAACTAATGTGAGAAGGAATCCATCCTTCTTGATGATTCTCAAATAAGTATGAAACCCCTATGCTTAGATTTGTGGTTGAAACTTGTAGATTTCATAATTGTGATATGTTTGGAGAAATGACTATCATGGTTGGTCTTGGTTAGGTTAGTCCTTGAGAAATTTTTGTGTTAGAGGCTTTATCTATGTGTCATTTATTGTCTTATAAAGTCTCATCAAGTTCTGGGCAGTGGTTGGGAGACTATCCCTTAAAAAGTGGCTTAAATATCGCAATCTCTGGCACATAAATGGCTAAGAAAGACTATAGTCCATTGCAGGCATTGTGGGAGTGACTAGAGGGTTTCAGTCACATGCATGCCTTGTCATGGGAGATCCTGGGGGTCTAATTCTTTGAAAGGCTAGGTTAACTCAGGGGTTGGGCACCTGGAGTGCTCAATTAGCTCTTGGGGGTCCTATAGCACTTGAGGGAGGTCTGTGAAGTGATGGTTCGTCGGTTCCACCTCCTTTACTGCACATATGGAAAAGGAAAAGTGGGGAATAAAAAGAAAGAGGGTCCCCATTTTTATTTAAAATTAAAAACAAAATGGAGAATTGTTGTTTTTCCATAACACAATACTTAAATAAATATTTCATGGCACCATATTTTAAACTTATATGATCAGTAACAAAGGTAAACTTCTTACAAATTAAGTAGTGTCTCCACATTTTAAGTGTGTGCATCACTGCAGCTAGCTCAAGGTCGTAAATTTCCTAGCTTCTTTCCTGCTCCTTTAGTTTGTGTGATTCATAAGCCACCACATGATCTTCTTGCATGAGCACACCCCCTAAACCTTCCAAACAAGCATCAATAAAAACTACAAGATATTTTTTAGGGTATATTATTTTTAGCACTAGTGCAACAGTAAGTAGATGTTTTATCTACTCAAAGCTTTCTTGACATTTTAAAGTCCACTTGAATTTCACCCCTTTCTTCTGCAAGGAGGTTTTGGTATATGTTGATTTAGAAAATCCCTCTATTAACATGTGATAATATCTTATGATACCCATGAATGATCTCACATCTTCCACATCCTTTGGAATTGGCCAATTAAGAATGACCTTTACCTTTTTGGGATCCACTGCTATCCCATATTTAGATATCACATGTCCTAGATATTGTATCTTGTCTTGATAAAATTCACATTTTTTGAGCTTAGTTTATAATCGATGTTCACGTAAGGTTTGCAACACTATTTCTAATTTGTTTTTGTGTTCCTCCCATGTCTTTGAATAAATTAGTATGTCATCTATAAAGATGAGAATGAACTTGTCCAAAACTTTACTAAAGACAATATTCATCAAGAACATAAAAGTAGAATGTGTGCTTGTAAGTCTGAATGGAAGCACTGTAAATTCATAGTGTCCATATCGGGTTTGAAAATTTATTTTTGGAATGTCTTCCTCTTTAATCCTCAACAAGCTATAACTAGATCTGAGATCTACTTTAGAAAATATAGTAACCCCTTAGTCAAATAAATTGTCAACTGTGGGTAGGGGTACTTATTTTTAATTGTCAATTTATTTAGTTGTCAATAACCAATACATAACCTAAATTTCTCGTCCTTCTTTTGGAAAAATATAACTGGTGCACCCCATAGTGAAACATTGGGTCTGATGTACCCTTTATTTAACACTCATCCAGTAGGTTCTTTTGATGCCAATATTCCTGATGGTATTAGCTCTATATAATAATATATCTCCATATCAAGAAACAAACCAAGAATCTCACAAGGAAATACATCTTGATAGTGCCGAATTACCTCAAAATCATTCAAATATTTAGCTGGTTTATCTTGTGAGTGGTCCTCCACTTGAATAGAAAACAACTAGCATCCTTTCCTTGCATCCCTATTTAATTATAAATAAGATATTTTTTACATAGATATGGGCCTGGGCGTGCCTTTTACAATTTTTGTTTCTCCATTTTCTAGAGTGTAGGTATGATCTAGATGGCTCTAAAGAAGCTCAATTTTAAAAGTGTCCAGATCTCAAAAATAATGATGCCAAGTTCTAGTGCTTGTTATTACGAACCAAACAACACGAAAAACAACTCAATTGGAGTTTGTATGACCATTTTGTTACAGTCAAAAGTTTGAAAGTCGTAAGGAAATGTGGGACCCTCTTTTCTTTTGTGGCGATGAAATGACCAACAAATTTTTGAAACATGACATGCGAACATTTTCCTCCTAGCCCTACACAAAAGACAAAAAATATATATATTAAAAATAATATAAAAACAAAAAATTGAATAAAAAGGAGTATTAAAAAAATCAAAAAATCCTCCTTTCTACTAAGACCTTTCTTATTTCACATGATGCTCCCTTTCATTGGCTTAAGGAGCTAGTTTATGACCACATTAAGGTCACCATTGATACTATCTCTGTGGTTTTGGATTAGGGCTTCTAAAGCATGTTTCTCTAGCCCTTGAATTCTATAAACAGTGTGCCCTTTTTCTTCTTACAAGGGCTCTATTATTTGTAGTAGTCCTAGCCTGTTTTTAAGTTTCCATTTCATCCTCAACAAGCACGTGAATACTATCATATAAGGTCAACAACTATCTATTGTATTTCATCTTCTTGAGCAAGTGATTCAAGGCCCGCGGTCAAGCTATGAGAATATCTTCTAGCTGTAGCCAAACTACAGGAAGAATTCCCATACCAAAAAAGTTACAACCCATATATAAGATTTTCCTTAACCATAGCGAAGCACTGCTTCCAAACTCACACCTGTTATGACAACCCCCTAACCAAAACAGTCCCAACAATAACCAGAATTTATCCTCCTTAATCTTCACTGCCACATAGATATCTTTTTCTTTTGATTGATGTGTCCCAAATGAGAGAGAATTCTCCTATATATATATAATTCAATGCAGCTGAGGGGATGTGACTTTTGATCTTCTTAAGTCGACATATAGTTGAAGCTGACCTAAATAATTTACATGAGAGAAACATAAATTCAAAATTCCACTTCTGCTTATCCAAATTTGACAATCTTTAGATCAGTTTTGGTCCTCTCGAAAGGAGGAATTCAATGCCATGGTTATATTCCCCAAAGGATTTGTTCAAAGTGGAATTTTGCCCTAGTTTCCATTTTTAACAAAAATAACCATCAATATTTTTTTCTATCATTTTGGACTAAATTCACAAGGTATGTTAAAAAGTGTCATTTCAATGTCTGGAAATTAGGATATATAAATGTGAGATATATCCTCTACATCTTTGGGTTATCTCCTTTTCAAATCTGAGTTTTTTTACTCTACATGTTAATTGTTTTAACTTTGAACTTTGAATAAATTCTTGAATGGACTTCGTAAATACTCGAATGAATGGACTTCATAAGGTAGTGGTACCATAAATTGTGTTATTCCAAAGATTTGAATTCCATATTTTCACAAAATAAAATGTCCTCAATAAATACTTATATGTATAGACACTTATGGTTAGGATTATATGTGTAACAGTGGTTCCTTTATGTTTTACTATAATCTTGATGTTGACAAGCTTTAGCTGACGTTTTTCATCAATTGCTCATAGAATATGCTAAAGGAAATGACTGTCAAAATGTGTCAAAAATTACATTTCTCCTGATTTCTTTTTTTGTTGTTCATGACAAGATAATCATGCTGTAGGAATGAATTATACTATAGTCTGTTTCAATTTGTGGATTTTTTTTCCTCCCGTCCTTTTACAAGGATGTATATTTCATTTTCATGTTGATGGTTTTCGCATGTATCTTATCTAGCCCCAAATGTTGGTAATGGAGCGGATGAGAAGTAGTCATGGACACAAAATCTATCAGAGGTTAATGTTACAATACCACTTCCACCTAGTATCAGAAAAAGTTTAATGGTTTGTGACATAAAGAAGAGTTATTTAACAGCAGGGTTGAAAGGGAAACCTCGTGTCTTAGCTGTAAGTCATTTATTTGCGTTTCTTAGTTGTAATTCATCTATTTGATTTTGAGCTTTATCACATCAGTTATTTTGCTAATCCAATATGCATGGTCTATATTTCTCACCCGATGTTAGATAATTGACATGGTTGATATAACATTCAATTCTAGGCCATTTTATTTTAAGTTAGAGATTTGATTAATTAAAAGGATGTTCATATTTTGATTGGTTTACTTGGAGCTTGATTTAAAAAAGTTTTGTAAATTCCACGTGGATGCTATTTTTTCAGGATAAGCTCTTTACACTAGTAAGGTCAAATGATTCCTACAACATAGGTATACAACAAGTGCATCTTTGGTCTTTGTTGTGTATCTGTTATTCTTTATATCATTGATGGATGGTTATTTATTGATGTAAAACAGGGGATGGCAAGGTCCTACCAATTCTCTTGACAAAAACAAAATCAAATGGAGTGGTAGAATTGTGTTTTAAAGTGTGAGCCAGAAATCAACAATTGAAAGGTAGAACTTGAGAATAAAAAGCTATCGGATATGGATCTAGAGACACAACAGACTTTGGAAAAAAATGATGGTATTGACGAGTTTTCCCTGCAACTAAGCTCTATCTATTTGACCACTGCCCAAATTTCAGCTATCTTTAATGACAATAATGACTCTAGTTTTATTTCTATGAAAGCGACTTTGGCCATTGTCTTGTTCATTTCCTATTAATGATTTTGATTTTCAAACTCCAACTAGTTTTTTGTTAAACTAATTAAAGCTTTGATGAAAAACATATAGTTTTCAAAGCTCTTTTCTACATCTATTTTCTTGAGAAAAATTGTCCTTTCTTACTTTAGCTATTGTATATTGCTACCGTGTGACATATGCTATGATATAATTGCTTGGATAAATAGACAGAAGTGTTGTACGGCATAGTCTTTTTTAAATCTAAAGAAACAAAATTTCAAAATACAAAGTTTATTAATTAAGAACATCTTTTAGACTTCTTAGCTAAGTTATGATTATATTTCAGTAGGGGATTTTGTGTATGCTGATATTTTGTTGTCTCTTTGGTTCTTGTCAGGTCATAATGGTTAATAAGGAATGTGTTCTTGAGTAGAAAACACACATCTTATTCTACTATCAACATGGATCTCCATGGTTTTCAAGCATGGCAACAAAAACACAGATGTCATTGGGATCTCCAAAGTCCATGTTGGATGAACTTAATACTAGCAATGGTTTTGATTACTTGTCAGATAAAGAATGTCACAAGTCAAATTCAAATAAACAGAAGCAGCTCAAGAATGAAGGTGAAGCTATTTCTTTCTGTCCAAGTCAATTTATTTTAATTGTTGGTTGTTGTCATGTTTTGAGTGCGGACTTGTGAAATTCCAAATTGCATGTTGGTTTATGTAAAGGGGAAATATATATATATATATATATATATATATATATATATATATATATATATATATATATATATATATATATATATATATATATATTGATATATATTGTTGCCCCTCCCTTTATAGTGTTTCAATTGTGTTCTTTATGTATAATTGTTGTGGATAATGAATGTGTATGGTTGTTCATTAGTATAAAGGAATAATAATAATACTTGGGGAAGAAAAATAAACTAAGTATCGAATGTTAAGGTGTAGTCCATGAACATAAGTATTGGTGAAAAGAAATTGTTCAGTGGTGCCGCCCCTCGCTATAAGCAGTTGAAAGACTAACGCAGGTGTAGGGGCATGACAGTCAGGGTCAGGCAGAGGCTAGGGGTGGTGGGGCGATTCCCGGAATCACCACGCCACCCCTGTGCCCCATCGGGCTACTGGGGTGGGGCTGAGGCTGCCCACCCCGGCGGTCCAACGACCCACGGGGGTGGCGGGGTGATTCCGGGAATCACCCCGCCCTCCGCCACACCCTGGCAGCCCAACGGCCTGCGTGGGCGGTGGGGTGATTCCAGGAATCACCCCACCCTGGCAGCCCAATGGCCCATCGAGGTGGCAGGTTGATTCCAGGAATCACCCTACCCTCTGCCCGACCCTGGCTTTAAGGACCTGCTGTTCTTGGCACGACCACCACGAAGTGCGATGGCTTGTTTGGTGAATGAGCGAGTTGGAAACATGAACGAAGTACAAGCTTGGATAGAAATGTGCGAAGATACATAAGTATAATGCACATAGAGGAGAGAGCAATGGTGTTTATATGGCGTGGGGAGCATTGGCTCAACCCATGGGCCGACTTACACATGAGGGCCACTTGAACGGAGGCCAACCATAATCGAATGGAAAGATATGAAGTGTAAGGGCATTTAACATATGGTGGATGAGTCAGCTTGGGCAGCTTGACTCGCCCTACCATCCATACAAATACAACGAAGGTTGGAGGCATTTGGCAACAATGAACTCGATGATCATTAGGTGATGCGAAGAGGGAGAAGTGTGAGGTGCAGGTCGCGAAAGAGGCGCAGGAAATTGATGCGCCTGCTCTTGGGAAAAGGCACACGGTAGCATGGTTTCGTATCTCGGGTGAGGGCGCGGGTGAAGGTGCCCACCGTTAGGGTGAAGGCGTGGGTGGAGACTCGGGTGGGTTGCCCACCCGCTATTTAGAAGTAAACACGGAGGTGTCTTCGGGTGACTTGCGTAGGTCGCCCTCCCACCATGCGAAAGTTGTGAAGGGTGACTCGGGTAGGTCATCCGACTATCGAAACGAAGTTTGATTGAGGAGCGGTTGGCAGCTCGTGTGAGGGCACGCCAGCCCAGCTCGAGCAAGGAACTTTGGTTGACACACGAAGGTGTGGAAAGTTGTAAGATTGGCTAAGTATGAAATTTGGTGTTTCCCAAGTATACTTGTAAAGCTTTGTAAACATTATAAAGTTGAATAATATATTGTATTTTGGCAGACTCATTGTTCAGGGAGTTGCCCCTCCCTTTATATTGTGAAATTGTGTTCTTCATGTATAATTGCTAATGATAATGAATGTGTATGGGTGTTCATTGGTATAAGGGAAACATAATAATACTTGGTTGCAAAAAACAAACTAAGTAGACTAATGGTTAGGCATAGTCCATGAACATAAGTATTGGTGAAAAGGAAGTGTTCGGTGGTGCCGCACCTCGCCAAGTACGGTTGAAAGACTACCGTAGGCCTGGGTGTGTGACAGGTGGTATCAGAGCCTGGTGAAGAGCTTATCAGAGCAAGGTTGCTTCTGTTATTGAAGCTGATTCAGGGTTGAAGAAGCTTGACAGTTGGTGACAATGGAAGCAGGTACTTGCAGGTGAAGGAAGCTGATTTCACACAAGTGGAACAAGAGCTAGTTCATGGTTGCAGGGAACTTGGTGAAGTTGTTGGATGGTTAATATGAGATCACAAAGGAGGAAGCTGTTAGCAATTGTAGGTGAATCTCAGGTTGGGGAATCTAGCTAGATTGCGACAGATGCTTTCCTTGAGAAAGTGTTGGAAAGAATGGAGGACTTGGAATCTTACTGGACTACGAAGACGAACTTGGTCATGAAGGATCAAGAGGCAAATTTGAAGATGAGGGAAGAACTCGTTGAACTCTAGACTCAACATGAGTACACTGATCTTATGTGTACACAACTTGAAATAAAGGTTAAGGAGATTGAAGAAGCAAGAGATCGAGGTTTGGAAAAGATATTGAACTTGCAGAAATCTCTTGATGAAGCTAGAGATGAGATCGTGATGTTGAAGAAGGCCGTGAGGCATAACTCAGGTGGAGGAGTGCCTCATGTGAAAGTCAAGGAACCAGAATCTTATGATGGTACAAGAAGTGAGAAGAATCTTGGCAACTTTCTCTGGGATATCGAGAAATACTTGGAACGCTTGGGTCTATCCGATGATGAGACAAAGGTGAAGGTAGCTGCTGAGTTCCTGACAAAGGATGCTAAGATGTGGTGGTGAAGGAGGATGGATCAGATTGCCAATGGTAGTGCCAATGACATAACTTTGTGGGATGACATGAAGAAGGATTTGCAGACCCACTTCAGTTTTTAGGATGAAACATGGGAAGCAAGGATGAAGATTAAGTTCATAAATCAAACAGGGAACCTACAGACATATCAGTGGGAGTTTGCAAGTGCGATTTTGGAACTTCCTGACATGGCAGAGAGGGACAAGGTGTTCAACTTCATTATTGGATTGAAACCTTGGGCACGCAATGAAGTGAAGAGGAAGAAGATTAAGACACTTGAGGAAGCTTTTGCTGCTGTGGATCAACTGGTGGAGCATTATGATGAGACTTCTGATGAGAGGAAGAAGAAGTCTGATAAGCCGAAAGAGAAGAAGAAGGATGATGCTTCGAAATCGGATGATAAGACGAAGATGAAGAAAGCCTTGAAGTGTTGGATATGTGCTGAACCACATATGGTGAAGAATTTCCCTTTAAGACCGAAAGTGGTTGCTATTTCATAGTCTAATACAAAGAATGAAGAAGCTTTTGTGGGGATGATGTAGATTATTGGAGATGCTACTACTACAGAGGTGGTCTCTCGGAGAGATCCCGAGAGGAACAGTTTGGAGTATGTTCTGATGAAGATTGGGAGTGTTGATATACTCACTATGGTGGATAGTGGGGCTACTCACAACTTCATGAGTGAAGATACTACGAGAAGGATTGGGCTGAAATTTGTACCAGTGAAGGCACAAATGAAGACAATGAATTCTCCTCCTGATTGTGTTCATGGTGTAGCTGAAAGAGTGGACACAACACTAGGTGAGTGGACCGGGAAAGTCAACTTCACTATAGTGTGGATTGATGACTATGAAGCTATACTGGGGATGGAATTCTTGAAATAATAAGATGCTATGATTGTTCCACATTTGAAGAAGTTGTACATTTATGATGGAAGGGAATATGTACCCATTGGTGTTCCAACCATTGGTGTGACTAGACCTGATTGTAAACTAGCAGTGATGCAGATGGAAGATGAGAAGCGCATGGAAGATATGAGTAAGCGGTTGTCTTCTACTGCGGCAAAGCTTACTGAGTAGTCATTGATTATCAGGACACTATCCGATAATATCTTGGATTTGTTAAGAAGGCTAGAGGTGGTTGAGGATGATGATGATGATGAGGAGGTTTATGTGAGACCAAATGTTCAAGAGGAGGATCAGGTGGCATATCTACAAAGGATGGAGATAGAGAATCCTGACAGACAGATTGAACTTATTAGTGAGGGTGAGCCTTCCGACTCTACTCCCTCTACATCTTCTTAGATGACATAGAATATGGGGCTCATTGTTAGCTGCTCATGGTAGTGAGACCTTAAAACATGTTGAGCAAGTATGACAGATGGTGCAAGGATGGTTCAACATCAAGCATCATGACATGTTGTAGATGGGATGGAGTTTCCATCGACCTAAGCATGCGAGAGATTCTTGGTGAGTCCAGGTTGTGCAAGAATTCAAGATAGACTGTGAAGGCATAGGGATGGACATTCTTATGATTTGAGCATGACAGTTGGATTGATCACTCGACTAGTTCAAGTCATGAGGGCTAGCAGTGTACCAAAGAGATGTTGGCATCAGGTAGGTAGGAGGGATGATAGTTCACAGGATGGGATGACACATGATGGAGATGGTGGTTCTACATATGTTGCAGGGGTGTTTGCAGTATGTGGAGGAGTCGATATCATGGACCAAGGATGATACAGTTGTGTGATGATCTTGGTGGATGGCTACCCGAATGGGATGTTGTCGAGGACGACAACGACTTCAGGTGGAGGAGGATGTAAGGACCTGTGGTTCTTGGCATGACCACCATGAAGTGCGATGGCTTGTTTGGTGAATGAGCGAGTTGGAAACATGAACGAAGTGTGAGCTTGGACAAAAATGTGTGAAGATACATAAGTATAATGCACATAGAGGAGAGAGTAATGGTGTTTATATGGCATGGGGAGTGTTGGCTCAACCCACGGGCCGACTTACACATGAGGGTGACTTGAATGAAGGCTGAACACAATCAGATGGAAAGTTGCGAAGTGTAAGGGTGTTTAACATATGGTGGACGAGTCGGCTTGGGTAGCTTGACTCGCCCTACCATCCATACAAGTACAATGAAGGTTGGAGGCATTTGGCAACAACGAACTCGATGATCATTCAGTGATGTGAAGAGGGAGAAGTGCGAGGTGCAGGTTGAAAAAGAGGCATAGGAAATTGATGCCCCCACTCTTGGGCAAAGGCACACGGTAGCACGATTTCGTATCTCGGGTGAGGGCGCGGGTGAAGGCGCTCGTCGTTCGGTTGAAGGCACGGGTGGAGACTCGGGTGGGTCGCCCACCCGCTATGTAGAAGTAAATGCAAAGGTGTCTTCGGGTGACTTGGGTATGTCGCCCGCCCGCCATGCGAAAGTTGTGAAAGGTGACTCGGGTAGGTCGCCCGACTGCCAAAACGAAGTTTGGTTGAGGAGCGGTTGGCAGCTCGTGTGAGGGCGCACCCGCCCAACTCGAGCAAGGAACTTTGGTTGACACACGAAGGTGTGGCAAGTTGTAAAATTGGCTAAGTATGAAACTTGGTGTTTCCCAAGTATACTTGTAAAGCTTTGTAAACATTGTAAAGTTGAATAATATATTGTATTCGGGCAGACTCATTGTTCAGGGAGTTGCCCCTCCCTTTATACTGTGCAATTTTGTTCTTCATGTATAATTGCTGATGATAATGAATGTGTATGGGTGTTCATTGGTATAAAGGAAACATAATAATACTTGGTTGCGAAAAACAAACTAAGTAGACTAATGGTTAGGCGTAGTCCATAAACATAAGTATTGGTGAAAAGAAAGTGTTCGGTGGTGCCGCACCTCGCCAAGTATGGTTGAAAGACTACTGTAGGCTTGGGGGTGTGACACCGGCGGCCCAATCTCCGCCACACCCTCATGGCCCAATGGCCCACGGGGGTGGTGGGGTAATTTTGGGAATCACCCTGCCCTCCGCCCCACCATGACGGCCAAATGGCCTGTGGGGGTGGCAAGGTGATTCTAGGAATCACCCCGCCCTCCGTCCCACCCCAGTGGCCCAACGACTCACGAGGGTGGTGAGGTGATTCTGAGAATCATCGCACCCTCCCTCCCATCCCCGCAGCCCGCAGGGGTGGCACGATGATTCCTGGAATCACCCCGGCATCCCAACAGCCCACGTGAGTGGCGTTGTGATTCCAGGAATCACCCTGCCCTTTGCCCCACCCCGACGGCCCAACGGCCTGCCTCCTCCCCACCATGGCGACCGAACGACCCTTCGGGGTAGCGAGGTGATTCCGGGAATCAACCCACCCTTCGCCCCACCTCGGCGACCCAACGGAACATCGGGGTGGTAGGGTGATTACCGGAATCACCCCGCCCTCCACACCACCCTAGTGGCCCTACAGCCCATGACGGTGTCAAGCTGATTCCAGGAATCACCCCACCCTCTGCCCCACCTCGTCCTGTGATTCCTAGAATCACCCCGCCCTCCACCCCACCCTAGTGGCCCAGCGGCCCAAGGGGGTGCTAGGGTGATTCCTAGAATCACCCTGCCATCCGCCCCACGCGGTGGCCCAATGGCTCGAGGGGGTCGCAGGGTGATTCCGAGAATCTGCCCACCCTTCGCCCCACCCCTGCAGCCCAATCGCCCATGAGGGTGGTAGGGTGATTCCAGGAATCACCCTGCCCTCTGCCCCACCACGGTATCCCAACCGCTCGTGGGGGTGGTGGGGTGATTCTGAGAATAACCCTGCCCTCCATCCCACCCTGGCTGTAACACCCACGAGCTACAGTTGGTGGACAAGCGAGGGCACACCGGGGGAGGGCGCAGATGAGCGAGACGAGCCGCAAGTCGCATGAAGTGAAACAGAGATAATGCAATGTGTTTTGGTGGAGATATGTTTATATTGTCTGGGTGGTCCCGGGCAAACCAACACACGAGTGGGCGATCCCGAGTGAGCCAACGGGTGAGCCGACAGGTGAAACAGCAAATGAGTCGACGTTTTTGTGTGTGTTGGTGGGTCGGCTGGACTCCCCCACGTTATGGATGAACGCATATACATAAGGAAAGTTTGGAGTCGGATGAAGACAAGCAATTCAATCAACAAACTTCAGTGGAGAAGTGTGAAGGTGAGCTCTATGGTTGGTGCAGAACTGTGGTGTGGATGTGCCCACATGATGGGCAGACCGAAGTCTGAACGAAGTAGAGAACTGGGTGAAACGAACAGGGCGTGCGAGGGTGTCATTCATAATTCATTCGGGAGGTTCGTGTAGGGTGACCCGATGATGGTGTCTGCCGAACGAAGGTTCGTGCAGGGCAACCTGGTGAGGGCATCTACCGAACGAAGAGCAAGTAAACTGGAGGGCATGAACGGGAGTTCTTGTAGGCGGTACTACATGCAGCCCACCTAACGAAGGGAGGTCAAGACCATGAATGGGAGTTCGAGTGAGAGGCGACACAGGTGTGTGTGCACCCGCCGAATAAAGGCATGGTTGGGTTGAATGATAATGTTAGGTAGGGTAACACGGTGAGGGCGCCTGCTGAACGAATGCTGAAAAAATCAGTTGGTGAATGAAACGAAGTGCAACGGTTTGTGGACAAAGGCAAATGACGTGCGGACGTGCCAGGTAGGTGTGCACAGTGAGACGGGGAGGGTGCCCAAGTTGGGAAAACGGCACGACAAGCCAAACGAACGCATTCAGGGGTAAACGAAGAGTTGGGCAGAACGTGTGGCGACCATTTAGGCGTGCTGATGAGCTGGGCAACCAAATTTTCCAAAGTTGTAAATTTGGGGTTTCCTCCAAGATTTAACTTATATATATATTGATACAGGCAAACTCATATTGCAGGGAGTTGCCCCTCCCTTTATATTGTTGTGCATTTATACATGTTAATGCTGGTACGGTGAATGTTTATGGTTTTCACTATGTATAAAGGAAACATAATACTTGGTAAAGAAGAAATAAACTAAGTATGAATGTTAGGCATAGTCCATGGTCATAAGTATTGGTGAAAGGAAAGTGGTCGTTGATGTCGCACCTCACTATAGCGCATCTAGAAGAGTACCGCCAGTGTAGGGGCATGACAGGTGGTATCAGAGCTGATTTTCAAGATCGTGTTGGACAGTTGATCCCATTATGCTATCGTGACAGGTGGTATCAGAGCTGATTCAGGTTTTGCAGAAGACTTGGTGAATGGTGAAACAGGTGCAGGTTTTGCAGAGAAGTTGATCTACACTTTGTGACAGGTTTAGCAGGGGTGAAGCTTTGTGCTTGGGCCAAGCTAAACGACAAGACATGGCGGGTTTGGGAGAATGTGAAGGGAAGCTCTTGATGACCTTATATAGGTTGAAGTGAATAAAAGAGGAGAACGCACAGATTCAAGATAAACTTCAAGTCTTGGAAAGGAATTTTGAAGATGAGCTTCTTCGACTTGGTTGGACAATGGAGTAGAATGAAGCTGCATATTGAAATGAAGAAGAAGAGGAAGCCATGATAGTTGAGGATGTTGTAGATGTGACAACGATGGAGGATGAACTTGAAATTGATCAAGTTGGACCAGGATCATGCAGTTTGTAGACATTGGTGGATGAGGATACTGATATGGAGGAGCCTCATGATGAAGAAAGTACTACTTATACTTGTGCTTCAATTGAGCTTTTGGAAGATGAACTGTATGCAAGGGAAGAGAAAAATCAATTTGCCGATGCAAGGGAGGATATTATCATGGATGTCTACGATGAGACTGTGTATGGAGAAGAAAGGACCATTGATTGTTGCAGAACTTGTTGGGGTTGTTTGTGACCTCATGATAGAAGGTACAAAGTCCCGTGACAAGGGACGAACACGATGATCATTACAGAGGAATGGGTCATGCTTTAGCCACATGAAGAATTGGCTAAGTTCCTGGCATGACTCATGGATAGATTGGAGAAGGCCACACACTTGATTATGATGATACTTGGGTGGAATTCTCATGGCCAAGACCAAGAGGAAGTCTTGGTGGAACCTTTAGTGGGTGAGCTATGACGGAAGAGACTCAAGTGATGATGATATGGTTGGGTGACCGAGTTCACTAGACCTACCTGCAGACTTGGATGGGGAAGATCGATTGTTGTGATGGGTCTACTTAGTTGGACAACATGGGCAACTTGAGTCATGGACATCAAGTTGGAGACATGGAGCATGATAGTCTTAAGCAGGGACATTATGCAAGAACACTTGTAGAGGTGTGACTTATGGACATCCAATGGGGAGTGTCAAGGCAGGGATGTTGTGTAGGTAGATTTGTTGGTGTGACATGGAGACTTATTACTATGAGCCAATGGAGATGTTGTCCACTCTTGTACAACAAGGCCATGGACTAGTTGGATTTATGAGCAGATTATGGATCATTCATACTATATGGAAATCTGAGGCATCTTGCAAGAGACCTTTGGGCTGAGACTTGTATGCTTGCTAGAGTGTTGGTTGGAGATGATTCATGGAGATAATGATGACATGAGGTTGTGACTTTTTAGGACTTCATATATGGTGGACTTAGAGGATCTGATGCATTGAGGAGCTGAGGTTAGGGACTTTGATGCAAGAGTGATTGCATACTTTTGAGTACATGTATAGGTGTGCTTGAAAGAGTGACTTGATATGGAGGATCAATATGAGACACTTTGGAGTGATGGAGTTACAACGATGATGATGCCTTGGTGGCAACACTTGGGCATGGGTTGAGCCGAGACTTAACCACGTTTGACACATGAGAGCTGATTGATCTATGATCATGGGTAGCACATGGGAGATGAGACAGGTGCACACTTGTTTCTATGGTAGACTTGAGGAATGGCACATTATAGATATGATGGAGGTAGCTTCGTGGACCTGGATGTGGCACATCGAGAGTCGGGTTTGATGAGAGGATCTCTTCATTTTGAGGAGATGGATGTTTGCAAATGGATGATGATGTTGGGATAGATGCAACTGATTTCATGCAGCACATTGGTACCAAACATCATGGATAGCATGTTGCAGACGAAATGGAGACTACTTCATGGACTTGGACATGGATTCTTGATCGAGTTGATGTTGTGATAGGAGTCTGAGAAACGATTGATGATGGCATAAGGATGTGCATTCTCATGGTTTGAACATGATAGTTGGACTGATCACTTGACAAATTCGAGTCATGGGGGCTATAGCAGTGTGCAGAGATGTGTTAGCATTGTGTTGGAGTATCATGGCAGCAGTTCACACAATGACAATACATGATGAGATCGACATGAGAGGATGAAGCAAGCATGTAGCTTGAGATGGAGGGGCCAGCCTTCCACGGTGGGAGCAGCATGTGTAGATTGCGACAGATGTGGTTGATGATCATGGATTGAGGAGACTTTTTCATGTATGACATACCGGTGGATTGTATGCCTCGGTATGGATATCTTGGTAATAGATGGTTGCCGGGATGAGAGATTGTCAAGGATGACAATGAATTCAAGTGGGGGAGAATGTAATGCCCACAAGCTGCAGTTGACGGACGAGCGAGGGTGCGCTGAGCGAGACGAGCCGCAGGTCGCACGAAGTGAAATAGAGATAATGCAATGTGTTTTGGTGGAGATATGTTTATACCATGTGGGTGGTCCCGGGTGACCCGACAAGCAGGCGATCCAATGGGTGAACCAACACACGGATGGGCGGTCCCAGGCGAGCCAATGGGCGGGCCGACAGGCAAAACAACAAATGAGCCGATATTTGTGTGTGCGTTGGTGGATCAGTTGGATGCCCCCATGTTATGGATGAACGCATATACATAAGGCGAGTTTGGAGTTGGATGAAGGCAAGTAATTCGATCAACAAGCTTCGATGGAGAAGTGCGAAGGCGAGCTTTGCGGTTGGTGCAGAACTGAGGTGTGGATGTGCTCACATGACAGGAAGACCGAAGTGTAAACGAAGCAAAGAACCAGGTGAACCGAATAGGGCGTGTGAGGGCGTCATTCAGTATTCGTTTGGGAGGTTCGTGCAGGGCGACCCAGTGAGGGTGTCCGCCGAACGAAGGTTCATGCAGGGTGACGTGGTGAGGGCGTCCACCGAACGAAGAGTAGGTAAACTGGAGGGCATGAATGGGAGTTCATGTAGACGGTACTACGTGTGGCCCACCGAACAAAGGGAGGTCAAGACCGTGAATGGAAGTTTGGGTGAGAGGTGACACAGGTGCGTGTGCGCTCGCTGAACGAAGGCACAGTTGGGCTTAATGATAATGTTGGGTAGGGTAACACGGTGAGGGCCCCCGCTGAACGAACGATGAATGAGTCAGTTGGTGAACGAAACAAAGTGCGACAGGTTGTGAACAAAGGCGACCAATGTGCGGATGTGCCGGGTAGGCGTGCATGGTGACACGGGGAGGGCGCCCATGTTGGGCAAACGACACGACGAGCCGAACGAACGCGTTCAAGGGCAAATGAAGAGTTGGGCAGAACATGTGGCGACCATTCAGGTGTGCCAACGAGCTAGGCAACCGAGTTTGTCGAAGTTGTAAATTTGGTTAAGTGTAAATTTGGGGTTTCCTCCAACATTTAACTTATATATATATAGATATTGATACGGGCAGACTCATATTGCAGGGAGTTGCCCCTCCCTTTATACAATTGTGCATTTATACATGTTAATGTTGTTATGGTGAATGTTTATGGTTTTCACAGTGTATAAAGGAAAACATAATACTTGGTAAAGAAGAAATAAACTAAGTACGAATGTTAGGCATAGTCCACAGTCATAAGTATTGGTGAAAAGAAAGTGGTCGGTGGTGCTGCACCTCGCTATAGTGCGGTTGGAAGAGTACCACCAGTGTAGGGGCATGACACCGGCGGCCCAACAGCCCGCGGGGGTGTCGGGATGATTCCGGAAATCACCCCGCCCTCCGCCCCACCCTGGCGGCCCAATGGCCCGCGGGTGTGGTAAGGTGATTCACCGAATCACCTCGCCCTCCATCTCACCTTGGCAGCCCAATGGCTAGTGGGGGTGGTGGGTTGATTCCTGGAATCACCCCGCCCCTTACCCCACCCCGGTGGCCCAACAGCTTGCATGGGTGGCAGGGTGATTCAGAGAATCACCCAACCCTCCTCCCAACCTGGTGGCCCAATGGCTCGCAGGGGTAGCAGTATGATTCCGGGAATCAACCCACTCTTAGCCCCATCCCAGTGGCCCAATGGCCCACTGGGGTTGCGGGATGATTCCTGGAATCACCCCACCCTCTACCCTATGTCGATGGCCCAATGACCTTCAAAGGTGACTGGGTGGTTCAGGGAATGACCCCACACTCTGCCCCACCCCGCTGGGCCAACGGCCCGTGGGGGTGGTGAGTTAATTACGAAAATCACCCCACCCACCACCCCACCCCAACTGCTTAACAACTCGCAGGGGTGGGCGGGTGATTCCGGGAATCAAATCGCCCTCCGCCCTATCCCAACAACCCAAAGGTCCACGGGGGTGGCAGGGTGATTCCGGAAATCACCCCGCCCCCCACCCCACTGTGGCGGCCCAACAGCCCTGGTGGGTGGCAGGGTGATTCCGGGAATCACCCCGCCCTCCGCCCCACCCCGGCAGCCCAACGGCCTGCGGGGGTGGAGGGGTGATTTCAGGAATCACCCCGCCCTCCGCCTCACCCCGCCCTTCGCCCCACCCCAACAGCCCATCAGCCTGCGAGGTTGGTGGGGTGATTCTAAGAATCACCCCACCCTCCATCCCACCCTGACAACCCAATGGCTTGCAGGGGTGGCGGGGTGATTCCGGGAATCACCACACCCTCTGCCCCACCCCGGCAACTCAATGGATCGCTGGGGTGGCAGGGTGATTCCAAGAATCACACCACCCTCCACCCCACCCCGGTGGCCCAACGGCCCATGGGGGTGGCGGGGTGATTCCCAGAATCACCTCACCCTTCGCCCCACCTCGACGACCAAACGGCCCGCGAGGGTGTTGGGGTGATTCCTGGAATCACCTCGCCCTCTACCCCACACCGGTGGCCCAAAAGCTCGCAGGCATGGAAGGGTGATTCCGAGAATCACCCCGCCCTCTACACAACCCCAATGGCCCAATGGTCTGAGAGGGTGGCTGGGTGATTCCGAGAATCACCCCACCCTCTACCCCGCACTGGTGGCCCAACGACTCACAGGGGTGGCGGGGTGATTCCAAGAATCACCCCACCCTCCACCCCACCTTGGCGGCCTAAGGGCCCACGGCGGTGGTGTGGTGATTCTGGTAATCACCCCCTCCCTTTGCCCCACACGGGCGGCCCAATGGCCTACCGGGGTGGCGAGGTGATTCAAGGAATCACCCCGTCATCCGCCCCACCACAGTGGCCCAACAGCTGGTGGGGATGGCGGGGTGATTCTGGGAATCACCCCACCCTCCACCCCACCCTGGCTATCATGCCCCTACACTAGCGGTACTCTTCCAACCGCACTATAGCGAGGTGTGGCACCATCGACCACTTTCTTTTCACCAATACTTATGACTGTGGACTATGCCTAACATTCGTACTTAGTTTATTTCTTGTTTACCAAGTACCATGTTTTCCTTTATACACAGTGAAAATCATAAACAACATTACACATATAAATGCACAACAGTATAAAGGGAGGGGCAACTCCCTATAATAAGTCTGCCCACAATATCAATATATGTATAAGTTCAATCTTGGGAAACCCCAAATTTACACTTAGCCAATTTTACAACATCGGCAAACTCAGTTTCCCAGCTCGTCGGCACACCTGAATGGTCGCTACACATTTTTCCCAACTCTCTGTTTACCCCTGAACGCTTTCATTCAGTTTGTCACACGAACCATTCCGTTTGGCCAACTCGGGCACCCACCCGTGTCATTGTGCACGCCTAGCCAGCCGCACCTCCACACATGCCGATCGCACCTCATTTACAACCCGTCACACTTCGTCGTTCACCTTTTCTCCGCACACCCAACTGTAGGTCTCCCTGCACAAAGTCTCTACCCAGTCATTTACCCAACTCATTCGGCAGCTGCACCTGTTGTGAAGCCCTGCCCGACCTCCATTTGTTTACTCCACCGGTTCACTCGTCGTGCGGGTTCATTACACCTGCACCCTACGCCTTTGACTGCAGAACTACCATGTATCCAACTCGCCCTTCGCACTTGTTGTTCGTCCAAGTTTGATTTGCCTCTCCAACCAACTCGCCACTTGGTTATATATACACTCGCCCACTCGACCGTTTGGGTGCTCAACCGACCTGCCACCATCACACATAACCATTGGTCCATCCATCATTTCATACGTCGACCCACCTGTTTATAATGTTCGGCTGCCCCGACCTTCATTCCATTATGTCGGCCTGCCCGTGACACCGCCCAACTGTCATGACTCTTGCCTTAGGCTCAAGTCGGCTTGTGGGCTCGAGCTACCCGCTCACCCACTATAAGCTCGTGGCCTATCTCTTCTTCACACTCGCTCGCTCGCCTGTTTAACCGTAGCTCACCTCACCTGTTTCTCCATCATTTAGCTTGCTTGGTGAGCGTGCCCGTGCTGCCCGGTCGTCACAACAACTGCAGGGTGTCACACCGGCGGACCAACTACCCGTAGGGGTGGCTGGGTGATTCCTGGAATCACCTCGCCCTCCACCCTTTCCCTACGACACAACAGATCACAGGGTGGCAGGGTGATTCTGGGAATCACCCCACCCCGATAGCCTAAGGGCCTATGGGGGTGGCATATTGATTCCAAGAATCACCCTGCCCTCCGCCCCACTACGACGGCCCAATGACTCGCGAGGGCCCTCCACCCCACCTCGATGACCCAATGACTCGTGTGGGTGGTGAGGCAATTTCGGGAATCACCCCGCCCTCTGCCCCACCTCAAAAGCCCAACAACCCATAAGGGTGGCGAGGTGATTTCGAGAATCACCCCACCCTCCACCCCACCCCGGCAACCCAACGACCCGCAGGGGTGGCGGGGTGATTCCAGGAATCACCCTACCCTCCTACCCACCCCGACGGCTCAACAGTCTGCGGGGGTGGTGGGGTGATTCCGTGAATCACCTTGCCCTCTACCCCACCCCGATGGCCCAATAGCTCACGGGGTTGGTGAGGTGATTCCGGGAATCACCCCAGCCTCCGGCCTAGCCAGACGGCCCAACGGCCTCTGGGTGTGGTGGGGCCCAACAGTCTGCGAGGGTGGCAAGGTGATTCCGGGAATCACCTTGCCCTCGGCCCCACCCCAGTAGCCCAACAGCTCACGGGGGTGGCGGGGTGATTCCGGAATCACCCCGCCCTCCTCTCCACCTCGAAGGCCCAATGGCCCGTGGGGGTGGCAGGATGATTCCAGGAATCACCCTGACCCCCACCCCACCCCGGTGGCCCAACGACTCACAGGGGTGGTGGGTGAATCACCATGGCCTCCGTACCACCCCGACGGCCCAACCACTCGCAGGGGTGGCAGGGTGATTCTGGGAATCACCCCACCCTCCACCCCACCTCAGCGGCCAAATGACCTGCAGGGGTGGCAGGGTGATTCCATTAATCAACCCACCCTCTGCCCCACCTCTGCGACTCAAAGGGGCGTGTGGGTGGCGGGGTGATTCATGGAATTACCCCATCCTCCATCCCACCTTGGCGACCCAGTGGCTCGAGGGGGTGCCGGGGTGATTCCGGGAATCACCCCGCCCTCCGCCCCTCCTCAACTGCCCAATGATCTGCGGGGGTGGCAGGGTGATTCCTGGAATCACCCCTCCCTCCGCACCACCCGGGTGGCCCAATGTCCTGTGGGGGTGGTAGAGTGATTCACGAAATCACCCTGCCCTCCACCCCACCACTGCGGCCCAATGCCTCGCGAGGGTGGCGGGCTGATTAGGGGAATCACCCAGCCCTCCGGCCCACAGGGGTGGCCGAGTGATTCCAAGAATCACCCCACCCCCCGCCCCATGCTAGTAGCCGAACAGCTCGCAGGGGTGGCTGGGTGATTATGGGAATCACCCCCCCTGCCCCACCCTAGCTACCCAATGCCCCATGGGGGTGGCATGGTGATTCCAGGAATCACTCCCTCCCTCCACCCCACCTGGGCAGCCCAACGGTCCGCGAGTGTGGCGGGGTGATTCCGAGAATCACGCCGCCCTCCGCCCCAGCCCTCATCCCAATGGCTTGCGGGGGTGGAGGGATGATTTTGGAAATCACCATGCCCTCTACCCCACCTAGTGGCCTGTGGATGTGGCAGGGTGATTCTAGGCATCACATTGCCCTCCGTCCCACCCTGACAGCCCAACTACCCGTGGATGTGGCTGGGTGATTCCAGAATTAACCCACCCTCCGCCCCACCCTGGTAGCCCAACGCCTCGTGGGGGTGGAGGGGAATTTCCGGGAATCGCCCTTCCCTCCGCCCCACCCCGGTGGCCCAACAGCTTGCGAGTGTGGTAGGGTGATTCCGTGAATCACCCCGCCCTCTGCCCCACTGTGGTAGCCCAATGGCCCGTGGGGGTGGCAAGGTGATTCACAGAATCACCCCGCCCTCCACCCCACCTCAGCAGCCCAACGGCCCGTGGGGGTGGTGGGGTGATTTCCGGAATCACCCCACCGTCCACCCGACCTCGGCGCCCAACATCTCACGGGGATGGCAGGATGATTCTGGGAATCACCCCGCCGTCCGCCCCACCCCATCAGCCCTGCAGCCTGCGGGGGTGGCCGGGTGATTCCAGGAATCACCCCACCCTCCACCCCACAACGACGGCCAAATGGCTTGCGGGGGTGGTGGGGTGATTCCTCTAGTCACCCCGCCCTCTGACCCACCCCGGCTATCATGCCCCTACACTAGCGGTACTATTTCAACTGCACTATAGTGAGGTGCGGCACCGCCGACCACTTTCCTTTCACCAATACTTATGACTGTGGACTGCGCCTAACTTTCGATACATAGTTTATTTCTTCTTTACCAAGTATTATGGTTTCCTTTATACATAGTGAAAACCATAAACATTCACCATAAACAGCATTAACATGTATAAGTGCACAAAAGTATAAAGGGAGCGACAACTCCCTGTAATAAGTCTGCCCATAATATCTATATATGTATAAGTTCAATCTTTGGAAACCCAAAATTTACACTTACCCAATTTTACAACATCGGCAAACTCGGTTTCCTAGCTTGTTAGCTTGCTCGAACTATTGTCGCGCGACTGTCCCAACTCTTCGTTCACCCCTGAACGCGTTCGTTCAGCCTCCATGTCATTTTCCCAACTCGGGCACCACTACTCGTGTTACCGTGCCAACTCAACACCTCTGCACGATGGCCACACCTTTGTTCTCAACTCAACACTTCGTTTCACCTTCGTGTCATTTGCCCAACTCGGGCGTCCACCCGTGTCATCGTGCACGCCTGCCCAGCCGCACCTCCACACATGTCGATCACACCTCACCATTTTGCAACCCAACACTTCCACTATTTGACACCTCAAACAACTTTCTAAACAGTCGTTCAACATCTTGAATGACTCACCCTGAACGATCGTTCAACCTTGAACGATCCCCCGGAATGACTCCTAAATGGCGCCCTAAACAGTCTACACGAACACCCTCACACTCACTTCGACGCCCTATTTGGTTCACCCAGCACACTGCACATGCACCCTGGCACGTCCTACGGCCTGCACAAGTAGGTGCTATGGCCTGCAATCGCCTGCACCATTCCTTCGACCAATCCACCAACTTTGCACTCTTCCACTTGGATGCTCGTTTGATGACTTTGCTTGATCAATTTTTGATGCTCCAACTCCATGGAACCTCCACTCATATATACGGTTACCTATGCCCTCCAAACACCTCGCCGACCTCAGGTTTCACCTTTCGAACGGTCGCTTCGCTCATTGCCCGACCTACTCATGCGTCCGTGTTTGGCTTCCCCTACCCATCAACTCGCTCACTCATCAGGTCTTCTGCCGGTTGGCTCGCTCACTCAATGGGTCACTCGGGACTGCCCTTGGTTATAAACTCCAAACACTCGCACTTCACTCATTTCTCACGCGTTTTCTCCTCCTCCACACTGCACCTGCTTGTCTCGCCCACACCTTTCCTCACCGCATGCCCTTGCCAGAGCCCTACAACTCGTGGTCCTCACATTCTCCCCCACTTGAAGTCATTGTCGTCCTCGACAATCTCTCATCCCAGCAACCATCTGCCACTAAGATATCCATACCAAGGCATATAATCCACCGGTATGTCATACATCGGAAAGTCTCCTCAATCCATGATCATCAACCACATCCGTCACAATCTCCACATGTTGCTTCCCCTGTGGAAGGCTGGTCCCTCCAACTCAAGCTACATGCCTACTGCAACATATCGCGTCGACCTCATCAGATACTGTCATCGTGTGAACTGCTACCAAGATACTTCAACACAATGCTAACAAATCTCTTCACACTTCAGGACCCCATGTTGTGAACTAGTTAGGTAGCTAATCCAACTGTCATGCCCAAACCATGAGAATGCACATCCTCATGCCATCATCAGTTGTTTCTTAGACTCTCGTCACAACATCAACTCGATCAAGAATCCATCTCCATCTAAGTAAGCATGCCCAGGTCCATGGAGTAGTCTGCATATTTTCTGCAACATGTTGCTTGTAACGCCCTATAGTTGTTGCGACGGACGAGCGGCACAGGCAACCCATCAGGTGAGCTGAATGACGGAGAAAAGAGAAAGTTGTTTTTGGCGAAGACATGGGCGAGGTGAGCTACGGTGAGAAACAGGCGAGCGGGTGAGCGTGGAGAAAATCCAAGGCCGTGGACTTATAGTGGGTGAGCGAGTAGCTCGAGTGAACAAGCCGACTTGACCCTAAGGCGAAGGGTCATGGTAGTTGGGCGATCTCCTGGGCAGGCTGACACGATGGAATGGCGATGGTCGCAGCCGAACGTTATAAACAGGTAGGCCGATGTATTAAACAATGGAAGAGCCAACGGATGAGTCATGGGAGCGATAGGCTGGCCGGACACCCAAATAGTGGAGCGGGCGGGCATATATATAAACCAAACAGTGAGTTGGTTGAGGATCATTCGGACAACAAAGATCATCCAACAAGAAGTGTAAGCAAGTACATAGTTCTGTGGTGGAGCAAAATGTATGAGCCCGAATGATGGGCGAGCTAGCTGAACTTAGTCGGTGTATCATGCAGACCAGGTAGGTAGGCAACTGGGTGAACGGTTCGTGCGGGGCAACATGAGGGCACACCCGTCGAATGGCGGTTAGGCTGAATGAAGGTGTGTGTGTCTGTGGTGACACGGAGGTGTGTCCACCCGGTGGACCGAACGAAGGATCGTGCAAGGTGACACGGAGGTGCGCCCGCTGAACGGTGAGTTGGTGACTTAGCTAGGGCAACCCGGGTTGGGTGCTCCGGGTGAAGAACTACGATGGGTTGTGAATGAGGGTGACCGACATGGGGACGTGTTGGGTAAGCATGTACGATAACACGAGGAGGGCACCCAAGTTGGGCAAATGGCATGATGAGCTAAATGAACGCATTCAGGGGTGAACGAAGAGTTGGGCAGAACGTGTGGCAACCATTCAGATGTGCCGACGAGCTGGGCAACACAGTTTGCTGAAGTTTGTAAAATTGGCTAAGTGTAAATTTGGGGTTTCCCAAGATTGAACTTATACATATATTGATATTTTGGGCAGACTTACTATAGGGAGTTTCCCTTCCCTTTATACTGTTGTGCATTTATACATGTTAATGCTGTTTATGGTGAATGTTTATGGTTTTCACTGTGTATAAAGGAAAACATAATACTTGGTAAAGAAGAAATAAACTAAGTACGAATGTTAGGTGTAGTCCACGGTCATAAGTATTGGTGAAAAGAAAGTGGTCGGTGGTGCCGCACCTCGCTATAGTGCAGTTGGAAGAGTACCGCCAGTGTAGGGGCGTGACAAGTGGTATTAGAGCTGATTCAGGTTTTGCAGGAGACCTGGTGAATGGTGAATGGTCTATACTAGATCACAAAGAAGGAAGCTGATGGCTGAGATGGAAGGTGAACCTCAGGTTGTGACGGGTGAGTCTAGCCACAACATGAGTGAAGCTTTCATGAACAGGGTATTGGAAAGACTTGAAGAATGGGATTCTGATTGGACTTCGAAATTGGCCAAGATCATGAAGGATCAAGAAGGCAATGCGAAGATGAAGGAAGAATTTGATGAACTCAAGGACTGATACGAGTATACAGAATGGAAGTATACACAACTAGAAGAGGAAGTCAAAGAGATTGGGAAGGCAAGAGACCAGGGTTTGGAAAAAATCTTGGAATTGCAACAATCTATTGACGAAGCAAAGGACGAGATCATGGTGTTGAAGAAGGCCGTGAGACATAACTCAGGTGGAGGAGTGTCTGATGTGAAAGTCAAGGAACCAAAATCTTATGATGGTACAAGGAATGCAAAGACTCTTGGTAACTTTCTATGGGACATGGAATAGTATTTGGAACGCTTGGGTTTACTTGATGAGGAGACTAAGGTGAAAGTAGCTACTCAGTTCTTGACGAAAGATGCTAAGATGTGGTGGTGAAGAAGGATGGATCAGATTGCCAATGGCAGTGCTGACGACATAACTTCGTGGGAAGACATGAAGAAGGCTTTGCAGACCCACTTCAGTCCACAGGATGAAACTTGGGAAGCAAGGATGAAGATAAAATATATGAAGCAAACAGGAAGTCTGCAGGCATATCAACGAGAGTTTGCAAGTGCGGTTCTGGGACTTCCAGACATGGCGGAGAGAGACAAGGTGTTCAACTTTGTTATAGGGCTGAAACCGTGGGCACGCAATGAAGTGAAGAGGTAGAAGATAAAGACACTTGAAGAAGCTTTTGTGGTTGTAGATCATTTGGTGGAGCATTATGATGAAGCTTCTGATGAGAAAAGGAAGAAGTTTGATAAGCTGAAGGAGTAAACTACAAAAGATGATGCTTCGAAATCGTATGATAAGAAAAAGACGAAGAAACCACTGAAGTGTTGGATATGTGTGGAACCACATACGGTGAAGAATTATTCTTCAAGACCGAAAGTGGCTGCGATAGCATAGTCTCATACGAAGAAAGAAGAGACTTTTGTGTGGGTGATGCAGATTCCTAGAGCTACAGCTGCTACAAAATTGGTCTCACGAAGAGATCTAGAAAGGAACAGTTTGGAATATGTTCTAATGAAGGTTTGGAGTGTGGTTGTACTCACTATGGTGGATAGTGGGGCTACTCACAACTTCATAAGTGAAGATGTTGCGAGAAGGATTGGGCTGAAATTTGTACCGGTGCAGGCACAGATTAAGACAGTGAATTCTCCTCTTAATTCCATGATTGGTGTGGCTGAAAAGGTGGACACAACACTTGGTGAGTGGACTAGGAAAGTCAACTTCACTATAGTGCAGATTGATGACTATAAAGCTGTGCTAAGAATGGAGTTTTTGAAACACTATGATGCGATGATAGTTCCACATTTGAAGAAGTTGTACATTTATGATGGAAGAGAAGATGTACCCATTGGTGTTCCAACCATTGGAGTGACGAGACTCGAGTGTAAGTTGGCAATGATGGAGATGGAGGAAAAGAAGTGTATGGCTGAGGTCTATAAGCAATTGTCTACTACTGAGACAAAGCTTGCGGAACAGTCGTAGGTTATCAACACATTGTCTGATAGTATCCTGGATTTGTCTAGGAGCCTGGAGGAAGTTGAGGATGATGATGACGATGATGAGGAATATATGAGGCCAAATATCCAGGTGGAGGATCGGGATGCATATCTTCAGAGGATGGAGGTGGAAGATCCAGACAGATGGATTGAGCTGATTTGTGAGGGAGAGCCTTCAGGCTCTGCTCCCTCCACATCTTCTTAGGTGACTTAGAAGATGGGGCTCATTGTTAGCTACTCATGGCAGTGAGTCCTTAAAACATTTGAGCAGGTATGACAGGTAGATGATGCAGGAATGGATTGGCATTAGCATCATGACATGTTGCAGATGGGATGGAGATTCCATGGACCTGAGCATGGGTTTGGAGCAGATTCTTGATGAGTTCGAGATTATGACAGGATGCTGAAGAAACAACCGATGGTGGCATGGAGAAGGTACATTCTCATGGGGTTGAGCATTACAGTTGGATTAGCTACCCAATCAGTTCGATGACATGAGGGCATGTAGTGCACTGGGTTTATGTCAGATAGATGTCTTGGTTTCGACTGGGATGTTGTGTTGGCTGGAGTATTATGCAGAGGAGTTCACATGATGGAACGACACATGATGGAGATTGTCGTATTATATATGTTGCAGGGATGTTTGCGATGTATAGATGGATTGAAGTCATGGATCAAGAAGATGACTGTTCTGATGGATTATGAGGCATTGGATGGCAGCTACGGTGGATGGCCAGATTGTTGAGGATGGCAATGACTTTAGGTGGGGGAGGATGTAATGCCCTGCGGTTGTTGCGACAGACGAGCGGCACAGGCAACCCACCGAGCGAGCTAAACGATGGAGAAATGAGCAAGATGGAGTTGGTGAAGACACGGGCGAGGCGAGTTGTGGTGAGAAATGAGCAAGTGGGCGAGCGTGGAGAAAAGCCAAGGCCGCGGACTTATAGTGGGTGAGCGGGTAGCTCGAGCCCACGAGCCGACTTGAGCCTAAGGTGAAGAGTCATGGCGGTTGGGTGGCCTCATAGGTAGGCTGACACAATGGAATGGCGATGGGGGTAGCTGAATGTTATAAACGGGCAGGCCGACGTATGAAACAATGGAAGAGCCAACGGATGAGTCGTGGGAGTGATAGGTCAGCCGAATGCCCAAATAGTGGAGCGGGCTGGCGTATATATGGGCCAAACAACAAGTTGGTTGAGGATCATTCGGACAGCGAAGATCATCCAACAAGAAGTGCGAGCGAGTACATAGTTCTGCGGTGGAGTAGAATGTATGACCCCGAACGATGGGCGAGCTAGCCAAACTTGGTTACTGTATCGTGCAGACCGAGTAGGCAAGCAACCGGGTGAATGGTTTGTGCAGGACAACACGAGTGCGCACCCATCAAATGGCAGTTAGGCTAAACGAAGGTGTGTGCGTGTGTGGCGACATAGAGGTGTGTTCGCTAGGTGGACTGGACGAAGGATCGTGCGGGGTGACACGGAGGTGTGCCCGCCGAATGGCGAGTCGGTGACTCGGGTAGTGCGACCTGCGGTTGGGTGTGCCAAGTGAAGAAGTGCGATGGGTTGTGAATGAAGGCGACCGACGTGTGGACGCGCCGGTTAGGCGTGCATGGTGACATGAGGAGGGTGCCCAAGTTGGGAAAATGGCACGACGAGCTGAGCAAACGTGTTCAGTGGTGAACAAAGAGTTGGCCAGAACATGTGACGACTGTTCAGATGTGCTGACGAGCTGGGCAACCGAGTTTGTCGAAGTTTGTAAAATTGGCTAAGTGTAAATTTGGGGTTTCTCAAGATTGAACTTATACATATATTGATATTGTGGGCAGACTTACTACAGGGAGTTGCCCCTCCCTTTATACTATTGTGCATTTATACATGTTAATGCTGTTTATGGTGAATGTTTATGGTTTTCACTATGTATAAAGGAAAACATAATACTTGGTAAAGAAGAAATAAACTAAGTAAAAATGTTAGGAATAGTCCACGGTCATAAGTATTGGTGAAAAGAAACTGGTCGGTGGTGCCGCACCTCGCTATAGTGTGGTTGGAAGAGTATCGCCAGTGTAGGGGTGTGACACTGCCCATGACTCTCGCCTGACTCTCGATGTGCCACATCCAGGTCCATGAAGCAACCTTCATCATATCTATAATGTGCCATCCCTCAAGTCTGCCATAGAAACAAGTATACACCTATCTCATCTCCCATGTACTGCCCATGATCGTAGATCAATCAGCTCCCATGTGTCAAAAGTGGTTAATTCTTGGCTCAACCCATGCCCAAGTGTTGCCACCAAGGCATCATCATCACTGCAACTCCATCACTCCAAAGTGTCTCATATCGATCCTACACATCAAGTGACTCTTTCAAGCACACCCATACATGTACTCAAAAGTATGCACCCCTTCCTGCATCAAAGTCCCTGACCTCAGTGGTGGGCTCCAGTATTGTAGCAATAATGCTACAACTCCTGGAGCTTCCTTCTTTAATTTTATCAACCCGGTAGTTCGTAACAAACTTGGAAGCGACGGTGCTGTATGCACAAGTACTAGCTCTTATCGCAGCTGTCACTTGGTCAGCTGGCACAAGTCTGCTAGGGGCTCAAGCCAACTTCTATGAGCTCTTAGAAGAAGCTTTTGAACTGATGGGTGAAAGCTAATATCAAAAGAAGCTAATCTATTTGCAAAAAGGAACTGAAAGCCAACAAGAAATGCAAACCCTAGCAAACCCTAATTCTACCAGCTAGTCTTACTGATGCAGAGATGGGGATGCAAACTACTGAAAGCGATGCCATTACTTCTATGAAGGTGAAATGTAGGTGTTTAGACTACCTCTATCTGAAGAAAACACTTTTTGTATTTTTGTTCCACTTATTAGAATTATCATGCATGTGCTTTTAACTAGCTTTTTACTGTGCAGAGGTGGATCAAGGAGGCGGAAGGTTTGAAAAAGGTTGGGAGAGTTCAGAGAGGGTCTAAGGGGTCCCTAACACCCTTCCAGAGAGTCTCACAAAGTTTGGCTCCAAGAAACCGTGCTTATGAGCTTCTACAGGAAGTCTGCAGGGGTTCTACAGGATGTTTCAGAACTTCTACAAGATGTTCAGTAATTTCTACAGGATGTTCTACAATCGGATTTTTGGGTGATGGGTGAGTGGAGGAGGCTGCATGGGTGGATAGGGAGGTAGGAGAGGGGTTTGTAATGACTTAGGGACAGAGAGATGAGATGAAGAGGGGGTGTGCAAAGCTAGGATGCCTTGAAGAGGGCAGAGGGAATAGAAGGCAGAAGAAGGTAGAATAACGAGGGTAATAGAATAGTTGAGAGACAAGGGGTCTAATTGGGAGATGAGTAGTTGGCCTGGGCATGACTTAGAAGGACAAGAGAGTGAGGGAGTAGCGGTGCACAGTGTAAACGAAACAAATCATCCACGTCCTGAACATAACCGAAATATTATTAACCTATTCTAACTGTTTAATCAAACCAATGAACAAGAACGTTATTTCTAAGGAGAATCATGCATGGTACTGAAACAAAGAAACATTCCAAGAGATCTGAATGCATGGACACTTCTACAAACAAAAATATTGCATCAAAGATTGCATGGACACGTAAACCAATGTTTTTGGGTGGGCAGCACTGTCTGCAATTCCAGCCCCTAGAAAGAGGTGAAAATGAGTGTGCAGGCAACCCCTTTTTTAGAACTTTTATCAACTCCAATCTCTTCACTCTACTCTAAACAGCTGAAGAAATTTTGTCTTATGAAAATGACCTACTTAACCATACCAAGAAATCTAACTCAGCAAACTGCGTTTCAATTGCATGTAAAGGGAAAAAAACATAATGCTGAAAGAAAAATAACAATACAAAGGAAGGAGGCCTTAGGCTCTTAGGTTGGGCCCAACCCCGAGAGCTATGGCTCCTTTAAGAACTCAGAACTGAACTCAAATCTGCCTGCTTTCCATTAAAAGATAATAATCATAAGTCAAATAACATGCCAATAATGGCTACAAAAGAGCAAAACAGAGCTAGCAGCTCGTAGTCTAGAGTGTGCAACAAGATTTCAAAAAGTCCCTTTCGAAGGCTAAAGCCCTATCATTTATACATCTCGAGGCCCCAAGCTGGCCTCCTAAATCAGTGGGACTTGGCTGACCAAACTAGGAGTGAACTGCTGCTTCCTCAAAATCCGTTTGGCTGCCTTCTACATCCGGTTGTGGTGGCTGTCAAAGCTCGGAGTTGGGGGTGAAAATCCTGAGGAAGGCCATTTAATGTTGTGGACAACCCTCCTATGAATCCTCAACCCCATCTTGGCTGTCTCCTAGCCCTCATCTGCGTGGTTTTGCTCCATTAAATGTCAAAAAACCTGAAATAAGCACGTGTTAGCCACCTAGGAATAGTGACTGCCCTTATTCGTACAAATGACATAAATATACTAAAAAATGATGCATAAGTTATGAAAAATGAAGGGTTGAGCAAGGGTAGTTAGGCCAAATGAGCCCAAAATGTTACCAAATTTGGGGCTCATCATCACCCCCCAGCTAAAATGATTGCTCATCCTTGAGCAACTAATCCAGCTCCTCGTCCTTCATTGCTTTCACTGCCACCCTCACATCCCAGGCCTCTGAAGTGGTCTCCTCCTCACTGGCATGGAACCCAGCCTTCCTTTCCACCTCTTCCCACTGCTTTTTCTCTTCTTTTTCTGTGCTGCCTTCCATCAATCCTAACAGCAGAGGTGGGCTTAGCTTGAGGCCAATCCAGCTGGCTTGAAGGTTCTGTATGGACTTTTTGTAGAGGGGCACCCGTGCTAGAGCTTCTCTCATTCGAGTTGGAGTATGATATTCTCTGATTTTAAGGCTGTGGGACAATGTGTTCCATCGGCGGGTGCAAGCATGAACACAGTTGTCCCCTAACAGTTGCTCCATATCCTCGAAATGTGTTATGGCCTGTGCCTGCTAATCCATCTATTTCAATAAAGTTTGAGGGTTGGTGGCTAAGTGTTGGTGGACCGATATCAACGCAGTGGGATCCCCTGGCTCTGCTCTGATCAACAGTGGCTCATGTAATTCTCGGTCCATGACCTCCTTGACTTCTGCTGCCCTCTTTTCTTCATGGTTCAACCATGAGGCAAATGCCATCAATTGCATATCCCCTACAACTGTGTTGGGATCCCATGTAGTCACGTTAGGAAGGGCCAAATTATGGAGATAGAACTCCGAGAGTTTGGCCTTATCCTCTGATGAACTGCTATTACATAATGCTGTGAACTGCTGGGGGTCTTGGAGCTGGGAGATACCCCTCTGTGCCAATGCATTTATCTGAAATTGCAGCCACTGGTCTCGTAGGTACAGGCCATAGGATTTGGGCGGCTGTCTACATTGGAGAGCATCCATGGCCCAACTGGCCATGCAAGCCAGTTGTGCCTCTTTTTGCTGCAACTGCTGTTTGAGAGCTTGTATCTCGATTTGTGCTTGCAGTTCCCCTTCCTGTAGATGCGAGGTTGGCTCCCCAAGACCAACTTGTAGTCCTTCTCTGCCTTGATGTTCTGCTGTAGTATCCCCTGAGGATGTGCCCTTTTCCTTCTTCAGCTCTTGTAGCTGCAGTCTAAGTTTCTCGTTCTCTTCCTGTAGGAACAGCCGCTGGCAGTTTGCCATGTGTTTGGCCATAGCTAATTCTTTTCATGCCTCCTTGAGTTGTTCCTCCAAGGGGCCTATATCAGCCACTCCTTTTGATTTAGCTATTTTCATCCACGTGTGAGTTCTCACTCTTTTTTCCTCCAACGTGAAGAAAAGTGGCACAGTGAATTTCTGTGGTATAATTTTTCCAGCTTCTAAGAAGTTATAATATGAGCTCAAACTTGGCTGCGAACTAGGCTCCGAAATATGCTCTTTTTCTTCTTCCCTTGGTGGCTCTATTTCATCTTCCCTAAGTGGTGATGAGGGTGCCTCTCCCTCCATCCTCTCTGTCTCCTTAAGTCGGGCCAAGGTTTCCTGTAGAGCGGCCTCAGCATTCTGTAGCCGGGCTTTTGAAGCCAACCGGTCCATCCTCTCCTTCCAAGTAGTCGTCTTTGGGCTCCCCCTCTCATAAGTGACTGATATCTTTGAGGGGGACCTCTCCCTTGGCGAGGTAGGAGTATCTTCTATAGTAATTGGGCTGCTGGATGGAGGTTAAGGCTTGCCCATTTTGATTCTCACACTTTTCCTAGCTTTGAAATATAGAGGGGCCTCCCTCTTTCTCTTTTCCTTTGGCTTAGGAGGTGTACTGAGGGTGGTCAGCACGGCTGCTGCCTCCCTTGCAAGAATTTCCGCTATCTTCTCTTTTGGTTTTCCTTTCTCAGGGCTTCCCGTAGAAGGCCCTTTATCCGCTGATTTCTGGCTTCCTGTAGAAGCCATTTTTTGTTTTCCTGTAGAAACAGGTGGCACCGTTTTAGCTTGTTTGACTGAGGGTGCTTTGCCTTTTGACTTGATTGAGGCTGATTTCGAGGTGCCTTTACTGATGTGGACGGGTTCAGCCCTTTCCATCCTACTCTGTAGCCTTTTCTCTCTGGGTGTCAATGTGGATTCGTCACCCTCCTTTTCGGCAACCTGGGGTTTCTCTTTCCTTGCCTTTTTTTCTTTCTTTGGTGCTTTGGCCGTGGGTTCTTGGCCTTTCCCTTTCTTCTCTGTGTGTACTGGCTCCTTCTCCTCGCTGCTGGAAGTGGTGAGCTCCTTGGTAAACATCTTGATATCGCCATCCTTAGTCAGATTTCGGAAGGCTTCCCACGAGAGCAGGACTGTGTAGGTGTGGAGTGCATCCCCCACGAGGAGCTTAATGAACCCATGATGGGCTACCTGGTCTGGCGTGCCTTCTTTTAACTTGGTGGCACATTCAGTCATTGACTGCAGGAGGAAATAAGGAATACTTAGCTTGTTTTCTGAAGGCAGGTCCATTTGGTGTCTCAATTCAGTGAGTAGCCGGAAATGGTACCCATACACAATGCTGAACCGTCCTTTGCATGTGATGTATTTCATAATTTGGAGGTTGACCTCACTCCAAAGTGGCTGTAAGCTAGCTATGTGAACCCCGTTCTTATCCTCTAAGAATTGCTCCTCCGGAGGGAAGAACTCCTTTTTAGCCTTCTGGCCTAATTTCCTCTCCTTTTTGTCCCATGGTACCCCCATTGGGAGGTCAGTGACTCTGCTGATGAACTGTGGGGTGAGTCTGAGATTCAAACCCCTGAAATTAACAATGGCCAGTGTTTTTGATTTTGGTTTCAGCGCGCGCAGGAAGTCCTCTACCACCTCATCATCATAGCCTTGAAGTTTGTCGCAGAACGACATCCATCGCGCCCGAGTGAACAATTCTACCACCTCCGGGTTCTCCCGTAGTTTCTTGGAGTCTGTCGGTTCCTTTCTGATGAATCCACCCGGCATGGTGAAAGCCTGCTATGTTAACCGGAGGTGGCGGGTGCGTATCAAAAGATGGCCTTTCAGATTTCTTTAGGAAAGAGCGTAGAACTACGCCTCTGTCACGCACACAATTCGTGAAGATTATCTACAGATGAGCCTTGACAGGGGCTCAATTATAAATCACATCCTGTAGAAAACCCCACATATACTTCAACGACAATTCATGCAAAAGGAAGACGACACTTGCAATTTTACGTTCAGACTGTAGTTTTACATTTTTGAAGACGTCGACTTCGCCACCCTTTAGACCAATTGCATGGGAGGAACAGGTTCAGGCTTACCTTTTCCAATTCGCCACCTTTGACGTGAAGGGACCAATTTTCCTCGTGGCAGTAAGCTTCCTGTAGTGTAGCTTTCTTGTAGAAGTAGCGCACGGGTTCTGGAGAGCACGGCAGTGGTTCTGCGCCTTCTGTGCCGCTACCAGACGTTCGAACAAGCCGAAGACTTGGAGTAACGAGCTTCAGAGAAATTCGGACGCTCACTCGACTTCAAAACGGCTGATGATAAATGAGTGGAGTGGCGATCCAGCCGGTGGATTTGAATCCCGACCAAACTCGTGGTGCGGGGGTGAGCTGTCCCTGCCGGACCGTTGGACGACGTCACCTACTCATTTCACTGCAAATCTCCCCGACTGCCGTATCATTCCCCTCAGATCTGCCTTCGCCATTTCCATTAAATCGCGCTTCTCCCCGACTGGACGCTTCTCACGTGTCCACTACCCGTTTTGCTTGCCACGACCACCACTTTCCAAATCTGACTAGACCATCTGACTGGTCGTCATGGCCAATTGAATGGCCATTCGACTGCTCAACCCATTCATTTCCACACTTGCAAACATTTCAGAGTATTATTCATGTAATTTGACGAAAAAAGGGTGAGGCACTTACCTGTGTGGCCGCGACATGATTTTCAGGTTTCAGGACGATGGTGATTAGATTTGCTCGCTGCTGCTATTTGCACAGGCCCGGGGGTCCTTCCTTTTCGCAGACTGCTGATAGTTACGACGCTTATTACCTGGCTGCGGGTGGTGCATGTGCCCGCTCTATGTGTTGCAGGCGTCTTGATGGTGTACACTCTAGCTGGCTGAACTGCTACGGGATTCCTGTAGGATGTCCTGTAGCAGTTTTTCCTCCTCGGGTGCATGCTGAGACAGTGGAGACAGTGGCATCACAGTCGCGATCGCAGGACCCTCGGATGGCTTTGATAAGTATTGCATGGTATCTCTGCATCTTTTTTCCCATTTGAGAATCGCTTCCTCTGATAATTTAGTGTTCTGATTTGACTGTACAGGTATTTCCATTGCATGGCAACTGGGGTGGTAGAAGGAGGTGACAGCAGTGCGTGATGGAGAAAATATTAGCTTGCATGCCTTCATGCCAGACCTCGGGCATTAGATCTCCCCACACAATTATTTCTGTGCCGTCCAAAACTTCTACAGGAAGTTTCCTGTAGAAATACAGAACTTCCTGTAGAAAGTCCTGTAGCTTCCTGTAGAAGACTAAACTATGATCAAATCGTGCCCAGACCTTGGAGAAGATGAGTGTTTCCGGAGGGGGTGCTAGTGAGGTCACCTGGTAGCATATTAAGGACCCTTGTCTTTGAGTTGAGGGACCTCTTTTCCTTCATATAATACCTGCAACCTGCATGCATTGCCACATTGTGAACTTGCTGTCCCTGTTTTTTTGTTTTTCTTTTTTGTTTTTTTTTTTTTTTGAAAGACAGCAGGGGCGCCTCCATGAGGTTTTCACCCTTACCATCTGCCTTGAGCGCCTCAAAGAGGTTTTCACTCAAGGGTCTTTTTTCAACCATTTTCAGAAAGATAGTAGGGACGCCTCAATGAGGTTTTCACCCCTACCATCTGCCTTGGGAGCCTCAGAAAGGTTTTCACCCAAGGATCTTTATTTTTTATTTTTTATTTTTTTATTTTTTTTAATTTTTTTTAATTTTTTATTTTTTTAAGATCTTCAAGGTATGCCCAAAACATAGGCAGAACCCTTCTCGATGACCAGCACTGATTTTTCCACAGTTTTGATGAATTCTTGCCTTGACAGAGGCTTTCTGTAGATCTTCAACCGATGCCCATTGACAAGCATCGGGATGGCCTCCTCATCAATGGTCCGAATAAGAACAGATCCATTGTCATTACATTTTTCCACTGCATATGGTCCCAGCCGTCTGGTTCTCAGCTTCCCCTTGAAATATTTATGCTTGGAATCATACAACAGTGCCCAATCTCCCGGCTGAAATTGCTTGTCATTGAGGTGTTGGTCATGCCACACCTTCCTCTGAAGTTGAACCACTTCTGAGTGAAGAAGGGCCTGCATTCGGTGCTCGTCCAATCCATTCAGCTACAATAACCTTTCTTGTTGGGCATGGCTGAGATCTAGGTCTAGCTGAGCTGCCATCCTCAAAGTGTTGTACTCGAATTCAATTGACAGCAGAGCTCTCTTCCCATATACCAGCTCATAAGGTGTGAAGTCGGTTGTGGTCTTCCAAGTGGTGTTGTAAGCCCACGTGGCCTCAACCAGGCGATCTGCCCAATCTTTTCTACTGCTGCTCACCACCTTAGTCAAGATCCCTTCCAATGCTCTATTGGTGACTTCCACCTGCCCATTTGCCTGAGGATGATAGGGGGTGGAAGTCCTATGCTTGATTTTGTGATGAGCTAGTAGGTCTTCAATTAAGTTAGAGGTAAACTGGCTTCCTTGATCGGTGACTAGCTCTCTTGGGTAGCGAAATTTGTAGAAGATGTTTTCTCTTAAGAACTCGACCACCTTTTCTTCTGTCGCTGCTTTGATTACCTTGGTTTCTGCCCACTTTGTCAGGTAGTCTATGCACACAATGATGTAAGACCTCTACCTCGAAGGAGGATTGATTGGACCCACAAAATCCATACTCCAATTCTCAAATGGCTCAAGAGTCACTTGAGGTTGGAGAGGCATTTCATCCCTTGGAGTCAGTTTCCCCATCCTTTGGCATCGGTCACACTGGCTGATATACCTTCTGACATCTTGATGAAGCGTGGGCCAATAGTAGCCTGCCTGGAGGATTTTGAAGGCAGTCCTCTTTGCTGCAAAATGTCCTCCACAAGGCCCGTCATGACAGGTGAGGAGGAGATCAAAGACTTCCTCCTCCCTTACACAATGCCTTAAGATCTGATCAGGGCCAAGCTTGAATAGGTTGCCCCCGATCCAAGTGAATGAGGCACTCTTTATGACGATTGAGCTCTTTTCTCTTGAGGATAAGTGCGGAGGGAACTGTGCTGAAACAAGGTAGTTTGTTATATCAGCAAACCATGGAGAGAGTACTGAAATAGAAAATAGATGTTCATCGGGCATCTGGTCATCCACTGTTCCGTCCTCATCTGCAGGTAAATCCAATCTAGACAAAAAGTCAGCAACAACATTTTCTTTACTTGGTTTGTCAACGATAGTCAAATCAAACTGCTGCAACAAAAGTAACCATCTAATAATACGGGCATTCACATCTGGTTTATTCATTAAATATCTAATTGCAGCATGATCAGTATGTACAAATGTTTGATAGCCAGTGATATAATGTCGGAACTTGTTCAGTGCATGGACCACGGCCAAGAATTCTTTCTCAGTTATAGTGTAATTCAGTTCCGCCTTGGATAAGTTTTTGCTGACAAAGTAAATGGCATATGGAAGTTTTTCTTCAACTTGTCCCAAGGCTGACCCTATGGCTTTGTTCGAGGCATCAGTGTGGATGCGGAAAGGTAGGGCCCAGTTTGGACCTCTCAAGATTGGGGCAGACACCAACTTGTCCTTTAATTCATTTAGAGCCTTCTCACAATCGTCAGTCCATTTAAACTTAACATCTTTTGCCAAGAGGCTAAACAATGGCGAGGCTAGCTTGCTGAAGTCTTTAATGAATCTCCTATAATATCCCACTAATCCTAAGAAACTTCGAACATCTCTTACCTTCTGAGGAGGTGGAACCTTCTTGATGAGAGCAATTTTGTTAGGATCCACCTGTAATCCTTGACAAGAAATGGTATCGCCTAGCACGGTCCCTTCAGTCATCAAGAATTCACACTTTTCAGGACTATGGGACAGGTTCATCTCAATGCACTTGGTTAGGACTTTTCCTAGATTGGACAATGCTTCCTAGAAGTTGGACCCATAAGAAGTGAAGTCATCCATATAGATTTCCACCGAATCATGGACCAGCTCAGAAAAGATGCTCAAGACGGCTCTCTGGAAGGTGGCAGGAGCATTGCATAGTCCAAAGGGAAGAACTCGGTAAGCAAAGGTACCCCAAGGACAAGTGAAGGTGGTCTTATCTTGGTCTTCTGGGCTGATTTGGATCTGGTTGTACCCGCTAAACCCATCTAGGAAAGAGAAAAACTTCTTTCCTGCCAGTCCATCCAACACTTGATCTATGAAAGGTAGAGGAAAATGGTCTTTCTTGGTAGCTTTGTTCAGTTCTCAGTAGTCCACACAGATTCTCCACTTCCCATTTTTCTTGGGAACCAACACCAAAGGGGACACCCATTCGCTATCCGAGATGGGGTAAATGAATCCGGCATCCAACAGTTTTTGTAATTCCTCCTTGACAATGTCCTTAAGGGCTGGATTCATTCTCCTTTGGGGTTGCCTAACCGGTTTAAAGTCTTCTTTGATGTAGATGTGATGGGTACAGACCGAAGGATGGACTCCTTTCATCTCCTTATAGCTCCAAGAAAAAGCATCTAGATGACTGGCCAATAGACTACACAGCTCCTTTTCCTGGGAAGGAGATAGGGAGGAGCTGATCTTTAACGTTCTCTCAGGACCGAAATCCACATTTTTGACAATGGGAGTGACAGGGTCGGTCACACAAAGGTCCACTAAGGTGCTGGCTTGGGCATCCTCCACCAATTCCTCTAAGGACAATGCACTGGGAGGTGGAGTCTGGATCAAGGTCTCAATCAAATCATCCTCTGTTGGGAGGCCTCCCCTAGTGGTGTCTAGGGTGCACAAAGGTGCTGGGTACACCTCATCCTCTTCTCCTTCCTCCAACCAAAGTGGTAAGTCATGCTCTAATAAGGATTGGGCAGGAGGGTACAGGACTAACTGCTTGGACATAGGACCATTTTTGATGGTCATGTTTCCTGCACGGCAGCTTATGTAAGCATCTGCAGTGGCTAACCAAGGCCTTCCCAAAATGAGAGGGTATCCAGTAAGCTTTGCCTTTGGTTGCAGAACCAAGAAGTCTGCAGGGTACTCCCAAGAGTCAACAGCGACCAAGACATCCTCTACAATCCCTTCGGGAGTCACAGTGGAGCGATCTGCTAGTTGTAGGACTGTCGAGGTCTTTCTCAGGGAACCCTGAAGGTTGAGTTTGAGCATGGTATCTCTGGTCATCACATTAATGGAAGCCCCTAGATCAATCAATGTGTGAGGTATGATGGTGCCATTGATGTGGACATCCACTACAGGACTCCCAGGATCCAGATACTTTGGGCAGATGGCCTACCCCAACATAAGATCAGACAGTTGTCCCATGACATTGATGGTTGAAGCATCTCTTTTTCACCTGCCTGGGTGTCTTAAACACTTTTCCTTAACCAGTTTGTTGTATATCGGTACATCTTTGATGGCTTGGAGAAGTGGTATCCTCACACACAACTATTTGAGTTCTCCCAGAAGCTCATCCTCCTCTGGGTTTGGTTGCGTGGTGGCCGTTAGTCTCTCAGGAAAGGGTGGAATGGCCTTTGGTTCACTCTCCTGTTTATCTTCCTCGTCCTCTGGGGGAGGAGGTTGGCGATCCAGAAGAGTCTTTCTAGATCGCAGATTGATCTCCTGGATCTCCACAGCATAAGTAGGGCATGATGTTTCCCCAGTATATACCTGCTGGGCCTGTCTGTTGTTGGGATTTGGGTTTGGTTGAGCAGGCATTTGGGGTTTCCTTGGAGGAGCAGGAGGTAATGGTTGCGGTTGAGCCGGTGGTGGAGGAAAAATGGCAGGAGGAGTATTGTACTGGGGCCTCCACCCCGGTTGAGGTGCATTCCACTGAGGCTGTGGCTAGGCATGTGAGTGAAACGAAGGAGTAGTGGGCTGAGTATGGTACTGAGGTGGGTAAGACCATGGAGGAGGTATAGACCAGGAAGGATGAACAGGGGGTCCCCAGGAAGGCATAGGAGCAGATTGGTTGGAGATGTAATAGGTTTGGGGTGTCCCTTGCATCCCCTGTTGGTAAGGTCTGGGTCCATGTGGCCTCCTTTGGTTGAGGAAATAGAGAGGTTCAGTGGGGGCTTCTGTCCCTTGATACATGGCTTTAAGCCCAGGTAAGGTTGGACATTGGTTTGTGGGGTGGTCCTCCTCACAGACAAAACATACCTCCACTGAATGTAATGGGCACTCGTTCTTAGGGTGTTTCCTTGTACACCTAGGGCAGAAGATAGCCAAAGCCCTCTCAACTTCCTCCTTCTTCTGCTGGATTCGGAATGTATCAAGTTGCATGGCGATGGTCTGTCTCACCTCACTCTTGAGGTCCTCTAATTGATTTGCAAACTCATGTTTGGAGAAAGGAATACCAGCTGAGAGGAGGTTTCCTCTACCTCTTTTCCGGGCTGCCCTAGAGTGGTTTCTAAACACAGTCTTTATGTCCTCATAAGGTAGTTGGTAAATATCCCCTCCAGCTAGCATGTGAATGGTATCTAATAGGTCTTCAGGGACTCCTCGGAGCAGGACCAACTTGAGGGATTCAGGGTCAAGTGTGCACCTGGCCCGTTTATAGCTGAGTTGGAACCTTTTCTCGTAATCTTCTAAAGACTCATCATTCCCCATGGTCATCCGAAAGATTTCTCCCTTGATTTCCTTAGACCTACAGTAGTCCCGGTATTTCGTATTGAAAGCTTGCTGCATCTGGGCCCAAGTGGTGATACTGTTCCCAGGTAAGCCCATGAACCAGCATAGTGCTGCATCCTTAAGGGTAGAGGGAAAGAGTTTCAGTTTTTGCTCATCCTCGGTATAGTCATAGGTTCGACAAAGGATGGCAAACTCAAACAGGAAGGTATCAGGATCTTCAGTAGTCAGTCCATGGAAGTGAGGTAAAGCGGAGGGGCTGATGTTCTTCATTTTCATGTCCCCATTGGTCTCTCGGATGGGGAAGGCACCCTCAATTCTCTCATCTTCTCCCCTATTGTCAGCCATAGCTTCAGATGGAGTGGTTTCTAACTCTTCTTCTGCTATAGGATCTTCGTATATCTCAGGAGGTTCACCTATAGGTTCTTCTGGATCACTGTCACCAAAGAAGAGAGAAGGGTGACTTAGTGATGTGGTGGCGATGTTGGGTAAGAATTTGCCTGTTTTATCTTGATTTCTACGAGGCATGAAATGAAAAGACTTCTGATTGCTTTTGTTTTTTCTGGTACCTGCAAAACTAAAACAGATTGAACTGCAACTAACTATCTTGCTGAAATGGAAATGCGGAATTGAAATGAAAGTAGGAAATGACTAATCTATTTTGCTCAAATGAAATTGCAGGAATGAAATGCTAGTCTACACTTGCGGAATTGAAATGCTAATCTACGCTTGCATAAATGAAATTGCGGAATCGAAATGCTAATCTATGAAAGCGGGAAATGCTAATCTACTTTTGTATAAACGAAATTGCATAATGGAAATGAAATAAACTACTCAACAGAAGGTTGTAGTGGAAAATAGAAGAAAAGCAACAATCACCAATACTCTGACGCTTCTCCGGCAACAGCGCCAAAAAGATGGTGGGATCCAGTATTGTAGCAATAATGCTACAACTCCTGGAGCTTCCTTCTTTAATTTTATCAACCCGGTAGTTCATAACAAACTTGGAAGCGATGGTGCTGTATGCACAAGTACTAGCTCTTGTCGCAGCTGTCACTTGGTCAGCTCGCACAAGTTTGCTAGGGGCTCAAGCCTACTTCTATGAGCTCTTAGAAGAAGCTTTTGAACTGATGGGCGAAAGCTAATATCAAAAGAAGCTAATCTATTTGCAAAAAGGAACTGAAAGCCAACAAGAAACGCAAACCCTAGCAAACCCTAATTCTACCAGCTAGTCTTACTGATGCAGAGATGGGGATGCAAACTACTGAAAGTGATGCCATTACTTCTATGAAGGTGAAATGCAGGTTTTTAGACTACCTCTATCTGAAGAAAACACTTTTTGTATTTTTGTTCCACTTATTAGAATTATCATGCATGTGCTTTTAACTAGATTTTTACTGTGCAGAGGTGGATCAAGGAGGCGGAAGGTTTGAAAAAGGTTGGGAGAGTTCAAAGAGGGTCTAAGGGGTCCCTAACACCCTTCCAGAGAGTCTCACAAAGTTTGGCTCCAAGAAACCGTGCTTATGAGCTTCTATAGGAAGTCTGCAGGGGTTCTACAGGATGTTTCAGAACTTCTACAGGATGTTCAGTAATTCCTACATGATGTTCTACAATCGGATTTTTGGGTGATGGGTGAGTGGAGGAGGCTGCATGGGTGGATAGGGAGGTAGGAGAGGGGTTTGTAATGACTTAGGGACAGAGAGATGAGATGAAGAGGGGGTGTGCAAAGCTAGGTTTCCTTGAAGAGGGCAGAGGGAATGGAAGGCAGAAGAAGGTAGAATAACGAGGGTAATAGAATAGTTGAGAGACAAGGGGTCTAATTGGGAGATGAGTAGTTGGCCTGGGCATGACTTAGAAGGACAAGAGAGTGAGGGAGTAGTGCTGCACAGTGTAAACGAAACAAATCATCCACGTCCTGCACATAATCGAAATATTATTAACCTATTCTAACTATTTAATAAAACCAATGAACAAGAACGTTATTTCTAAGGAGAATCATGCATGGTACTGAAACAAAGAAACATTCCAAGAGATCTGAACGCATGGACACCTCTACAAACAAAAATATTGCATCAAAGATTGCATGGACACATAAACCAATGTTTTTGGGTGGGCAGCACTATCTGCAATTCCAGCCCCTAGAAAGAGGTGAAAATGAGTGTGCAGGCAACCCCTTTTTTAGAACTTTTATCAACTCCAATCTCTTCACTCTACTCTAAAGAGCTGAAACAATTTTGTCTTATGAAAATGACCTACTTAACCATACCAAGAAATCTAACTCAGCAAACTGCGTTTCAATTGCATGTAAAGGGAAACAAACATAATGCTGAAAGAAAAATAACAATACAAAGGAAGGAGGCCTTAGGCTCTCAGGTTGGGCCCAACCCCGAGAGCTATGGCTCCTTTAAGAACTCAGAACTGAACTCAAATCTGCCTGCTTTCCATTAAAAGATAATAATCATAAGTCAAATAACATGCCAATAGTGGCTACAAAAGAGCAAAACAGAGCTAGCAGCTCGTAGTCTAGAGTGTGCAACAAGGTTTCAAAAAGTCCCTTTCGAAGGCTAAAGCCCTATCATTTATACATCTCGAGGCCCCAAGCTGGCCTCCTAAATCAGTGGGACTTGGCTGACCAAACTAGGAGTGAACTGCTGCTTCCTTAAAATCCGTTTGGCTGCCTTCTAGATCCGGTTGTGGTGGCTGTCAGAGCTCGGAGTTGGGGGTGAAAATCCCGAGGAAGGCCATTTAATGTTGTGGACAACCCTCCTACGAATCCTCAACCCCATGTTGGCTGTCTCCTAGCCCTCATCTGCATGGTTTTGCTCCATTAAATGTCAAAAAACCTGAGATAAGCACGTGTTAGCCACCTAGGAATAGTGACTACCCTTATTCGTACAAATGACATAAATATACTAAAAAATGATGCATAAGTTATGAAAAACGAAGGGTTGAGCAAGGGTAGTTAGGCCAAATGAGCCCAAAATGTTACCAAATTTGGGGCTCATCACTCAGCTTCTCAATGCATAGGATCCTCTAAGTCCACCATATATGAAGTCCCCAAAAGTCACAACCTCATGTCATCATGAGCTCCATGAGTCATCCCCAACCAGAACTCTAGCAAGCATACATGTCTCGGCCCAAATGTCTCTGCAACATGCCTCAGCTCTCCATGTAGTAGGAATGCTCCATAGTCTACTCACAATTCCATCCAAGTCCATGGCCTTGTTGTACAAGATTGCACAACATCTCCATCGGCTCATAGTAATAAGTCTCCATGTCACACTAGCAAATCTACCTGCACAACATCCCTGCCTTGACACTCCTCATTGGATGTCCATAAGTGACACCTCTACAAGTGTTCCTACATAATTTCCCTACATAAGATTTCCATGCTCCATGTCTCCAACCCGATGTCCATGACACAAGTTGCCCATGTTGTCCAGCCAAATAGACCCATAACAACAATCGATCATCCTCATTCAAGCCTGCAATCCGGTCTAGTGAACTCGGTCACCCAACCATATCATCATCACATGAGTCTCTCCACCATGGATCCCTAACTGAGGGTTCCCCCAAGACTTTCCCATGGTCTCGGCCATGAGAAATCCACCCAAGCATCACCATACTCAAGTGTGTGCCCTCCTCCAATCTGTCCATGAGTCATGCCAGGCACTTAGCCAGTCCCTCATGTGGCTAAAGCATGACCCATTATTCCATAATGATCATCATGTTCCTCCCTTGTCACAGGCCTTTGCACCTTCTACCATAAGGTCACGAACTACCCCAACAAGTCTTGCAACACTAAATGGTCCTTGCTTCTCCATACAAGGTCTCATCATAGACATCCATGGTAAGATTCTCCCTTGCATTGGAAAATTGATTTTGCACTTCCCTGCATATGGTTCATCTTCCAAAAAGCCTCACTGAAACACAAGTATCAATACTTACTTCATCATGAGGCCCCTCCATGTAAGTTTCCTCATCCACCAATGTCTGCAAACTACACAATCTTGGTCAAACTTGATCAATTTCAAGTTCATCCTCCATTGTTGTCACATCTACAACATCCTCAATTATCATGGCTTCCTCTTCCTTATCATCGCAATCTGCAGCTTTCTCCTTATCCTGAATGAAAGCGATGAACTGCTTCCTCTCAAGAGTTAGCCATTTCCACTTCTCTCGAATCAAGCTCTACCATATTTGCAATTCCTTGAGTTCTGCATAAAACAAGTCCACTTCCCCTACAAGTTAATAGGCTTCATCCCTATTCATGTCATAGATCCCTTCCTTAACCAAGGCATGAAGAGCATCCTTTGTTTTGAATGAGTCCTTGGCCCATTTTGCAAGTCTCTGCTCCAAAACATTTGATTCTTCAAGTAGACTTCCTTCAAATTCTTCGAAGGTTGCAAGAACCATTTTCTACAAGATAGACATCCTCCTTGATTCTCTGAAACACTAGCTCTAATACCACCTGTCACGCCCCTACACTTGCAGTACTCTTTCAACCACACTATAGTGAGGTGCAGCACCATCGACCACTTTATTTTCACCAATACTTATGACTGTGGACTACGCCTAACTTTCGATACTTAGTTTATTTATTCTTTACCAAGTATTATTTTTTCATTTATAAACAGTGAAAACCATAAAAATTCACCGTAAACAACATTAACATGTATAAATGCACAATAGTATAAAGGGAGGGGAAACTCCCTGTAATAAGTCTGCCCACAATATCAATATATGTATAAGTTCAATCTTGGGAAACCCCAAATTTACACTTAACCAATTTTACAACATTGGCAAACTCAGTTGCCTAGCTCATCTGCTTGCCCGAATGGTCGCCGCACGATTTTCCCAACTCTTAGTTCAACCTCTGTGTCATTTTCGCAACTCAGGCGCCGCTACCCGTGTTACCATGCCAACTTGGCGCCTCTACACAACGGCCACACCTTTGTTCTCAACCCAACACTTTGTTTCACCTTCGTGTTGTTTTCCCAACTTGGGCATCCACTTGTGTCAGCATGCATGCCTACTCGGCCGCACCTCCACACACGTCAATCGCACCTCACCATTTTGCAACCCAACACTTCCACCATTCGACACCTCGAATGACTTTCTGAATAGTCATTTAGCCTCCTGAACGACTCATCCTGAATGGCTGTTCAACCCTGAATGATCCTCCAGAATGACTCCTGAACGATGCCCTGAACAGTCTGCACAAACACCCTCACACATCCTCTGACGCCCTGTGCCTCCTTGTAGCTTGCACGAGTCCACCCTATTCAATGTAGGTGCTACGGCTTGCAACCGCCTGCACCACTCCTTCGACCAATCCACCAACTTCGCACTCTTCCACTTGGATGCTCGTTTGATGACATTGCTTGATCAATTTTTGATGCTCCAACTCCATGGAACCTCCACTCATGTATATGGTTGCCTGTGCCCTATAAACACCTGGCCGACCTCACGTTTCACCTTTCGAACGGTCGGCTCGCCCGTCAGCCGACCTACTCATGCATCCATGCTTGGCTTCCCCCGCCCGTCAGGTCACCCAGGAACTCCCATGGTTATAAACTCCAAACGCTCGCACTTCTCTCATTTCTCATGTGTTTAATCCTCCACCGCACTACACCCGCTCTTCTCGCCCATGCCTTTCCTCACCACACGCCCTTGCCCCATCCCTGCAGCTCGTGGTCCTCACACCGGCGGCCCAGGGGCCCACGGGGGTGGTGTGGTGATTATGGGAATCACCCCCTCCCTTCACCCCAATCGAGCATCACAACAGCCCAAGGGGTTGGCAGGGTGATTCCATGAATCACCCCGTCGTCCGCCCCACCCCAACGACCCAACCGCCCGTGGGGGTGGCAGGGTCATTCTGGGAATCACCCCACCCTCTGCCCCACCCCAGTCGCCTAATGGCCCACGTGGGTGTTGGGATGATTCCGGGAATCACCTCGCCCTCCACCCCACCTCAGTAGCCTAACCACCCGCGAATGTTCTGGGCTGATTCCGGGAATCACCCCACCCTCCGCCCCACCCTGACGACTCGACGGCTCATGGGGGTGGCAGTGTGATTCCTGGAGTCACCCCGCCCTTTGCCCAAACCCGGCGGTACAACGTCGGGCGGGGGTCACGGGGTGATTCCAGGAATCACCCCACCCTCTGCCCCATCCCGGCGGCCCAATGACCCATGTGGGTGGTGGGGTAATTACGGGAATCACCCCGCCCTCTGCCCCACCCTGGTGGCCCAACGACCTGCTGGGGTGGAAAGGTGATTCTGAGAATCACCCCACCCTCCACCCCACCCAAGTGGCCCAACAGCCCGTGGGGGTGGCAGGGTGATTCCGGGAATCACCCTACCATCCTCCCCAACCCAGCGCCCCAATGGTCCGCGGGGGTGGCGGGGTGATTCTGAATCACCCCACCCTAGTGGCCCAATAGCTCGCGGGTGTGGCGAGATGATTCCGGGAATCACCCCGCCCTCCACCCCACCTCGATGGCCCAACGACCCACGGGGGTGGTGGGGTGATTCACGGAATCACCACGCCCTCCGCCACACCCCAATGGTGCAATGGCTCACGGGTGTGGTGGGTTGATTCTGGGAATCACCTGGCCCTCCTCCCCACCCCAGCGGCCCAATGGCCTATGGGGGTGGCGTGGTGATTCTAGGAATCACCCCGCACTCCACCCCAACCCGGCGGCCCAACGTCTCGCAGGGGTGGGGGGTGATTCCGCGAATCACCACGCCCTCTGCCCCACCCCGATGGCCCAACGGCCCGCGAGTGTGGCGATGATTCTGGGCATCACCCCGCCCTTCGTCCCACCCTCACAGCCCAACCACCCGCAGGGGTGGTGGGGTGATTCCAGAATCACCCCACCCTCCATCACACCTCCGCATCCAATGGGTTGCAAGGGTGGCAGGGTGATTCCAGAAATCACCCCACCCTCCTCCCCACCTCGACGACCCAACGACTTGTGGGGGTGGCGGGGTGATTCCAGGAATCACCCTACCCTTCACCCTAACTCGGTGGCCCAACGACTTACGGGGGTGTCGGGGTGATTCCGGGAATCACCCCACCCTCTGCCCCATCCCGGCAGCCCACGTTGGTGGCGGGGTGATTCCGGGAATCACCCCACCCTCTGCCCCACCCTGGGGGCCCAACAGCCCATTGGGGTGGCGGGGTGATTCTGGGAATCACCCCACCCCGGCGGCCCAATGACCCACGAGTGTGGCGGGTTGATTCCGGGAATCACCCTACCCTCCTCCCCAACCCAATGGCTTAATAGCCCGCAGAGGTGGCGGGGCGATTCCAGGAATCACCTTGCCCTACACCCCACCCCGACGGCCCAACGGCGACAGGGGTGGCGGGGTGATTCTAGGAATCACCCTGCCCTCTACCCCACCCCGACAACCTAACGGCTCGCAATGGTGGCTGGGTGATTCCGGGAATCACACCACCCTCCGCCCCATCCTAATGGTCCAAAGACCCGCGGGGGTGACGGGGTGATTCTGAGAATCAGCCCGCCCTCTGCCCCACCTTGGCAGCCCAACGACATGCAGGGGTGGTGTGGTTATTCCTGGAATCACCCTGCCCTCTGCCCCAACCTGGCATCCCAACGGCCTGCAGAGGTGTCGGGGTGATTTCGGGAATCACACCACTCTCCGCCACGCCCTTCGCCCCACCCTGGCGGCCCAACCGATTGCGGGGGCGGTGAGGTGATTCCTATAATCACCTCGCCCTCTGCCCCACCCCAGCAGCCCAACGGCCCGTGGGGGTGGTGGGGTGATTCCGGAAATCACCTCATCATCCACCCCACCCCGACGATGCAACGACCCATGGGACTGGCGTGATGATTCCAGGAATCACCTCACCCTCTGTCCCACGCTGCTGGCCCAACGGCCCACAAGGGTGGTGCATTGATTCCAGGAATCACCCTGCCCTCCGCCCCACCCCACCCCGGCTATTGCGCCGCCGAGGGTGGCGAGGTGATTCCAGGAATCACCCCACTGTCTGCCCCACCCTGACCGCCCAACGACCCACGGGGGTGGTGGGGTGATTCCGAGAATCACCCCACCCTCTGCCCCACCCTGATAGCCCAAGTGCCCGCAAGGGTGGCGTTGTGATTCCGGGAAACACCTCGCCCTCTGCCCCACCTTGGCAGACAAATGGCCCGCTAGATGGCGAGGTGATTTCGGGAATCACCCCTCCGTCTGCCCCATCCCGGTGGCCCAACGGCCCACGGGGGTGGTGAGTCGATTCCGGGAAGCGCCCCGCCACCTTCGTGGGCCATTGGGCCATCGAGTTTATTGTTATTGTCAAGTTTCAAGGGGAAAACAAATTCAAGGATCGAGCTTACATGGTAAGATGTTTAAAATGTATATTTGATTAATGTTAAAAAATTCGTTTATGTACAAGTTAATTGAACTTTTATTATTTCATGTTACAGGAGAAAGTCAAATCTTCTTAACTGTGAAGATCAACTATTTATAAATGATTGTGAGTTCATCCATATTGATAGCTGGGCAAAAGATGATAGCTATATGTCTATGATTTTTAATCGGGTAGATGGAAAGAATCATAGCCAAATACTAACTTATGATGTTTGTTGTGAGAAAACTAACATACGAGGATAAAGAATCAAAAGGAGAGATAGTTAATATTTATCAAAAAGAACATTTATTGATTAACTATCTTATAGACATATGTTCAAATGAAGGGGATTGGGTTTTGGATTTATTTTCTAGCTCAGGTGAGTTTTATTATATATAATTGAATTTCATTATGTTATTTCTTAATTTATATGTCATTGTACTAATTTACTTCATTATTTCTTTTGTGCTTGATAATTAGGCACAACACTAGCATGTTGTCTTCAAAAAGGAAGAAATTGCATTGCCATTGAAATAGATCGAATACAGTGCACAATTTTATTCAACAAAGAATTAATGCTCTTCAATTTCTTCCAGATGCAATGCAAGAAATTGGGTTGAAGAAAGGGGACTTTAGGGAATCACGTGTGGATGAAAAGGAAAAGGAACCCCAAGCACCATTACACAGAATGATTGGAAAGGCATACATTGGGAGATTCACATACATCAATGATCCATTAGAAGAGGAAAATGAGCATAATGAAGCAGAAAATATTATGGAAGAAGACAATGATGAAACTCTAGAGGATGAAGAGTTTGGATTATGTGACATTGTTGATTAAATTTAATTTATGCTTGGAAATCAAGCTCATTTTTTGTAACTATTAATTAGTTATACTTGTAATGTTTTGACTTTGACATTTCATGTGAAGAATAAGCACTCAATTAAGGTTGTTATGCGTTCAATATTTGTATTATGTGATTTTTTCATTAATTTTTATGTTAATCATTATTTTCTTTTTAAATGATTATTATTATTGTTTTTACATGAAATTCATAATTAAAAAAAAAACTATTATTTAACAATTTTTAGTTAAAATTTTCCTATAAAAATTGTGATTTTAACATGTCATTTCTAGCAAAAAATTACAAGAAATTATCAAAACATGTAGTTTTTAAGTTATATTTATGTTAAAAATGGTTATTTTTATGTCAATTGTTAAAAAGTATTGTTTTTTAGAGACAATTATTTCATGTGGATTGAAAAATTAATTAATGATGTATAAATATGTAGAATATCAAAAATTCAAAATATCGTCCTTCTTCATTAAAAATGCAAAACAATAAAAACCTCACTACAAAAAAAATAAAATAAAATAAAATAAAATGAAAACAAGAAAATATGAAGAAGAAGACCACTTCAAAAATGATTAAATTTAGTAAATAATTATCTACATTTCATACATTAGAAAATTTAAAGTCAGAAAATAGGTCTTTTAAAAAAAGGGCCTGATGCAGAATTACCACTTTTTAAAATCAGCATGTAAATAACCACCATTCTAAAACACAATGTACATAAAAAAAATTTAAAGTGCCAAAAACTATGCTCTAAAAAAACATGTGTGTTCTACATCACCCCTTTTCAAAATCGGGTCACTTTTTTACTATCTCTACAAAACAGGTAACAATATCAGTTCTTGTTTCAAAGTTTACGTTATTTTGCATGGATTATTTATACGACTCTTTTGATTGGATGGTTGCGACCATACCTATGTTTTCATATGGTCTTCTCGACTGGATGTCTGTGTCCATACCACAGACTGGTTCTATTTGTCTACTAGATGGCTACGCCCATACCTCGACTACATGTATTTCTTTCACTATTAAAGATATCAGTTGTACTTGGGTCCGCAGGTTCTCCGCGATGTTGTTTTGGTTCAGTAATGGTTTCGTAAAGCATTTCACCCCTCCCACTCTCTCGGCCTTCATGCATTATGGGGCATCTATTACATATTATTTTGTCACCGACCCCGCATCCCCCAATATCAGGTAGAGTCAGTCCCTGAATGGCATCTGTTCTGTGTCATACATCAAACTATGTGTCCACATCTTCCATATCACTCAAGAATATCAACCATTCTCATTAATCCTGAAGTTGACCCTTTTGACCTATGTTTCAAGATCGTCACAGGACATCAATATCCTGTCTGCGATGATGGACCAAAGTGAACTAGAACCTCGCGACACCATCGCAAGAGTACATCTGTTCTTTGTGATGGTCAGATTTTAGGGATCGTCGCAAGTCATTAGTATCCTACTTGTGACGATAGCTCTAAATACACTGTTGCCTCGCAATGTTGTCTCTGAGTCTTAGTGTTTGACTCGCGACGACCCAGATATGGTGAATTAGTTCAAACATAATGCTTCTGGGTGGTTCTGGAACTGGTTGTTGGGTCAAGGAAGTTTGCCTTTCCTCATTTGAGATGGTGGTTCTGCCTTTTGAGTAACCTCCCATGAATATAAGCTTCCTCTCCCTCATTTATGGAGGCTCCTCCTCTTATAAAAGCATCCTCCATGACTATGATCAGCTAGTTTTTTGGTAGTGAGCAAATTAGCTAGTTTTGGTGTGGGATTGATAGTTTGCAGTGTGAATTGTTGATAGTCTAGCAATTGGTTGTGGATTGATAGTGTGAAATGGTCTTATAAGAAGAAATCCTTGTTGTGATTGCCTTAGTCTCATACTAGTGCTTTTGAGTGAGAGAGAGAGTCATCAACCTTTCTAGGAGACCTTTGAGAGTGAATGCTTATGGAGACATACTGATCAGACCCTTCAAGGAAGCTTGTGACGTCAAGGTGTGGTTGTAAGCTTTACTTTTGTTCATCTTAATACAATAAATGGTTATGTCCTATATCATGTATGATTTATATTTGATAGCTTATGGTTCCTTGACTCTGTAAGTGAATAGTTCATTGTTGTGCTCTATTATGTGTTTCGTTATTCTCTTGTGTTGTTTCAGGTGAATCACTCATCAAGGAGAAGGAAACGATAGCTAAAGCAACGTAACGAAGACTTCATCAAACACTGGTACAAGGTAGGCTCTTTCAATGATAACTATTCAAGGAATTAGCTATTGTTTTTGTTTTGCTGTGACTAGACCCACTCTAGGGCTAGAGGGGTTGCCTTTGTCCGCAGAGGGAACTTTACCTACATCACACAATCCCAACAATCCTATCTTGTGGGTAGGATGCATACTGGGGTATACTCTGTTAAGTCCTAGATTTAATGGTAGGGGGAGATACCCACTTGTCATAAATTAAAAGGATCACACACATGCCCTACAGTGATAATAGACAAGATACTACTTACCATGGAAGGCAAGGATCACAGTATATCATATTGTCTGGAAATAGGAAGGATATGACTTACCATGGAAGGTAAGTATCATATTCTATCTTATTTTCTAGAGTTACCTAAACCCCAGGAACTCTCTAACTCCATTCCTCTCCCTAGGAGCTCAAACAAGGGGGAAGAGAATAGCTTAATGTTCTTGATCAGTCGTGACTCCCTTCCTCTCATCAGTTCCTTCACTATACTTACAATTTTTAGTTCTAGCCATATTGCATTATTCCAAGAAAATAATGGTTCAACCACAAGCTTACATGTTGCAACACAAGGATTCAATTGGTTGCCTGGTCATCAATCAAAATGTGATGGAGTCTCATTGCTCCATTCTGCACCATATTCTAGATATTGTGATATCTGATCTCAATATGCTTTGACCAATCATAAAACATGAGATTTAATGAAAGACATATCCCATTCATACCATTGAAATATATCATAATCATGTCCACAACATGCTCAACTAGCTCTCCAAGGATCTTTCTCAATCACATTGTCTTAGAGCTAGTCATGCTAGCAACAATTTTCTCTGCCTCAGTTGTACTTAAATCAACAAAATTTTGTTTCTGACTCATCCAAGAAATCATAGGAGATCCCAAGCTACAACAACATGCAAATGTGCTTCTCCTATCAACAACATTTCTAGTCCCAACCAATCATCAATGGATCCATCAAGTTTTTAGTAGTGTGTCTTAGTCCATGATTAATACCTTCATTTAGATATCCCAATACATTTTCAATAGCAAGCCAATATACATATCCACGCTCTATCTAACTTAATGATCACACTAAAAGAATCTGACTCTGAATAGGAGTGTCTCTCAACGGCTTCAATGTAATTCATCACACCAAGTCTCTAACAACATACTTCCCTTAACAAGGAAGTTCTTATCACCAATCTTGAGATGTTGATCATCTGGTCTCAAAGGTCAGCTCCCTTTGGCATTGAATATTAAGATGATCTAATCCTGAAAAAAAATAAAACATTAGCATGTAAAATCAAATATCAAAAACAAACCTTAAACCTTAAAGAGAGGTCGCAGTTTGCATCAAATTTCCATCAATCCTAGCATGCCATGACCATAGAGCTTGCTTGACCCCATATGGGAATTTCTTCTATCTGTAATGATGAATCTTCATCTCATGTGCCTCAAATCCTCGAGGTAGCTTCAAGTATGCTTCTTCCTTGTATACATCTTGGAGGAAAGTAGCTTCACAATCATTTGATTAATGCATTCAAAAACATGAGCTATAATTCTCTCCCATATTTATTATCACTGATGAATTTAATATCGCAGAGGCATATAACACTATTGCATTTTTCCATCTATAATGGTCCTTGCATGAAGGACATATAGCTCTTATTATCTTATTAGACTATTGCATTCAACCCAACAATCTATTCCCTCTGAACAAGAATCTTATTCAATCATAGTTATCAATCTGAGGGATGGGATCCTTCTTTCAAGGTTTCATATCTTTTTCACCCTCTAAGTGTCTACTCTAATCAAGGGATTTTTTGCATGCTTCTCAATCTCGATATTGAGAACTAGTTGTTACATCTATTCCATGTATTTGATGGAATCAAGACAAGAGAAAGAGAAATAATAATCAAAATAAATAAATATAATGGAGGTGCATCCAGTGATTAGGTAGGACTATCACCCTTTTCTAGTTATAAGAGTGTTTCCTTCAATATCCTGCACTAGATCCCTGTTTGGAGTTTACTCCTCCTATACTACCTCCCTCTTAGAGTGTATTCTTCCTGCACCAGAATGCATCTTAATGATTCTCAGGACCTACTTTCCTTAATTAAATCCTCATCCAGGAGCTTAGTGAGAGAATCATTCTAATACTCATGCAAGAAGAACAAATAGTAATCTAAAACAATAAACCCAAATGAGAGCAGTGTCATAAAGAAATAATATAAAACTTGGAGGTAGTTATCTTTAATAGAGATTGTAGGAAGTTATCATCTCCCTTTTGATCCAGCCTCTAAGAGTTTCCCCTATTCATCTACAATATGTCAATATCGTCTTCAACAGAAATACTTCCTCTTGAATACCACTTGAATCCTTCATTTCTTTCATCGGTAGCTAAGTCCAACCATCAATATATGTATTGACCAAAGAATCTATAACATACCCTTCTCGTAGGGTTTCTCTGATTCTATGATAGATACTTGAAGAACTTGATGACTTTTCACTGACTAAGAAGATTTTGTTTCACACTAGGGTTTCAATGTTATAGAACCTAGGCCATATCTAAGGTCACTTCAATGGTTTCTCCCAAACCCCAACCTTCTCTTGGAAGAACAAATTTTCCCTAGGTTTCCCTTCAAACCCTAAGATTCTTTAGGTCTCTGCCATATTCATCCCTTTCACTCTGCTTGCTCCATCATAGGTGTCTATGACAGTGATCTTAATGACTTTTATTTAGAACAAATCTGATACCATGTTAATTTTTAAGGCTAAGTTATTCTCTGTTGTAGATAATTTCATTTGTGAACATTTTCATCATTTACATTAAAATTTTCCATATAAAATTCACCCCATATCATATCATCATTAGAAATTATGTAGAGAGAACAATAAACATTAAAAAGGCAGCAGAACAATAAATAATAGTAGAAGAAAAGTATACACAATAGAGACACTGATATTTATGTTAGAGACTAGGGAAAAACCACACAAGGGGGAAAGCCCAACCAGATTCTTATTCTATTATATTTTCATCAAAGTTCATCTGTGATTCAAAGTGCATCCATAAAGAGACACATCAATCATAACAGGCCTCTTAGGGCCCACCCAAGTTAGTTCACAACTTCTTTTGTGAACTAAACGAAAGATGTCTAGGAGAGTTTCTTTGATATCACTATCATTTACAACCACCAATCACTGGTATGAATAAACTGATTAAACTAAATGAAACAAGTTCAAGAGAGTTGCTTATGTATCACCGTCATATACTTCCACCAATTACTGTTATGAATACACTAATACCAAAGTCCACAATCATGTCAAGGTTGTTATCGCTATCAATATCACTTTCATATTGGGTGTTTTTATATCTATGTCATTGTCTATCCAAAAGGTCACTGTCAATCATCAACAATGGTTACTGTCATAGTTTTCCATATTAGATAATTTCCATATCATATGACCCTATTATGAGGATCATCATACATCATAGATGCATTTCCAGTCTCAATCATCCACAAGGTCTCTCCATCTAGGTCATTAAGGTTAATGCCAACAAAGTCACTGCCATGAAGTATCATTTCACTACCATGCCAACTTGAGTAACACTATTACTACAAAGAAGGTCATTGTTATCATGTAACTTTGTCACGGTCATATGAACAAGGGCATCTATCATAGTTACTTCCATATCACAATTACTATCATGTCAAGATTATTGCTATGTCAAGAGCATTGTCATTCACATTTTAGAGACTGGAGTTACTTCACATTACAAAGGTCAGAATAGAGAATAGGATTTCATATTCTTGAGGTTAAGAACTTCTCACATAATTTTGTTGCACATCATAATATAAGGTCACTACCTTCTTAAAAGAGATTTATCACAAAAATATTTGTCATCACAGAGATATTACAAAGAATGAGAACCGTTACGAGTCATAACTAATAATACGATTCACTGTAATTATAACTACTACAACGATGTCATTGTGGTGATACACTGCAACTATAATAAATTGAATTAAGAAAGTCATATTAAACCAGTGTGAGAAATATTAATGCAAGTTAGGTGACGAGAGCAAGCCATACAAAAACACAGTGTGTGCTAATAAAAAGTGTGAACCAATATCACTTTAAATTATGTAAGAACAAGAGTCATTGTGCGAGCTGTGATATGATACACTTATTCGAGCTTAGAGAAAAAGTGATGCTTCAATCATGCGATGCCATAGAATATTTACGTGATGCCACAGTCATATGGTGTCATTATATAATCAAGTAATGACATAGGGATAAATAATGAATCACGAAAACAATGTCTCAGACAAAAGTCATTGAACCAATAAAGAATGTGGGCCTCAGATTAATTAAGCCGATAGGATTTTTATGGTGAGGTTATTCCTCACGACACTATAGCAAATTCGTCAGCCGAGCAAGAATATACCATTTCAACGGTGCTTATTGACTCAGCCTTTATCGACAATGCTTTGCAGTGTGACTGATCATATCTCCTTTTTATACGTGTCAGATGTTGAGGATGAGATGGTGATCTGACAGTTCAAGGTAGCTACCAACTCATCCATCTGATCTGAAGAAAATTTTCCCTCGGCTTCAACTACTGCTTCAGCTTCAGTGTCGACATTGCCTTTGCCATAAATGGGAGTGATGTCCATATCCCTAACCTCTCCTTTTCAGAAAAGGAATTCTCTAAGATCATGATGGAGATATATCCATTGATGAATACATAGCTAATAGAAAGTGTCTGCAGGCCGTAACGATAGGATCACTAGCCCTTGGCACTTTTAACCCCTTCCTATAATTTTTCGAAATATGACCGATCAATGTGATCATCGGCTTAGCCTTAAGGTGCTAAGGATTTTTTTTCATTGGCGGGGGCTATTTTTCTTTGTTAAATTCTTTAATCTTGAGTTTCTTTGAGTCTTAATAATCATGCGCCAGCCCAATATCGGAGCCCTCTCTGATCGGAACTTTTTTGGTGGTATATGTTACAAAATTTTGATCTCATACTATTGTGATCACCGATGTGTGATTGCCCTTGGTTCTCAGCCCCATGCCTTTACTTCTTTGTGATCGTGGCCCACCCCCCACATCAAAGCCCCTCAATCAGATAATTTCAATCGGAAGATATACTTTGATGTAACAACATGGCTCATCCTGCGAACATCGATCTTCGATTTGACATCATCCTTTGCCATGTCTCACCTCATGGATGGTGACACGTTTAACGTGACATTATATTAAATAGTCATGCTAAAACACATCGGATGCCCATATCATATTGGCGATCGAATATTACATCTAATGGGAGGTGCAATTTGAAAGTTCTGGTATGGGAATATGTGATTTAATGATTAGATTGTAACTTACATCAAAATCGAGTCCGTGTATTAGAGCTTTGAGCAAATCGGAGGTTATGTGATATTGCATATTTGTAATCGAAAGTGAAGTGATATCACCCATCGGCGATCAGAAGTTTTAAGTTGTGATACATAACAAAAACGTCGATATGATAACGTCGAAAGGGTTTTGTTATATGAATTGTGTTATACTACAAATGGTTTCCAAAGTATTATTTTATCACTCCAACAATAATTTATTATTCAAAGGCCCACTTTAACATTGGTTCAAGATAAAAGGACTAAAGTCATATGGTAATAAAAGCCTTAGACTTGGGAGATATTTAATTCAATTATTCTAATTAATGAATAATAAATTCGAATTTGATAGTACATTTTAAAACATTATAATAAGGACAATTGGGTCCGCAAAGCATATCATAATCAGAGATTAGGCCTCATCAGAGGATCTTATCGAAGGTCTTAACATGACATGCCTGCAAAACTTGTGATAGGAAAGTTGCGACACAACGGATGTGATATTACATTAGAACATTATGATAAAGGCCAGTCGGGTCTGTAACCATATCGACAATTGAATCTTTGGTCTTATCGCATGATCTTATCGGAGGTGCTATTACAAAAGCCCCGATAAAGGTGGATGTGACTTAATAATTAAATCGTTATTAAAGAAAATAGGTCGGGTCCGCATATCGGAGATCAAAGGTCCATGTTGCAGTTTGGAGATCGAAGGTCCACATCGCATATCGTAGATTGGAGTTGGAGTTGGAGATTGAAGTTTTGAGTGGTGGCACATAGTAAAAAAACGTCGATATGATTTCTCTGATTTGGTCCAGAGTGCCTCAATCAGATGATTTCATTTGGAATATCCTCTTTCGAGGAGAGACATGCCTCAAAATACTTCTAGAAGGATTTGAGCATCGGATTGTAGGGCACAGCTTTTTGGTGAGCCATTGGGTGCCCTAGTTTGATATCTTATCGCATAAGGCCACGGGAGGGTTTGTAACTCACTCTGGGTGGAATTAAACAATGGAGAGCATAAACGTTGGGGAGATCCACAATTATCATGAGCATCTAAGGATGAATTCAAGATAATAGTTTCAGAAATGAATATTAGATTAACATAAAGGAAACACAGACTTTAAACCACACACCATAGGAATCTCTGAAAACTGATAACCAAATTCTTCTCTGAGCTTTTATTAAAATGTTTTAATACATGGCCTCTTCCTCTCAATAATTCTCCATTCTCCATTACATTGTATATTTAGCCTTTAAATACTAATTCTCCCAAGCACCATATACATTTCATTCATCCACTAAGTGGATCAAAAGGTGTGTTTATCATTTTTCCTAATAGAACAACAAAATTTAGGTCAATTGCAGGAACGACATTAACTCTGAAAATCATCTTGATCCTCATCTACCTGTAGTCCTCTGGAAAATCCCGAACTTCTTGCCATGGTGCCAAAAATCCTACTAAAAATCATCCTAATGCCTTATCGATCTCTTTCAAGCTTATCAGGTCACTTGCAAACAATCAAAACCATAAAAATATTCCGCAGTATAAAATCATGACTATGGAAAGGATGTTAAGTCATAAAACTAGTGATCGGTAACATTAGGCTTATGTCATAGGTGATAAACCCTTTAGTTGGGGACAAAGGGAAGATTCTTTGAAATATTACATTAAAAATAGTCCCCATATGTAACACAGGGGACCACAACATATGTGCCTGGGAATTTTATAATATTGAAAATTTCTAATCGGAAATTTCATTATGTTGCATTTGCACCCTCCAAGACTTGTGATCTCCGATATACGAAAGACCTTGGTTATTCGCCATGACCTTTGTTTCTTTGTGACCATGAGTCAACCCCCATATCAGAGCCCTTCTATTAGCGATTTCTAATCGGGGATGTAACTTTGGTGCACCACATTTCACTTTCGCCGATCGTTGATCACCTTTTGTGGTTATCCCTTAATCCTTTGGCTCTTCTCGTGACCGTAGGCTAGCCCCCATATCGGAGTCCCCCCAACATGTCTCAAACTGTGATCTTCGATCTCTAATATGTGACATCATCACTGCCACATGTCACCTTATGAGTGTTGACATGCATCACCCTTTTTTGGCCTCTTATGACCCCTAAAAATGTCGAAACTGGCTCCCACGTGTCCACCGTACTACCACGTCATCATGACGTCAGCTAGCATGTGGCCCTTATCAAAACCAAATGCAACCCATCACGTATACCTATCAAATCCAATCGTTGTTCAACACGTGTACTTTATCAGATGCAGTTTTTCGCTACCATGTGTCTCTTATCAGATCCAATATTTCTTTGCCATGCATCCCTTATCGGATCCAATATTTGTTAACCACGTGTCCTTCTGAGAGAGAAAATATCTCATCCTTCTCTCGTTTTGCTAAGAAATTCTTTGTTAATGTGTAATCGGCCCTCCCCGACACTTTAACATTGTCGACATATTTGTATTGTAGTATCAGACATCGAAACTTTGTTAAGATGGACACTTTGAATCTCCGATTGTTGAACACTGATGTGCCTGGGCTTGTTGACTACTAATATGGCCATGCACCTCCTATCGTCAATCTCTGATATTGCTCATTGATGTGCTTAATCGATGATCGCAATTAGTTGATATTATAACTTGTGTGAAGTGTTTTGGAACCTCTGATTGTTGATCTCTAATATGTGATTTTCTACAACTTCAGATATGTGGACCCGGTGTGATCTAATAGCAAATTTAATTATTCAATCACATCCTCCATTTATCGGAGATTTTGAAATAGTACCTCTGATAAGATCCTCCAACGAGGCCTAATCATTGATTGAGATATGCTTTGTGAACTCAACTGCCCTTATTATAACTTTTTCAAATGTAATATCATGTCTATGCATCAGAACATTCCTATCGCAAGTTTTGCAACCATGTCATGTTAAAACCTCCAATAAGATCTTCCAATAATACCAAAGTTTTGATTGTGATATGTTGCAGACTCGATTGGTTTATCAAAACGATTTTATTATAATATCACATATACTGCATCGAAGGTCAGAGTAAGTAACAATGATATGTGATATCGCAATATCGACATTGTTGACATATCGAATCTTTAGCTTGTGCACAACTTTAAAAATATATGATATCCAAGTGGTTGAGGTGTGTCGGAGTACAGTGAGGAGGTGGTGTGTGGGACCTCCTGACATCCATTGTAATATGGTTTCACATTGTTTAAAAGCTATAGCCCCTCCTATGTTTCTATTATAATATAGTTTCTGTAAATAATGAAACTATGTTATAGAAACCATCAGAAGTCAAGAACAAAAATGACAAGCAAAGGAGGAAAATATCCAGAAATAAGTTTTCATATGCCCAAGAGAAAGAACCAAAGGGTAGACATAGTGTTATCAGAGCAGCAAAGAGAAACGATATCAGCTAAATATCCAAAACCAAATCAGAGAAATCATATCGACGTTTTGTTATGTGTCTCCACCCAAAAACTCTGATATCCAATATGTGATTCACTCCAATTTTCGATATGCAGACCCGATGTAATCTAATAACGAATTTAATTGTATAATTGCATCCCCTTTATCAGAGATTTTTAAATAGAACCCCTGAATAGATGTTCCGATGAGGCCTAATCTTCGATTGTGATATGCTTTGTAGACCCGACTTGTTTTAATAACGATTTAATTACTAAATCACATCCACCCTTTATCAGAGCTTTTGGAATGGGAACTCCCATAAGATCCTTCAATGAGTCCTAATCTCTGATTGTGATATGCTCTGTGGACCCGATTTCCCTTATTATAACGTTTTAAAATCTAATATCGTGTTTGCGCATCGGAACTTTCCTATCACAAGTTTTTCAGGCATGTCATGCTAAAACCTACAATAAGATCCTTTGATAAGACCAAAGCTCTGATTGTGATATGTTGTGGACCCAATTGGTTTATCAAAACAATTTTATTGAAATGTCGCATCCACTACATCGGAGGTCATAGCAAGTAATATCGATATGTGATATCACAATATTGACGTTGTTGACATATTAGAACTTTAGCTTGTGCACAACTTCAAAAAGCTCTGATATCCCTGTCGTTGCAATGTGCGGGAGTATTTGTTGAAAATAGCAACAAGAAATGCTAAATATAGAAGTGATAAATTTAGTACTGATATAAATATCATTTCGGGATACCTTCCTATTTTAGTCAGTCCCTAAACTAAAATAGAGAAGAAAAATTCGAATTTGATCTTAGCAGTTGTTTGTAAAATAATTAATTAATTCACCATGAGTTAATTAGTTGTAGAAAATCAAACATGAAGTCTATGTGGGGACATGCTACAATTTCTCTATTAATTGAGGAATTTATCCATCAGTTAAAGAGATAAGGATGAGTTGTAATATTGAGTTGTAATCAATTGACTTAGTTAACTGAATCAAGTTCAGTTAGATTAATTCAAACAGTTTGTTGAATTAATGTGAGTTCAGTTAGTTAATTCATGCATGTCAGTTCAGACAAAGACCCAGTTTAAGATCAGATGGAGGGGTAGTGTACTATCAGTTTCTAGAATATTCCATTGTGAATATTCCTTCCATGTAGAAGGAATTATTTCCTTGAGGATTGCACAGTTACTTCTTTAGGTTTTGTGAGTGTGATGTGGCCAATTCACACATGTGGCTTCACTGGGCTCGAAGAAAAACTGCGCAAGGAAATAGGAAGCTTGGAGGGCTTGAGGAGGACATATACAGTGTATATTCAGTCTATGAGATGTATTGTTTGATTGTAGAGAGAGCAGGATATCTTGAGCGCTGATTCTTTTTGTAAATTGAACAAGATTTCCACTTGTATGATAATACAGAGATTGGGTTTTAGGCTGAGGCTTTCCTCGGGTTATTTCTTATGTGTTATGTGTGATTGATTTCTCATTCTCAATTATATGTGTTCTCATTGATCGTGCTAAAATTGATTAAGCTTCTATAGAGTTTATTGTAGAAGTAGATCTTGTATTTTGCTTTAGTCTATTGAATAATCTGTTGATCTACAATGGGAATTTCTACATGGTATCAGAGCAAAGGTGATCAAAGGAGAAGAACAGTATACAAGAAGGGAGAAGTTCTAAGGATGTGGTTCCTGAATATAGAAATCGAGTTCTTATCGCATCTCAATTTCCCCTACAACATTCAGTGGTTTAAGACTCAAGTATGCCCTTGATGGCAGCTTGAATTATATAGCCTGGAAGGATCACATGGAAGCAGTATTAGAGATACTCAGGTGCTTTCACATGAAGAAGTGCAAGCCCATGCAGACTCCTCTAGTTGGGAACCTGAGGAAGGAGGATGCTACTTCAGGTGAGGTAGTAGCTACTACTGTTATCGGTAGCTGGTGGGTTCACTTATGTATCTCATGAACACACGACCTGACTTATGCTTTGCGGTGAACCAACTAAGTCAAGATATGGTTCAACCTACCAAGCTGTTTTGGAAGACAGCGAAGCATGTGCTGAGATGCCTCAGAGGCACATCTTAGTTTGGATTGTGGTACAGACGGACAGAGGGAGTGAAGCTTCAGGGCTTCACAGATGCAGATTGGGCAGGGAGTCCATCAGACCGGAAGAGCACTTCTGGAGGAATCTTCAACGTTGGTTCAGCTACAGTTTCCTAGTACAGCAGGAAATAGAGATCAGTTGCACTTAGCTCCGCAGAGGCTGAATACATGGCTACTAGTCAAGCTGCATGTGAGGCCATTTGGATGCAGAAGATTCTAGTGGGATTGTTTGGTCAGAGGATGGATCCAACAGTGATCTACTGCGATAACTAGAGTTGTATCAAACTCTCTGAGAATCCGGTTTTACATGACAGGTCCAAGCACATTGATATCTAGTATCACCATCTTCAAGACTATGTGGTCAAGAGGATCATGTTGTTGTTGTATGTTTCGACCGAGGAACAGGATGCAAATATTTGGACGAAGGCATTGTCAAAATGCAAGTTCGAGTTCAAAAGAGACAGGATTGGGGTTACTGATAATCCCTTTCATGTTGAGAGGGAGTGTTGAAAATAGCAACAAGAAATGCTAAATATAGAAGTGCTAAATTTAGTACTGCTATAAATAGCATTTCGGGATACCTTCCTATTTTAGTCAGTCCCTAAAATAAAATAGAGAAGTAAAAATTCGAATTTGATCTTAGTAGTTGTTTGTAAAATAATTAATTAATTCACCATGAGTTAATTAGTTGTAGAAAATCAAACAGGAAGTCTATGTGGGGACATGCAACAGTTTCTCCATTAACTGAGGAATTTATCCATCAATTAAAGAGATAAGGATGAGTTGTAATATTGAGTTGTAGTTAGTTGACTTAGTTAACTGAGCCAAGTCCAATTAGATCAATTCAAACAGTTTGTTGAATTAATGTGAGTTCAATTAGTTAATGAATGCATGCATGTAACTACTGCACTTTAGATAACTGAATATTCTCTCATAAATAACTCATGCATGTCAGTTCAGACAGAGACCTAGTTGAGATCAGATGGAGGGGCAGTGTACTATCAGTTGCTAGAATATTCCATTGTGAATATTCCTTGCATGTAGAAGGAATTCTTTCCTTGAGGATTGCACAGTTACTTCTTCAGGTTTTGTGAGTGTGATAAGGCGAATTCACACATGTGGCTTCACTGGACCCCAAGAAAAATTGTGCAAGGAAATAGGAGGCTTGGAGGGCTTGAGGAGGACATATACAATGTCTATTCAGTCTGTGAGCTATATTTTTTTATTGCAGAGAGAGCAGGATAACTTGAGAGCTGATTCTTTTTGTAACTTGAACAAGATTTCCACTTGTATGATAATACAGAGATTGGGGTTTTAGGCCAAGGCTTTCCCCAGGTTATTTCTTCTGCGTTATGTGTGATTGATTTCTCATTCTCAGTTATATGTGTTCTCATTGATCGTGCTCAAATTGATTAAGCTTCCGCAGAGTTTATTATAGAAGTAGATCTTGTATTTTGCTTTAGTCTATTGCATAATCTATTCATATACAGTGGGAATTTCTACAGTATGGTGATGATGTGGCATGTGGGACCTCTCGACATCCATTGTAATATGGTTTCACATTGTTTACAACTTATAGCCTCTCCTATGTTGCTATTATAATATAGTTTTTGTAAATAATGAAACTATACTATATTTGGTTGATTATTAACAAAAAACCCTAAGTTCTGATTAGACAGGTGAATGCAATATTTCAATTAATCAACGTTAATATAGAACTTGGGTCCGGATATCCTATCGACATTTCTTTGCGACTCTTGATGCCAATGCTAATATAAACCATATGAACGACAAAGTATAAGGATGTGAGCCCTTTTTATCTATATGAAGAAGTCAAAAATATTATCTTTATATATAATTCGATGGAGAGTCATTTGATGTAACCCTTGTTGAGGTTGACTTTGTAATTTGAAGGGAGAATTACATAAATTTGAGTTTTTCCTCAAAGTAGTATTAAATTTTGTTCACTTTAATGATTCGTTTCCCACATATAATTTTCCATGTTAATAATAATAACCAATAGGAGTGCCCTAAACATTTTAATAATTTTTTTCCTTTATGATTGCTTGCCTAAATTATGCCTCAATAAAATAATAATATTTTCTTTCATCCAATTTAATTTCTTCTTGTGGGCAGGTTAGGATTCTCATCGGGCGGTTGGGTTTCCCTTTGGGGAAATTCATCCCGAAGCTTCCCAACTTTCAACAATTATGACATTGATTTTGTATCTCAAAAGTTACCTATAAATGATTACGTTATACCATGATTTACCATGATGCCCATTAACCATTGCACCCATGTTGACTAATTTGACTTTGATGGCCATGTTGACTATGATTGAACATGATTCCCATGTTGACCATGGCTGACTATGGTTGACCATGTTAACTATGCGACATCATTTTGTTCTTCACCACATTATGAATTGGTTTGTTATTCATCACATTATCAGATCACTTATTGTTCATCACATTATAATAACGATTTTGTTTATGAGTTTGTGACATCAATTTTTTGTTTATCGATGATTGTATTAATGTCTAAATGACTATATTAATGTAGAAATGATTGCATTAATGTATAGTTTAATGTATTAGCATATTGTTATCAAATTTTTAATATGTATATTAATATATTAATGTATTAATTTTTGTTGATCATCACATTGTGATGTTGATTTTGTTTGTGACATTGTGGTGTTGATTCCTTTTATCAAAATTTACTTATAGATGGTTGTGGTCAACCATGTTGACCATGGCACCCATGTTTCCCATGGTTTAATATGATTTTCATGTTTACTATGGCAGAACATGATGCCCATGTTGACTAAGGTTGGTAATTTAGACTATGCAAGATTATTTTTCTTCCTATTGTAACGTCATTTGTTGTTTATGTTGTTGTGACGTTGTTTGTTGTTCATCACATTGCAATGTTGTTTGTCTTTCATCACATTATGAAATCATTTTCTACTCACCATATTGCAACATCACAATGTGACATCATTTTTTGTTCATCACACTATGATGACATTTTTTTTTCATATTCTAATGTCAACTTAACATTTTATAAATGTCTACTAATGTTGATAAACTAGCTAATGTCGATAAATTAACTAATGCCTATAAATTAGTAATTTTTTATACATTTGTGTATAGTTATGTCTATGTCTAATTATCTTTATGTATATTTATATAATTGTAAATGTATTAATATTATTTTATTAGTGTGTTAATGTATAGATTAATGTATTAGTGAGATTAACAATTAGGAACATTCATCCTACAAGTCATAGGTTCAAATCCAAAAGGAGTAATAAGCCATGGTATTATAACAAAGCTACTTACATGATAAGGATATCAATGGTAAGGTGGGGGTAAATTTATATGGTTAAAAACCTTGTTAGATGTGTTTATATATATATATATATATATATATATATATATATATATATATATATATATATATTCTTTCTATAATTACTAACAATAATACTAATTTAAAATAAATTTATAGTTTTGTTAATTTTTATTATATTTTTTTATCTTGGCAATATGAAATGTATCACAAGGTAAGTGTCTTGATGTCTATTATAGATTGATGCCTATAAACACTTTACCAACAATTTAATTTTTATGGTTTCCATTTAATTTGTATAGCTATGATAGTTATCGAACGAATATATAAATTAAAAATCCTAATTTAATCAAAAGTAAAAGGTTATCACTAATAAAAAGTAATCATTTAAAATTAAACTAAACACTAAAATTTAAATTTAAGATTAAAATATCATTTTTATTAAAATATTTGTTGATATTCACCATTATCTAAATTAAATGATGACACTCAAAACTTTTAATTTCCATTTTCATCTTAACTCTAGATATTCCGAGATGATTAAATTTTTCTCTAGATCTACCTATAAGATCAAATTTTTATTTTTACTTTTATCTCTAAAATGCTTTTGCATCTCGTGGATCTACGCTAGTTTAATTTTCTCCTTTAAATAAGCCATATTCCATAAGAATATCATGGGTTCTCATAAACCCGGAGTTTTAAAATGACCAGTAACTTAACTTACAAAGCTATTACTAAAAAAGTCTCTTAGTCTTACCCTGATTGAGTTTGTTAAATATTATCATAAGACCAAAATAAAGTAGACTAACCCACCATAACCTTAAGAGCAAGATATACCAAAAAGCAAAACACCTACTTTTTCAAAACCTAGAGAACAAATATATTTATGTTGATTTTAGTTAAATTAAACATAGAACCATACGTGATGCACAAGATTGTATACACAACCTTTACACACAAAAGACATATACGTTTGATGGCCAAACCAGTTTAGATTCTGGCGTTCCATTGTTCTTTCTTAAATGGTTCATATTAATAATAAACATTAAAGTTGTAGATAAATAATAAAGTTGTATATTATATGGCAATATTGTATTAATACAGGACAATATCAAATCAAATAAGTTGTATATTGTATGACAATATTGTATTAATACTACAATATGAGCCATATTAACTATATTGCTATTGTATGAAGGCATGGAATATCGCGTGAAAGCCTATGTACGGAAGTAGAGCAATATTTATTTAACTATCGAAGATAGGTGTAAGAGTTTTCTTGGGCCATTGATTGCCATGTACGCAATCACATAATTTGTTTCAATTTTTAACCTATGATGCATCTCGAGAGTCTACTTTTTACAATTCCTAGATATCCTGTTAATGTATAAAATTATATCCCATAACCTACATTTTTTTAATATTTAATTATAGAAAGGTGGTGGTATATTACTTAATGCTTCCATGATAAATGCCAGCGCAACTACTCTCTAAACAATGGGCAAGTTGATTGGGTGACACTTGTGCTCCCCATTGAATGTCAATGCTATGAGATGTCACTATGGTAATACCTCTTGTGTGATCTGATAATTTCCTACAAGGTATTGCTACACCAAGGTTGCTCTTTACCTATCATTTTATTCGCCATAAAAAATATCATAACTTTATTGATTATTAACCTCTTTTTTAATCATGATTGCATAGTTTATATGTTTTGAAATCCTTAATGTATTCGTTAAAAATATATTTTTCTCCAACTCTCATAGCTTTTATGTTTTTTTTCCTTTGCGTATATGTAAAAATGTCACCCAGCCATTCAATATTTGCATCTTTAAATGATATTATGAACATTTTTATGGGACTTCAAGAAATAAATGGTAAATGTATTATTTTACTAGATTTTATTTGACATTCCTATATCCTTTAATATGCTCCAAGTTGGTTTTATTTTTCTTTTCTACAACACTATTTTCCTATAATATATATAAATATTTTATTGAATTCATTTCATATGTATTCTTATTGGACTGTTTATTTAATATGAAAAGACATTTGAGTTAAATTTTTTAATTTTTTTTGTGTTGCAATCATAGTTACCAAATTAGCCCATGTCAAGGCAAGAAAATAAGAAAATTAAGTGTTTTGATTCAAATGATATATTATTTGGGAAAATATGGATAGGGTTTTTTAAAAATCCATAGTTTTTAGTTTTTCCACTTATTTGTTATTTCAAAGGATGGTTTTACTAAATTTTGAAAAAAAGAGATTTTTATTACTAAACATAAAATAATAAGTGATTTACTAAATTTTTAAAATGAATGTTTTTTTATAAAAGAAAAGTGCTATTTTTTTTCTTTTTCTTTTTGAATAATGAGTGATTTACTAAATTTTTAAAAGGAGCCTTTTTTTATAAAAGAGAAGTGCTATTTTTTCTTTTTCTTTTTTTGAATTCTATCTTTAAGATGTCTATATTTAAAATGAATAAGAAAAAAAAATAGTAAAATAAATCATTGTTAAAGGAAGAAAACTAGATATATTAGTCTACATTTTTTCCAATTAAAAAATTATTCAATTAAATTTTTATTGAATTCAAATTCAAGCTTGGTCATTATGGTTGCCACAATAATATCAAATATATGGAGGGACATTTCAAGGGTTTTTAAATGATTCTTTGATGCTTAAGTTTGTCTTCATCCAAGCGTGAAGGGATAGTTTAGTTGGTCAAGTTCTTCTTGCTAAGTGCCTTCCTTATTGGGAGGTCATGGGGTCAAATCACCTCAACGAGTCGGTGGCCTTGGATTTTTCAGTGGATGTGGCGAACGTGGATTTGATGTGACAGTCACTTAGTATCCTTGAACCACTTTGAAAAAAATGTTTTTCTCCATCAATTCTAATGTTATGAATCTGGCAGTGGATTTTCCGGTGGATATGACAGTCACTTAGTATCCTTGAACCACCTTGAAAAAAAATCGTACTTACTATCCATGAACCACCTTAAAAAAAATGTTTTTCTACATCAATTCTAATTTTATGAACCAAGCTCATAGTGCGACCTGGATTTTCTATTGGTTGCAAACCGACTTGACAACCATGGAGTGATCAAAAAGTCGGTCGCGGCTAGAGCAAACGGAAGGTTCTATCGACAAGAGCACGATCACAGCAAACAACAAAGTTGACGTAATGTCGGTTACCAAAGATTTGCTGCTGCATTTTTTCTTTGCGCGTCCATACACATCAGCGTGCACATTGTTGGAAGGGCTCCACATATTCATGCCAATTCAGAGCCCTAAAACAACTGAATTAAAATGGCCGATATTTTTTTCAGAACTCGGATTAGAGTAGAGATTGCATCGAAAGCAGACGACCCAAACAACCGGTTCTCACAGAGCATGATGAATGAATTGGCTTGCCACGAAATGCTCTTATAGAATTTGAACTCCGTCACCTACCCATCAATCGGGATGTTTACATTGTACTGGAGGTTCGAAATCGGTAAGCAGTCCGCACGAAATTCTTATTTTGTTAACTCGGAGGTTATCGTTGTCCGGATCCACCAACTTTCTCAAATAATTGTTTCAGCGGTTAGGACAGAGGAATGTTGTTGGTATTGAGCTGTGAAGTTCTTATCATGACTGATTTTAGCGAGATCAAAGCAGCGCCTTAAGAATAAAATATGGAGATGTTGCAAATTGAAAATTCAAATAAGATGCTTCCTAATCTTTTTGTGACCCAATTGGTTCATGAAATAAACCATTAACGCATACAAACTCACGAAATCAAATAATTGTTTCACCGGTTAGGACAGAGAAATGTTGTTGGTATTGTGCTCTGAAGTTTTTAGCGAGATCGGAGCAGCGCCTTAAAAATAAAATATGGAGACCTTGCAAATTGAAAATTCAAATAAGATGCTTCCTAATCTTTTTGTGACCCAATAGGTTCATGAAATAAAGAATTTGAGAATACCATTAACGCATACAAACTCAGCAAACTCACGAAATCAAATAATTGTTTCACCGGTTAGGACAGAGAAATGTTGTTGGTATTGGGCTCTGAAGTTTTTAGCGAGATCGGAGCAGCGCCTTAAGAATAAAATATGGAGACCTTGCAAATTGAAAATTCAAACAAGAGGTGTTGCAAGGCAACTAGTCCCTACCTAGGGGTGGGCTCATATGGAGCAGAGCCGACGTCCTCTCCTCAATCAGTGGCACGTGTCCCACGTCTAATTCTGGGAGAGACTGTTTCTAGCTGTTTGCCTTCACTGAAGTGTCCAGTCGCCTCTGCTAAACAATTCTGTTGGCTGACAGATGTACGGGATCACAACGTGTCGAGTAAAATGTTCGACAGCATGTGCTACCAATTATTTTGTAATTAACAACAGAGACTTCCATATTAGGACTACATATCTTCAAAGAGATCATTAATTCTGTTGGCTGACAGATGTACGGGATCACAACGTGTCGAGTAAAATGTTCGACAGCATGTGCTACCAATTATTTTGTAATTAACAACAGAGACTTCCATATTAGGACTACATATCTTCAAAGAGATCATTTGCAAAGGCTAGGGGAAAGGTTAGTGCATGGTTTTATGTAGTGGACTGCTAAAATAAAAGAATAGAGGCCTCTCAAAATTTTCTAGTCAGCTTTTGTCAAACGATAGCAATATATTTAAATAAAATTATAAAATTATTTGCCAAAGGCGAGAGATTAGAAATGGCAAGCTATATATTTAAATAAAATTAATTGCCAAATACAAGACTAATGAAAAAACTTTCAAGGAGCTTAGCCATCATATGCAGGGAAACATCGAGAGTAATTGGCAGTCACAAACAAGTTTGCCTGTGTGAATTTTCTCTCGAAAATTTGAGGTATCACTATCTTCTAAGTTCTTCTTTCGATGTTAATTTATGTTAAATATCGTTTGCAAATTCTAATAGACCAACAATTATTTTGCGAAGTGTTTATAAATTCCCCCTATCAAGCTCCGGATGGGACTAATTAGACCAAGTAAGTGAAGGTGACCTAATTCGTCCAAGCCAGTGACAGCGGAGAAGTCGAAGTGGACCGAGAGGTGAGAAGATGGTGGGGTGCTGAGACAGTATCTGCAGCACAACAATTTCTAAATCAAATATATTATAATAACAACAGCATTTCGGCACAATTAGAGCATCATGCCAATTCAATTAAATTGTAAGTGAACCATGATTCGAATAATTGGACTGAGAGGTTAATACATTAGTGATGAAAATTCTTAAAATAATATCATATACACCTTAAATAATAGCTGTCATCCCATGTGATTATCGTTTGTTCAATTAAGTACAATTCGTAACGAATAATCAATTATTTCAAACCTGAACCGTAATCTTTTCGTTATATGCTCTGCACTTTCGTGATCTAAGATGACCTTTCACAGTCATCAGTGAACCGTTGCAACATTAAAGAGAGAGAGCGTTATTTGAAAAACAAGTCTTTGAGAACCAGTTGGATGTACGCGTCGAAACCTCCATGAAGTTGGCGATCAATAGGCAAAAATGCAAATTGGCAACTGATCTAAGATCTTAGCGAAGGCGAAGAAACGAGCTTGGTAAATCGTCTCGTGGCGAAGAAACATGCAGAATACCCGACGCGTGTCAAATTATCATGTTTTTCTACAGCATAAGACCTGTGCACATAAATCATTGGGTGCATGCACAGATAGTGTAACATGTCAAACCGGCTTTATCGCCTTCGCTGTAAGTTGTCGGCCGCATTGCCATTATCGCCGTCGCTGTAAGCAACCTATTCTGGTCTGGTACGTTAGGCAGCCATTAACAGATCATTAAATGTTTGTGTTTTTCAAATTGAAAGTTATGGCTGATAACGCGTGACCTGGATGTTTCAGGGCAGCAGTTATGCCAAGCTAGCTAGCTTGCCACCCATCATCGGGCTGTGTGAGTGTTCCAGCCTGTGAACCTTGAACTATGATGAATAATTTGTTAAAAAATATTTCTTTCTCACATAATTCTCTCGTTTTGGGGCAGATTCAAGCTTCGTTCCACCCTTAATCTATTCGGCACTTGGTAGCTCCAGGGATCTTGCAGTTGGGCCCGTGTCTATTGCTTCTCTGCTTCTCGGAGCCATGCTCAGAGAGGAGGTTTCTCCAACCAGAGAGCCTGTGTTGTACTTGCAACTTGCATTCACTGCAACTTTCTTTGCTGGTGTTTTCCAGGCTTCTTTAGGGATTCTCAGGTAGGAGATTCTCTAATTGATATGGCTGGATTCTATGATAAGATAAATGGGTTTATTGACATGAATGATTCATGTGTCGCAACAGGCTGGGATTTATAATCGACTTTCTGTCACGGGCAACGCTTATTGGATTCATGGCAGGTGCAGCAACGAGAATTTGTTGGAACTGTGCAAATTTAGTTAGTCCCGACTTGTTTAAGCTGTTGTTGTAAGGTGTATTTGAGCAGGTCTGTTATAAGCATTTGCCCTGTTCTTTTTACAGGATCGGAGAAAGCCTGGCAGCGAAGTGAAATATGGAGGAGAAACCTTCGGAAGCGTCCCTGCAAACAGTGGCTGCACGGGCGCCTGTCACTGCACAAAGAAGATTGAACACCCGGCTGCAGGAACAAATGCCAGTGCCTTGTATGTAACACAATTACCTAGTTAGAGTTATCTCGTTTGGCCTAGTTTAATTAGATTGTAAATTCAAGCGAATTTTGATCGTAGAGTTCTGAAATTCAAATGGACAAAATATGAATCTATAATTTGTAAATTTGAAGATTGACAATTAAGTTATTCGTTAGAAATAGTCTTATTTATTAGTTACAGGGTAGTTCTCAGGCCAAGTTCTAAGCTTTTCATTAAACTAGATTTTAAGGAGAAAATCAGAAACTTGTATAAATAGACATCATCGTCGTGCCGTGCCTATTACCTGTGTTTTAAGTTGTTCTACTTGAGCCATTAATAATATTTTAGCCTGAGATTCCAAAAGAAAAACAACAATTAATTATTTGTTTTCATATGCGAAGCAATAAACAACATTTCATTTGATACAGAAGCTATGCATCATAGTATTAATTATGTGTCATATTGTAACTACCTTTCGTGCTCGGATATTGTTCAATGCTCGCTCAGCTTGGACCTCCTTCCTCCTTCTTTGACAGGTTCTGTTCGCTCCCAATGGTCATGCTACTTTTTACCTGAAACATCTGCAGAATGCAAGCAACGTGCCTTGGCATTAAACTAGATTTTAAGGAGAAAATCAGAAACTTGTATAAATAGACATCATCGTCGTGTCGTGCCTATTACCTGTGTTTTAAGTTGGTCTACTTGAGCCATTAATATTTCAGCCTGAGATTCCAAAAGAAAAACAACAATTAATTATTTGTTCTCATATGCGAAGCAATAAACAACATTTCATTTGATACAGAAGCTATGCATCATAGTATTAATTATGTGTCCTCCTTCTTTGACAGGTTCTGTTCGCTCCCACTGGTCATGCTACTTTTTACCTGAAACATCTGCAGAATGCAAGCAACGTGCCTTGGCATTAAACTAGATTTTAAGGAGAAAATCAGAAACTTGTATAAATAGACATCATCGTCGTGCCGTGCCTATTACCTGTGTTTTAAGTTGGTCTACTTGAGCCATTAATATTTCAGCCTGAGATTCCAAAAGAAAAACAACAATTAATTATTTGTTCTCATATGCGAAGCAATAAACAACATTTCATTTGATACAGAAGCTATGCATCATAGTATTAATTATGTGTCCTCCTTCTTTGACAGGTTCTGTTCGCTCCCACTGGTCATGCTACTTTTTACCTGAAACATCTGCAGAATGCAAGTAACGTGCCTTGGATCTGGCTTTGCAAGAGGATGGCTTTGCAAGAGGATGCATGGACGCAAGGCATTATAACAAAGAAAGAAAGTTATACTACAAAGGAAATGTGGGTTGGCAAGATACCAAGGCAGGTTCATGACACCTGTCGGCATCCACGGACACCTGCAGCGCCTGCTGCGCAACACCGCACAACCTTGTAACAGGGAACACGAAACTTTACTAAACCTTCGCATACCCGGGCAGATAATAGGAATCGAAGTAATGTTAACATTAAAACCAGACACCGGTGACGGTTAGCGAAAATACACCGGGCTTATTGCTTTTAAGCTATGGTCGAGCCTCTTCTGTCTCGGGAAGAGGCCAAATAAGATGGCGAAGGTGAGGTGCGAATGAAACTTAGCATAGGTCGGCATATCCCCGCACACAGCATTTCCAAACTTTAGCATAACAGCCGAATAACACTTACGAACTAATGCTATCTCCGTCCGGAACGATTACTATAGTCCCTGCCGGATGCCAGATGGCAGGGACTAATAAGATGTTTCCTAATCTTTTTGTGATGTTTCCTAATCTTTTTGTGAGCCAATAAGTTCATGAAATAAAGAATTTGAGAATAGTACAAGATTCTGGAAATAGTACGGACGTAGTAAGTGAAGCCGTATCTACGAACTTAGTCGAATATTTGCTTCACCAAATCGGACAGAAGAAAGTGGTCGGTATTGGGCGTCAAGTTCTTACAGCTTGTTTTAAGTTTTAAGGAGATCAAACCAGCGCTTTGACTAAAATTGGAGATGTTGCAAATTGAAAATTCAATTTAGACGCTTCCCATTCAAATAAGTTCATGACATAAATAATTCGAGAATGTCATTAACGTTTACAAACTCTTGAAATGCTCGGTTTTGAAAGAATATATATGTTAATTCAAATGTCAAAGATGCTAAGCAAGGCGGCATTTCATTCAATAGATGTGTGCACACGTCTGATCCAATATATAGGGAAGGATAGAATCTTGAGGCCAATAATTCATATTCAAACAAAATTAATACCCAAGTTTCTTTTCAAAAAATATAGTATCATTTAAGGTCGGTCGTAGTTATAATTGGTAAGAAAAAGTTATTAGATACTGAGTTTAAAAATATAAATTTAGAAAAGAGAATGAGAAAAAAACAATAACATGTAATTTAATTTTATGGTTTTGAATTTATAATATATAATTATAATTTAGAAAAGGTAATTACAATTTAGAAAAGGCAAAGAAATGTTGACCTATCATTTTCATGAGGTAATATTTTTTTGGAAAATTCTAATACTAATAACCATAATAGTTGACAAAATTTTCCATATCTTATTATTTTTATAACTTTTTTAAAGTAAATTCCTAATTATGTATGGTTCCATCACTAATGAATATCCACACTAAGAATTCTTTATTTAATTAATATGATTATTGTATTGATTAACAAATATAACTATATAATATGTATTATTTAAAGAAAATGGGTTTGTTATTGGCCAATAAGCAATTCAAATTAAAGATATCAAGATAAGATCGTAACATGATTTTCCCTTCATGTGTAACATTATCTTCCAGGCAGGAGGTTTGCAAATGATTTTGAAGTTATTGAATAGTTCTTCAATGGTATTTTTTGGCTATGTAAGAATGTCATTTTTCATGCTTACCTAAAAGAAAGAGCACTTAGGTCATTCGTAGGTTTTCTAAAAGTTAAAGCAAACTATTGTACTAGATGAATGCAACTCCTATAACACTTAATATGTGAAAATAATCTATGTAATAGAAAAATATGACCTTCATATTGAAGATATCCTAGTTATAAGTATATTTCTCAAGGGAACTAGGGTCATTCAAGGGAACTAGGGTCATTCAAAATTTTTTATATGAATTGAACCACTATGTCATTTAGTGACAATTATTGTTGGAATTTTATGACCTAATTTGGTATGAGTAAGGACAAAGAAAAGAGATATCCTTCCTCTTATAACACTCAATGTGTGAAAACAAATTATGTAATAGAAAAATATGACCTTTATATAGAAGATATCCTAGTTATAAGTATATTTCTTAGGGGACTAGGGTCATTCAAAAGTTTTTATATGAATTGAACCACCATGTCATTTACTAACAATTATTGTTGGAATTTTATGACCTAATTTGGTATGAGTAAGGACAAAGAAAAAAGAGATCCTTCCTCCTAATATTCTTAACCTAAAGCATCAACCACCTCATTCTCTCTTCCATTCTCGTATATGATCTTGTCATCATTTCTAAAAATCATAGTGCCCATATGTGTTTCTTTTTGGGATAAAAATCTTGTTCCAAAAGATCCTTCAATTTATGATTGTCCATGTTGATATGTAAGCACCTCTTAATGAGATACAAATGCCAAGTTCTGACAGCATGAAACATGAACATCATAAATTTTGGATAAGTGAAATTTCTCACATTTCTTTAATATAATTGTTTACTTGTAAATGTTAGTCATTGTAGCAATGTTACTAACTTAATGAGAATCGTAACCTCAAAACAAGAACTCTAGTCAAAAAACATGAAAGAATAGCCTGAAAATGAAAATTGTTGATGCTAGAACATGTTTTTTTCTTTTTCAGATAAATTTTCAATATTTGTTAAAAATGGCAATAAAAACTAATTATTTTGGCGCAAACAACAAGAAAAATCACCCTGAAATGAAAATTGTTGATGCAAGTTGACACTGCATCAACACCTTTTTTTTTGGGTTAAAATTTAATTTTTTTAACAATGGTATTAAAAATTAAAATATTTGTACAGCAAACATGAAAACACACCCTAAAATAAAAAAAGTGTTGATGTTGAAACAATGTTTTTTTTCTTAATTTCAACATGGAAAATTAAAGTATCATGACTCAAAAAAATCATTAAAATTCCAATAGTTTTCAGTAATATGTTAAAAATAAAATATCACAATTCCAAAAAACTCTTAAAATTCTAGCAATTTGCAACCATGTCATTGAACGTAAATATCATGACTCTGAAAAACCTTATTTTTTTTGTATTTTTCAGCCATGCCATTAAAGATCAAATATTACGATTCTAAAAAACCTTAAAATTTCATAATTTTTCAGCAATGCAATTAAAAACAAATATCATGACTACAAAAACTTTATATATCCAACATACTCTGAGATCAAATATCATGACCAAAAAATCTTTTAAAATAAATACCTAAATCAAAGCCATTATACCAAATGCTAAAAATATAGTTATTTTAACATCTTAACCTAAGACAACTTGGCACATTGCAATGAAAACTTAAAAATAAACCATCAAATTGAAACATAGTGGGGGCATGCTTGACATATTGCAATGAAAACTTAAAAATCAACTATGAAATTAACACACAATGGAGGTAAACTTAATTCAGTGTAAGAAAAACTCAAAAATCGAATATCAAATTAATAGATATTGGGCTGAGGGTTCTAGTCAAACATGTAGACACAACCCCTACAACAAAAAAATATTTAATTAATTAATTAAAAAAAACAAAAATAATTAAATTAAATTAAATCATAAACCAAAAAGATAATAAAAAAATAAATTAAATTAAATTAAAACATTGAAAAAAAAATCAAATATAAAAAAAAATTAGTATAAAGAAACCAAATATATATATATATAAAGAATTCAAGCATAAAAAATAAGGGGGGCAACAGGAGAAGGAGGTGTCCTATTGGACCTTGAAGAATATGAGGAATCAAATTATGCTTGGGGTGAGAATCACAACCAATAACCGTGCTGAATATTTGGCATTATGGTATGGTTAGACTTTGCCAAGACCCGTGGCATAAGAGAATTAACAGTGTATGGAGACTCATTGATAGTAATTCGACAACTCAAGACCCTCCAAGTGATGGTTCCTGATACAACCTCCCTAATTTTACATCAAATCGCTAGATTGATACAATCCTTGAACAAATTTAATTCTATCACATCCTTTGAGAATATAATTCACTTTGTCAACACCCTCCGAGTGATGGTCCCTGATACAACCTCCCCAATTTTACATCAAATCGTTAGATTGATACAATCCTTTGAGCAAATTTAATTCTATCACATCCTTTGAGAATATAATTCAAAAGTGGACGCAATGGAAAAATTGGGAGCCACTATGGCCCAAGAAGACCTAATAGAAAAGCATGATAAAGCCCTCTCCGGGTAAATTGAGTGCTTATTGGAGGTCTTACAGTAGCGCAATACTGCAGTCGAAGCAGGACGTTGGTCCTTTGAATTATTGGTCAACATAATACACAAGTTAATTCAAGGATCGGTGGAGGTCTTTTGAGGGAGGGGATACGAGCACTTTATTAGGCGCTCGATGTGCATGTAGCCAAGCTGGAACAACTAGTGGTGGAAGACACCCTCCTGTGCAACGTAGTGGTCGGGACTGGAGCTCGTGACGTAGCCACCCCTAGAAATAGTGGAAGCCACCCTAGCAAAGGGCATGGAAATGTTGGTTCTTATGTCTTTTTTCAAATGTTGCTGTTATGTAAATATGTATATGCATATACGGTAGTTTTGTGGGGTGCTAGAAGTAGTTGCAAAACAGAATTCTGCTTAGGATGTTTAGGGCTTTTTTTAGAAACTATCCCCTCTATTTTGCCTTTCTGGAGTATAATTTTGGGTTGGAAGCATTGTTAAAGGTAAAGGGACAAGGCCTTGCAACAAGTTTTTGCCCTCTTTTTTAATACCAAACTATCCATTATGTTTAAAAATAAAACTAAATAAGAGGGAAGGTAGGTAAGTGGAGGCGTCGGAGTAATGAAACGGAGGATTCGGAAGAGCAGCTTGAGGAGCAGGAGGATACTGACGAGGCCGCGGGTGGAAGGCGCGGAAGAGGTCGACGAGCTAGAGGACATGGGAAACAGTGGGGTCGAGGAAGGAACGGTGGAGGAGGTGGTAGAGGGAGCAGGCACCAAAGAACTGACGTGGAGGATGGAGTAGCTTGTGAACGCAGAGGCAGGCAACGAGGGAAGCGGGACATGAGGAGGAAATTGAATGAAGCAGAGGATGCATATATTCAAGAGACAAACCCTCACATTAGGAGAATTATAGATCACTTAGAAGAGGAGGCTATGCAGGCAGCTTCGGATCCGGAAATGGAGGACTGGGAGAGGTTTCTCCCCGATCCAGGACACACAAGAGGGAGAATGTCGCTATACAAACAGTCTTTGCATGCTTACTGGGGCATGAAGCGGCTATTGGCTAAAGCCATGGAGCAGGTAGCTGTTGAAATGGTGGAATTAGTTCAAGGTTTCCCCTCCTTTAAGAGGCAACTCAGGAACATCCAGCTGACTCTGATTATGCAGGATAGAAAGATGGATAAAATTCTGCAGCTGTTCAAAGAAAATGGAATGGAGATCAAGACAGAAAGTGGACCCAAGCCAGACACCCTGAATAAGTAGGATATGGACACTGCTGTAAAGAGGTTTTATCATTTTCAGTTTTGAATTTTTGTAATCCTGAATGGTAATGTCTCAAAGGCGAAACAGTTTGCTTGTAGAACAAAGAGCTGGAATTTTTGTATGGTTAGATAGACTGGATATGTATTTCTTGTGGATGGCTGTTAAAAACTATCGGTGGTACCTGGTTTCCCTTAAGGGCGGGTAGTGACTTGCCTCTGTTTGTATATTCTGCATATTTGAAGTAATAGAATTTTGCCTTAGTTTACAAAAAAAAAATAAAACAAAATAATAAATTAAAAAAAAAAAACTAAATTAAATAAATAAAAATAAAAAAACATATATATAACACAATTTTAAAAATTAATCAAAATTATATATATATCATTTTTTTGGAAAAAACATCAAAAAAAATTTAAAAGGTAAAGGGCCACCACCAGGGTGGAAGCATTTTGAAGGCATATTAGGGTGGAAACCACATTTGAATTTTTTTAATGGTTTTTTAAGAGATATATATATATAGTCTAACTTATAGATAAAATAACCTTTTTCACCGGAATTTACTAAAATTTGTTAGTACAATTTCAAGATTTTTTATTGTTTAAAATACATTTTTGAATGCATAAATAGATTCATCACTCTTGAAAACACTTGGAGCACTAGAATTATTCACATTAAACAATTTAAACTCAAGTTTTTAAAAATCTATGTCGGATTTTGGTTAAAATTAACCTGAAAATTGGTTGTGGAAAAAAGTCATTTCATCTATAAATTAAACTATGCCTCTATATATATATATATATATAATTTTTTTTATTTTTATTTTTAATATGTATTTTGATTAATTTTTTTATAATTCTTATTTTAATAAAAGCCTCTATATATGATTTTTTTATTTTTATTTTTAATATGTATTTTGATTAATTTTTTTATAATTCTTGATTAATTTTTTTATAATTCTTATTTTAATAAATTTTAGATGATTTTTTAAAATACTTTTAGATTATATATATAGATATATAATTATGAATTTTTTTTAATTATTTTCTAACAATATTTTATTTTATTACTTCTTAATATATATATTTTTAATTTTCTCAATCTATATTTTTAAAATATATATATATATATAATTTTATTTTATATATATATATATATATATATTATTTTATTTTTTATATATATATATATATATGATATTTTATTTTTTTTAAGTTGGTTTTTTTTAAATTTTTATTTTTACTTAAAATTTTATGTGAATAATTATTTTTGAAAAAAACATCAAATATTATTATTTTTGGATGTAAAATCCATAAACTTTTTATAAAATTTGTTATTTTTTCAAAATTTTCCATAAAAATCATTTATTTGACATGTCATTTTTAGTGAAAAAAATATGATAATGTGTATTTTTTTAATTACATTAATCTTCAAAAAGCACATTTTTGGTCAAGCATTCAAAATACTTTTTTTTAGTTACAATTATTTTATGTGTATTGAAATATTAATTAACAATACATAAATCTATATAAAATCCTAACTTCAAAATATTAATATTATTACATTTTTTATCTTTGTAAAAAAATTACAAATTTCATTACAAAAAAATTTTGCAAAGAGAAATAAAAAACACAAACTTGAAAAACACTTAAGAAACAAACATCTAAGGAAGAAAACGGAGAAGAAGAAGAAGACAATTTGAAAAATGGTTAAATAACTACTATTAAAAAAAATATGCATACTTAAGACATAAGAAAATTTAAAGTGACAGAAATATGACTATGTCCTCCTGTCCCTATCATACCCCCCCAAAAAAGAATAAAAAATTGATGCTATATAAATGCTTTCAAAAGTTCACACGAAAATGAACATTTTAAAAAAATATCCAAACTTAATATATTAAACAATTTAAAGTGTCAAAAATAAACAAAAAAAAGGGTTGATGTTGCATCGGTACTTTTCAAAATTGGCATGAAAATCACTAACATTTAAAAAAATGTACATACTTAATACATAAGAAAATTTAAAGTGTCAAAAATATGCTAAAAAAAAGGGGTTGATTTTACATTAACACTATAAAAAATCGAATGATTTTTTGCAACCTGTAAAAATTTAGAACTCAGTGCAATTCTTCTTGAGTTGGTAACTTTTTTTTTTTGGTTCCCTTTTGCATCAACATTGTGCTAATACCTTTGTTTAAAGAATCAAATTTCAACATGAATTTCTTACTGAAATCAAGTTTTGCTAAAATAAAATCAAGTTTTGCTCAAATAAGTGTAGTACACATGGTTTCCTTTAAAGATGAAAGATTCTTTGAGATGGCGTCATTCCAAACAGAGACTCACATTTTTTATAAAGGTAGTTAGTGGGGTTGAAATTTACTCCTACTTTTTCACAAACTTCCTATAGTGATCCATGATCCCTATGAAATATCGTAAGATTTTCAGAGTCATACGTTGTAGTCAACTATGCATAAATATTCTTGGGATCGATGCACAACCCATCATTATTGATTATTAGACCTAAGCATTCCAGTTTGCAAGTGCCAAAACAAAATATGAAATGTTTTAGGAACAACTAGTTATATTAGAGCAATAAGAAGGAGTTATCAACATACGTAGAATGCACTTCTACATGTTTTAACATAAATTAAGATACTATAAAAAAAAAATAACATGAAATTACGCAAGAAGCGCTTAATAAGTTTATTCATGAGGCTATTAAAGGTACATGGAGGTACATGGGGCATTACAATGCCTAAAAGGAATCACTGCAAATTCCTAATGTATTTCATGTGTGAGGAAGTTCATGCTTGGAATTTCCACCTCCATCATCTGCATTTGGTGGAATCTTAGGCAAAATTTGAGTTTAATGAAGAAACTTGGTACCATGAAACTCTTCTAATAAATCATCAATAACCAATATGGAAAATTTGTCTTTAATAGTCAATTTAATGAGAGCAAGGAATTTATGAAACATGTAACAATTTCCTTCTTTTTAATGCCATGAATATGAGGGGGAGTAAGGGATAGTATTTGGAATTATGACACTAGTTTAAAATATATCTTCAATAATCCTTTCAAATTCATTAATTTTTGGGAAATGGTTCCTATAAAGAGACAAAAAAAGTGGTTGAATACATATAAATATTGGAATATCATGATTGAGTTTATGTTCACTTCATGAGGAGTGTAAACCACAGGTTTCTTCAAATGTATGTTAATGCTTAATAAGGATCAACCATAAATATAAGTGGATATCTTGTGGAGATATGACCAAAACTTCGATGATGTCGAATTGGGAAATAATCCCAAAGTTGCATTTCCTCAATACCTTATCCATACAATGCCAAGAGTTATACTTGAGCCTATTGATGGAATATTGATGGCACTTATTATAAAATCTCAAGCACAATTCCTTGAAATACATAGTAACCATGTCAAATATTTGCAACAATTAACTTCAAACATGAAAACACAACCACCCATTTTATTAAGTAAAACTTGGGATTTGAATAATAGTTCCTCCCCATTTTATTAATTAAAACTTGGGATTTGAATTAATAGTTCCTCATTTGGAGTTTCACATTCTCACATTTTCCATCACATTTCATCATACGACTATTAACTAACATAATTTAAAATTATGCACCAAATTAACTTAAAAGTAGAGGTATTATACTACCCACCAATGAAGAAAATTAGGGGTTTGACGTATCAATTATGAAAATCAACTCTTAATTTTTAATATATATAGTCAATATCAAGGTTCAGGGTTCTAAAATTATTAATAAATCATGGAGGGAAATTCATGGTTCCTCTTGAGAAAGTTATAGGGTGGATTCTTCTTGATGAGATGTGTGTGATCTATTGATTCTATCTTTGGATGGTGTCCTGGAAAATTTCCCAACAGTGTTGAAATTGGGACACATCAATTTGAAATAATTTGGTTCCTTATATCTATGCCATTTGAAATATGTTTCATCTCAAGCACAACAAATTTTTAGGATTTTCTATTTATTTTCTTCTTCCCAGATTAAATATGAACTTGTAAGGACTAAGGGGAGGAGAGGGTGGTGGTCAGTGCTATAGGGAACCACGGTTGAGGAATAGAAGTGATCCTTTAATTTTATGCATTTGCCACTATTTGTGCATCTCTATCATTTTGGAAGGCATCAAATCAAGTAGTGGGGTTGTACATCTTTTTTTTTTGTAAGTCAGATATGTATATTATAGAACAAAATATGTTACAAAAAAGTCTGCCGAAGCAGAACGAAACCTTAGAAGGACCATTTAACCAGGGCTGACAGCAAGCCCTGAACTTTCAAAACCAAGCTGCACACCACGCAGGGCGGCTTACTCTTAAAGTTGTTACTTATCGCCACGACACTATCAAAACTTGGACAGAAACAGAGTAACATAACGATCTTGCATAAGGCCGAAGCCATGACAGAAACAGAGTAACATAACGATCTTGCATAAGGCCGAAGCCATGACAGAAGACAGAAGACAAACATAAAGAAGAAACTAAGGAAACCCGCCAGTACGAGGAAAACCGCCAATTCGACTAACTGTGTCTAAGCCCACGTCCAGAACATGCTTGTCAACTCTGGCCTGCATATCTTGCATGGATTGGAATTCCTCTGCTTCCTTCAACTTTTGCTCCTGCACCAGGGGCTCAGAGTTTGCTGAAGAAGCCTGATGAGCAGAGTCAATTTCTTGTTGACAGTTTCCACAGCATCATGCACTGTGGAAATTCTTCGATCCAGCGATTCATGGATTTCATGAATTTTTGCTAACTGATCCTCTGATGTGGAGTTCCCCTTCCCAGATTGCTGCTTCCCTTCGTCCTTTGAGTCCAGGGCTTTCGCAAGGAGAGTTTTGATTCTCCAGCTCTCCGCTTTAGTCCGAACATATTGAGTGGCTCTTTTGGAGGGAGTGCCCGGGTCATGTAACCAGTCAACCTCCTCCGCAATGATCCCCTCCGTTCGCTGCGCTTCTTCCTCTTTCACAGAAGCTTCCAGTTCCGCGATCTTGCGTTTGCTCCTGGCTGCTGCTCTGGTCTCGTACATGTTCTGCACTGTTCGTAGCTCATGGTGAGCTGCCGAACACCTGCAGCTCCCCGCCTCCATACTATACCCTCTAATCTTATCGTTGTGATCACTTCTACAGACAGAAAAGTGGTGGTCTCTCGTAGTGCCTTGAACTGAGGTGAAAGAACCAGAGCCACGACTCTCCGTTAAATAGCTATTTTCCATGGAGTTTCCCATAATGCGCTCTCCCCTCCGATGCAGAGTGGAGGTACTTTCGTTATTAATTCGAAAGATATCCGCACAAATCAGACAGCTCCTCCCTGACCTAACATAAATGTTGTTGAATTCCTTCCCATCAAGGTTGAGCCAGGTGTCCCTTCCTCTCAAGCGGACTCTACGGAATCTCTCGTGGCATGAACCATATTGATAGTTTCCAAATTTGGCCTTCTCTTGCCATAATGACCACCGCCGCATCTGTCTAGTCGTCCAGCTCCCGTGATGAAATCCCATGCTGTTACCGGTAACTCCAGGTATACGGTGCCGGAAACAGAAACCGTTGCCGGTCAAGCCCGGTCGGTTTCGTGTAAATCTTGCTGTGCCAACTGTAAACATCTCGCCTTCAGGTTCGGGCAGTCCACTTCCTGCCAACAACTGTCCCACCCCCTGTCCTGATTGTCCACGCCACAATTCGCTAGGTAGTCCGCCAGCCCGTTTGCCTTACGCCTTACCGTATGAAAGACTAAACCTTTCATTCCAGCCATTAGTTCTGCAATATTCTCCGTCACCTTGGCGAGCCGCCAGTGTTTTGTGGCTTTGTTCGCCTTAGTGCCTCCTTGAATTCTCTTAGCTGTTGATATAACCAGTGACGAATCCCCTTCCACAATTACATTGCATTTTCGTAGGGATTTTAAAATTCTCAGACCATGCTCAAGCGCTGCAAATTCCATCTCATTATTTGTGCTTTCCCCAAGCGCTCTGTAATATATATGCAGAATTTCTCCATGCTGGTTTCGTAATGCACCTCCAATTCCTGCCATGCCGGGATTACCTCTCGAGGCCCCATCAAAATTCAGCTTCAATCCCCCTTCCGGCGGACACTGCCATTTGTCGATCTGTGAGGATGGTTGCGTTCTGTGTCTCGAAGTTGTGATGCTGCTGGTGGCTTCCAGTCGAAAGCATTTCAGAATGCATAAGTCTCGAGCTGAAGGTTTCTCGTTACATTCCTCTCTGCATTTCGTTTGAATTAACTGTTGAATGTTAGTTAATATATTGTCTTTAGAGAACTCTATGTTCCTGTGTTCGTCTTGAAATATTCTACGGTTACGTTCCTTCCAAATTGACCACAGTAAGAAGCCTGGAACAGACTTCCATATGCTGTTGACTCTTAGTGTGTTGGAGAAGTCTTTTTTCCAGTTCAGTATGGTTCTGTGAATGGATTCTCTATCTCGGTCAGAACTGCTGAGAATTCCTTCCATCCAGCTCCATAACTGATTTGCCCATTCACATGCATTAAACAGGTGGTTTATAGATTCCTCTTCGACGAGGCACATAGGGCATCTTGAGGGTCCCCTGAAACCTTTCTTGCACAAGTTGTCCCAGGTTAAAGTTTTGTTTCTCATTAGAAGCCAAAGGAAGGTCCTGATTTTCGGCCAGAATAGGCTGTCCCAAACTTTGTTGCACCAGGGCATGGCTTCTACCTGTTCTTCCTTTTCTATTATATCCCTAGCTTCTTTTAATGAGAAATTTCCATTACCTTTTAAACCCCATCTCAGCTTATCATCCTCTTTAGTTTTCCGAATCTTTCTTTTGAGGATTCTCTCATTGAGTTGCTGAAAGCTTTCGTTGTTCTCCTCTGTGCTCCCAGGATTTAAATTAATCCAGTCCCTCCAGATCGGATCCCTACTGCTTTGAATCCAATATTGATTAACTCTGTATCTACCCTCGTTTTGACTTATTCGCTTGAGGGTAGATAGCTCTGGGGTATCCAGTTTAGGGAATTGCTGCCAAGCATCTTCCAAGAACATGGCAAGCCTTCCATTGCGAATCTCCCAAAAGTTGTGCTCCTGTACTAAGCTCCTGTTATCCCTGGCATGGTTCCATATTGACGAACCTTCCGGGACTTCCTGTAGTCTTATGAGGTCCTGAGTATCATAGTCTGGAGTGGAATTTTCCTTCCAATGCCTCGCCCAAGGTAAATTGGGTTCTTTAATCCATTTCCACCATATCTTGGCTCCACAGGTTCTGTTGACCACTAAAGGATCTACTAAGTTCATCCCCCCCATAGATTTTGGCTGGCATAGCTTATTCCACGCTACCAACGCCCATTTCTTCTTATCCCCATTCCCATTCCATAAAAAGGATCTCTGTATGTTTCTCATTTGTTGCAGAATGCCCTTGGGAGCTGGAAGCATAGAAAGTAAATATTGCGGAATTGCCTGTAGAACAGCCTTGGTTAAGATAAGTCTACCCGCCAGGTTTAGGGCTTTGTGCATCCAATGCTTGCACTTTTTCTCCATGTTGGCTAGAACCTTCTCCCAGTGAGTTTTCTGCCAAGGTTTCAGAGTCAGGGGAGCCCCTAGATATTTCGAAGGCAGGGAACCAATCCTGAATCCAAGAAGCTGGGACAAGTGAGCTTGAACTGCCAGATGAGTGTTGAAAAAGAAAATTGTGGACTTAGAAAAATTAATCTCCATGCCAGAGGCTCGGCTAAAGAGATCAAGGATACCCCTATAAGCCACAGCCTCCTTCACAGTGGGGGTACCGTGTAACATGGTATCGTCCACAAACTGTTGATGTGTTGTGGCTGGTATCGATCTTAACGGTTGCAGACCTTTTATAGATCCTTCTGCTTTCTTCTTGGCTATGATTCTGCTTAGTCCTTCCATTAGGATAACGAATAGGAAAGGGGATAGAGGATCCCCCTGTCTTATTCCCCGCGAAGGAGTAAAAGGAGCTGAGGGAGCACCATTGACAAGGATTGAATATCTTGGAGATTTGATGAGAGCAAGTATCCACTTGATCCAGGCCCTGCAGAAACCAAATGCATCCAATACAGCTTCAAGGTATCTCCAGCTTACTTTGTCATAAGCTTTTGATAAATCTAATTGCATTAGCATTCCTGCTTCTTTTCTCGAATGAAGTGAGTGAATCATCTCCTGCGCTAACAAGATGTTATCTAGAATTTGTCTACCCTCAACGTAGCCCGATTGCTCTTCCGAAATGATACCAGGAAGAATCGACTTTAGTCTATTAGCTATGACTTTTGAAATAATTTTATAGATAACATTACATAGGGCAATAGGTCTGAATTTATCAGGTGTCTTTGCTTCTTCAACCTTAGGAATGAGCGCTAAAAAGGTGGAGTTGATGGATTTTAGAATAGTTCCTGAGCGTCTGGAATCCTCAACTACCTCCCAGACCTCCTGCTTAACAGTGTTCCAACAAGCCTTGTAGAAGTTGATGGTGAATCCATCTGGACCTGGTGCTTTATCGTTAGGCATACTCCTGATTGCCTCCTCCACCTCCTCCAGAGAGATTTCCCTGCTAAGGGCCCAATTCTGATCTGAGGTAATGGATTTAGGAATGGCTGCTGTGAGTTCCTTGATGGCCTCCTCTCTGTTTATAGGCGGTTCCTGTGCAATTGAGCTGAAGTGATCCGAGAGCAGAGCAGATATGTCATTGTGATTCTTTAATATCTCCCCTGCATTGTTTTTTAACTCAAGAATCTTGTTAGCACTTCTATGGTCTAGAGCCGACCTGTGAAAAAAATTTGTATTCTGCTCCCCCTCTTTTAGCCACTGGATTCTAGATTTCTGTTTCCAAAGTATCTCTTCTTGTATACATCTTCTGTGCCACTGCTGTGAAAGAACTTTTTCCTGCTCAAACGCTTCGACACTGTGGATGCCTGCTGCTCCATCTCTGTGAATCTGTTCCAGTTTGCTCTCTAGAATGGCTTTCTCCTAGAAGATATTTCCAAAAACCGTTCTATTCCACTCTTTTATCTTTTCTTTAGTTGCTTTCAGCCTTTTTTGTAGATTAAACATTTTGGAGCCTCTTGCCTCCAAAGGTTCAGACCACCATTTCTCAACCATCTTGAGGAAGTTAGGGTGGTCTAACCAAAATTTTTCAAATCTAAATGGTTTATTCCTTGGAGCACCCTGAACTTCAACAATAAGCGAGATTGGCCAATGATCCGACCCACAACTGGGAAGGATATCTGATTCTGCTATCATACCATCCATTATTATGCTTTCTGAGATCAAAAATCTATCCAAGCGAGAAGCTATTAACCTCTCTCCCCCCCTTCTGTTGTTCCAGGTAAACATGCCACTTTTGGGGTATATGTCTAGCATTTTGACAGTTTCATTGAAACTTGTGAAGGCTTCCGCGTCCCTATTAAGTTTCCTAAGACCCCCTTTTTTTTTCCAGAAGGGTGGTTATCATATTGAAGTCACCCCCCAATATACACTTAGACCTTGGATATCTTTCAATAAGTCTGGTTATTGAATTCAAAAAATTTATTTTATCTTCTAATTTCTGAGGACCATAAATGTTGATGCAAAGGAAAGACCCAGAGTTACGTGTGGGTTGAAATTCCACCGCTATGAAGTGTTTGTTTGCCTCAGCTGATAAAATCTGGATTTCCCTTGTATCCCATAGTGTTGCAAGGCCTCCTTCTTGTCCTTGGCTCTCAATCTCTAAAACTTCTAAATTTCTCCCAAGCTTCCTACATAGATTGTTGATGCTAGAGCTGCTACATTTAGTTTCTTGTAAGAACATAATTTCCGGTCTGTATTTCTGGATTTTCCGCTTTAAGATTCTGTGTTTTGCCTGGCTGTTAAGCCCTCTTGCATTCCACGAGATGATCTTCATGTTTAACTAATTTCCTTGGTAGGACGGGAAGGCGCTAAGCGCCTTCATCTTCCCTGAGTTTATCATTATCATGCCTAGCTCCTGTAGAACTTCACCACTAGTTCTACGGCCTCTTCTTTTCTTCTGCTTTGAGCTAGATGATTTCCATAAAAGACTTTTCGAATGGAAGCTATTGCCTTTTACTATACCTAGCTTCCTATTCTGCTTTTCTAATTCTGCTTTTTGCCTTGCTATGAACAGGTCATTTACCTTCCTGATTTCTTCTTCCGGTGCATTCTCTATTCCTCGGGCCTTCCAGTTCTCAGCAATTACTGGTAGATTCATCCCCTCCTTGGCTAGTGCCTCTTCCCACTCTTGATCCTCACTTCTGCCATCACTGGTGAGCATGTCAATTTCTTCTTCCGTTTCCTCTGTTCCCTCCTGCATTTGAACTTCGTTGTTGAGGTCCCCTTCATCCGTTCCTTCCCTGGTTGGTTCTTCCTTTTCATCATGCCCTGCATCTGATGTTAGGGTTTTGTGCTTGTCCTCCAAATCTGTTTCAAGATCTAAGATCACAAAAGAGTTGCTGTGGTTGTTTCTGTCTGTATTACCTTTATTATTCTTCCTTCTATTAGCTCTCTGTCTAGACTTAGGTTTTATGAAGGTTTCTTTGTCTTTGTTGGCTTGTGCTGTTTCGATCTCAACTTCCTTCCTAATCATAGGGAAATCTCTCATCAAATGCCCATGTTCATGACATTTGCGGCACCGAAAGGGAATCTTCTCATAGTCTATGGCCTGAAAATAGTCCTCATCCCTATATTCCAGCTAGAGCCCCTCATGCAGTGCCCCGGAAACTTCCATTTCAACACATTTTCTGGTGTAAGATGTGTATCTCTTTTGTAATGTTGCTTCCGAGGCCTTAATAAATGTTCCCAGCTGGTCACCAATTTGTTTCAAGGCATTCAGACCCCAATAATCTATTGGGAGTGAGAAAAAACGAATCCAGACTGGGACTTGAGTGAAAGATTCTTTCTCTGGGGCGAAGTTTGGTTTCCATGGTCGCATGTACAAACTAGCTGAAGCCAAAAAATATGGACCACCCTCAAAAATTCTATCCTTGTCTTCTAGGTTGGAGAATACAACTGTGAAGAAACCCTTGGCTCCCAAATGAAGCTTAACATCCCCCCTCGGCTTCCATTGTTGTCTGATCCAATGACAAAGAGTCCTTTCAGATGGCCAAATGCCCATAAATTTACAAATGACAGCATGTTCTGCCATGTGCTCTCTGTATGCCTGAATCTCTGGGTCAGTTATTACTACCCTGAGGTTATTGGTCTTTTTTGGTTTGCAGACCCCATTTGATGAAGAGTATTTATTGGGGCTTGTGCTTGTCTCCCCCTCCTTTTCCAACTTTCCTTGCCTATTATCTGTTTGCTCCCTGTCTTCTTCAGCTTGTCGCTCCTCATTTTCTGATGATTTAATTATTGAGGCGATTTTGTCTTTAGTTCCTGTCAGGCTTTCACCCACTGTGCCTTTGCCTTCCGTTGTGCTGTCTGGCTTGTCAGTTTCCCCTTGTATTTTCTCCTTATTCCTCCTGCCGTTCTGCTTGTTATTGTCAAGCCCAGAAATCCTGACCCCTTCCTTCTTATTTTGCCTCTGCTTCTGCATGATTATCTGTTTGAAAGTAGGGGTCCCACTGGACCCCTCTGCCCCCATCCGGTCGGTCAGCTCTTGACCTTTTCGATACAGTGCTGCGAAACGAGAGATTACCACTTCCAGCCCTGCAATGGTATCAGCACATTGGAAACCCTATTTTCGCCCTCGGCTCCTTTGCGCGCTCCGCAACTCTGAGACCATCCTCCCATACACATAGGGGTTGTACATCAATATCCATGTTCAAATACATTATTTTATCTCTAATAAAAAATTGTTTAAAAAATGAATAAGGCATTCCTTTTATGTGGATTTCCAATTTCTCAAAGACTTCTATAAATTCTGTAATTATGCATGTTTGGTGCAACTAGACCAACCTTCCCAAATAATGTGTATATGTTTCAAACCATCCATAGGTTGCTTTTAGAAACAAATTCTAAGAAATGTAACTCCCATATGACTTCATATGCCATGAAAACCATTACTAATGATCATGATCCAAGAATAACACACCACCTCTAGGTTTTTTCAGGCCATTAGTAATTCCTTGGGGACAGAATATTGTTCCTTTTAAGTAACTCAAGGAATTAGAACCAAAATAAATCATTTGTAGTTTAACTTTGGGAATCTATGCTACACTTTTTTTTGGTTATCCTAAAAGACTAACCCTATGTAATACCCTACCCCATTAGAAGAATACCCCTTACCTATAGATCCAATTGAATATAGTTGGACTTAAGAATCACAGTGAGCTAGATTTGATGTCGTGAAACTTAGTTATGAGGTCATCACACTCAAAATCAAGCTTAGAATTGACAAAGCTGAACTTGGTTTTGAGGTCCTCATGTTTGTGCACATTTGCGGGCAATTTCCTTATGGTGCTTTCCATATTATTGGTATTTCTATCCATGGAAGAGTTCCTATAGGATTACATCATCCTCAAGATCTAACAAAAGGGTTATTTGAGAAATATATCAATATATCAATGCATTTCAAGGGCATTGATAAGATATATTACCTACATTAGTATGTCAAATCCACAAGAAAAAGGATTACTTATGAGCTATAACATCACAATCAATGTCACATAAAGGGTATTTTGAGATAGGTATCCACAATTGTGTAGGAAGGAATGGTTAGAAATATTAGCTCTATGTCAATATTACTGCATTGACATAATTCTCAAATTCTTAATATTCCAACATAACTATTTTTTCAACCATCTGCACTATAGAGGCTAGGGTTTGCAATGTCCTAAGGAGAAAAGAGTGTCAAGTTCTATAAATATGAAATATACCTAGGATTTTTTATAATAGTATGGTGATCCCAAAATTGACTAAGCAATATTTATGAAATCACAAAGTCATGATCCCAATTAGACTCTTTTCTATTTTGGATAATGATTTTGACTTATTAAAGGGGTCCAATTACCACAATGGGATTTTTCCCCAACAATTTGAGGCTTATTGGAAATGATTAATTAAATGTCTTTAAAAGAAAATAATGTAAATAATAATGTAATTATAATCAACTAAAAACACCAAGTATTAATCTAAAATTATTTCTATATCGTTAAACTAATATTTGTAACAATAGTAGTATGCTTCTTTAAATTATCATCACAAATGATGATGATTGGACTCCAAACCTTCCAATGATGATAAATGAATGGTAGTTGTAAGAATAACTTGTGGATAATTTGGCCTTTGGTTATGTCATGGGGCTTCAGTAGTTAATGGACCTTTGACATATCATGTGCGTTCATGGCATATTAAACAATACCCCTAATTTGACTACATATTGGAAAATATCTATAAAAAACACATTATTTAACCTCCTACCAATATGAATCCAATATACCTTCCCAATTTAAAAGACCTCTACTTTCACTAGATATTGGAGGTATCCATTTTTCCATTAACATTTTTTATACCCATTTATATTTTTTCTTTAACTTTGAGCTCCATTTTTTTATACTTTCCAATATAAAAACCATTTACCCCCTAATATATGCTCAATATATTATGTCTTTTTTTCATCAATATATATCCTCCAATATGAATGCACATGGTATGGTATTGCTTCCCCAGCGAAGCCCCCATGGGTTATGTTGTCATTGACATATAGGTTTCGAAGTTTCAATACATGATTTGAACATTTGAGATGTATGATTGATTGGTCAAGCAAGACTCATTTTATTTCCAAGAATACTTTAAATGGGCATTTATTGTTTAAGTAAATTACATTATAGTTTTTTTGCAAATCAGTATTGTTACTTCAAGCCTTCAAGGCCCTTTAGTTATTTGTCATCTAGATGTATTTTGACTCAAATAAATCTCAAATTAATGGGGAAACTATAGTGATCCAACCCATACATCACAGGCCTTATTACAAAATTATTCAATGTGTACAATTCTCTGAGAGTGAACAAAGTGTGGTTCTTAATTGACCATGTTTATCATGCTTAATGATGTTTGACCGAGAAAATCATGGTTCACCTTGGGTTGACCTTCGTTGCCATAAGTGATAATGGTAGTCCATGGTTTGACCATGCTGATCATTGTTGAACATGGTTGACCATTTTGTTAATGGTAGACTATATCCGACCTTGGTTTAATATAATTAAATATGGTAAATTTATGGTTAACATGGGTGGATTGTGATCAACAAATGGTTAACTATGGGTGTTCATAGTTGTCCATATTAAACTAAAGTTGTCTATGATAGATTATAGTTTACTATGGTTGACCATGGTTGATCATGTTACTTATGGTTAATTATGGTTTACCATGCTTCACCATGTTAAGAATTGATAAAAATGGTTGACCATGGTATACAATGGTCAGCAATGGGAACCACGAACCATTGCTTCCATTGTTCACCTTTGTTGACTATTGTTAAATATGGGTAGGTAATGATTAACCATGGTTGTAGTTGTTAACTATAGTTAATTATGATTCATTACGGTTGATAGTAGTTGAACATGGTTAACCATGAAAACCATGGTTTGCCTTAGCTTGAACACATTTCATATTGTTTGACCATATATGACCGTGCGAGTCCATGTTGACCATATTTTTCTAGGGTAAACAATTGTTGACCATGTTGTCCATGGTAGACTATGGTTGGCAATGGATGACCATGGATGAACATGGTAGACCATGGTTCATATTTTTTGACTAATGGTGAACAATTTTGAACATGGTTGAACTTGGGGACCATGTTCGACTATGGTTGAGGATGCTTGATGATCTTTGATTGTGGTTGAGCTTGTTCACCCATGGTTGACTAACATCAAAATTTAGCTCATTATGGTTATAAATATGGTAAGTTATTGTTGATAATGGTTGTGATTGTTTAACTATAGTTGACTATGATTGATTATAGAAATGTAGTTGAGCATTTTTGGGCATGTCAAAAATACTTGAAAATTTTTAATCTTGCAGACAATAATAGATCTCTATTTGAACTTAGTTGACTATATGCGACCATGGTACTACATATTTACCATGGTATTCCATGTTCAATATAGTTGAACATCATTTACTATGGTTGATCATGGGTTAATATGATTTATCAAGTTTTGCTATGGGTATACATGTTGGCCATGGTTTTTCATGGTTTGATCATGTTGACCATCGATAAACATGTTGACCATGGTTGATCTTTTTTTAACATGGTTGAGAAAGTTCAACTATAGTTCAACTAGGTGACCATGTTTGAGCAAGGTTGAGCTTATACGACAAAGGTTAACTATGGTCAATATACAGTTGTCCATGGATGAACATGGTATACCAAGGCTATCATTATTTACCTATAAATGATTATGGTTGACCATAATGTGCATGTTAATAACGGTTGGCTATTTTAAAAATGTTGACCATGGTTAGCCATAAATAACCATGTTCAACCATGTAGACAATTATGAACATGGTTTGACCCAGTTTGACTATGTTGACGATGGTTGAAGATGGTGTCTATGGTTGAAAGTTCTTACCTATGGATGACCTTAGTTAATCATGTTTTACCACGTACAACTAAGAGTCGATAATTATTTTCCATAGTTGACAATGGCTTTGTTTATCGCATTGTGGGATCATTTTTTCCCAATTGTGATGATGTTTGTTGTTTGTCACATTGTGATTTCATTTGTTATTCGTCACACTCCATGAGGTTTATTGTTTGTCACAACCCGATGTTATTTTTTTTCATCACATGTAACTTTGTTTATTGTTTTTCACTTTGGAATGGCATTTTTTGTTTGTCATATTTGAATATATTTTATTATTCATCACATTATGTTGTTGTTTGTCATTCCTCACGCTACAACATCACTTATTGTTTGACACATTTCAAAATCATTTCTTGTTAATTACATTGAGACATCATTTTTGTCACATTCCTTTTCCAATTGCAACATCACTTATTGTTTTTCACATTGCAATATCTTTTGTTGTTCATCACATTGCGAGATCACAATATAATATTTTTTGTTTTTCATCACATCGTGATGTCAATTTTGATTGCCACATTACATCATTGATGTCAACATCTATCTATAGATGATTGTAGTCGACCGTGATTTACCATGATGCACTTGTGACTATGGTTGACCATTGCACCCTTGTTAACTATGGTTGATTTTGATGGCCATGTTGACTATGGTTGAACATGATTCCCATATTGAAAATGGTTTCCTATGGTTGACGATGTTGAGTATGCAAAATAATTTATTTTTCATCACACTACGATGATAATTTTGTTTGTTAGATTGTGACAAATTCAATTTTTTGTTTATAAATGATTACATTAATGTATAAATGTATATATTAATGTATTATAATATTGTTATCAAATTTTTAATATGTAGATTAGTCTATTAATTTATACAAATTAATGTATTATTTTGTGTTGATCATCACACCATGATATCAATTTTGTTTGTGACATTGTGGTGTTGATTGTTTTTGTCGGCATTTACCCATAGATGATTTTAGTCAACTATTACAAGGAAAAGTGTCTACTCAGAACTGCTTATCCCACTAAGGTGTGACAGTTGCCTTAGAAACAAACAGAGTAAAGCTACTTTCGTTTTTCCTTTATGAATTATAGATAGAGATGAACAGAAGGACCAACCTCTGTCTTGCGCTAATCTCCTGATTTGATTCCTCTCTTCCTTGATAGTCTTTCGCTACTTGTTCCCTTGCACGCCCAGCTTCACAAAGTACCTGTAAGATCACAATAGCATAGCACTATACAAAGACATGGATCTATAATCATAAACAATCTAGGATCAGATGTAAATTGACCATACAAATGCAGCAAATATCAATGACACAAGAGTATGGAGGAAAACTTGAATAGCTTTTATTGATAAACAAGAAAGAGCCAAGAGGAGTTACAACCAGTTGTTCTGACCCAGCGTCAACCTCTCAGCAAGGAAGCCCCTCTTCACCTCATACAAAGCTTAGATCACCCAACAATCTGATATTTGTCTCAAGAAACCAACAACAATTCCTTACAATATGCAAAATTCCAGCCTCTGGATCTCTGGGATGAGGGATCCATATATAGATATCTGTCATGGAGATGAGTCAGCTTATGATTTGATTAGTGTCTTCCCTCTGATAGTTCTTGCTTCCACTTGGAGATTGATGATCTCTTACTCATCCTTGGTTGAATTCAGAGAGGCAAGTGTCACAGGAGAAGTTTCTGGAAGCTTCCATTGCCTTTCCACCTCGGAGAATGACACTGCCATTTGTCATTTCTCGCCCATCGCACCCCATAGAAGGGCTTTTTGAAATGCAACGTAGCCACACAGTGTACTTAGGTGAGATGCAACGCAGTTGGCCAGTGGAGCAGCTGAAATGATCATATTTTGACCAATTCTGAGCAGTTTTTCATGGAGAACTTCTGGGAGAAGTTGTAATCTATTGACCTTGTTCTTTTAGGGGTTAGAACAACATTTTTAGGGACTTAGGAGCCCTTGGTTTATGGACATTTCATGCTTGGGGTTGTAGTGCCCAAAAATGTCTATAACATCAACCATGGTTGACCATGATGCCCATGGTGACTATGGTTGACCATGTCACCCATGTTGGCCATGGTTGACTATGATGCTCATGTTTACTAATGTTGAACATGATTCCCAAGTTGACTATGGTTATTGATATAGACAATGCAACACTGTTTTTATTGCTATTGTGACATTGTTTGTTGTTTTTTCTTGTCATGACATTATTTTTTGTTCCTCACATTGCAACATTGTTTGTTATTCTTCACATTGTGAAATCATTTTTTATTCACCACATTGCAACATCATAACGTGACACCATTTTTTGTTCATCACTCTACAATGACAATTTTTTTCACATTCTAATTTCAACTCTTTGTTTACTAATGATTGTATAAATGTCTACTAATGTTGATAAACTAGCTAATGTTGATAAATTAACTAATTCCTATAAATTCATAAATATCTATACATTATTGTATAGGTATGTGTATGTATAATTATTTTATGTATAGTTATTTCTATGTATAATTATATTTATATATAGTTATGTATTAATATTTTTTTTATTAATGTGTTAAACTATAGATTAATGTATGATTGGGATTAACCATTTAGAACATGTTTTTCATCCTTAGAGTCATAGTTCAAATCCAAAAGGCGTAGAGTATGTATACCATAATGGAATTTAGCAATAAAATCATTTCAAGAAAATGGTATTATTATTATTATTATTATTATTATTGATGTATAGTTATTAATATATTAATATATTATTATTATTGATGTATATTTATTAGTATATTAGTATAAAATTGTTAAGAAATAATGAAAATAAAATAATAAATTTAATTGCAAAATCTATATTTTTTCCCATACACATGTCTATTTTGGAATAGGTTTCTAGAATCCTACTTAAATATTAATAATTAATGAGTGGATGGTAAACATTTAACCTTAGAGAATATCCATGAAATATTTTTAGTAATAATGACATTTAGAGGGTTGAGATCTATCTCAACAGTAGTTATTTACTTTTTTATTTTCAATATATATATATATATATATATATATATATATATATATATATACACACACTATGAAATGAGTTATGATTTTTTGGGCATGTGGTACAGATAAACCATGATATTATAATAAAGTTAGGTTAAGAATTTCCATGGTAAAGTGAGAGTGAATATCCATGGTTACGAATCTTGTTACATGTGTTTTTAAATGTACATATCTTTGACACATACATTAATTATTTTTATAATTACTAACCATAATAATAATGTAAAATAAGTTTATAATTTTCTTAATTTTTATTATATTTTTAGTCTTGGTAATGTGAGATGTATCATAAGATAAGTCTTTTGATGTTTATTTTGATGTTTATTGTAGATTGATACCTATCAACATTTTACTAACTATTCAATTTATATAACTACAAAAACAAAGAAATTTAGATATCCTAATTTAAACTAAAAATTTATTACTAATAGGTAATAATTATATAAATTTAAAATAAACACTTAAATTTAAATTTAACATATTATTTTTATTAAAATATTTGTTAATTACTAAATCCTTTCAGTGTACGTCGTACATTTCTATAATTAACAATTGATATGGACATCCTTATATTATTCATAGGAAATATAGTGACAAAAGTGTAACACCCTCCTCCCACATCTACCCAAGTAACTAGCCAAATAGGGTAAACATGTGACAAGACACCACTATGATGGGATTTGAACTCCTAAGTGACCTTAAATAAGTGGAGTCAACAAAATTATAACACACAAACATCCAACACCGGTGTCAGGACCCACAAGAACCCAACAAACACTTTAAACATCTTGCCCCTAGGTCCTACTGAAGTTTTGACCAACCTAGGCCAAAGTAACGCTCCCCAGACACAACCCAAATGAGTGAAAATGCTCTCCAACCCTGAGATAAATGCATTAGTCTCTAGGAAAATGCTCTGTTTGGTCAAAATTTCGGGATTTGAGCCACCTTTTTAGGCCCACACCCAGAACACTGTCTGGAATTGGATGATAACTTAAAATCGGTAAAAGTATAGATAAACAATGATGCCAAAGAAATGAACTGAACAAAACCATATCTAGACCCCTACTAAGCATTCCAAGCATTTCATCAAATATATCATCAACATGTAAGCTATAGGTGTAAACAACAAAATTGAGTGTAGGGATGTCATACTTATATGAGAATAGTCATGAACCGTTGTTTCCTCATGTCATTCATTTCCTTGTCATTTATTAGGACACAGATACATTATCCATTCATAAGCAAGTAAAAACATGTTGAGATCCATACATATCTACTGCAACAACACATACATATAATCAACATAATAGGAACAGAAATACCATAAACATATCAACCATCAAAATTCATATATACATCAATACATTTGCACATGAAAATCAAGAGAATGAATATCTCATTAATAAATGCAATGAACCAACTGGAGATGGGATTACCACAATCCACTTGACCATAGATTGGTTGAGCTAAGTCTCTCTTCATCCAATCACCCCTCTACCATATTCCAAGCATGAATGTGGGACTCATAGAACACATAAAAAAAAACACCAATCAATGTGGATGCCATTGGAGTTCTCTGCCTACACCATGAGTAGTTTGAGTGCCTCCTAGTCTCTCAGGATTTACTGTGCATCCATAGTCTGTTCCAGGGATCACTAGGCCTTACACCGAAACATACTCTCTAGGATTTACCATGCATTCCATCTCGAAACCACTATCCTGGAACCACTAGGCCCAATAGAGAGAAAATCCACCCCTTGGCTTTACCGTATATCTTGTCATTCACCGGAAAGGATTCCTAGGCCCACCAAGGCACACAATATGGATTTATCGCAACCCACGGTTTGGTTCAGGGGTTACTAGGCCAGTGGCTTCATGATCCTCAGTCTGGTTCAGGGAAAACTACACCATGTGTTTGTCAATTCAGAGATCCACCCCACTCAACTTCGAATCTAATGCATCCATCCCACATAAACCAAATATGAGAAACTAGGAAATGGGAAGGCTAGGCCGAAAATATTGTCCCACCTGGAAAAACCCATGCCATGGTAGAAAAGAGACACATGCAATCCCATGCATGCCAAATCTACCAAGGCAAATACACATGAAAGTTGATACCTACAATGAATCCTGTTGTAGCCGCTTGATCATGTCTTTCCCTGCTTGATCTTTGTCGTCCCTTGCCTTCTTTTGCTTTCTTGCCCAATGCCAAAGTGCTCCAAGAAAACTCTAAGTGTCCAAGAGTATGAGAGAGAGAATAATGGGAGTGCTCCAACACTGAACTGAAAAAAGGTTACCAACTGATCCTTAGAAGCCTTTTTATGAATGAGGCATCTATTTTCTTCAGTTTCCATTGTTTTCCTTCATTTTCCTCCTCACATGAAACCTGTGACCTTTCACCTCCTTTTTCTCATAATTTTTGTTATTTTAATAAATAATTGTGCCAAAATGTCATTTTTCCTTTCCAAAGCCTTAGCCATTGCCTTTGCCATTTTCCTTAGCCATAAACAACCAAATTAACACACACTAGGATGTTTTTACCAACATTCAACCTGGAATAAGTGTCCCATCAACCATGGTTATTGTTTTTAACTTTTATTACATGGAATTTTCACCAGGGTTGTTATTGAACCCTCCCCCTTGGGGGACACTGTCCATAGTGTTCAATCACACATATACTTCACAACCTGCTAAAAGAAGGCATACTAATCATGGAGCTTTATAGCACAGTTCGATGCAGTATTTACAATGAAATATCTACTCAAAACAAAATATCATGACAACATGATAACATACCGCACAGTGGAGCTTTATAACATAGCTCATTACGGTATTTAGAATGATCATATTGTTGATTACCAATCCACATGACATCATAACATCATGATAACATAAGCACGTGATAGCATAGTAACATGACAACATAATCATAATAACATGATACCCATACCACATAGTAGAGGTTTATAACATAGCTCATTGTGGTATTTACATCCATATACATGTGTACATATAACAACATTACCAAAACTATATACCAAAAACATATGTCAAATCATATACCAAAACATGTACTAAACACCACCTCTAAGCATATATCAAAACATCATATAGAATTTACCAGACCATCATAAAGCATATATCCAACCATTATAAAGCATATACTAAACCAACATAAAGTATATACCAAACCACCATATCAAACTTTCTTTGCCTCAAAAGGAAAACAGGGAAGGATACATGGCCCGCATCCGATCCGCCATCTCCCATGTAGCTTCATTGGGTCCAAAGTGCTTCCATTGCACTTTAACTTGTTCGATTTCCCTATTTCACAGCATGAGCACCTTTTTCTACAATATACACTGAGGCTCCGGCTGGAATTCTCCATCTGTTTCCACCTTTAATATAGACCATTCAATCACATGATCAACATCTTTAACATACTTCTTAAGCATTGAGACATAAAAAACATCATGGACTTTCACTGTCGTAGTCAATGCAAGCCGATAGGCTACTAGCCGAATCCTCTCAATGATACTGAAGGGTCCACAAAACCGTGGTGCTAGTTTGGCACATGAGTCAATCCGCAAGGAGCTCTTTTTCAGTTTGATGCACAAGTACAACTATTCCCTAACCTGGAACTCCTTGAACAACTTGTTCCTATCAGCATAGCTCTTCTTCCTATCCAGTGTTGCCTTTAGATTCTTATTGATCACCTGAATTTCCTGTTCCATGTCTGCCAACATATATGGTCCAATCAATACCTTGCTAACCGGATCACTCCAACTGATGGGAGTGTTACAAATCCGCCCACAAAATGCCTCAAAAGGGCTCATCTTTAGTGACTCCTAATAATCGTTGTTATATGTGAACTCTACCAAGGGGAGATACTCTTCCCACTTCCATTGTTGATGCATCACATACATCCTCAACATGTCCTCCAATATCTTGTTGACCCTCTCTATCTGTCCATCTGTCTATGGATGATAAGTTGTGCTGAAGGTCAAATTTGTGCCCAAACTTGAAAATAACTCCTTCTAGAACTTGGAAGTGAACTTTGCATCCATTTTTGACACAATATTCTTTGGAACACCATGCAATCTGACCACATCTCTGATGAATACCTGTGCCATGTCACTAACTGAGAACATAGACTTCACCAGAATGAAGTGTGCAACCTTTGTTAACCTATCCACAATGACCATAATGGAATCATGTTGTTTCACTGTCTTTGGCAACCATGTGATGAAATCCATGGAAACAACCTCACATTTCCATTCTGGAATCGTGATCACTTGTAGTAGTCCACATGGATGTTTATATTCTAGTTTCACTCGTTGATAGTCGAAACACCTTGCCATAAACTCTACTACATCCCTCTTCAAATTTGGCCAATAATAATATCTCTTTACTCTCGTTAGTGTCTTCTGATAACCTGTGTTTCCTGAATACAGTTTTCCATGAAATTCCCTCAATATCACCTTCTTGAGCCCATTGTTATCCAATACATATATCTTGTCTCGAAACTTGACCAATCCATCTGTTGTAAGACAATAATTCATACCCTCTTCGCCTGTACCTATACCTATATTGTTGCATGTACCAACATCCTGCTACAACCTGTGCACAATCACCATATACCTTACATCCAGGTGACCTCCCTGTAAGATCTTATCCTGTAAGTCTATCCCATAGGATCTCATAGCTTCCAAGTGATGTAACTATACCTGTCTATTAAGAGCATCTGCCACTATGTTCTCTTTCCCTTGATGTACCTGATCTTGAAGTCAAAATCGTTGATCGTGGCCAACCATCTTGCCTGTCTGGCATTCAGATTCAGCTGGTCAAACAAATACCTCAACCCAATGTGATCACTCATAAATACAAACCTCCTGGCAAGAAGATAGTGTCTCCACATATTCAATTCATGTATAATCTTTGCTATCTCAAGATCATGTGTCGTGTGGTTCTGCTCGTGCTCGTTTAGTTTCCAGGACTCATAACATACCACATGTCCATCCTGCATAAGAACTCCACCAAGACCTCTCTTGCATGCATCTGTGCATACCACAAACTCTTTGTCTGGATCTGCAATCTATAGCACTGGTGCATGTGTCAACAACTACTTAAGCTGCTACCTCACACTCCTTTGTCCATTTGAGCTTCTTACCTTTCATTTTCAATGATGTGATAGGATAAGAAATCAATGAGAACTTCCCGATGAACCTCCTATAGTAGATTGCCAAACCCATGAAAGATCTTATCTCATCCACACTCTTAGTAGCCACCCACTCCATGATGGCCCTTATCTTCTCCGGATCTACTGCAATGACCTCCTTGGAGACAACATGTTCCAAGTAATGTACCTCACTCTGGAAGAAACTACACTTGCTAAGCTTAGCATACAACTGATGCTCCCTTAACAACCTCAACACTGCTGCTAAATTCTTAGCATGCTCTTCCTCATCTTCAGAATATACCAGTATATCATCGATGGACACAATAACAAACTTATCCAAATATGGACGCAAACCACTATTCATCAAACACATGAATGTAGTTGGAGCATTAGTTAAGCCAAATGGAACAATAACAAACTCAAAATGCCAATACCTAGTCCTGAGCATATTCTTGTAAATGTCCTCCTCTTTGATGCATACTTGATGGTATCCATATCTCAAGTCAATCTTCAAGAACACTACTGCTCCCTTCAGTTGATATAACAAGTCATCGATCCTCGGCAAAGGGTACATGTTCTTGATTATCACTTTGTTCAAATTTCTCTAGTCAATGCATAACCCTAGGGTACGATCTTTCTTCTTCACAAACAAGACCAATGCACCCCAAGGTAATACACTTGGCCTAATGTATCCCTTGTCCAACATTTCCTTCAACTGAAACTTTAACACAACTAACTCAGTTGTGCTCATCCTATAAGGTGTTTTTGATGCTCAAGCTACCCTTGACACTAACTCAATGGAAAAGTCTACCTCCCTATGAGGTGGAAACTCTATAATGGCCTCAAGAAATACATCCTGAAACTGTTGCAAAATTGGGCACCTGCTCAACACATCTGCCTCCTAAACCTCCTTACCCTTATCACTATAAATGTGTATTGCAAATAAAACACACCCTTTCCTACGGCTACTCTTTGCTTGCATAATTGTCACCATCCTAACTGATGTGGCATTCTTCTTACCCTATAAGACTCTTGGTTCTCCATTGTCATCAACAAACTCAATATCTTTGTCATAGCATTCTATCTTGGTTATATGAAGATACAACCAATCCATGCCCAAAAACATATTGTATGACCCCAACAGTAATACATTCAAATGTGTTGCAGTGGGCATACCATTTAAGGAAAATGTGCAAGCTCTTACCCAATGATGAACTCTCTTCCTTGTACCTGTAGCCAACAGTATTAACCAAGACTCTGCATGCAATTCCTTTCTCAAACCACACTTATCCACCAAATCAGGACTAACATAGCTATAATTAGATCGAGGGTCAATCAAAATAGAAATAACTTGATAACAAAGCTTGCCATCCATCTCACTGATAGATGCATGGTGTTCTGCTTGCATGTTGTCCACTGCTGCACAGATACGTGGAATACTTTGACTAACATCCCCAACAGGCTGCACCTCCTATGCATTATATATCTTAGGCCTTCCACCATGATGTTGCAAACAATCTCTTCTAAGGTGTTCCTCAGCACATGTCCAACACTCCAACTGACTAGTGCCCTCACCTCTATGCTCTTGCTGTTCTGACCCATGTCACTATCTAGTTGTATTAAACTTATTTTGTGGTGCCATATTTTCCTTCCCATCTACATTCTGAGGCCTGGTCCTCTAAAGCTTCCATTTACCTCTACCTTTTTCTTTTCCTTTCCATCCATGTTGAGATTCATTCTTATGCTTTTATTGCTCATAGCAATGCTTCAGTTTCCTAATTAATTCCTCAAGTGATTGAGGCTCATCATACTCAATCCGATCTTTAAATACTAATGGCGAACCACTGAAAAGTATCTGAAATTTAGCCTTCTCATCAGTAAGATACAGTACATACCTCAATATCTCTAGAAACTTGGTCGTATACTCTTCATCTATCATTGATCCCATCTTTAGCTCATAGAATTCTTTTGTCTTACTGTCATAGTACCTCTCTAACAAGTACTTCTTCTTGAAAAGCCTCATGAACTCCCGCCAGTTCAAGTCATCTGTCCTGATGTCTCTAACCCACTTAACATAGTCCCACCAGATGTCTTCTTTACCTTTCAAACTGAAGATAGCCACCCTGGCCTTCATGTTATCCATGTACTTGTGCAACTCAAAGAATTTTTTATTCCAAGTATCCAAACCTCTGCATCTTGCGGATTTTTCACATCTCCATCAAAAGTAGGTGGTTTTTATTTCTTGAATCTGGAAAGTATCCCCTATCATTCTTCCTATAAGGATGATAGTGATGATGACGATTATGTCTATCAGAACAATAACTAGAATAGTACTTGTGAACATCACCACTCCTATCTGGAGTGTCCAAAAACCTGCCATATCTCACTATATCGGATCTATCTGACCTGTGTCTACCAGGAGGTTTGTTGCCATATGCCCCGTTAGTTCCATCCTCCTGTCCATGGCTGACCCAAAGTAGCCCTTATTGTTGCAAGTCTGACAAACTTTGAAGAAGTATAACATTAACCTCCGTTGTTTCTCTTATGCCTATATGATCCGATCAATATTTGCCTTGCAACTCCTTATATCTTTCTTTCATCTTCTCAGCGTAACTGCCAAATCAAAAGGATTCCCAACACCATACTTCTCTTCGAATTCATAGGGAGAGTCTTTGTAGTCAACCATCTTGCTAGCCATTTGATATTTCTTCCTACAATGCAATAAATCCACGTACTTTAGTGTAGCTCGAGGAGGATACCTTGTCTGCAAGATCACCAAATCAGTGTAGTACATGTATAACATAATCATAACAACATATAGACATACATAATAAATGTATAAACACATAAGCATCACTCTAGTTATGGTTCAGTCATCGATGCAAGGCCATATCAACAATGCATGCTATGACCTCATGCATGACATCAACCATTACTCCATTGTACACATTTCTGAATGCAACCAACAATATGCATAAGCAATGCCAAACCAACTACACATACTGATAAGCACATGTAGTCAAGCATAAGTGATCAAATCTTGTAATCAACCTACAAGACTGATACAGGCAATCAAAATATTCAAGAATGTAACCAAACATACAAGGGTGTAAGTAGGCAGAATAAAATCAACATATAAGTGACATATAATCCATATACATTCAGTCACATGCTTATGACAAATGTATGCCACAAAATCAATATCAAAATCTCCATGATAACCATACTACAACCATAATCAAGAATCAAGCCAATGCAACAAGCACATGGTATGAAATTTTAAGAGACACACATGAAACTGACATGCATGCATGATCAATACACCACCCATCGAGTTCAAGAGTTGAACCTTGCCGTGATACAACTCTGTAACACCCTCCTCCCACATCTACCCAAGTAACTAGCTAACCGGGGTAGACATGCGATGAGAGGCTACTATGATGAGATTTGACCTCCTAGATGACCTTAAGGAAGTGGAATCGATGGATTTATAACACATAGACATCCAACACCAGTCTCAGGACCCACAGGAACCCAACAAGCACTTTAGACTGCTTGCCCCTGGGTCCTACTAAAGTTTTAACCAACCTAGGCCAGAGTAATGGTCCACAGACACAGCCCAAGCGAGTTACAATGCTCTCCAGCCCTTAGCCAAATGCATTAGTCTCTAGGCTAATGCTCTGTTTGGTAAGAATTCTAGGATTTGAGCCACCTTTTCAGGCCCACAACCCAAAACACTGCCCAAACTTGGATAACAACTTAAAACCGGTAAAAGTACAGGTAAATAATGAGGCCAAACCAATGAACTGAACAAGACCATATCTAGACCCCTACTAGCCATGCCAGATATTTTGCCAATTATATCATCAACATGTAATCTACAGGTGTAAACAACATAATTAAGTTTAGCGATCTCATACTTATATGAGAATCCTCATGAACCATTGTTTCCTCGTGTAATACATTTCCCTATCATTTATTAGGACACAGATACATTATACATTCATAAACAATTAAAAACATGATGAGATCCATACATAACTACTGCCACAACACATAAATATAACCAACATAATAGGAGTAGAAATACCATAAACATATGAACCATCAAAACCCATATATACATCAGTACATTTGCACATGAAAATCAAGAGAATGAATTTCTTATTAATAAATGCAATGAACCAACCGGAGATGGGACTACCACATTCCACCCAAGCATAGATTGGCTGAGCCAAGTCTCTCTTCAGCCAGTCAGCCCTGTGCAATATTCCAAGCATGAATGTGGGACTCATAGAACACATAAAAAAAAATAACAATCAATCTGGATGCCACAGGAGTTCTCTGCCTACACCGTGAGGAATTTGAGTGTCTCCTAGTTTCTTAGGCTTTACCATGCATCCACAGTCAAATCCAAGGATCACTAGGCCCTACACCGAGACGTAATCTTTAGGCTTTACCATGCATTCCATCCCAGAACCACTAGACCCAACCGAGAGAAAATATACCTCTTGACTTTACCATATATCTTGTCATTCACCATTATAAATTAAATAATAACAACCAAATCCTTTCGGTGTAGGTCGTACATTTCTATATTTAACAATTGATATGGACATCCTTCTATTATTGATAGAAAATATAGAGAAAAAAGAATCCAACAGCAACAACCATACATCCATTTGATTAGATAGGTTTTTCAGAGTTAGACAACTAGCATATTTGATTATATAGATTTTTCAAAGCATAGAAATCTAACCTATGCTGATTTTAGTGAAGTTGGAGATGAAACCCTACAGTGACCGACACGATGATATTTCATGGTTGACATACAATCATTGGAGACACAACCTTTACAAACACAAGGCATATATGTTGAACGGCCAAACAAGTTTAGATTCTAGCGTTCCATACCAAAATTGTATTGTTGAATGACAATATTATGTTAATACAGGACAATATCAAAATAAAATCTTTTTAGGGCCATATTAATTATATTGCTATTATGTTAAGACATGCGAGAAAATCGCCTTAAAGCCTATGTACAGAGGTAGAGCAATATTTATATAATTATTGAGGATAGATGTAAGAGTTTTGCTTGGGCCATTGTAGCAGCAAACACTTTCGTGCACGCAATCATATGATTTTAAGATGATGTGGCCTCTTGTTGCAGCTGTGTACGTTTTAACCAAATTCTGCATCTCCAGAGTCCGTTGTTTGCTGTTTGCAATTCCAAGAGAAGCACCAGATTCTACAATGTCATCCTGTTAATGTATAAAATTATATGCCTTCTGAAATATTGATTGATGCAATAATCTAATGTAACCTCAAAAAATATATATATTTAATTAGTGTATAGAAAAGTGGTGGTATATTACTTAATGCCTCCATGATAAATGGGGGAGCAAGGACTCTCTAAACAATGGGCAAGTTGATTGGGCGACACTTGTGCTCGACGTTGAATGCCAATGCATATCACTATGATAATACCTTTCGTGTTATTTGATAATCTCTGAGGTGGTATTGCTACACGAGTGCTGCTGTTGGTCTTTACCCATCATTCCATATTTTAGTGATTATTAACTCTCTTGTATCATGACGGCATAGTTGGTATGTTTTGGAATCTATATTGTATTCCATAAAAACATAATTTTCTCCTTTGTCATAGTATTTATGTCTTTTTTTTATCCATGGGGTAATACAACCAAATATTTTTAACACATTTTTTTATTTATGCTTTTTGTAAAATCATGCTATGAGGAGTTTTCACGGAACATCTATTTAAAAAATAAATTGCATTTTCTATAGCTTCATTAGATTTCATTTTAGAATCCTCTCTTCTTTAACAGGCTCTTAGCTATTTCTTAAATAAATTTATTTTTTCGTTCTATAATATTGTTTTTTAATGATATATAGTATAGTAATTTACATGTTAATATTCTCTTAGTTATCTCCTAAATAGATTTATGTTTCTTTTTTAAAATATCATTTTTCTATAATATATATATTGTAGTAAATTGTATTTTAAATTCAATGTTCTTTGAAAAAAATTTAGAACACTTTAAACATATATTTTCATTTAAACTTTTTTATTGAATTCATTTCACATGTATTTTCATTTGGTTCTTCTATTTGATATCAAGACATATTTGAATTATTTAACGTGTGTTATGTTGCAATCATAATTACCAAACTTTTTTGGGCAAAAAATAATACAGTTAGATATTTTGATTTAAATAGCATATTATTTGGGGAAATTCAATTGGGCATTTTCGAAAAACCATGGTTTTTAGTTATGTATATGTTTCTTATTTAGCAAGATTCCACATGTATTTTATCTCTTGGGCATGACATGCTAATGATATACTTTCCTAAACACAAAATAAAGAGTGATTTACTAAATCTTGAAAAGAAGAGAGATTTTTGTTATTAAATACAAAATAAGTAGTGATTTACTAAATTTTGAGAAGTTTTTTTTTTTTTTGAAGGTATTGAAAAAGAAATTAACTTGACAAATAGATAAAGCACACATAAAAAAAACCAGACACAAAATATTGGCGAAAAAAGGCTTCAGCCTTTATTCTCTCTCATTCTCATTCATACAGATAATTGAATATAGTGTTACAAATAAATAGATGAGAGACAGTGTTCTCAAGATAGTGCGTGCTATCTTAGACACCTTTGGTTAAGATAATTTCTCCTTTGGTTGAGACAATTTCTCACCAGACACACACCAATATAGGAGTTACCTAAACTAACTCCTATCTTAGAGGAACAACCCAAGAGTTAGGCACAAATTCGTAACTTGGAATATTTAATTTATTTATTTATTTTTTGGATTTATTATTGTTTTGTGAGAGAGGCTAACATTCCCCCCCCAATGATAAATCCAAAATAAGAACGAGGAACCATCTTCCAAGTTCTCATGTTGATCCTCAAAAACATTGCCTGAAAAAACCACCAAAACTGGATGCTGGAAAAAACTCAAATCTGAAGAGAACATGAATCAGCTGCATGCCTGATTTATCTCTGAATGTTGCTTGACAACTCCATCACTTGCCAAGCCGCAAAAGGATCCAACTGTCCTTTATTTGAAAACAACATCCGGTGTCCACTGACACAATTTGATGAACGCCCACTGGCTGAAGATGTCGAAAAACAACTCAATGTTGCTTTTGCTATGATGAACGCTGCTCACTCCTGCTTTGGCTGTTGATCGCCCACTGGCGAATTTGTTGATGCTCACTGCTGATGACAAATGCCCACTGGCTGATGAAGATGCCCACTGGCTGCTTCACTGATGTTGTGGAGACTTTCAGTCTGACAACCATTTGTCAATTTCATTAACATTTCCCCCCTTTGTCCGCTGAAAGAAGAGACAATCTTCTCCAAAATATATCTGAACTCCCCCCTTCAGGTGTAGGAGAGTTTCACTGTTGTACTCCCTCGTTCAATTGCATGAGAGTGTGGGGCGATAAAAAGGTGTCTTTTGAACTCCTAATTACCTTCACATTAATTATCAACCCAGGAACGACTTTTATTTTCAAGAGTGTACTCAGTCTGAGGCGGCTATTTACTCAAGAGTAATGTTTTGCAGTATAGTGCTCAAAATCCAAAAGTAAATGAAAGCTGGAAATAAAATCTACTTACGACAAAGAACTTTAAAACTTAAATCATGCATTCGGAAAAATAAGCAATGTATCAGTCAAGGGTCCAGTAGCAATAACTCATCCCTTTGGAAACTGATGTAACCAAAAGTAATCAAGGAACAGATCATCAATCTGGGGACTAGACAACAAATGCCAATGCCCACTACAGTTTCAGATCGTTCTTCACACCAAAGCAAAGATAACGCAAATAGCCGAAAATGGAACGACAGATAAGAAATGGAATAGCAAGAAACTGAAATGTTCTTAAACTAAATCATTCACTCAAACAACCATCAATCGAGGATACAGTAGCAATAACTCATTCCTCTGGATATTGATGCAATTGAAATCAAACCGGAACAAGACAATCAATCTGGGAACGAGGAAGAAATAACCAATGTTCTCTACAGTTGACAGTCCTGCTTTAAAGCAATCAAAAGGAAATAGAAATTGAACTAAAGCTGCTATTGAAAGTAAACTAGGAAAACTCTTTAAAAGCACTCTTGCAATGAATCAACAGAAATGAACAGCAAAGCTTCATCTAACAAAAATGATTTATTAATGGAAAGGAATAGCAATGCTAAAATACTAGAATTAAACAGCAATCTTAAATGGAACCGAACAACAAAACTAAGTAATTAGAAAGACACAACAACTATAAATGTAATTGAATCAGCAACCTATCAGCATGAACATTAATCGTAGTTATTGAAGCAACAACAATCGTAGTTATAATTGAATAGTAACTTAATTGAATAGCCATTGCAATTATAAATGAGCAGCAATTAAATGAACCATAGTCTTAATTAGATAGCGCAGCATTAGATCAGAATTATCAGCAGGACATTTCAAGTTATAATTAATAATTCTATCACTGACGCAATCCAATTATGATTTCAACGAAATGTTCATAAACAAAAGATTATTGAACAAACAATTTAAAGAAATGAAAAGGAAATCAAACCATCACACGAAAGCAATTGTAAAGATATGATACACAGCAGCAGCAGCGTACTCCACTAGAGGCTGGGCCCTTAGCCGCCAGTGGATGCTGCTGGGCTACTTCAGATGAAAAGAATGAACAACAACTCCCAAATCAGGTATTAATCATTAAATGGTAAAACCATTACAATAGCAGCAGCTTTGAGACTTACAGCCTGAAACAATCCTTTCTTCCTCCTATCCTATCATGAATTCTCAATTCTAAATCTCTAATTCTAAATCCTCAATTCCATCATTTTTCCATCATTCAAATCCCCAAATCATCCTTATCTCTGATCTCTGTTTTCATTTAAATAGAGAGAGATCAGAGAGAAGTTACAATAAAGATAAGTACAACATAATTTCTATTACAAAATTGGATTGTTTCCAACCAATTGATAAACAAGAAGATATATTTCCATCCAGCTTTCAACAAGAGCAAGATGAATTTGGCTTTGCAGCTGAGATTTGGAGGACGGTCGCAACAACAAATATGAGAAAATCGTGCTCAAAGAACCCTACGTTTCTCTCAGTAAAAGCCGAATTTGGGCAAACCGTTCTTTGCCAAAGTTAATTGGGTCCGTTCTGGACAAAACCCATGTTCCGGATTTTCCAGATTCTGCTTCATTTGCTCAGAATCGCAACCGCAAAACTGTCACTTCTTATTCCAGCGAATTTCTGAGTTGGCACTTTTAATGATCAAATTTTCAATCTGGAAATTATCTTGGAGGCTGAAAATGGTGAATAATGTTACAACTAATTTATTAAAACTACCATTGATAAAATCATGCATAATCATCAATTTATTAGAAATAAAGGAGAATAAATAATATTCATTCATAGAAGCATAAATCATCATAAAATGGATTTATATAATAAATTATAATAAATGACATAATGAAGAATAATAGAAATGGGTGGAATAAGTGTTCAAAAGTGATAATAATAATGACATATTAATGGCCCAACAGAGAGTACCATCATCGGTTCACTGCTGGCTGTACTATGTGTGATTGTAGTCGGTTGTAGAACTAAGATAACCGTTTGACTGTGGATGACCATTCCCAAGGGTCGATCCATTCATAATGTATCTTCAATCTGGCTAATTTTTGTTGGTTGCGACATTTTTTTGAAGAATGATTGGGCTTGCCACAATGGCAACAAGGATGGAGATCAAAATACTGATCTTCCATATGACCGGTTCTTTGACAATGAGAACATTTCGGTTGGACTTTAACTTCAGATTGCATGAAATTCTGTTTGTCTGCAACTTTTTCAGAACCTGCTGAGGTGTGTTGTTCAAGAAATCCTACACTCACAAACTTAATTGGCTTGGAATAATCTGGGATATGTAAGTTGGTGGACCGTCAGTGACATATCCTAAGCCTCGTCGATTCTTGTTATTTTGAATCTCTTCCCAGCACTTGATGATGGGTTTGGAAGAAATTTGAATTTGATCATGAACAACTTCGACACTTGAAGTTGTTTGGATGAGTTATTTGGAATCAACATCTTTATCTTCATCTGTATGGTTGAATGACCTAGAAGAAGCACTCTTTTTTTGTAGCTCATCTCTTTGTAGTTGCGACTCTAGTTGAAGAAACTCAATGGTTTCATGTGTTTGTTGGAGATGTCGTGAAATATCAGCAAGAGTTTCTTTGCTGATGTGGACCATGTCTTCATCACTGGAGATGATCAAACTGTGAAGAATGTTTAACAACTGAATATGTTGCGTCATCTGAACGTGCTCACTTGAAATTAGGCTCTCTTGTCGTAGATGTCGTGCTTTGAACTGTTGCACTTGATTTTGTTACTTGGATGACAGGCTCACTTGCTATGGGACTTGAATGGCACGCTCGCTTGATTTATTGCTTATTGCACTTGCTGGGAACACTTGTTTCTTGCTTAAATTCTGGAATTCACACTTGCTTGATGATGATCGTATTTGCATGAATGACTTCACACTCACTTGAATGAATAGCCATGCTCGCTTGATGTCAATTTCAACTTGACTGATTGGTGTTAGAGTTGAACTTGTTTGGTTGCTTTGATGGTTGTTGTAATGAACTTCACTCTGACTCGCTTGAAGGTTTGAACTGTATACAATTTTGACACAAATTTCTTGAATGAATACTCACGCTCGCTTGTAGGAGATGTGAACTTGTTGCTTGTTTGATTTAGAGTTAAAATTCATGCATTCACTTGATTCTGCTTAAAGGAAGGGTGTCGAACACTGTCGAAAATGCACCTAAAAAACGCTAAATGATTTAATGACTCACTACAATGAATTCAATTTGACTCAATTCAAGACTTGGGTGTCGGTTTCAACCGAGAATGCACCCTTATAATTCAATGTAATTTTAGTTTGATTACAAGTTCAATAATGTTGATGTAGACTGTGCGCTGAAACGTTGAAGTTTAGAGATTCATTAACTTGATTGTAGTGATGTAGACATTGCTTTGAAACATTGGAGTTTGTAGATTCATGAACTTGATTGTATTGAGTGAAATTGTTTGTTGAGCTAGAATGCTGATGTTGAAAACTTTGATTATTTGTTGTTGTGACGCAAATGCATGTGTTGAGCTTAATTATCCTTCCTTGCAACTATTTTTTACAAGTGTTGTGCTTGCTTGCATTGAACTTTATGTGTGTTAAATGAGATCATTTATGTGTCAAAACTAGACACAAATCAAAAAGCAACAACATGAAGCATACACCGTCATCAACACACTCTTCGTGTACCTAAGATCCCCTTATTCAATTTCGGGCGGATCTAGGACACAATCACCACAAAAAATGATATCTTTATTATACATTGGAGTACATAATCGCTCAGCTTCACAACATCTTCATGAGATCAAAGTTCTAGAACTTTTTGAAAGAAAAAATGTCTTCAAAAAACTACCTGCACTCACTCACTCTCAAAATCTCTCTCAAAGTAAAATATTACTTTGGATTACAAAAAAAAATTCTCTCAAAGAAATCCACTTATCACTACAAATACAAAATACTTATAACTCCAAAATTACAAAATATACTCCTTATCTCTCCAAAATGTACAAAAATCACTTCTCACTCTCAAAAAAAACCTTATTACTCCAAAATATTAAAACATACCCTCATTATTACATACCACTCTTATTCCTCCAAAAACTTTACTTTAATATCACTTTATAAAAAAGTGAAAACATCACTTCAAACTTTGTGTTCAAACATGCACCATACGGTTCGTTCTGCTATAATGGAACAATAAAATATTCCAAAAAAAAAAGTTATGCATGTGAAGACAACCATATACCTTCAATAAAAATCCACATGACCCATTTTATGAAGTTACCTTTTCACTTTCTTGAAATTATCCACCTGAGCCTTATTCTTAAAAAGAATGAGTGGAAAAAGAATGAGTGGAAAAAGCATATGGAAAATTATTTCCATGTGCAAAGAAAATACTTGTAGGCACAACATAAGCCAAGACAACCATACGATGGCTTAAGGAGGTTCGATCTTCAAGAATTCACTGGGTTAATGTTGTTCTAAACTCCAGAGAATTATAATTATTCGCTGAAGAAACCTTTTGCTACGGTAGCATCCCTGATCCACATCAACCAAACCAAAATTTAACTGAGCGCAATGCGGAATAATTTCTCCATTTCCATTTCTAGATCTTTAATCCAATTTTTATTTGATGCTGCTCCCAATAAGATTCGGTCAGACAGACAAGGTTGCAACGACAATGAGCTGAACGACGCAGTTCTCCTTGTAGAGAGAGATCGAGCTACAAGCCACGCACAGTTTGCCCGCAAAATTTTTAACGTTCACACAGCGTCATTGCTCCAGATCAAAATTTTTTAATTTTCCATAGCTTTACTCCACAAATACTCATTACAATACTATGATATCATCCTTGGGCAAGTATGCTCACGCACAGGACTTCTCCAACCTATAATTTCCACGCATGCACAAATCTCAATGTTGCTTCAACTTGTTCGTCATAGTTCCACGCTGCAATAACATTACTGCACAACATTCCCACACAGGTGACTCCAGACAGGTTGATATACGATCAAAATCCTCCAGAATTACAAGGCCGCTGGAATGGCTTATATGGTCTGGCCGCATAAGATCCCTTTTTTTTGTCAATTACATTCGCAATCCTCTCAGAGATCTAGGGTTTCATTCTTCTTTATCCCTCCTGGTAACAAATCATGGGCGTTGAATGTGCATTTCAGCAGTTGCAATGCCAACTGCTATATCCGCCATAACCTCTCTATGTTTTGCTTGATGATTGGGCATCCAAATTCTGACTGTTTGCTTTCAAACAATTGGCTTCGACCAAAGACAAATTAATTTTCTCATGGAATTGTTTGAAATTGTCTTAAAGGAGGAACTGCAAAACTTCAATAGGGAAAATATTCGATTGTTTGTGATTGGAGACCTTTCTAGATTATCAAATTCGTTACAGAAAGCGATTGCGGAAGCAGAACATGAGGAATTGGAGACAGTTTTCCAAGGAAATAGACACATGGCGTAGAATTCTTTTAAAAATGCGCAAATGACAACAATACCCTCATACCTTAACTTGACGAGGTCACACTTCTTCAAATATGCTTCCGCTGCTACATGTGAAACAATCTTCAATGGCCAACCAAATTTTATTCAGTTTGCAATACCCCACATTCATTTCTACGCAAAAATATTCCACCATACATATGCATCTCTATGTCATTCTACAGGACTGTGTCTCACGACCGAAACGCTCAAAGTGTACCACTAGATTCGGCTCTCCTCCTCAACAACGAGCCGTCCTCAACGCCAAGCTCTTTCCACGCTCAATGATCAATGCTACAACAGCTTCACAGATCTTCACGCTGATAGACTCACATAGGCCCTAAGAACCAAAAAAGCTCTGATACCACATATTGAAAAAGAAATTAACTTAGACAAATAGATAAAGCACACATTAAAAAAACCAGAAACAAAATATTGGCGGAAAAAGGCTTCAGCCTGTATTCTCTCTCATTCTCATTCATACAAATAATTGAATATAGTGTTACAAATAAATAGATGAGAGACAGTGTTCTCAAGATAGTGCGTGCTATCTTAGACACCTTTGGTTAAGATAATTTCTCCTTTGGTTGAGACAATTTCTCACCAGACACACACCAATATAGGAGTTACCTAAACTAACTCCTATCTTAGAGGAACAACCCAAGAGTTAGGCACAAATTCCTAACTTGGAATATTTAATTAATTAATTTATTTTTTGGATTTATTATTGTTTTGTGAGAGAGGCTAACAGAAGGAAGTGCTATTTTTTTTCTATGTTTTTGAATTCTATGTTTTAGATTGTTATATTTAAAATGAATCAAGAAACAAAAAGATTGATAGAAATCATTATTAAAGGAAAGAAAACTAGATATATCCAAGTCTTTAATATCTATATTGTCTACTTTTTTCCAATTTAAAAATTATTCATTAGAATTTGACTCTGAATTCAAATTTGAATTTGGTAATTATGACTACCACAATAAGATCAAATCTATCGAGGGACATTTCAATATTTTTTAAATGATTCTTTAATGTTCAAAATTGTCTCCATTAATTCTAATTTTATTAATCAAGCTCATAATGTGAGTAAAGGAATCATTCATCCAATAGACTACTTCATTTACAATTTTTCAGTATCTCTTCTTAACAATTGTAACTTAGGAATCTTACTTGTTGGCTCCTTTGTATGCATTTTGTAAAGTCTCTCATGCTTGTTTGGACTTTGTGGGCACTGCTATCCTTGGAGTTGTTTGTACAAATTTAATAACCTTGACATTCTTCTTCCTATTTTTTTTATATGTTCTTTTCATCTTGAGTGAGTGCATTGAAAGCAATTTAGTTTACACAGTAAATAATTTTGAAGAAACTCTCACAATACTTGAGAGTAAAAAATTGTTTTCATCTTGATGAAAGAGATACCATAATTTTTACCATAAAACTAATGCATTTTTTGCCACATTAGATATCTCAAAAAACCAAATTATAAATACCAAAAAAAACCTAAAACCTATTTTCATACTGATACGTTAAAAACAAAACAAAATATTAATTCAAAAAATTTGAAACCAAAAAATGCAAATTTAAATTTATATGGATAATTAAATTCTTTCACCATCACTATTATTTGACATTATATTATTTCTTTATTTAATCATATTGTCTACCTTTCTTCTTTACCCACCAAAAAAGACCTACATAACTAATCTTTGGTTTTAACAAAATGAATTATCGTAAAATATCTTATGAACCACATATATTATATTTCTGATTAATAACTAAAATAAAGTTCATGATAGGAGAAAGGTAAGAGTCAAAACTATTTTATTAAACAAAATATATTGCAAAACATCTTAACCACTCCAACTATATACAAAAATATCTGATCTACTACAACTATCTACATTAAATTTACGATTACTAACTCAAATATCTTTACAGGCTCCATGACTATCAATGTGTGAAAGTCAAAAGAGGTATCATAAATATGGGTTTCGTGAGTGCCTGGCATGTAGTTCATACTGTTCAGCAACCTTTTTTTCAACCATGAGAAGAAAAACAAGAAATATAGCTGCCACTTTGTGATATTTATTATTATCAGTTAATTCCTAAGGTGAATGGCATTGAGGTGGCTGAAATTCAGGAAGATCCGGAAATTAATTGCCCAACTATGAACTGGGCCGCTACAGAAAAATTGGTGATAACATGAAAACCAGGCCATGTCACACGCTGTGATGTTCCTGCACCAGCACCTCTGTTCATGTACTCGCCGTAATACAACGTACTCAGTGCAAAGTTTCCGCTCCATGGCAACCACCCGGCGGAGTTGATGAGGGCGCCGAGATTTGACTGCATGAAGACGGTGCGAGAGTATGCCTTCCACGGCCTTCCCAGATATGTTTGGACAGAACCCACGACGGGTTGAAGGTCAGGCGTTGCACTTATAACAAAATTGTGAATTGAGATATTGTGAATTGAGATTCCGGTGTTCTGGTTGGGATCCGTTCTTCCCTGAGCTGTGATTGTGTTCTCCTACCCAGTGATGGGCCTTCTTGGGAAGATGTTGCTGTTTTGGATTACTACCACTGCGTTGCCGAAAATGAAGTCAACGGTGTTGTAGATGTCGACTTCGCGGTGGAATTGTCGGAGGGAATAGACATATAACGTGTCCTAGTAACCTTTCATGTTGCACCTGTACAGGACAGACTGGTCTGCCCCCACCAGCAGTGCAACAGCCTACTGTTTCTACGACCCCGCCGTGTTCTCGAACATCATGTCTCTTGCAATGAATCCGTTCCCAAACACCGCTGCACAACCATTACATAATTTGTTCAATGAGATGAGAAATTGTAGAATTCCTTCAGATATTGTGATGCGAAACACTAAACCCTCCAATGAATCAAGATAACAATCATGCAGTATTTTTTACTATATTGTGGCCACTGCTATTAGCCCAATTATTTAAATTGTTGGTAAATGTGGATTACTTCATTCCAAAATTATAAAATTAAGATTCTTACTTCCATTTTTTTAATGGATATTTATCTTATTTTAAATTTTAATCTACCTAATACTATAAGAATAATCAAATACCAAATTTTTTTTACTTAATTTATATGATTTTTTTAAATTAATAAATTTAATTGAAAAAATTAATAAATTTAATTGAAAAAATTAAATTGTAACTTTTCATTTTTTATATTCCTATAAATATTCAATGAGATCCCAATCATCCATCTAATAATTATTGATAATTAAATTAAAATTCTTAAAATTTTATTATAGAAAAGACATATTTATCAATATACTTAATGTGAAGCTAACCAAAAGGAAATCATTAAAATTCTTTCTTTACATTCATATAAATTAAATTAAATGGCTAGTAAACATCAATTTGGAATAAGTATCAATATACTCACTTTACATTTTAGAATATAACAAAACTATATTTGCAGAAAGCTTCTTATTTCAACTTAAGGTGGATGAGAGTTTGTTGATTTTTTATTTTTATTTTTTTAATTGAGGACCTAGATTGATTCTCAAGGGAATATGCTCAACATATGCGTAACCCTTGTGTTACAAAGTTTGTTAGGTTGAATCGACTTTTGGTTGCTCGCCCACCAAATTCCTAGAGATTTGAAATTATTCCAATTTTAATAAGTTCCTGTATTATTATTTATAACATTCATTTATATATAAACAAATTTTATTTAGCAAAATGGTCCATTAATTTTAATAAATTTAAAAAATTAAATTTGTTCCACATTGCTCCCCACCCACCAGTTTCTTAAGCATTTGAGATTATTCCAATTCTAATATGTTCCTCTATGATAGGTTCATCATTATTATTTATAATATTCATTTATATATCAGGAAATTTTATTTAGCAAAATGGTCAATTTTACAATAAGATATGTAATTCTTTTTTTTTCTCAAGTTAAAGTTAAGCCATAACCTTTTTATACATGGTTAATCAGGTAAATGCGTACATTATTAAAGCTATATGCATTGGTAGAGCATTCTTTGTATTGCAATAGTGTTTTTTAGTTATATTTATAAAGCTTTTAATTATATCAACCTTATTAATATTTTTAACATAGTTGTCCTAGTAAATAATAAAAATTCAATGTTATAAATACAAATTAAATAAAACCAAATATAACCTGTCTAGATGATTTAATAAAGAATATTGTTACATACTTTTTAAAAATATATATATACACTTAATATATATATATTATACATATTAATAATAATTTAAAATAAAATTATAATTTATAAAATAACTATTTCAATATTTATCATCTTTATTAATTATATAAGATATAATCATACTAGTTAAATTATATATATGTAAAATTACCTTTAAAATATCTCTAAATATACTCCGTAAAAATCAAATTAATACTCGGTAATTAAAAATTATCCACAATTAAAAACCCTCGAAATAACTAAAAATTATCAACGATTAAATAAAAAAATTAAAAATTCTATCCCAAAATAAAAATGCCCCTCCATAATTAAAATGCATTTTAAGAAATCATTAATCTCTTTTTTGACTAATGGCACACAAACGCTTTCGATTGCTCAGACCAACTAGATATTTTCACAACTCTTACCAAAAGTTGCGGCGCTGTACGTCGTCGAACCGTCCACGACGTTCTTGCTTCCCGTAACCACGCTTCGATCCTTGTCGTCTCCAATAAACATTAAATTTGGCATCGACGTGGGAACATTGACAGTCTCTTGGTAAACACCCACCTTGATGTAGATGACGTATCTCTTATTGCTTTGCTGAGGCACAGCCTTTACTGCTTGCCCGATCGTTCGATAATTTCCGGAACCGTCTTGGGCAACCACCACGTTTTCTTGTGCGTCCGTCGACTGTAACAACCTTCGGTCCCCCACCGACACCCATTCTGGGAATCCATCTCCTTCAACGCGACCGTAGTGGGAATTAAACGCGGCTTGATCGCCCGTAGACAACAGGCGTCGTTTTTCGATCGGGTATGAAGATTGTACATGGAAAGCGAGTTGTGTAAGCTTTGACAATGATTCTATATGCGGAATAAAAACTTAAAGAATCGTAAAACTGGAATGAAGGTTTAATACCCAGTAAAAATAAATTACCTCCAGCCATTGATAATGCTCTTGCAGCAGTCAAAATCTTTCTATTATGATTC